>OX384544.1:16704947-18185947 GCA_947538895.1 Neoitamus cyanurus
CAAATAGAAACCTACTTAGGTATAAATATTGAGTATAACGGTGAAAAGAAAATTATGAAATTGGATCAGAAAGATTATATTGAATCATTAGCGAATAAGTATGAAATTATAGGTTCGAAATTATATGCGACTCCAATGGAGCAAAACTTAAAATGTGAACCTGCCTTATCAGTATCAAATGATATTAAATATAGAAATTTAATTGGAGCACTTTTATACATAAGTTCGCGTACTAGACCAGATATGTATATGCTACTGCGTGAATTATTTAAGTAGATTCCAAAATTGTTATGACCAAGGTCATTATAAGTACACTCTAAGGATATTAAAATATTTATACTATACTAAAGATATAAAATTGAAATATGAAAAGAATGTAAAGTCTGATATATTAGATTGTTGTGTTGATGCTGATTGGGCACGGGATATAGTAGACAGAAAATCTACAACAGGATATGTTATAAGAATGAATGGTAATACTATAATTTGGAAGTCAAAAAAACAAGATATTGTAACTAAATCGTCGACAGAAGCAGAGTATATAGCGCTGTCTGTGTGTGTGACTGAAGTTAAATTAATAAGAGATCTGTTAAATAAATTTGGAATTGAAATTAAAAATGCAATAAGAATTTATGAGGATAATGCGTGTGCGATTAGTATAAGTAAATATGGAAATTTAACGAAAAATTCTAAATATATTGAAACACATTTCCACTTTGTTAATGAGAATTATTTGAAAGGAATAATAGATGTAGTCAAAATAGAGTCAGAAGAAAACCCAGCAGATATCTTCACAAAGTCTTTGGGACGAATTAAGTTTGAAAAGTTTAGAGAGCATTTAAAGCTATGTTATGATTATTAAAGAAAATTAGATGAAAAACTGAAGTATTAGAAAAGTTAAATTTAAGGAGGCGTGTTGAAATAAGAATAAATTAAGCTTGGTCTATGTATAAAAAGTGTGTGCGTGAGCTCCACTGTGCGTAAGCAAGCAAGGCGTGAGTCGCGCTAGCAGTTAGTCAATTCCGAGACTCTCTCGTAAATAGTATGAGGCCGAACGCACCGGCAACACATACAGTGTACTTAGAGATAATAAAAATAGTTTGATTTCCATAACATCTCGCCTTTTTAGTTCACCTCATAATTCTACAATAACACTATGTATAATACTTTTTAAATACTTTTGTTAAAGAAACAAGAGAGGCGCAATAACATAATCAAAATATTTTTTTTCTAATTTACATGGTGGGCATTTTTAAATTTGCCATCTTGGTTTTTCATTATCTGTTGTTAGAACGGCAATAGAAATACACACTTTCAACTCTCTACCTATTACGGCTCATGAGAACTTAACGAAGCTTGGTTGGACGAGATGGTTCTTAACCACATCGCTAATCTAATTGGCAATTTTTCGATTGGCCTGATGGCATTCCACCTTGTTTCTGAAAAAGATGTGATACCGTTCTTGCTCCTGTTCTTTATTATTTATTTAATTGTATCTTTCTTCAATTAAAGGAAAATCTAATATTGCCAACCTTCTTGAATTATCCAATTACTGCAGATTCAGATTCAGATTCAATTTATTGTGACTTAACAACTGATTTTACAATTATGATAAAATGACGTTTATGAATGTGGCAGGTAACTCATAACCCAACCGAAAATGTCTGACTTCAGACGACCTGACTGTATTCTCAGAGAGGATATTTGATAGTGTTCGTGCTTGCGCCCGGCACATATAGTTCAATGGCTCCGAATCTATGTACTTAAAAATAAAACTTAAAAGTATAGAAATAAAAACAAAAAGGAAATTAAAAAACTAAACTACAGCTAATACTACTATTCACAACTAAGAAGAATATATGTTAGATATATTGGCTAGTTTAATGGAAATAGTATTATAGTATGATGAGAGATGTGAGAAGTGAGATGTCGCTCTGTCAATGGGGGCGCTATGCTGATCTTTTGATATGACTTCTGGTCCAGCTATGACATCGGTCCAATGGAAGCAGTGCTGAGTACGCTGGTTGTAGTGTTGATTGGAGATATGGTGCTTGCCTCTTGACGGGGCTTGATGATGAGATTCTCTGTGGGCATTCAGAAAGGTAGCGTTACTTGAATTGTATGACTCAATTCATTATGGTGACTGCTATGCTCAAGAGTTATATGCTATATGTCGAAGATTCCAGGTCGTTGTGGTGACTATTATGCTTATTAGTGGAGATTTCCATCTGTTAGACTGGCTGGGAATTAGGTTTCCCTGACTGCTCTTGATAAGGAAGGCTTCCTGGTGCACTACTGGCTGCTTGTGGCTGGTTTGATGTTCCTGGTGCACTACTGGCTGCTTGTGGCTGGTTTGATGTTCCTGGTGCACGTGTAACTGCAGATTTTGGAGCACGTGTCTGCGTGTGGAACATTCTCGTACCGAGAACCGTTAGCTGGAATTCGTAGCGCTGAATCTGGTGTGGCATTAAATTATATACCTCTGGCTGCTCCTAGAAAGGGAGCTTTAGTGATACTGTACTCCAATGTTTCGCAGAATGCGCGGGCACGAGTGCCCCGACTCTTGCGATTTATGTAGGTTGGCTTTTGGCGGATTAATATAACTTTAAGAATTCAATCAAACAAATAAACTGAACTCGGATTTTGTCAAGTGACTGGTTTAAGAAAAACTTTAACTCTTAATGGATAACTGTGGCACAGTTTCTAAAAGTTACACTGTGGAGTAACGGTACTAACTGAATTTGGCAGGCGTTTGCGTGCAAGCTTCCCCAAGGCTCACACACGTCCGCACTCTATGACTACCCCAAAGAACCCTGATCCAATTACTGCTATTGAATGTGGTAAGCAAGGTGACTGCATTTTCACAGATTTCCAGTCCTGTTTTGTTTCCTGCATCTCTTCGCATTTGTTTGAACGAACTCAACGTGTCAGTTTCCGTGGCATTCTTTCTGAACTACTGAGAAATACATCTGGAGTACCACAAGGTAGCCATCTAGGCCCACTATTATTCCTTGCCATTCGAGAATCCTCTGTTACGCCGACGATGCGAAACTTTTTCGCACAATCTCCAGTGACAATGACTATTCTCTTCTTAACGCCGATCTGGAAACCTTTCAGAGATGGTGCACAATCAATCGCCTTTCTTTGAATATTTCTAAATGTACCGTTATTTTTACATTTTCACATTAAAAGAATCCTCTCCTTTCCAACTACACTATTATTGGACAGTCTCTTACCAGAGTGGACAAAGCGAGAGGTTTGGGTGTTATACTCAATTCGCAATTTTCATTTGAAGATCACATCCATGCTATTGTGAATTGGAGCAACGCTACTTTGGGATTTATGAAAAGATGGCTTAAGGAGTTCGATGACTCCTCTACTGCACATGTTTTAGACCTTTCCTTGAATATGCCAGTCCGATCTGGTCCCCCTTTTATGAGCTTCATATCAACCGCGTTGAAGCTGTTCAACGAAGGTTCCTAAGGTTTGCTTTACGTGGCCTCCCCAGGCAACACAATTTAATTTTACCTCCATATTCTGATAGGCGCCAGTCGGATCGGTTGAGCCTTTGGTTATTTCATTTGTAATATTGTATATTGTGTATTTAAGACCTGCACCAATTTTCAGTTCTATGCAAATTATTGCAAGCTCGCAACTTTTTTTGTTCATTTCGACTGGACTATCCGTGGTTTCGATTATTTTTACATGTCACTCCCTTGTGGTATCTTAATCTTACCCTCACCACAGTATTTTTTTCCTAATTATAAATCGAATGTGTTCCAAGTTTGGTGTAAATGGGCATTCCGGATTTATGCTGGAACATACTAATCGTACACACAGTAGCGGTCGAATAAAAGTTGCTACCTGAAAAATATTTAAAATCCACTTTTACGAGATGACTGCGTTTTGCTCAGAGAAAAATTTCCAGTCAGTATCATGGTTTGGGTTCTGGAAGATTGGATCATAAATCACAAGGAACCGGTTTTCCATCAATGGGATCAAATGGTCTTGGAATTACCGGTAAGGTTTTTGTCATTTTACTTACCGTGAAAAGTAGTGAGACCCAAAACATGGCTGAAGCATCTCAAGGTTCCAGGTCAACCTGAAGTTTAATAGATCTAAAGCCACAGTCACACTAGTGTCCTTATGACTGAAAATTTTGAAATTAAGTTTAACGACTGTGATTTTGCTGCGGAGTATAATGTCCGAGTCACACAAACACTTATGTTACTCGTCCTTTAGGTCAAATAAACTTTGAGTTGATACGGGGAAGAAACTTTTGCCGATTTATGTTTATTTTGTTGGATTTCCTTTCGTTTTACCATCTTACAAGAAGGATTAAATAAAGCCCAAAATGACTCAGAGAATTTAAGTAAATAAAATTCCTTTCTTGGCTTGAAAAGCTCCGCTGTGCCATAAATAAATCAGCGAATTCCTCTGAAGTAAATTCTTGAATTCCTTTTCAGACGCAATTCAACTTCTTGCTCCTCTTCAGGAGCCATACTCACCTCCGAGCATATGCCAGCCCCCAAATTAGTACAATGTACGGAGACTATCCCCGGCGAACAAGGGGCTGCTCAGCGCTCGGGGCCGTAGCACGGGACAACAATAAGAGGGATTACTCCAATTCGATATCCCCATTCCACATGGCTGTTACTCAACAGTTTTGCCGTAGCTATCCCTATCACTTGGAGGACACTCCTGATTGGGCGTGAGGAGCTGGAGCGTCGAGGAACAGGATCATTTAAGGGCATTTAATCACCGTGTGACACAATGGCATGCGTTAAATGAATCCTATTCAGAAGGAGCTGGAAGGTCCATTGTCTGCATATCCGAGCGTCCCCTTGTATTGTTCTAGTCAGGAGAGGGATTTATCCTTTCTTGGTTTCGAGTGGATAATAAATTGGACTGCAATTGCAGGGAATACGGCAAATTTGGGGAAGAATGAATAGAAGATGGCCGGCCACATTGAATTATAGCCAAAAAGAGCACATCATCACTGGAATTGCGAGATTCTTTTGGATCTTGCAGAGTAACTGCGGCTGTGTTTTAATTTAAATAAGACTCATGCGTTCCCATCCTACGCTAGCCTTCAGCTCTAGTCAATTTCTCAAGGTATCACCTTACCTCAGGTGAGAATTCAATTTCCCTTAACAAGTCTCGGGCACGTTTGCGGGTTTTCATTTGCCATGGACAGTACTTCTCGCCGACCTCATTACAAATGCAAAAAGCCAAACGAGCTGATATGTGAGAACTTTATCCTTGTCCATCACTAAACAAGTAAAAGGATATTTTTCCACAGTTATCCTATAAATTTGAGTTGTTAAGAATTCATACGCAGCCCATGACAGGTGTTCCTGAAGATGATCCGTTCGGGAGAATTCGAAATGACATCTCGATATGCTGATTCTCCCGATACGTGCAAGAAGATCACGTCCATGGGGAGCTGTCCTGTCTTACATTTTTTATGCATATGAATGTGAAAATATCCTTTAAGGGTAATAGTGCTTTGGGAATTGTATGTGGCTTCGACGGCCCGAAATGTATGGGATGAAAAACGTTGTCCCTAGAAGTCAAGGGCTGGCCCAGGCTCTCCTCATGTACATATAGTGCAGCGGTCGTTGATTTTGTCAGAATTGAAAAATTGAAATAAAATAACTTTACGAGAGACTGCTGCTCGTAAAACCTTTTAAGGATATTGGATGTCCTAGAGTGTCCTTTACGTTTTCTGCTTCGAACACGTCGGCTGTTGCGATTTTAAATGATTTACGGAATTTATTCCTTTTGGATCGCACGCCAGAGATGGGAGGGCTCGTTTTTGTCCAGGTAATATTTTAAAAGACACCACAATATTTCTGTGTCAGTTGATCCGTTTTAAATATATTTGATGCCCATTTGCTGGTGAATAGGTGTGAGGACACAAATCGAAAATAACGATGCTGTATTTTGAATGACATAGTGTCTTTTTATATTAGGTAAGTACTTCCAGAAGATATCCGTTGCAGTTTATTCAAAATTCCGGTTTAGTATCCAACTTGTCCATATATTTCTTCCACAGTTGAAATTATTGTACAGCATTTACACTTCAAAACGAACCACATCAACATCAAGAACAAATAATTCAAATTCAAGTGTAATTAATTCAAAATTATGTGCAAGGACTTTCAATAAGGACGCTCGACTTTTAAATTAAATAAAACAAGTTGTGTGTGAAGTGTCCACTCCATTTTTATATTATTTGAAAGAATATATTATGCCATGGCACCGCGGCTTTGCTTGGTGGCACGTATCTGGGAGGTCCAATTTTAGATGACTTTGTCGCATAAATCCGGCTGAATTTGAGGGTATCAATTGTTTGCAGTTTATTCGCATAGACCTGTGATTAAAGACAGGCCCAAAGGTAGAAGTCTAAAGGCCTTAAATCGCACGATTTTGGTAGCCAGCTTCAAATCGCGAATGTTCATCGTGGCATGCGCTGTGTGGCACGTAGCGCCGCCCTGTTGGAACCACATGTCGTCGGTATCAATATAATTCAGTTTAGGCCACATGAAGTTGCTTATCTGCTAACTGCGACTACTAAACGATGACGACACGAAAGGGTTATTTCATAGTATAGATTTGCCTTGACAGCCTTACTTTTCAATAATATGTGATTTTAATATCTTTGACATGTGAAAACGTATCTATATATTTCCCTATTGGCCTAATGCATCGTGTCGTTATAGTCATCGTGTCGTTATCGTCTAGTGTGAAAACGCCTGTTCTAATCATATCCTGTAAAGCACCTTAAAGGAGACTGGCAGGTTTTTATAATGAATTTGGTCCAGAAGCGGACAGAAATGAAATAATGATTTATAAATTGGGGTATATAAAAACTTCAGACAACAACTTAAATCCTTGTAAAACTCCAGAATACCAAATCCTGATTTTTTAAAGGTAACAAATATGTCTAGTGGATTCTATTTACAGAAAATGTTCCTCAAGCTCGGACAAACCTAACTATTATAGCATGGGTTCCCTCCCCCTTGATCACCCTTTCCCACTTCCGGTATTCTGATGAGGGTGGTGTGTCAAAGTCAACTTATTTTTTCCTATAAGAGAAATTCTGCTTTAATTTGAACACAATTTTGTACGTCTACTTGTAGTCGCTTTTTTTTTAAATCTAAAAAAAGGAAAAAACGAATTAGAGGTCCCCAAAATAAATGTTTGGTTTTTGGGGTCAAATGAAAGCTAAAATTCACTACTTATAGAAAAGAAGGAATGACCCTCATTAGAACGCCGGAAGAGTATATGAGGATGAGGGGGGTATGGGTGGACTTGATGCAGACAGGAGAAAACCCATGCTAATTGGGTTTGTCCGAGCTTAACGAACCTTTCCCGAAAATGTTGTCGCCCAGCTCGATAGATTCCAATTTTTGCGGTCTCCTTTTCACATTATATCCTATAAATACAATACCCAGATAACAAATATAACAATAATTCGTCAAATTGTATGAGTAACTTGAACTATTTTGCAACCCTAATAAATTATAAAAAAGTAGGTGAGTTATTATTTAAGTCAGTACATCGTAACATCAAATACGAAAGTTGATATTTAAACCTTCGTTATTATTGAACGTATTTACATTACAATTAATAACGATAAGGTAGTTTTCTTGTATGTTAGAAAAGATAAAGTAAGGTTGGGATGAATACTCAACATACCGCATGGCAATTAGCTTTTATATCACGTAATAGCAAACGACACATTAATTTATTTTAATAAAATTGCTTACAGTAAGTGGAATTCCAACAGTTCGTAAAATTTCATAAGTTGGTAGGTAATTGGATAGGTAATATTTGACACTCAAGGCTTGTTTTAAAAAAAAATTATTTTACAGTTATTTTATTATTTACTTTTGAGTCATTAGGTAAATATTGTGTTTTTTTTTGTGATTTGTGTTTTAAGGGATCGTCTCAGTGTGAAATTTTCGAAAAAATCGATTTTTTTTGTTGCATTATCGGATAGTATACACTGTAATAAACATTCTCTCAAATTTTCAAATCGAAATTCAAATTATTACGGTCGCTACAGCGTTTCTTGTAGAAAGGGAACGGAGCGAGACATCTGCCTCGTTCGGCGCTCCGCTCGACCGTTATTCCTTTTGTTTATCACTGGCCAAGCATTTCAGTTCGTCCGAAAGTGAGCTATTCGAGGAAGCAGAAGGGATATTGTATGAACCTGGTATCGCCGATTGATCGTAAGTAAACGATCTAAAATTTTCCAACTTCAATCTTTAAAGGCGTTTTTCTCAGAATGGTGTTTTTCAAAACGGTTTCCACTCTCAAAGGAAGAGTTTTGAAGATATCTAGTTCCAATTTGGAGCGAACATTTTTAACGTCATTCTTTATCGCGCTTGGAAGCCTTTTTTTTTTTTAAATCTTCCTATTTTTTTTTACGAAAAACAGTCGAAAATAAGGGCCATATTCGATACTTTTTGTTCAAACCGCCGCCATTTCGTCAAATTAAAAAAAATAAAAACACTCCATAGCGCGATAGCGACTTCCCTACAGATTAATAATCTTTTTGAAATTTTTGTTTCAGATCAAAATTGCGGCCGCAATCGTGGACATCGTACAGGACCTTTTTTTTTATGTGTCATTTCAACAATTTATTCAACTATTATACACCCAATAAATAAACATAAAAAAAATCATTTTGTATTCGTCATGAATGTATTTATTTATAAAAAAAAACCGGACCGATTAGTTTATTTCAACATTAAAAAGAAATAGCGAAAATCAGTGATTTTTCGGAGGGTCACACTGAGACGATCCCTTAATTTTAATGACGTCATATAGCTAATCGTATTCTACTGGTCGAAACCTTTCATTTGATACGCATATAAAGAGGGTTGTGAAGAAAAAGGTAATTCGTCATCTTGGGGTGTCCGCCATATTGGATTTAGAAGAATATTGGATATACTATATTGCATTGTCACCGGACTTATACACGTGTGCAAAATTTCAAAACATTATGTTAATCACAACTAGTCATAATTTTGATTGCAAGATTTGTAGCAGACAGGCAACAAAGCAAGTTTAATAAAAACTTGCAAAAAAGTAGAAATATCTATTTTTTTTTCAAATACCTACTATTTTGCACACCACCACCGTATGGGGCAGAAGGACTGTTTTGGGCAGACTTTTATAGAATTTTATATAGTCTGAACGCGATCTCGTTTACCTACTGGAAATTTTTGGGCTTGCAAAAATCATAATAACATTTATTAAA
Organism: Neoitamus cyanurus; assembly: GCA_947538895.1. NCBI lineage: Eukaryota > Metazoa > Arthropoda > Insecta > Diptera > Asilidae > Neoitamus > Neoitamus cyanurus. The sequence goes on from OX384544.1 coordinate 16,714,222, forward strand.
TTAGCTGGGAAAACCAGATTCTTTGCCAACCAATTACCAATAACGGGTTAAAAAATTCGCGACTTTGCTAACTTTCCCGATTTTTCAGAAGTCCGAAAAAGTAAAAACAAATTTTTTATTTTAATAGCTCAAAAGCAACATTTTATTTTATACTATTGGTAACAAATAATTAAATTTTAAAAAATTCAAATAAACAATCATTCAAACATATTACGGTAATATCACAGAATTTAATATAAACTAATTTTTTTTTAAATTCTTGTCCTAGACCACTTTCATAGTCACAGGCACCAATAGATAGAATAGAATATAAAAGGAAATGTATTCTGTAATCATGTAGTCATTGCAAAATTTAAGGCACAAAAACATGTTTCAGTTTTTCGTGTTTTTTGGGGTGCTGCTTACGAAAATAATATCCAAACATTTCCATCATGTACAGTTTTCCCGAAAAATACTATTTAATACTAAGATTTCCCACTTTTTGGGAATTCTAAGACTCTTCTCTCTCTCTCTTCTAATCTTACAAGCTAGATAAAAATTGAGTTTATTGCTAAAATCGGCGCCCCAAAAAACCCTTAAACCTATTATCAAACCCCAACAGGGCTTTTGGAACTTATGCATTAAAGGCCAAAATAATAGAATCACTGATTCAGAGAGTAATTCCATAGGTTCATGGGAAGGTTTGTATGTAGAATGTAGTTTCTATATTATATAATTGTCGTTTAATTATTTTTTCCTTGAGCAACCTTATAACTATTATGATACTATAATGCCATATCAATTAAACATCTTGAAGATTTATCTTTGATTTGAGTAACTTACATCTTTCAATGAATGATATAAATTATTCAAAATTTCACTTCTCTATATTTTGCGTAGTACATATATATACATATATAATTCGTATAGCATTAAGGTGGTGGTGAGTGGTCCTGTGTAAAAATTCTATTGTGATAAATTTCTCATTTCGCCGTCCATTCTCCCTCAAATTCCCAAAGCAGTTAATAATAGAATTTGCATAAATTCGAGAGAAATCCCCCACTGGAACCAACATTAAAACGTCTCCGAAATGAAGAAATTCAATACGTCCCCTCGGCTGAGTCTCAGAAAATTAAGACAAGAAAACCTCGCGAAAGTAGAGAGCCAATGACGACCCGGCAATGAGTTCCCGGAAAACAGAATTAACCAAATTTCAGGGAATTATCCTTAAAGACATCCGTTCTACTGCCACGAAGTCAATTTATCAAAAGTCATTCCGGCGGGTACGGTGAGCAACTTAATTTGCATAAAACGACATCTTGCTTAAGTTTATAACTAAATAAGATCGATACGCCCAGCGCCATCGGGCGCTTCTTCGGTTGCTGTCGAGGGGAGGGGCTGGTGAAAACCAAACCGAATCCTTAGTTTTGTGTACTAAAGTTGTCGAAGATGGGATGTTTGTTTTTTTGCCGGAGTGTCTGAACCTCGGAAGCAATAAGACTCCAATGCTCCGGAGCCCTGAAGTTGGGCGGGAAAGCCAAGAAAACGCATTCTTCCCGAACCCACCTCGGGATTATGCTCCCTGTGAAAACCTGGAGGAGGAAAAAAATTAAATTACTTGTACAAGATTCGATTTGTCAACGAAACCAGGACATGCTGTGAATATTAAATAAGCACACTCCGGCGGGCTCGGTGGGTGATGTGAGCTTTTTTTTTGGGTCGTGACTTCATCAGTGCTAGGAGTAAGAAATTTCATTAAATTTTCTTAGCTTCGATCCCTTTCTTGTGATCTGCGATGCCGGTGCCTTTGAGCCTCATGTCGCGGTATGCAAATTATTATAAGCAGTTGTGACTTTCAAAGCTAATGCTATTTTGGCGGATAGCAGCTTGCGACCATTGATAGTCTGAAGAGTGGTAACATCATTACGAAGGCTAAAAGCATTTTCTTCCTTTAACAGCCTTGTGACCACTAACCAGTCAATACTAGCGGAACAGAAGCTGTGCAACTCCAGCAAATCTATCTCCATCGGTCTGTCGGACAGAGCAATTTAAGATGACTGGCCTTCTCGGGATTAACCCGAAGTAGAGAAATCACAATCAGGGTTCTCTACACTTTAACCGTAGATTCCACCTGCAGTAACGTCCATTCCTTCTGCAGACTTTGATTATTATTCTGTCTACGTGGCATTCTTTTAGGGAAACAAAAGGATGGAAGCAACGGATGGACGAGATAATCAAGGAAATCGTCTGGATATGTGTTTGGGGAGCGTTTTCTACTCCGCCGAGTCATGTTCAAGTCGATATTGGCGCTGAAAGCAGTTCGTGGTGATGTGGTAGTGACCCGATGTTACAAATAGATACATCCGTTTGAGACGTACATATATAACGGCTCCGTGTTCCAGGAGCTGAGTAGTTCCCTCAATGCTCCATAGATTCCCTCTTTCACTTCTCGGTATCTGTATTCATTGATCAAGTGTTAGATGATTCGGACCAGTGGTTATCCTTGTTTAGGGATTATGATTTCATGTTTTGATTGTTTCACGCTAGAAAGGATGTTCAGCAAGCTCGGACTTTTGGGAGCTGTGAGCATTTGATGATTGATGAGACTCCAAGGATCGATATCAAATTACGTCTGGTCAAGGAGCTTTGATTTAAATAGTTATTTTATTTATTAAACTCATTTCTCACACTTTTTTTCCCCAATAGGTGGAGTTTCGAATGAACAATCAGATTGATATTATTATGAACTTTTTACTTTAACAATTAAGCAGAAATGGCGACTGGATTTCTGGATTTCTATTGCGATGCCATTTTTTCAGTCCGTTCGATAAAAGGTTTTTCTTACTGCTGTTTTGCGACTCAACACCAAGTTTGAGTACTTGCGATTTACATCAAACGTCGATTGTATTGAAAATAGTGAAGGAAAAATTAGAAATCACTAAATCAGATTGTGGGAATTGATGATTGGCGCTTTTAATTAGCTAAAAGAATCGCCACATACGACATTATTCCATTAAATCGACTAAGAGCAGTTGTTGCGTTATTTGAAGTCATGAAGAAAAGTGAGGCGAGGTTATCCAAACATTCTTAATGTCGAGAAATGTGAATTCCGTAAAATGGAAGGTGTTAATTAGCGAATGAAATTGAAACGAATTTTTTTTTCATGTGATACGACTACAAATTAACGACTTTCGGACTTTTCCTTTACTTGTGCTGTGAGACCCTACTTCTTGCCAAAATTCATGATTCTAGGTCAACGAGAAGTACCCTTAGAAGTTGAATTATTCGCGAATGTCAGAACATGTGGCATAAATGGCCGCTCTTTTGTAGTCATTTTGTTTCGTGTAACAAGACTAAGTACATACAATTTATATAATTTTTTTACTTTCGTGATGCGCTCCTTACAAATGAATAAAATTCCAGGTGCATTTATGTTTAAATGTGTTTTACTTTAATTAAAAAAAATTAGTTAATTTTTACATTGAATTCTCTACCAAAAGTGTTATTTGTCAGATCCACAAATTTTGAAACAACTAGAATAGAATAGTATAGGAAGAAAATTTCTGTACGTACCCTGGGCTGAACGAACACTTGAAAAAGTTCTTCATACCCGATACTTCAAATCCCATTTTATATAATACTTCCCTCACATTCTCACTTTATTGTAGCAAAAAGTATCATAGTGTCGCGATAAAATGAGCCCCCACAGTCTCTTAAAAAAGCCATAAAAGTGCATTCGGTAGGAATGCAATCGTCCAAAGGAATTGACAATTCAACCCTTTCGTAAATTTTCCGCCAATCATTTTGAACTTTTGCCGTCATTCCTCAATTTCATCATCATAAAAATTGCTGTATTCGTCAAAGACCCCGTTTTCGTAAAAGGCTCTTCCCGAGATCGAAATGTCTCTGCGCTTTGCTTGCAATATTGAATATTTTATGAGGCCCCAATTGGGTTCAGAGCAGAATGTCCTCCAGAAACCAAATAAGTTGCGTATTTACGAGAAGTGCAGGGACATAAGGAGGGCATGATAATATTTCAATTACAGGCTACTTTGGTGCTATTATCTCACTCCGTTGGGGACTATAAGCTCCGCCCAAGGATCAGGATTTTTTTTAGACTTTGTGAAAAAGAAATCATATTCCTTTTCACTCCGGAAGCAGCCCCAAGTTGAAGTTGTGGTTAAAGTGGAGCATTACAACTTGGCTTTCTCAAGGACTGACATGCCCCCGAGAAGAAATTACAGTCCTTAAGTCGGCAGAAACTTGTATCCGGGCTGTGACTTTATCGTCCGGAATTTGCATTTTGTTATTATTTTGTAGTAAAAGTTTAACACAGTTATAACCGGGCAAAAAAGTTGCTCAAGACTGGCGGCAGCGAAAGATGCTTAATGGCAACTTAAGTGGAAAACTTCCAACCCAGTCGGGAAGGGCTGCCGAGCTGGGAATTGCTGTTCCTCGTTCTCAGACTCAGTACAATATATTTAGTGGATGCAGGGTGGGACAACAGCTTGTTTTGTTATTACTTTGCATAGGGAGACCGGAATGAGCGAGTGCTGTAATTAAAACTTGAGGAGTTCAAGGATGCCCGTGGGAGGCGCAAATTAATGCAATTATTCGAGTCTTAACGAAATTATTTAGCTGATTAAGAGCTCAGCAAGATCTTTGTGTGCTATCGTTTTCAGCTTTGCATCCGGCTTATGAATTTCTACTCTCGCTTGGGGAATAATCAGTTTACAGCTTAGCCAGCTACCAGGTTAAGAGAATTAAAGAAATTAACTGAAATTGAGGCAAAGTAGCCATTTCGGCGCCAGTGCTCGAGGATAGAGGGTGTGCTTTCTTCTTTGTAAATTTCATGAAGGTCAATTATTTAAAATATTAAACTAAAGCGTAAAGACCTTCTTGTAAAACAAGGTAATCACTTTATATTTACCTCTTGTGTTTTATCTCTAGCAATACAAACAAAATCACCAATTGGGCCCTAAAAGTGCCGTCTCCTCAGCACTTTATATGTTAAAGGTATGTAGAGTTTGGTAGATAGCATTCTACATTTGACTTGTAAAACGCCTTGCTGTAAAGTCCTCCTTTCCTTTCTGGCATTATCAAAATATTAAATCTCTTCATTCGAATTAGACACATTTTCTAAAAAACGAAGACTTGAGATAATAAAAAATCAAGTGCAAGTGTAAGTACCCACAGAAAATATTTTGGTACAAGAACTTCATACCTTAGCTCTACACTATAAAACAATTTGTGAATTCAATTGGATATACGTTAATTAATTTACTTTCAAATATGATTTAGCGCCAATGCTGAAAATTGTTGATTTTACAGTGAAAACTATTAAAAAATTTATCTAAGTTTCCCAATGTTGACTTCAATTTAAATTTGGTTTTCTTATTCTAACGCTCCTTGATATTACATACTGGGAAAAGTTGTCACCCAATTTAATTTTTCTACGTCGGCGCGGCGTCGTCGGCTGTGCGCTTAGTGGCTGACTTTTTATCTCAGAGGACGCAAAGAGTAGTTCTTGGATCTAAAACTCAATCCGAATTTCTCCCATTACAAGTGGAGTTCCTCAGGGATCGATTCTGGTCCTCTACCTTTTAGCCTGTACAACAACAACATCCACCAAGTGACAAATGACGTGCGTATCCATATCTACGCTGACTTTATCTTAATCGCTCTATTGGTATTATTTATTTATTTATAGATGAATGTGCTGCCAGAATGAAGGATGACTTGAAGGAAATTCACAAATGGTCGCTCAGAAATAGCCTCACGTTAAACCCAGGAAAATCCTAGTGCATTGTCTTCACTCATAGGTCGGTAGAAATGCAGTCACTTCCCCCTATTTATCTTGGCGACATACATTTGCCAGATGGAGAGAAGTTGCATTTAACGACTGCGTTAGATTTATATATGGTCTTAGAAGATATGGAAATCTATATTTGAGGGGCTCTGATGTAAAACAGTGGATATGGAAAAGGGCTTCTGCACAGCTCCAAGATCGGTGCGTTAGCTTACTATCAAGTTCGAAAGAGGGAATAATATGGCGCGGCACTGTATGATGGGTACCTAATTGGGTAAACTACATTGGATTATCACACGTATGACAGTATATGTATGACTACATTGCAATACTCATTACATCTTTGATATAGAACTTCAATATTTTTTCAGTTAACAAAAATATGGTCATGTTCCAAGATGACAAGTATTTTAAACAAACAGCGCGCCAAACTAAGCAATTAATATACGAAAGCAATGGTGATATTCTGGGTTGGCTCCTCAGTATTCAGACTTCAATATTATTAAACACGTGTGGTTTATTATCAAGAGAAGGCTGAGCAATTTCAAAGCACCACCTAAAAACACAAATGAGCTCTAAGAGAGAACAAAAGATGTCCCAAACATTCATTCTATTCAAGATGCATATATACCGATATATTGGATACACAGGAACGACAAATATATAACGAAGCCATTTATTGGAACGGTTTTTTGAGTTACTGTATAATGAATTTTAGAAAATAAAACAATCTCATTCATGTGGGATTCGAAACCGGGACCTCTGGAACACTAGTACACTGCTCTCATCACTCATCTACAGATGATCTCGAGGCAGGAAAAGGTCGTCTTTCTTTGGGTAAAACTCAATCACGTTAGCAATTGATTCAACAGTGTTCGTTTATGATATGTTCCATTTACTATATTGACTTTTGACTCAAATGTGTTTTATTGTTGCTTCAAATAATATGTTACTTATTTTACAACGTTCCGCAACAAATTTTAAATGCGTTATGAATAATAACTCATAATCTCCATCCCCAATTTATTAATCACCCTGTAACTCGAAAACGGTTGCTAGATATTGCTCCCCTCCCCACCCCTGACATACGATTTTTTCTTCGGTTAGGTGAGATCTATCACCCCTATCATGTCTGCATGCATTATACGATACACCCTGTATATACTTCTTAAGATGTTTCTCGGCATATCTCTGCGAGTTTGGGTGCTCCATGTAATACTGATTGTAAGTATAGTCCTTATACCTGAACGTTTATCTCTTTTTTAATCAGTCACGGGTTTATTATTCTGATTACAGTTAATTTTTTTAACTAGAAACTTTCCTGTTTGATTTATATAGAAACGTGAATATTTTGAGGTGGTCCGATTTTTTGCTCTCAAGTGTGTTTTGATAGCAATCGGAACATTCAAGCTCCATCAAAGATATTTTTAATTTTTATTCTATGCAGCTTCGCCTGACTATTATTATATGTAAAATGTCCTTCGTCTAGCGGATGTACATACATATCGCCTGGAAAAAGCTTCGCCTCTCAAAGACAGCTCTGGGGGTAGGAGCACAATGTGGAATGATTTACTATTTTGCGAAGGATAAGTTCCGTCCGTTTGCATCGGCAGCACATGCCGTCTTCTTCCCTCTCGCAGAAATCACAAATAACGATGATGACGAAGATGACATTCACTTTTTCTGTATAGATCGGAGGAGAAAATCTGCTTTTATGTGTTGAAATGCTTACATCCTTCATTATGCTTCCTTATCCTACTCTTCAGATTACAAAGTGCTCGGGTACCATGGCAGCAGATGTCCACTTTCCCAAAAGTTGATCCCATCCTGCTTTCGGGTGGCGATAGGGACAAAGTTCTTTTATATATACTTACTCACACTCTTACTTGCTTTACATCCTCGGATTTAAAGAAAAGCAACTAAGATTTCGGGAGAAAAATGGTAGTACAAATTGAGTCACGTGATTTTATGAGAAACGAGGAATTTAAGGGGGCCGATACATTGAAAGTGAGTTTTTTTAAAGAATTTTTTTGATAGGGAAGGAATAAGCGGATCGAGTTAATTTTTTTATTAGTTTACCACAAGAGCTTGTACATTATAAAACATTTTTTTTCGAGTGCCGGCGTTTCAAAATGGCGGCGAAGCCCGTGACGCAACAGCCCCCTCATATTTCAGTCGCTGCGTTCTCGCGGCGGTAATATTGGTCTGAAACAAAGGAGGAAGAAGAAATTGATAAAAAACAGTTGTGGCTTCAATGTGAACCTAACTTTAAGACAAAAAAATTTGTTTTCCCCAAATGCGACTTGAATGAAAATTTTGCTTGTTTTTTTGGCTGAATTCGCAACCTCTACGGTCGGGGATTCGCGAAATCGGCTATAAATTTAGGTTCATCCAGTAGACAAGGGTCTTTTGAAGCTACGGTAAAATTTTCAGCGTAATTGAACCTTTCTTAATAAAGTTATCGTGCAGCGAGTAGTCGAAAATGTCGTTTCGAGGAATTTGAGTTCGAAGTTTGGGGAAGTGAAAAGACGAATTCTCTACTTACATTTTAGTCGGCTATTCCTGCACCGTAGAGTTGTTCTTCCTCTTGTGCACGCAGCTGATTTACGGCAAAAGTTTTTTCTTTCCGAGCCGTTCTTGCTTCTTTTGAATCGAGAAATGTGTGCCGGTCTGCGCTCGTTACTCGAGAATAATTCGAAATATTTGTCTTCGATTAGAACAATAGCTGAGGAATTTGGGAATAATAGACGAAAAGCTAAGAGCGGGGCGGTCTGGAGCCGGGGCGATGGACAGCTTCTCACCCGCGCTACTTGACATCGCCGCTTCTATGTGAGATTCCATGAGACCGGATTGAGATATCAGGAAACGCTCTTAGACACACGTTCTCAACACCTTATAGAATATATTCCCGACGAAAAAAAAAATAAAAATTTTTTTTGATTTTACATGTATCGGTTTCTATGTGAGATTCCATGAGACCGGATTGAGATATCGGGAAACGCTCTTAGACACACGTTCTCAACACCTTATAGAATATATTCCCGACGAAAAAAAAAATAAAAATTTTTTTTGATTTTACATGTATCGGCTTCTATGTGAGATTCCATGAGACCGGATTGAGATATCGGGAAACGCTCTTTAGACACACGTTCTCAACACCTTATAGAATATATTCCCGACGAAAAAAAAAATAAAAAATTTTTTTGCTTTTACATGTATCGGCCCCCTTAAGGCACATCTATCCCGTGAAGTATTACTCTGTTACATCGCAACTTTCCGTGTCCTACATACCCTTTCCGATTGCTTTGCAAGCAGACAAAGAAAAACCGTTTTGTTTACTGAAGCTTAAAGGCAAATTGGGGATAATACCAGGAAACGCATTACAATGTTTCTAAACATATGCCCGAATTGTGCGGTTCGTTCCAAAGAATTGGATTATCCTGCCGGCAAATCCTTTCGCTAAACATAAACAAAGTTTACTGGACCTCGAGTTCATGCCTGTTTAGCTTCGTTGACGTCTATTGTTCTTGGGATGCAAACAGGCGATTCGCACCCTTCAGGGTGTTACGCGACTGCTCCTTTAACCACCAATTTGCGGTAGGGTGGAGTTTTATGGTGGATTACAAGAGGTCGATACTTTAGCAAATAAAAATTAATGGTGACGTGTATGAGCAAGTATTTAGTTATTTCGCAGTTTTTACCTATTTTATAATTGAAGGGCATTAATCGGAATTTTAGCTTCATTTATTAAAGAAATGCTATGAAGAGTAAAAATGCTGCAACAAAACTCGACGGCATCATAAAATAATTTGAAGTGGGTCCAGTTGGGTCCACCTCTGATCGATAAATTAAGGAAGAAAAATCAATTTTTAGATCCTAAGAACTTGAAATTGGGCATACGTTTTCGTTTTCATGTTATGAAGAAGGCAGACCTAAGAATTCCAATTCGTTGGATTCCCTTGACATTTGTATTTTATTTAACTGGAATCTAATATGCAGCGTTACAAGTAGTATAGTACAGTTAATCCGGCACAAAAAAGGTGAAATTGTGAGACAACATCCATCACGTTCGGAATTTTTGGTCTTTTGAGTGAATGAGGGACTAATTTTAGCAAGTTTTCAGATTGAGATTTTGTGAGAGAATTTTTTTCTTGTCTCGGATCCTTACTATTTGTGTGTCAAACAGGCCCGGCAGATTAGGTTTGGCCAGAGTCGATAGTTGATGTATGTACATGGGGGCAACATATCACAAATAAGAGAATTTGACAAGGGTATAAATTACAAAACAGTATTGTAGCAATTCCCTTTATCATATCATTTACAAATTTATATTAAATAAAGTCTTTAAAAATAAATAAATACCAACTTCAAAATACAAACTAAAGCATTAAAAGGTTGCACATAATTGTTTTTGGAGACGGTGTCACCCTTAAAGGTGGAATATTTTCTGCAAAATTAAATGGGACCACCCTCGAGACATATCCAATTCAATACAAAAAGAATCATTTCCATCGGTTCACCATCGGCGAAGACATCGCGTAACATACACACACAAAAAACATACAGTGGATTTGAGAACCTCCTCCTTTTTGTTGAAGTCGAATAATTGCGGAATGCAAAATTGTACTGCGCCTTGAATTTTGTGGAATAAACTCATTTAACAGTTTCTCCCAATCATGTGAGAATAATAATGTATAGTCTACTTAAATCAGCAGGAAAAGATGCTGGGTTTCCGTTCAATCGGAATCCAGCGAAATTTTAATGGTAGATAGGGGGTGCCACCGGAACACTCCACCAATATTTCCCCCACGTATTCCGCAAGGTGTGGCCACCATCTTGCATTTTAAGAGGTGACATCAATTATATCGACGGAGAACAGAAAACTTTGTTCGTTCGAACAGGATGACCCTGGAATCGTGATAAGCAGACGAACAAAGCGCACGAACTTTGAAATAAGTCATCTAGCCCAATCTTACTTTAAAAAAAAACACCAACAAACCAAAATCTGATGGCTGCTTTCGAATCTGCATTCAAAATTTTCAATTTCAAAATGGTGGATCCAATATGGCGACTGAAATTTCTCCTTTTTAGCAATTTGTGTGAAATTTTTATTATGGAGACATCTTTGGAATTATGTTATAAAATTCAAACATGTCTCAAGATTATTAATCTCGATTCCCTAGAATCCCGACGCAATATTTCCATGTTTTTTTTTCACTTTAAATGATCATAGTTGCTTCATAAATGTATAATATAAGTACCTACCTCTGTAAGCAATAAAAATTATTTTCCTCATTTAATTTAGTTGAAATGAGTTTTTTTCTCAAATGCGCGTTTTTTGACCGTTCAATGAATGTAACACTTTAAATGAAACACCCGAATAGCGAAAGCATTAGGTGACTAAATACTGATTTGTAATTTTTCAGGATTATTATCCCGATAAGAAGTTGAAATGAAACACAGCTCCTTTTAATATTTCAATTTTATTTTCACAATGTTGACTTTTAGTTGGATTTTCCGTACAATTAGTGAATATAAAGAAAAAAATTGCTGGAGACCGATAGTAAACATTAAATAAAACAAGAAAAAAGCCGAAAACGTAGACTTTTATAGTTATTACCATAATACATAACTAAAAATAAAAACAGAAATAACAGAAAATCAGGCGGGACGAGCCGAGCCGCCCGCACAGTTCTTATTACAAAAAACATACTCAGTTAGCATACCTATATAAATTACACTATTTTACAATATGTACAACAAAATCGCATTACATAACCACTGGAATATGTTGTTCAATTTGATTCGATCTCTGCTCAAGGCTTAGTATAAATATGTATTTGGAATGATGAATCTCAAGTGTAAATTTTGACAGTATCTTTAGAATTGCACAAAAATTGAGGAAATAGAGGAACAGTGGGGCATTTTTGGTTTCAATACAGTTTTACTTCTTTGCTAGCACCGCGCAGTTACCGCTATAGTAAGATGCCTTCCGTAAAATCATACATTCGCTAGAGAAGAATTACAATTATCACTAAAAATGTACAATAACCCAAAATGGAGTTGTTCCCAGAGTGGAGTCTGCTTAAAGTTCGCAAAACCCCTAAGACGAAATAAATGCCAAACTCTCGAGGAATTCCATTGGTTTTGAGACTAACTAATTTCCTTTAAGTGATATTTGATAAAAATTGCACATTTATACAAAAAGTTGCTATCCACCGGCTTAGCTTACGAAAGATTTTAGGTATATTAGATTGGTATCATGTTGTGGCGCTGTGGAGTGGCACACCGCCGAATCTCAGTTTATCAGGGGCCGCAGGTCCGTGTGCTGTGTTTCTTTGTGCCGTCGCAAATCGACCTTCCTCTGGAATGACTTGTGGCAGAGCTCGCACGCAAACGGTTTGTATCCTGTGTGCTTCCTGGAGTGGGTAATCAAGTTGGAACTCTGGCTGAAAGCCTTACCACATACCTGACACTTGTGGGGCTTTTCACCTGAAATTAAAAAGCAATACAAGGATTAAAATTAGCTTCTGAGGTAAATTAAATTGTTTTAGTTAGAGCAATATCCACAATCCACATATAGCTGTTAGCGCCCAGTATAGCCGAATGTTTGAGGAGCCATATTAAATATTGTAATACGTAAACATTTTTAGAAAGTGTTTCCTTGGTAGATGGAGATCGAGAAGATAGTACGGAGGCATTTTATTGTTCGTTAGTATAAAAAAATTTAAAATAAGAATGGGTCAGCGCGTGATATAATACTCAAATGACAACGATTAGTACTTTTCTAGATAGTATCATCACTTTCGTCGTAGCTGCAAAAACAGTCGAGAAAGCGGGAAAAAAATTGTTGCTTTTGTTTTCCTTCCCCTGACCTTCCGTGGTATGAATGTGTGTATATGTATTTATTTGTGCGGATATTACGGCCTATGGGGGTCGTTCGAATCGTATTAATCCTCCGGGTGCCATAGGCTATATAACGTTACAAAAAACGTAAAATGGCAGCCAAAATAAGTTAAAATGTCCGTCCTTACGAAAACAATTTCCAAAATTTATTAATAAGGGTATCAAATGGAAGCGTTGGACTAACATAATACGGTAAACTATGTGGCGTCATTCTAAATCCAATATGGCGGGCACCCCAAAATAACGAATTGTATTTTTCTTCACAACCTCTTGAAGTGGGTATCAAATGAAAGGGTTTGACGAGCAAAATACGACAATCTATGTGACGTCATTGTCAGAGGATAACAAAGACAATTTCTATACTGTCATCGTGATATAATGTAAAATTACAAGTATGAGCTATCTGCTTGATCACGTCATGACATTTCTTACCTACTACATATTATCTGATAGGTACTAAAAAACTTTAAATAAAAGAAATTATTATAAAAAACAAACACCCAACAATGGAAGAAACAAAAAGTATGAAACAAGAAAATAATAATTCCTTCTTTACTTAAGGGGGGGGATACCTGTAAAATTTTGATTTTTTTTTTTTTTTCATAAAATGTTAGTATGATCCTTTAAGAATATGTCACAAACATTTTGGAATGTGATTTCAATTATCAATTTCTTATATTATAGCGTATTAACCGTGACGCCTCTATTGTTTGCGTTCGAGCGCTGAGCGGTCGACTCTCTTTACGTCTCTCTTAAATTCCCTTACCTTTTAGCCTTTGTTGCTGTTAATTTTACTCAGTTTAGTTTTGGAGCTCATCCTGTATGGAACGATATCGAAAAATTAAAAACACGGCGGATACGGCGCTGGAAGCGCTGATTAATTTGTAAGTCACTATAATCATTCAATCTTCCAGTATTTAAACTTTTTTTAAGCGTTTTTCTCAAAACCATATTTTTAGAATTTGCTAACACGATAACTCAAAAAGTTATTAATCGATCTTCTTGAAATTTTGCACATATCTTTTTAATAGCATTATTTATCATATGAACCTACATTTTTTTGAAAATTTGTTTAAAAAATAATTTTTACGAAGCAAAAATCGTCGAAAAGTTCGATAAAAAATTCATTTTTTTTTCGAGTGTTTTATTTCACCAAAAAATTGTTTGTTCACTCATTTTTAGGTTCATCTGGAAATTATGACATTAGTAAATAAAAAAAATTTTGGTTTTTCATTTTCTGATCAATAGAACCGAAGTTACAATGTCAGCAGATTGAGACGTCTCACTGCGACCTTCCCGGACGAAGTTAGTGTATATCCGCTATTTTTAACAATTAAAATAAAAAAAAAATTTTTTTGTATTATTTTAAAGTATAAATAAATCACATGCTAATTTTCAAAAATATATAATAACTCCTTCATTTAAAAAAAAAATTAATGGAAATTTTTATAGATATTATGATGAATAAAAAATACGACTAAAATAAAACCAAGTGGTTAACTGGTTTTTTTTTGTCCCTCGTTCTACTCCGTGAGCCGTTTTATAGAGAAAAGCATCCTCGGCGTGCAAGTGACTCGGACCTAATCGGCAGTTTTTCTTAACTTTGTGAATACAACAAATTTAGAAATTGAAGCCCGATGCACATCTTTCCTAGGAACCAGAGAAAAATCGTTGAATGCTGGAGCCCAAAAAACAAAAAAAGTGGACCAATCAGTTCCGTTATGGCAATATTTCTTTTTGTCACCCTTTATGCGACTATGAACAGTAATGTACATGTACGTATGATTATACATATTTAATATTAAACGCAAAACCACCCTTTCATTAAAGAAGATATGCATAGAGCCTAGGGCTGCATTGCAAAGCTTAATGGTTTCAGATGCTTGACCAGCAGTATAATATAAAATGGACATAAATCACAAATTCATTAAGTAGTTCTTGATTTCTGAAATAAAACCCTCCAAACAAAAAGCTAGCCATACGCTGCCAGACCACAAAGGCGAACGGCTCAACGACAATAAAAATCCGATTAAGGACGTCATCTGATTCCACTTAATGAGCTCGCAATAAATAATAAATCGTCCTTCGGCAGAGATCCGTTTTTAATATTGTTCAATAAATTCATGAGGATTAAGGAGGGCTATTTGCTCTGACACGCCAAGATGGAGAATTCTGGTCGACGAACCGAGGACAGCACCCTCCAAACAAAAGGATATCATTTAACGACGCATTAGGAGGGATAATTTCTGCTGCCGGTATTAAAAGGGGCTGGTGGTATGAATAGTTATACCATCATCCAGAGGTCACATCACAATTTTAGAATATTTCATAAAGTTTAATAAACTGCAGGAAGACAAATTGGACAGGATTAGGAAATTGACACGAGGGGTGTGGGAAGCATTTTGATTTTTGGATTATCGGAGTTTTATTTGAAAATGAATAAAATCGGAGTGAGATTCATTCAGTCGAGCGATGTGGTGTTCTAAAAAAAAATTTTAAGGGAGCATTACTATTGTTATGAGTTTTGTATTGACAATAATTCAAACCAAGCGGTGCACAGTGGGGCCAAATCTCAAAAAGCTGGCCAAAACTAAAGAATTCAAGTTATCGATCTGAAATCTCTCACTCGGGGGTTTTTGGGGGCGCTGATTACGAATCTGATATCGGATTTGTAAAAATCAAAATGGCGGACCGGAAGTGACGTAATGTTTTACGAAAAACTTGAGTTAGCGCTCTGAAACTCGGTATAATATAGTTTTCGGGGGCGCTGATTACGAATATGATATCAGATTCATAAAATTCAAAATGGCGGACCGGAAGTGACGTAATGTTTTACGAAAAACTTGAGTTAGCGCTCTGAAACTCGGTATAATATAGTTTTCGGGGGCGCTGATTACGAATATGATATCAGATTCATAAAATTCAAAATGGCGGACCGGAAGTGACGTAATGTTTTACGAAAAACTTGAGTTAGCGCTCTGAAACTCGGTTTTATATGGTTTGCGGGGTCGCTGATTACGAATCTGAAATGAGATTTATGAAATTCAAAATGGCGGACCGGAAGTGAAGTAATGTTTTACGAAATAATTGAGTTAGCGCTTTGAAACTCGGTATTGTATGGTTTCCGGGGGCGCTGATTACGAATCTGATATCTGATTTATAAAATTAAAAATTGCAAAAATTTAAGTCACTTCCGGTTCGCCATTTTGAATTTTTATGTATCTCATATCAGATTCGTAATCAGAAACCCCGCAAACAATATTAAACCGAGTTTCAGAGCGCTAACTCAATTTTTTCGTAAAATATTACGTCACTTCCGGTCCGCCATTTTGAATTTTGTAAATCCGATATCAGATTCGAAATCAGTGCCCCTGAAAACCATATAATACCGACTTTTGAAACGATTTATCACTTTTTCGATTTTTGTCCAGCGAAACAGGTTATGCATACATTTGTTTCGAAAAAAATCGATTAAATCGAAAGGCAGTGATATGCCGCGCTTTTTTTTCTTAATTTTATTTCTTATTTATCTAATTTATCACCTCCAATCGTTTCAGAGCGGTACTCGGTGGAACTTTTTTTATATTTCCATTTTAACATGGCATCTTACATAGTTTTTGAGTATAAAATGTAAAAAAGTCTAACTCTCTCTAATATTAGTGTTTAATAATACAGTAACTAAATTAATTTTATAATATTTTACTAATCTTTAACTGACGATTCCATTTTGTTTTATTAAAATCTGTCAAATTTTGAATATTTTGTGCCTTCTTGAAAACGAGAACTTTTTCTCTCTTCAAAACACACAATCACTGCTACCCTTGGATGCCACTTTCACGCTGGCATTCTACGGGTGAGCGTCCAGTTGGGGTCCTATTATCGCTTGATTCTATAGCACTGGGAAGTACTTTAGCCAATTTGAGATTAAAAAATCCCAATTTGAAAACTTTTTTTTTTAGGTTTTGGCCAGCTTTTTGAGATTTGGCCCCATAGTGCGGTGCTGGGAACTTTTTTCACAAATCGGACAGACGCATGTCGGAGGTGTCGGAGATTAAAGTTGAGTGAGCTGACGATTTTTTAGGCTCTTCAAGATTGAAATCAAAATAACTTTCTGTGGAGGTAAGATTAATCCTGGAGGTAGGGTTTCACTATCACATTTATTTTATTTATAGTCTATAGGCCTTTTAAAAAGACAAAATTGTTCTTGAAATTCAATATTTATTTTTGTTGCAATATGCCGGGCGTGACTATTACATCTCTTAAAGAATCAAAATGTAATAGGAAGACCTAAGCCATCTTTTGAACACGTTGTGCACATCACATGCACGCATACGGCACCAGGTATCAAATCTCACTAGATAATTACCTCATTGGTTTCCCAAAACGGTGCCATGCTGGAGATGAAATCACATATTCTCGTGAAAAAGGATATCACGTACAGATTTTTCCGTTCTAATTTATCTAAATTATCCTGGGATTTCGGATTCAACAAAATGAGGTCTCCTGGCCATATATATACACATATAGAGCACAAGGAGATGAAGCGCACCCATCCCATTATGCTGTCCCTTTTTTCCTTCCCTTGTTTCGTCGTCATCTGGCAGATTTCATTTGCAGGAATCATACCTAGCTAGAGCTAGCTACAGCGATTTTGCACTTCTATATTCGCACGTCTGGAGCTAAAGATAAAAGATAACAAGAAATCCCACCCATACATTCTCTGAACAGATTCCGTTTTATGGATGTCTTCCTATATCCTATGGCTGGGCGTCGCCGGGGAGTGGAGGGCTAACTATATTACAACTACTACAGCGGAAATAATGTATCAGCGCCCAAACACATTTAAAACGAAACGGATATTCGGAAAAGTTGTAGGAAAAGATTTCCACAGATTTTTTTATTTATTTATAGCACCGTGCTCCGTATATTTGGGATCGTGTGCAGAAAGTTGGGCAAATACGTTTTACGCTGGAAAAAAGAGAAGAAATAAAGGAGCAAGTTATTTTATGGCGCAGATAGAACTTGAAATTGAAGGAAAACAAATGTTAGGACGTGTTCCTTGCCCTGGACCACCACTATGTTTGAGAAAATCAATAAGCAGCGGATCAGATAAGGCCGGGTAATTTACCCTTGACTGGCTCGAAGACAACTTCACCTGCCATCGTACAATTTATTGTCGGTCGAGATTGATTTAGCTGCACTTTCCAAACTAGTCATTTTAAGGTGGCACCAACGCTGAGGTGGTCACCGTAAATATTAATATAGTAGCATATTTACACATGTGATTATATTCTGTTCGGGATTCAGTAATTTTTGAGGGCCCTTTCACTTTTCAGCAATAACAAATTATTCAAGAATCTGTTGGATTGCACAGGTCCATAACAATTTTATGTTCAATATGATTTTTTTCACATATACTAATGTACTAAGTATTACGGATTCAAAAACAAATGCTCAACTGGCAATAACTTTTAATAATAAAAAGCATTAATAATTGAAAAAAATAAACATCACAAGAACTTTTATTGAGTCCTTATTAGGCGATCTGCATGCCAAACGTTTGCGATGCGACATGTAGGTATAACGAAGAAAATCGTGCAATTGGACTAACTTTTAAAATCAAATATGCATGGTTAATCGTATTGATCAAATTATATCAAAAATCTTCGCCAAATTTTTCATTTCCAAAACGGTGATGTCTTGTAACTTTTTCAACGCACTGCAATGTCTTGCTGTGTGGTAACGGTTTTATTGCACAATCGATGATATATTAAAAGCTAGAAAATAATTATAGGTCACCAGTGCGGGGCTTTGATTTGAGTAAAATAAAATCGTGGGACGCATTTAGTACAAAACACTTGTGCCGTTCAAAGTATAAAACCGATTTATCCACTTTTCAAGAAAAATGAGTTAGATACGGAAAAATTTTGGTATTTACAGCCTTCACATATTTGCCTCACAAAAACATTCTAAAACCCTTTTTAACCAAACAAATGCAGTGGCGGGTTCAGAGCAAATTGTTGTGTTTTGTTTGGGGGGCAATATTCGAATTTTTTTGTGTGTCTCGCAATTAATAAATAAACCTGTCTAAAACCAAGTTACTGTGCAAAGGAAGTCTTGCAAATAATTAAATTCTCTACAACTTTCATATTGACCTTATGGATGTCCGATGTATAGAACGCGAGATATTTGCAAAAAACTTTGACCCTCAATATTTGGAGTAGCCATATTGTGATTTTTGTGGTCTTAGGTTTGGGGTATCCTCCGTTTATCGTCTAATTGCCCTGGACTATTACTGAAATCGAATATAAGAGTAAAACATGTAAGCTCCATCGAATCCATCAAAAGTTACAGCGAATTTAAAAGTTTAATCAAAGAAGTCTACAAGACAAATATGCAAGTTGTCCACGTACACATGGTACAGTAGGAATTAACTTTCAACCCTTTTAATTTACAGGGTGTTTAACAATTTAATTCATCTGTAGTATCTTTTCCCTACTTATGTGGCCTTAGCATATAAATTTTATTACATCCCACCCACCACTAGCTGTAACTCATTTTTATTTCCATTCCATTGATACATTCACCACATTTCTTCCCATTTGCATTAATACAAAGGAGATCGGGTGTTTTTGTATGGAGTCTGGGCCAAGTGCGTCGGTAGATGAACTTCTGCTTAAATGTGTTTTATATGTAAAACTATATACGTCAAAGGAAAGACATGAAAATTACTCTGTGAAAAAAAGTCACCATTAAAAGAATGGTAATTATTCAGAAGACGGTCCTCCTCCGCCCTCGAATTCGATGAAATTGAAATCTATACATATAATAAAATTGTAACGGGGCCTAATCTGTACATGATATATTTTTTATAAATTTATTAGACAATTTTTAAAAGTTTGGCTGGCTGTGTGCACACTGCACGCATCACGCGAAAACTACTGGACGGTGTTTTTCGTTAGCGATTTGTCTCGAAGAGCATACTACTTTCAATAGATAAGAAATTGGTATAGGAAGAGGATCGCAATTTTCCTCCTATCATTGAAAAATACTCGTTTATACTTTCAGGATAGTACTCCCACCATTGTGTCGAAAACGTCGTATCCACTATGCTTATGTTATTCGTCGTTAGTAATTTAATTAAATTGTTGTAATTTTACTCTTTTTTTCTAGTGCAAAATGCTTATTTAAGGCCACCTCTGTAAATAGATCCAAAATATTGCATAGATAACTCGAATTCATAGTTATCACTGAATATCCCACTCAGCTTAAGACACGTTCAAGCCGTATAAAAACCGTTAATAACCGCAAAAGATGTCCCTTATAACCTCCTTCGGGAAGAATGCCATCAATCCGAAGGAAACGATATGATTTGCACGTAAAACGTTTACACCCCATTAATGGAGCCGAACTTCACGGGGAACCGCCAAAGAGCGCGGTACAGGGGTGTGAATAAAACTTTTACGGCCGCAATTATGCCTCCTGATTTGGGGGATTAATAAATGATTACACAAATTTAATATCGTACTGCCGCCGTCGGCAACCCTTCCCGCCCATCAGCCGTCACAATTTTTACGAGCCGCGAAGGACGAAATAATTTCAATCAAGTCTGGCTGGAATTCGACTCCCTTGGAAAGGAGCATTCCTTCTGGCCCCAGCCCCGCCGCTGGTGGACAAAAAGAAATACATAAAAGTATTTTCTGTACGTGAGGACATTTCTCCTGCTGGATGTGATGACACGAAGGGATGACGAAAAAATCTCGAAGAATCCTCGAAATCAGGGCATCCCCAAAGGTCTGATGTTTCACATCTTTCCTTGTGCCTTGTGCACTGTTTCCACTTGCCAATGGACAGGGGGCGCTTTAGTGGAAAACTAAGCTGTGGGTCGAGGCCGGCATACATCTGCACACTGTGGCGAAGGAAAATTTTCACAGTTGTCATGACAACGCTGCAAGTGTGGGCGGCACAAAAATCACGACCGACCAATGAAAAATTTAGTGGAGGGGTTTGATTTTCCATTTTCCCGCACAGACACACCCAAAGCCAAAGCTGCGCCACCGTCCTCCGGCCGCTCTATACACTAATAAATCGTGGCGAGTCCTTGTCGTCAGCATTCGATTTATCGCGCGTGTAGTTCGCTCTCCCACGCGGCGGCGGTTCCATTAAACCCCAATAGCTCCTTTCGCTTAAAGCCGATGGTCCCCATTCCCCCTCGGTGCCACACAAACGTCACTGCCTGTGTACACAGAGAAGCTCTCCAGGTTTTTGTTGTCCTGCCAAGGAAAAATCTTTTCGCCATTGATTTTCCAGGAACAGATGAAATTGTGGTTGTATCTCGACTGTTCTGTCACACGAAGCCGATATTTTTTCCATTGCTTCGGTTCGACTCGAATGGTCAGACTGAACGCCAAGGATTAATGAGGTTTCGTCTTTCTGCCGAATTTACAATTCAAATTAAGCGGACCCGGAGTTAATTTACAACCAAATTGCTCTCAGTGATCACGGCGCCATCGCAGCGTTTCACTTAATTTTCTTTGTACTCGCTTAGTTGCAAGTTCTGTTTCACCTTTGCAAACTATTGAAAGATTTTCAATCTGCTTTTCCTGGTCCCAATTTCAATAATTAGAAAAGAGAAAAAGTCCATTGGATTCGATCAACTGTATAATCTTGAAAAAAAAATTTGCTTTTTCTCGTCAAAGCTAAATATAGCCTCAAAATTTCGAAATGTTGCATAAAATTCCATTAAAAGATTTTCTGCTCACAATATGTATCCATCAAAAGGACCGCCTTTGAAAGTTAAGAAAACAGGATAGAATTTCCACTTCCGTAGAATACTTATTATGACCTTGATGACCTTTTGTTGTCTCTTTTCGCTGGATAGACGACATGTTATAATTAATATTATGAACCAGTCTCATGGTTTCAATGTATGCCACTTCAACTCACGTAGTATACGGTCTAAATTTGATAAGCTCAGGCAAATCCTCTGCTCATCTAAGCTACACGCTTCCATGGTGAGCTGGTCAGGGCTACATGCCGATGTGCCCTCTACGGTTTAACATTATATGTGAAAGTTTTTTTTCAATTTCTTTAACGTATCCTCTAGTTTAAACGGCTTGATCGATTTTAATTAATGAGGTCTCGGCAGATTCGTCTAAATCGTAGGAGTGCTACAGAATATAAATATTGGCGAAAAATTAATATGGCCGCCGCCGTCAGCAGACATTTTGTTTTTTTTTCTGTCTTCTCAACTTCCTTTGATATGAGTATCAAACAAAATGGTTTGACGAGTACGCTCCGATAAACCATGTGAAGTCATTCTAAATCCAATATGGCGGATTACATTTTTCTTAACATTCCTCATGACATGGGTATCAAATGAGAGGTTTTATGTGTGCGCACGTGCATATGTGTGTGCGTGTGTTAATACTTATTTTGAAGACGGCTTGGCTTGTTTATTAGCGAACATTTTTATATGATTCACACTAAAGGATTATAGAATCACAAACTCGGGCTTAGGCTGAAGGTGCGCTGTAAGGGGCACCCTACAAGGAGGAGTTCACTCATGTGGAACTTGGTACTGAATGGTCTACTAATAGATCTGGACGTATCTAGGCAATTCAACACCGCCTATACCGATGTTGTGGTTGTTACATTGCATTGCAAGCTCTCTTTAAATTGGCATCCTGGAGTATCAGATGCGTACTGCCTGTTAAACCTGATAAAACCGAACTCATACTCTTCACCAGGAAATACAAAATTCCACCATTCAATACCCCGATCTCTCAATGGGGTGCGCCTACAAATTTTTGACAAGGTAAAGTACTTGGGAATCATTATCGATAGGAAACTTACGTGGAAGCCCAAACTGATCGAGAGAACTCAAAAAGGCCCTATACTCCTGTAAAAAAGCCATTGGTAAGAAATGAGGAATGGAACCGAGGGTAGCCCACTGGATCTATCCCACGGATGTAAGACCTATTCTTTTTTACGGAGCGTTATGTTTGATGGCCGGCCGTGGATAAGGTGAACAACTTAAAAATTCTGGAGAAAGTCCAAAGGACAGCAGGTTTGCTGATTACTGGCACCTTGAGGACAACACCGTCATCATAGGCCTTGGACACTATTCTCCACCTTCTGTCATTGGACTTATTCTGTAAGCAATGTGCAACATACAGTGCCATAAGGCTAAACTCTACGCAGAATTGGATGCGTACCGAATGTGGACACTCAAGAATATTCAAGAATATTGGGAGTGCCAACGCAAAATGAAAACACCATCCCCAGGCCCCACTTTTGCAAAAATTTCACATTTTCCATTCCCTCTAAATGTCAAACGAGAATGGAAAGAAGGCTTCATCCAGCAGATCGATTCATTCACATCGAAGGCTCCAAGCGGGGCGACAAAGTGGGGCGCTGGTGTCTTATCTGGTTATTTAAACCTGAGCCTATCCTTCCCCCTACCATGCTATTGTTCGGTCTTCCAGGCGCAGGTAATGCCAGTGATGGTACCCTTAATATGGCTATGGGACTATATCGTCCCCTTTAGGAGGTTCCGGGACTTACTGATATTCTGAGCAATTGTAAGGCTGACGAGTTAGTTCGGTTCGACACTACCTTGGCAGTATGAGACATTTCTGTCCAGCCGGGCATGCCGTTGGAGTCGTGTAAGTTGGGCTTTAGAATAGCAGCCATTCAGACTGCAAACAACAAATGGCACGTCGACGGGGTGCCTGGCGTATGTTGTCAAGAAGTATATTGGGTCCCTTGATTCTATTTTTTGTTAATTGTTCAACTTGTCTATTCGTTGTGGAATTTCCACTTCTTTATGGAAAACGATTGCTGTCCTTCCCCTACACTAGAAAGGATGCGGAAGGATGACATTACCAATATATAAACCTATGGCCAATCTGTTCTACCAAGCAAAATTATCCGAAGAAAACTCCGAGTGAAAAACGACAATGAGATGATTTGTTGTATTTAATTCAAAAAAGTCCCTGAGCTATACTACAAAGTCTTTTCCATAATTGCTTCGAAGACTAGACAACTTGTCCTTGACATCCGCAAAAATTCTTAATTTATAAAAAATGTTGCATGTAACCAAACGACTCCCACTATGTGGTCATAATCGCGTGATTCAGAAAGGCTACGAGCTGACATAAGTATAATTTATTATTCTTTAAATATTACAGAGTGACACGAGGACGCAGTTATATCCTAGAAATTCTTAAAGAATGCGGAAAAAGAATATTTCCTAAGAAACTTAAGTTTAATATACTTTACGACGTCCCATATATAAAATGCCATGGGCGAAAACGGAATCGTGTACATATGAACCCGACACACAATCATGAACTTTCACATATGTCCCTTGATGGGGAAGGAGAGCAGAATGCGAGCCCCTCATCCTCATCCTCGAGAACGAGGACAGGGCACGTTTTCATCACATCCAATCTCCACACCCCATACAGCCAGCCAAGCATCATGATTTTTCATGGCGTCGAGTGGTGATTTGGTTTGGGATTTTCCGACTTGGTCTGGTTTATTTTTCAGTTTTTCCACACTTGCCTAAGTACGGATGTCCTGCTCCACCAATACTGTCGCGGGGCATGAACATTGAACAGTAGTGGTTTCGGGATTTCTATCAACTCTGGGTCCTTTACGGAGATTTTTTCGACACCGAGGAGTAAATGAGAGTGTACAGCCACCATATGGGACCCATATTGCTCCAGTGGGAGTGTTTGCGTTGTTCTGCTTAAAGTATCCTTGTCAGATAGGGCACCCTGCTTTTCGGGCACTGGCACGGCAACTACGAAATGACAAAAACTGCAGTCAAGTTCTTTACGCGTTTACGCCTGAACATCCCAGCAAAGTTTTTTTTACGTCAACTTATGCATCTGCCCCAGGAATTTTTAATTAAAGCTCTGGCACAGAGTGCAGCGCCCATTTAGGAATTCTTTCTGGAATTAATTAAAATGCGGATCAGGCAGATAAACGTTTTAGTGTCCACAAAACATTAAAACAAATCTGCCTCTGTTCGTCGTCCAGACTGCCGGGACCCACCCGTACGGTATAAGACCCATTTCTTTAAATTTAATCCAGGCTCACAGCCACATGTCGCTTTATGTAGATTTTCTAGCTAATTTCCGATTCCATGCTCTCCAGTACGAATGCGAGTAAATATGGCCCAGTCTAACGAGCACTTTGGTGAAAATTCTGTGTAACACCAAACCGCATAACAAACTCGCTAAATAGGATAAAATTAGTAACTGGAGAATCCCTCGGCTGTTAACCGCTCTCGAAGCCACCCCTGTGGCTGTATGAATTTTTACTTGGACTCATTGCTGCAGCAGAGGAATAAACGGGCGACGAAGATAGCTACATAGGAGGGTGCAACCGGAATAAGACACAAGTAACACAATTATAGCTGTCACCCGAAAAACCAAAAATTGGCTGGAAGCTATTTAACAGGTTTTGCAATTTGAGAGGCGTAAGCCGATACCAATTGTGGCATAATTGCAGATTCATCAAAGTACTCACTTTGCAGTTGGTCTGTGGTGAAACACATGCTCCGATATTTTAATATTCTATTGGAATTATATTGATTTTTTTTATTCATTGTGCTATGTAATAATATTAAATACGTATGTGGTTTATGATGATGGACAATGCATCCCACAAATATTGTTTAGCGTCAATCGTCAGTCGCGTGTGGATGGAATGGACGTAACTTACATGTGGTTTCAACAGGATGGTGCGACTTGTCACACAACATGCGAAACAATGACAATATTGCAAATCAAGTTCCCAATGACATTATTGCAAATCAAGTTCCAAGTATCTTTCGTTGTGGAGACTACAATTGGACACCATACAGTGGGACCAGGCACTAAAAATGTTAGAATTAAATAAAAATATCAAATGCTATATTTTTTTTTGTCTATATAATATTATTTTAACAGTACACACTTCCCTGTACCAGCTGACAATATAGTTTCCCCCCTCAAATCCACCCAGGCATTCCACGCCCTTCAGTTGTAACACGTTATCCGAGGAGTCAACATCGTTCTTTAATACTTACTAGATATAAACAGGAATTAGTTAAGTGCAGTGATTCTGCGCATTAGCATTTTTATTGAAACATCACAAAGAACCATAGAAATTTGAGAGAAGGTAGCCGATATTGAAATAACACCCAATTCAAAACCTTCATGGCCGCTTGATAAGGCCGGGAAATTCCACCGTCTAAACAAACAGAAGTTCAGAACAATATTACTAGACACTTCACTGGACATTGCACCGTAAGGTATCACCTTAAAAGTATTAGGAAAACTGATTCTGACACCTGTCACCTGTAAGACTCAGAGGTGCATATTCTCTGTCAGTGTACAGCCTTTCGATTAAACTGACCAAACGTATTACCCAATGCATAACTGCGCGCAGATGTGCCCGACTCGAAAATGTTTTCTATAATTTTAACTCATTGTACATACATCTATTGTGGCCAAAAACGATGAGTCAGGGCCCAGGTACCTGTTACACTGTAAGTTTTGTACATTGCGAATATATGCAACATACCCTGTTTCTTCTAAAGCTTATTTGCATTTTTTTTCATTCACTCACAATGCATGCCAACCACCCCTTCCATAATGTTTATTACTATTATTTTCCTTTCGTGCAGATCCTCTTGAATTTGATAACTCAATTAACCAGGGACACATCCTTCATTCCCAACAAGTATCACTCACGCAGCCTTTGATCGTCACGTGCCCTTTATAAAAGAGTGCTGTTGTACGGGTAAGTCAAAAAAGCATTAAATAAACCTTTGGGTTCATTTTCAAAAAAGGCATGATGTTGAGAGGAATGCACTTGTTTCATTGGAAAACATTCGACCCTCCCGCAGTTGACACGTGCCAGGAAATTTATTGACGCTTCCCTAGCCAAGCAAATAAGGATGCACAATTGAATTGAATTGAAATGAACATCTGATTCGAATTTCATGGGAAAGTAAGGGACCTGCTGCATTTTCCATCTTTCATGTTTGTGGGGGAGGAGGGTATTCTGATCATTTAGGCGATAGTATTAACTCAGTTTAACTAG
This sequence comes from Neoitamus cyanurus, assembly GCA_947538895.1. NCBI lineage: Eukaryota > Metazoa > Arthropoda > Insecta > Diptera > Asilidae > Neoitamus > Neoitamus cyanurus. Next base: position 16,741,016 of record OX384544.1, read on the forward strand.
AGCTGATGAAGTAATGCACTTTAATTAAATTAATAAACAGAAAGGAATTAATTAGGTTACTTTTAGGTTACTTTTCAAAATGAAATTTTGCAACTCTTGTATGAAATCAAATTAAACGTTTGTCACGTACTACTATTATCTGTAATAAATTTTAAATTAGAGTAAAAGCTTTTTGGGATTCATTTCAGTTACATTTTTTGTAAAATGCAGATTTTTTTCAAATTCCACAAAGCTTTTCTACGCACAACTTTGTATATCATTTCTCTACCTGGTGTTGTACCTCCATGGAAAGGCAACAAGATGGACAATTCAATAAAAATAAAGTAGAGGTGTTATTTATTTTAAATAAATTTTAAGAATTTTTAGTGCATTTTTTTTACTTTCGCATGTGACTGTACTTACAGTAGGTAGATCAACAGCAGTGGAATTTTAGTGAGTTGTCCCAGCATTAATTAGACCAAAAAATAAAAATTAAATAATAATGTGCATCCCCAATTTATTAATCACCTTGTAACTCGAAAACGATTGAGATTTCCTTCCCCCTGCCCTACAATTTCTTGTTGGGCTAGGTGAGGTCTATCACCCTTATAATTTTTGCATGCGTTATTAAATACACCCTGTATACATACATACATATGTACATAGGTGCAAAAAAAAATTCATTTCAAATTATTGAAAACTTGTCTGTTGTGAGCTTACTTGTGTACAATTATTTAGTGGATTATTTATTCATTTATAATATTTAGTTAATTAGTTATTTTAAAATATTAATGAAGCAATTGGTAGATTTGAATTCTATAACCCCAAAAACGTATTCATAACAAATTTCATAAAAATTGCTTAAAATTGAAAAATTTCGGTTGTCATATTGTTTCCGCCATTTTTAATTTGGAAATGTTAATGGCAGATTTGAAATCAGTGACCCCAAAACCCACTAGTGCGCATTTTCAGAAAAATCCATTGCAGTTTGATTTTTTCTTAGCTTTTTTGGGTCCGATATTTTTAGTTTTGGCAGGTTCGAATTCTGTAACCCCAAGAAAGTCGTAATATTAAATTTAATTGAAATTGCTTAGAGCTGAGTACTTTTGGTCGCCATATTGGATCCGCCATTTTTAATTTCAATATTTTGAATGCAGATTTAAGATCAGCGACCACGAAAACGCTCGAGTGCTCTTTTTCATAAAGATTCCACGAAGTTGGAAAATTCGCCACCATACAGGAGAAAAATTTGTTTTTCAGAAACCTTCGCGGGCGACCGCAGAATAGCTCATCAAAGTTTCATCGCAATCGCATTAATGATTTACGAACGCATAGAAGACAAACAAACAAACAAATAATCATTTTCATATAAAGATACCCATCCCAGGCCGTTAACTTCCCTTCACCACTGTGCATCTGGAGATTTACACATTCTGAAATATAAATTTCCTTAGAGAGTCAAGTAGCTCCTCCAGCATCAGCGAAAAGTTGTGTTCTCTTGGCTACCGATCGAGAATCATTCCAAACAAATTGCACCACCTCAGCGCAACATTGCAAAAAGAATGCGTTGCTGTCCCGTCGTTCTTGGTCTGTTTCAGACTGGAAAAAAGTATTCGACGAAAACACCTTCCAGCTTCGTCCAAATCGCGCGAATTTTGCGTTCGGCGACTCTCTAAGGAAATTTATCTTCCATAATGTGTAAATCCCCAGATTCATAGTGGTGGAGGAAAATTAACAGTCTGGGGAATATCTTGGTATAGGTTCTCCAACCTCCACTTATGCACTCGGACTGGTGGTTAAAATTATCACATTCATATCTTTGAGGAAAAGCTCCTTCCATACACCTTACGAGGGTTTTTGTTGCAGCAGGACAATGCCATGCCACATACATCGCTGGTTGAGGAATGAAAATATCAATTGCCTGGAGCGGCCCCCTCAAAGTGCGGACCTGAATATCATAGAGAATATGTGGAAGGTTACTAAATATTGAACTACGAAAAGAATACCGGAAACCCTCCAGGAATTAAACGATATTTTAATTGCCGAATGTAGAGGACTTTCGGAGAATTTCGCAAAGAAATTGATGGAGTCCTTATCGCGACGAATGAGCGACGTTATAAAGGCCAAAGCGTAACATATTAAAGGCTCTGAGAAAATTGGTCCTATAATTTTGGACACGATTGCATTAAGGTTTTGCTCATTTTTGTTAAAATTAGTACACGAATTCAAACAAAATTTTATGAAATAATTAAGGACAGATAAATATTTCATTTACGCCCCCTGTCGTCTACTATCTTCTATCAACAAGTGATGGACTATATGTCTAAAATCAACATTTGGTCCGAATCTTCCTTTTTTATGGATTCACGCCAATTGAATATCGCCCAACCAGAGGAATATCCGCCATTTTATCTTCAAGTTGAACTATTGTTATGTTGGCAAGCCAATGTTAGGATCTATGTTGGTTACAATCCCCTACATTTTTTATTTTCTCTTTATTAAATTGGATATTAAAATCTGAACCATTCAATAAAATATGGCTGTTAAAAAACAAACGAGTTATCGTAATTTTCTATAGAGCATTTTATGGAACTTTTTAACTTTTACGTAGTGATATTCTACTGAACTTATTAATTAAATAAGCTGCTTCATAATCTAGGTCAAATCAAAAGGTCTTTGTGAAAAACTTGGAATAATCGACGTCTGTACTTTAAAAATGTGCTTAAAGTGACACACTATCCAAATATCCTTAAAACCTCCATTACCAGCGCACAGCCCCGCCCTTGTTTTAATAAAGCTGGCTGAGAGGATTTCTTGCAAAACCACCACCCAACCGTCATAATTTACTACAGCGGCGCCGAGCATTATATAATTGAATTAAATCACTTGCCGAAAGTAGCAACAAAAGCACTTGACAAAATGTTCGTTACACACAAAATTTGAAGGGATGCTGCCTAAAGGAAAGCCGCAAGCAAACCATTAAGTCGGTGGAGCGCAGTGCGCCACCACAAGTAATTTGTTCATAAAAACACGCCATCCCGTCAAGTGTTTATCATTCTTTGGAATAACAAGGTCGGGTTTTACGCTGGCTCCTTCGGTGCCGTGGTGCTGCTGGAATTAGCTTGAGACGCAAAACTGTAAAGACGCAAAGCTGTCGCCGTAGTGCGGTTTCGTAGCACTTGGCGCTATCAAAATCGATTCTGCAATAGAAAATCTGTACTGTGTAGTTTCTTCAAACTCCGCGACACGGGAAGTACCAAAACTCCGGAGAAAGCTTAAAGTCCAATCTGGCAACATTGTAAACAGCATCCTCGTGCCAAATCTGCCCTAGTCGAGCTAAAGGAATTTATGAATCTTGAAAAAAGCAGGGCCCCTGATGTTGTGAAATTTTATATCCTGCAGAGCATAAATCCAGGTATTGAATATTTTATCAGCGTATACAACCACGCCAAAAGGATTTTGCTTTATTCGTGGGTTTTCCTAGTCGAGATTCGTCTGAGATATGATTTCCACAATGACACACCAAGCTGGCTGGGGCACGGCCAGGGGCTTCGGTCGGGGGCTGTACCGCCGAGCGAGGAGTAGAAGTCCTTAAAGTTGAAGAGGAGAAATCATGGAGGATATATGCAAAACGAGATTTCGATGTTAAATTTTTTATGATATTTCGCCTTTTTATGTTGATTCGTCGGCGCACCTTTCAGCCATCTTACATGGACCTGGCCTGATTTCAGGGCCCCAGCCGGGCGGGTGGCGGCGTTTGGAGGGCATTTGGCACACTGACGAGTGAAACAAAGGTGAAATTAGAAGAAATGGGCAGGATTTCCATGGATTCTTCCGAGATTGTTTTATTGATTTTTACACCAAGAGGAAACCGAAGAGCCAGCTATATCCTCTACAGATTGCGTAAGAGGTGTTTGCTTTCGGGTCGTGTCAGGGCTCATTTGTTTTAGGCCATGAAAACGAGAAATGGAACGGATATGTCTGTAGGGATTTTTGGGTTTTACGGGTAAAGGGTGCAAATGCGTGCCACTTGAATTCTTAACATGGAACCGAGCTTTACCGCAAGAATTATTCATTTTCAAATCCTAATCCTCTCACGCTACTGGTGAAATGGAATCTTTATAGCTTTCAGGAAGATTTCTCCCAAGTGCTTTCAACCTCAAGCACTAGAATAAATATTGCTCGGGGGTTCGGATGGAATTTCTTCCAAGCACTCACTGAAGCAGAAGGAAGAGAGAGCAAGTCGGAGAAAACTAAATTAAATTAATAATAATCCTAGGGCCAGTCAACTTGTATTTTCAAATCTTCCATTTCATTAATTACGCATTCATGGTATGTTATTCATTTAGACATTAATTCAAAACCATTAGTTAAACGTGGCTTAGTTTATACGTGAAGAGTTCCCCGGATAAGATCATAATTAGCGATAATTCTTCAGATCACAACACCAATTTTTTAGTGTGTATAATGCATTTGTCCTCACTTCTCCATACACATTACTGAAGGATGGAGGAGTAGGACAGATTTACTAAGTTAATTTCGCGCAATTAAGTTCAATTCTCATTAACAAAAAATAACCTATTATGTTCTTTTATACGTACATACGTACCCACTGTGAACTTATTGAGTTCAAAATTCTCAAAATTTATATCTAAAATTTCTCAATGGTGAAATCAGTTCTGAAAAAGGAGCAATTCCGGTTTTGCGCAATTTCAATCAACGTTAAGTACCCAGCCAGGCCTGCATAATTATTTGCGTTCCAGCTCATAAACTTATCCCAGCTAACACAATCACAGTACCGCAGCCATGCAAGGCTCGACGCGTACGGAGTTTAATTTAATGTGATAAAAGTAAATTACCCAAAAGGCTGACAAATGGATATCATTTGGCTCAATCTGGGATTTCATATACGTGCACCCATTACAGGAATATTGAGGAATCCAATGCACAACTCCTGCTGGTGTACACCAACACATGGCGGGCATGCCTGAATTAGTGCCAACTGATTTTCGAGCATTTCCCGGGAGCGGGTGCTCCGAGGCCGACTCCATCCTGCAGCCAGTAGAAAATACATTGCTACTAGCAACATACCGCACATCCAGCAGGAGCTGAAGTCTCTACCGCGGTAATCACTCTATACAAGACCCATTAGCACCCGGGGCTCTCGTCATCCCCAAGGATAGCTCCGCCGACATTCAAATTTAATACTGTTAAGTGTTATAGTTGCGCTCGTATATACTTTACCAGACGCCGTTCTCCGCCGCCGCCGTGATCCTGGCATCCTTGGAACAATCGCATAATTAAAGTCGCGTTCAGTGCACCCTTCACACTCCCAGCTTTTCGCGGTTACGACTGTTTCCAGTGGCAGAGCTGAGGATGACGAAAGCGGTATGCGGACCATAAAAGATCCTAAACAAAAAATCTCTGTGATAGGATAATTAAACTTGAAGGAAAAATGGTGGATAATGATTTTTCCTTGGCACTGCTTCCAGGTCTTAATTTAATTAGGGTATTACGCCCCGAAGAGACAGACACCAGCACGATTCTAGCGGCAAGCAGACCGGGGATTTCTAGGGAGGACGTGCTGGGGGAATGCCATGAAAAATCCGAGTCTGTAAATGAAAACCAGAGACGCGTCATGAATTAAAATTAGCACCAAAGATTATTCGGGAAAACTTGAGAAAGAAAAGGAGAGCGCCGCCATTAAATCCTGAGGATTCAGCGACAATACGCGCCTTACGAACACCTTGTGAATAAAATGAGATTGCCTCAATTAGCGTGTCCGGCCCAGAAATCACTTGAAATCACTTGAGTGCTGCTCGCTACTTAGCAGTGTGCTAATGTATTCCAATGAACCATTACCGTCTTTCTACTGGGTACCTGTTCCGGCGATTGCCCTGCTGGGAATATGCGAAAAAGTAATTTATCTAAACTTCAACTCGAAATTTGATGAAATTTAATACTCCTGGAACCGGGCGTTATTGGCACGGTGCAAAGTGGATAAATGATCCCTGCACAGTGGTGCTACGAGTCCCAGAGGACACGACTAATTTTTCCCTCCCTCAACCCTAAGGAATATGAAGGCATAATAATGCTCTCCGTTTGAGGGGGAAGATGAGTGTGCAATCACACATCTTTATTACAGATAAATGCACGTTCAGAGGGTGGTCTTGCTAGACGTGGCTTCTCATCCAGTGATATGACTTTCACCTTTAATCGTAGCTTAGTAATTTCTCAACAATAGATTTCCCGGATAACGCAATTCTCAAACAGAGTTCATTTGATCGAAGACAATCAATACCATCAAACCCCTTCACTTTCAACTTTATAAAATTCCAGCTTAAACTTTTACTTAAAATGCATAGTGGGATCTCTAAAACCTTCTTTCTTAACATCAGATTGACATTTTTGTATAGCTTTTTTTACGGACGTCCATCAAGTTGACGGATAACGAAAGCACGAATTTCCTTTAAAAGGTCGTTTACAAAATCGGACAGGCCGGACACATTCGCTACAATAGAAAACGTCATTTCGTCAGGCACTATTAGCTCAGCGACGGAAGTTTACTTGCGCTGATGTTGACGTCACACAGTGGGAAAACCCCAAAAAAATAGGACATAAAGAGCAGATCTTGTCCGATTTTCATGAAAGTTAGTCAATGTATGTTTTCGAGGTTACTGATCAAGAATATAATGTTGAAATTCCCCAAAACACAATGGCGACTACAAAATGAAGGGACAAATTTACACGAATTTACACGATTTAATTTAGTAGGTACGATTAGGTATATAAGGATTGCCGGGGTCGTTAATTATGAATCTGATGTTAAAATTATTGAAAACAAAATGGCGGACCATATAGTATGTTTCATCTATTAAAGATCAAAATGTATGGGGTGATAGATCTCGCCTATAGATGCAAACAAAAAATCGTATTGGATGGAGGGGATGCATTAAATAAAGATGGGTGGGTAATTAAATAAAAAGGGGTGTATTGATTACATGAATTTTAGGAAATTTTTGAGCATTTTTTCACTTTCGAAAGTGACTGTACGTGCAGTGCTAGAAGGAGATCAACATTGGTGGTATTGGGGGCTCGAAATAGTAATCTAATCTCTTTTGGTATACACCTATGTATTCCTTAATCGATTTTTTTAAACAATTGTTTTATTTTGAAACTTCAGGAAATTTTAAACGAGTAAAAAACGACTGAAACTAAAAGTAGGTAAAAAAAGGATCGCACCTCTGAATTTGTAAGTGAAACACCCAAGTCTTCCCCCATTTGCTAGCTGATACCATAAAACAGATTCCACTCGGTGTGATAGAAATTCCCTCCCTAATAGTGGAAAGTTACATAACGGGTAAAACGTAAGGAGCCATCCATCCTTCCGACTGGCACATTCCACCTAAAAAACTGTGCCACCGATCCCCTGCCCAGCAGAAGCTTACGAAGCAACGCAGCGCAAGGATAATTTTAACCAATTAATTGCAATAAATCAAGTGAATCTGTTTTAATTGTCGACAGATATTCTCCTTGCTGCCGTCTACACTTGGTTGAGGGGGCAAGGGATCGGAGCGATGCTGGTAGCGCCTGAGCCTTGAATGGATGCCTCCAAATAGCAGAGAAAAGGGTTTCAGTAGGAATGACAGGAACACTGCTTGCAGACGACAAATTACCGAGGCCGATACTCCCCACCCTTCCGCACTAGGAGGAATTTTCGCCGACTGATGGGGCCTGAATCCTGATAGCCGGGGCATTCAAAGAGTGGAAAGCGATTAAAACTGGTTTAATGAGGCCCCTTAAATCAAGTCACAACCCTCCCTCGCCGGGATACATCAGACTCAGGGGCTAAGGGCTCCTGTATAGTGTATACTGGAGCGAAGCGCATACACAAAACCAAGCACCGAACCCTTTTACGGGCAGCTCCCTGAAATGGCCAAATCATTACACTCCGCCCGAGGAGCGGAGCAAGAAATCATACGCCCCCCACTATTAATAATGCAGCGTTGCTTTGTGGGCTGCTTCTTTACGGCGAAAAACGAGTCCCCGAGACTCCGAGTGAAAGCTTAGACTGCAGCCGGCCGATGTGCATATCTTCGGAATTTTACTGTGCACATATTCTCGGATGGCCTGAATTTATATCTCAGACTGGCTATTATAAACGGCTTTTCTTAACCTATCTGAACAGGGCGCAGCGAGAGTCGCTCTACGATTATGGGGCTGAGCTCAGGGTGCAGATGAGTAACACAAGCTTTTATCAGCATCCAAGTTGGGCGTCGCCTGAGCCCAGTCACGGCTTGGAGCCGCGGTGGGGCGACTATAAACCATTTATCCTTCCACGGCACGGCGGCTCTAATACCACTACCAGCAGTACACAATCTTATGGTGAGGATGAATTATTTACTAATTAAGGTTGAAAGTTCCTCGCTGAGACAGGCAAAATGTAATTTGCCACCTTGTTGTCGGCTTTGCTACTTTCTGGCTCCACCGGGCGCTTTAGTGGATTTAAATCGTGAGGGAGGGAGCGTATTTCACTTACCTGTGTGGATGTATGTGTGCTTCTTCATATCACTTTTCTGGTGGAATCGCTTGCCGCAATAGCTGCAGGGATACGGCCGAGTATCACTATGAATGAGGAGGTGTGTCGAGAGGGTGCTGGACCTCTTAAAGCTTTTTCCACATTGCTTACATTCGAATACCTTTTCTACATTATGCACAGCCCTAGAAAAATCGAAGCTGTTAAAAAAACAAAATCCTTCTCCGACGTGCCTCAGTCCTACCTGTGTTGACTTAAACTAACTTCATGCCCAAATGTTTTATTGCACAGTTCGCAGGCAAACGGTTTCTTCCCATGATGGGTCCTTCTGGCATGAACCTCCAAGCCGTGGGCCGTTGAAAACATTTTTTCACACTTCATACAGGAATAGAGATCGCTGAATTGCGGCAATCCTGGCCACTTCGGCATGTGATGAAAATGCACATGGGAGGGGTGAGGAAATCCTAAATGGCCATTGGGACCTGCGCCTGGAGTTTGAGCCTGCGTCATTAGGTTCCGAAACCGAAGGAACTCATCTTGCGTTGTTGGGTGGTACCTTTTCAGAAAAATCAGATTAAGACATTGACTGCGTTAAGTTTTAAAGTAGATATGATTCCTATCTTAATGAAAATTTGAATATATAAATAATAAACATAAATGACGTAAGTTTTTGCGCAAACACCCTCTACAATCCAAAATTCTCACTTAATTTTTTCATATAATATGTTAGCATTAGCATTTTAGCTCATAATTCACATCACCTTGGCACCTATATATTTAAAACGCTAAATCAATCTATATAAAGAAAGTTACAACTTCTAAATTTAATTATATAGCTAAATATAGTAGTTTTAGTGTTTGGTATCCTAAACATTAGAATAAGTAGGTATATATATTTTCAAGCGATTAAAAAAACCTGTCTGGCTGTCTGTCCCCACCAAACTTATAAAAGTAAACAACACAACTGAACACAAAAATCCTTCCTTGCCCATTTATACAGAAGCACATCGAGCATTTATGGGATCTTCTCGATAGGAAAATTGAAAAGAGCCGACGGATGAATGTTAACTAAATCGATGTAGATGCTTTAAGAAAACGTGTAAACAGTATACCAAATCATTTGGAAGTAGTCATCAGAGCAACATAGTACTCTATCCCTATTCATCTCCAGCTTTCTTAAGAATCGTCTTCAGAGAGTCAATAGTAACGGCCTACTCTCTGCATTGCTGCCAGTCGTCCGTGGTGTCTCCCAAGGATCACTCCTTGGTCCACTACTCTTCACTCTCTTCTACATCAACAATTTCCCATCGATGCAGTTAAATAACTGCAAAATACATCTATATGCTGACAACGTCCAAATCTACATTTCACGGCGAATTGGTCTTTCAGATGACGCTCTAGCCCGAATGAATAATGACTTATCTAGAATTGATTCTTGATCAGCCTCTAATAGTTAATTTAAGAGCGAACATGTTCAAATAAGGTAAAAAAATAGAAGGACTTTTAAATCGAAAATATACTTTTCATTTAAACGCGTACATTTTTAATAAAATAAATAAAGCGTACATTTCTAAATATATTTTTTATTTATATTTGAGGAACAGTTTGAATGGGAAGGGAATCTCAATAGATTGTGCTTAAATTGCAATCTTATGTAAAGTTTTTGTGTGGTTTCTGAAAATATTTGCACTCGAGACGCCTGGCATCTAAAGTGGACACATTGGCATTACTCCATTAGGCACTTCGTATCTACTGCACCTATAAGCTTACTCGTTAGAAAGGAGAACAATTTGAATCATGTGGGATTCGGATCCGGGGCCAATGATCACGCCACTGATCTACAGATAGCCCGTGGCTATAAAATTTCTTTTAAATCAAAAATGAGACTTTTAAAACACTCCAACTGTTGCCACATTTTCACTTTCACACTTCAATTGTAAAGTTTGTAGTGTGTAAGTTATTAAAATGGAGGTAAATGAGAGTTTACAATCAAACAGGAAAAAGTAAGAGAGTATACATATCAGATTTCTTGACAAAAAATGCCTTAATATAAATGACACCCTAATTAATATAATACATTAAAAATAGTTTGTTTATTTAGTCAACGTATCATACCCCCTTACTACATGCATAGTGCCACAACTCAAAAATAATTATTTTTATGGCGGCGTTAATCCATAAAATAAGTCTTCTTTACTATTTATCATTCAAATCGTAAACGTTAAAGGGCAGAAAATCGAAAAAGGTTGTTTTTGCTGTAGCTATCGACTAATCTGCACACAAAGTAGCTATAAAATCATATATAAAGGAAATAGTACATCAAATATTTTAATGCCTTTAGTGGAAGACCGTAAACTGGTATTTAAAACTTCAAATGATTTACTGAACATTTCGTGAGTTGTGACAAGTCAAAGCATAGTATTCGAAATGATCTTGAATATATATTCGTTGGTAGTATATGTGGCTAAATAATAATTGTGGCATTTTTACACAAAAAATTAAACTGTATTTTATTCCAATAAATGTAAAAAAGAAAAATCTACGAGTTTGATTTTGGATTGTATTTGTGCAAAAAATTACTTAAATTTCAGAATTTATATGATGGAACAAAATTTATTCGTAAAGAACATTAAAAAGGATTTAGGAATCATCCATATTCAAAACTGGTTTTTTAGTTTTTAAAAGTATGTACATTAAAAAACTTACCCGTTAGCTGTTCCAGGTTGTTGGCCTTGATGTATAGCAAAAGCTGCTAACCAAGGCAAAGGTGGAAAGATAGGCCGATGAAGCATGGTTTGTTCGTAGTTAGGTTGGTAGCTACTTCGAAATGCCTCAAACGAGCTGACAGGTACGGGTGATTTAGAAGTTCTGGGCTGATCTTGTCGAAGTAGTGCAGACACCGAAAATGTTTCAGACTTTTTGGGACTGATCGATAGTTCAGTTGTAGGCGACTCTGACACTCTTGATGACGGGACTGGCAAGGAAGGTGGTGGTGGTGAATCTACTTCTAATTCTAAGGAACTCGATCTCGATCTGAACGCCTCGTGCGGTGATCTCGACTGACTTCGGGATCGTGATCTTGATTCTCTACCGAAATGGGGCACATCGCGCTGGTGAAATTCAGTACTATCACAAATTGGGGAGCCTTTATGAGCGTAAGTATTGTTGTTGTCCTCGTCCTCCGACGACTCTGTCGTTCGCACGAGCCGATTTATACCAAAGGCAAGTTCGTCTGCAAATATAATAAAAAATGAAAATGACAATTAAACTGAATAATGGGTAAACGATGAGGGAGGGAAATCACAACCCCTGTCATTCACTTTAGCACACACCCCGAAAATTATGTGGTGCAAGTGCGCATGCCATTCATCATTCGGCAGTATCCCTTTTCTACGGTGATTTCGTTTCAATTTTGTCCTCCGCTGCCGTGACGAATCAAGACTTTGTGAAACGACTTGGGCAAAACTGCAGAGCATCCTACGGCGGACATGCTCCATTTGCCCGGGCGAACCCGAACAGATGTTTTATTTACACACTGGATAACCATTTCAATGAACGGGGTTGTCGCAGATTAGGGTGAATTAATGGTTACGCAAGGTGTATGTATATATGTATCCGCGAAAATTGCGTTCGTTTCATGCACCACTTCGAGTTTTCTGATATTGTGGATTTTTGTTTAGTTGGGTTTTGGAATAAGGAGGATGGTTTTGCTTTAATATGCATCTTCAATGTGGTTTTGGTAAAACCTACTAAAAATTCGCCAAAAGCTACTATAGAGATAGTTGAAATGATGTGATGCATCAGATAATAAGAGTGTTATCGCGTGTGCCGACCGATGGTGGAGTCTGGGTCGATTTTATAGCTATGGAAGCTCTAAGGCATCGAAGGTGCAATATTATTAAACTAAGTATGTTTAAACCAAGATCAGATAGAAATTAATAAACACTTTTAATTATTTATTATCAAATAACAAACAAACGTAGATTAGATAAACTGCAGAAGATAAAAAGATAAAGGTGTTTTCGTTAGGCGAATTAATGATTTCGGCAAAATCCAGATCTTGGAGTAAATAACTTTTTATGATAAGCAGTGATAAATATGATATTGCCGCCATTGCGCCGTAGTCTATTTTTAAGGTTCTATGTGAAAGGTACGCTATTGGTCCTTGTCCACCCATCTGAATGTCACCGCCGGCCATTTGTAGCAATGACACGAAATTTGGCAGAATTATAGAATTCGCTTGCCTGCACCTAGTTCAAACGAGAAAGTGTAACGCTTTCTTTTATCCGGTAAGCGTTCAAGGGATTACCATGAAAATCTGTATTGGAGGGTTTTAAGGATCACTGATTTCGAATCTGCTATTAAAATTTCAAAACGGCGGATCCAATATGCCAACCGAAAAAGTTAAACTTCAAGGGATTGTCCTGAAAATCCGTATTGTGGAGTTTTCGGGGTCACTGATTTCAAACCTGCCATCAAAATTTTCAAATTAAAAAGTAAATACTTTCTTTCTTGGAGTATGAGTGAATGGAAATTGAGGAATAAAGGAAATAACATATTTAATTAAAAAAGATTTTCTTTAATTAATAGCCACACAACCATTTCCTAATCCTGAAATAATAATATTGTCAACTAATGCGAATAGAGCAATGCATAAAATCAACTGTTTCTGAAACCTAAGAAGTTTCACTTCTAACGCGCGAGAGTGTCACGCAGATTTTTTTTAACCCAGTCGAGTGGGATATCGTTTGACGAACGCATATGCATCGTCGTAACTTCCGGCCCAACGAGATTATTGCTGCCATCTGTTATAATTTCACTTTTTATGCCACAAAAAACTCAACAGCTACCTTCGCAACAAAAATCGTAAATTTGACGTAAGTAGTAAGCTATGTATTTAGTATTTAATCATGCAATTCGATACAATCGAAACTAAGCGTTCCATTAACGCTTTGTCACATCAAAATCGTTATTGGTGTGATTTTTTAGGTTCCCTATCACTTTCCCGAATGCAATTTCCTCACACACCATTTTCCCGAATGCACTTTTCCCGAATAGACTGAAATTTGCCTTTTACAAAATGTCGGGAAAATGGTCCGTCAGAAAATTATGGAAATTGGACCATAAACGATTTTTTAGTTAGTGGGATATTTTTAGTTAGTTGCGAATTTAATTTAGTAGAGCGTTGTTGGTAAGGCCCTAGGACTTAATAATTTTTATTGATTTATATGACTCAAAGCTATTCTATTTTGACTAATTGCACCTTCCTCAAGTTCACTAATTCTCCTCTCTTAAACAGAATATCCATATTGTACAACAACACATTATCAATCCTTAAACTCAGAATCTTCTAGCATCGACAAAGATAGACATATCGAGACGTGTCAAGTAGACAATGAACGATTTACGTAATCAATTAAAAGCGTCTTACCTGTTCATTCATATATGATAAAAAAAGATTATACTTTTTACATAATTCACCATAACCAAAGTTTATCACTTTTCAGAGTTCCCAACGTAATCTTGGAACTGTTTTGATATTTTCCAAACTAATCCATGCGACAAACCTGACAATCAAATCCAATTTGTTGTTGCCGTGAGTGTTCTTCTCACATGCCATAAGTCATCACGAGCGACTGGAATTGATTCGATTTAAATGACTTGGACTCATTAAACAAATCTTTCCTGCTATTTACTAAGATTATGGCTACTACCTACCTCAGAATCTCTTCCCCCGCCCGTTGGTTCATCGCGTGAGCCACAACTTCGACAGACAGGCCGTCGTCATTGTCCGTACCGGAACAATTATGCAGAGCTCATGTGTATTATTCAAATATGAATTAGTCTGTCTCGAAGCACGGAATTCACAATTGAGAGGATTTGATTAAGGGAAATTACTATACGGAGAATTAAAGTAATCAACGACTGCACACGATTTGTTGCCCGGTGGCTCGCAGTGGAGGATTCATTTGGAACCTATGTTTATTTGGGACAAATGGCAGTAATCCAACCGCAAAATCCAACACAAAATGTGTCATAAAATTTAAATAAACTTCTGTTGGTTTTGAATGGCGTGGGACTGGTCACATGCGAGTTATCAGCAAGAGCGTTGCGCTTTGAACCAAATTGCCACCTTTTGAGCAATCAACAATAAAATCTGAGTCAATTTTGCTGTTGCTTTGAGCTTGGTGCCGATGTGTCTAACAAGCCTTTCCTGGTTCGTTGAACTCAGGCCGGAGCCGTGATGTCTCCGATTACCTGAAGTCAACCGTTTTGCTATCAGTTTAAAATAAGAACTTAAATCACGACCGCCCAATCGATCACCCAGGGAATTTGTGCCGCAAAGGCTGTCCGGAAATCTAGCTAATCCCTCCTTAAATAGGCACACTCGTCAGTATCTCCTGAGTTATTACACGTATCTTTGCTGTTCAAATCAAACACAGAAAAATGAGTGCATTACTTAAACCAATGTGCAGCAATCTGTCTGATGGAGGAAAATGAGGAGACTTTCCGCCCATTACAAAAAATTGCACCTTTTCCGATTTATGGGTAATGCGGTCTTCTGACTTACAATATTTTTGGTTAAGCTGCTGTTATGCTACTCTTATCGGAAGTAATGTTTGGATAAGGCACTAATCCTATTTTTACAGGGGAAACCCAGATGATTCTTTTGATAAGCTAGAACCGATCACACCTCCAATTCATATTCACTTCAGAGGAGACCCGACCAGTTGTTGGACGCGCTTATTTCCTCTTATTTCTATATAGATTGCCTTCAAATAGGAAGTTCCTTATCATTCTCAAGTGAAATCAATTGATCTGACAAACCACTACCGTTCACCAATAACCCCGAGCCAAACGATCACGTCGATAACTAAAAAGATGTGCCGCCAATCGGTAGTTGGCCGCGAGGACAGCATGTGTGGTCGGATCTGTTCAACATTTGCCCCTTTAGCAAATTGATTTCCTATGTCTTCTCTAAGAAATGGTCCGGCAAATGTAAAAAGCGGCTGATCGTTTGCGAGCCACTCATTGAAGGAGATCATCTTCAGCAGTTGCGATCTTTGCTGATAAGCGAATTTCTTCAATTGATCTTAATAGGGAGATATGTTCAGAAATCTTTCTGATGGAAATCAATTTCGTGCATTTACAAGGAGGCAATTTCTCCAGGCCATCAGAAGTTAAAGGGACCGGTAGAGATCAATCGAATCTTTTTAGAAATCATTTTAGGATTTGAACTTTTCTTGGACGTTGACCACCGGGAGAGAGAGTAAGTTAATTTTAGTTTTTGCTTTTTATTTTTTGGTGTTGTGGCTGTGCGTTAAACATTTTCAACATTTATGCGATATACCATATTCCGATATACCGCCGGTAAATGGGTTTTAATTTTAATTTTTTGAGTATCGAACCCAATGACCGGTCAACAGATTTCTTACATGGTGAAATTAAAAACCGTGACAATGGTGTCTTTCGAATCATTATAGAATACATATACTCTAAATACGAATTTAAATTGACCCGTGATATACTGAATACTGATCCTCGTCCTGGTCGGCCTACCGAAGTCCAAACCCCGGAAATCGTTGTTTTTGTGGAACCTAACCTACGCAAGTACTGATGTTTGAAATTTGTGAGCAAAAGGTAATATCACAGACAAAGAACAGATGCATAGATGTCTATTTTCATATTAAAAATTCTTCCTATGAAAATAAATCTGAGAGAAAGGTCCGCCACTTGAGATTTCTTGAAGTTGAATTCATAAAGCTGCGAGAGAACACTTTCTATGAAATAGTCGTGTAGCTCTCCCTACTGCCTATTGCCTACTATGCGTTCGCCTCGCCGCTGTAACATCTTCTTGCTCGATTAGCTGAACTTCCAATTCGCTCTCCCACACATTGATTGATATAAGCTAAGTTAGAGAGTTGTGTTAGTAACATCATGCGACATTAGGCGACAAGAGATTGATCTGGCCAAAATGGAAATTTATGTACGTTGTTTATCTATGGTAATATAGTCTAGTGATATACATTTTGAACATTTTTCCAGCGTTCAAATTATCTTTAAAGATGTGCAAAGAAGTCTGCTTTAAGAAACAGTCCCATACGTGCACATAGCAGGTGTTTAACAGTCTGCTTGATGAGTCTATTAGTGTGGGTATACCAAATGTCCTTATAGTGGTCAAAAATTTCTTTCGCCCAAATGAGTGTTTTTCTGACAGAAGCAGTTTCTTCACAGTGATTTGAAATGTCATGTGACAAGAGAGATAAGAATTCTTCTGAAATACCTCTAATCACTATGTTTTCTTTTTCATTGTTTTTTTGCACAGTGTGTGCAACGCTCCATTTGCCAGAATACCGTTTTCAGCGAGGCCCCGTATGATAAATTTATCGTGAACCAAGATCTAACAACAACTATATACAAAGCAAGAATTTAGCCATAGGTAGACAATACGTGCATAACGCTAGGGGTTCACTTTTTCCATCTTAAATTTTCCCTAGTATATTTTTTCTATTAATTATTTTTTCCATGGACATTTTTTCCATCGGGCATTTTGTTGCATGCGGACATATTTTCCATAGTCATTTTCATTTTCATTTTTCAAAATATAATGGAGAAAACGTCCTCACAAACCGCTGTAAAGATCGGGAGTCACTTTTTCCATAAATTTTTTTTCCCGCAGACTTTTTTATTTTGAACAATTTGCCAAAACAACTTTGCTTTGATTTAGTTCTATAAAGAAAAAAATACAAAACATTTTTTCGTAATTTGAACTTTACTAAAATAAATATGTGGCAACAGTCGTTTTTACTAAGGGCCTATGCAATTAGAATAAATTATGGGCACGATTCTTGTATCCTTGGCCCGCTTTTTGGGAACGGGGTTCGAAACATTTTGCTGTGCTTTGCATTCCTTTGTAAAAGGAAAATTAACTCCACCGGCAGTTTGTAAAACGGAAATTATAATAATATAATAGAATTTTCCTAAAAGTTAAAGTTTTCCCAATTAAGGTGGCTCGTCAAGTATGAACTATTTTGTCTTATATATCGAAAACGGGTCGGGAAAGAATTTATTCATTATTTTTCGGTTAATTAGCACAGCAAAATATTCCGAACGCCGTTCCCTAAAATTGGGACCCCGTTCCCAAAAAGCGGGGCCAAGGAAACAAGAATCTCCCCGAATTATGCCTAACACACACTTGATCTGCTTTTCACATTAAAATATTTTTGCAGAGCTCTTGCTTTACCAAGTTTTCATCTTTCGCTCAGGATACGGATTTAATTCTCCGCAAAATTTGTTCTTCAAGTTCACCCACAACTCTAAGCCCAAATTATAAATGACACGCACGCAGAGGTGAATATCACCTCCTGCTCACAAAAGGTCCTTGAGGAACTGCGTGCTGTTCACATTAAAAATTTATAGAACTGTGTCGGAGGGTCCGTAAATAATCAAAACAAACCTCCCCAAAGGATTATCATGATTATTGCTCATATTTACTCGGAGTTTGTTTTTACCTTCCGCAGTTGCCACTTCTGACTTTTTCGTGTCGTGCCCTTTTACACCAACTGTTCCGTGAACGGAGGATGGAAATTTTTTTCTATTTACAAGTTTCCCCTTGCTACATTGAGCCAGAAGTAAACCCCGATGGAAAGTGTATTATCCTGGCAAGGAGGACAAAATCAACACAAGGCCCCTCGACCGAAGTCCGTGAACTCGTAAATAAAAATCAGTCACAGTCAGTCAGGGGTAGTCAGGAGGTACATCAAGGGAATCAGGAGGTGAAAGCCCAAAACAAGGAACACCCCGATAGAAACCTAAAGGAGCAGTTAACGTTTATTGTTATTGGACCAGGATAATATGGGCTTTGGATTGAGAGGAATCTGCCGGACCTCGGCATCATTTGTTAGTCTGGGAGATGTGCCGACTGGAGGGTGATTTGGTGATTTCAACCTCCCCCGAGTAATCGATGATGTTCTGATGAATGCGATGATTACGGGATTGAATTTAAACGGTGCGATCAGGGTGAAATGCACCTGCTTTAATTACTGGAAACCCTTTAATTGCTAGGGTGGACTCGGGGTGAGATTGAGGTAAATCGAGTGGAAGATTAGGGGCTAAACAATCTATAAACAGCTAACTACGTAGGAGCGGCACTTGTGGTTTCTTTGCATTAAAATGAATTAATGCATTAACACCAAGTTAAACATTGTGGAAATTTTTCAAAATTCGATGTATTGGAAAACTAGACGTGACACCCTCCTAGTTTCTGATGTTATGCGCGCTTTGCGACCACCTCGATTCTTTTGACGTTCAGGTATCTTACTTTTGCATATTCTACTAATAGTAGAGTAGTGTAATCCGGTTGTATTTTTGATGGCCCCAAAACTCGTACCCGCTTAAGCATAATGAAGGACTTCCTTTACTTTATTCCCGGACGTCTTAAAATACATATACCTATCCAAAAAAAAAAGACCTTTTAGCCTAAGATGATTAAAAAAAATAAACAGATCGTTTCCGATACAAAAGCAAATCAAACAACCTCTGTCTTTCGCTTAAAACTTATGCTAAGGAGCTCATTTTGCTAAATACAAACAACTGTTGCAATATTCTAATACAAAATAATTGTTGATAAACACTTTTACGTGGCAGTTAGCACAAAACTTTTTTCCCCTAGGTACTACAAGCACAAAAGATGACCAAAAAAAATATTTTATGATAGTATTGCCACATTACTGCAGATTATAAACAGATAAATCTTATTTTCAATTTCGTTATTTTGCGTAATCGGGTTTTAGTTTTGGAAACTTTTTTTTATTGTGCCTATTTTGTGATAATTCAAAGTGAGTATGACGAAGTTATTTTCTTTAATATTTTAAATAAGCTTTATATTATACTTTAAGGCAAATTATCAAACCTTAAAGTGTTGTGGAAAATTGTAGATACAAAGCCAGGTCGATGACGCAAATATGCAGCTCTTTTTTCATCATATAACAGTAAATAAAAGTCATAAAAGACACAGCGTGATTTTGCGAAATATTCCCAGATTAAAAAATCAATGAGAACCTACTTATCTAAGTCGTTTTGCACGTGTATATCAGTAACGTCGTGGAATAGTGAATGTTCTTTGCCGAGATACAGGAAGCGATAGTTCACCGTCCACTTGAGCTTGCCAGCCTGTTACCTGTTTGCCAAAAGCGATAAGCGCTATATTGATAAACCATGATTTATAAGGCAATTATGGAACATTGATTTCGCTCACGAAGCGTCCATCCCTTGCTCTCGATGAACGTCGCGTCGTCGCCATACCTTGCACAAATAATGCACTTCATGATAATCCCTACCGCCTTAAAAATCAAACGCTGTTAAGTTTTATTGCATTTCCCGCAGAAAAGCCGCCAAGAGACACTTAAGTGGCCAAAGCTCAAACAGATACGAGCACTAACCGCTTTATGGCAATATCGAGTTTTGTGACGACGCAAAATGTGTCTGTTAAGGAGTCCCAATCTTAGTGAGCTTCAATTACAGCTATATCTCTAAGGGCTTAGACCGTGGGTGCAATTGAACAGTTTTATTGCCCCTTTCGGATTAGGACCAACGCCTGTGATTGAATGCTCTGGTTCGCAATAAGCACGGCCTGTTGCCTTGTACTCATAGTCATCGCACTATTAATACGGAATGGTGGATTGGTGCCGTATCGATAAGCTATCGGTGGTATATTACACATGCGCACACACCTTGATATCCCGCCGAGAAAATTTATGACCACCCGTCAGCTAGTTCATTATCAGTGGACTAACTGACTATATCTATGGCTGGCATGAGAGTATCAAAAAGCATTCCTGGGAGATTTGACTGATATCTCTGGGATTTGAGTAGGTAAATATCATTAGCCAAAAGGTGGCAGTTGACTCCTCGAGGCAAAAAAAAAACGTTTTCGTAAAGCAAATCCTTCCAGAACTCTATGAATAGCTCAATTTCCAATTCCCCAGTCATTTTTATTATTTATTTGCTTTTTTAATCAGGTAGGCGAAAATGCTATCTGAACTTTTGCTTTCTTTGACATTTTTAAATATGACGTTCCCATTAGACATTCTTGATTGCTTGCTTTGGTTAAATCTGGCTTCCACAAAAAGACGAGGAAGTCCAGTGCAATTATAGTAATTAAAAATGAAAAATGACGGAACCCAGTTACAGTGCATGGATGTCGATGATTTTGGTTATATTGAGTTTTTAATATCATAAACTTAAGTTTACCCTTTGAGAATTACCGCCATTTCAAAAATCTATTAATTAGGTAATTATATGTGATATATTTATATTCAGCATGTGTTAAAATTAATTGAGTTGCATATATTTTTAAATCGGTTTTTCCAAATTTTCTATACGCTCGCATCGGTCTGCCGTTTTACAAATTCGTTCATCATCAATTACTCAAACTTCATCAAATTTTTGGAACTTGTATCAGATATATTAGCCTACATGTCCTGAAAGCTTAAGCTCTTTAACTTCAATATTTTAACTTCCACAGTAGTTAATTTTCCGAAGGTTTTCCGTGCCAACGTTCATCACAAAATGAACTGAACTGAACTATATTTTCACAAAACTTTGCAGAGGGTGTTTTCGAGCTGTTGATTTCAAATGTAGCATCCAATTTTACAAATATAAAATGGCGATTCCAATATGGTGGACAAAAACTTCTTATTTTTGACACTAGAGTTTTTCTGACCGCGTCGGGTTCAAAACGATTAAACAATTGAACGAATAAAATTTGACTACTGAAATATCAAATCTCAATTAATTACAGTTGTATCATTTTTTTCCAAGAAAATGCCTCGATTTTCTCGAATAAATAGTGGCTCTGAAGTTCTATTCTATTAATTGATTATTTAGATGTGTCATATAATTTTGTTTGGCCCTTTATATTTATTAATGCTTAAATATGAATTTCACTGCATTAAATCCCCGACATTCCAGTGATACCTTTAAGGTTTCGAGCGGCGACCACGGGTGCTTCCCGACATCCAAACCAATATTGCGCCCAACGGCACAAATCTCGTTTAACTCACCTTTGATTATCCTGGGATGTCTATTCTCAGGTGACGAAGTAACTGTTATCACTGAATTGAGTGATCCCTCATTAGTTCCTATAGGAGTTCCATTGCCTATGCTCCCCGTGCTCGAGGCGGTAGTTGTCGTTGTGGCCGCATTAGGAGTGCTTGTCCCCAACGACACCGGCTGATTGTGTGCCCCGGCCAAGATGGCTGTGGGCGCCATAGGTAGCAGCCGTCGGTAATGGTTGATAAATTCGAACGGTGAAAGATTGCTATTGTTGCGTGCACCTGAAACGAGAGTAATTTGAAAGTTAGTCAAGGCTCTGTCTACAGGGCGGCTTAAGTGAGCAGAACAGACATTGGTAGTTTGCTTTGCAGCTTGAGGCAAATGTGGTGCGTGTTCGTTTAAGAGGACTGGGCGGACGGAATTAAAAGAGGCCGCCCGGATTCTCGACTCTTTGATTGAGGTCGGTGGTTAATTGACTTCAAGTGGTTTTTCGGATGTTGGCAGCTTCTCGATGAGAAATTTTCAAAGTCGAAACAACGCAATTGCTGAACAACATTTTCAATTGAAGACTGCAAAAATCAGCAATTTCCACATTTTCACGAAGTTGAATTAGTGGTGCAATTTTAAATTTAATTCTTTACATTTTGGTGCGAGTAGGATATGTTAACTTTGAAAACAAGTATTGCACATTAAAATTTTCTTTCGATATATAATTTCTTTTAAATGATTTAGAGTTCACAGTTCATATTCTAACGATAGATTTAAAAAAAAAGGAAATCGAGTACAGGAGTGTATATGTAATTGATGAGTTGTAATTTTATATGAAGCGAAATTGAAAAATACGTTTGAAGTGAAAATTCTTATGTCACGGTAGTGCTAATTCGCATGTTGAGAAATGCGAGTGTAACAAAACTGAAACGCTTACCTAATAATTCAAAATGGAAGTTTTTGGTATTGATTTCTAATATGGGGCTCGAGTTGACAAACTCAAAATGGAGGCTTCAGTATAACGAACTCAAAATATTAAATTTCTTTAGATTTTCATTTCAAACGTGGGAGTTTTTGTGTTTACTGCATCTAAATATAGTGTATAGTATAGATTGTATAAATTCAAAATGGCAATTTCAATATGGCGGACTTACTCATTCTCTATCATTGTGTTTTAAAAAAGGAGATTCATTTCGAACGTGGGAATTTCTACACATCTCTTTTTGTTATTTACTCACTGCACTGTTAAACAAGTTTTGTTTTGGTAACCCTTTGTACTGGGAGTTGTTTTACCACCAAATTTAATTAATACGTTGGGATGATACTTAGACGACTTCCGAATGCAAACTCATTCAACAAATAATATTTTACCTCTATCTCTTGGGATTGCCAGACAATTTGCTTATTGGTCACAAGAAAAGGGAATATGATTAGAATACTTGTCCTTTGACCCAGCGATGGAAAATTATAGACCTCACTAAGTATTTTTTTTTTTTTCGCTTTGTCCGTATTTTCAATTTATTGCCAATTTTTACCACAGTCAATTCCTCGAAACTGAAAAGCTACGATAAACTCGCGAGCCGTCAGAAAATAAATCCAGTTAAAAAGATACATTTAATGTAGAGAGAGAAAACTGAGAAACCTATATTTCTAAATTCTCGGGAATTAAAAATATAATCGTTACCGCAAAGCAGAACGCAAATTGACTAATTATGCAATACACCTTCCCCCGAGGAGACCCGCATCTTCCATTCGAGCATAAAGCTAAGAAAATCTCTTTTACTGAACTGGAACTTTGCCAATTACAGGAGGAGGACCCCAGATTTAGACCTTTCTGGCAGACGATGTTAACTTCATTTTTTCCATCCACTCTGTTCTTTCCGTTGCTTCTCTCTACACATACGTATCTACAGAAGAAAAAGCAAAACTACTCGACTTTTTGCAATCTTGTTTATACCCTTGCCTTCACGCATACATTCACCTGTACCAGCCGGAGCCTGACAAGCTCGTAGCTCAGCTAAAGCCGGCCGGGCGAAAATATCCTGGAAAATTAATCTTACAAACAAGGATATAAATATCCAGACCTCCCTGGTTAATTAAAAATGACGAGATGGTACGGGCAGAAAAAAGTATAATTGCGCCTGTTTACGGCATCCCGCTCCAGCACGTGTGTATGCATAGGGGTTTGTTTATCATTTTTTACCAGAAGGAATAGGAGAGAAAACAAAGCCAATGGGGTGTGTGTGGGGGAGTCCGGACGTGGACGTCCTTTTCCCTTTTCCACGCATTCGGGAGCAGTTGACGTTAAGCGTAATTTGTTCCTGTTTATTCCCAAATATCAGCCAGCTTAAAGCCCTTTAGCAGCTCGGCTTTCCTGAGCTTGTCAGGCATCGCCCTGCAGCGACATTTACGTAAAAATTTGTTTTGTAATTTTTCCCGTTTTTTGTTTTTTTGTATACATATCCTTCATACGGTCCTGATGTCGACAGACAAAAAATTGTACGTGCAATATGACGAATTAAATTCGCAGCGTGAAAAGAACGGGTACTGATAGGTGCAATTCCCTTTGGGACAAACACGGTGATGGCTGTTTTGAAATGAGTTTTCGCTTTTTCTGTTTAAATATGTGGGAAATATTGATTCTGCCTGACTTAATTTATTTACGAGTGCCAGCTCTCAAACTGACATCCCTCTGTCGCATTTTTTTTTCCATATTTTCTAGCTCACAATTGTGAGTTTGGAAACCTCGGTGGAAAAACCGTTCATCTCTCTCTGTACAAATTTTAGAAGAAGCATAAAACCTAAAATAAAATTTTTCGTGTGTGTATTCATTTACTGTTCACTAACGTAAAACTAATGTCTTTCGTGGCGATTTTGGGTGGGGGAGTATAGAGCGTCACAATTTGAGAGCTTATATCTTCTAAAATAATAATCGCAGAATAATGAATTAAACTCCAAAAGAAAGCTTTTTCAGTCAATTTATTATCAAAAAAAGGTTCATCCCTCACTCCTCAAATACGACAGATAAAACCCAAAAAATTATGCGAAATCGCCTAAACGTTTGCTTCGATTCTTTTGATTTTTTTGCGAGAAATTACTTTTGATAACTTAATAAATAAGTTACATCATTCTAGAGTTGCAAAATGGCGGATCCAATATGGCAACTGAAGTGTCAACTTCAACGGATTGCAATGAAAATGAGTACTTTCAACAACCCTGAAGTTGACTTCACACCTGTTATCGAAATTTAGAATTTCAAGATGAGATATACAGCTTGAACGGATTTTCTTGAAAAATGCCTATATAGGTGTTTTCGGGGTCACTGATTTGTAATATGTTTGTATATGAATTCCGAAATTCAAGATAGCGGTCGAAAAATCTCAACGCAATCTATCTAAAATAATATTAAGCTCAAAAATATCGTAAAATTCACGTTTCTTCCATTTCATAGAGTTCCATTCACTTAGTCGAGCAAACTTTACAAAGTCCAGGCAACGAAGACCAAAAATTTTCCATTTTCCCCCTCCATATCTCCTTAAGTATTGATCCTATAGCGATAAAGTGTATTGGACTTTTTTTGTAGAGAATTATATGTATGTAGATTAATTCGGGAGGCAGTAGTTTTTGAGTTATTTAAGAAAAATTGAAAAAGGGACCTGTGGAGATCCCGGCCCCTTAGCTCCACTCCCACCCATCATTACTTTTAGTATGTTGTTAAGGACATCTTCCCCTACATCTGTGCCAAAATTGGCTTCTACATGAAATATTTTCGCAATTTTTCTTCATTTCCTGGACTACTAGATAAAGAAGACACGACGCAACGTAATTAAAAAATAATATTAATTAATTTTTTGTCTGTTCTTACTTTTGTGGAACGCCCTCTAAGTGCACCACTGTGTGTCTGTGCCCCCTTTAAGCTCATTTTCTTTTGGGAAAGTGTTAAACGTTTCTTATATTCGCCTAAACGTAAAATTAATCAAAAAAAGAACTCTCCCAGCATTATAACAATACTTAATAGAATTCATAACCATTTTCTTTATTGTCTGTATGGATATCTCCCCTAAGCCAAAAGTGCTTTATTTATTACTCTTTCCACGTTGAAGGTTTCCGCAAAAAACAGCATCAATACATCAATCAAAGTATTTGATAGCCCTCCTGTAGATGTGCTTTTATATGATATACGAAGATTACCTACAATCGAAGCTACCAAAAACAAACTTGTCAACCGCCTTCCGGTAATGGGGCTGGGCAACAGCAAGTAATCGGTATCCATAATTGATGATGCAATTTGCCTGGCAGTCATGGAGCAAGCCTGTCCCTCAAGAGGATTTCCTGATCCAGATTTGTCCTTTAATTGATTTTCAAACAACACCCAAATCAGATTACGGCGAAGTTAAGACAAATCTGTGTATAATACCCACCTTCGGAAGGTTCAGTTTTCCTGACGGGTTTGGCCGAAGGCCCCCAGGAGCTCCGTCATGTGTGCGGGTATGTCTCGTCGAAGGTAAATGCACTCAGACCGCCCGCGCCGGTGTTCGCCTCGCTTCGATTAATCATGAACGATTTTCATAACCGTCAGTCATAATTATCCTTTCGTGAAAATCAGAATCATATTTCCCGGCTACGTGGCGTGGCAGAGCTCGAGTTGGAGTTCACTTCCGGAGCCTCAAGGGCGCGAGGACGGCTGGTATCATCGGTTAAACGGGGAAAATCCGTTTAACCCAACAATTGGGATTCTGGGGACGAGGAAATTAATCTGTTAAGTGAGGATTGCGCGCTTTGCTAATTAAAATTCATGGCACAAATTTTCGCGACAAATGAGGTGCCGTGCACACCTACTTCTCGGTGTTATCCTGGATAACGTCTGGATATTACTCGAGCGGGAGCGAATTAATTAATTGGGAATCAGGATCACGACTTGATTAAGGATTTCCAACGAATTGCTTGGCCAGGCTCGAAAGTGATTCTCTATTCACAGGGGAACGTGCCTGAATTGCGAAAATTTTGCGCACATCAATCATAGACCGGAAGCACTCAATGCTTTCGCGAGATACGTTCCCCATTCATAGATATTTGCAATCCAATCTGGAGCAACATCGTGAGCATATATCACTCTACTTGCTGTTCACATTTGGCCTCATCTACGTCCAATTCGACCTCTAAATCAAACTTTTTTGCGTCGAAATGTCGATATCGCTGTAACCAAAGATTCGCTTCCATCATCTGGCGGCGTATGTATCTAGGCCCATAACATCATCCGGTCCTTAGTCACTGCGTACTAAATGAGGCCGTGTACTAGACTAGAGACACGCCGAATGTCCAGATCCGACCGGGGCGCTAGCAAAAACGCTCAGCGAGGCCAAGTCTCCATTCGCTTCCACTTGCAGATGTTCTCCACACTTAAGAATCAGAAGTGCCGAGAGATGCGTAACTTTGATCGTTTTTTGATCCATTCACCCGATCTTGATGACATCGATATAAATAAGGCTGCGCGCGCATCTCATCCCTACGCGTTCCCGTCTGAATACTCTGAATGGGAAGAGTTGTAGTGAGCACAATTTTTTCCTTCCGGACATCTACTCAAGCGTTTGATTATATCACAGTTGTGCAAAAAGTCAAGAAAATTTGGAATAAAAAACCCATTGAAGAGTATTTCATCGCAAGAGTGTTGCAGGGGAACGTGAGCGGCCGGGGAGAGGCGTGTTATAGCAACCGACTGTGGTTGCGAGGATAATTAATGTGTCACATTTGGCTGATTTTTAAAAAGCCGAAGATTTGACATTTTTTGCCATTTACTCAGGCTTTTTGCTGGGGCCCTCAGAACTGCTGGCGCACCCAAGGGACCACATGCGATTTCTCGGCATCTGAATGAAACACTCCAGAAAAATCTCAGACTGGCGCTTTTTGTAGCCACTGAAACGGGTGTAATGATTTTGATTGTATCGTGATTCGAAAGAAGTTTCCCAAAGTTCACATTTACATTAAGATATGTAAGGGCCTAAGTCGAGTCGACATGAAATTTTTATTGGAGAATTAGCCAGAATAAGCCAGGGATATCAAATTCTGTAGCAAGATGATGCGCTTCTTTAGTGCGCAGATATGATACTGTTACGAATTTTGCTAGTCGAGCGGCTAGCTAGCCGAGCGGGGCTTGAACTTGCGTCACTGGATTTACACCCAGACCGTTTACTCGCTGGCCAAAAGCCGGCCACACATGTTACAGTCTACCGGAGAGGTGTGCCTATGCAAGTTCGCCTGCATGTGTGCTATATCTATATATATAAAAATGAATCCCTATTTCCCTTTCTTTTTGTTGTGTTTGTTATTGTCAGGAGAAGATTCTTATGAAAGAAAAAATTAAGAATATTGCGCGCAAAATTAGAAAATTATATATATATTTCTATATATAAAAATGAATTGCTGTGCGTTAGTCTCGCTAAAACTCAAAATTGGCTTGACCGATTTCGATAATTTTTCTTTTGTTTTGTTCGCTATAATACAGGGGAGGTTTAAAAAAAAGCAAATTCGGGAAACCCCAAAAGAAAAGCCGGAAAATCGAAAAAAATCGAAATTTCCATTTTGTATGGGAAGCGAATTTTCCAACTTCAAGGAATCTTTATGAAAGAGGCAATTGGAGGTTTTCGTGGTCGCAGATCGCTTGCATTCAAAATTTTGGAATTCAAGATGTCGGATCCAATATGGCGACCGAAAAAGTTAAACTTCAAAGGATTTCACTAAAAATCCGAACTTTTGTTTTTGGTTTGGGTCTTTGGGGTCACTGATTTTGAGTCTGCTATCAAAATTTTGGAAATCAAGATGCTGGATCAATATGGCGACCGAACAGTTAAACTTGAAGGGATTTCCCTGAAAATCCGCGCTTGGGGATTTTCGGGATCACTGATTTCGAATCTGTTATTCAATTTTCCAAATATGAGACCACCCCCCACCCCGCTGGGAGATATAGGAGAGGGGATGCAATAAGGAGGTGGTGTAAAATGAGGAAAACTAAATTTAATAATACTTTACAGTTAAAAAAGTATTAGGTATAGGTGAAAGTGATGTATGGGGTGTATTGTGTACGAATTTATGGTTGATTTAATGAAACCACCCCCACCCCGCTGGGTCACATAGGAGAGGCGGTTGTGCAGTAGGGAGGCGTTGTAAAATTAAGGAATACAAATTTAGTAGTATCCCGGGAAACGCTGGGTCCGGGCAAGCTAGTATGTACATATTAAAGCCATTTAGCCTTTTTTGTATTTAGAAAAGAGCAGAAAGTAATTAATTGTCTTTCCTCCTTGTTCAAAACGTACGTCGGTAGTTAGTTTTAGTTTTAGCACAGTGATTCCTATAAACCGGAAATTCAAAGTTCTTTTGCTGGAATTTGACAAGAAAACAAATTTGTCTAATGTAACTGACGCATTTTTTAAAGAGTTGGGCATTTCCGAAAATTCTTCAAATTACAGTTATTGCATTGAGTGGGCAATTACAGACATATATGGATAGTGCATGC
The DNA here is from genome assembly GCA_947538895.1 of Neoitamus cyanurus. NCBI lineage: Eukaryota > Metazoa > Arthropoda > Insecta > Diptera > Asilidae > Neoitamus > Neoitamus cyanurus. The sequence continues at coordinate 16,770,085 of OX384544.1, forward strand.
CTGTTTGGGAGAAAAAAAGTACTATGACAATTTACATGGAGACAGAAATAACATCAAAACGGCTGAATGATGTGAATCATTTTGCTAAACCCCTAGGTGCAGAACAATCAACTTCAATTTTATGCGAATTTACTCAAGTGCTTGTACACAAAATTGAATGAACTATCCCAAACACAAATAGTGCACACCATCCGTAAAGTAGCTATCAATGCAAATGAAAAGAGTTTCAAACATATTCCGCATATAATGAATTTTCAGTAACATATGCAACTGATACACGACACATTCGACCTGGCGAGTGGAATAGAAAGGCAAACACTCCCGCTGAATTTTGTTAGCGGCTCGACTAGGATGCGTTAATTAAATTTGGCTAAAACATACCGCAGCGCTAAGCTGCTGGCAATGGGGCATAAACAAGCTTTTAATCAGACCCAGACCGCCGGGCTGTGAGTCCCCTGATCAAGGCTATATCTACTACCTGTACCTACATGGCAAGGTCTAATTTTCACTGATGGAGTGGATAATTTTCCAAAAATAATTTTGTATACCCAATTGAAAGGCGAATCGTATTTAAGGGGAGGGAGACTAAGCGTCTGGGGATTTGATTTGGTCCAATGAACGCAAATCTATATTATTTTGAGAAAATCAATTTTCGTTTGAAGAGAGCTACATCGAAATCAATTTACTATAATTACATGTTACAAAGCACGATAAAAAAAGTAGACTTAATCAGAGTGCACAAAAAAATTCTCGTGAAAACTGAAGACACAAATCAGGAAAAGAAATTATCTCTCAAAAGAAAGGGCTTGTAAAAATTTATAAGTATAGGAAATAGCTAAAATATATCCTTTTAAGGATATTCAGTCAAAGCTCCTTATTCGCAATGTTTACGTTCCGTGAATATGCCGCGAACAAAGAAACCGTGATTATAGGAAATACGTTCCAAGATTGCGAAATGCTAAACAAATTTTGTTACAGTTTGTTTAACAACATTTACTTAATTATTATCAGGCTTAGCCAGTGGTTTAAAACATTCAGTAAAATTTACTTATTTTGCCACTCTTAAAAGGTATTTCAACTCAGATTGATATTCAGCAGTGGGATGGGCGAAACCAAGGTTTCTTTCCACAGACGGATCAATTTTTATGAGAAAGTTATAAAACTCATTAGCTATTCGTAATACTTCACTCAGATTTTTTAAGATTAATGCGACCCTTTCAGTGCTGATAGGGAATCTGCAGTGGAATCGGGATTAAGCATTTCTTCTAATTGTGCTTTCATTTTAGTCATGTCTTCATTTTTCAATCTTGCAACTCTTAAATCTCATTCAATTATAACTGTTAAAATCCATGTTAATCGTCAAAGGGCAAGTATTTCAACCCCTTTGAAGCGGGCGGGTATGCTTATGCGTTTTCAGAAATAGTAAATAAATTAGTATGTTTTTAAATATTTTCTATACAAAAAACCACAATGCCGTTGGTTTCGGATCCGCGAATAATGAAATTCTCAGACGCGAGTTCAGAAAGTTGTCACAATTTATTTATTCGTGAATACTGAAAACGCAAATAAGGAGCTTTGACTATATTGCACTATCAAGAAAATTAAACAGGATTTTAACGCAATGTGGCATTTGCTTTTGTATCTTTGCAACAGGAGTAAAACAATCGATTACCATAGATACAACAATGCAAATATGGAATTTTAGACTCGATGCAATGGTGCATCTCCCAACAGATCAAAAAATAAATAAATAAATCGACGCCTACCCAACTCCAATATTGTCAAATTGGATCTTGATTTTCTTTCGTTTCATTTTTATCTCACTATACTCTTGTTGATATTTTCCGATATCAACAGACGCCGGTGCATCGAGTTAAAGTTTTTGGCTCTGAAAAGTAAGTATTTTACTTCATTTAAGTTGCTTTTTGGTATTATACTGTAAACAAATATAGGTACATGGATTGTAGACTGAGTATGTGCATATATTTGGCTTTGCAGCTGCGTAAAAACTGAGCCGCAAAAGTTTTGATATTGTTGTTATTTTGAAGGTTATATTTGTTTTTGAGAATAAGTTTTGAAAGAGCCGGGTGAATGGGCCATAAAAGGGCTGACTCTTTCATAACCGGCTCCTTCATAACCCTGCATTTGAATTTTGTAAATAAAATATACTAATAATGAATATGCATTTTTGTTCATATATTATTAAATAATTTGCTTCAGATATTGCATTATGGAGATGCCTGGTCTAAAAAAAACGAAAATGACCCGAAAAATCGGTAATTGAAGAAGCAGTCAATGAAGTTTTGGAGAAAGGTCAGTCCACAAACAAAACTGCACTTGCATTAAATATATCGAGGGCTTACTTAGCTAAAATAGTTAAAAAGTAAAGGCTTCTGGTGAATCATCTTATAAACACTGTCCTAACATAGGAAATAAGCGTATTTTCACAACAGACCAGATGTTGTTTTTGATAGAAGATGTTATTTTTTTATTTTGTTGAATTTTTGAGATTATTATTAATAAAAAATAATCCGCCTCTAGTATATTAACATTATAGCTATTATAATAGGTATGACTGAATAATATGTTAAGATTAAAGCGCTTGTTAAAATGACTTAAAATGACTAATAGAATTAAAAATTTCTTAAAAAAGTCATTAGTTTATAAAAAGGATTTGTTAGAATTGTCTTTTTGTTTTTTTTATAGGGCATTAATTATTATTTTGCATAATTTTCACAATTACTCTTTATAATACAGACTGGCTCTTCATCACTTTTGGTGGCTCTTTCAATACCGAAAAGTTATGAAACAGCCAAAAGACACATTTTTAAAAATGAATATTTCACTGATTTTTGTAATGTGTTTAAGGTTTTTTCATATGAAATTACCTACTTTAATAAATAAATAATAATTTGACAAAAAAAAAACATCATTTCTTTCATTAAAAGTATATTTCTTTGCTCCGTTTAGTAAACTGGCTCTTTCATGCCACTTCTCCCCTACATATGCGGAATTACGCGGTAAGCCGTACTCAAAACGTGCGCGCGTGAAAAAATGCCTCGCATCCAAACGACGGTCGTTTATGCGGCAATCGTCTGTGTGTGAAAAGGTCCTAATGCAAAATGGTGGACAATATCAACAAGAGTAGTGCGATCAAAATGAAACAAAAAAAAAGTATTTTAATGTTTTTATATAATGTATACAATTCTTTGCCAAATGAAATCAAGGGATCGAACTTATGTTGGCGTAGGCCAAGAAAAAGGCTCATTGTGATGTGATACCACATTGGGGCGACCCCATGTCTAACCGGAGAACCATTTTGATTTTGAGTCTTTGATGAAGCGTAAACGGTCCCTGATGTTTTTTAACCCAGATCTGACGGATCATCAAAGAAGAACATGCCCAAATGATGGCACCTGCGGATTGCAAGAACTGGGCATTGGCAAAGAGGGAGATTAATGCTTTCCTCTTCCTCCTCATTTAAGAAATTTCTGGAGAAGGCATTGGAGGGTACGAAAAGCTTTCTAGCATACGAAGGTATTAATATATTATAATAGGTAATATTAGGCAGTTGGATGTGATGAGCACTACGACACTGCTAATAACTTGGCTTTTGAGCGAAATATGTAAGAGTGTGTCTACGGTTAGCCAAATTTGCCTAGTCTGGTTGCGCTCCCACCTACCATCTGCGATCCTTGCATACGATTGCTTGATATCCAGTTTATGAGAAGTGAGCGGAACTCCTATATACTCGTACATACTGGGTGATATTCGCTTCCGGTAGGGTGGTCTCCTGCCTTGTAAGCTCATCCGTTCTAAGGGCCTGTTCGAATCTAAGTCTTCGTCTTGTTATGACAGTTTCTGACGCTACACCGAGCTAAGCTCTGTATAAACGATTCAAGGTTTTGGTTGACTTTATCAGGTAGATTTGCGTGAAATTGGCAAAGTTATAAGTTAAGTTTAGTTATAGACGCCCCTAACTTCCTACACCTCTTAAATATAAACACCCGACCTCGCATAACTAGTAACTTTTTATGATGTTTGACTTTGTATTAGTAATTTTGATATATTTATTTTGTAGTTTGATCTGTATGCATTTATTTGATATGCCAGGTGGTTTATGGTACCTGGTAAGAGTTCATAACGAACTTTTTAAGGGAACACTTTTACCAACCAAGTTGTGGGAAGAAGGGTCATTTAAAAATTCATTTATTCGCAAAAGCCAATTCAAATTATTACATAGTATGCACACGAATTCGAATAGGTTTTTGTCTCTGCTTTATTTGTTATAACAGCTTAGCTTGTTTGCTGACGACGTTAACTGTTATAACGAGACATAGACGAAGACTTGGGTTCGGACAGGCCCTAAGGGATCGTAACTCAAGTGTTTTTTAAAAAGTTATTCCATTTTGGAATCTCTCTCTGCCTCATTTCCATTTAAGGGGGGCGATACCTTTAGAATTTTCAGAAAATGGAATTTTTTTTTTTTACATAATTTGAATATATAATATGTTAGCAATATACTGTCAAAAGAACAAATCGAAATATTGAATATTAATGGAGTTATTGGGAAAAACGTCAGAGCCCGCATACCGTCTTAACCAGGTAGTCGGAGAGCTTGGATCGGAGCAATGCCTTTTCACAGTACGTTTGTGTATTCTTTTGTCTCATAACTTACTCTCTTACTTGGCGACGATATAAAACAACATATTCTACCAATTTACGAAGATTTGTCCAGAGAATATTTACTGGAAAGATGCTTGGGTGGCCATACCCAGAATGCCAACGAAAGTTTCATGCAAACTTTGAACGCGATTATCTCGAAACTGTGTCTTCAAAAACTGCTAGCACTGTAACTCAAAAAGTTATTGACCTATTAGGCTGAAACATTGAGAGGTTTCTCTTTATAGTGCTATCGGAAGGATGTACATAAAAATTTTAAAGATATCGGGTTAATAAATAACTTTTTTTGGGGTCAAAACTCTTGAAAAATAGCCAACAATCTGAACCTTTGATTGAACAGCCGATATAAATTTTAATTTTTAACTTTTTTATTATTTTATAGGTTTATCCTTCCCTTTAATATGTTAGTAATCGATAAACTTTTTTATTTCCGATAAATAGAAACATTTTGACAGTGTTAGCAGTTTTCGATGTCTCACGGGAGACGCTTGAGGAAATATTCTGCAGAGCCGCCATTTTGTAAACAACAAAAAAAAACTCTTGTTTTTGTACACTCTAATAATGTATTAACAATATGGCTAAAGTAATAAATGATCCAATTATTGTATCACCTTGAAAAAAATTCATTAAAATTGACTGATTTCACCCGTTCTAAAGGTATCGCCCCCCTTGAGTGCACAAATTGTTATAGCGTGGCCTTATCCGTGTTTCACTGTTCCTGTATTTATTTCGAAAAATCGTGCAAAATAAATGATGAAAATTGAATTATATAACATCTGAGTGCAGGACACGAGTAGTCTTGCATGTTAGACTGCCGATCCTAAAGTCCCAGGATCGAATCTCACTCGGACCTTACGCTCCCACCCCTAGAATACGCTTTTCCTAATGAGCGATAGATGGAAGCCCAATTAGAATAGCCACTGCGGGCTAATCACCAAGCATTAACGGTCATAAACGATTAAAGAATCTCAATAATTTTTTTTCGGAACTGGTGAATAAAAAATTCCACAAAATCAGTGTCGAAATACTTTCCCAAATAGTATAATAGTAAACGACTATATTAAAAGTTAATGCAAAGTGCAATTATATCAGTCTGACTTTAATCTTTGGGTAATTTCAGTTACCTTTCTAAAATAAGTAAATATCGCATTGTAAAAGATGGTTTATATTTTAAGCATTGTCGATTGGCTTTATCAAATAATCAATTTCTAACAAATAAATTTTGCGTATAACTCGACATTTAAGGTCACTCACAGACTGGTTTTCTCCTTATTTCCAGACACAAAACACTTATATGTATGTTTAGCACGTTTCCCTGCATTGCCTGTATGTTTTCACTCATCAAATTGATTTTTTCTTGTACCTACCTACACTCATAGATATACTTAAAATGGGTCAAATTGAGAAAAACGCGCATATAATAAATAAATTTGATTTGAGAATGCTGCAGAATTTGAATCAAACACGATTAGATCGAACATGTAAAATGTAAAAATACCCAAAAATTCCGTCTGTTTTTTTTTTTGGTTTAAAGGTATCAAATTTTATTCAAATACGACCGAATAGAATATATAAATTATTTGAATCAACAAATTTTATTGTTTATTTATAAATTCTTGACTAAATAAAGATAAAATCTTTTTTAACCTGAATTTTCTATTTCTAACCTACAAATTCCAAAGAAGTTGTTAAGGATGGAGGAGCACTAAAATTTATTCTTCTAATTTTTTTAAAAAAATATCAGAGTACCTACTTATGCCATCAGTAGGTATAAAAATCCAAGTGTGAATTATATTGAAGGAAAATAATTCACTAAAGTTAAATTCAACGATGACTGGACGTTCAGCAATGCTCACATTTGCGTAACTAAATATTTAATCCAAAAATTTCAAAATTAGCAAATTTTATATTAATGCATATTTGTAAATTTGACCATTCTTATTTTTCTCAGTGTACTCTTTCATGGACGTTGCCAGCTACAAAGCAAGGATTCAAAGAATATGATTTTAAAATCGTATCTATCTAAACAGTATAAAAATACAGTGCAAAAATCGGGTGTGTATATTTTTAGCGGTTGGGCTTGTAGTACAAGTAACATAATAAATTAGAATACATTTTAAATCCTATATTATTATTATCACCCCAAAACCTTTGTAAAAGTTGTAAAAATCAATTTTTTAATCACACTTTAATTCGCGCAAAAGGTGTGCAACTCTTAAACCATTTTAAAGTCACATCTGATATAAAACAAAATACACACATCGAAGGAATAATAAAATCGAAGGCAAATTTAGAACAAATATGAGTTCCCATGGTACATATTCATGATGAAGTTCAATTTTGTAAAAAATACAAAGAAAACATTAATACACAAATTTCATCACGATATTGCTCCAAAACACATTCCTCTCAGCCAGATCGTAAGGATCCAGCGCAAAGCTGTCAACCCTCGCCGTTCAAGGCCTATGAATTCAGGCATCTAAACCAATTAGGAAAACTTCATATTTACCGTCGGCCTTCAGTTTCGGAGTCACCACCTTGAACGCACTGGAGATCTGGTGGCAGTTCAGGTGACGTTGGCCATTGTTCGAAGGTGACAGGATGTGTGGTGCGGACGTAACAATTGGGCTCATCTGCATATCGTGCTGCTGATGGTTTACCGTGGACTGAGAGTGCAGGTGTGGATGGTGGTGATGGCCGTGTCCGTCGTGGGGCTCACTTTTCACACCGATGCTATAGTCCAGCGGCAAATGTTTCTGTTCGACAATTTCCATTCTGCGACACTCTTATCACCTTAATCACTTCAGTTATTCGCAGATGGGCAGAACTTTGTTGGGCGAACTTCAAGGAAGTCGAACACAGGTGAGTCTCACTACATTTCAATTCGGCACAAATCCCGTTTTCAGACAACACAATAAATCTGTAAATCTCGCGCGACTGCACAACTACCGATTTTCCGACGATACTACCCTTGGACGCTAGAACGCCTGAATCAACTACTGTAGCAGCACTGACTGGGCTGGCCTAATCCACCGATTTTGGGAAATCATTGAAGGCGCCGACTACCGTTCCGGTCGTCGTGATCTAACTGTGTTGTCGCGTTGTACCAGGACTAGGGTTTGCTCGGAGGAAGTGCTCGAGGTCCCTCTGCCTCCCCTGGCCGACCAGGCTTTTCACCGTATCACTCATCCACAGTGTTCACAGTCGCCACTTGCCTATTGCACTATCGCTGTGTTTGTGCCGCTGTTTACGAGGATAACGGGATAAATAGGGAAAAGTGTCACTGCTTTATAACGGGACTCGCGCCCAGGCCAGATCAGCGTAACTCAGTCAACCGCGTCGCCGTCGTCACTGTGTGACTGAACAAACTCTGGAAATGATTCCGAGCGGCCTTCACAGATTTCACTCGGTCGTTTGAATCAAATCAAATGTACACCAACACATGTCCGAATCCGGCGAAAATCCAGGGGAAGTGCTTTGATATTGCTCGCTCTGATTACGAGCTTCCACTGCGTGGTGAACGATTAGCTCCGTTGGCCACGCCCCCGTCACTGACGTGTGTGGGGCTTAATGCGCTAGAGTGGGGAATCATTGTGGGCCTGCCTGGTGCCTCCTTCCAGACAACTTCCAGGCAATGATTCAAGAATGGCGGCGACCATCATGGAAGGCGGGACTATCAAGTGCTCCCACGTGCAGTCATGTCATTTCTGAGATTTTGATAAAAAAAAAGCGAACCACGTGGCGCTACTCTCAGCGAATGAACTTAAAAGCTTAGGCCTCCCCAGTTCCTACATCCCTAAGCCCTCTCTTTCATGAAGTTTTCACTGGCGAGTGGGGAGGGTTATGCTCCTCTGAGAAAGCTTGCTGCCGACACCTGCCTCACTGTACGACCCTCGGGGACAAAGGTTGGTAAAAAGTGGAAATACTAATAACCGTTATAGGGAAGCCTTTGCAGTGGAGCTGACAAACGTGAATTTGTTTTCAATCAACACGATAAAATCGGAATGCTCTCGTCTATTTACAATTTGGAAAAATGTGCCTCTGGTATTCGCAATTCAAAATGTATGTAGGTATGTATGTTCAGGTCTCAAAGAGATTTTTTTTTAAACCGGAACGAATCAAAAACGTCATTAGTCTTTCTCAGCACGCACAAATGCAAAGGTGAAAATTTTTCTCTTAGTAAAATTGCTTTTTGTGAAAGGAGAAAAAATCACTGTAAGGAATGATATGAGAGAATTGAAAGGAAGTGTTTTGAAGAAATTTTAGGCAAAGTGTTGTGTAGTACAGCGACCTTTATTAGAGCTCAAAACGCAGCTGGGAACCCGCACATAAATTTTTTTTAAAATTCTTCTACTCCTCTGGGGATTGATGAAAAAAGTTTATAACAGCGGTCAAAATATTTTTTTATTATTATAGATTTATTGATTTATTATATCGAAAATAGTCATATATGGTGTCAGACAAAACAATAGGACCACTCACAGCGCATGCTTAGTTTTTCAAAACAATCACATAATTTCACTAATATTCTTATAATTTCAACTTATTTTATTTTCAATATGACGAAATGACTGATTTGTAAAAGCAACATGATAAAATTCTCAAAATATAACTCAAAACAGATAAATAATTCATTCTCATAACAAATTCTGGGGGACAAAAAAATAAGACCACTTTAAAAATCTACATTTTGTAAAAAAACTATTGACAAAAGAGTTCGGTATATACAATAGTAAATTTAATAAGACGTTGTGTAACCGTTATTTGATAAACATTCTTTTATTCTATTAGGCATAGATTCCACCAAAGTACGGCAAGTGGTGACCGGAATACTATTCCACGCAACTTGTACTTGCGTCCATAGTTCATCTTTATTTTTCGGTTAAGTCATGGCAGTCTGCGCTTCTACTATGGCCCAAAGATTTTCTATCGGATTAAGGTCCGGTGACTGGGCAGGCCATTGCATAACGTCGATTTTATGGTCCCTGAGACATTTTTTGGTTAGCTTTGCTGAGTGTTTCGGAATATTATCCTGAGTGGCATGTCCCACTTATCATAAGGAAGCATGACTTCTGCTAATATATGGATATAAAGGTGTTGGTCCATCCTTTCTTTTATCCAATAAATTGGACCCACGCAGTACCAGAAAAAACATGCCCAAACCATAATATTGCCTCCATTATGCTCTACTGTTTTTATTGTGTATTGTGGTTTGAGCGCTGCATTTTTTGGTCGCCTGACCCACCTCTTGCCATCCGAACGAATCAAATTTTTTTTTGTTCCATCGGACCAAAGAATATTTCGCCACATTTTACTATTTTCCGATCCAGTCCACGTACGGTGCTCTTGGGCGAACGCAATGCGACATTTCCGATGCCTAGCGGTAAGAAGGCCTTCGGGCAAATAAATTTTGTTCCACAAGTCTTCTCTGAACGGTCCTTGATGAAACGGGTAAGTCCAATTCGCGCTGTATGTCCTTAGCTGCTTTAAATGGATCAGCAGTTGCAAGGCGTTTGATCCGAGAATCATCTTTCCGACTAGTTTTTCTTGGCCGACCTGTGGTAGTTGGAATTTTTTGTGGCTTGAGAGCATTACAAACGAACGTTTTCGATCTCCCGATTATATTGGCCAAGACTAAACCGAAAAATAAAGATGAACTATGGATGCAAGTAAGTTGCGTGGAATAGTATTCCGGTCACCACTTGCCGTACTTTGGTGGAATCTATGCCTAATAGAATAAAAGAATGTTTATCAAATAACGGTTACACAACGTCTTATTAAATTTACTATTGTATATACCGAACTCTTTTGTCAATTTTTTTTTTACAAAATGTAGGTTTTGAAAGTGGTCTTATTTTTTTGTCCCCCAGAATTTGTTATGAGAATGAATTATTGAAGTGAGTGAGAGTGAAATTATGTGATTGTTTTGAAAAACTAAGCACGCGCTGTGAGTGGTCCTATTGTTTTGTCCGACAATGTATCATTTTTTGTAGAACAAATTTCATTTCAATTGTATTTCTTTACTGTTTTTGCCCGACTGACCCACAAGGAAGGTAATGTTTTTCACGGGCATGTATGTATGTCCATTACTTTGTGACCTCCTGTAGCCGATTTTGAAGAGTGAGGTGTCATTAGATTAATATTCTTCCCCGAAGTGTCATAACTAATATGACGTCAACACGAAACCCATATAATGGACGCAAACCATTAAACTGTCAATAACTGGGGATACCTACTGACCTCCAAAATTTACATCTCTTTATTATTAAAATAAAAATAATTATTATTTTTTTCACGCTTAAAGAGTCTCAGCGCTACTAACGAACTTACAACAGTATAAACTTACCTATTTGGTACATACTTACTCTACGACTACATATTAAATGAACTAAAAAGCTAAAAATAAAAAAGTTGATATAAAAAACCAACAAAACCCGACTGACTGAAAAATGTACTTGGATGTACCTACTGGTCAATATTTGTAATAAACTGACAAAGTATAACTAATTGGCAGTCGGAGGCTACTTACACAGTCTAACAAAAATATGCGTATGCCTAGGTTTTTCATACCATATTCATTTCGGTAACATATTCGAAACCAGGATCCTCCAAGATCCTCTAACTCTCAATTTCATCAATCAATTTCGCAATCCGTTGAAGTTGAAGAACTTTGGTAGCCATTATACATACATATGTAGGTTATCCCCTTAGTCTTCTGTATATTAATTTTTACTAAAATTTCATAAAAGTGGAGGAGTTTCGGTCGCCGTATTGGAAATTTTGACAACATTTTCAAAATCAGCATCCCAAAAAACGCCCTTGTGTTGAGTTTTATGGCATTCCCGTAAAGTTTAACTATTTCGGCAGCCATTTTGGGTCCACCATTTTTAATTTGGGCAGATGGGAATTCTGTAACTCGAAAGACGTCTTCATGTTCATTAGAATTAAGGAATTCGATCGCCATTTTGGATCGGCCATTTTGGATCGGCCATTTTGAATATGGAAATTTTGATAACACATTTGAAATCAGCGACCAGCGATCAGCCTAGTGTGGATTTTCCGGGCAATCCCTTGGAGTTTAACTAATTTAATAATTTAACTAACCGGTAACCATCTTGAAACTTTACACTTCATCAAAATAAGAATAGCCTATATGTTAAGTTGGAATATATTCTAACTTGTGAAGAAAAGTGAAGGCTATTGAAGCAACCGCTTAGGCGTGATTAAGTACGAAACAAAGGCACACACAAATAAGCCAACAAACAAACACACTTTCATTTTTATATACATATATCATAGATTAACTTAAAAGATCATGTACAAACTTTACTTATGTATATGTGATGTTTTTCGAAAATTTTTGACTTTGTTGAAGATCTTGAGCCGTCGAAATATTACCTCTAAAGCTTTTCAGGCATACATACATATTTGATTGATTATAACAAAACAGAACTTTGTTTTCTAAAACCCTCAAGAAAATTTTGTTCGTTACACGCAGTTTGATTGGGTGCATTGGATCAGTTGCAGTTTGTGAATATATTCACAATAATTTCTTCGCGTCCGTCTTTCCTTTCAATAAGTTTTGGTCCGAAATGAGCGCTGGAATTTCTGTATCGACTACGGCTATATCTACAGGGTCTTTCAATAAGGACGTCCGACTTTCAAATGTAAATAAAACAAGTTGTGTGTGAGATATCCACTCCATTTGCGGTTTATTCGCATAGACCTGGCATGCACTGTGTAGCACTAAGCGGCGGCCTGTTGGTACCTCATATAGTCGATATCCAATTTAGCCCACAAGATGTTGCTTATAATAGATCACACAAAACTTGTTTTATTTACATTTAAAAGGCGAGCGTCCTTACTGATTTATTTTATAATAAGACAGCTTGCCCGGGCCCGGCGTTTCCCGGGATGCTATTAAATTTATATTCCTTAATTTTACAACGCCTCCCTACTGCACCACCGCCTCTCCTATGCAACCTAACATTTTCCTATTTGCGTTTTGCACATGTTTTAGATATTTTCCAACAGTATTATTAAATTTAGTTTTCTTCATTTTACACCACCTACTTATAGCACCCCCTCTCCTATATCTCCCAGCGGGGTGGGGGTGGTCTCATATTTGGAAATTTGAATAGCAGATTTGAAATCAGTGATCCCGAAAATTCCCTTAAAGTTTAACTTTTCCGGTCGCCATATTGGATCCGACATCTTGAATTCCAAAATTTTGAATGCAAGCTCGAGATCTGCGACCCCGAAAACCTCCAATTGCCTTTTTCATAAAGATTCCTTGAAGTTGGAAAATTCGCTTCCTATACAAAACGGGATTTTTTCGATTTTCCGGGTTATCCTTTGGGGTTTCCCGAATTTGCTTTTTTTTTAAACCTCCCCTGTATTATAGCGAACAAAACAAAAGAAAAATGATTGAAATCGGTCAAGCCGTTTTTGAGTTTTAGCGAGACGTACCGCACAGCAATTCATTTTTATATATATAGATATCAAAATCATGTAGACATTCCTCAACTTTAGTTGACTTTTTATTAAAAACCAAATAACTCCTTTTCACCCGACTACCCCAAAAGGGCATTAGACATTAGTTTCGTGTTAATCGTGGGAATGCTTTAGGAATTGTATCTATAGGTAATTGTTGAGAAAAATAAATACGGCCGCCGTCAGTCGTCATTTGCTTTTTTAATCCTTCATAACTCCCTTTGATATGAGTATCAAATGAAAGGGTATGGCGAGCAGAATACTATAAGTTATTTGCCGTGGCGTCATTACATCCTATGGTAAACAAAGACAATTTCTGGACATTATACACATTAGTCTTATTGTGGTACTATGCAAAATTACTAGTTATTAGTTCGAGTTGCCTAAATCATGTCGTGGCATTACTTACCTACTTTTCATATATTATAAAATTAAAATTTTGTGAAAAAAATTGTCATTACAAAATAAAAATGCAACTGCAAATAGTAAGGTAATATTACAGTAAAAGCAGGCGGGACTTATTGTGTTCACTATTTCAATTAATTGTAATTTTAAAGTTTAAATAAAATTCGTGGTTAGTACCTACCTACTTAAAATATTAAAACGACCTTGCTTTTTGTTGTGGGAATATTTTATTTTTTAATAATAATTGTTTTACAATATTTTTATATTTTTTGAATGTTTTTGAGTTTTCTTGAGACTGGATCTTAAGGGGGCAGATACCTTTAGAACGGGTGAAATCAGTCAATTTTTATGAATTTTTTTCAAGGTGATACAATAATTGGTGAGATTTTTTGTTTGTTTACAAAATGGCGGCTCTGCAGAATATTTCCTCAAGCGTCTCCCGTGAGACATCGAAAACTGCTAACACTGTCAAAATGTTTCTATTTATCGGAAATAAAAAAGTTTGTCGATTACTAACATATTAAAGGGAAGGATAAACCTATAAAATAATAAAAAAGTTAAAAATTAAAATTTATATCGGCTGTTTAATCAAAGGCCCAGATTTTTGGCTATTTCTCAAGAGTTTTGACCCCAAAAAAAATTATTTATTAACCCAATATCTTTAAACTTTTAGGTACATCCTTCCGATAGCACTTTAAAGAGAAAGCTTTGAATTTTTCAGCCTAATCGGTCAATAACTTTTTGAGTTACAGAGCTAGCAGTTTTTGAAAACACAGTTTCGAGATAATAGCGTTCAAAGTTTGCATTGAAATTTCCTTGGCATTCTGGGTATGGCCACCCAAGCATCTTTCCAGTAAATATTCTCTGGACAAATCTTCGTAAATTGGTAGAATATGTTGTTTTATATCGTCGCCAAGTAAGAGAGTAAGTTATGAGACAAAAGAATACACAAACGTACTGTGAAAAGGCATTGCTCCGATCCAAGCTCTCCGACTACCTGGTTAATGACGGTATGCGGGCTCTGACGTTTTTCCCAATAACTCCATTAATATTCAATATTTTGATTTGTCCTTTTGACAGTATATTGTTAACATATTATATATTCGAATTATGTAAAAAAAAAATTCGATGTTCTGAAAATTCTAAAGGTATCTGCCCCCTTAAGCCATCCATGTTAATATCAACAATAACTTCATCAATTAAGTGATATTTATCAATTGATTCTGAATAACAGTATTTTCTTCTACAAGTAATAACCTTCACAAATTGTATTCTATTGAGCTCAATAACCTTGTTGGTTTGTATAGAGAAAATAATTAATATAAAATGCCTTTGAAATCACCCTCAAATATTTCACTGTTAGTAAGCAATCGAGGCTTAATATTTGTCCCATTTTTTCCGAGCACTTTAAATAAAACTTGAGATAAAGCCAAATATAAACTTGACATGAAAATAAAATGCAATATCCAAACAAAATAAAAAGTAGGTACAATTGTCTAAAAAAAAGTCTCAACAAAGTACGAGTATTAGCTGGAGTGTATTTGAAACATGTTCACATTCCCTTGTTGCAATAAAGATAGTGCAGTTGGTCATTGTCAGTTGATAAAGCTCAACTTCAACTTCTCATGCAACTAATCCGAAGGCAATAAATCCATATGACACTAAATCTGGTTCAATAAAATCCTAATCAGGAATGTTCGCTCAATTGTTTGTCGATTAGGGAATTCGGACAGAATGAAAATTTCCAGACTTGTATGTTATTGCGTTCTTTTTAAAACATCATAAAAACATTTCAGAAAGAAAGCAATTTAAGGTAGTCATTTATGAATTCGTTAACCCAAAATACTTTTTCGTGTTTACGATGAATAAAATAATAACGCCAGCCTTGAGCCATAAATTCTTAGCTAATACTCCCGTTTTAGGCCCGGGGCTTGTTGTCCCGCATTGTCGATTGAAATTGATTTGGTAAATAAATCGAAATAATTTATAATTTCCTCCCTGTTATCGAATCGTTGTCGATATCGGTGCGGCGGTGATTAGATAGGTTTGGGAAAAACTCGGCCGTTGCTCGTAAATCTAAAAATCTATCTCAAGTGCGCTGCAGGCCATAAATGCTTTACAGCTTTACATAACCACTTTGATTAAAAATTGATTTTCCTTTCTCAGCTAATACAAAATCTGATTGACGTGAGTCATATACATATGTCGACCGTCGTCGTAGAGTGAAAATATTTCAATAAATTATTATAGTCCACTGGAGTTTGAAGAATGTTATTGAAAATTAGTTTATGGCGTACTTACTTACTTATAATAACTTATTTCTATACAATTCCAAAAATGATTTGATGTAAAGCATTGGTGAGTGGAACGAGGACATAGTCATTAAAAATATAAAATACTAGCTTGCCCGGACTCGGCGTTTCCCGGGATATTATTAAATTTGTATTCCTTAATTTTACAACGCCTCCTTACTGCAAAACCGCTTCTCCTATGTGACCCAGCGGGGTGGGGGTGGTCTCATTAAATCGACCATGAATTCGTACACAATACACCCCATACATCACTTTCACTTATACCTAATACTTTTTTAACTGTAAAGTATTGTTAAATTTAGTTTTCCTCATTTTACACCACCTCCTTATTGCATCCTCTCTCCTATATCTCCCAGCTGGGTGGGGGGTGGTCTCATATTTGGAAAATTGAATAACAGATTCGAAATCAGTGATCCCGAAAATCCCCAAGCGCGGATTTTCAGGGAAATTCCTTGAAGTTTAACTTTTCGGTCGCCATATTGATCCAGCATCTTGATTTCCAAAATTTTGATGGCTTCGGGATTGAAAATCAGTGACCCCAAAAACCCAAACCAAAAACATAATTTTCTATTATAATTTTCCACGCAATATTCTTAATTTTCTTTCATAAGAACCTTCTCCTGACAATAACAAACACAACAAAAAAAGAATTACCGAAATCGGTCCAGCCGTTCACGCGTGATGGCGTGACCAAGGGGAATAGGGATATATTTCTATATACATATATAGATTACTCTGCTTCCTTAGCTATGGATTGGTGAAAAAATTATTCCAATTCATGCATACACTTTTCTTCTTCAATTTTGTCGGCACCAACCGAAAAAACCAAGTTTTCACTATTTTCACCAACCCGGCCCAATTTCCTATAGTGCTTCTTCTTCCTACCCCTGAGATACACTTCTGGGGGGTGTCACCTTCACTCCTCCCCCACAACAAAAGCACGTTTTCACCAATAATTCCCACATTTCACACTTACCACAAACCTTTCTTTCACCAACACATGTTTCCTCTTCTTCTTCCTGGACGCGACGGGAACGCGGCCGAACGGGATAAGAAGTCATATGTCCGTCTCCTGGTTCTAAGCTACCTCGCCACCAATTTCCAGCCAAATCGGTTCAGCCGTTCTTGAGTTATAAATAGTGTAACTAACACGACTTTCTTTTATATATAAAATATAGCAAACTAACGACAAACAATAGTATGATTGAAATTTTAACTATTAATAATTATTTGGAAGCATCGTCCAGCATTCTTATTAATCACCAACCAACAAGCAAGAGTTGGGACCGGCAAATATCAGGATTTCCAATTAGGACTTGACAATTTTTTGTTAAATGAAACGCAAACGATTTGAGATATCTCGAAAATTTTATTATTGGCTTGAAGTACAATCAAAACATTTATGTATGAAATTCGACTTTGTTCATACGTCCACCACGGGCACGTTTGCAGCGGTCGATTATTTGAACCCAATTTTCGGTGACTCGGCCACACATTTCGACGGAAACAGCCGCTATCTCTCGTTCAATATTGGCTCTGAGCTCCTCTAACGACGCCGGTTTGTTGACATAGACCGATGGCCAACCGACAGGACCATTTCTCGATATAACACGTTCATCGAATTCAGATTTCAATAAGTCGATTGTTAAACCCGCTATGTGGCATATCGCACCGTCTTGTTGAAACCACATATCATTAATGTCTAGCCCATCCAATTGACCAAAAAAATAACGTTGCAACATGTCTATGTAGCGATTTCCATTGACTGTAACGTGACGGTCATTTTCATCAACAGAAACAAACGGTCCAATGACACTACCAGCATGAAAACCACACCATACAGTTATTTTTTGTGAATGAAATTGTGTTTCTTCAAGCACATGAGGGTTTTCACCTGACCAATAACGTATATTATGTTTGTTGACGAAGCCGTTTAGCCAAAAATGTGCTTCATCACTGAAGAATATTTAATTAACTTGATTAACTTGATCTTATAAGGATGCCTTTCGCAAAATTCGCCAAAGTGTGGTCTTAGCGATGCCTAATTCTTGAGAACGCCGTCGAATCGACTGTTTTGGTTCGTTTGCGACGGACGCTTGAACGGCAGCAATATTCTAGGCACTTCGACCAACCCGTTGTCTCGCTGGCACAGGAACATCCAGCAGCGAATATTTAGAGTAAAATTTTTTCACTTGACTATGAATTGCTTGTCTACTGGGATAAGAATTACGACCAAAATTTGGCATTAAACGTTATTCGTTCATGTGCTTCACTATGATGGAAAAGTTATCTTTACTGAATGTTTTGACCCTGACAGTTTGGTTATTGGTCCCAAATGGAAAACCCTGTACCAATGGGCCACCAACTCAAATTTCGGCACGATCGAAAATTACGAGGATTGCCAGTGACGGACCATACGGTCAGAGTTAGTTGTTATCGGGGCACACCTTCGAGCCAGGGAAAGGAAGATGGGGCAAGTAGCTAAGGTCATTAATTCCAAATAACACAATGTACAGCAGAGCACGATACGTTTACATTTATTATTGAAATTTGTATTTGTAGCACGTATTCGAGTGGTCCAATTTTCGCACAAATCTGGTTGAATTTGCTGGACGGCGTTCGTTATGACGACTTTGAGGGCATCAATTATTTGCGGTTTATTCGCATAGATTTGTGGTTTAAGATAGCTGCAAGGGGAGAAGTCTAAAGGCGTTAAATCACACGATCTCGTTGGACAGTTCACGTCGCCCTCAATTCGATTATGCAGAATGTCCATCGTGTCATGCGCCGTTTGGCACATAGCGCCGTCCTGTTGGAACCACATGTGGTCGGTATCCATATCATCTAGTTTAGGGTTTAAGCCACAAGAACTTGCTTATGATCGATCTTTAGTGCTCGTCGCTAAAGATGATTTCCGAAGATGAACGTTACTGGAACGGAGCACTGAGTTCGATAATAAAATTTCATTATTTGCACACATTCTTCAATGCTATAGTCTTCCATGGTGATTTGCCACACATTACTGAACTATTTACAATAAATTTCACAGACGTTTCATTACCAACATGACCGCTATAATCTACAAAAATTCGAGCGTCCGTATTGAAACAACGTTTAGTTAGGTGTGGTGACCATAGGTGGCGCCGTAATCTAACTTCTATACCACTTGACCACTTCATATAGTCATATAGTCCGAGAAAAATAGATTCTAGGGTAAAAAATATTTATTCCTAAAATCTGAAGATCGGTATCGACGCAGGATTTAACCCTATTTCACAAAACTAAAGTCAAAATGATAGAATGTTCACACATTAATTAATTAACACAGCGACATCAGGCAACTAGTATCTTAATGTGCTCTCCAAAAATGCTATCAATGTACACCTTCGTCTATCATTGCAGGTACAGTCACTTGCGAAAGTGAAAAAGCTCTAAAATTTCCTAAACTTCACGTTTCTCCCAATTCATCTCCGAAATTCATGTAACTAATGAACCTCTTTGTTATTTTTATTGAATTACCCATCTTATTGCCTTCTCATGGAGGTACAACATGTCTAGGTAAAGAAAGGATATACACACACTTAAAAAAATGCTAAGCAACACGGAGTTTTTCCGTTGCCATTTTAGCAACAATTACCGATCATTTTCATTTCTCAACTGCAGGTAGACAAAAGGTATACCTACGCAACGCGTGGTCAACCCGTTTCAGGTAGATTCACAAAAGTTGGGGGGTTATTAAGGGAAAACAAGATTATTCCTTTTGAATTAAAATTTAAATTTCGTTTATTTGTAAAATTTCTAGGAAAGTGTACTTCTATGACAATATTCATCTTTAGTCTAATAAGAGGTGTTGCCTCCTCTTGCGGATAAAACAGCACGACATCTTCTCGGCATTGAAAGAATCAAATTATCGAGGAAATCGTGTTGTATGTTGCTCCAATTCTCTTGAAGCAGATCAGTGCTCACATAGCTCACTTCTGGACGAAACTGATGACAAATTGTTTAAAATGCTTCTTTGAAGTCTATCCCATGCATGTTGGGTTGGATTTAAATCTGGAGATTGCGCAAGCCATGGTAAAACGTTGATTTCGTTTGAACTCAACCATTCTCTGACGATCCTTGCAGTGTGTATTCTCGCATTATCTTGAATCAAGATGAATTGAGGTCCAACTTCCTGTGCAAATGGAAGAACAACAGGTTCCAGTATTTAACTAACATAACGTGAAGCATTTAGATTGCCTTGTGGGAAAACGAGAGATGTTAGACTGCCAATCGTTATCCGGCCCATACCATAACGGTGCCTCCTTGGTAGCTGGTGACTTCCTGAACAGCAATGAGCCTTTCTGAATTTCCAGATCACCTCCAAACTCGCATAGGTCTTGAATCTGGATGAAATCCAAATGGAGATTCATCAGGAACAGTACATTGGCCCATTGTTCTACACCCCAATTTTGATGTTGCTCACACCACTGAACCCGCCTGGCTCGATTCCCACGTCAAAATACTGGACATCTTAAGGCACGACGAGAGTGAACGCTAGACGCATGTAGTCTATTCCTATTTGTTTGGTCACTAACCGTGACGTTGTATGTTGCAGAGAGGCTTGCAACCAATTGACGAGCCGTCAATTTCGGACCCCGTCGAGCTTGAAGGGCGAATTACCGATCTTGTGCCGAAGTTGTTGACCTAGACCGATGAGTATGTTGTTCACGTGGACTCCCTGAAGCACATTGTCGCTGCCACAATCGGCAAATTACACTTCTATCGACGTTACAGCTTCTTGTTACATCAGCTTGTGTTCTACCACTTTAAAGCATTCCTACGGCTAAATGCATTTCGCTAGAGGTGAGATGGCGACGCGTACGACCCGGTTCCATATCTAACTGAACAATGCAGAACTTTAAGACTGCTCGTTACTGAATAATAAGAAGTATCACTGTACACAACTTGCACAGGATTGAAAGAAAAAGACACTTAACTTGCTATTTATTTAATTAACCCCACTACTTTTGCGAATCTATCTGAAACGGGTTGACCATACGATGCGTATACCTTTTGCCTACCTGTAGTTGAAAAATGAAAATGATCGGTAATTGTGCCTGGAAATGGCAACGGAAAAACCGATGCTTATCATTTTTTGATGTGTGTACTAAATTATGCGTAGAAAACCGTTTGAGAAATGTGAATATTTAATTTATAGTTTATTGATACATATTTCGCTGGGACGAAGAGATAGAGGGGCGAACAATAAAGTGAGGTTAAAGTGAGATTACATAACCCTAAAAGTATTGTTTATCCGGGGATCCAGTATTAAAATCTAACCTTTCTTTTTTTCTTTATACAAAAGTTTGAATTTGCATTAGGAATAATTTACAAAAATAAACCTGTATAATAAAAAAACCGTTTTAGAGGTCCCTGCCGCTCTCCTCAGTCCTTAAGCTTAACAATTCATGTTACTCATGAATTGGAATCTGTTTCCCCAGACCTAAGAACAACAAAATGATTCGATGCTACTCCACTAATATTGCTTGTACCCACTTGTATCCTTACAGAGAAATGGTTGCAATGCCTAATTGGCCAATAAAACTCTTGAGAGCTTTTTGCTTCTGGCTGTTCTATGATTTCGTTGCATTCGGAAGCAACACATGCTCCAAGGCTTCGATACCCAAAGAAAGCAGCAGACACTCGCCTGACTGCATCAGCAGGTGCAAACTGAGCAAGAGGAAACAACTTCACCTTACTAATCCGGTGATAGCAGAGCTTTAGCAGCAAAGACCGTTCGGAGTTCACCTGTGCAGCCATATCAAGAAGCAGAAAAGCTTACGGCGAAAGTCAAGGTGGAAAAAGGAGGCATGACCGTTTCAAGCTCTGTTCACATTGAGTGCCACCGTTATCAGTCGGTGGGAGCGTAGATAAGAGGGAACGATATCACAGCAACAGCTGCCCCGCACTGTCACTGCTTGCGCTCATTGATTCTGTTTTCTGTGCACACTTGCGTGCTTGATTGCGCTGAGATTGGTTGGTCCAAGACGCGGAGGGCGGAGTCTCTTTCTCCTGTTGCTTGCACTCGGTTCCCGCGAGTAAATAGTTATGCTGAGGCGATACATAAGAAGTGACTCCTTCAGCGTGCTTCGGTCTGGTTGGGCTGGCAGAATATGCTGAGGAGGCGAATCGAAGTTACGTGGATTATTTGCTTCTGTTCGGCGCTATGGCTTCTTCACCAATTGATGGGTAAGTGGTGACTGGATTTTGTAACTCTTCGGGAAGGCGTCAGGGCACTTCCAGAACGTGCTTACATGGCGTGTAATTTGGGCAACTCTTTTAGCATTTTACTAATAAACACAGAAGTCACTTATCACATTTTAGGAAGTACATAATATTTGCCGATGAATCGTGAAACGTCGATATCAATGGTTTATCCGTTTATCATTTCAGGACAAAGGAAATTCTGTTAGGGCAAGTAAGCGAGGTAGCTAGTCGCCTACTTTCATCCACTCAGAAAATATTTTATTGACTACACAATCATTGAAGGCGGAACGTTAAAAAATATTGGCATTCCGAAAACGACGACAAAATTGGCTTGGAGTAAAAGTGTCATATTCTTGATTATGAGAAAATGAGAAAAACGCGTTTCAAAAAGAAAGATGCCACGGCCTGGGAAATTGGTGCAATAACTTCTTTTTTCTGGGTACGGTGTGATAGGGTGCACCATCCTGTTGATACCGCATGTCATTAACGTCCGTTTCATTCAAATCCGTAAAAAAAAACATTTGTCGCGGTAACGATCAGTCACGGAGGTAACTTCATTATTTTTAAGAAAGTATGGTCCCGTTCCTCTTGGATAAGCTTTTTTTTAGCAGAGTGGAGAAAGTCTCTGAAGCGAGCTCTGGGCTTCCTACAAAAACATAGTAGGGAATAGACCTCTACGTGATCGGGAACCTTGGAGCTACTGATAGACACCCACTTCCCTGGCTGCTCCACGGAGCGGATAAAGGAGTCTACAGTTTCGAACAACTCCAATGCACCTGCCCGCAATTTCCTTATTAGAGGTAGGTTAATTTGGGCCATAAATTGCTTCAAGCCTTTCAAGTCCCCGGGCTTGAATGACATCATACCTGCGGAGCTTCAAAGGGCCTCAAACCGGATTATTCCGCGGCTGTTGGCCATCTCCGAGGCCTGCATTCGGTGGATCTACATATATATATCCCCGGGGCCTGGAACAAGGTAAAAGTAGTCTTCATCCCCAAGGGAACAAAGATCTCACAGCAAAACTAAGGGTTTAAGACCAATTAGTCTATTTTCCTTCCTTCTAAAGACTTTGTAAAGGCTAATTGACGTCTGTATTAGGGAAACTGTAGACCAATTGAACAAGTCTATTGACACAGCTCTTCATGCCTTTGTATATCAGATAGAGAAAGCTTTGCTGTACAAAGAGTACACTTTAGAAGCTTTCCTTGAAATCGAAGGCGCCTTAAATAATGTCAAACCGGGTGCGGTCACGGCAGCGATGGAGTATTTGGGTGTGAGCGGGTCAAAACATTGAATTGGTAGACCTCTTCCTTAAGGGTAGGGTCATCAACTGAAGGCTGGGGGAAGCTTTCATTAAGAGGAACATAATAATGCAGAATAATGCAGGTAATGAACGAAGGAATAATAAAAATTTTGATTTGTGACAAAATGGCGTCTATTTGAAAAAAAATTTTCGTTTTTTACTGAAATTTTCGCTCCACATTGTAAAAAAAAATAGTAATAATTTTTCAAAATCTTATTCATTGTTCATTACCTGAGGAATATATCTAAGAAGATTGTGTAAAAATTTGAGACCGATCGGTTGAGCCATTTCTGAGAAATCGAAATCGCCGACTTTGAAAGTACCGATTTGAGAAAAACGCGTTTTAAAGTTTCAGAAGTAGTTTACACACAGTAGTAAATTACACATAGTGGCCTTACAAATTCAGGTATGTATATCTCCGGAAATATTTTCGGATTGGCTTCAAATTTTCAGAGAATATACTAAAATATATGTATGTACATTCCTAAAATCCAATTTTTTGCAAATTATAACTGCGTATAACCACTTAACGGAAGGTTATGTTTTTGAAGTTGATCGTAGCGATTGTTGTAATTGATCAGGAAACTCCTACACAGTATTGACGTCACATAGGTTATCGTATTCTTCTCGTCAAACATTTTCATTTGATACCAGATGTGAAGATCGACGAAGATGTGACGGCGACCATATGTATTTTTTTCAAAAATTATCTCCCAAGGTTAAAACGAATCTAACGACATAACGACGACCTCATATATGAAAATCCATCAAGCCGTTTAGGCTACAGGATGCGCCAAAGAAGTGGACATACACACATACATACATAAATGACGACATACCCACATCCATACATATGTATATCCATAGATAGATAGATAAACCCGAAAAACATAACCCCTCTATTAAAGCATTAAATTTTACTGTCAATTGTGGTCCAATTTTTGCTGTTAATGATATGTTCAGAACTGAACAATCTTATTATTATTTTGTAATACTCAATTTGTAATTATTTTCCTAATTGTAACAAGTCAGTCATTATTTCATGTCACCTACTTGAAATTGCAGAAGTCAACATAAGCAACATTTGGTCTGACCGCAATTTCACATCAAGTAATGACCAGCTCACCTAATTAATCGCAACATATCTGATTAGTCGTAAGTTCTTATTGTTATAAATACCGAACGGTTTTGTTAAATAAATTCAGTATTCAAAGAACCTTTTGAGTATTCATTTACTTTGACCATCCGAGTCAAACATTGGTCCTTCGAACCTTTTACAAGTACCGCGAGAATTCAAGCCACTTGAATTTTTCCACACAACTGCCGCCCGCGCAAAGAGCTTCCAGAATTCAAGAACCTTGGATTCTTTTAGCCACAACCACATACAACTGCCGCCTGCGCAAGAACTTCCAGAATTCAACATTTAAGCACTTCACCTCGAGAGCATCATCTACACTCCGTAGAGGTCACTATACCTTACTTCTGGAGACAACAACAAAACAAACCCGGATTTTCAACCAAAACAAACCCGGACCTTCGACACCAAGACTGCCAGCTTCGAGTTGATTGCATCACAGAAATCGCCGAGTCAAAATTCGCCGAGTAAGCAAGAACCTTCAGTTGCAAAATGAGCACAGAAATTTTGATTGCCAACCAAATGGAGATAGCTCAGAAACTTGAGCGCTTTTTAAGCAACTTTAAAAAAGACAGTCCGGAACGAAAAACGCCGGAATATTTAAAGAAGAAAAGTGAGGAACTTGAGCTCTTATGGGAGAATTTCAAGCTTCTTCATGACCAAATAGTGCAGCAACTCAGCAAAGATGAAAATCATGCCTACTTCAAAGAGCAAATATACATGAAAACTGAAAGGATTTACTTAAATGCTTCAGAAAAAATCATGGCCTGCTTACAAAAAACTGCAACAAGTAGCTCTACAGACCACGATTTGGCAAAATTGCCTACACCCTCAGCAGAGACACCTGCGCCTCCGGCTTCCTCTCTGCGCCCAAACATTAATGTTGGCACACATCCTCAGGTCAATGCTTGGAATCGTTTCTCCCCCTAGGCCTAGAAGCGAGCCGGTACAACAATTTACCTAAGCTACCGCCAGTGAAAATTCCGAAGTTCTCTGGTAATTATAAAGAATGGAAACCCTTCTCAGACATTTTCACTAATGTGATTCACGGCAATATATATCTGAGCAAAGTAGAGAAAATGCAATACCTTTTATACCATTTGGAAGATGATGCCAAGAAGGTAATAAGCCATCTTCAGCTTTGTAACGAGAATTACGATACAGCCTTAACGCTGGTAAAATCACGGTACAGTAATAACAGAAAGATTATTACGACGTACATTAATACTATTCTAGATACAAAAAAGGTAGAGCATAGATGTCAGGAAGATATTATTATGCTTTACGACACTATAAGAGAATGTATCGAAGCACTAAAGAATTTTAATTGCCAAACACAAGAGTGGGGACCGATAATTGTTTGCATCGCCATGAGGAAACTAGACGCCGAGAGCCTGCGCTACTTTGAAGAATCTCTTAATAATCCAAGGGAAATGCCGACAACTGGCGAATTGCTAAACTTTTTGGAGAAACGTTATCAAGTGCTGGATTGCATCAAAGAGTCAAACCAAAATAAGTTCAACTCCGCTTCTAAAAAAAAGGCATTCCATGCCACAATAAACCGATCCTGTGCCTTCTGCAATAAGGGGCATCCAATATACCAATGCACAGAATTCAAGAAATTAAGTGTGCATGAGCGAAGCGCATTTGTTGCCAAAAGGAATTTGTGTACTAATTGCATGGTTCATAGCAAAACTGAAAGGTGTAAGACAAACAAATCATGTTTCTATTGCAACCAGAGAGTTAACAGTCCCGGTGCAGTACAGTTAATTTTAAATTAACAATGAACTGTAAGAAATACGGTAATTCTGTTCAAATTTTGGTAGGAACTGCTAATTCAAACTGTTAAAAAATTATAGCTTCTGCATTTTTAAAATAGTCTAGACTAGAATAATTCTGTTATCTGTTATCAGAGACTCTGTTCCAGTTTCAGCGCACCTCAGTCTGAACTACATAGATTAGAACCAGGGACCCCGAGAGGATATTCCAGCACACTTACCACTGGGCTATTATGTCCTCCCTTTAGCCAATTCCAGTCTTAATTATTGAGAAGCAGTAATATCAAATGTTGTAATGACAAACCACTTGGGTGTATTTCCCATTGTGTCACTGCATTGCAAAAAAATTAAATGAACTGCGGGTGTGTAGATGGCTCAAAATCACCAAGGTTTCAAGATTGGTTTTAAGCCAAAAAAAATGTCAATCTATAGTGATGACTCTTGGTTTATACTGTTGCAAAATTTGTATATTAATAAACTTTGGCAGGGCAGCGCACAGAATTCAAAATTTTTTTTGCACTGAATATCTTACAGAAAACCATCAATTCGGGAACGTTTCTTAAGTTTGATAAAATGTACAAAAACAAAACAAAGCACATAACTTAAGGATTGTTTGATAACATGGGTATATTATGCATCAATAATATAAAAACAATATTGAAAACAATAAATACAAAATCTTTTACAAGCAAAAAACGGCAAAAAACGAGAACGCAACAGTCATTTCGGGAACGTCCGTCATGTCCGGGAACGTTCCCGAAAAGACGATTTCACATAAGCGCGCGCTTTGATTATTCAGTGGTCATCTTAAATGCGATCTGACTTTGTCAATAGTAATATATTTGAGGTTACTTTGTTATTTCGGGTCGTAAAAAAGATTCACATGAATAATTAAATGTAAAAAACCCGTTCCCGAAATGACGGACTATTGATGTACGCTCTACGAAAAATGAATTGAAAGGTACTTACCACTTAGATATTAATTTATTTGCCGATAAATATACTGACAGCCGGCTTTGTCATTGTTTGCTTCCTCTACTAACGTTTGACATAGAAAGGCTGCGTTCACTTAAAATTATTTTTCTTCGGTTATCGATGCGTTCACTGAAATGACTTATGCGCTATCGGACAAACAATTTTTGCATTTTTTAATTGAAAAGAAAAAATGTTTTAGTATCCTTTCCAAAACTAGATTTCGTATAAAAAATACGGTAAGTATATTAAGTAATGACAGGAGTTAAATACCTTAAATTTTTCATTAATATTTTGGACTTGATGTTGAAGATCCTACATTAGGACGCGTTCCCGAAATGACGTTCTCTGCATTTATATTGATTTAATTTAAAAGTACTTCTTTAATAAATTGTATTATTTGATGTACACACAAAACAGGTTAGTTGTAGTATTTTATTAATTTTCTTTTCTCAATAAAGTCAAGATTTAAGACATTAAATTGCTAGCAAAGCCAATTCTGCACCTTGGTGATTTTGAGCCAGCTACTTAATTTTGTGACTAACTGCAGTAGATTCTAAATTTAAAATTTTGGAAATTTCAAAAAACATTTTTTTCGAATTTATCTATTCAAAATCTTTGAACTTAAAATGAAATCGCATCCATCTGCTGCCGCAAAGATGGCAAAGGTGATCACTTATGATTTTTTATATTTCTTACCCATTAAAAAGAATAGAGAAAGAAATTGTCTATGCAAAAATATTAAGTGCGTCCACCTATAAATTGTTTGCTGCACTAAGCCGACGCATAGTATCACACGCGGCTTCGTTTATCGCTATGTGAATTACCACTGACTTTGCTGGTAAATTCATCTAGCATAGAGCGCCTCCGCATTTTCCTCGTACAGCACTTCCCAGTGAGTCACTCATTACATCTTCAGCCCCAACGGCAGCCACAGAGCATAGGGCACAATTTATGCAGATGACGTAATCTCCAAGCAAAACAAACTATTTGCAACCAGATTAGTCTGTCCGAGCTGGTTAGCCGCTCCACCAAAGTCACCGCTCGCCACATGCTCAAGAATCGACCATTCGAGTGGCTCCAGCTTCAGCTCTTTTGGGGCTTAGGGCAATGCAAAACTTTTCAATCAAAAGACATGATCCGGCAGCTAGACGACACTCCGCCGACCGGGGCCGACGATGGGGTGTTACATAGCTGAGACCACTCTTTGGTTGGGATTGTGTCACACTTAATTGAAACTCAGAGCCGTTGTTTACATTTAATTTGCTCGGAAGATGATTCACCGGCTGGTCCCAATCGAATTCTAAGATCTGACTGACCACTGTCTATCTGCCCAGAACTATTCACTTTGTGACCACTCGACGCCACACAATATGCATGCCCGACGTTTGCCTGGTGGTCAAGTCAGATTAATTGACGGAAACACTTTGACCACAACATTGCGAAGTGGTCAAGTTGAGATTTTGTAATTGTTCCGATGACAGAGCTTGCTCTGACAAGTTTCGCTGCTCGGAGGATATTTGTGCATTTTCCTTGTGCTGGTTTAGTTTTATTTTAACTAAGCAGGCTGGCATCTACAATGAAATGCCAAATATTGCAGGGAGTTACTATTTTCCACCCAATCTGAACAAAATCCCAACCAAAAACCCAATCTTATAAAAAATAAATGCATACCTAGAAAACAATTTAATTCTTCTTATCACAAAAAAAGCCTTCGCGGTATGCAAAAAACAGAAACATTTTGTAACTACACAATTAATAGGCACTTTGGCTGTATGTCAATAGGTGAGTACAATAATTCAAAAACGCATCGCATAGCGTACTGCGCTTGCGCTGAATTGTGCCTCGATGTAGTTCTGATGCGATTTTGAATTGCCCCTATTTATTCTGACTTTGCGCAAAAAATAACATTGCGTCAGCAATCTTATCCATTGCTTTGGACATTATGACCATAGAGTCCGCATTCCTCTTGTCGATCACCCAGCGGTCTTCACAAGCCTTCTTGAAGAGATCCTTAATCTCTTCTGATTCTATAAACATGTTTCTAAAAAAGATCAAATTAATATTAGGAATTAAAATAAAATTAAAAATCTCACCATCATCACGATAACGTCTTCTTGAGGTACCGGCTCTTGGTGTAGGGGGCACTGGTGTGCGGTTTTCATCATCACCAGCATCTTGGGGTTCAGCCTCCAATGATGCAAAGAAAGTAGGTACTTGCAGCAGGTATCCCAAGCTTCTGCGTTGTAATTCCCACAATGGACAAATTACCGAATACACTAAGTGGTTTCTCGTCGAAGCGTAAATTAAAGAGATATCTTCATATTCCCTTAATGCTTTTTACATTTTTCGGCGTTATTGCCTAGACGAAGCCGAAGGCCCAAGTAGCAGGGCAAATGGAAGAGACACCCTTATATTCCCTTACTGTTTTTTACAGCTGAATGTGTCTTTCCCGTTCTTGCTAAAGCGAAACCCAAGTAGAGCCGGGTATACATCTCGCTTAGCAGGTAGTACTATATACAGCATTTAAGAATGAAAATCATGAGTGAAAGAAATCTGTTTATCATATCCTACTCGCACTAGAGGGTTTTCGTTTTTGCATCTTCGCTTTCTAACGATCAGTGCCGCCGTGATTTCAGTCATACCCGGTCTGGATCGTTTTTTTTCCAAAATTCGGGTTGTTTTGTTTGCTTTTGACTGGGGAGGGTATTTACTTTTGTGATTTTCGAATGCAACACATTCACAAAAATTCAAGGAATACAATATCAGAATTTGTGTTTGTACACACATTTTTGTTCGAAATTTTCCTTTCCACAACCTACCGGTATCGAAAAGTGCAGTGTGGGATGGCATGTTAGGAGCATAGAGCTTCCACAAAGCCTCTCCACTTCGAGGCTCTGCTTCAGTTTCTTTAATCGTTTATGTTCGCTATGCTGGGTGATTAGCTGGCATTGGGTATTCTGACTGATAGAACTACCATCTAAAGCTCTCAGGAATAGCGCACCTCAATTATGATCCAAGTGATAGCCCAACGTAATTACAACTGAGCTATTAGGACCCCAATTGTTTAGTAGTCTCATAATAGTTTCCCCAAAATTAAATTAATCGCAGAGAGAACTAGAACTTCAGTCTTTATATCTGTGGTGTACTTTTTGGTTTTGTATGTTACAAAATAAATTCACATTGAAAGTAATTGCTTAGGGGCTTAAAAATTAGTTCGACTAATTTGAACCTAGCCGTGGGCTAAAGAAAAATGTTATTGAGAATAGAAGGCATTTGTCTCCCAGTGGCATTTATGCACTTTGACTTCAGATAATGATTGTCGATGAGTAGAACCCCACAATTTTAATTTCGGTCTGGTGCTGCACAGAAGCCGACAGTGAGGGCCAGGAGCCCTAAAATCAAGTACCTTGATGTCTTTTTCTGTTGGTAAACATTTTTTAATTGGACGATTTATGGCCCAATTAAGAAATTAAGAAGCGACAGGAAGAAGGATCTACCGAGCAGATGTCACCATAAAGCTCAATCGACGATGCACCGAAGCGTAGCGATGAAGGGGTTAGTTGCACAATAATTCGCCGGTCTTTGATCAAAAAACACTTTTTTTCCTTATGTCGGGTCAGACGGCAATTCTGCGGGACGTGTGGGAAACCAGCGTCGATTTGTTGCACATACGCAGCCCGCATTCCGCAACATGACATGAAACGGCTCTTTCTCGGGCGATTCTAATTTCCGTTTATTAGGGACGCCGCGATCGTGCCGGATCGTAATGAGTTTCAAATTTTTACGATTTTTTGGTCAGCAGCTATCTTTTGTTTCTGAAGGCAGCCAGCAGCACACCCCTGAGCCCGCGGTTCTTACCGCATGTCGAGAAAGGCGCTATTTGCGTGTTAATTTCAATCAGAGGATCTGACTAATCGAACAAATCAACTTAGGGGGCTATCTACGGTGCACAACGCCTCACATCCCTTCGGCACAATGTGCGGGTGGCCGTAAAAATGTGAAACACGTCCAACTTAGTTAATAGTCACGATTGATCCCTCGATGCATTATGCAACTGGAAATTTTAAGGACTTATGATTGATGAGCCTTCAGTATACATCCATTGCTGCGGAATCTGTTTTTGCGGCCAGCGCATGTCAACACCCTAAAAGTGCTCAATAAATTTTAGTCAACCAATTAGCAGCTCCCATTGCTGGCAATTAGCTAGACTGTGATCAACGAGATTCTCATGTCACTTGCGACTGCTCAACTTAAAGCCGGAGCTCCAACTTTAATTCGCTGGATCTGCAAAGGCGTTGATTCCCACGACAGAAATAAGACGAAACTTTCCAAGCGGCGAATTTTGCGTCAACAACTTTAAGTGGCGTGCGAAATGTCAAAGGTGGTCAAGCTATGCAGCTGTGGGATAAAAATAGCTGGTATTGTTCAATTTTTCAATCTTCATAAATAAGTTTTCAATTTTTGGACCATGTTTTTATTGTTGAGCAGAAAACATGAACGCATAAGGTCTTTCGAGTGGTATTTAATGCATAAGTCTAACGGAGGGTTTGTTTTGCTTCCAATCCAATTTATTTATATATAAAACAAGGAAGAGGGGAAGTCGTCACTGAACAGGGTACATACGTTATGCCCCGCGAGTAATAGTCCACGCAAATTAGCAGTTTCTGTTCCCAATAATTAAAAACAGAAATTTTATGGTTGATTTCGGGATCACTAATTTAATTTGAAAATTTGACCGATCCGATACGACCTTGGCGAGGTTTCCAAGATCAAAGGATCTGATTTGCTCACAAATAAAAATAAATGCCACAAAGTTAATCTTCAAAGGATTATCCTGAAAATCCACAGTAAAAGATTTGGGGTCGCTGATTTCGAATCTGCCATCAAAATATCCAAATTAAAAAATAAATAATTTCCTTCTTAGAGTATGAATTAAGGGGGCAGATATCTTTAGAACGGGTGAAATCAGTCAATTTTAATGAATTTTTTTCAAGGTGATACAGTAATTGGATCATTTATTACTTTTGACATATTGTTAATACATTATTAAAGTGTACAAAAACATGAGATTTTTTTTTTTACAAAATGGCGGCTCTGCAGAATATTTCCTCAAGCGTCTCCCGCGGGTCATGGAAAACTGCTGATGCCGTCAAAATGTTTCTATTTATCGGAAATAAAAAAGTTTTTTTTTGTTAATTACTAACATATTAGAGGGAAGGATAAACCTATAAAATAATAAAAAAGTTACAAATTAAAATTTATATCGGCTGTTTAATCAAAGGTCCAGATTTTTGGCTATTTTTCAGGAGTTTTGACCCCAATAAAAAATATTTATTAACCCGATATTTTTAATCTTTTAGGTACATCCTTTCGATAGCACTATAAAGAGAAACCTCTGAATGTTTCAGCCTAATCGGTCAATAAATTTTTGAGTTACAGAGCTAGCAGTTTTTGAAAACACAGTTTCGAGATAATCGCGTTCAAAGTTTGCATTGAAACTTTCGTTGGCATTCTGGGTATGGCTACCCAAGCATCTTTCCAGTAAATATTTTCTTGAAAAATCTTCGTAAATTGGTAGAAGATATTGTTTGATATCGTCGCCAAGTAAGAGAGTAAATTTTGACACAAAAGAATACACAAACGTACTGTGAAAAGGCATTGCTCCGACCCAAGCTCTCCGACTACCTGGTTAATGACGGTATGCGGGCTCTGACATTTTCCCCAATAACTCCATTAATATTGAATATTTCGATTTGTCCTTTTGACAGTATATTTTTAACATATTATGTATTCGAATTATGTAAAAAAAAAATTCGATTTTCTGAAAATTCTAAAGATATCTGCCCCCTTAACAGCAGAGATTAATTTCTTGGTTTTTTTCAAAAAAGTCACCCTTTGATATATGTATGTATAAAAGGTATAATATGCTTCAAGTACCAAATTGGATTAGCATTTCTGTTATCGGTCAAGGAAATGGAAGGAACGTTTTTCTTGTTATAACTAGACTGCGGATTCTATGCAATTTAATGAAATACACATATGTATATGTGTGTATATATGTATATAAATAACATTTGAACGGAAACTATTCTTTAAGTCGGTTAAGACCAGTTGATTTTGACATCATGCATTTTTCAAAGTCGCAACATGAGAGTCTCCGCAATAGGTATAAATAATAAAGTTGCATAAAATCCGCAGTCTAGTTATAACCGAAACTTTTAATGCCAGAATTGGTATTTGTAA
The DNA here is from genome assembly GCA_947538895.1 of Neoitamus cyanurus. NCBI lineage: Eukaryota > Metazoa > Arthropoda > Insecta > Diptera > Asilidae > Neoitamus > Neoitamus cyanurus. Next base: position 16,803,661 of record OX384544.1, read on the forward strand.
TTATTGCAAAGAACCAGGACATTGGACTAGGGAATGTTTCAAGCGACAAAGGGACAGACAACCAAAACCAACGGATTATCGTAATCAGAAGACCAATTAATATTAACTCATGCCTCAGAGGGAGACAGATAATCGTGGTTGTAATCAGCCAACTCATGAAAAACGTAAATTTCGTATTAGATAAGACCATATATCTTCTTCTATATATAATTCTACTGAAACTGAACTCCTCCCAAACGGCTGGACCGATTTGAATGAATTTTTTTGTATGCGTTTGGGTGGCACCCTGGATGGTTTAGATTCACAAATCAGCCCGGCAGATGCCGCTGCAGTTGTTGTAAAAGTTCATAATTATTCTATTAGTAATGCGTGTGCCATGTTATAAGTATCGTTGGAAGGGGAAGGTAGTGTAGAATGTGTTAGTGAAATAAAAGTTGGTGAAAAGTGTAAAATGTGGGAATTATTAGTGAAAACGTGTTTTTGTTGTGGGGGCTGACACCCCCAGAAGTGTATCTCAGGGGTAGAAAGAAGAGGCACTATAGGAAATTGGGCCGGGTTTGTGAAAGTTGGTGAAAATAGTGAAAACTTGGTTTTTTCGGTGCGTGTCGACAAAATTGAAACGGCTGTGGAAGAAAAGTGTATGCATGAATTGGAATAATTTTTTCACCAATCGATAGCTAAGGAAGCAGAGTAATCTATATATATAGAAATGAATCCCTATTTCCCTTGGTCACGCCATCACGCGTGAACGGCTGGACCAATTTCGCGAATTATTTTGTTGTTGTGTTAGTCATTGTCACGAGAAGTTTCTTATGAAAGAAAAAAATAAGAATATTGCGCAGAAAATTCGAAAATTTTGCTTTTGGTTTGGGTTCCCTGATTTTGAATCTGCCATCAAAATTTTGGAAATCAAGATGCTGGATCAATATGGCGACCGAAAAGTTAAACTTAAAGCGATTTCCCTGAAAATCCGCGCTTGGGGATTTTCGGGATCACTGATTTCGAATCTGTTATTCAAATTTCCAAATATGAGATCACCCCCCACCCCGCTGGGAGATATAGGAGAGGGGGTGCAATGAGGAGGTGGTGTAAAATGAGGAAAACTAAATTTAATAATACTCTACAGTTTACAGTTAAAAAAGTATTAGGAATAGGTGAAAGTGATGTATGGGGTGTATTGTGTACGAATTTATGATTGATTTAATGAGACCACCCCCACCCCGCTGGGTCACATAGGAGAGGCGGTTGTGCAGTAGGGAGGCGTTGTAAAATTAAGGAATACAAATTTAATAGTATCCCTGGAATCGCCGGGTCCGGGCAAGCTAGTACATATGTAGATTTTGATGGGAAATAAATTATATAATAACAAAAATTCACGTAAAACTAATTGCTTACGGAAAATCGGGTAAAAATGATGTTCTCGACCTTTGAACTTCGCGCATGTGCGCTTAGGACTTTTGAGAGAATATTTTTACTGCCCAAATAAACAAAATTCAGAAGCAAAATTGCCACTATAGGATTTTGTCCGAAGATCGACTTTTATTTTGCCTATTTTGCCTGGGCCAGTGATTTTATTGGAATTAATCGGCCACTTATAGCTATGAGTATGATTGAATTGTCATTATTCCTATACTCAGAGGAAAATGGTGAAATCGCACAAGATACATATGTATGTTGATGGAAAATTGCATTGTGATAATATCGAGAGCAGGTAAGAATGTTGGTGACAAAATGAATGTAAAATTTTACTAAGATAATAATTTAAAATGAGTTTTTATTATTTAATTGAAATGTCAGTCCTATCAGGTAGTGAGTAGTCCGCTGAAACAAAAAATATAGTGAGTTCGCTCAAATTTTAAGCGTTAGGCAACCGCTCAAATGTTGAGCGAACTCAATCATTGAGCAAACTCACTGTTTGAGTTGAGTGATGAGTTGAGTCGTAATTTGAGTTTTTTACAACCTTGCCTTGCAGAATCGGCAAAATTGCTGATTGTTGTTGCATTCCACGCTTAGCGAATATTTCTTTTATATCCTTTGTCAATCGTTCAAAGTCCAATGTCGAATGTAGTTCTTTTGTAAATTAATTTTGAACGATTACTAAAGTCTCTGTGCAATATAACCTGGTCAGTCAATAATTCATCCATACAAAGAACGTCTCGCTATAAAATAGCCCGTTAATGGAACACCGAGGAAAACAACTGCATGTTAAAATTCTTGAGATACTCAAGAAGCCATCAACAAACCATTCAACTTCCATAAATGTTATACTGTCGATTGGTAATTCATCCTGTCGCTCGAAGTACTGCTGAACTCTTTATTTATAGATTAAGAAGGACTTGACGGGCATTGAGAACCTGCAAGGAACGATATCCTGAGAGTCGCAGTTCGGTCCTCGCGTACACCAGCAATTGAGAAATCGCGTGACACGTCAGATGAATTCCACATAATATTCATTTACCAATTTAATTCGCCGAGTCAGGGTAGCACGAGGACCTGCTTTTGGCCTGCCGAGTACGCCGGATCAAGTTATAAGAGGCGGTGAAAGGATGAACGTGCGGAAGCCTCGTAAACGGAGGCAGAGCACCGCATAAAAATGAAATTGTATCGGAAAAGTTTCCCGATGATATCCACGGCGGAAGGAAGGGTGGCGGATAAACAGTATCAATTCCAATTCGGGCGCCCCATGCATCTTGTGGCGTTTACAGGTCGACGACGGTGGAGGTGATGGTGGTTGCCCTCCCTCGTCCTTCTGCCAATACGTCCACCGTCAATGGATGCTTTCTGGTATTCCCTGTGGGGCAATTTATTTTTGAAAACGGCAAATGGAGTTGATATTTTCCGATGGCAAGCTTGGAAAACAACTTGCTGGCTATCCTGTGCGCCGCTATCCGGGGAAACCGCTGGGACAGACATTAAAACAAATATCGGGCGCACACAACTAACGAAATGTCAATTCGAATGGTCCATTTGGGATACTTTTATACACGACTTCGTGCAGATTCTAATGATACGTTGCCAGACTCTTGTGGCTTGAAAAAAAGACTAAAGAGCGTGGCAATATCCTGGCAATGACTGTGACATTTTCATGCTGATGGCCCCATCAGCTTTGATAAATATTTCAGCAATCTTCTTGCATGGAATGGATTTTATTCCAGCGGACAGTGGTTTAGAATGACTCAAAACCTGGAAAAACGTCTCTCCATGTATACATTTTTATTTAATTTATTTTTTCCTTACAAAATATTCATTATATGTATTGTCATCCAGTCTGCCTGATGAATTTGAATTGGTAGCTATTTTATTGGTTTAGAAGAAGAAAGTGCAATACAAATTGAGGTTTTCCGCTGCTTCCAGGATAGAAGCATATACCAATACATCATTGTTGCAATATAAAGGGTCTTTCAATAAGGACTCTCGACATTTAAATGCAAATAATACATGTTATGTCTGAGATATCAACTTTATTTTTATTTTATTTGAAAGAATATATAATGGCATTAAGTATGGAATATAACGACATTCAAATGTCCGCCGCGAATTTGTTTGGTGGCACGTATTCGGAAGGTCCAATTTTCGATGGCTTTGTCGCATAAATCTGGCTGAATTTGCTGGATGGCGTTCGTTATATTGACTTTGGGGGCATCAATTGTTTGCGGTTTATTCGCATAAACCTGTGATTTAAGATAGCCCCAAAGGGAGAAGTCTAAAGGTATTAAATTTCACGATCTCGATGGCCAGTCTCAAATCGCAGGTGCAGAATGGTCATCGTAGCATGTGATGTGTGGCACGTAGCGCCATCCTGTTGGGACCACATGTCGTTGGTATCCATATCATCTAGAAGTTGTTTATCATCGATCTGTTAAGCTCGCCGCTGACGGTTATGGCAATGCTAGTTTAATTTAGAAAGAACTACCGACCGATGATTCCGCCCGACGAAAATCCGCAATACTGATTACTGCGATCAGAAGAAAACAAATTTTGGGCCAAAAATTCTGACGAGCCCGGGGGTGTGGAATTTCGAATTTCAGCGGAAATTGAATCGGCGATATCTTTCATATCTTTGTGTCTTTGGAAGCGATATTTTGGCGATGGGTATGTGTACTCTTTCATTTGAGACATGGATTACTGCGATCGGAAGAACAAAAATGTCAGGTCAAAAGTTCTGACGACTCCGATTTCGTGCGTAGTGTGCAGTGAGTGCGCCGCAGTGAACTAGCGGTTTCATAAACAGGTTTTTGAAAAGGTTTGAAGGTTTTAGTGTCTCGCGCTTACGAGTTGTAACAGTTCGCCATAAGCCCCTCCATATCGTTAGGTGCTTGAGTTGTATGAATGTGTGCATATCTTGGAATCCTAAATAAATGTAATGTAACACTGTCTACCTGGCCGTACTCCAGGAGCCTTGCACAACACTTGGCCGTGTTTGATATAGGTACTCCTACCACAACAAAAAAGAATTTTCTCCAACTTGACAAATTTTCGGAAACTCATCGTGTCTCTTTTGATTTATTGTAATGAATACACATTAGCGTATCACCTTTATTCCTTTTACAAAATGTCTATCGAGTGTAGATTTTCCTTGTTGATTCCATATATTGTCCGGTCAGTTTTCTCTTATCCTTAAAAATGAATTTAAAAAAATCTTGATACTTTGTGCTAAGACACGCATGACTCAACATTTGTTAAATGACATGAGGTATCATCCCATTAAGGTCTCGCACTTATCTTTCAAATTCCCTGTATTTCTTATACTCCGGTTTTCCCGGAGTACAGTAGGGCGAGTCTAATTTTAGCTTGGGTGATTCATGAACACAAAGTGTTTCCTGCATGGGGTTCAAAACACTTGAGACAGTGCAGAATAATATTTTATGAGAAAGCTATTAAAATTAATATTTTAAAATAAATCTTTCGCCAGATTATGACACATTGTGAACATTTTGTGCAAAATCTCGACTTTTATGAATTCCCCCCGGGTCGTAGATAAAACAAGAACAAATTTCACAAGTGAGATCACAGCAAAACGGGGCCAATCAACCTATTGACTTACTTCCATAAAAATCTCAATGCCGGCCACATATCACCGAACTACTCACGATCTATTTTAAGAGCGCACAAAGCTATCGATCGCAGTCAATTGTTATTTATCGGACGAAAACTGCGCTCGCCTCTTCCCTGATTTCATGAAACTTTATTAATTGAACGATCGCAATTTGAATGAATCTCTCCGCCGAACAGAGGCTGATGAATCATAATCCAATGAAGATCGGTGTAAGAAATTGGTGTAACACCGCAGGCAAAGTTCGCGACGGCGTTGATGTCTAACAATAAGTGATCTAAGCTGTGAACTTAATTATAACGGCGCCTTGACTTACTTGTAGGCATCTTCGGGAACGACTTACCAATTCTTTGATTCTGGCTGTGCAAGGTCAGATGCGGAACTGCTGTCAATGTGGAAATATGAATAAATCATGAAGACATCAATTGGCGAAGCATTTCTTCTAATGGATGATTGATGAGATCGTTTTGGGTTTACTCTTAGTTAACGTTGGCAGATCTATGAGCACTTGAAACTTCAAATGGATTAAAAATTATTAGTTGCATATTTTATAGAATGGGGTGTGTTGATGCAATGGAGGATTAGACTTTTTGAAAAATTTGGAATTTCTTCAAAACCTCAATACTCAAGATATTTTGTAAAATTGTTTTGAACTGATTTTGCCGTGCGTACCTGTACCCGTACTGGGCCGCAGTTCTAATCTAAAATTCCAGTTACAAATTTGAAGTTCGGCGAAAACCTTATATTCATACATATTATATTGTATGTATCTGAAACACAGGCAAAGTGCTACGGAAGGCTCCTAAAATGTCGGCCAGCCCTCCGGGTTTCAAACTTTTTATAAAAAAAACCGTATTTGCATAGAAAACGTAGAACGTACCATCTGTTGACAATCGGTTTAACTAACATGTACGACAGCAGTCGGTTGGAGTTGTTTACTCTTATTCTACTGATACATCAGCTGCGTACTGTACTACTAGAGTACACTTGCGTATAAGATGTAAACAAATCTGATTAACAGCTGCCATGCATGTTAATTCCTGTTATTCTTCCCTCAACTTATATTGCCAGCCCTCGAAATATAATTCAGAATAGTAAAGAAGCTTGAAAAAAAACATGACATCTGACAAAGCCAATATCTATAATTTTTAAATATCTACTTTTTAAATGTTTTACAATTAAACATACTAGCTGACCGATACTGTGCGAAATATTCAACTATTAAAAAAATAATCATTAAAATATAATCGATTTTTTGTTTTTTCAATATTTCGAAAGTGTGGTCTTTCGAGAATATACTGTTAAATTTTTGTAAGGATATTGACAGTATTTTAGGTTCTACAGCCTTTTTAGCAGGTAGCGAACGGTTGATCCGCCTATGAATGGAAACATACTAAAAACTTTAAACTCATTTATCTCGAAACCACCCTTTTCTGCACGGCGCGGCGGGATGCAAAGCAAAAAAACTATTCATCCGAATCATCCCAAATTTTAATGTTATTCAGTACACTAATAGCTATGGCCGGGACCACCAAAATTGTTTTCAATAACTTCTTATTTTTTACGTAAAAAACCTAATGAAAAATAGTCTGTTTTCGATATTCAAATTTCAAAACGCGCTATTTTTGTCAAAATAATTGTTTTCCATTTTTTGTTGGTTCCGGCGATAGCTACAGTTATATAGATTAATAATTTCCTTATATTTTATTTTTTAAATAAGTGTGAGAGCTAAAACTTCACCCGCCCCCCAAGTTCATTATTTTTCAGGGGGTCATCTTCAGCGCCATTATTTAAATAATCACAATTTATATTCTTTAATTATAAAAATATTTTTGTATGTCTGTTGAGTATTATAATATACCTACAAAGTTTAAATATCGTTGTTCATTATTTTCACCTTAAAAAAAAATATTTTAAAAATCCCTTAAATTCAATGGTAAATGTTTTCAAACAGAAATTTCGAAGTGAGAGGTGGAATAAATAATTAGCCAGTTTGGATAAAGGATCTGGACCGTTCTGGAACGGAACTAAAATAAAATAGCCTGCTATGTTTCCATCTCCTGCGAATATTGTTTCGGTACGGAATCATATCATCTATAAACATATGCATATGGTATAAAACAGTTCCGTTACTGACTGACTGGCAGACAAAGCACAGTTTAAAGCACTGAATTTAGAAACATGATATTTGGAAGACATTTTCCTTGGAGAGTCTAGAGTTGTGTTAAGAAAGGATTTTTCGAAAATTAACTCCGTAGGGGGTAAGAGGGGGTATAACTATTTGTGTAGGCAAACATATTTTTTTGGTTCGATTTACTTGAAATATTGCATAAACATTCTACAACACAAACAATGAAAGATATATTTCAGCATTTCTCAAAATTCAACCCCCAAGGAGTTAAAGGGGGTACAAATCTTTGAATGGGATAAATATTTTTTTGTTCTGATTTGCTTGAACCTTAGCAACAATACAAATAATGGTACATGTGTCTCAGAATTTTTCAAAATTCAACCCCTAAGTGGGTAAAAGTGATATAAATTTTTGTATGGGGAAAAATATTTTTTAAACTTTGTATAAACATTCTACAACACAAATAATGGGGAAATTGGAAATTCAAGATCCTATATTTCGATAGACATTTTTTAACTTTAGCAGATTTGCGTGTGATTGAATGCATAGGGGTTTTTGTAGATGCTAATTTAAAATCTGCTATCGATATTTTGAACTTCAATATGGCGGGCAAAAGTTTGTAACGTGATAATTATTTTGAAATAAATAACTGGTTTTTATCAGCGACTTCGTTAGTGCAGTTTTGGATATATACATATAATACTTTGTTAGATTTTGAACGGAGAAGGTTAAGTTGGCCTGTTTATTTATGATTTTTCTGATTTCGTCAAATAAATCTTTTTTAATAAATTTATATAGTTCCAGGAAAAAGTTTATATACGAAATCTACGTGGACGGGTAAAAGCTTGAAGCTTGTTAATTATATTTTCACGTTTATAATTAAATCATCTGGTTTTTGGACTGGACCTTTATAATGATATGTGGTTCTAATTCCCTTTCATTTGACTATCATCCATGTGAATGTATTTCTTGTAGCTTCATCAGTCGGTGGGGCAATGCTTTTGAGGATATTATGGTCAACAACCTTTTTCAGCCGAAAAGGCCTTTCATTAAACACAAGGCATAATCAGTAGCTAAAAGTACGTAATGTCCATCCCCGTTCCCTTAAATACTAAATAATAACCGTTCTGGCCAACTTCTAGTCCCCCAACCCTGGGCAAGTGAGGTAGCTTCTGACGGCTATTTAATAACTGAATTAAGTGAACGCTGCCACATTTAGCCCTTCAGTGTGATTGCTCAAGAGTTCACGAATCCACGAAATGAGTTAATTGGTGAGCCCGCGTTTAATGTCTGCTTAGCTGTTTACCACCGCTGGGTAAGGCCAAGCTCTAAGAAATTAATGCCGAAAAAATATCACCGAACGATACCAGGGGAAAGCCTGAAACAGGCGTCAGGTTGTGCATGTTCGACTATAACAAACGCAATTGATGGAGACAATCTAATTAAGTAATTTATGAGCCGACATTTGTCACTATTTAGAAGCGGGGCATGTTCTCTTCCTCCGGCATTTTACCGTCTAGCGTGGGGAAGTATATCCGTTCTGTTGTTCACCGTTTTATGATAATTTGCTCATTGAAATATTTTATTAATTTGTAAAATAAAATTACCTTCAGATTAGAAGAAAACATGCTAAATCTGCAAAGACAAATGTAACATCCTGATCGTCAAAAAATTGTCGTAAATAGGATTTTATAAAATGTGACATAATTAGCTGTACCTACATTACTGTATATTCGAAGAATATTGTTTAGGTCATGAATTTGTTACATGTATAGTAAAATAGGTTAACGACCAAAATACTTAAAAGGCGATTGAAGAGAACGAACCAAAATTAGAAAAATTAATTTCGCATCGTTGAGTGGACCATCAAATCGTATTGAGTGAAGGGGTGTACCTTCTGTTCATGGGTGATGTTGTCTGGTCGTTTTGGAATTTGGTCATAACCTGTTTCCGACCAGGATATTCGTTAATTCTGTGACCCAATTTGTAGGTATCGATCGGACAATTATAACAAACTTGTGTGATCAGAATAGATGCCTGCAGGGGAAACCACTTTAACAAATGCGCCAAATACTATAACATGCCTTTAAGGTGTTGCGGAAAAAAGTGTGTGGCAGTAGGTGTGTTTGAAAATAAAAATCAAATCAAGTCGTCGAGCGAAACTATTTTAAAAATCTAGGAACCTGGTTCAGAGGTCCAGTCTAGTAAGGTTTTGTTTTCTGATCAGTGAGATATAAAATTAAGAAGTAAACCAAAGAAGAAAAAATGATTCAAAGGTTAATTCGCGTGCTGTTGAATTAAATATAGCAACCCTCGCTGGGGAGGGACTATTTTTGAAATCGCGATATCTCATGAATGATAATTCGTAGGTAAAAAAATATTGAAACCTTTTTTTTGTTGAGAATCGCATAACCTACAAACTTTGTATGAACTATTTTTACGATAACACTTACCATTTAAGAGATATATACGAAACACCAATTTGTTGACATTTCAGCTTGAATATAAATAGCACAAAACGGATTGGTGATGAGTTTTGGCATTTCATCTTTAATGTTGGAGATATTTAACGGCTACTCCAGTTTTCAGTTCTACGTGAGTTATTTCGAAGTTTAACCGTTTTAACAATCTTCAAGAAATTTTAAAAACAGTTGTAGGTAAATATTTGTCATTAATTCAATATTCTACTCAGATCTTCTTGAATTTAAAATTACAACTGTGGCCGCACTTGAAAAGCAAATAACTAAGCATAACGCTTCACACCGAACTTTTTCTAATGCCCAAAAGAACAAAGAGATCCTTCACATGTGCGAAAACAATCAGAAATAAAGCAGAACCAAGCGATGATAAAAGATATCCTAAAACTACATTGAAATGAGCATAAAAAGTCCGGGGGAACTCCCCTTGATAAAAGCAATTATTATATATGCTGCAAGGGTTCGACTGGGATACGATTCTGTCAACAGGGGGAAGACCACAGTGAAAAATGACTTCAAGTTTGAATTTTGACTGCATTTATGGGCTGCTATTCCTCACAGACCGTACTGCAATGACTTTGCGAAAATTGGCTATGACATTCACGTCTTAATTTGGTTGATTTGTTTCGGGTTATATGTCTTCACAAAACCCTTTTTTTTTGGGTTTTCGAAACGAATTGGTACAAGTTGTTGAATCAACCTGCATTGTTATTTGTTAAGCAATGAGGGAATAATAATTACTGTGCAAAAGATTCGTCCTGCGGGTTGTTTCTGCAAAAGTATTCCATTTTTGACATATTTTTAGTTGTACTCAATTTCTATTGACATATGTATTCCTTCTTTGCAAAAAGAAAAGACAGGCAAATCACTAAATCTTTTCAAGCAAATTAAGAAGTTTTTAAAAGTGAATTCGGCTAATCTCTGGTGATCAAGCTTCAATATCCGAAGCATTTATCCGCCCTGTTTTCCGTGAAACTAATTTTCCAAATTAACAGGTTATTATGGCCCCGGCAAATCCCTATCGAGTGATTTAGACTAAACTGACCAGGGCCAGTGGTAGAATAAAGGGAAAACCTCGACTGGGATGTATCACGCTATAGAAGAGAATTAATTAGCAATTATCGCGTTTACGAGTCTCTCTGAAATCCCCTCGCTGGTGGCCACGCAATACTTTGAATGAACGAAAACAAAACAACCACGGGATGTCCATTAGTTTGATTTCAGATGGGAATAGCCGAACGAGTTGAAAAACGCGAAAGACAAAAAGGACACCTCCGCAGGCTCATATGTGGCAGGGATTACACACCTGACCATGAGGCTCCGATGATATCTGCGATAGCACATTTGCAGTAGACCACTACCGTCGAATGATAGATTTCCCGAGCAACATGTCCAAAGACCCCGCCTGTCTCTTTTGCGGACCAGAACCGCTTTTCATTTGATAGATCTATGTCGAGTGATAAACATGCAAATCACTGGAGACAAGGCACTCGACGGCCACATGGAAAAATTTGAATGATGAGGGTGGATTTTTGGGTGTGCAAATTGCATTAACATTTTTCGTGGGAGTGCTGTAATTGGTCTTTGCTGGGCTAAGCCAAGGGCAAAGTTACCTTTCGCAGACTTTAATTCGCTACTGCGGTTTTCAACAATAATTAGAATGAAAATTGCTGCTATATGTACTCTAAATGAAATCGCGTGAAAATACGAGAAAACAGTTTATAAATGATTATTTGGGTGGGACACACAGTGGTGGAATACGATTCCACTGGGAAAAAATGTTAACATTATAATAATTTGATCTTTTGATAAAATCTTGAACAGTCATATCATGACCAGCATAATACGAGGCATGTCCAGAAAGTAAGTGTACTAGATTTTTGTAGGTTTCACACAATTTGTTAAAAAAAAATTGTTTACTTGGTCACATTAGTACACATGTGAACTATTTTTACACGTAATCGCCATCCCTCACGATGCACAAAGTGAGACGAGGGATCAATTTTTTTATGCCTTGGTCAAAGAGCTCTGCCGCCAACTCCTTTGCCCACTTGCTCACCTCCCCCTTCACTTCCTCGTCAGTTGAAATTTTTTTCCCAGAGGGAGGATTGTCTTTTGATTTCAGGGGTATAGTGGGCAACCCAAGTTTCGTCCCCTGTTACAATAGAGTGCAGAAAATCTCCACCGTCAAGTTCATACCGCTCCAAAAACTCTTTGGAGGTTGCCACTCGATTCAAATTGTTCTGTCTGTCAGCTGTTTTGGGACCCACCTTGCACGCAGTTTACGAAATCCATGTATTTCTGTGATTGTTTCGTGCAGCAGAGATCTGGAGATTTGTGGAAACATCATCGTAAGTTCATCTAAAGTCATTCAGCGGTCACCATGAACAGTTTGCTTTTTCAACAAGTGAATCAGTCAAAATTGACGATTTTCTACTCCTTGGCTCGCATCAGTACGACCGTTTTTAAATTCGCGACACCATTTAAACACACTCGTACAATTCATTTTCCAAATGTGTGTGAAATTTTCCATTCACAACGACATAACGGATGACGAAATCTTTTACGGGACACGTTGACGTCATCACAGTTTTAGTTGTACTGAAGCGTTCTTAGGCTCGTGGGAAATTGAGGAGCTAAGCCACACGGCAGTGTGACCAACATAGCAAAAAAATTCCCTCTGCCCGTGAGCGCCCTAGTACACTTACTTTCTGGACATGCCTCGTATAGGGGCGCAGAGATAAAATAAGTAAGTCAGAGAACTTGCCAGAATTCGTCAGAAGCTTGCGCAGAAGGATTCAAATTATGTTGTTGTATTTTTATGATCTTTGACATTACAAATGTACAATTTTCTCATAATTTTCTATTGGTGAGGGGAGGGGGCATCTCACTATGCCTCACCGTCCCTCCTTGTTTTGTGATTTCAATATCACAGTTAAATGGCGGTTAATATAAGACACCTGCCTATAAAATTTGATCAGAATCGATGGAAAGAGATACGGAGAGGCACACGGATGGGCATAACGAAATTATAAAGATTCCCTTTCTGCCGTTTGGCTGCGGAACCCGAAAAAGATAAAAGTTGTTTCACTAAGTCAAAACATTATTTCATCAAAAATAAAACAAGCTTTATTTCATAAACATGATAAAAAAAATTCCAAAATGTTCTATATTGATTTCCAACCAAAACCTAGAAATCCTTCTTAACTTTCATGTCAAGCATTCAAGTTCGCATGTGTGTGCCTACGGAGCGTGGAGCGCTTTTTTTCAGCGCCTTGACTGACTATGGTGTCAGTATGTCAAGCCAGAGAAGAGTACCTCACAATAAGCCATTTTCTTCTCATATTCGAAGAATCAGCATAAACAGTTGGCAAAGTGTGAGTGCACAAGGCATTGTTTAAATTACATTTTCCTCCTGGGAAAACAGAAAAACAATTTGCAACCAACGAGATAGCTTTTTTGATACACCTTCGCAGTTTGTCGGTGAGCGGAGGCATGCGGGTTGCGATTCCCACTCAATGCACATCGATGCTCATTTTCAGGACTTTATGTGCAAAACCCCACACAGCTAAAAGCCGAGCAAGGGATTCGTATGATTTAAATTTTGGAGGGTGCCCAGGGCTGTGCCGACACGGAGAGGTGCTCCTCTACTTGCCGGGTCGGAAAATTAAAAATAACAACAAAATTCGTCGTTTGTCGTTAAACGAAAAATTTGCATAAAATTGTTGTAGTTGGCAGATGAACTTGAGGGATGCGCACGTGGAAAATACAACAGTGCCTGTCAGTGGTGTGTAATTAAAGGATTGCGGTGGAACACTGAAACACCTTCAAATTAGCCCACACTCGACTAAGAGCTCTGAACAGAAGTTCGACAGATGAAAGATCAGAGCAGTGAAGAATTCAATCGGCCAAATTACAGGGTGCACGCGTAATCCTTTTTTGGAGAAGGGTTGCGAGAGGGTCGTCTGGCTTGTTGGTTGAACAAAATGTTGTAATTTTCGGATTTTCTATCGCATAAAAGATTTAATCTTTTGATTGAGGTTCGTCGTTTAAAACTGCAAATAATGTAGCTTCCGCTGCTGGGGAGATTTATAACTCTGTCTGTGTCCTTGTAATCAAAGTACGGTCGTGAGTATTTTCCAAATTAAGTTCAGCATACTTTGGCCGATCAATAAAACAGCCGCAAAATTGGGAATTACAAGAAATGCTTGTCCTGTCCAAGTTTGGAATACACAAAGCCTTCACATTCTAATCAAATGAACGAGTTCAGGGTCTTGTCCTCAGGGAAATGACTTTATCAAGCAATAAAAAGAGACTGCGAAACAATTCCAGTTCTGGGAGTACACCACTGAATCCCATGAAAATGTTCCAACGATTTGGGATTCCCGGCTGTGTGAATTGGTTTGACTCCCACAAGATGCGATATGACGAACACCAAAGCACGATCCAGACCAGCAGTCCGAGGAAACGGATCCACTCCATTAGACTGTTATAAAACATTAAAAACCAAATTTCAACCTTTCCGCTTCTAACGATGCCATATCCATGAGGAGATCTGATAAAATTATCCATTCGGGTACTCTGACTTACTATTAAAACCATTGCCGGGCTTAGAGCGCAGCACCCTACCGAGCGGGATAAGGTTCAAAACGCCAGTTCCGACTGATGTGCTCCCAAAACTTTATTCTAATGTTGCACCAACAACAACGGGCACAATTTGCCGCCCACATAAGGCGCCCTCATACACTGGCGTGTTTTGATATGGTTATAGGAAGTCTGGGGCTCTCGGAAACGGTTATGGTCGGAATGGTATTTTTCCACATTGAGTCGAACTTTCAGGGAAGCCGGAATAGTAGCAACTTTTTCCTCTTTCGGCCGTATCAGGACTAAGAGGTTTCCCCGAGGGAGCCGGAATATACAAAATGATATCCTTGTTCGAGATTAATTCCCCCAACGGTACATGTTTAATTTGTTCCGTGGAATATTTGAATTTTTTAAAACTTTTTCTTGCTTCGCACAGAAGAAGGACTGGGGCAAAGTACGATTTTGCTGGCAATTTTGCGAGAAATGGAGCGCTGGGCGTGGGCAACGATTTTAGTTCAGACTTTGTAAAATGCTGTCCGCTAAGACGCTGTTTTGATTGTTTTTCGTTTGCTGTCTTTAAAAACCAGTCTACACTGTTTCATCATCAAACTTACTTGATCATGCCAGATTTGTCAAACAAAACATCACGTGTGGACGGTAAGTTTGTCGTTTTGCATAAACTGAATGAGGTTTGATAAACTTGGAAAAGACTGATGGGCAGAAGCATTGTGTACAAGCAAAATGGCAGAGATATCATTGCGTAAAAATGCGTCGTCGGTCTAGCAGACAGAACATTTTTCATTAGGGCCCAGAAAACGTACAAAATGGCCAGAGTTACAAAAAAAAATGCATTTTATTTTAACATCTTTTAATTTTATTTATCTATGTTAAATTTAGAAACTAAAATACTTTAACTTTTGTTTGAAGGCCCTGCCGTAGTAGATGTGTGTGACATATGGAACTGCTTTTGATTGGACATGAAGGACTCGTATGCAGGTTAGAGCTGAGGCGATTTCACTTTAACAGTGAGAAATGGTGTTCATCATTTTTCATCACACGTGCGGGGTAAGTGGTACTTTACCGCACGGGTTTCCATGCGGTCAATCATCAATTAACCACGGTGCGGTAAGTAGCCGATTGCCCACGATGGCTATTAACACCGCCATCATGGGCAATCGGCTACTTAGCGCACCGTGGTTAATTTATGAGTTACCGAATGGAAACCTGTGCGGTAAAGTACTTACTACTTACCCCGCACTCGTGGTGAAAAGTAGCATACGTAACTCGGACGGTAAGTAGTCGAGTGCCCATGATGGGCACGTCTAACACCGCCATCGTGGGCAATCGGCTACTTACCGCCCTTGTATCGTAATATACTATAACCTACTTCGAAGGCAGTTCTTCCGCATTTTCATGGTGGAGTGTGTATGTTCGCAAACATACGAAAAATCTTGAAACCTTGAAAATCAGAAGTTGGTTAAATCATCTTTTTTCAATACAGTTATAAAAAAGAACAAGATGTATTTTGATGACTTTAGATAACCCCAAATCTCATCTGAAAATTGGTTCTTTCCTTGCAAATTTTTATTCAATTTTTTATAGCGCTCAAGCAGATCTGTGAAAAGAACATAAAATCGGTAAGCCAGTCTTTGCTGAAGGTACGTACATATTTAGAAATCTTTCTATTTCTCAGTACTTAGTCAACTTATAATATTTTCGTGTAGTAAAGAAGGTCGCAATAATCAGCATCGACTTCTATCAGAAACTCTTGGAATTGTCAGTGTGCTAAAGTCTCATCTTGTTATATAGATATTCTTTGATCCTGGCACAGTACTCGCACAAGTACCTACTACATCTATGCCTCCTTCTTGCCGCATGGTCCCGTCCACGCTACGCAACGATCGACAGACAGGCGAGACGCGGCAAATTTTGTGTCACACGGATTTACTACGCGGCTACTCTAGCAGTTTTATCTACGTGTCTTTTTGACACCTATTTGTGTTCACGATGCTGTCAAAATACACTTCCGAGAGCAATAAACTCCTACTTTAAGAGGGACGTTGGCAGGCAGGAGTTGGCCCAGGAGCCGTGTTTTGGCTCACACCTACAAGTCGGTCAAACTTAGCTAGGTAGTTCTTAAGAAGTGGAGTTCCTGACCCACAGGGCAGTCGAAATTTTTTGGGGACTATAACAACTTCGCTAATAACAAACTGACAAATAAATTATTTTTGATTTGTTCTTCTATTCTTATATTTACAATATACATATATATGAAATATATAATTGTTGGTGTGTCTGTTAGTGATCGTGTAACTTCTGAACAACTTGACCGATTAAAGTTATATTCCCACAATATATTTGTTTTGTCCAGAAGATATAGTTCATAGTGTGGCGGGGGATGCAAAAGTACTCCCAAAATACCAACCTAGACGGCCAATTCTATTGAAGATATTCATTCAATCCTTTGTCTAGACATGAAAAGATAAAATTCAAATAAAAATTACAATCTTTGCCTTTTTAGTGTTAATTTCATCGATTTGAAGCAAACAAACTTATTACCATACCGGTACCGGAGCTGTCGCTATAATAGTTGCTCTATGATCCTATAGGTGGCGTTTTAGCCAAGTTAATTCATATTTACACAATATGACATATGAAAATCATTTGTGTGTTATTGCGGTAATCAAATCAACGTTTTCATTATTTATTATTTAAAAAAAAGGAATTAATAGGTATTGATTATTACAAAAAAAAAATCAAGTGATACTAAATAAGTAATCAAAATAAAAGGTATTCAGTCTAAAATATCTAAAAACTGAGCTATCAACTTCGTTGAGGTTTTAAAATATTCTTAAAACCCGTGCTTACAACATGAACTAAAAATTTGTCTATTAGGATTTCAAGTATTTTTTTAATCAAAAATAATAAAAAAAAAACTAAATGTTTATACGAAAATTCAATAAAATAGTTTTGACATTTTTGTTGTGGTTGATTTTACCTCATGCGATACCCACAAGTTTTTGTTTCAGAAATTCCAAACCGAGGCAATCCTACCAAACACCTCAAGTTGGCGACATCACGTGCAGAGGTCCACCTCGCGGGTTCGGGTGGAGTCAATTATCAATTAATTTGAATGTTCAGATATACTAAAAAAATGCTTAAGGATGTACCTATTAAAGCCCAATTTAAGTTTGGTTCTACCTTAAATCGTATTTTGTCAATAATTTTCAAAAAAAGGCTTGGATTTGAGCATTTTACATCTGGTCCCCCCTTTAAGGGGGGCGATACCTTTAGAATTTTCAGAACATCGAATTTTTTTTTTACATAATTCGAATATATAATATGTTAACCATATACTGTCAAAAGGACAAATCAAAATCTTGAATATTAATGGAGTTATTGGGAAAAACGTCAGAGCCCGTATACCGTCATTAACCAGGTAGTCGGAGAGCTTGGGTCGGAGCAATGCCTTTTCACAGTACGTTTGTGTATTCTTTTGTCTCATAACTTACTCCATTACTTGGCGACGATATAAAACAACATATTCTACCAATTTACGAAGATTTGTCCAGAGAATATTTACTGGAAAGATGCTTGGGTGGTCATATCCAGAATGCCAACGAAAGTTTCATGCAAACTTTGAACGCGATTATCTCGAAACTGTGTCTTCAAAAACTGCCAGCACTGTAACTCAAAAAGTTATTAACCGATTAAGCTGAAACATTCAGAGGTTTGTCTTAATAGTGCTATCGGAAGGATGTACCTAAAAGTTTAAAGATACCGAGTTAATAAATAACTTTTGTTGGGGTCAAAACTCTTGAAAAATAGCCAAAAATCTGGACCTTTGATTAAACAGCCGATATAAATTTTAATATTTTTTTTTTTTTTTTTATTTTTTTTTAAGTTTATCCTCCCCTTTATTATGTTAGTAATCGACAAAAAAAACTTTTTTATTTCCGATAAATAGAAACATTTTGACAGTGTTAGCAGTTTTCGATGTCTTACGGGAGACGCTTGAGGAAATATTCTGCAGAGCCGCCATTTTGTAAACATAACAAAAACTCATGTTTTTGTACACTTTAATAATGTATTAACAATATGTCAAAAGTATTTAAATGATCCAATTATTGTATCACTTCTTTTCTTCTTGTTTTTGTCATTTTTGAATATTTCTCATTTTTTCACATTGTATCTCATTTGGAGTTCTTTATTTTATAATACTTAGATGTAGTACTTTTATATATACATATATTAGTTAAATTTATATTTTTCCTCTCTACTCCTCATACTGAATTTTTTCTTTGTACTCTATATCCAACAGATGCTATTATTATTTTTTAGATTTCTGCAGATTTTAATCTGGTCCAAGTGGGAATTGAGCTTGAACCCCTTGAGTGATAGTTCAACATGTTTATCGCTCATATAGGTAGGCTTATTTGATCAAGTTTTATATATTTTTTATCTACTGTCCATTAATTGGAGGATTATAACATACATTTTCGTCTCATGCAATTGCTACTATTATTTCCACGAGAATATATATTGAACTGCCAATCACTGTGTTACATGAGCATGAAAGGAAAGAAAGATGTCATTCAAAACATTTAAAACAACAAAACAAAAAGTGGAAGAAAATGCGTAATATGTACATACGTATGAAATTGGTTCCAGTAGTTCTGCTTCATGATTAGCAGGACAAAATTAAAAGAGCTATTCTCTTAGGTTTTACGCAGTTTCAGATGAGAGGATCACTCAATCTCTTAAAACGTTAAAATTCCAGAGCTTAGTCATCCACTCCAAATCGGCGAACGGTCTATAAAAATTCGACTTGTCACTCTTTTATTAAAACAAATTTTCGGTCAAATTCAACCACTGGACTAATTAACCAATGCTGGGAGGCTGAGAGCCGCCGCCAATTAAAAACTCCATCAACAATTAAAATGTTCAAAAGACAAAATCCCGAAACCTAACAATCACGTAGTTTTAGTTGAGAGAGCTATCCATGAAGCAGGCGGCAGTCTGTGTTGATTAAGCCAATTTTTAAGCAGCCCCCGCCAGTGTGAAATTCTTTAATTCGAAGTGTAAAGCAAAGCTCATTGGCGTGATAAAAAGATTTCTCTGGAAAAAGATTAATCTCAATCTGCTCGGCCAGTACTAAAGGAGGAGTCACGCAAGTCTGAGGCAATAGAAAATTCAATCCAAAAGATTTCTGTGCTTAGCCACTGAGTTGCCGTCTCGTCTACTCATTTTATAATTAACAAACCTCAAATTCGAGGGACTCTTTACTCTTAGAACAGTGTTGCGTTAATTGCCATTAATAATACGTATGTTCAGAGCTACAATTAATTTATGCTATGCGGGTTGTGCGCGTTCAGAAATAGGTTAAACATTCCACTGATATGAAATTTCACTTTCTGAGTTTGTCTTACCTAAAGAAATTTTGAACAAAATTCCTGGAAGAAAACGTTGTTTAAAAAACATAACGTGTCCCATCTAACAATGATGTAAGGTCTAATACTGTAATAACAGACAATACAATGCAATGATATGAAAGCTTGTGCGGAAAAAGGAGGACATTCATCGTTACATGTGATACCTTATTTCTTTCACATTTATTTTGGAGTACCTACTCAATAACTCATTTTTTAAACATGACCACAAGATGGCGCCACAGATACGTTATTTTCAAAATGGTCCTAAATATGTAAAAGAATTGACTAGTAAGACCCCAGTCAGAATGACTAGCTAGCGAGTCCACATTGGATTTGTGTTGGTGGTTGGTGGAAAGCAGTGACTGAATTTCGACAATTTCAATATTTTTTTTTTACTTTTATTTTAAATATTTACATACACTGTTTGAAAGCTCGTAAAAATTACATTAGTTTAAACAAAATTGCCATCAAAAGTATTATATTTAATTTTAATTCATGTGTTTATATTTAGGTAAATATTAGCCGCACAGGATTAAATTATAAAATTAGAATTAGAACAGTGAAAACAAAAATTACTGAAAATGTCCGTACTTTAAATGGTAAATAAGTAGTGTAACCCGGAAATGGTTCGTAAAGTACCTAACAACTCATGTTCAACAAATACAAAGCAAAGTGTAAAATACCAAATGACACGAAAAGTCGTACAAGCATTTAAATACACGTTTGGCCAACTGCTCTAGTAATGGGTTGGAGTGGAGCGCAGTAGTTTCGAATGGACGTTCTCCACTGGTCGTTGTGGGCGAGTAGGACGATGTCGTCTGTGTGGTCTAGGTCCACCAGTCAGCTGGTCACTATCTATCTCATTCCTCATGGTATTTAGGTTGTTATCTTCATTACCTCATGTTTAACCCCAGTATCTAGTGTTATTGGCTTGCTCGAATTGTTTGTTTTGCGCCATGATAGAGCGCTTTGATCACGCGTATCAATTAGTTTCCCGGCATTCTTCGCTCTACAAGTATCCTCTATATTGCACCACGATTTATTGCGTCGAATGCACTTTCAAAGTCGATGAATGTGATTTATAGAGGAGAATCTCATAACTCTCAACTTCAAAAGATTTATATGAACACGGGTATTTAGGTGTTTTCAAGGCTTTTGTTTGATTTGTATTCAAAGGTGGTGAATTTATGCCGCGGATCCAATACATGATAATTAGATTAATCAATTACGTGCTGCAAAATTGACTTCACGTTTTTTTTCTGAACGTATAATTCATGGTCGCTTTATTAAAGGGACAAAAAAACTTCAAATCAAAACCCAATCATCTAATTGGCCTTAGTTGTTACAGGTTGCGGGATGAAGAGCTCAAATGACAGCGCAGCATATACCTAGTCGCCAGGGAATTAGGGTTGGGCCCGAGACATTTACGCATTCCCCGCAGTTAAACGTCGAAAAATCAGTCACCAGAAAATCCTTAGCATGCACGCATACCCTCAACCTCTGGAACCACTCACGATCTAATCGCAACATATTCAAAACGCCCCGATTTCGGTAGGAGAAGCCACCTTCTTCCGTTAGTCACGTGCCCTTTAATTTGCCAGAAGATTATTATAACATCCCGTCCCCAGGAGTATTCTTCCCTTTAGAGACGGGAAATGTCGTTCCGAGCACGGAAAAAACCTCCCCACAAAAGGCGCACAATGTAAATCAATTCACGCAAGTTGCTTCCAATGTCTAACCCTTCCCTGGCGCAGCGTGAGTCGAAAAGGTGGGCAGCAACGAAGGGTTGAGGTTGCTATTAAGGACTCATTTGTATGGTAATTTCGAGATACCTCATTTCATTTATGGCCTTTCGGGGGTCGAACCGAAAGGAAGGAACAAACTGATACCATTGGGTTTATCGCATTCCACGCCTAATCTCATTTCGTAAACAACACGCTAGCACTGTCCGCGTCTCAAGATTTGTGCTCAACAAAGATTTATTACAAATCATTGCCGCGAATTTGCAGCGCCTCACGTACCTAATAGGGTCACTCCGGCTCAGAGCAAATCTAGTGACTCAGTGTCTATTACGTCTCCACACCCAAACCGATGCATGCGGAGATCTGGCCTGGTCGGTCATACTCTGTTTTAGCAAATCAATTAAACCCAATTAATCCTCAACACTCTAATTAAAATTAATTTCGCTACGCCGCAGCCTCCGCGTATGTTCGCCTATGGATAATTGGGACTATCCGCAGCGTCCGTGCGGCTGCACATAAATTTTTGCCCGATTCTCGAGAATCTTTTCTCACGCTCCCATGGTACGAGATTGCCAGTTGTTGGGAAATTAGACTCATTGTTGACGTTGGAGCCTCATGTGGTCGCCTTGGTGCTAATTAACCACCCGCCCTAATTGTTCTGTGTTGGATTGAAATTGAGATCTGCTATTGTTTGGTGGCGTTTGCGGAGCCTTAGCTATGAACCAAGTAAAAAAGTAGTTTGAGAAAGTTGGAACCCCTCAATCAGCCACTTGAGCGAACACCGCTGCGTCAAATCGAAATTTTTATTTATACATTATTTTATTGATTGTTATCGGAAACTGTGATAGGCTTCGAAGATCAACATTCACACAGATGATTAACTATATTTGTACGCAATTTTATTTGCTCTAAGAATTTCCTAGAGTAGGTAGACAGTTTAGTTGGTCACAACCAATTATACTGCAAAATTCGTTATACTAGAAAATTGATTCGTCGTCGGTCGTAGCAATTGGGACTCTGATCGTCCATTATTTTGTTCATCCACTATTTTAGCAAAGATCTCCGTCATATCCGTATAAAATGCAGTTGGTGGGGGAATTGAAGCCCACAAGACCATTGCTTACCTCGTTCGTTCAGTTGCTGATTAGGTTCTAGTTGCAGTTATTACCGTTATTTTATCGCAAAATTGTGATCAGTGACGAAGTACATCGGTCCTTATTTCCTTTACATGGGGCAGAAAATCTCGTTATGGTCAATGGTGATCATGACCGGACTATGATCAATGAATACTTGTTTCAAAATATTGTAGACCCTGACGATATGTGGTTTTAACAGGATGGTGCTGCGTGCCAATCCGCCATTCGGCAACCCTAAAATGAATTGTATATTGATGAATGTTAAGTTGATATATAAAGGTACTTGCTGTAAAAAATTCAAAAGAATCCAAGTTTAGGCGTAATTGAAGGGTAGGAATTTTCGGCCGCCATCTTGAAAATCAAAATGTTGATAACAAATTTGTGATGATCGACCCTAAAAACCTATATATCGTATATATTCAATCAAATGGTTCAGATTTTTAAATCGCCAGCGATCCCGAAAACTTGAAAGTACTTATTTTAATGTAAATCCGTAGAAATTGAAATTTTCGGTGACTATGTTGGAACAAAAAAAAATATTATTATATTGTTGTATTGTCATGTCAACTGAATTCATGTGCAAAGTTTCATGTGAATCGGTTGCGTAGAAGTCGTTGAAAAATCGATTGCAAGATTTGAAACAATCAATTATTATACGTATTTAAAAATGCAATACCACGAGATGTTATCATTTCCCAGCCATAGCCTAATTGATGGGGCTTCCATCTGTCGCTTGTTAGGAAAAGCGCATTCTCCGAGTGGGATTCGAACCTGGGACTTTTGAATCGGCAGTCTAGCACACTTACCACTGGACTACTCACGTGCTTACCGTTTTTAGTTGATCTGAATTCCCATCTAGTTTTTGTTAAATAAATTCTTCAATTCAACACAGTAGTTTTCAACTTTATTCAGTACCTCCTGAAAGTAATATCCAAAAGGTGAAAGAAACAAAAACGGGCAATTTTTGTCCGTTAGAAATAATATTGTGTGGAATCCTCAAACGGACAATGTTTGATAGACACGAATCAAAGAGAATATGAAAATACCTTAGATACTTGATTTGAGGGGACTGTTTTAAGGATTAACCTAATCTTTGCTTATTAGTCTTATAATAGGATTTCCGAGTCTGATTTACCTAGTAGCATGCAATCAGCATGAGTCAAGTCAAACAAAACCTCTCCCAGAAAAGGCTGGAGACTGAAGGCGAGACCTGTCTTGACTGACAGGATTTTTACTCAGGGTAGCACTAATGGATGGGGAACTAAGGCATGGTGTAATAATACAGATATCACGCAAACCAATTAATTAATTAAAATTTGCATTGGAGGAGCCGTTGCGACCAGAATGTGCATCGAATATCTAACTTGGAATATAATGTGTTCGAGGAGATCAGTTACATGCAAATCGATTACTTTTCGTTGAGGATTGGCAGAATAACGAGCACACGCAAACATGAACACGAGTGACAAAATTCTTGAGGGACATATACACTTCCGTCTAAGAAGACACAATCAGGTGTACATTTCACATCGAATATTTTGATTTTGTTTATTGCACAGTCCCTATCATTTAAAATACCCCTCTACTTGTAACGACACTTGTTATCCTTTTGTACTTATCCCTTTCAATAAATTGTAAACAATCGTAATCCAGTGGTTCAGTGTTCTGCTTTCCCTAGAGCACGTGAAATCGTAAACAAGGGTTACATGCCGGATAGGAGACAAACTCTTTGATCATTTTAAAGCTTGTTATCCTTGTGGATTTCCATCCTACCTTCAGGTAACTTTGCATAAATATGTTTGGAGAGCGGTTCCAACGTTTATTTTAAAATAATGCTCCGCTTCTTTGCCCCTTTGCATGTATTTACAACTAAAAATTATTTCATGTATTTTAAATTTCATTTCTTATTCGGGTTAAGCTGTGGATAAAAAATTGTTATCAACTGTTCAGTTAGGACATCATGAAAATTAATTTCCGGAAGAAAGCTTTCAAGTATTCACTTTATACGTTTTTTAACACAACAATGAGTATGAGAAAATTAGAAAAACAGGTGGCTAAATCCTCTACTTTACTTCGATGAAATTAATGACTATACTTCTATTTAGACCTAATGGGTGTGAGGAAGCAATGAAGAAAAATGTACGCCCGAGGATTTAAGGCGCATTCACACATAACGAAGATCCACAAGAAAACATTTTTTAAAATATCTTTCAAGCAATTTATAGACAGTTGATGAATGTTTCACCAACATTTGCTAAACTTATTGTTGTCAAATATGGTAGTCTTTTGTATTTCATAGTAGGATTGCGGTTTTGTTGACCTCTGTAAGTTTGGTTTATTCCACAAGACTTTTCCGCTTTTAAATAGAACAATATTTTGGAATTGTGTAATATCTGGTAGTGCCGTGTCTGTTGTATTTCTTTAAACATTTAACAATGTTTGCCATTCGAAACTGCTCAGCCAGCTCACTTCCCGTTTTAGGTATCTATAACATGGCTTTCATGGCATTCACTTGTTTCAAAATTTCCTTAGCCTACGATCACAGAAAGTATCCTAGGAGGAAGCAATTGCTCAGATCTTAAACAAATTTTCAAAGGTGTCCCCCAAGGGTCTATTCTTGGACTAGTAATGTTCAGCGTTTATATAGATAATCCTCCCGAATTATTACAGCCAGTAGGTAAGGTGTTTTATGTCATGTAAACAACGACGTACAGATTTACCTGGATAGTTCCATGGAACTCATGTACGTATATCTCGTATAAATAGCGACTTATATAGAATATGTTGCTGGTCAGTGATCTTCTGTCGAGGATTAGCCGGTTCCTCGGCATTACCATATTGAAAGTGAGATATCGGGGTTATTCCAGCAGTTGGGGCAGGAATATACATATGTATAAGCGGGGCGTATTGTGGAAGGTTACCTCAAACGCAAAGCTCCTGTGGCACTGTGATAGTGTTTTGGGCACTGAAAGATAAATAATAAAATATAACTCAGAAGGCACAGGATTAAAAAAAACAGTTTAAGGGTTTAAACCCTTTTTTTTGTTTGATTGTTATTACTAAATCGATAATAATAATAATCTGAACATTTAATTAATAAATGGAATTGAAGAGAAGAAATAAGGTGAATATAATAAAAACAGAAAACGATCAAGAAATTAACATATGTAGCTGTTAAAGATCAATGATATCGGGTTTTCGCATATTTATCGTAAAAATAGTTCATACTAAAGTTGTAGATCTTGCTATTGTCTACAAAAATGGTTCAAATAATTTTTTTTCGAAAATCCTAATATGCCCCCGCGGCCAGCCGTGACAATTACGACAAAAGTCGTAGTAAACCAAATTGTAGTGCTCGAAGCGACCTCTACGCTGGTACTTTTGTCATAGCTTTAATAGAAGCCGAGAAAATTGGAAAACAAATTGGTCATAATCTGTCTGGATAGGTGTGACGACGTGCGCCCGTTCTTCTCTTTCCCTGCGATCTTCCATTTTTTTGCACAAATTATTTTTCAATTTTTAACAGACGTCGAGTTAAAGATACGGCAAAAGTAATGATACCAGCGTAGAGGGCGTTTCAAGCACTATAAAAGAAACCAAAAATAGAAAAGGCCATTTTCAGCTCCTTCTTTATTAACAAAATGAATTATGGATTATTATTATTATCTTGTATGCACACGCTAATTTGAATAAAAAAATTAGTAATGTAAAGCCCAGCCTACCTGCCACCCCTACCATTGTGACGCCATACAATTATTGCAGCTCCAAGACAACCCTTTGAATGAACTTGGAAGATTTTAAAAAACAGCATTAAATTGTTAAATGCCACTCGCTATGGGATCTCTGTTTTTTTCTGCATCTCTGTATATTGTTTTCTTTAGAAAACGAGACACGAGAATAATGCCAAGCTGTCAAGTCATTTTTAAAAAGGAAGATAAAATTGCTCACGATTCACGCTAATTAAGCGTAAAAAGGGATAAAACACAAGTGTCAACCTTTTTCTCAGAAAAATTTTGTCTCATTATTTCTGTCCTAATAACAGTCTAAGATTAAACAGGGACTGGGTTGTCTTAATTGGCTCGTAGCAAACCCATTTCTTACGCAGTTCATCAAGGATAAAACAATAGCTCCGCTCGAAGACACGCAAATGTCTTAGCTGCAGGAATCCGAATAATTTCCCACTTAAGATTTATTTGCAACTGAACTTAATTAGAAATCGTGCAGTACACCAATAAATGCGGAGATGCACGCGAGTATCAATTGCCTATTTGATTGCTTTCAAAGACGCTGCTTCTCTGACTTGCAGGTATAAATATAAATCACCAGACCAACTGGTTACTATTAACTGCAAGGAGTCCTAAGATGTCCATTAAATATTCAAAACCCCGTCCAACGGGGATTAATTATCCCGGGGAAATGTGCTTTATGAAAAAATTCCTTGTTTCCATGGGAGATGCGGGAGAAAGCAAAAATGTCCTTCAACTGACGGCGGTTTGAAGTAACCTGAAAAAGGTCGAGCACTAGAAATATATTAGATTGTTCGATGATTTATTTCCGTCGTCCCTAGTCTGCATGGACGTGAGCCGAATCGATGAAGGGAATATATGCATGACGCCGCTCTTCTCCTAGCAGTTCTGCATTCTTAAACTTTGCCAACTCCGTTCTTTTTAAATTTCACTTTGGCGAGATGTTGTATTTAAATGCAGTCCCGAGCGGCCGTCTCCTGTCCTGACATGATTTATTGCAAAGAGCAGAGTCACCCTTTTCTTTAAAAAGGATTAACATTAAATAAATTGCGAGGCGGCTCTGATGATTGCTGTTTCATTAATTTTCGACGAGAGGATTTTATTGGCTGAGAAACTCTGTCCTATTTCGTCCCTCTGATTGTAACGAATGAAACGCATGTACTTTGGCTGTAACTAACTGCTCCAAACAATGGCAAAATTAAATTTGCGGTAGCCCTTCTGCAGTCCTTTTTGACAAAGAAACGGTAAAACCCCAGCAGAGGACCATTTCTCCGCTTATTTTGGTCACCATTAAGAATTTTGACATGAACATAAGATTTTGGGGATAATGCCGACGCCATGTGGCTTTCTCAGTAATGAACGAACGTTCGTATGGACAATTAAACGCAGAGTTTACTATTGCCGCTTCACAAATTTTACTCCGTTTCCAACTCGGCTGTAATTAAATTTTATGAACAAGTGAAATGTATCCTCACCGCTCATATTGTAGAGGATGTCTCGCGAACCGATCGATCTCTCAAAATTAAATTTAAAAGACTTATTCCGTAAAAATGTTTGGTGTCAAATTTCTTGCACGTGTTATTACGTCGCGAATTTTCCGCAAATTCCTTTTTGATTGATGCGCACGTACATTTGCTAATGGAATTCGAAATTTGCAAAATGAATATCTTGCAATCTTACCATAAAATGACATCCCTGAAGGCCCCTCGTCAATGCCACTGTTGTTTTAAAAGTAAAAGTAGAACGCGTGTTAGTAACTGGCGGATGACAATTTTAGTGCTAAATGACGTTACTTCCTTTTCCTTTGTTCATCCCTACGTTTGGTATAGCAGAGTAAATTTCTTTTGATCCCCTTGTAAGCATATTTTAAATAATTTATATATACTTTATGTTGATATTTGGTTTGTAAAAATAATCAAGAGATTCTACTGTAGTCAAAGCACAACAATAGAAAATTAATTAGAACTATTACAGCAAACAATTAAAGCCCGACAAGGCTGACAAAAACTGAAATGTTGCCAAAATTTGTAAAATTGAGCACCATATTTGAAATCAGTGACCCCAAAAACGCTCTCGCCCAAAAGTTTTATAAAAAGCAACAGGATTTACCAGGTGTCTAAGCTTAAATCCGCTGTTTGTTTATAGATGGCGTTAGTGAGAATTTGACATCTGTCAACATTAATCAATACACATCATCAGCAATTTCTTACAACACATACATTTTTCCTTTTTTCTAGTTTTTTGCCAGAAAGAGATCATATGCCGGAAGTTCTTCTTTTCTGCTTCAATTTGAAGAAATCGGCTGCCGAAATGCATCGAATGCTTGTGGAGGCCTATGGCGACAGGGCTTTATCGGAAACAACGTGCAGAGATTTTGACCTGAGCGACAAGAAGCGATAAAATCGGCCCAGATAGGTTGAGGACCATCAGTTGCAGGCTCTTTTGGGCGAGGACGATACTCAATCGCAACAAATGCTTGCGAAACGGTTGAATGTTCCTCAACCTCTCTCTCTCTTAAAACGTTGAGATGTTGCTGGTGTTCTTTTCATGTATGATATCGTTACTGGCGCCGTAGACTATACTAATCCTTTATAACTTTCAAATATTAATTTATTCACGCCCCCGAGTGACTACAGGGAAATTTTTCTTTATGCAGATAATCAATTCAATTTAATTCAATACTATAAATTGATATTTTTTTTAAAAAAAATATTGTGGTCCTATGTTAAAAAGTATACATTTTACTATGAAAATGTGTTCACATACTTTTCTAAAAAGTCAATAATTTCGAAGTTATTAAAAATTGAACACGTTGGGTGTATCTCACCCCAGCGTTAAGTCAGTCCTAGGCCGTAGGGTAGGTGTCGGAGTTAAGCCTAGCAAACCACTTCCTCACAGTTCTCCAACTTCAGTTATACCTAGTACTTTAAGTAATCATGTACAGGTGGATTTTGAGTTTACATGTATATGTGCGGGCAGATTATGAGTATTGTTGATGCACGTAAGCTCATATCCGATTGCCAATCAGGTTTTCGTCCGTAACACAGTTGCGAAACTGCTATGTTAAAAGTGACATTGGATATTAGAGCTTCTATTCTATCTACAAACTGTCAAGAGCCTGTCATTTTTCGAATTACGCGGAAAATCTTAACAAATCATTTTCATAAGAGCGACTCCAGCAAGTGGATGTCGGTAACAAGTTATCGGGTTATTGTGCAATGGTCAGCGGAGTGCCTCAAGGATTAGTCATGGGGCCCCTCCTCTTCTCGCTCTTCATAAACGATCTATGTGAGATTGTCAGGAATACAAAAATTCATTTACATGCCGATGACGTGCAATTGTACATCTGCAAACCGTTATGTGTGACTACACAGTGCATTGATATGATCAATCTGCACTTGGAGCGTATTTCCCAATGGGCATCGCGTAACGAAATTCTGCTAAATCCAAATAAATCACATTTCCATATCTACACGAATTTAAATCTGCCACTAGTAAAGCTTAACAATATTACACTACCCTACGTAAGTAGTACGAAAAGCCTTGGGATTTATATAAATTTCAATATGAGTTGTTGCCACGTTTCGGAAGCCCTTAAAAATATATACATACTCCGGTCTTCGCAGGTTATGGCCTTCGGAATCAATTCTGCCATCAGGTATACGAGCTAAACTTGTGAGGAGTTTACTGCTACCATTCTTTACATATGGTAGCTTAATTTTCCCGAAGCTGGACAACAAATGTCACAGAAGAATATAGGTAGCATTTAACTATTGCATTCGCTTTATATTTGGACTACGGCCTTTTGACCACGTCTCTTCTTTAATTGAGTCATTGCTGGGGCGTTCTCTGGACTCCAATTTGAAACGAAGACACAAACTTTCCGGACAACCCAATATATATCTTTTTTATTTGAACAAAGGAGAATTTTTGCATACCTACCATTCCACATATGTATGTTCTTTGGGAAAAATTAGCTACACACATATGTAAGTATGTACGGTTTTACTATCTATATAGCTAACAATAAAAAGGAAAACCGCACCATCAAAATGCCTTTGAGTATGAACTGTGCAAAATAAAAAACGTCCACTCAACTCTGCTATTATTAAAATGTAGAAATATTTTTAATTGCCTTAACAGGAAGTAGTTGTACATACGAATACATTATCCATACATATGCACATTTGAAATTCTACTGCAGCCAGCTGATTCCTCAATCATTTCACTTAATGAGAAATATCCACAAACCAATCGAACCCTCTCGCCCGCACCCCTGTTAACCACAATGCTTTGCAATCACTTTAATATTCGTTTCATTAGGAAGCAAACAACTTCCTGGGGAAGGAAGTCGACGGCACTCCAGGAACAGCACTAAGAAGCAGCGAAAACAAAATTTTGATAATTAAGGTCACGTGTCAAGGCGACGGGTAGTGGGCGCGCTCTTCTATTGGATAAATGGATAAAAAATCGACTGAAACAAAACACTTCGGAAGTGTAAATATTGGCGCTTCTATAAAAAGTGCCCGCTCAATATGTAAATAAAATTCATTGGTGGCTGCAGGAGCCACCGATACGGGCGATGGCGGTAAGTATTGAGATGTCACACTCCTGGGCACGGGACGCTTTTTATGAGATTCGATTGTTAAACGATACCTCCGGGAAACGCAAATAACTCCCGCAGTAAAATACCGCCATTAAAGTCAAAAAGTGATAAATTGAATGAAAAGCGATGAGGACCTTCCCAGGATGCTAGCGATATCAGTGGGAGCCACTAGTGGATTGGAAGAGGTGAGTGCTGCCAAGGTTACCGTGATATCATGCCTCGCCTCGAAAGGCAATTACTTATTGCGCGTGGACTAAATTTTATAATTAATTACAATTGCGACCATATATCACCTGAAATGACCCTTTGCCAGCGTTCTGACTGACATGAACGCTTCTAGGGAAGTGCGCGCGGACCGCAACAATCTCTCACCACCCATAGGTATTCTAATGAAAGGGTTAATTTCAAGTAAATGTGTGGCCGCACCTTTTTATGAAGCTCATGTGCTCCTGCTTTGCACAGACGAAGGACAAGCAAATTTATTCCGTTTACCGGAGTGAATCACATACGGCACCGTGGTCATCACCCACTCAGGAGGCAATTTCCCAAGAGCCTTTTAAAAGGGGCTCAGCAGATTAAGTGAATTAGTGAAATTATTTTCCGCCAAGGATGAGTTAATTACGATTTTATCCAGGCACACATCTCTGTTGCTAGCAGCTAGCTATCGTTCCTTGCACACGACCATTGTATAGGGTAAGGCCCAAATGGCACATGCCCGAGATATTTTACAGGTCCACTGTGCAAATATTTGAATGTTGCAATCGCGACATATGCCAAACGACCACATTCTAGTGAGTAATTGTGGTGTCCTTTCAGAACAAACAAAGATTGCATGGGAAACCCTAATAAGTATTTCAGGCAAAAATAATTTCATGTTTCAATGTTTGGACAGGCGCCTTGCCCCATCACTTGATTACGCGGATTTTATTATGGTGCTAGGGTTTGGGCGTGTGCTAATTTTTTTCTTTCTTTTTGATACTGATAGTAACTCAGTAAACTTCACCACTGAATTTTTTCTTCCACGTAATTTTTAACCTACTGCCTGCGGAATTAAATGTCTAATTTATAAAACTAGAAGGTAAGGTAAGGCGTGGTACCTACTTAGCACTTGGAAATTAATAATTATGTCTTGCAAAATGTCTTCAAATAGTACAGACCTGCCATGGTGCGTATATGACCAACATTTTTTTTTTCATACTCTTTAACTGACAACATCGATTACTTTTACATTTCCAAGTCCTAGGAGGTAGCTAATCCAACTACACTTTCCATAACCGAACACCGAAGAAAGAACTGATGAAAAAGAGACAATTCTAGCATCAACGAAAGTCGTTTATTATACATATAACAGGCGGACTGAAAAGTTCGTTGGCTAGCATAGAAAAAATTATTTTTTTGATAGAATTTGATTTTATTATTCAATATAGTTCCCTTCGAGGGCGATACAACGATTATAGCGGTCATACAATTTTTCGATACTATTTTTATAATACGATTTGTCTTTAGCCTCAAAATAGGCTTCAGTTTCGGCGATTACCTCTTCACCGGCGCGAAATTTCTGTGGAATTGGATCCGGTGTGAAATAGTGGAGCCATGTTTCATCCATCGTCACATATCGACGCAAAAATTCGGATTTATTACGATTGAACAGCTCCAAACACTGCTTAGAATCATCGATGCGTTGTTGTTTTTGGTCGATTTTGAGCTCCATCGCGGCACCCACTTTGTACAGAGCTTTCGCATATCAAAATATTCATTTACGATATGACCAACACGTTCCTTTGATATCTTTAGGGTCTCAGCTATCTCAATCAACTTCACTTTACCGTTATCAAAAATTATTTTGTGGACTTTTTTGATGTTTTCGTCGGTAATAGCCTCTTTGGGGCGTCCACTGCGTGCATGGTCCTCGGTGCTCATTTCGCCTCGTTTAAATTTAGCAAACCACGGTGCAAAGTCCAAATAATGTTTATCAAGCCAAGCCTTGGTTTCAACAGTATTTTTTTTCGCCAAAAAGCAATGCTTTATTAACCCACGAAATTCGTTTTCATCCATTTTTTCAAAGTAACAAAAGTTCTTTCACTAAAAATGCTATAACTCAGATACTAATAATACAACAGCTATCAAATATATACACACGTCTTTTAAAGGTTAGGGCTAACTAAAAATCATATGGATTTGATACTAGTAGAGCCATCTATGGGTCAGCCTACGAACTTTTCAGCCCGCCTGTTATGTACATAGACGTCTAAATACCTGCTGGTTTTTGCATGGTGTTTTCGATGGGATTTGAGCTCGGGCCGCCTGGCTTCTAGTGCGGACACGTCGGCCTTACTCCAATTTGACACTCCATATCTGCTACACTTATAATCTGACTCTTTGAAAAGCAAACAAACTTCATTCATGTGGGATTCGAACCCGCCATCTCTGAAACAGTAGTTCATTTTTCTCGCCGTTGATCCACAGACAGCCGGAGTTCGTTCAGTTTCAAAGACTGAAGATTGGTTAATTTTTAATGCAGAGATATTTGTTTGATCGCCGTGAGACAATGAATTCTTTTTCTGTAATTCAGTGTTGCCAGAGCGAGCATACAATTCTTTTTGAAACATTTTAAATAAATTGAGTTCTTTTTCAGAAAAATTACATGATATAAAACGAGGTTATAATTTTACTGTAGTGCTGTAGAAAGTGTCAGAAGGTTTTATTACACAATATTGTTTCTTTTTAAAAAGTGGAATGGGACTTAAATAATTTTTGCAGACTATATTAATAGAAAATTTGATTTAATGTACTTTGATATTTTCGCAACTTGCTTTTTAAACCGTAAACATTCTTTTGGGGAGACCGAACACTGAAAATTCGATTAACGCTCTGAATGCGATACCTCTTGGGCAGAATGGGAATTCTCAAAGATATTGATTGATATAGGGATAACACTTTTCAATATCGTAGGCCCAACTACGAGCAATACGGTGCCACAGTCATTTCCGTTGAAGAGAAAATAATCGTTGCACAATAATCAAAGTAAGTAACCGCTTTAAAAATAAGGATATTCTGTGTTTCCCTCCCGTATGTATGTTTGTTCGTTTGTACGAATTCTCAAAAACCACCAGACCGATTTTGATGATTCCCTCGCTGATATAATCTATATATTTCTGGGGAGGTTTTAATATATAATGGTGTGTATTTATTCAAAATGGCTGATCCAATATGGAGACCGAAATTTTGAAATTTCAAGTCATTGCGATGAAATCGAATAAAGGTAGCTGTGGAGATCGCTGATTTCGAATCTGCTATCAAAGTTTAAAATAATGAAAACCATTTCAAACATATGTGTCTATTTCTCTGTGCACATAATTGTCATAAATAGTCAATCATTGGTCTCTTCCTTTTGGCGTATCTTGACTCACAGGCTGTCACAACCACACAATCAATCGATCTGAAAATAAAATAAAAACACCCTGTGAGCACTCTTGCCTGGAGAACTCCTATTTAGCGTCGAGATCGTTGTAATATGATACAAATAATTTTTGAAAGAAATTAAATGAATACGAGGTATCCAGTGTGATGAGAAAACTGCGGGGACACACCCACCTCATTTCATCCCGGCATCCCCCAGAAAATGAAGAACCCTTTTGGGTTACACCACCCGCAAGTTTTTCGATCTGGCTCGGTTTACACCAACCTTTCGAATGCCATATTGGGACTCCCTGATATCTCCCGGAAAATGAGGAACAGTCTGGGTTACACCACCCGCTTGTTCCACGATCCGACCCGGCTTAAACCAGCCTTTCAAATGTCGTATGGGGCCTCACGATTTTAATCCCAGAAATTAAACAATTTAAATGTAAACATCAACGATCTCGTCGCTACCACTGCGCAGATTTAATAACTACAATTTTCTAGGCATTTTAACCTAATCATGCACTACAAAACTACTCCAAGAAGAACACTCAGTGATTACTCACTCTAGTTCCAAAATAATGCGCCACGCCAATCACTCAGTTTTTTTTAACAGTAATTCGTCCAACTAACTCACTCAAGTTTTCTTAGCACTATACTCTTTTTTCAAGGTGATTAAATTACTCAGTTTTTAACACTACTCTTTATAAAACTTATTAAATTGCGACACTTTTATTTTTCATTTAAACGATAAATCTTCTCGGCCAGCTCAACGTAAAATGAGCTGCCCTTGGAAAATATCCAGACAACTACCTATGAAAATTTCATGCATAAACACGCTTGATGCTTCGCATGCCATTTTATGGCACCCTCATAAAGCCCCAACCCGAACTCTCAAAAAGGGCTGCGCACGTCGCCAAGCGAGGCACCGAATCTCAGCTCTAAACTAACAGACCCGGGCAAAGTTTGACTTCATGGGAGCAGTATACCTCCATAAACCTGAGTGCATTTCGGGTCATTTCGGCTCGCTCCATTAACGCAATGAGGAGTGAGTACATGTCCACCATCACTGATTCAGGACAGGAGTATGCATTTCTCGCTTGCACTTGCAGGAGGCACCAAAAAAATATTTCATTGAGGTGGGCACCGGGAGTCAAAAGATCCTACCTGAGGAGCACTCGGGAGTCAAAAGAGCTCTAAACCATAGCTGGGCAGAGTTTGACTTCAAGGGAGCAGTATACCTCCATAAAAACCTCCATAAACCTTTCGCATTTCGGGTCATTTCGGGTCGCCCCATTAACGCAATGAGGAGTGAGTACATGTTCACCATCACTGATTCAGGACAGGAGTATGCATTTCTCGCTTGCACATGCAGGAGGCACCAAAAAATATTTCTCGCCACCAAAAAAATATTTCTCGCTTGCACTCGGAGCATCGTCTATGTCCTGTGTGCCGCACAAGTAATTTTTCACGACAGGAGTATGCATTTCTCACTTGCACTTGCAGTAGCAATGAGGTGGGCACTCGGGAGTCAAAACAGCTACCTGAGGAGCACTCGGGAGTCACAGGAGCAGGGTTTGCCCGTGTGTGCTCTAAACCATAGCTGGGCAGAGTTTGACTTCAAGGGAGCAGTATACCTCCATAAACACCTCCATAAACCTTTCGCATTTCGGGTCATTTCGGGTCGCTCCATTAACGCAATGAGGAGTGAGTACATGTTCACCATCACTGATTCTGGACAGGAGTATGCATTTCTCGCTTGCACTTGCAGGAGGCACCAAAAAAATATTTCTCGCCACCAAAAAAATATTTCTCGCTTGCACTCGGAGCATCGTTTATGTCCTGTGTGCCGCACAAGTAATTTTTCACGACAGGAGTATGCATTTCTCACTTGCACTTGCAGCAGCAATGAGGTGGGCACTCGGGCGTCAAAACAGCTACCTGAGGAGCACTCGGGAGTCACAGGAGCAGGGTTTGCCCGTGTGTGCTCTAAACTCTAAAAGTCTAAAGAGTCTAAAGGCTTTGAAACTAAGAGTCAAGGGTATACAACGGGCAAAACAGCCCTGAGTTGTTTACTCAGGTGCCCCGAAACTTAAATGCGTTTCGATAACCTGCGCAATCTTCGCAGGCAGAAACGAATTCTAATTTTCTACGCATGCAAAATAAACCCTTTCTTACACTTTCAACATTGAATCCTAAGATTTTATCAGATTTGTGAAGTTGGTGCGAACACCTGACTGATTTAATCTAAACTGTAATAAGGAGACTCAATCCAAAACCAAGCTCAACTTCTAAAGAGGCATGATTTTTTACTCCGATTTACATACATGGCGAAAATAAGAAGAGTAAGCCAAATTCCTTTACGCAAACAGTGGCCCATTATAATATAATACCTTGCAAGATTATTACATTATCAGGTTATTTATTTGGATTTTGTGCTATGTGGAGCAGATTGTACAGTAAGACATGGTTGCATCCCTATGCACGGTTTACGTTAAAATTTATATCCACAGAGAAAAGGTTAAGAAACGATATAGTGATTTTGGTGCAAGCCTGTGATCTCCTAAGTAATTTGGCACGATTGAACGTACTTCAAATGTCATTCCAAGTGTGAATTATATTGAAGGAAAATAATGCAGAGTGATCTCATCGGCATCTACCGTGATGGCTGGTATAAAGCAGAAACACCAATTGGTGTAATAAGAATATCTTATAGGACAAGTTTCTGTTTTCTTCGGGATTTTACAAGTCATTTGCATTCGTTCGAATTTTTTCTCGCTGGTTTATCCCAAAGGATTTTTTTTTTTATACCTACAAGGGTAATAAACCAAAATAATTTTATAATTAAATCTTTTCGGATAATTCTTCAGTTCACACCGGCAATTTTTACAATTGGTTAGAAACTTCATGTTTTGTTTAGCTATATTAGTTAAGCCAGCCTCTAAATGGGTAATAATAAATAATAGGTACCCTACAATATTAGAAGAACTTAGCACAGTGCTCGTAATATTGATGTTGAACTAATTGATGGTTTAAAAGTTAGCTGAGCAAATGTATTCATTTATCGCCATAAAGCAGAAGTAAATTAGTTAAGTATCGGTTTGTCAAGGCTGGCGGTAATCATTTTATATGATCTATTGATACCTAGATAACTCACTTATTCAATTATCGCCTCCCTCTTCTGCAAGTAATTGCTGGTTTCTGTAACTCAGTGCACAACAACAGAACGCGAGAATCATTGATCCTTTGAGTCAGTATTTGCTTGACTCTTTATTGCGTCGTCGTCGGTGAAAATACAAGAACTGTGAAAACATGGAAAAGTAGGACATATGTTCGCTAAAGAACGAATCATTTACATTTTTATGCTGTGGCCTCCTTACGTCAACTCGGCACCCCTTAAACGATATAAGGCGGCCGGGCTAATTCAGTTACGCTCCGTTCCATCCACCCGTACACATTTACACCGTTTTGTGTTTGATTACACGTCGCGCGACGAAATTACCACCCTGCCGGATCCGGTTGAATCATTCAATTATTAACTAACTTGGTTTCATTAGAGCCCAGGCACTGAGAGTGGTACTAAACGGCGCTATCAGGGGGGGCTTGTGAATAATTCAAAGATTTGATTAATTACAGGCATTGCGACTGTTTGATCAGCAATCATAATAAATTCGTGTTTTCCTTGTCATCGGAATATACACAGCGCCAAAGGACGAGCACACCGCGAATAGGATTCATAAATATTTCTGGCATAAGGCTCCTATCGATTTCCCCAGTCAGGAATGAAGCTTTGCTTACATACTTGTAGATACTCATGCTCAAGTCTAAGCCGGGGGAAAGGATTGATTTTGCAAAGAAATAGGATAAGTATATACAGTGCCAGTGGGAACCAATCCTCTTGCCGCATTTTCTACGGATATCAAGTTTGTGCTCCGCGCCACACCCGAAGATGTCTCCAAATTCTTAGCTGCCATTGTATTGATACGAAACTGCGCGGAGGATAAGGTCAGGAAAAATCTGAGAGCTCCATTTGCACTTCTGCTTCTCCCCATGACTGGCAGTGATGCTGAAGGCGTGGTCAGATTTTTCAAGCGAAAAGAAAGCAATTGCTGTTTGTTTAACATTTGAACAATTATACATCGCCACACTGCTTCCAGATTGTTCCGAATTTGCTTTTCAATAACCAATATCTTGAATTCCATTCTGCATAGAGCCATGTTAAAACCCTAAGGCAACCTCTAAAATACTCGATTATTTATTTAGGGATTGTAGGAGTTTCTACATATCAGTAATTTTAAAAATATTAGAAAAACGGCTAATATTTTTGCCTCCAGTCACCTTGTGTGGCTAAAAGGAGGATTAAACTCGGGAAGTGGACGCAGGACACCTTATTGCACAAAACAGGAGTCAAGAGTTTTTTTTATGTGTAGTAAGTTTTTCAAGAGACGAAACTCCAGTCACCTTATGTGACGCAGGATACCTTTTAAGGGTTTCGTAGCCAAATGGCAAAAACGGAACCCTTATAATTTCGACATGTCCGTTTGTCCATATGTCACAGGCTTATAACTCTTCCAGCTTTACATCGATTCTGATAAAATTTTACATGCATGGTATCTCGTGTGAACCTCGACTTAGTTATGAAATGAAATCATAAAAAAGAAAATTAGCGGCCGTTCCAGACAGAGAACTGAGGAATGAAATGGTTTTTTTCTGGTTTGGTTCTGGTTTGTACTGATTCGACGGGGAGTTCAAAATTCTGATAATGATGAAAATAACTGTATCGTATATAAATCTGACAAAAATGGTTCAAAACCGACTGCTTATTTGAAAACAAAATCAATCAAATTTAAGCTTTCTTCGATAATAACTCTACATTTTGTAGATGTCCTTTCACTGTTTAGCCTCTGGATAGTAAGGCGTGGTGGTATGTAGCCTAAAGCCTTCCTCGAAAAAAACTCTAAATGTATGTAGGTGAAAGGAGCATCGAAATCTGTTCACAGACTCCGAAGTTTATCGGTCGTACACAAAGATAGTTACCTACACACAGAAATCGTATTTTAGTAGTAGAGTATTTTCTATTATAATTTAAGAAATATTTACAAAAAACTAGAATTCACCCCCTAAATCCAATGGTTCAAATTATTCGTACTTTCCAGGATAGCTAAAAGGACATCTAAATAAAGGTATCTGCAAAAATTCAGCCTGGATAAATCGATTACTTGTCACAGCATACAAAATTCTTGAATATTTCTTACAAAATCAACCCGTCGCGTCGTTATTAACTAAACTTCTATGAATTTCCCTCCAAGTTTTCGTATTTCTACCGGCTCTCATTCCTAGAAACTCTCTGCATTTTAGAACCCTACCCAACAACGGCTGGTGCCGATTGAAACATTGAATTTCCACACGCCTCACCTTCACTTAGGTCGGTGCCAACAAACTCTTCGCTGCTCTCGTGGCCTGACCCTCAACCAACTGGCCAAGTACAGAGACCCAGGCCTAATTCATATATGTTATGTAAATCAATATATGTTCAGGCTTTCGTTTTCGTTGGCTTTTCGCTTAAAAATTACATATTTGTTTTACAAAAAAATTATAAATAATAATATATATTATGTACTTACAATTTTTGGTGATCATACATAAGAAAATGCTCGTGCACACTAATGTGTGGTGTATCGTTGGACAGGTCTCTAAAAATGCGAGAAAAATTCTTAAGAGACGTTTTTCCTTACCTGAACGGTTTGTGTAATATGGGGCTTCTAATGTCGTTTAAACTGCACCCCCCCCCCCCCCCCCCCTACTTTACAATCATTAGATTCAAAATTCTGAAAAATATAGTGGCCCTTTCTATGGTAACTACTGTTGCAACATTTGACTACCTGGTAAATCTTGACAACAACCGAAATGTTCCTCGGAGAAAACATTTCCCAACCTCGCTGTCACCCACAAAAGCTCAACAGAAACCGAAAAGCGAAAAATAGCTGAAGTATTTATTTTAACTTTTTGTTACAGAAAAAAATACAATCTTGGCCCGTGCTTCTGCCAGACAGATGCGCACTCGCGTGAAGTTAGCACCCCTTCTCACGAACATTGAAATTTTTTCGGTGGTACCTGGTAGATTTAACATAGTTGTGGAGTCCTAGATAGAAAATTAGAAGAGTTCTGGCGAATTAAGCTTGAAAATCGCAAAACACGTTTTGGTGGTGCTACTTCACGCCGACCGCTTTCTTGGAAAAAAAGATTTCTGACTGCATAGTCGTGTATCTATGGTAAAAAGTGTTCTAGAGTTCCTGATAGGTTTTAGCAATAGTTCTGGGAAAATAAAAAATGTTGCAAGTTTTCCAGAAAACTAACAAAAAACATTATTTTTAAATTCTGATTCAATATTCTGCGAAGCCTTGTGAGAGTTCTGAAGGTTCTGCATGCACAACTCCGATGACAGAATTTTTACAATGTAGACGTGGTTTTTGTGAAGCTCAAATTAAGCAGATTGCATCTTCCCAGAAAGAGCGAGTGATGTGGACATTGTCAACAGACTGTGATTAATAGAACCTTCTCTCATGAATAATTGATACAGATGCCTTTAATAGCTGCTGAAGATGTCGGAAATCCTTCAAGGAACTTAACTAATACCAACTCATTTCGGAACGAGCGCCCGGTGAGCTCCTCCTTGCTGTTTTCTGGTAGATTAACCTTTGATATCCTTGCGACGTTATCAGCGCTACTCCGTCTGCTCCATGATGAGAAAACTTCTACAAGTTGATTTTCTTATTGGTTCGAGGAAATCCTCTTTGAAATGGAAATTCAAATTGCCAGGAGCACTGCTTTGACTTTGGATCTTAATGCTGCGGGGGAACCGGCGGTAATATGTCAGACGAAATTCTCTTCGCAGATCCTTGGGAGGATCTGTTGGGCGTGGGACACATCTGCCTTCATTTCATCCTCACCGTTAAGGGCTATAACGAGTTAAATTAGATTCATGAAGTTGAAATGAACCGTTTTAAGGATTTTTCTACGCAATTTCTGGAGCACGCATAGCCTTGACGAAGAAGATTTTAGCTGTTGCATACTGATTAATACTTTGCGTATTTCTGAATATTGCAGGCAAATGATGTGCGATGGAAATCATTAACTAAACTTATGATATCAGGTAGATTTTGAGAAAGCTATTAACGATGAAAATACTTTAAATTTATAAGATACTAGCTTGCCGGACCAGGCGTTTCCCGGGATACTATTAATTTTGTGTTCCTTAATTTTACAACGCCTCCCTACTGCACTACCGCCTCTCCCAGTGACCCAGCGTTTTCCTGTTTGCGTTTTGCACATGTTTTAGATATTTTCCAACAGTATTATTAAATTTAGTTTTCTTCATTTTACACCACCTCCTTATTGCACCCCCTCTCCAATATCTCCAAGCGGGGTGGGGGTGGTCTCATATTTGGAAATTTGAATAGCAGAATCGAAATCAGTGATTCCGAAAATTCCCTAGTGTGGATTTTCAGTGAAATCCCTTGAAGTTTAATTTTTTCGGCCGCCATATTGGATCCGACATCTTGAATTCCAAAATTTTGAATGCAAGCTCGATATCTGTGACCCCGAAAACCTCCTATTGCCTTTTTCATAAAGATTCCTTAAAGTTGGAATATTCGCTTCATACAAAACGGAAATTTCGATTTTCTCGATTTCCCGGCTTTTCCTTTGGGGATTCCCGATTTTTATCGAAATCGGTCAAGCAGTTTTTGAGTTTTAGCGAGACATACAGACAAACATTCAATTTATATATATAGATTTTTTGGCGTGAAAGTATCTCCTATTTAAGGTGCGGAAATTTGTTTTCTATAATTATTTAGCACATAGCTTACAAAAGAAGTAACTTTCATAAAAAATGTTAAGTTTGTATTCCAAACGGGTCTTTTCGAATACGTTATATAAAACGCAACTCGAGAATTACTAATCCGATTTAACTACATTATTTTTTAATTCATAGGTACGTTGTTTACGTGATCGAGTTTTGGTCTATATTTTGTAACGCTACGCGATAACATACAAGAATTTCTAAATTAATTTCTACTCATACTCCTCATAAGTTTTTAAGACAACAAATTTTGAAGTCGGCGATGATTGCCTAAAGGACTATTTAACGCATTGTTTAATTGCAGTTAACAGTGTGAAAAAAAACTAAACGTTACAACAACTTAAGGATTGATGGAAATGCAATATAAATATTCTATTTCATCGAATCGTATTAAAAAGAGTTATATTAACGTGCGTGAAAATAGATTGCCCACGTGAAAATAGATTGCCCACGATGGAAGTATTGCCATCAACGGCAATCGGCTAGTTTTCACCCGAGTTGCACACTCTATTTTTCATCACAAGTGCGGTGGTGGGTTCGATAAAGAGGTGGGGGAAGGAGGAGTTCGTGGGGGCGGAATGGGATTTCTTGAAGAAATATTCTGAGTGCACGAGTCTTAACCAGAGCCGGGCAAACTCGGCTCTTTTGACTCCCGAGTGCTCCTCAGGTAGATTTGTAGAGCTCCTCATTGCTATTGCAAGTGCAAGCGAGAAATATTTCTGGAGTTCCTCATTGCTCCTGTAAGTGCAAACGAGAAATGCATACTCATGTCCAGTGATCAGTGATGGGACATGTACTCACTCCTTTTCATTGCGTTATTGGAGCGACCATTACGAACGAAACAACGAAAAG
The DNA here is from genome assembly GCA_947538895.1 of Neoitamus cyanurus. NCBI lineage: Eukaryota > Metazoa > Arthropoda > Insecta > Diptera > Asilidae > Neoitamus > Neoitamus cyanurus. The sequence continues at coordinate 16,846,683 of OX384544.1, forward strand.
TATTAAAAGGATGCTTAACATGAGCGAGTATATAAAAAAAATGGGATTTCTTGAAGAAATATTCTGAGTGCATTTCCATTTCAGGTACCCGTGCGTTATTCTAAGCCTCACGTGCGTTCTTTAAAATTACCAGTGGGTTATTCCCAACAGGCTTTATAGTGGGCAATCGGCGAGTTTCCACCCGTAAACCCGTGCGGTATAGTAGTGGTTTCCCCGCACGTGTGATGAAAATTATATTTTATAACTAGGGGACTGTGGATATGGTATAATATGTCTCCTCATTCCCTATCCCAACCCCCATGAGTAATATCAGTAAGCTTTTAATACGATTTTTACATCAAAGTTCTTCAAAGTAAATGCTTCATTTTTATATTTATAGTTTTAATACCAACATACTATATTTACACTTAACCCTAACAAGTTTTTATCAAACACGTTGCCCAATCATTATTTTACCCTAATTCATTGTTGAAGGATTTTAAATTTGGCCAGGAACTGTACATCCTGCTATTAAAGTCACTGAAAAAAGCTCGCCAATTGGGCTTTTCTCATCCGATTTTGTGAAACTCTAATATCCTATTCATAAACCAACCCTCAAAATGTAAGAATTGTAGCTTCCCTGAGTGGAACGGAATTAAAGCGACGAATACATGGGCGGCACAGCTGCTCTTAATCTACTACTGCTTTACGGTCGGATAAACAATTGTATATACTAAAGTGCGGATGCATAATTTTTTTTTCCGCACGCATGAGGGAAAAGTACCACTAAAACGCACGCCTTTGCGTGCGGTAAGTTGCTTATTTCCCACTGCGTGCTTTCGACGGTCAAAAAACACGCTGCAGAAAATAAAACACGCACCTCGGTACCCAAGACAAGAGATACGGAGATCCCTGTGTGCCGCAGAAGTAATTTTTCACGTCAGGAGCATGGAAATATGAACTAAGCACGGAACGGCTGTAAGCCAGATTTAGCGTACCACATTCCCTGATGTGTTAGAATTGGCTGTGTTCGTATGGTCGCTCATTGCAGGCGTAAATATGTAGACATAATCAGAAGGGGGCTTACAATTCAAAATTTTCTGAAGTTCTTTCCATAATGTCTATGCCCCCTTTAACATTTATTTACACGCTGGCATTCACCGCTTGCGCCCCGCTTGCGACGATTCTTATTTAGCTCTCCCTCATAAACGCTGTTGCTGTTCTCCTCTAGGAAGCACCCCTTAGGTGGTCGCTCACGTACAGGGTTCATACACGATACAGCCGTTCCGTGCTTAGTTAGTATTTCTATGGTCAGGAGTATGCATTTCTCACTTGCACTTGCAGGAGCAATGAGGAGATGCAGAAATATTTCTCGCTTGCACTTGCAGTAGCGTAAAGGTTTCGTTACGACAAAATCTTTATTGCCAATGGTCCTTTTTATAAGTGTTTAGGATTGGAATTTTTGTCCTCAACAATTTCCAGGTAATCAGCAACATTCTTGAAATATGCACGCAGAACCTTCCTCATTACTTTGCTGCAATATTTCTTTATTTTCACTAAGCAAAACTCGTTACAAGCGATAGTCTTGTTGTAATTATTTCTTAAATTATTATTATTATATCGCTTCGCTCGTGCGTTTATTGCTGCAGCGTGCGCAATCGGCTACTTACCGCACTTGTTGCACAATATACTATAAACGGTACGAATTAATTGCTGATGCGTCCGCCTAATTTTCGCGTCGAACCTGATCCCACATCACATTCTATGAGAAGTGCTTCGATAGGACGAAGTCCTCAATCTTTTTACAATGAATGGTAGAGATCACTTGAACTATTCAATTAAAAGACAAATAAGGAGCTCAATTAAAATCGATATAATTTCTACTTAGTCTATTGGAATCACCCATGCTTTTGACCGAAAGCACAAAATCACATAATCAGCCTCAATTTTGTCATGTAACATAAATTCAGTCTAAATAAGGCAAGATGACCTCTTTGATAATTCTGACGCTCCTATGCCAAAATAAGTGGTAAACGTGCGGCTTTGTTACAAAAACTAACTTCCCAGCATCCTGGAGAGTCTTCAGTCCGATCGCGTCAGTTTTATAAATGTCTCGCTGTTGCAATGGCACCACATCCAACGATCCATTGAAATAACCAAATTGACTATAACATAAAACTCAATTAGCTTCGCAGCCCGAGGAGTTGCAGGCGTCTTACCTAGATTGCCATGGAGTGATAACACCATCGTTCGGGCCGCCGATCAAAACCATTTTCTCGAGCTTTGTTAGGGCGCTCTTAAAAGCAGTTGAGTTGGAGGTCATAATCTCGTTGTTCACATAAGGCAGGAACACGCTGTACTGGAAGTACAGTTGCTGCTTGTTTGGATCATTCCAGTAGTTGCCCACAGAAGTGTGCTGACCCACGCGGGAGTAGAACAGTTCAAAGGCAGTTTTGGCAGCAAGGTCAGGGAATATTAAATGTAGGAATTCCGCTAGAAAGAGATCGAGTTGTAAGAAAACTTCATGGAGCTGATGGAAATTCTCACTTCCGTACTGGCCGGCTTGAGGTGAAGACAGAGATATGAAATTCTTTACGTTGTGCTGCGGAAAGGCCTGCAATATGGCTCTCGCTAGCAGACCGCCTTGGGAGTATCCTTGAAAGATCAATTGTTAATCCAGTACTCATCCAGGCTCATGGGGCGTCTTACCTATAAGGTGTATCCCATCCGGGTGCTCCTTGCCAATTTCCATAACATAATTTCCGATCTCCTTCACTTGCCTCCATGCACTTTCGAGGCTGTTCCAGTTTGAAAATTTTTCGCAGTTGTAAACCTTTGTGTCCGGGTGATACTGCAATTTACGGTTTGAGAAACATTTCACTTGCAAATCAGATAATCACCTTCTGAATCACCCGTTCCATAAAGGCCATGTTCTCCGACCCGGATAGGATGCCATGCAGAAGCACCACTGGTTTGTAGCAGAAACCAACTTGTACCGACAACCAGAAGACGCAAAATGCAGCAATCCAGTTGCTTACATGCTTCGAAATCATTTTTGGAAATTGCACAGAGGACTAGAAGGAAACAACGCAAGACAGCAGTCCTCACCACTACGGCACGAACTAATTTGTAAAGAGAAAATAGATAACAAAGAACTGTCAAATGAGCTTAAGCACGTGCGAATTGCTTTGCATTGCATCTTGCACACAATTACCGATTGGATTGGAAGATTCTGTAATTTGGGACGAGAAACAGGTTGATGCTCGCACTATGGTTTCCGGCATGGAAATATGAACTAAGCACGGAACGGCTGTAAGCCAGATTTAGCCATAGAAATACAAACTAAGCACGGAACGGCTATATCGTGTATGAACCCTGTACATGAGCGACCACCTCAATGGGACCTACCTAGAGGAGAACAGCAACAGCATTTATGAGGGAGAGCTAAATAAGAATCAGGCCAAGCTGGGCCAAGCGGTGAATGGTAGCGTGTAAATAGATGTTAAGGGGGGCATAGACATTAAGGCAGGAACTTCAGAAAATTTTGAATTGTATGCCCCCTTCTGATTATGGCTTCATATTTACGCCTGCACTGAGCGACCATACGAACACAGCCTATTCTAACACATCAGGAAATGTGGTACGCTAAATCTGGCTTACAGCCGTTCCGTGCTTAGTTCATATTTCCATAGATTTAGCGTACCACATTTCCTGATGGGTTAGAATAGGCTGTGTTCGTATGGTCGCTCAGTGCAGGCGTAAATATGAAGCCATAATCAGAAGGGGGCATACAATTCAAAATTTTCTGAAGTTCCTGCCTTAATGTCTATGCCCCCCTTAACATCTATTTACACGCTACCATTTACCGCTTGGCCCAGCTTGGCCTGATTCTTATTTAGCTCTCCCTCATAAATGCTGTTGCTGTTCTCCTCTAGGTAGGTCCCATTGAGGTGGTCGCTCATGTACAGGGTTCATACACGATATAGCCGTTCCGTGCTTAGTTTGTATTTCTATGGTTTCCGGCATGGTTTCGGTTGGGTTTTTAGATGCGGGACATGGGACATGGGACAATGCTCATAGAGAAAACCAAAGTGTGCTTGAAGTTGAAATGCTTTGAACAGCCCAGTCCAAGGGTAGGCTCGCAAGCAAAAGCTTTTTAAAGCTTTCATCTGTATATTAAGGGCATCTTCTCATTACATGAGCCAATTTTTTTCCAATAGCAAATTACTTTTTCGAGTTGTTTTTTTGTTTGACGTGAACACGTCTCCACGCCTACACTATCCATTAAGACTCCGACAATCAGTTCTGCGGCAACTAATTGTCAAAATTCGCATGGCTCACACCATCCCTATGGTATCCGCCAATTTTATCCACTATCACTATAAATTTTGAGATAAATTCTGCGTTCGAATTGCCACAGCCTCAGTGAGCCGGCTCAATTTGAAATGATCTGTCGAATTGACTTGCAAAGTTCTGGCACAGTGAGTGTGGCTGTGCAAGAAAAATGCTTATAAGTGATATGATATATCAATTGTGTTCTCAAAATGGTTAGAGATTCTGAACAGCGAATCTGATACAGACACCATTAATCACACGAATTCAAGGTATATCTTAAAAAATGTCAAAGTTCCATTACTAAGATTATACCGAAAGTAGTTTATCGTATTGTCACTAAATAATTTAAAAAAACACCATTTCCCATTTGCCAAACAAATGCTGCCACAATCACGTCACGACGAAGTGTCTAAATCTAATAGGCATAGCACACCTTGTATTCTGTATACCACGAGCACAAATCATCTGTCAGCTGTTAAATTGATAGTCGCTAGAAATAGTGCTGCCGATTCTAAAAACAAACCCTTAATATACACCCTTTACAAAGAATAAAATGTATTATGGAATCATTAGTTCATTCCGATTCGGGTGGAACCAAAAAAGCAGAGACGAGAAATCTTTACACTGACGCGTGGTAGCAAACGCAGGACCGCAGCATTCTCACTTTCGCTGGTCCGCTGCATGCTGCGTTTTCCCATCGTCCGCGAAAAGTCCGCATGAGATTTGATCATTGAACAATTTAGTTTATAGAAAATTTTTTGAGAGAACAGCGGGAAAAATTAGGAACGTTTACGGAAGTCGTTTCAGGTCTCCACAAACCAGCATTTCGCGCGAAAGCGGGACCGGTCTCAAGAACGAATTATTCCCGCTGTTATTTTAACAAGTTATCAGTGCGAGGGAAAGATGTTCTACGATTCAGCGAGAACTGGAAGCATACAAGAAGGCATGACAGAGCAATTTTTAGAAGCTTAAAAATGCTTGCTTCCCGTATCCCTATTCCTATCTCTTTAACCAGGGCAGACCAAGCAGCCAGCTTTTCTATTTGCTTCCCGTGTGCTTCGTCGGAAGATGATTGGCAAATATGTCTGTTTTCTGCTTTTTTTGTTATTTGGAAGATTATTGGAGGGTTGACATGAAGGCGAAGCAGATATAGAGCGTATAACCAAAGAGCTTATATTTATATTGTATTCTAAGTTCTTTGGTATAACTCTTTCGGGTCCTGGTTTCGCAGGAAATATTTGTTAACTTGCTGGCTATGATTAGGACAAGAAGGAAAATATAGTTATGTATGTTAAATAAGCATGAATTCAGAACATGCAAATATTTCCGTAGCTTAAAAACGCAATCGTACTCTCGAAAACCTAAACGAAAATGAACTGAAATGCTTCAGCAGAAAGATAATTTCACAACGAAATGATGTCATCGCTCTTTTATGCATAAAAACATAGAAAATCTTCCTTTGCATTGTCAAGGGGCTGCTAATGCTAATAGCAAAATATCTTCTTCTTCATCTGACGAGGAATAGATTTTTGAATTTTTACCTTGTATTTGGAAATTATAAAAGAACACCTTTCATTTACGCTGGTGAAAACGTATCCCGCTCGAGCACAGTCTCGCGAGAGTATCGTTACCGCTCCCATACATGTGGTTTCGCGTTGGTCTGTGCAGGCCTTTAAATATTTTTTCAGCACACGTGCGGGGTAAGTGGTACCTTACCGCACGGGTTTCCATGCGGTAAATCATCAATTAACCACGGTGCGGTAAGTAGCCGATTACCCACGATGGCTATTAACGCCGTGTAACACCGCCATCGCACAGTGAGGCCAAATCTCAAAAAGCTGGCCAAAACTAAAAAATTCAAGTTATCGATCTGAAATCTCTCACTCGGAGGTTTTTGGGGGCGCTGATTACGAATCTGATATCGAATTTGTAAAAATCAAAATGGCGGACCAGAAGTGACGTAATGTTTTACGAAAAAATTGAGCTAGCGCTCTGCAACTCAGTATAATATAGTTTTCTTGGGCACTGATTACGAATCTGATATCAGATTTATAAATTTCAAAATGGCGGACCGGAAGTGACGTAATTTTTTACGAAAAACTAGAGTTAGCGCTTTGAAACTCGGTATTGTATGGTTTCCGGGGGCGCTGATTACGAATCTGATATCGGATTTATAAAATTAAAAATTGCAAAAATTTAAGTCACTTCCGGTTCGCCATTTTGAATTTTTATGTATCTCATATCAGATTCGTAATCAGCGACCCCGCAAACAATATTAAACCGAGTTTCAGAGCGCTAACTCAATTTTTTCGTAAAATATTACGTCACTTCCGGTCCGCCATTTTGAATTTTGTAAATCCGATATCAGATTCGAAATCAGTGCCCCCGAGAACCATATAATACCGACTTTTGAAACGATTCATCACTTTTTCGATTTTTGTCCAGCGAAACAGGTTATGCATACATTTGTTTCGAACAAAATCGATTAAATCCAAAGGCAGTGATATGCCGCGCTGATTTTTCTTAATTTTATTTCTTATTTATCTAATTTATCACCTCCAATCGTTTCAGAGCGGTACAATGCGGAACTTTTTATATATAATATTTCCATTGTAACATGGCATCTTACATAGTTTTTGAGTTGTAAAATGTAAAAAACTCTATCTCTCTCTAAAATTAGTGTTTAATAATACAGTAATTAAATTAATTTTATAATATTGTACTAATCTTTAACTGACGATTCCATTTGGTTTTATTAAAAACTGTCAAATTTTAAATATTTTGTGCCTTCTTGAAAACGAGAACTTTTTCTCTCTTCAAAACACACAATCACTGCTACCCTTAGATGCCACTTTCACACTGGCATTCTACGGGTGAGCGTCCAGTTAGGGTCCTATTATCGCTTGATTCTATAGCACTAGGAAGTACTTTAGCCAATTTGAGATAGAAAAATCCCAACTTGAAAACTTTTTTTTTTAGGTTTTGGCCAGCTTTTTGAGATTTGGCCCCATAGTGCATCGTGGGCAATCGGCTACTTAGGGCACCGTGGTTAATTTATGAGTTACCGAATGGAAACATGTGCGGTAAGGTACCTACTACTTACCCCGCACTCGTGCTGAAAAGTAGCATACGTAACTCGGGCGGTAAGTAGCCGAGTGCCCATGATGGCTGTTAACGCACTCGCTTCGCTCGTGCGTCAACACCGCCATCGTGGGCAATCGGCTACTTACCACCCTTGTATCGTAATATACTATTAGTTGATCAAAGTTCTTCTGAATTAAAAAAAAATATTATCACTTTCTAAAAAATGGATTATTTGTAATGTTACAAAAGGGATGGGTGAATTGAGTAAAAATTTGAAATTTTGTGAAACATGTAGCTAGATTGTTCGTTCCACAGATTTTAATGTTTTTTTTTTAATTCTTCTGAATACAGAAAATATATTCAGACCTTGGAAAAATAATGTAAAATTATATTTTCTTCGAGCGCCACTAATTTCAAAATCAACCAAAAATGTAATCACTTTCCTTTGTTTCATGGTTATTTTCACTAATGACGCCGTCTTACATACATACCTACTAAAAACACATTATATCAACACGCGTCACTTTTGATACGGTTATCGGATTATTAACAAACTTCGACAGGCACCTTTTCAATGTCACCTTCTTTGAAGATGTGGCGCTACTATCAATCACGTTTTCCCTGAGGTAGACTGTGTATATTGTGTACCTACATAATTTTATCATTGTATCCTTTCGCTATATTTGAACTTATTATAGTTTTCCTAAAGAGTATGTTTGAATAAAATGGTGTTATTAATTATAGATTTGAAGTGAGAGACACTTTACACATTAATTCAATATCTCCTCTGAAACTTTTTAAACTTTGAAAACACGAAAATCGGACAATTGCACTCACTGTGCTTAATTAAAAGCCTACGACTTGCATTTATTCAAAAGGGAGGAAGTTCCATGAAATTAAATTATGCTCAAGGAGAGTTCTCAAAATTTTTTCTTTCAATAACCTCTTTCCCTGCAAACCATGTCGCATGTATTTTTTTACGAACAAGAACTTCAAAGTAATTTGTCTGATGTTCACTTTGCAAAGTGCACTCTTGTACAATAGCGGAATGTGATTAACGAAAAACCTACTCAGAACTTAATGACCCTTCCTACCTGTAGGATGCCAAAAGAAGTGAAATGTACTAATTGAAAAGACTTCTTTGACAGATTCTCACTCCTCACCTTTCGGCTTGAATGGTTCTATGAATATAAAGAAGTCTTTGCAGGGTAGCAGGGATAAGTTCTCAATTGGAGGAAGGCCTCTGTTGCAGGTGTTGTTATTGTTTCTAAGACTTATTGTTTCCAGTTGTTGCTGGTAAACAGGCTATTCATTTGTGGGGTTTATAAAGCACTTTCGGTGGAAGGCAAATATCCCAAGTTCTATTAAATAGGAAATACTTAAGAAAGAGAAGAAGAAAAGGTATAACGCATGCTGTGTCGCGTGCTTTGCATTTCTGGGGCAGTGATTGTGTCCCGGGCGCTTTCCTATACTTCCATGGGGGGACGGGGGTTAGCGCTAAAAATGATAAAATAATTTTATTTGTATTTGTTTTACTACGCATTCGGTTTGAGTATTAAGTTACCATGCAGATGCCAATTGCCTTCATACCTTCCCTTCCACGAACATTCAAGTATTAGCTAATAATAAAGCAACTATCCTCGATTTAGATAATCCGATATCCGTTAACATACCCGCTCTGTATGGCCACATTTTGAAAATAAATAACCAAAAGGTAAGATGCTACCCCAAGACCATCTCTCTGATCTTAACATATTCTCTGAGTGGTGTTCAAACTATCATATGCACCTGAACTTAAATAAATGTTCAAAAGGCACACAGAAAAACGCATAACTTCACTTTTAGACGGAGAGATAGGACCCTTTTTATTAAACGGTTTTATTTGGCTTCCATTCCATTTTTACCATGGAAATTTTTTCCATTTATTCATTGATTCTTTTTTCCTTTGGACATTCTGTAAAAGGCAAATACCATACTCAGTTATGGAAAAAATGTCCGATAGAAGAACTGGAATAAAAAAAATTTTTGATGGAAAAAATTTCCATGGAAAAAAGAATTAATGGAAAAAATGTAGTAGTGGAAAAGTGACCCCTTACCGTTTGTTTCAAATCTTGTAATACATTTTCTCGACAAGTGAAAAATTAAAGTTGTGCTGCTTCGCAAAATTTGAAAATTGGACCTCAATATTTTGTAAGAGGAAAATATCCATGTCCCTGAGGAATATCACATCGGCATAAGACAATACATAAAAGGAAAATTTACCGTTTACAAAATGCCTTTAACAAAATATTTCCGTATTTTTTTTCGAATTTTGCGTAGCCGCACAACGCAACTCAACTTGATTTTTTTATTTTTTCGAAAATGGTGGGGCTAACCCCCTGGACATGAAAAACATTCTGAATACTGCCCAGCCTGTTTATGATGTCATAGAATTTGAATTTTTCTCATAATAGGTTTGCTTGTTATTACATGCTAACAAGTCGAAAAATTTAGTCTATGTTGCCAGCCATTTACATAAAGCAAGTGACTGACCAACGTTGGTACATATTTTTCCTTTACAATGTAAAAGCGTAATGTGTAATGTGTTAGCATATCAAAATCATATATCTTAGAGTTGGTCAGAATTTTCCAGTTATCTAGTAAAAATTGTTAATTGCTATAAAAACATGTGTACACTGGCACAAGCAAAATGTCCTTATTCCCCTAAACGATAGAAAAGTGAAAATTCGCCTTCTCTGCTGCTTAAGGCAATAACGTAAAATCAATTACATTATTGCATGAACCCTCTGGTATTTTGTATGGAACGTGTCACGTCACGGGTAAGCATCGCTGTAATGTATATTAAATATTTATTGAAAAACTTTTAATCCTGACGGAAGTCTTGAACTTCCTTCGCATGCATCACTCAAAGGAACGTGAGTACATATACACGTGCTAAGCACTTGAGGGTGATATTAAATTTCTTTAATCAAAGTGCTCTTGTGTTGTTTGCCATCAAAAATGAAGGCAAGACGGCGAGGGCACCATACGAAACTTCCTGTCTTCCTACAGCTATCAATCTTGAAAAGAAGTTCACACTCTCGGGAGCGTAAGGCAAACACGTTTTCATCAATTTTTACCATTGAAATTTGCGGCAATTACCTCAAAATCTTTCAACCTCATTGTTCGGAATCACTAGATGCTTGACTTCTTTTGTATTCAGGAAACGGAAATTGTGTTCTCCGGCATTTTGCTCGCCCGTCTGTTTCGGCCGTCTATTGTAGAATATGTAGTATCTTGACGGAATGTCGGCTAGGGGAGCAATGGAATGATCGAAATGAGCAAAAACTTTGGCTTATATTCTTTCTTTGAGACGCAAACAAAACGGTATCTAGGATAGAAGCGTGACCTTTTAAATATCTATGTTAATACATGTGTAAGAATGTAAGCAGTATACTTCGAAGAATAATGGATGTAGAAAGTGCAACAGCACAGCTAGGATTAACCATACCTATAAATTGTAAATCAGTTGTGACATTCATTGCTGGCAATTGTGTAGCTTGTAAACAAATAAGTAATTGAAAGTGTTATTACCCTTAATAAATCGTTAATACCATTATGGTTCCTTTGTAAGCAAAACAAGTTTAGAGGAAGGTTTTGATCTCATCAATTAAGGTATGTATGCATTGAACAAACTATACCATGTTGCATTGCACTTTCCGCGGAGATACTTCGGGAGTAACCCTAAAATCATTCACTGAACTAATTTTATCCAAAAAAGTAAGGAGTAACCCAAATATTTATCCCGATATTTTAACACTTTACAATCTGAACTGAACTGAATCTGTTTTTAATCTCTCTGCTATTTTTAATCTTTGCGGAACATTTTAGCAACATCTACTGTGCTAACGACATCTGTGTATGTTTATTTAAATTATTTTAACAACTTGCTATGTTTTCCAGCTGAACCTCAAGATTATAGTATATGAAGTTAGCAAAGCGTTCACCTATTCTTAAGCTTTTTTCTTTCTTTCTTTCAAGGTTTTTTCTTTATTCTTTTCTGAGTTTTTCTCCTCCACATATTGGAGAATAGTAAAACGGTTGCCATTTTGCTCATTTCACTTAGTTTTACTTTTGTATAAAATGTAAAACAACTGTGAAAAATTCGCGGAAAACGTCTGGTATCAAAGATAGACGGACACAAAAGCAGATTAAGGATTTAAATATGTTCAGAAATCTGCTTGGGAATTAATCTCTCCACAGCTTTAAATAAAACAGGAAGATTACTTAGGGGTTAGAAATCTAAAATTGGCGAGCCGAAAAATTCTTGGGAATCGGAACAAACTTTCCAAAAGTGAAAATGTAGGGCAGTATTAACTTTGAAAATCGCGTGTCAATAAAATTCATCTCCATAAATTCAATCTTGGTGGATCTCGTCGCCAAGTTACACAATTAAAATAAAACGTTTCAAGTGCACCGCGTTTTAAGCACGCGTACTAGGGAGGGACAGCTGAAGTAAAAAGTTTATTGAAAGCATGAATATTGCTGGTCTCTCTGTTACCAGATGGGATGATTCAATTTTTCCTTTTACTCCGACCATAACTGTCTGGAATTATACCATAAGCGTTCCTTAAAGCATCAAAATGTTGCCTCTGCAAACACGTGACAGGACTATTAACTAAGGACTATTTTTTAATGTCTTTAATCAGCCAGCGAGGCTCACGCACTTTGTAGTGAATTGTTTGATTGGTACAGGGGCATCTAATAGCTCAGTCATTAAATTGTTGAATAATGCAACCTTAGCATTTGTTTTGTCAGATTACATTGAAGTTCGAGGAATTCACTCTTTTTTCGATTTATGTATTCTGATGACCTATCTTGTTTCATATTGGGTTTCATTAAAAGGTAGCCGTATAGTATTGGCATTTCACAAACAGCTTTCTTGAAGATGTGTCTATCTTTTAAGTATGGCCTTGTATTTTACAATAAAACTGTACTGCGCAGAATTTCATCTTGTTAGATGTGGGTTGGGTTACATTGAGTCCAGTGATGTTGATTGTGGAAGTTTCGTAGATTTTGACTCATTTGTCCACAAACTATTTGACAGGAGGATTTCATCTTTGATGGTTTTTTGCAATAGCGAAATGCGCAAAGTGTTTTTTGCTTATTTTCTCTTCGGTCAGGGTTTGCTGAACCAGTTGAAAATGGAAGGGACGTATCCGTTCTCTATACAGGGATGTTTTCAATAATAATATTTATATCGCACCAAGTTATACATTCGTTCTTCGCTGTCTGTTCTGTGTCCCACGCGTCTCACATGCAAATTAATTCACAATGTGTTAAAGAAAAATTCGAAAAATAGTGAACCAAATTATTATTATTAACTTTAGGGGAGACTGGGTACGATTGTAACGGGGTACGGTTGTAACAGCTCGAATATTTCCTGAACTATCTACAGGAGAGTGAAGAGTATAAGGGGAAAGAGACGCGGCGGGTAGGTAAGCACACGATTACCAGCGTCACCGCGCCGCCCGCGCGGTTAATGCGCGTGCAGGAGGCTATATTGTGTTTGGTGCATCAAAAGTAAGAAATTTTGGTCGATTTCTTTTCAAATTACCCTTGTTAATAATACATATTAAGTTTCATAGATTTTTCTTGATCTTGATTTTATTATTATAATAACTATGTTGAATTTGATTGTTTTTTGTAATAAAACTCATTGAAATTACTTGTTTTGGGTATGTTACAACCGTCCCCCATCACTGTTACAACCGTACACGGCATGAGGATGGTTGTAACAGAGGCACACAAACTGAATAATGCCTTGCTGACAAAAAAATACTGCATATATGATATTTGTTTTAAGTGTAATGTTAACTCAAATGAGTATTCTTCAATTTGTAATGTTGTATTTAGTTCTTAGATCTGTCATAGCAATGATATGAGCGATAAAAGCAAAATTGTTACAACCGTATCCAGTCTCCCCTACTCATAAGAATTCTCAAACTGCGTATAACTTTATTGGCCTTGGTTTTTTTTTCTATAACGAGGTAATTATTTGGTGTAGTTTCACGAGACGATTTTTTTCTGATATACCTATACTTATAGTTCCTAAACGGCTGGACTAAATCGATTTTATGAGATAAGCTATTGTGAAAGTGGAAGTTGTCCATACGATTCGAGAGTCAATGAAGAGAAAAAATTAAAAGACAGTAAAGAGTAATTCCTCCAACAGTATATTTTATTCATTAACATTAAGCTCAACATGTGAATATTTAACAGAACAATGTCACATGAGGCATGAGGTCCAAACTGAAAGCTTGTTTATGATGAAATTCTTTGTTTATCCGTAAAAGCCGCCGCCGTAAGGTGAAAATCCACCACCGCCTCCGTAGCCGTCACCACCACCAAACCCGCCGCCATAGGAAGAGCTTCCAGCGCTTGCTTGTGCGTAACTTCCACTGCCAGCATAACCGCCTCCGTAACCGCCACCACCACCGCCACCTAGACCACCCCCGCCACCATATAAGCCGAGTGGAGTAGCAATGCTAATTCCTACTAGGCAGACTATAAAGACGAATGCTACCGAAGTGCGCATTTTAGTTAGATTGTTAGATTACTCGTATATCCGTTACAAATAGACTCGAAGGAACGATTGACTGCAATCCTTGGGGTCTGCCTTTTATATAAAAATCTGATAATTTTTTCCCGACTAAAAGACAATTCATTTCTGGATTGAACATTGAACGAGAACTGCAGATATTTTGTGGGGATTTTTCAGAATATGCAAATATTAACAGGTTCCGTGGTTCCGTCTCGGTGTTTCATAACACTCTTCGTTCATCTATTGCTCTGACGAAATTTCATAATTTTATTGTTCTCCTTAGGCCAATGCTATTGACCTTACCTAAGTAGAACAAATCAACAAACAGGGTTATTTTCTTCTGCTACAACAAATTAATTAAACCATCGCATAGGGACTTCTATATCTTCCTGCTTCTAAATTCCTACTTGTGACATAATCATGTAATATCTTCATAATTTATCACGTACCTACCTAACAACTGTCTTTCCATTCGATTTTTCCTGCTGTTTAAAACGAAGCCATTCTGTCGGACAACGTATTTCGACGAGTTTACTCTTTTTTCGATTTATGTATTATCGTGCGCATGGATAGCAAATTGGACTACATATTATGTTGTTCAATTAAATTTTATGGTGTCCGATATTGCTTCATGTTAGGCTTTATTAAAAGACAGTCCCAGTATTGACAGCTCATAAACAACTTTCCTCAAAATTCTTGTTTCGCCTCTTGGGCGGTATATTGTAGCTTACTACAAGGCTGTACTGCGAGGAGTTTACTCAAAAAAATATAATTTTTTCTCCTGATATTCGCCTCAATAAGAATTTTCTGAATTACTTATTTGGAAATGGGAAGATATGCATCCGTTCTCTATGAGGATCCAAATAAATATTTTCGCGTAATACGAGCACCCGTTGCGATCCGACAAACACTGATACTTTGAGTTATTTTGCACCAAGTAAAGAATTTGTTCTTCGCTGTCCGTGGCTACGTTACAATTTTTACTTTACAACTAGAGTTACCCTTATCTTATTATCTTCTTTTTTCTTCTTCTGTACGTCCACGAAAATATCTTCGGTGTAGATCTAAATAATGTGTGCGTATTTTTAAGGACTGCATTCTTCCATAATATTCGTATACCCTAACTGCTTTAATAAATTCACGGGACATAACTTTTTAAACGTATCGCAGTCGTCGTAAGTTGCCTAAAGGCGGGGATATATAGAATGTAGGTGATTTCCTAACGATACAAAAGTTGATGGAACTTTAACTCCAATCGCCTCGGCACTGGGTCTTACCGTAGAAAGAATCGTAATGAAATAATGTCATCCAGAAGTTCACAAGATTTAAGCTGTTCTATTCGTCTGAATCAAATCAGCCAAATTTTCTTATAACTAGTATGAGTGTGGCTATCGTAGGTACCAGAATTGTAAAACAATATTGAAATTAGCAAAAATGGGAGGTATTTGAAAACTGATTTTCGATTTTCCATCTCTTTGGTCCACTTTCATGATCCAAAAAGTAGAAAATTTTTTTTTATCTTGGTAATTCTGGTAGGGACTATAGAGGCATATATTATACAATGGAGATAACATATATGTTAAATTTCACGTTAATCGGTTTATAAGATCTTGAGATATCGTGGGAACCATTTTGGAAAATACAGTTTCGAGAAAAATGCTTTTGAAGTTTTGCACATTACTGAGTTATACTTACTATAAAATACGTAGAAGCATATTGCGCTGTGGCAGAAGTGTTTTAAATAATTTGGAATGAAAAATTTAGATACGAGGTTCACGCAGAAAGAGGACGAGATGATCTGTGGCGCGCTGTGCGCCGCCCCGTCTATCAAACCTCTATAACTTTGTAAATTTTTGGAATCATAGTTTAATATTATTTCAACATTATAATCTTTCAGTAAATGGCAGAAAAAATATATATTTTTGAAATTCTAAACTAGAATACCCCCTTAGATAGAGCTTCTGCCACCTTCTTCTTTGCGCCCCTTTGAATTTTGCACACCAAATTATTGTATTTTGTATTTCACTGAATCATTTTTAATAGGCTACATAAGCTAACTTCCTTAAAAGAAAATATTGTCTGGGTTTTGAAACTTAAGGAAGTCATTGGTATTGTTGGTATTGATATATCAAATTCAAATGACATGGAATTACAAATTCAATCTGTAGTTCCTGGTACAGATATTATAGAAACAGATTTCAGCTGATATCCACCTGTAGAGTAACAACAACAAACAATAAAGAATCCGGCGGACCATTCTAGAGCTATAATATTTTTTTCTTTAATTTATTTCAGCGGAGGCTCATTAATGGCATGGGGTGCCTTTAGTTCATTAAGAAAGTAGCGAAAATATCGACGCCAATTTTTAACATTTAATCATGATAATGCATCAGTTCACTCCAGCAGGAGTACAAAACCTTGGATTCAAAGTAAAAATATTGAGGATCTAGAAAAGTCTGCACGCTCACCGGAGTGCAACCCCATTGAAAATCTCTCAGGGATCCTTGTTCGACGCTTGTACGCTGAAAACAGGCAATTTAACAGATGTTTTGGAAGCATGGGCCCATATTTTTAAAAAATTCAAAAATTGATTTTTAATGCAAAGCCGAGTTTTTTCACTAATAAATAAAAATAATAATTGAAACACCGCTAGCGAATAAAAGCTGAAGGAGTTCTTGAAGTGCGTGTTACTTTGTGCGATAGCTATAAATCTATTTTCTTTCAGTTTTTCTTCTATATTTACGAACGTTAATTCTGTTAGTTTAAAAAAATTGTGAAAAGATATTTCTAAATAATTTTATGGTGCGTGTATCATATTGCAAAAGAGGTTATAATATTTCCTGATACATAGAAACGATAAAAGTTGTGTCGATTCCACTAACATCGACTCTTGCCATAAAGGTCCAAATTGTAATAAATTTTATCACAGGTCTCTGGTTTTTATCAAGAGTGATTATACACTATTTGCGCTCATTTCAAACCATTAACATGTGCATGTATAATGCATTTCGAAACAGTGCTACTAAGCGTACAAAAAAAAGTTTCACGTTAAAACAAGTCAGAAGATAACTAAGCGTACTTTCTAGAGTACTTTTAGTTTTACAAATTATTTCACACGCCTGATATCCAGATTCACTCATTCTGCATTAAACAAAAAATTTTAAGCCAAAGTATTGATAAGATAACTATGTAATGTTTTCCTTTATTTTCGTTTTTTATTTCACCGTGAGTACACGGTACATTAATAGTTCTAAACGGCTGGAATAAAATCGATACCATGAGAAAAATATAGTGGAAGAGGAAGTTCCACATATTTATTACAATTAAATTAAAATTGAGGATGCCCAAGTCGAAAAATTAAAAAATAAAGTGAAAGACAACGGTAAGTAATTTCTACAACAGTATATTTTTTGTTATTAACATTAAACTCAACATTAAAAATTTAACAGAACAATGTCACATGAGGTTCCGAATGAAAACCTTCTTTATGTTGAAATTCTGTCTTCATCCGTAAAAGCCGCCACCATAAGGTGAATATCCACCACCACCACCAAATCCCTGGCCGCCACCGCCGCCAAATCCGCTGCCACCGCCATAGCTTCCAGCACTTGCTTGTGCGCTGCTTTGACTGCCAGCAAAACCACCTCCGTATCCTCCACCGCCACCGCCTCCCAGACCACCGCCACCGCCACCACCGTATAAGCCGAGTGGAGTAGCAATGCTAATTCCTACTAGGCAGACTATAAAGACGAATGCTACCGAAGTGCGCATTTTAGTTAGATTGTTAGATTACTCGTATATCCGTTACAAAGAGACTCGAAGGAACGATTGACTAAAATCCTGGCGATCACGCTTTTATATAAAAATCTACAAATTGTTTGTTGACTGAAGAACATCTGTGGATTGAACAAGCTAAGGGGATTTTGTGGGAATTTTGCAGATTATGCAAATAGTGTTCTATCAACGGGTTGTTTCATAACTCTCCTCTTTCATGTATTGACTACACGGGATTAAATAATTCTCTCTTACTAATGCTATTGACCTTTTCATATATAACAAACCAGAGTTGTTTTATAGCTATAACATATGAACTAAATAAGCGGGACTTCCTTTTCTTCGTAAATATGCGTCATCATGAATGGGAAATTCCTGCTTCTGACATTATAATTCAATTTCTTTAAAAATTTGTCACGTGAAATCTGCCATTCGATTTTTATTAATATAATTAATATTCATTTTTTTTAACTTAAATGCATTTTAATTGTGAATTATCGATCTATAGATCAGTTCTTGTTTCAGCAAGATAACTCTTATGGTTAGGTCAAACTACATACATATGAAAAAAAGTGAGGGAAAGTCAATGATGACGGACACAATAACCTTTTTTTTTAGAGAAACCTCTAAACAGAGGTTGTTTTGTCGGACAGCATATTTAGAGGAGTTCACTTTATTTTTGTATTAACAAGGATAGCAAATAGGACCTTGTTTATTAAATTATTATTAAATCTTGCTTCATGTTAGATGCCCAGTATTGGCACTTCACAAACAACTTTCTAGAAGAAGTTTATCTGTAAAGTATGGCCAACATATTATTCTGCGAAACTTGAAACCAGTACATTCGCAGAACGAAAGTTTGTTAAATTCATACATATGTATATTGAAGAAATATCGGCTATTCTTTTGAAAGTGAGGAATCTGAATATATTAACATGTATGTATAATATATACATACGTACATGCAAATATGACAAGAATTTTTTCGCACTGGGGGTTAAACTTAACTTGAAAAAAATATAAATGCTGATTTAGAGCATAAATGTAAAATTGTACATACTACACTATAAAAAGAATAATGTCTTGTAAATATTTATATATATATGTGATCGCCTTCTCCAAAACTACTATAACGATTTTGATGAAATTTGGTAATAGATAGGTTTTATCTCGAAGAAAATTCGTTTTCCCCAAGATACCGGATTACCTTTTTCTTCACAACACCTTGACATGGATGTCAAACGAAAATGTTCGACAATTAAAATACGATAAGTTACATAACATCATTGCTAGTGAATTTTGAACTAGTTCCTGTTATCGGAATAGGCTGAAACTTGGTACACATATACCGGAAAAGTTACGAACCCCTGGTGTCGTCCGAATTTTTTTTTCCGATCGCAGTAATCCATGTGTAATCAAATGAAAGAGCACACATGCAGCAACTCACCGCCGAAATTTCGCTTCCAAAGACTCAAACATAAGCAAGATATGGCCAATTCAATTTGCGCTGAAATCGGGAAAAATTACGAACCCCCGGACGACTGTATTTTTGACCAGATTTTTTATTTCTTCCGATCGCAGTAATCCATGCCTTGCCTCAAATGAAAGAGTACACGTGCAAACTTTGCAACTTTGAGTGAAACTCACCGCTGAAATTTCGCTTCCAACAAAGCAATTATTCGAGTACTTATATTGGGGACTGGCATATGTAGGTTATTATTTCAAAACCAAATGCAAGACTAATTTCTCCCATCTCTTGTACATTTAATTGATCTGAAGGTTGTTCTATTTTTTCTTTTGCATATGATATTGAGAGATGTCATCGAACATTGAGCAGTTGTGAAAAAAATGATTTTTTTTCCATCTATTTATTTTTGTATTTGAAATAAGATAACTAATTACTTCCACTGGTAGAATAAGTGCACTGAATTAATGAGTATGAAAGTATTTCGTTTAAAAACTGGTTATAGCTTGTATGGTACGTTTAGAGCATCCAGTCACATAACAGAAACACTTTTAATTTTGAGATGAATGCTTGCAGGTAAAATAAAACACATTGCATTTTTAAGTTTCGGAATCGTGTATTACTAAAAAATTAATATTAATTAACTAAGGATTTTTCACTATATACATCTAGTGTATATATATATAGTTATCCAAGTTATCCAAATCCACCAAGTCCTCCGCCGAAGCCATTTCCACCTCCGTCGCCATAACCGCCTCCATACGATCCTGAAGAAGCTGATGCTTGTGAGTAGCTACCAGAGAATCCGCCACCGCCTCCTCCTCCGCCACCTCCGCCGCCACCACCACCAAAACCTCCAGGGAATCCTCCGTAGTAACCTGGATATCCACCGCCAAATCCACCGTAACCTCTAATAGGATTCGAGGCACTCAAAGTCACTGCTGCTACCAGCAGGATTAAACTGAGTGCGTACCGCATGATGCTGTAAGAATTAAATCAATTCTAACACTGACGCAGTATTCGCTTCGGTTCTTCTTTTATATCGACGGTTTTAAAGCAAATTTTTTACAGGCTAAGTTATAAAAGATCGTCATTACAAAAACCGGATTTTAAAATCTTCCAGATTACAAGATTCACACATTAAGGCTAAAGGCAGCGGACAGATCTGGGTGGCTATTAAGCGGGCTGAGAACACGAAGTAAGTCACATAAGTAGGGCCATTGACGTAGGTACATATGTATGTATATAAAATGGACTGCTAGAGGAAAACATAACTATAGAATTTAAAATTTTAATTTAGTTATTATAATGGCAAAGAAAGTTCAACGAATACATACATATGTACTGTTAACGCAGTAGCTGTCAGGAATCGTGTTTTAATTTTCTGATTACAACTGTAAAAGAAAAATGCTAAACATGCGCAACTCAATCGATTTTATGATTTAATGGCTTAGTTTACGCTTCAGGTTAAAATAGAATTGCTTAATTTGTAAAATATTGGAATAACGAATTAACAAGTTATACATTAGGTATGTTATGTTATTTTGTTGCAGTACACTAAATACTCGTATCTCATCAGGGATTAACTGCACTAAAGTTTTTTGCGATGTATTTTCTTAGAACTAATAAGTCATTCTTGTAATATGTACGAAAATATTGGGAAATAGTTAAGAATTTGTAAAAGTTAATTATCGTCAATACATATGTATATGTATATATACAGATGTATTGTACCGTTCTTCGTATATGCAAGTTAGTGCCTCACCAGCCGCACTTACAAGATCAGACGGTATGCTGAGCGACTAAAACGTAATGGAGACATCACAGCTGTTTTCACTTTGAATGGGATGGTGTGGAATACATACAAGCTACAGCTGATGAGGAGCCGGTGCATGCCCGTCCATCGAATTCCTTGAGATGAAGTTACAGCGGCGTCGCAGCGTTAAGGCTACACACATTTCAAGTATTAAATTTTTGCTTTCATTTTATTTTCCCATCTTGAGTATTTATTTGTGTTCGCTTTTTTTTATTACTTACATATTTACTTACCATAGTCCAGGCAAAATAGACAATAAAGATCCAAACCTAAACAAAATTCCCACAAAGCTGAAAATTTGTTCAGACCTTAAATACATCATTACAACTAAATTGTCAGAAGTCCCCACCGATTCGACTTGCGATAAAAATTTTGTTGATTTTTTTTATGACAATACAAACTCATCAGTAGCAGGCAATTTTGCATAATTTTCGTCTTTTTACAAACCGCACAGTTACAGTGCGACACAAAAAAAAGTTATATTCCTATACATATATTCTCACAATTCGAAAAAAAAAGAAAACAAAAGAAGCTGTGGCTTATAAACAGCGGAAATTTAAGTTTTAATTAAAAAGTAGATAATGGCAATTAAACATAACAGAAGTAGAAGCCAATTGATTTTATTTGAAATTTAAAGACGTTTAGTCAAGCTGAGAATTCAGAGCAAGTCAGTTCGGTTTTAAGCAGTGATTTAAAACTTGAACTACTAAATTACACTCCGTATCAAGTGCTGTGGACTTTTTCAAAATAATTTCAAATGTCATAAATATTAAAATAAATATTCTATGTGGTGTGGCATGATGATATGCAAGTAGCTATGTATCGCAAAATATTGTACATATATTGAAATATTGTGTAATTTAAATTGTGTATTAATTCTCTTTTTTCGGGAAGAGTTGAAAATCACCTTTGAGACGGTAGTGTTGCCTCATTTATAAACGCCTCATCACATATTGTTGGCTTCTCCGATTCATACCTAATCCGGTGGCGCTAGCAAAATCCGTTTGAGTGACACAGCCACGTACGTGTAATACATATACATATTATATAAATAGTGTACTGTTGGAACTACTCATCACATATTAAAGTAGAATGAAATTCATACACAGTAAAAATGATATACCGAATGAGGGAAGTATTAAGAAACAAAGAAACGAATGAGGGAAATAAAGAGAAAAGAAGTAAAACTAGATTCTTTCACGTTATGTTTAAAACCTCCACCGTGAAAATATGCAGAGGGTCTTGCTCAAGTGAGAGTAAAGCGGAATGGAACAATAGAGTGAAAATACGGTCTTAGCTTCATTTCGTTCCGCGCGTACTAACTCATTCCGCACCCGACCTGAACATGCACAGTCTCGCATGTCGTTACTACGTTACGTTATTTTATTTTATTATTTACAACAGTGGTCAAAATACGGATTTTTTGTTGTTAGGTAATTCTATTTTTTTTTTCGAAAAAGTTAACGAATAGAGTTTTCTCCTTAATTTACCTGGAAATCAGTTATTACTGGCACGGAAACAAAATTCTTGTTTAACTGCTCTATTAATGCAAGCTATCAATTATGTCTTACGCAAGACTTCAATTGTCTTTTTTGTCAAAAAAAAAAAAAAAGATTAATATTTACGGCAAGGAAGCATTTGAACTCCTTTTTAGGTTTCATGTTGCAGTTTTGGCGAATCGTAGTTCCATGATTTTCTGAGTCAAATAAAATTAAATCGATAACCGTTTCCATTAATGAACAGGATACATCTACAGATATGGTGCAAGAAAATGCAATGGTTTCCCAAGGCGAAGGTAAGTAAAATTGGCAGTTTCTGCGAGAACTTTTGCAAGAGAACTGGCAAAACGTGTGCAATTCCAGAAATAGTGCAAGACATAAATGAGATAAGGTTTACCAAAAGCTGGAGGCTCTATGAAACTGAAAGGTATATACATACATATGTATACTTTCAGCGTACCTATTTCGATGATATGCCATGATAACGGTTTCAGTTCAATGTGCAATAAAAGTTTATGGATGTCGATTCTTTACCGGTAACCCGCAGAACTAAGTTAAGTTGTGACATTTAATACAATCTTGAAGTTTTTTTTTCAATTGTTTCACTTAAATCACGATTCAGGGTTTTATAAAATATGAGATCTATTTTAGATATAAAGGTAGATTTACTCTATGAACTGAGGAATCGAATCTTAATATCCGACTGTATGTATAATAATCACATGCTCCTATGGAAGTTAAAGAGTTGTTATGACTACTCTATCGTACTCACTCATGGATATACTCATAAGAAAACTTATTTATATGTACGTCTGAATAAAGAGCTTGGTTAATTAGGAAATTTTAAAGAGGGTATGAAATATTTATAGCAACGGAAATACCTAATGGAATCACTGAATTAAATTATCAGATTTTGTATTGCGTTGTTCAATAATTATATATTTTACTTTGCATAGTTTCATTGGATTTGCGTGGAATCACAGCAACATTATTAATATTCATTAGAAAACAAAGCGAAAAACAATCGAAATATAAAGAGAAAAGAAACTTCCATATATCAGCGGATATTCTACTAGCTGCTTCCATGTGTTTCCGACACATTGTCACAGAAACAGAGCGGCACATCATTTATTTATTCAAATTTTTAGTTGAGATGAAAAGACCTTGAATTTTTTTTACTTGCATTTATATACTAGCTGATTGGTTTAGACAGACAAAAAACGAAAAAAATCATAAACTGGACAACTGATTATATAATACAGTGCTCTGATTGATAAATAAAGAATCGTGGGAAGATTTACAAGAAGAAATTTGAAAAATACGACTCTTTTTTAATTTCTTTGAAGATCATTAAACTTTATGTGACTTGGTTTTTTTAACATTAGTCATATTATAATACTTTAATGTGAATGAATGGGTAAGAGTGATTAATTGTTGGTTAGATATAACGACATTTGAAAGCAATGACCAACCTTCAACCTTCGCAGGTCAAGTGGAGACCGGGTTATATTGTGTCAGTGACTTTTGAAACAAGTTATCTGAGATTTTCTGTTTCTTCCAAATAGCAGGTTTAAATAACCTAAGAAAATAATTGCGTAATAACCTACGAAACTGATATACGCGTTAATGCGTAAACTGAATTATAGATAGATAACGTCACAATTTATTTGAGATGTTAACTATGGCGAATTAGTGTATAATAAAGAATAATGCGGGAATTTTTATTTTTCGATCGGATTTTATAATTCTGTGTGTGTGTGAATTTGTGATGACGATGTCAACTCCTCAAATGATTTATGTAATGATGTTGTTTAGCTTCTCGTCAGATATTTGTTTTGCAAAATTCGCCACTATATTTTTTATTTTATCTATATTTATATTAATATTAATGAATGCGAAATATCACTCACCTGCAGACTGATTTTGTATCTTAGAGAGATGAAATTTGGCTGAAAATTTACACTTCATAAATTCTAGGTGATGAAAAGAGAAAGTCTTTTGAATTCCAGATGACGAACCTAAACTGCTGTTTGTATGTTCTGCTGTAATGAAATACTTAGCTGGTTTACATTTTTTTGATGTAGTTTTATGTAGCTATTTAGCTCACACCGGAGTGTGTGGTAGAATAATGAAGAAAAATAAAAAGAGATCAGTCACTCCAAAACAGTGAAAGGATCCGATTTCATAACAATCCTTCGAATTTGGGATTTTCCAGCTGTCATACTGGATCAGCAATCTTTAATTTCTATTTCGATACTAGATTCGAGATCAGCGACCCCGAAAACATAGAGGGACCGAATTCCATAGTAATCCTTTAAAGTTGGGAATTTTCATGCGCCATATGGGATCCATCATCTTTAATTTCCATTTTGATAGTAGATTCGAGATCAGCAACCCAGGATGCCATTTCCAGAGTTGCAGAATAATCTCTTTATTTGCCCAGTTCCATCTACGTCACGAAGTGTAACATTGCCATCTACATAATGGTGACCCAAGAAAATATACGAAGATTTAAGAAATGTATGTTTATATTAGCGACCAAGTTTGAATATACTACGATTTTTCGATTATTTGAGAAGCAATGGATATAAACAAAATATTTAAATAAACTCCAGCTTCAGAGCAAACTAATATCGCTGATATCTTCCAAACGGGAACTTGACACTGGACTATACTTCAGATCAGAATTAGATATGCACGTTTTTACTGTTTCAAATTATTTTGTTGTCTATAAGGAAATGTTATATAAATTTCGAATGTTGATATTATACATATATATGTACTTATTTTTACAATTATTTATTATATAATAAAATATAAATTTTCACTAAATTTCCTTGAATAAAAGTGGCTTAAGGATACCAGCTGCTATACCTACATAATTGCAAAAAAATTTTAAATATAAATTCACTACCATTACGAAACTAGAAGTCATATATTGTATATACAAATATCCAAATGACTTATAATATTACGGGTGACTCTCGTACTGCTTGACAGGAACATTTTCAAAGTAATTAAATATCCAAGACAAATTTGATGCCTCGTAATTAATTACAGGACCGCCTTTTGTTCAAGTTAATTAATTCACGACCAGGTTGCAATGACAGATTGTCAATTAAATGAGGAAATACCTAATGATAAGGCTTAGAATGACCTTTTATGAATCCTCCCGGAGAGTATCGTCCTAGTACTACACCAGGGCGAAATGAATAACAGCTAAGAATAGAGAATTTTCTAAGTACCTACCAGTTAAAGCTTAAGGATAATAATATATTCATACAGTGTTCTATTTTTAAAGAGGGGAATTTCTCAAGTATTATTGTTTCTTTAAGTTGACTTGCCTGCTTGTCATTTGAATTAATTTTAATGAAAATTCACCTTCGTTATTTAATATAATAATTTTTTACTATTGTTATAATTATTAGGGATTCCTATATAATCAGTAAAAAAAGGATTGCTTTAAATACAAATAAATTTGTATTCCCTCTACCTGGACCTCTTAGAAAGATAATAATGTTAGGCTTTGGGAGTGGTTAAGGGAGCAGAGTAGAAACGGTTGCTTTTGATTAAAAAAAAAACTGTTATTCAATATCAAACACAGATTGATCTGAAGTCCATTGTGAAGAAATCCTCCAGTTGACGTTCATCGTCATCTTCTTCTCCAGACGGAAAGTACAAGGCCTCGTATAGCCTCGTTAATATCCAACAAATAAGATGGGTAATTAAATAAAAATAAAAAAAGAGGTGTTTTGATTACATGAATTTCGGAGAAAACTTTTAGGAATTTTGTGAGATTTTTTTTACTTTCGCAAATGACTGTACCTGGAGTGATAGAGGTAGATCAATATTGGTGGCGCATTGAAATAGTAGTTGTTAGGCGTAAGTTTGATGTCGCTGCGTTAAAAAAAAAGAAACAATTATGTGCATCCCTAATTTATTATTCACCCTGTAACTTCCAAACGTTTGAGATTGCTGTGTGAAATATAATTAGAGTTTAGGTAGGGTGAGAAATATTTAAAGGAATCCGTACTAAACTTGTAGCGAAAAGGGATGCCTCAAAACGTAATTGTAATCTATGGAGTGTTTTGCATAACTGTGTTTATACGTTGCAGCTTATCTAAAATTCGGGACCACAATTAAATAGCTGATGATGATTACTTTTCAAATTTTCTACGTAACATTCTTTAGATTTTGATGAAATATACGTACACTCTCAGAATTCTAATAATAAAGAAGTTACATTTCGTGACCGAACCTTCAATAACGATTGGTTGCAATTTCCACGTTAGTAACAATTTTGTGCTTGGAAAAGCTTTTCAATATTCAGCGCAAAATCTCAGTATAGTACACCCTCTTCATTTTTCCGAACAAGGATTTGGTTTATATTGATGTTTAAATGATTGATTAGACATTTATTTGAATATTACGAAAGCGAAAGGGGCCGTCCAAACAGGATTTATCTTTGTCTGATGTGATTGATACTAAGGATTTCTTTCTGATGTATGCATAACAAATTCTATACAACCGTGAATGAATAAATAGTTTGGAGTCAAATTAATAGTCGTTAAAATTATCTCAGAATAGTGTATAAGAAACAATACCTACTCTCTTTGAAAGATATGTTACGTGTTCCACTTATACACATACGTATGTAAATATTCCATTCAAATAAAGTGCATGTTTATATGAAATAGTCTTCTCTGAAGCCCTGTGTGCTTTACAGATTTTCGATTTTTTTAGTGGTAGGTAATATAAATATGTTTTACTGATTTAAATTTCGATTGCTACATACTATAGATCATACATACATGTGTATCTGCGAAGCAAAAATTATTTCACGAATATATCTATACTACCCACTTTCCAACATCCAGCCATATTAAATATTTCACTGCCACTGTGTATCTTCACAAATTATTTGAGCCTGCAAACATCCCGACTTAAACAAATGTTATTATCCAAACATTGCATACAATTCTGACCAACAAGCAAGCGCATACCATAAAAGTATTTCCGAAAGGCGAGATAAGCTGGATGAGATATTTTTGTTCTTAGTATGTATACCGATGGAAACAGCGTCGTTTACCTTTCTAGTTTCCAAAGCATATGGTCTTTTTATTGTTATTTTTTGCAGTCAGATCTGGATCAGATATTTTTAGTTCTTATTTTAAATTTGTGTAGCAGAAATCATTAATTTAACTAAAAAGACATAAAATAGCTTTTATCGTGCTGAAAACGAATCCGAAATCCAATTATTGTGCACGTGCAACATATCAAACTAGAACAAGCATTGACTTTCGTTAATAAATGAAAATGAATATTCATAAATCATTTACATGTATGCTTATGCAATATATTCGTGCTTCCTTACTTGGGTGAATGAAATTTAATTTTGTGAGCACTAATTAATGTATGTAGGTACAGCTGAAAATTTTGGCAGGTATACATATATGTATGCAGGTTTGATATGTAAGTACAGCAGTGGGAAATAAAGAGAGTGCTTCAACTTAAATCTTGGAGGAAGTGTTTTATGACCATATCCACTGGAAGCAGTTTTGCTGAAAGCTGTAAATTTATTCTTCCTCATTTTCGTATGATCCAGCTTATTACTCATTCCTTTTTGTAGCACGGATGCACTTTCGTTCATTTTATACTTCACATAACAGTTTTCGAGAGTGGGTTCACGTGACAAACAATTTTGTGAGTACCTAAATGAAAGCGATAAACTCTAAAGCAGGTTATCTCTAGTGCACGTACGCTAAAGTGGAAAAACGGAAGTTATAATTTTGTTCGCGTGTCCGTCCGAAAATGAAATTTGTGGGGAACTAATTGGATAATTTTGATTAAATTTTGCAGAATGCTAGTTGTGCTCTAAATGCCGAGAAGAATTCAAATAAAGGATTTTGAATAATTAAATAAGGGCTTTGTTTCTGCAACTATTCGGGGTAAAAAAAAAAAAAATTTGGATTAGAGGGAACATCACAATTTTCAGGAAAATTATTTGGGGTTCTTTCAGCGTATTGGTATTTATTGCTGTCCGCATTTCGAATCATGACAATAAATATTTCGAAAAAAATTAAACGGCGTGGATGATACTTGGAAGGATGTCGACATTACCGATAGGGGGATACTAATATTATAAAGCGATAAAATTTATTTGTTTATTTGTAGGGGTTAAAAATTCTTCACGATTAGAAGGCTACATTATCCCTGAGTAACCTAGGTTATATTTTATTATGATAAAGATAAGTTATCAGTTAGAAAAATCAATATTTGTAAAGCAAGTCGGAAGAAAAAAGTTGCTTGCGTCTTTATGTTACCTTTTATTCCGGTAATATATAGAGTTCCCGCGGAAATCACAATTAAACAGTCTCCATTCAATATTTAAAATTCAGATAAAAATTCTAACAGCTTCATTTATTCAGCAACAGTTTTTATTTAAGTTTATGGAAAAACCAGGTCAAAGCTGCGACGGGTCAGCTAGTTTACAATAAAACTGTAGATTTTTGAACGTCTTAATCAAAAAAACAAACAACAATTAATCCAATAATTCTAATTCTAATAGTTCAATTTTTGAAGTTCGATTGTGTGAAAATCATGGCACTTTGATGTTCTTTTTTGGAAATTTTCAATTGTTTGACATATCTAGGTTACAGTTTAAAAAATCCAACTTAATACAAATTTGGGTAGGTATAAACAACGGAGCTAGAGGTACGATTTCTAAAAACTATATAAACCATAACGAAATATTGATTAGCTGGTAGCTTGCGTTTAAGGATTATTTCGATCGAACTTAACTCGAAGAAGACTTAAAACTCAAGAAACAAAATTTTTTTTTAAAATAAAGTCGACAGCGCTATCTCAGACTTGTACTAGATACCTAAATAAATAAATCTGGTTGTTGGCCCAAAATCTGGTTTCTGCAGTCAGCCACCTTATTTATTCAAATGAGCTTTAACACTCAATTTGTCAAATCGGAGGACGCATAATAAACATTAAATAGACACAAAAAAAGTGAGTAATAGACAGATAAATAAAACATCTGCTGCAACAGCGTTTTTATGCTAATGCTTTTCTGAAAAATAAGAGTGTTTAGTAAAGGCGTTGCACTTTCAAAGTTTCAGTTTATGTTCAATCAAATCTTTAATTGCTAACATAGGTAGTGAGAGCCTAAATATTCTACGTTATTTGAAAAAATTATATTTACTAATTCTGAATTCTTGATATACGATTTAAATATTTTGGGTTTTTATAGTCAACCTCATTTATTTAAAAATGTCGTAATTTTATTTTAATTTATGTAAAGAGACCACTGTTGAAATGAAACAAATGGGAACACAACACACAAACATTCCATGACATTAATCTGAATTCAAACTTTCTAATTACATGAATATTGGCGCGTGTTATTTTTATTTTCTTTAGAATAGACCTTCGGGTCATACTCATTAGCTCAATGTTAGGGCAACTCTAATAGTTTCCGCAAATCGAAAATATTATTTTTAATTAAAAGTAAAATGTTTGGCGAACTTATAAATTTTACATTTTAAAACTAGCTGTTGTAGGCCATCTTTCTGATATTAAAAACTTGCCATGGTGTAGGCATTTTTGGTGATTTGTATTCGCCTGAATGTAGGCCCACTATCAATGTGCTGAAAAGCTCTTGGTAGGTTAGGTATGTATGTTTGCGCAACTAATTATCGACGACGTCACATCCTGATTCATTTATTTTCATATAAAAGATGCTAAAACTTAAAGATAACTTAACAAAAGGGGAATGCAACATTTCTTCTACCGGTTTTGGTTCAAAACAAGCTAAACCAGGGCCATCGGACTATCAGAGAAATAAAAAAAGTGTGTAGGTACATTAATATCGTCGTATTAATTTCTTTTGCTCGACAGATTTCTCATTATATGTTTTATGCTTATGACTTGTGCCTAAAAGTATGCTTAATAATACTGATTGAGCGCATGTTTTCTGTCTTTTTTTGCCCATACACGAATATCTAAAACCAACGAATTGGTATCTATTCCCGCGTGTTGATACTAATAGAGATAAGGTAGATGCAAGTCAATTAAAAGATAAGCCTGTCTGTCCAGATATTCGCATGTAAGTGGCACCCTGTACCTCTTAATCTGAGAATAGCTAAGACACTTTTTGTGTGTTTGATTACCTACTTACTTTTAACATGCATATTTTTATGAAACGATATTAGTTTCAATTGTCGCCGCGAAAAAAAAACATGATATTACATCTAGACGATATTATTTTTAAGAAATGATTTTCCCAACAACATAATTATATTTTTTTAATTTGCTTATGCACAAAGAAATCATATGATTGTTTTATTAATAGTTCTGTGCTCTGGATAAAAAATGAACACAATTTACGAATAAAATTATATACATGCTTCAAGATGATTAATGTTAGCTATTTTGTTTTGCGTGTACCGAAAGCAAAAAAGATTAATTTATTGTCCAAGAAAGTTTCATTTTCCTTCTTGCAGGCATATAACAGACATATTTGTGTTTGCACATGTAAACTTCTCTAGGTATTAAATTTTGTTGTGGCAAAACATGTTTCACGGTTCCCATGGCTTACACACCAACTAAATCAATTTTCATTTATTCTAGAGAGTAGCACCTCAGCCCCGTCCATGTACTTTACGAAAGGAATAGGCGTAAAAAAGGACGATTTATTATTCTTCTTATAGGAGGTGTTACGTGTTTTGTATGAATATATCAGAAGTCAAAAGTCGATCCCGTTTAAAGGGTTCTTCATTTACATCCAAGAGTAGGATTGAGCATGTTCCATATGGAAAGTGAACGTGCCAAATTTAAAGAGAATTATGCAAACTCATATGTTACCAAGTCAAATAACTTACACCTGCTATGAGCATGCTAAAATATGTATCTCTAGAACCATAATTTTTTAAACTTTCCCAAAAAATGAATGGAGTGTACGCTTCTAAAATGAATGGGGTAGATTAGTACTTGTGTGATGGGAATTGATTCAAAGCTATTTCTAAATATTTTGATTTTACCCCTTACCCCTAAAAGTGGTATGTGTAGTATATGTATGTATAACGAGAGCATTATCTATCGATTCTGAAGAGCTAGAAAGAAACACCTCTCTGGAAATAAAGCTGCGCCAAACATGGAAACTGCTTTTTTTATTAATTACCTATCTAATATTTTAATTGTCATTTTAAAAGGAACAACATAGGCATTTCATTTATATTCATAATATTTCCGATAATGTGTACAATATATGAATATTACCGCAATATGTTACGACTGGCAGGAAATGATGCAGCCTTAATGTAAATAATGATACCAATTTTTATCTAATAATAAATTATTCTAATTTTTCTGTAGGTTGGATTTATTAGCTGTTTTCGCAAAGTCTGATAAGATAAATTGAACAGTTTAAACAGTTCTTAAAAATTCCCTTAAAGTAAATCAAAGACATATTCGGTTATACAACGCATTTTGTATTAAAAATTAGAATTCGTCCTACCAATAAATTTCCCTGGAGTCAGCAGTAGCCAATTTATTTTGTTCCTTTCTGCCCCGGAGAATTTCTTTTTACAACATCTCACCACTTATGACCCTTCTGAGTATTTTGCCCTCCATGCTGACAAATTTTGCCTAGAAGAAATCTCAAGAATAAATCCAAGTCACAAATGCCACAAGAAGAAAGCAATCCTCCCCTGCTGGCAGAATCTTTTTTTGAGTGACAAAATTCAGATCACGTCGAGCTTTCAAGAAACAATTTCTTTATTAGGTTGTCGGGAGAAGACTAAACTTTACGAAAATGTCGCTGGAAAAAAAAACCGATTTCCACGATAAAATAACTCTGTTGGCTTTTGTGTCTCGCTAGTTGTGTATAATTCGATGCTAGTCGACGGATAAGGTGGCAAATTGCTCAACTTTGTTCGTCCACCTCACAGACGAAATCATCGAAGTTCACAGAGTAAATCATGTTCAATTAAGCATGAGCTTTTCTCATCAGACCTCTCTGCCATGAATAACACATGGGTTGCTTTTCCTCCATGTGGTTTACTTCGATATCCTCTATGGCCGAATCCAGCCAGCACTGAAGTCTCCTCTAATACTGAGCAGTCTTTTCAGGTGGTTGTGACAAGTTTGTTATTTATTGGACCTTTATGTCTTTGCAAGGTTCTTATATAAGCTTATGATTTTCCTTTATTAAGTTTCCACAATAATACCTAACAACTAGAACCAACAAGCAAGGCTCATGGCTTAACTTAATTTTTCTTTGGTACTCGTATGTATGCTATTGTGAAACCCCGAAATAATAAATGGAAAATGAGAATAGATATAATTGTTCGATTGATTGATATGGGTAGTGAGTGTGTATGCATTAGTATTACAAATCAGGTCTCTGTTACAGTGTAATAAAATTAAACTGCTATAATCGCTAAGCAGCGAAGCAACTTCAGCACAGTTCAAGATTTAAGCTATTCAGACAAAATCTAGATGCAAGTGTTAGTAATCCCACATCACAGAAGATAGGACAGTTAAGATGAAGAATGCTTATTCATATTTCGACACATGTGATTGGTAGGTATAAATTAAGGCAGTGTCTATTTGCACACCATTTTCCCGTGTAAGTACACGGGTACACGGGTACACGGGTACACGGGTTGCTCGGCAAACTTCGGGATTGTTTGAAATTTTTGTTTACACGGGTACACGGGTACACGGGTTACCCGGCAAACTTCGGAATCGCCTGTCCATGTCCGAGTTTCTCGAATAAATAAAGAAATTGTGGTCCTTTTTGGCGCAATGAAATTGATTATATTTTCGCTGAAATTAGGAATGATCGATGTTAAGAAATGTCAGCATAATGTTAACATCTGTAGCTAAGTATCGATGTCCGATTATCATCGTACTTTTAACATCGATGTTGTACTGCAAAAGTACTAAATACTTTAAGAAATATCTCGCAAATGGAACAAGCACGAATTTTTTCAATAATTTTCCGTCGATGCGCATTCCAATTAAGGGGCACCGCTTATGGGTGAGCACCCGAATAAACCTGCATACAGAGGTAAGTAAAAGAATTGCAAAGGCAAGTTAAATGTCATAAGTCGCTTCGATTATTTGCTCGTAGCATCGAAGTCACGACGTGTGATATCGCCATCGCTCAACATTGATGTTTCGTGTCGCAACGGACTGGCGGCTTAATTACCAATATAAGATTGTTTTCCTTAGATTCCTTGCGCTAAGAATAATGTTGAGGTTTTTTGATTTGAATCCCCTTAGTACAAAGAATCTCTTTGGGATATTGCAATGTCTCGAAAAAGTCACCCATTTCGGTGAGGTGTTGCGCAATATGATTACCCTTGCGCAACGGCACGGAATACAGGCAGATATGGTGCGATTTTCTCAGAATTTTTGATGGATCGCTGCAACAGAATTTTTGGCCCGCTTCTGAGAATTTTCGATGCTGGGTTCAATTGCGTACGGTCTAGCCGCACCTCACAAATTCCGCCTGTGCAATTCGCTCCCGTATATTGGATCGTCTGTTTGGAGTCGTCCTAAACCATCCCGATTTGCACACTTTCCCGTAGCCGTTATAGATTCCTAGTAAAACAACATTTTTTCTACGAATTTCGTGCCTCCTCCTTCATCTTTCAAACCTCTTAACCAAAAAATACGAGGCCAGTTCATGCGCCCGACGACGTTTTGAAACGTGGTCAGTGACGTCTTTATTTTCATACAAAACGAAGCTAATTCCGCGTACTTGCTACACACGTGGACTGGCGTGGGAGGGTGAGAAGGTTTTGGCTAAGCATGCATTGAAGGAGGCTGGATGGAAAACTAAAAAATTCTAAAAATATTTTTGCTACCGAATTACACATGATTATATTTTTAGAATTTTTTTTCGCTAAATGGCAATTGTTTGAAAAAAAACCGTTTTTATCGACGACAAAAATCGAACTAAATAACTTTATTCCTGATATACAATCGCTATAATCTTATGTTAGATAATTTAATAATAAAGGTCCAGTTACCGTTAAAACACAATCGGATGAAAACTGTTCGAGTTAAGTTAAGCTGGTAATAACCCCTTAATAAACTTTCGTTTGATTTTTCTCTTCTATTTGGCCGGTGACATGCATTTTTTTTGTAATTGATTTATATGTTGCTAAAGTATCATCTAGCGAAATTTGAATTAATTCTACCGTTGTTTTAGTTTTCGATCCAGCCTCCTTCAATGCATGCTTAGCCAAAACCTTCTGACCCAGTCCACGTGTGTAGCAAGTACGCGGAATTAGCTTCGTTTTGTATGAAAATAATGACGTCACTGACCACGTTTCATAACGTCGGGCGCATGAACTGGCCTCGCATTTTTTGGTTAAGAGGTCTGAAAGATGAAGGAGGAGGCACGAAATTCGTAGAAAAAATGTTGTTTTACTAGGAATCTATAACGGCTACGGGAAAGTGTGCAAATCGGGATGGTTTAGGACGACTCCAAACAGACGATCCAATATACGGGAGCGAATTGCACAGGCGGAATTTGTGAGGTACGGCTAGACCGTACGCAATTGAACCCAGCATCGAAAATTCTCAGAAGCGGGTCAAAAATTCTGTTGCAGCGATCCATCAAAAATTCTGAGAAAATCGCACCATATCTGCCTGTATTCCGTGCCGTTGCGCAAGGGTAATCATATTGCGCAACACCTCACCGAAATGGGTGACTTTTTCGAGACATTGCAATATCCCAAAGAGATTCTTTGTACTAAGGGGATTCAAATAGAAAAACCTCAATATTATCCTTAGCGCAAGGAATCTAAGGAAAACAATCTTATATTGGTATTTAAGCCGCCAGTCCGTTGCGACACGAAACATCAATGTTGAGCGATGGCGATATCACACATCGTGACTTCGATGCTACGAGCAAATAATCGAAGCGACTTATGACATTTAACTTGCCTTTGCAATTCTTTTACTTACCTCTGTATGCAGGTTTATTCGGGTGCTCACCCATAAGCGGTGCCCCTTAATTGGAATGCGCATCGACGGAAAATTATTGAAAAAATTCGTGCTTGTTCCATTTGCGAGATATTTCTTAAAGTATTTAGTACTTTTGCAGTACAACATCGATGTTAAAAGTACGATGATAATCGGACATCGATACTTAGCTACAGATGTTAACATTATGCTGACATTTCTTAACATCGATCATTCCTAATTTCAGCGAAAATTTAAGCAATTTCATTGCGCCAAAACGGACCACAATTTCTTTATTTATTCGAGAAACTCGGACATGGACAGGCGATTCCGAAGTTTGCCGGGAAACCCGTGTACCCGTGTAAGCAAAAATTTCAAACAATCCCGAAGTTTACCGAGCAACCCGTGTACCCGTGTACCCGTGTACCCGTGTACTTACACGGGAAAATGGTGTGCAAATAGACACTGCCATAAATTAAATTAATTTTCTTATGCTGTACCCTCAACTACATAAATGTAAATTTACAACTCTTAGCGATTGCAAGTCTATATTATAAGCTATTAACTCTATTGAACAAATATGATGTCTGCAACTATTTGAAGCTAAACGGAGAATGGAGAATGGAAGATCTCTAAGAGCAAATGTAAGAAATTTAAAATTTTGCAAACACAATAAGTATTACTAATATCAATTTGATAATATAGAGACTTCACCTTGCATATTCCAGAATGACGAGACTTTTGCAACATTTTGGTACCTAATTAAAAGACAATATAATTATGTCCACTTTAGTTATGAGCACAACAAAGTTCCATAAATAAAAAAACCTATTTAAACTGAAAAGCAGAACTTTTCCGATCAGAGATTAAGAACGTTAACAGCAAAACTGTTGCAGGACACCCTCCACTTCACAGCTGCGAGAAAAATCTCGTAAATTATCCAGATAAATTTGTCAAATTTGGTGTCCGCCCGAATGAATGATTTTCCTAGAGAGGAACACTCTTCCAATTTAGCTTCCTTCTTTTATGCCACATTTCGAATTTTCTGCTAAAAATGTCTATCGATTTCTCATCAATTTCCAGTCGTTTGTGGTGAACTAACAAATAAATGGCAGGAAATGTGCGGAAGTCAGAAACGTTGTTAAGCTGTCAACAGTTAAAAGGACTGCAAATATTATGGGGAATGTTTGAATGATTTTGCCCTAAGGTATACTCATTTGAATGATCAATTTGTGGAAAATTTTGACCATACAAAATTTTGAGAATATAACAATTTAACAATTCGGAAAGCATTTTTATATAGGGGTCCCTCCTACTCCCTGGCAAGGTCTGTTGAATTAAGTTCCTGGTAAGCCCGCAATGCTGGAATTAACTTTTCTCGTGTCACATGCAATTCTATCCAAGACCCGACACCATTCAACTTTGGGGAAAATAAAAGATATTTTGACTTCTTTCACCAAACATCTGCTCCAAGTCATACAGCAAAAAGTGCCTTAGATATAGATATGCAAAAACATTAAATTATAAAACGTCAATTTCAGCATTTGAAGACTTGTCAGGTGAAGGAACTTAATACAATAGACCTTACTACAGGGAGTGTTTGGTACTCGTAGGAAAATCTGGAACCTTGGGAGTACATTAATTGGGCTTAACTAAATAATGCGATTAAAAAATTTTAAGAAATAGTTTGTTTTCTTGCTTGGCATGCCTCGACATAATAATCTATTTAACACAACAACATGTAAGGTAAGTGACCCAACTAAGGCCTACCTTAATTTTTTTATTATCTAACTAGTGGGTTTATAATAACAATGCACTGGTCATTTGAAATACTTATATTTATTTATTAAACTTTGTAATAAATGAAACAAAATTGCTTTAGAAATAAAAATCACACTTTTGTGAACACAAATAAACTAAAATGTCACTTTGGCCTTATTGGGAAACCTGTGTCTTAATAAAGCCTTAATAAAAACAAGTAAACATTCAACTTCTTAATGAATACAAAACGTTGTTTCTAAAGCAATTTTGTTTCATTTATTACAAAGTTTAATAAATAAATATAAGTATTTCAAATGACCAGTGCATTGTTATTATAAACCCACTAGTTAGATAATAAAAAAATTAAGGTAGGCGTTATTTGGGTCACTTACCTTATAAAAACAAGCGTGCGCTCCGCGTCGTTGTTGTTTTCGACTGCAGGTTCCAACACGCTCGCGGCGGGGGCCACTTGCTGTGCTTGTGGGCCTTAGTTAATGTACACGCACCCATCTACAAAAATTGGCGGCCATTTGAAATCGTGAAGCGGAAAATTTAAGAAATAGGCCTTATTAGGACATAGGCTTTATTTGGGTCACCCACCTTATAGTAGGATTTTCTCAGGAAAATCTTCAAAACAAACCAAACAAAATGAGAAGTACGCATACACAAAACAACAAACCAAAATGAATACTTTGGTTGTAGTTATTCAGTTAACGAAAGCTTCAAACACCATCTATAGTGACACCTTTATTACATAAACCCATTGTTAAAGGCCAAATTAGAAGGACTTTGTTATGTATGTACCTATAAATTATGTGGAAACTGTCTCGGGATTTAGTAGTTGCTTTAATTATGACTAAAGGAGCAACCAGAGGGACTTGATAAACCAAAAGGGCATTTGTCCAGCTTAATTTTGTTATTTCCGGTGCTACCCTCAAATAAAGTCAGCTTCCTTCCCTCCGTCCGAATCTGTGTAAATGTCCCTTGGGTTAATTCCTCAGAGTGTTAAATGATCCAAAGCCCTTATGATGGTGTTAAACTCTATTAACAAGCTTGTCGTCACTGCCATAATGAAAATGTGAACACCATTGAAGTCAACTAATATGCTCTGTTGGTAATTACCACTTGCGTTGACGCTCCCCGAGGAGGTAACATAAATGAGTTTCACGATTTATCCATTACATTCCCGACAGGCAAGCATAAAAAGTTGAAACGTTACAAAATGGCAATGTTTGGGTATTGTAAAAAAATTTGACTATGAAATGAAATTTGTCTGAATCATATAAAATTTTTTTCAATTAAAAAAAAATGTATTGCTGAATGTGCCCCATTCCGGAGAAGCATCTATTTTTGAAGGTTCGCATTCAGAAAACAGTTTTTTGTTGTAAGCGATAATATGGACACACTTCGATCGAAATTTAGAAATTCGGCTCTGTCCTCCATTTCAATCTACAGTTCAACTCAGTTCGGGAACTGAATTCACACTTTCTAATTTTGCGCGAAATAAAGAAAATAACATGAA
Source organism: Neoitamus cyanurus (assembly GCA_947538895.1). Lineage (NCBI taxonomy): Eukaryota > Metazoa > Arthropoda > Insecta > Diptera > Asilidae > Neoitamus > Neoitamus cyanurus. The sequence goes on from OX384544.1 coordinate 16,885,488, forward strand.
CACTTTCCGTCAGGTGGCGCATTTATTACTTAATTTGTGGCGACTTTGGCACCACCAAAGAACTTAGGAAATATGACACAAGGGGCGCGGGGCAATGGTTTTGGAAGAGAGCTGCCATAAACCGACACTTAACACTGATAAGAATGTGCACGAGGCCTATGGGGGAACTTAAACGGCGGTGATCAGCCTGCCTGCCCATACACGCTGTTCAGTACTGGCAGTGTAAGAATCGGGTGGACTTTCTGTCGTATGCGCGAGAAGAGCGACCCTACGAGATGCTTCAACTGCGTGGAATTCAGGCACACAGAACACGTCTGTAGAAGCAAGGATGATTGGAATAGCAGGTGCTGTAAATGCGGCCTTGAAGGACACATCTCAAAAAACTGCGAGAGAGAGCCATCCTGAGAGCTGTGCAAAGCGAAGAATTTAAAAGACATCAATAACGAGGCGAAAAATATAAAACGTGAAGAAGTGCAGGATCTCCTCCTCCAAACAGTTAGGGAGCAGGTAGTAAATAGATGTGACCTTTCTGAGTCAACCTTATATGATTAAGTACTAACATGTGTGGACTAAAGACAAGAATGGAGGAGTTCCGCAAGGTTCGGTCCTCGGACCAATCTTGTGGAATGACCCAAACAGCGTAAGAGACAACTTCTGGTTGGTGTCATTAAATCCATAATTTTGTATGGGGCACCAATTTAAGCCAAGATTACGACTGGAACATCGAAAGGCGTATACAGGACTTGTGCGTTAAAGATAGGTAGCGGCTTTCGCACAACATCGGGAGATGCGGCGGTTGTTGTCGCAGCTATGGCTCCCACAGACCTGCTCGCGATAGAGACAAATAATCTTTTCAACGGAGAAAGCAAAGATGACCAAAACTTTGGAAGTGTGACAGAAGCGATGGGACACATCCCAGAAAGGACGATGGAAGAGAAGACTGAACCGTAACATCTCAGATTGGGTGAGTAGTCCTCATGGTGAGGTGTAGATGTAGATTGTCATGAGGCGGGTAGAATAAACCCCGCACTTAGACTAAAGGTCCATTGTACAAACATGGTGAGGTGAATTTCTCTCTCGCACAGTTGTTGACATGACACATACAGTGTATTTTTTGCCTGTAGGTTCCTCCTTTATGACATTTCTCAATGTAATCGAAATCGGAATGTAGTACCGTTTCCCGAATACCTTTTCCCCAAATATCAAGTTTCTGTCGAATATCCACATATCCAGATACAACCTATATTTAGCTTGAAAACAACATACGCTTGTACGTTTCTCAGAAGTCCTTTGCTTGTGGGGTTTAACATTAACGAACCGCTTGAGTTACATTACACATAAAGTCAGCTAGGACGAACATTTATCCCAATTTCTTTTTCTTAATTACTTTGACAAAAGCTGGAGGCGTTCGTGTCCTTAAGGAGTTTCTGCTTTTCAGAGCCTGATTTTACAAAAGACTTGCTTGTTTGATTCCAAAGCATTGAGGAATATATGGTTCTTTTTTCTTCCCCAGGAAGCCATTAATATGTTATTAAAATTGCCAATCCTGGGAATTCGAGTTATTTGAGCGAAAAATATAATTATTGCTTACCCAACCTGTAGAAGTATTTAAATTGAACAAAATCTCCTGTGAATAGTCTATGGTGTATTTGCTTCTGTCGATATATTTTTACACAGTCCCTCAGCAGCGGATAGCAGCAACAGGAGTACTTTGGACCGGGGCCAACATTTTCTTGCTTAATGGCGTGTAACACAGGATTTAACATGAAACTTTTATAAATTTCCTAGTGTATAGCCAATTTAATGGGAAATATTTATTTTATTAACCAATCATCCTGAGTTTGCGAGCACTAAAGCGGGTGTGACTAAATCCGGGCAACCCTGCTACTTTATTAATGCATGCCTGGGGTTGTTTAAATCTCACTTTTAAAATGTTCAGAGTTCAGTAATTCCAGCTTGAAGAGAATGCCAGTTCACAAAAAGGGGTAACAACTCCTCTCTGGGGATTTCTCGCAGTCATATTTATGGTCACCTCAACACCGAAGCAAGCACAAGAACGTAAATTGGACAGATAATGCTCCACGCTCCACCCGAGTCGATTCTGGTCAAATGGAAATTTATTGTAATACCCAGCGATGAGCAATATCCAGCGAACATAAAGCCCCTCTTGAAATATTTGAGGAGGGCCCACGTGCGTGAATCTACCTATTGTACGATTTATTCATTGCCTCCAGCCACATATCGGACTCACCTATCAAATAAACTGCAAACTTGCATGAATCCCCTCCCGCACTGTAATCTCTTCACTGCGGTGGAGCTTTAGTTGCCAAGGTTTATGGAGCAAATTCCATCTGTATGTGAACCCCGCATTGTTTTGCATAGATATGGGATATTTTTACTTGAAAGAGTTTCTATGTAAACTTAATAAATATTCCGTCATAGTTATAGGAGAATTTTACATAAGCTAATGAACCGTGCAGAAATGTTGTAAAGCGCTGCAACAAATATTTAATGATTAAAACCGATTGAGTGTGTATTCAAAACATCTTTGAATTTATTGATTAAAGATTCATCAAAAAGATTATCTACTAAAAGTGTAAAATAGTTTGAAAGTATGTACCTACTACAGCAGACGTTTTCTACGTAATTTTTTATTAATTATTCCTTGGAAATATTCACCCGAATTTTCTTCACATGTGTAAAATTTCAAAGCTCAACAACAAAGCAAGTTGAATAAAAATGTATGAAAACCAGGTCTGCCACAGTTTGATCAATTGATTTTTAAACTTAGAATGCAACTATTTGGTGATACAATTACTGTGATATACCGGGGATCAGGTCACAACGCAACTACTTCTTTTATTAGCGTTTATTCTTAAATGAGTTCACACTGAGAGGGCCGGCAACGAACTAACTAGTCGGTACAGAAGTAAGACCGTGGAACCGGTAAGGGCTAACGGTTAACGCATTCGAATACTTTCATACACCACAATATCCCCCCTAGTTCGTTCGTTGACGTTTACAAAATTATAGGTATAATGCTAGATATTTACATATTTAGGATTAATGCTACTTTGTATTAGAATGCATTCTATTTCTTAAAGGATATCTGAGTTCGTTATTGTTTACATTTTGATTTGTGTCATTTACATTAACATTTCCTTCTTCTTGCTTTTCGTTTAAATTTTCATTTTTTTCCTCAAACAATCTCGATAACCAATCTAGACCCTCCACACTTTGAAAAAATTCATCACCTTCAAAAGTGTTATTTAGATGAAATTCAGTATTACTATCACTATTATTTACAATTTCAATATTATGTTTTTGCATGAAGGACGGAGGTAAAGTTTCGGTTGGATCTAACAATAATTGTGGAATATATGTTTCCATTTCCTTATTTGCTAATGTTTTCTTTCTTAATATTATTTGATTGACACGTCTCGTCCAAATTACTTCCGAATTCTTAAGTTTAACTAAGTAAGTTCTAGGACCTTTACGCTTAATGACAACTGCTGGGGTCCAAGTAATTCCATTTGGGATACAATAATCTTTAACCATAACTGAATCATTTATATAGAACGCTTTCCTGTCTCGACCCTTATAATTTTTAATTTGTTTACTTTGGTTTCTCATAACATTAGCTTTAGCATAATCAGTATTTGCATTTTTTTTTCTAAGAGGATTGAGTAAATCTAGACGAGTTCTTAACTTAGTGTTGAACATAAGTTCAGCAGGGGAAAATCCGGTGGTGGCATGAACAGTATTACGGTAATCTAATAAGAATTTTGATAAATAATAATTTAAATCGGAAGTACTTGTCGGGTTATGCAAAGCTTTTTTGAGCGCATTCTTGATCGTTTTTACGGCGTTTTCCGCTTGACCGTTTGTGGCTGGGTGCCCCACTGGTGTGGTAATATGTTTAATTCCGTTGTTTTTCAAAAAAAATTCAAACTCTCTGGAAATGAACGACCTACCATTATCTGAAACAAGCGTTCGTGGTAGCCCAAAACGAGCAAAAATTAAACGTAATTGTTCAATAGTAGCTTTACTTGTGATGCTACTTCTCATATTTATGCATTCTAACCATTTACTACTATAACTAGGAAATTACACTTCATGAAGGGTCCCATAAAATCTACATGAATGCGATCCCACGGCTGATTCGGCCATTCCCATGGAATTAGCGTATCTTTTGCTGGATTTGATCTCGTAGATAAACACTGATCGCAGGATTTTGCCAATGCTTCCAAGTCCTTGTCTAGTCCTGGCCACCAACAATATTCTCGAGCTTTAGCCTTCATTTTACTTATTCCCAAATGCGATTCATGGAGCAGCTCAAGAACTTTGTTTCGCATTGAACTCGGAATAATAATTCTATAACCCCAGAATAAACAATCATTTTCAATACTTATTTCATTGGCTCTAAAAGCATACGGACGAATTTCAATATTGCTATTGTTTTTTGGCCAACCAGTCCTCATATATGACATTACTTTATTTAAAATGTCATCTTTTTTTAACTCTGCTTTGACTTCTTCAATAGTCAAGGCTGCTGCGCATGCTTCCTGCACATACTGGATACTTAAATTCCCACAATCTACTATGGATTCGTTTATCATCGTTGAATCAATGTTATTTCCCGGATTGGGAAATCTTGAAAAGAAGTCTGCGACATTGTCTTTGGAATTGACGTGTTGCACGGTGAAATTATATGCTGAAAGCGCTAAGGCAACTCGTTGCAACCGATTTGCTGCTAAAATGGGAATACCTTTTTTTGGACCGAAAATATACATTAATGGCTTATTGTCCGTGACTAGCACGAATTGCCTGCCATACAAGTAGTGGTGAAACTTTGTGATACCGTAGTAAATTGCGGTTGCTTCCCTATCGATTTGTGAGTAGTTTTGCTCACTCGGCAATAATTTCCTTGAAGCAAATTCGATCGGTCTTTCTATACCGTTTGCGTATTTGTGAACTAGCACCGCCCCTAAACCTACTGGGCTTGCGTCTACAATTAGTTTTACTGGCACTTCCGGATCGAAATGCGCCAAAACACGATTAAATTTCAGACACTCTTTAATTTTACTCACCGCAGCTGAGTGTTCAGGCAACCAGTCAAATTGTGTGTCCTTTTTAAGGAGCTTGTACAGGGGATCACATATTTCGGTGACTTTTGGCAGGAACTTACGGTAAAAGTTTACAATTCCAAGGAAGGCTTGAAGCTCACCTAAGTTTTTAGGATCCTGTATGTTAAGAATAGCTTCAACTTTGTCATCGCACGAGTGAAGCCCAGATTTGTCAATAACATGACCTAAATACTTGATTGACTTCTGAAAAAATGTACATTTGCTTCGACTTAGGCGGAAACTAGCGTATTTTAAAACGCTAAGAACTTTATCTAAGGTTTCCACATGTTTTTTTCTAGTAGGTGCCGTAATGAGAACGTCATCCAAAAATACAACGACACCTTCTATTCCTGACAAAAGACTCTCCATAATTTTTTGGAAAATTGCTGGAGCGGGAGCTAAGCCATAAACTAAACGTGTGTACCTATACAGTCCCTTTGTCGTTGAGATAGTGGTAAGATTCTTAGACTTTTCGTCCAAAACAAGCTGCTGATAAGCCATGGACAAGTCTAACTTTGAAAATTCTTCACCACCGTGCAATTGCGAAAAGAGATCTTCAATCCGTGGTAACGGATACTTATCCACCACCAATTGAGGATTCAAGGTGATTTTAAAGTCGCCACAGATTCTAATATCTCCCGACTTTTTCAATACCGGTACTATCGGTGTACCCCACTCACTGAAATTGATCGGCCCCCATTTGTACTAATTTTTCTATTTCGGCTTCAATTTTTGATTTCATACTAAGTGGTACTTGCCTAGGTTTAAAAAATTTCGGCGTAGCGTTTGGCATTAACTTTAATGAAATTTTTCCTTTATTGAATGTTCCCAATTTATCATTAAATAGCTCCTTATGCTTGTTGTATAGTTTTGTAATTTCTTGGTTAGAGTTTTCACCCAAAAAAATTAATTTAGTTAACCCAAAATTGAACGCTTTTAAAAAATTACGCCCCAATAAAGGAGGCCCACCGTTTTTGATTATCATTATTTCGATATGGTTAATACTTCCATTAAATTTAACTGGCATATTACACACACCAATAGGCACAATTTTGGAACCGTTATAATTTGATAAAATTATATTTGTTTTCTCGATAGGCAATTTCGAAAAGTACTCACGAAAATATTTTAAGGACATAGCTGAAATTGAAGCGCCAGAATCTAACTCTGCTGTAATCGGAATACTGTTCATCTCCACGTCCAGTTTTAGAGGCTCTAAATTTTTTAAATTGAATCTGAAATGATAGAGACTTAAGTCTACATTATCTAAATAATTTAACTTATCCTCCTTATTTTTCGGAAGTCCTTTACTTTTGCACATCTTCTGTAAGTGTCCGCGTTGCTTGCATATGTTGCATCGAAAGTTCTGGTATCTACACTTGCTCTTCGCATGGTTCCGTTTTCCGCATATCTCGCATGGTTGAGGTTGATCTTCACTTCTATTGGGCTGCTTGTCCATCTTCTCGTTGTGCTTAAATTTTCGTGCTCCACCGTTACGTTGCGAAATACGGTAAATTCCGTCCGAGGTTGAAGGTTCCGATTTGATCTGATATTGATGCTTGATACATTCGACTGCCTGCGCTTTCTTGACTGCATCTGCGAATGATAAAGCCTGGCCCCCATAGAATCCGTCGGCTTCAGACGTCGCTTTTGCAACTATTGAATGCATGCATTCATATGGGAGCTAACCCATAGCAGGCGCCGCGGCAGCGCGTCGCGTGAGAGAATTTTAGAGGAAACTCTAATATTTCGGCAAAAGCGACGCGTCGTATAATAGCTTTGCTGAGAGAGCTCTGACAAGTTGCGATTGGCCAGTTGGGATTCGTTGAATCAGCTGTTTATTTGACAAGTAAGCTTTGAATTTGATATCTGTGAACTGTTTTGGTGATTTTGTAATTATTCGGTTTCCTGTTTCTTCGTTTGGATTTCCTGGAAGGTGCCGAGTTTTTCCCGAATTCATTAGTCTAGTTTCTTGACGAATTGCTACTAGATTTCTTGTTAATTCACCTTCGGAGCATACTGCGCCAGTTGGCGGTTGGTCTCGAATTGTCATAAACAGCTGAGCGATAGCGAAAGCGACGCCTGAAGCCGACGGATTCTATGGGTTCGGCTCTCTCTTGCCGCGCTAAAAAGGTGAAAGCTCCGCGGCAAAGCGACGCGCCGACGCGTTCTATGGGGTTAGCCCTTAAGACTTTCGCGTCCTCCAGGAATAGTTTATCCTTTGTAGGCTCTTTTTCTAGTCCCATTATGAATTTATCTCGCATGGCCACTTCTAGTTCCGCGCCGAATTCACAATTTGCTGCGAGTGATCTTACTCGCGCGGCCCATTGTTGTAAAGTCTCGGTGGACTCTTTCGTCTCAATGTAAAAATTCAATCTCTCCGCGAATGCAGCATGTGAAAGCTTAAAGTGGTCGTCTAACGCTTTCACTAACTGCACATATGTGCTTTGTAAGTCATCTGCTTTTTTCGGATGTAACAAATTGGTTAACAATTTATAGGACTCTTGGGACAGTGCTCCTAACTAAATTGCTTTTTGTTTTGCTGCTTTGGTAGAGTCGATATCATTAGCAATAAAGAATTGTTCCAACTGACTCTTAAATATTGGCCACTCATCTTTGCTATGGTCAAATTGCGGTACTGTACCAAACAATGCCATCAATAATTGTCTTCTCAATGCACTTTAGGATAAAATTCGCACGCGTAATGTACACTTTCGCTTAATTTTGCGATATTTTAATCCTCGTCGCCACTGTGATATACCGGGGATCAGGTCACAACGCAACTACTTCTTTTATTAGCGTTTATTCTTAAATGAGTTCACACTGAGAGGGCCGGCAACGAACTAACTAGTCGGTACAGAAGTAAGACCGTGGAACCGGTAAGGGCTAACGGTTAACGCATTCGAATACTTTCATACACCACAATTACGAAAGTTGTCAATTCAAGATGGAACACTGTTACTAAATAATAATAAATTTGTTGTTTGGAGAGCTAAAGATTTTTAAGCCCTCAACACATGTTGTAAAATTATGTTATGTTGTATGCACTGTGTCAAGGAAAAAATCAATCAGTTGTGATCTTTGATCCATGTAACATGGGGATGAATGTTGTATGATCCGGAAAGCAGACGTTAATTCATCCAAGATCCAATCTACATGGTTCATATTTATATCAAAGATCACAATTTTCCATTTCATTCATCTAGATTACTGATCTAGAAAGATTAAGGGATCTACCCTCTTTTCGGAAGGAAGAAAAAGGTTAATTGCAATACATTTTTCGATAGGTTTAATTTAAGAAAATTGATAAAAAAGTATTACACTCAATAAATACAGTCTCGAACTACATTAAAAAATTTTTTTTTATTCATTTTTGTGAAATTTTAAGCATGGAACTGCTGGTCGAAACATGATCCAAAAAACGAGAGGGGTGTGCGGCGTTGATGAAATCTCCGAGATGCATGGTCGGAAAAAATAGCAAGGAGTTTTAGGTTCAATATATTAATAGCTATAGCGCATCGGAAGCGATTTTTGATTTTTGCGAAATTGACAAAATGGCGGACATTTTTTGAAAAACTACGAAAAAAAAAGGTTTTTTTCATCCGTTTTTGGGCAAAAAAAAATTTTAAAATCAAAATTTTGAAAAACCCCGATGCGCTATAGCTGTAGTCATAAAGAATGTTTGGTAAAAATTTGGTGAGAATCGGTTCGGTAGTTTCCGAGATTTCATCAACGCGGTGTCGAAAAACGATATTTTGCGAAAAACGCGATTATAGTTTTGTTAATGACATCGTAAAAAATTTCACCTAAGCCTAATCAGCGATGCCTGGACCATACACTATGCCTCATTTTTCCTCAAAATGCACATTTTCATTCAAAGTAGCGTTCCTGCGATATGTTCTGGCTTCCTTGGAGGCATCAGTGCTGCGACGGCCGCACGCCGCACTTCTAGATTATGAACAAACGGGCAGAGACGTTGTTATGTCAAAATTTTAAACTCGACTAATTTATAGACGAAAATACAGTTACACTGCTCCGATCTTTATAAAATTTTAATATGATATTTCTGTATATATATACTTTACGAAAATGCAATAAAAAATATCGATTTATAAAGAGGGTAGATCCCTTAACTTATATTGAGTGCCTGCACGATTAATGTTGTTTAGATTTTTCTATACTCTGCAGATTTCTTAATAGATGAAGCGAAAGTGGTCAAGTGTCTGCCAACATGTTCCATACACTCTTCGCTTTCCCTGCACTAGTTTTAAGTGCTGCGCACATACTCGTGTGGAAAGGCCCATTGCCATTGGCTGTATAAATAGGTGCACAATGCTTACACCGCACAGTGCTTTCTCCCTCTCCCGTACTATGAAATGTTCAGATGAAGGACGCTGCATTGTGAGAAAGCCGGCGGCGTTTCGTCAATTGTGTTGTACGTCGACGCCGGACTTGACGGTGCATTCAGTTTATGGCCAAAGAGTTTACGATGCTCGAAAATTAGTACAAGTGGTTGGTTGAGTCATCATCGTAAGAAGGTTCGATGAAATTTATGATATTCAATGTATCATCGCATCGTTGTCAGTGCATTGATATCACTGAGAACGATTATGTTTATGTTCTTCGTCAAATCGTATCGTACTCCCTCTGATGTAGTCAATATAAGGGCAAGTACACATCATTACGCTCACAATTCAACGTAAATGAAACGATGCATCTGTCGTCATCGCCGAATTGTGACCGGCAGCTGCCTGCGAAACCCAAACCAACACTAAATTTGTAGAATAAATTTCCATGTGGACTGCATTTTCGTCTCATACTCCTTGGAAAATCTGTCCTTAGGATTTCCACTCCGCGTACATATTCCCTGGCTATAAATAATTTTAGAGGCAATTATCATAAAATGTTAAAAAGCTGAATTTATTATCTGCAGTGCATAAATTTCCAGCTATTTGTGAGGAACACATTTCGCACTCTTTCGTATGTTCTTGTAAGTGCCTGAAGATTTTAAGTATACCTAAAAACGGATGTTTTCCAATTTCTCCTCGTAGCTTATATTTTCAACTTTCTTTCTGAAACAAATCTCTTGTAATCCCAAAAGTTATACTGCCAATAAGCACCTGTTGTAACTCTCTGTAAAAAAAAAAAAACGTTGAAAAAGTATCAAGGTCGACATTTCGGCAGTTTTAAGGGGTAACACCATTCTAGCGGTCGAAAAAGAGGCCTAACTTTGAGGATTTATTTTGGTGGTATAGAAACAGGAACAGGATTTGTTTTCACAAGGTTTATTTAATACATAAGTATGCAAACAAATTATTTTATTATCATTGTGATGCAAAATGACAGCGATAGAACCAATCTTAGAAATCGCCTTTTTTTCAAACCTTTAAACGCGAGGACGGATTTCTTGTCAAGTATAAAACCTGGAAAAAAAAACAGAAAGGTTTTATAATTTAGGTGTAGTAATGTATAATCAACATTAGCTTATCCTGGTGGACCCCTGAGAAACCCTAACGACCCTTTGCTCTGTAAGTAAGGGCCACTTATTATTTCGACAGGTAAAGGTGATTCATCGTGCTCACCGCGCGCTCTGAGGCACTGTAGCAAAATCGAGAATTGAAGCTTTTAAAAATGTTTCTTCACTATAGGACCAACTGGATATTGTTTTTATGACCTTAAAATACTGTTTAAGCCACACAAAAAAACAAATAGATTTTTCCATAATCCTAGAGTGGGGATGACACTAGCGTTGGTTACGTTCATTGTATTCTCATTTTATTCATGACAGTTCATTACGCCAGTATCGTCTGATTGTGATAAAGTGTATTTTACTCAAGCTTTAATTAAACAACTGCGCTCATAAAGGGCTCATTATAACAAAATATTTGTAGAACAATGTAAGATTAGTTTGGCCTTTAAAAATAATTTAATAACCAAAGCGTTTTTCCAAGTGTCGACGGAGTTTTTAATTTTCTCAATTAGCGTTTTCATGAAGCAAAAACTAAATAAAGTATATTCAAATATCCCCACGAAAGGCAAACCAGCAAAAATTAAGGAGCGAATTTCATTTTAAGGAATGGATGATTTCCTTAATACGAATAAGTAGCCAGCTACAATGTTATTTCCGGTGAGTAAATCGACCCTAACGACCGCAGAATAATATCAATCCACCACGAAATGAGCGAGTGAGTCTATCGGAGCGGGATCAGATGGTTATAATGGGGTGACATAAACGGTTCAGTTTATTCGCACACATAACTTCTTTTGCCCTTAAAGTTTGGCCCATGGCGTGTGATTGCAACCAGAAGTAGTGGAGTCATGTGTACGGAATGTTCTGTATACCTTATTCGGAGTATTTTATGTGATTTACTCGATTCCCTTGAGAAACAGAGCGTGAAAAGGGAGCAACAAATCCTGATGGGATAATATTTTACGGCACAAGATGTAGGATTTCGAAAAATATATTCAACAGGAATAGCAAAGCAGGGAAGCAAAGAGGAGGTTACTAATGTCTATGGAAACGGAAAATGGAGGCAGGGTCGTTATAATCACTCGAATAAAGTCCAATTTCTTTTCTAAAGCTGCCCTGTGAATTTCTCAGGGTCAAAAGTTGAAGTTCTTTTTCGGGAAAATGTGAAAATTTTGCACTTATTTGGGTAAGATATGTAAGTGGCTAAATCATGTTCTAGAGATATTCACCTTCAGAAAATATGTAGTTGCAATGCACAATTTTGCTTCACATACTATATGGAGTTCGTAGTTCTACTTAGTTCTCGTAGTTCATATTATTTACATTATATTTATATTTAAGTGAGAATCATTACATTCAAGAACTTTTTGAAATAGGTTTGTATTTTTTTTCAAATGGGGTCAAGCTTACCCCAGAGTATTTGCAATCCACTGTATCTCACGAACTATGTGTAATGTAATGAATATAGTGGGCCCACCATCGAGATATAGCCTTATCCAAAAAAAAAATAATTATGAAAATCGGACTACTCTGTGAAAAGTTATTTCGTGATCATACATAAAAAAAAATCATGCGTCGAATTTAGAACCTTATATCGTTACTTAAAATTTATTTTAAAAGTAAAATTCCCAAGTGCATCGTGCCCTACAGGACAGGCAATGAGAAAAACCCCAACACTCTGTGTCATCCGAAACAACAATCCGCCCTGATTGGTTTGGAATAACCGAACATCTTAATAATTCTCGCGTTCACTTCTGGCAATGTATGGCATACTTCCAAATAGGACGATGAATTTGCTGCCAGCATACTAATGTCGCCACTGGCTTAATGGAAAACTAATGGAAAATGGGGCGATACCTCTCTATACCCTTGCCGTCGGTGCAAATTTGTTTTTCGTCAATTTGGAGCAGCATTCGTCGCGCCCTATTTGACACCTGCAGGTTAATTGATGGCGGCCACATCAATCTGCTTCTTGTTTGGGCGAATTCCATAAAGTTAGGCAATGTGTTTAACAACCTACGGAAAATGGATGGATTGAGTTTCGGTAACGAGGATAATTTGCATGATTTATGCCCAATCGACTGATGGCGTGAGATAATTTGTTCTCGCTAACCTGGCAGTTCACAGCGATATTTGGTGTAATTTACTTCGCAATAACGAAACCATTGATTGCATTCGAATTTGCGACTTAGGTTTGAAGCGAGTAGGAATGGCCTAAATACTGCATACGATAATATCCCGGGCGTTTGAACATAATTGGAATATAATTAATTTTGCAGGAAAGTTCATAAAGCATTCGCCTTCAATCAAGTAGAAATTATGCTTGATTTTTGGAAAGAATTTCTAACACCTAATTGAGAAGGATCAAGCCTAATTTGATTACAAATTAATTTCCGACATCACTTTGTCAGTTTGGATTAATCTTGGAATCACCCTCCAAACTTTCCACCGGTAAATGAAGCAAGGAAAATATTTGACGTGAACTTTGACAGCAGGATACAAGTTTGTTTGCATAAAATATTTGCTATTATGTTTCGCTTCTCAAGCGGCGACACAAACTGTGTACATATGTAGGTGTGTATATGGTTGGTGTACTCATTTATACCGTTGGTAATGTTATTAATTTAAATTCCCAAGTCGAATTTGCTTCACTTTCTAATCTGAAATCATTCAGAGAGTCTTACCTGCACAGGGATGAAAAGATTTTAAAGAATTTTCTGCGCGAAGAACTTCATCGAAATTTGATGCAGTCACAGTGTTTCCTTTTCCCGATTTTGTGGCCAAAAATACTTTTTATGGTTTTTTGGGTCGCAAGTGCCATGTTATCGTATCATTAGATATCGTTGGAAAGGGGAGGTAGTGTAGAATGTGTTGGTGAAATAGTGGTTGGTGAAAAGTGTGAAATGTGGGAATTATTGGTGAAAACGTGTTTTTTTCTGTGGGGGAGGGGCGGGGGGGGGGGGGGGGGGTGATAGCCCCCAGAAATGTGTCTCAGGGGTAGGAAGAAGAATCACTATGGCAAAATGGTCCGTAGTGGTGAAAGTTGGTGAAAATCATTAAATGTCGTCAAAACGTAGTTTTTTCGGTCGGCACCGACAAAATTAAAACGGCTGTGGAAGAAAAGTGTATGCATGAATTGGAATGATTTTTACCAATCGATAGCTAAGGAAGCAGAGTAATTAACGGTAGAAGAAGCATTTCGAAAAGTATGTACATTAGAAGTATATAATATGAAAATGGGGTGATGGGGAAATTTAGTGTGAAAATTGGGCGATTTTTTGGGGGGAAAGAATAAGAAATATGAAAGTCTCTATAGTTTTCTGTAATAGGGGGAGGGAATAGCTATCGTTTGAGATATGAATGAAAATTGTAAGTGTTGCCATATTGCCACAACTAAGGTTGGAGATTGAGAAAACTGCTCCGACAAAATGTGAAAAAAAAAATTAATTTGTATGGAAAAGTAAAAAAAATGTAAAGTCGAAATATTTAGAAAACATAATTGTACATCTAAGAAAAATAGTCGCAAAGTGCAAACAATACTCGAAAAAGATGAGAACGGTTGGGGTGGTTGAAAATGTTCAAAAATCGATAAAAAACAAAATAGGAAGAAGAAGAGCAAAATGGTGTGACAGTTTTAATAGTCCTCCTCACCACCTTTCAAATAAGACCAAAAACTTATAAATCGGATGGTTGAGTTGGCCATAAAGTCGATTTAAAAAAAAAGTGCTGTTTAGCTCTATATGTATATAGTGGATTCCATGAAAAACGATATGAATATTGTCAAAATATTTCATATATAAGTGCATATAAAGTGAATATATATATAATGCGCTTTGTAGAAGCCAGGTATGAATGAAAGTTTCATGCCTGACTGTTTACAATTGTCAACGGCCTTGAGCGCCGAAATTCCTATGTCGCGCGCCAGCTATCTCTAATGGCGCCCTATAGCGCTAGAGCGTCTAAGAGCAGCTGGAAATTGCACAAATCGCAAGTTTAGACTTCCCTTTAAACTTTCTGTATGGTGTCAATGCTGAACACGGCGGTTCATGTAACCATAACTCTACTTGAAAATCAGTTATCGGAAAAAAACACCGATTTTACAGGACTATATACTAATATACATGTAACATTGAAAAGTCATATATTTCCATGATTCAATCGTCATTATTTAATATACTTACCACAGTAAACAAAATCCAAAAAGAATTGTTGATATAGAGTCACTGAGTTTGGAAATATACTAGGTTAAAGATCGTATTGTCAGCAGAGCGGCAAGTGCGCGAATCGTGCAGCTGTTTTAACGTACACTTCACAGTGCCCCTGTGCCTCAGGGAATCGGTTTGGGGTCCTACTATTCGGGATTTTAATGCACCGAAGGACCCTCTACAAAACCCAAAAGAAAAAAATTCAATATGACAACCTTCGATTTTGGTATTTTTGGCCACAAAATCGGGAAAAGGAAACACTGTGAGTCGTGGCGATTATGTTAGTTTAAAACAAGGAGGAGTGCGGTATGTACTCCAGGTTTTTGAATAAACTATTTCGCTCTTCGTAGGGAGTATTATGCTTAAAATGAATTTGGCTTTGAGACTATCGACGTAAATGCTCATTCTAAACATTCTGTTTATACGAGAATGTGCATTACAAATGAAAAATGAAATGGCTCTACTTCAAAGATTTACTAGTTAACTAGTAAAATAGTTTGAAATAATTTACCTATAAGATATGAAATTTTCAAAACATAAATAATTTCAAATTTTTTTTTTGGATACGAAAGAGCTTTAAGTGTTACATCCCATTGTAATTTTCAAAAATAATTTTTTTTATTTCAACATATTTTAATAGAGTGCAAAACTGCATAACGATTTTTTGTTTGGCTTGGTGAGATCAAAATATTTATTTATTTAAGAAAAAAATACAGGCCTATATTTTCTTTTTTAAATAAGAGCGACAAAATTAATTTTTGTGTACCGATTTATCAGCAAATAATTAACATGGCTAGGGTTGAATTCGTGCAAGCTGCTCCGCTAAGTTCATACACATGAATACGCGTATTATAATATAATATCGTGTAAATCATCTACAACACAAGTCATGAGTTTTGATTTATACGACAACTCATGGCTCATACCGTTAAGAAAAGTAAATTCTGAATAATTGCATCGCATGGCAATTTTTTTTTCCATATTTACGTTACGGTAGAACTTTTCACTTCGTTTGAGAGGCACTTTGAAACTTCATGTCCTCAAACACTCCAAAGCAAAACTGAAGCAATAAAGCGATTCACGAACTCCGCCATACCATCTCACGGTGTATGCTTTGCAGGATTACAGTCTCTTCTGCCAGCCAAAACAAGTTAACGAACTTCCACTTCGCGGCGCGGGCGGCCACAAGGTGAGACTTAGTCATAATTCAAGAATTATTTTGGCTTTATGACAACCCTGGGGGTAATTTATGTTGCAATTCTTTTCTAACCTGCTGGGAGTCACTCGAGTTTTTGAATGGGCAGTTAATTTAGCATCTAAACAGCATCGTTAGCATCCAGTACGGTGAAAATTCGCTTACTTCAAATTTTACGTGAATGCTCAATCCTAAATCGTCGGATACTTAGATTGAAGCTAAGAAAAAGAATAAGCAAATTTTCATGGAAAACATGCAAATCTATGAAGAGTCAGTCCCTCTTATTAGAGTCAACTTATTTTGTTCGACTTCCAGAAAACTTTATATGGGACAGAATACATAAATTACAAATCCATCCTACGCAATGTATGAGAATTCATTCAAGATAAATTTGTAGTTTAATATCCATTAAGATTATGCTGTTTATTATGAATTCCCGAAACTATAAGAGGTTGTTCAGTAGATTAAATGTAAAGGTCAGTGTGAGTACAATCAAACACAAGAACTAGCTAATAGTTACTCATATGTTTTAATTTGAAATAGAAGTTTGTATGTTCTTTCCTCCGGAGTTAGTAATCGGTCATCGCAGTTGTGACTGCAAAAAAGTCCTGGCAATCGCAAAATCTTACCGCAACGTATTTGTGTGGGGCTCAAACCTAAATCATCGACATGAACAGGTTGAATACTAAAGAGAATTCAGGATAGTTCTAAATGCCAATATTTAGGGTTACCTAATCCTCAGATCGATTATTTTAATTGTCAGTGAAAACATTCTACACACCATTCGATTGTACTAGGTGGTGGATTGTTGAAACAATTCCATGACTTCCTGGGATTTGGGATAATTGTTTGAATAACAAACTTTCAAATTGAGTAACCTGGTCTGTGGTTATTGTCATTACCGCACCGAACCGAGAAACCCAATGAATAAGAAATGACGTAGGATAGAGTCCGGCAATACCGATTACTTAAGGGAAAAATTCTGTGAAAGTTAAATAAATTAACATTTTCTTATTATAGTACTAATAAACTATAATTTGATTTTTCTTCTAACAATAAGTCAGATCGACGCGACGTTACAGTCATTTTTGGAATAACAATTTCATTTAAAAAATAGTGAGTTTGACCGGTATTACCACCAGTGGTTGTATCGGTCAGCTCAGTTGAATCGTACCGTGAGCATTCTGCGTGTACAAATAAAAATTAGTGAAATGTTAAAGGTGATGTTTAAATTTTCAAACCGACAACATTACAAACTTTTTTTGGCACGGTATAAATACATATACATTATACAATATACATATATTAAATAACCACATAAACATTTTACCTCTTAAAAGAAAATGAAAGGGAAATTCTTAAAATTTGTTGTTATATGGTTGTTTATAACGTCATCACAATTTATAACTTCCAAGCTAATGAGATATCGCTTTCAATATGGTTCGCCGAATGCCACAGAGGAACAGATTTACGCCTGTGCACGTAAACCTAAAAGCCCTAAGAAAGCCCTCCGCATATCCGTTCAATATCGTTACAAATTTTATTTCTGCAATTAGACATAAAATCCTTACAACCCAAAATAAATATCTAAAACACCGCCGTTCCTTCGCAGGCATCAATGCGCTGTAAACCCTTCCATAAACTGATTTAACTTTTCCAATTCCCTCTTCAGCACGGAACTCCTCGAAGTCTTACGTTCAAAACACAAAGAGAAAATTGCTTTCTCCATTTTACATCCAATCAGCTCTGGAAGACCACCTTTCGCCTGTATATGAATACTCCAATGCGATGCTCCCCATTGATTCCATTAGGCGTAAAGGATCCTACGTCGCAATTTAGCTGCAGAGTTGGTCGCAGATTTTGGCGCTTTATGTTTTTCCTGCTCAGGTGTATTATCTGGATGATTTTTTATATAG
This sequence comes from Neoitamus cyanurus, assembly GCA_947538895.1. NCBI lineage: Eukaryota > Metazoa > Arthropoda > Insecta > Diptera > Asilidae > Neoitamus > Neoitamus cyanurus. The sequence continues at coordinate 16,903,400 of OX384544.1, forward strand.
GAGAGCGCGAAATATCACCTCATTATTTTTTTTATCGCAAATTGAATCTTAGTTATTATCTAACGGACTGGCATTCACACAGTTAAAATCTCCTGGAGTGAAATTCTTTAAGAATATGTCGAAACCGCTTGTATCTATTTCAGATTATGTATATACATATTTAGTACTTAAAAAGTGCATAGGTGCTTTAAAGAAAATCACACTTCAAAGGGAATTTTTCCAGGGTACGATTAGGTAAATTCGTATGTTTTCATTATTTTACATATAATATTCCTTTAAGGACTACTGAGCACACTATACAACCCCCTTGCTCTGTATTTGTCAGTAGAGCCGCATTAAAAAAAATATTTCATCTTCGTACACATATCGGCTGGTTCGTTAAAATTGGTTTCGCATAAACGTATTCCATTCGATTTGATAGCTTTGAACAAAGTGATGAGGAACAAAACCATTTGTTTGCTTTGGCACAATTTCTTTGTGATGAATGGGCTTTCGGGCTATTGAAACATATTCTTTTGATGGGCTATTCTGTGATTGAGCATTGAAAGGTATGCAGAGAAATATTGAATTATGGCATGTTTTTTCAGGTTAGTTCCTCATCGAAAATAAATTGATGTGGCTGCTTTCTGGTCGGAAAAATTATTTAAGGAGAACTTGAAACAACATTAAATATATTAATTTTACAAATAAAAACATACAACAGAAAAATGAAACTAATATTAATTGAGATAAGTGTATAAATTAATACTAACGATTAAACTAACGACATTTGGTTATTCAACCATTCACCCATTCACTCATTAAAACCTGCATTTAAATTTAAATACGTTATTTTAAATATACCTACTGAGAGATCTGTCTTACATTCCATCAGCAATTCATCACATAGCTTAGTACAATACACGAAAAATGAGTACTTGGCTTGCAGGTATCTATGTCTCGTATTAAGAGATTCAGGGTTCACCTAGAGTCAGACCTTTTATAATTTTAAACATATCTGCGCACTTCCTAAAATCAAAATGCCCCTTTTGGCTCACACACCTATCAGACAGTGACCCGTAATGACAGCCACACTCATAGAGTCACGCCTAGCTTTTTGGATCTAGCCTGGTTGAGAGTTGGCCAGATTTGTTACTTAGTCAGGTTACAATTTCCTTCACGGGCATTACTTCGGCTTCAAAAACCGAACAATATTCTGGTACACCGAAGAAAACGCTAAGGCTTAGACAGTCCGAAAATACACAACCCACTCCAGCATCCAACTTGGAACCGTCGGTGTAGACCAACGTCGACTCTGGTGGTTTTTCGGCCTTCCTCCCATTCTCCTCGAGCGGGATGAAAGTTACGAATATGTTGCAAAAGATGTAGATCAAGATCTAGTGTATCACCCTCGGTTCTACATCAGTGGCGGATCTAGAATTTTCAATTGCAGGAGAGCTTTAGAGCCCTTAGCGTATACTATAAAAAAAGTTAATTTAAAAACCCAAAAAACCCAACTGACTATAAAAAAGAACTAGAAAGTTGTAAATAAGACACATTCATAATTAAATTTATAAATAAATCAGTACTATTAAAATTGATCTAACTGGTCCATATTTGTAATAAACTGACAAAGTATAAATAATTGGGAGTCGGAGGCTACGCATATTTTTGTTAGTCTGTGTAGGTAGCCTCCATCCAATTAGTTATACTTTGTATACCTCTACGGGAGGCTGATAATAACAAGAAATATTTATTCCAAGACTGGAATTAAGAAAGTGAGAATAATGTTTTAAACTTAAAAAGTGCGCCATAAAGGTGCTTCCACTGAACTAATATTGGTCCTATCATTTAAGTTGTTTAAATTACTCATTAAATTTAATTTCCTTTCCAGTACTTATTTCTAACTTTATCAATCTTGTTCGGCACAGGAAGCAACAAATGTATATTCAACATGTATATATCAACAAGTTAAAGAGAATCCACTGACACACCTTTTCAACTAATTGAGAAATTGTTTACTACGCTTCCGTCTTGCCTATGAAACGTAATAAAATATTATTGAAAAATATCACCAAACGGCAAGTGTGACAATGAACCGAGATTTCTTTATTTTCACCTTTGAATGATCCATGTGATTAAGGGCGATGCTACCCAACTTAGACCTTCCCAGAAAGTGGCAATTTCAAAGAGAAAAACGCTACCAATTTGCTGGAGCATTGAGAAAGCTTGCTTTGTAAATTCACGGCTATCCTCTGAGCTTTGAAATCCACAGAGCATTTGCGCATGTTTCAGAATCGTGGCTAAAAGGAGCATTTCTTTGTTTTTCAGAGCAGGCACATAAATCAGAAAGGCAGCAATTCATAATTGCTATTTCCTCTAAGAAGCTTTAGAATTTGCATTTTTTCCTTTTTCGAGTATGCAAATAACCTCGAAGGTCATTAATAGACCTCAATTCCTCCTTACGTGCAAGAAAAATCAGTCAAGGGAACCATGTGGTGCGAACTAGTGTTTTCTGTTAGAGTATACATACCTACAAAGCTTCTCCCAATGAATGGAATGGTTTTCCTGCTGCCTCCTGCAATGCTTTCTTCGTTAAATGAAAATCATCTCACAGAGCTTCTTGTTTACGAAAGCAAGAAGGGCATGAAGAATACTGCACGTAGCTTTTCAGCGAGGCGATCTGCTTTGAGGCATTTAGCAGTGTGTAAAACGTGCGGGAGACTTTGTGGTAAGATATCAATCATTCACGAGAAATGCCCATGAACATTTCGAACCTACCTTCGTTGTACCTTGTTAATGTATGTTAAATGCCAATTGGGATCAATTAGATGATTAAATTATTTGCGCCAGTCTGCTCCGCTGAGGGCGGAGATAAGGTCGGGACTGCTTTGATTTATAGCAGGCGCTGCTTCGCGACCTATTTCAAAATCGTCTTACATCTTACGTTGTTGAATGGAAGCTTTTAGTAAATTGGTCATTATGTGAATGTATGCAAATGCACTCGCAGTCTGATACGCCAGGCGGTTATTTATCGCAGGCCATTTGTTTCTATTTGGAAATCTCTACAGCTAGTTAAGATGTAAATAATGTTTGCGAACATTTGCTAAGCTTTATGGCAATAATTTGTTATGTTCAGTGAAATTCTACAATTAATGGACGATTTAGTGCCTAATGAAATGAAATGGCGCCAATGGGTCAAAGAGGTAAGTAATTAATCAAAATAAAAAAAACATAGGTGGGTAATTAACAATATCCATAAAATACACATAAGTGGGCATTAACTAATTTGCGACCAGTAATTTTGACAATATTCGTTGATCAGAGATTTTAACTTTATACATATGTTAAAATTTCTTATGTAGTTTTGTAAAATCGTTAAAAGTATGTCGTATACATATTCTACGTAGCCATCCTCACAAGTCTTAAAACGTAGGTCAAAATTAATTATAATTACGGTATAGGTGACGAAGTATAATTTTTAAATGGAAGAACGCGGGGCAATTGCACAGAAAGTGTTTTGCGCAGTTCTCATTCTCCCTGCACGACGCGCATGTCGGGTCATTGACGATTCCCTGGGTATGCAGGTGTTTGCGCATGGATTGCCTCCAAAACAATATATCGATGGAAAGGAAAGAATGCAATGCGTACTAGACGCTTCACGGACCCTTTTGCGAAGTCATGATATTTACTGTCTCAGACATTTTTATTTCGCAGACTGGAAAATTCTCAACGCGGCAGCACACAATATGTTAAAAAACTGTGTGTGTGTCCTCGGCAGTTCGGTGCGCCTAACTACGCTCTCCTAAAGTCGCTGTAAAATTTTGTTTACTTTGAGTTTCAAATCAAAATCCTTGTAATACATACATATTCAAGATTTATAGCAATAACAACATGCAAACAAAATAACTGGTATTTTTAACATTTTGGAGCTTCATTTAGAATTTGTAAAATTAATAATGAAATATCAAATCAACATCACCGCTCCTCTCCCCAAAGTTCCAACTGTTAGGTATATTAAATAAAAAAATGTTTTTTATTGTTATTTTAGGCCCGCCATATTGCACCCTTCATCTTATAAATACAAAATATTTTGTAATATTCAGTAGGTCTCGAGGTTATCGCGTTCAAACATAAGAATTTTATAAATGTGTGTATCCACACAAGTATATGTATATGTTTGATATGTAGAGCCCGTAGCATAGTTCATCTCATCCTTTCATTAGTTGAAAAACGAATTGCATACTTAAAATATTAAATTCGAACCTAGGTAGTACAACATTTGCCGCAGACAACTAAAAAGTTAGATAATGCTGCTTTCGAGGCAAAATTGAATGTTAGCCAACTTTTATGCCAACAGCCGTAATAAATCCCCGAGCAGAAGCTATTCAGCTTAAATTAACTAAATGCAGGCCCATACATCACACTTGAGACGCGGTGCCCTCACAAAGCGAACGTAAAGTATATTCATTGTCACAATTAAATAAAGCTGCCGCCGTAAGGGGATTTAATGAACACTTCACGTAGTACACCAAAAAGTGCAATTCTCAATAAAAAATGTATATTAAGAGCTACTGGGTACATACATACATAACATACATATGTACATACCTTTGGCAGGGCGGTGATAATAAAGTCAAACAGCGCGCGAGGTAGAATGGATTCCTCTGCTGGTCACACCGTCTATCCCAGCAAATTAACAAGTTTTAATTAAAAATTAACATGTCCAAAAGGCGCGGTTTAATTTTAATTAGAGGGGAGAAAAAGAATTGGTCACTGCGTCAGCATACCTCCAGAGCAGCGGGTTACATGAGACTGATAATATGTTAATGTGCGCGTGACAGTAAAGTGCTTCAAAGAATGGACGTAATTTCAAAGAATTATGGCGCCCCTGGTAGATTCAACCCTGTGAAATATACATTTGTCCAAAATTTGCGAGAGCTTTATATCCAAGCCTTTTCATTCATTAAAATGTACAAAGGGCACAGTTAGGCAGCCTGAGGAAAGATAATAACGGTTTGCGCCACATGAAGCCTCATATTTAGACCACTCAGCTACAGGCATAGAACAATGAACTTTTGGCTAAGTATCTACTGTTCTACTATCGCGCCGGGAATCTCCGAGAAGATACAGGTAATTGATTGTTCTAGCGAATCCCTTGGGAGGATAGACGCAGAGTGTATGCTTACATACATAGTATACTTGTGATCTATTTTTATGAGCTATCATAAAGGATGCTGATTTAATTTGTAGGGCTATCGTTGTTAAGGTACTGTTCATCGAATTAGGAACACTCGTAATTTTGTTCCCCGTAACAGCTTCCAGCCTGCATTCGTCGCTAAATACTATCTGAAAGTAAAAAAAAAATTGTTTTATCAGATATTTGGGTTCTTAGCGCAAAATAGTTCCAAAAATATGTTAATTAATTAATAATATGATAATTACCTTCTTAAAACCTGCTACTGTATAATGGCTATAAGTTTTAGCCCACTGAATCCTCGGTCGTCGCATCCTCGCCGTGAGTTTTGGCTTTTTTACAGGCCGTCTTGATGTTAGGTTCGCTTCGTATAATCGTCTTCTTAAGGTCATTGCTGATATTTGAATTCCTTCGCTTTGTATGACCTGGTGGTAATGTGGTAAGAGACGCAAAACCATTTCCGCAGACCTTTTGGATGATTCTACGGTCTGTTCGAGGTGTCATTTTTCTTTTTCCGCGGCAATTTTGACGCCTACTGCTGATATCCTCTGGATTTTCCTGTAGTCCTTTTGATATTCTCATAAGAGTTTGAGGAGATAATTCCTCTTTTGTTGCGATTTGTCGAAAGAAAGGCAATGATAGCAGCTTTTTTTTCACTGCTGATGTCTTTAGTCTTTCCCATTGTTGCACTTTTGCAAGAATTCCTTGCAAAATATACAACTTGGCAAATGTCCGCAAAAGTTTGGAAAAAAACACCTCTTCCGATTCCTTTAAACTGATACGCACAATGGCCTTTTAATGCACAGATAATCACTTGCCAAACACTTTTCAAAAAGTAATGAAATTCGTATTTTTCACTTAGTTTTTATAGTGACACACACTTTTCGAAAACAGCCATAAAAATGGTCAGGTACAAAAATCGTCCTTAAAAACGATTAAGGGACAAAGGTGTGTACTATTATTTTATGTTCTGTTTAAAACATTAATGGGATCAAGAAAACACGACTCTGCTCGGAAAAACCCGCAATTTAAATGTGTTGCAGGTAGATATTTGCAAAAAATACGAAAAAGTGTTAGTGTTCCTAATTCGATGAACAGGGGCTGTAGATACATATACAAATGGAGTGAAATTTCTGCGATATCTGGATTTTTCTAAATTTGAATGCCAGAGAACTGACGAGGTTACCACGGCACTGATTAAATACACCATTTATTGGAAAATACAAGATTTATTGCAAGTTTGACGCAGCAAATATCTTACAATCGAATAATGGCACACATTGTTATGAATCAAAGTAACTAGTATCACAAAATGTAATGATCTTAACAAACAAAAATCAACTCTGCTGTTGTAACAGAAAAATTCTTCTAAAACATAATGAAAGTCACTTTTCAAAGACATCGGTTATCTCCTTAAATTGGCAAAATACGCTTTTTCATTTTGTAACAAAGTTTGGTACAGGCAGTTATTTTATTACGGTACATCGGACATGGATCTGACGTACATTTATTGTGTTATTTTGCAAACTCTCTTTTAAAAATATACATCGAAATTAGGTGAACAGGTAATATTTACAAAAATTAACAAAATACTTGCTCTATTGAATGATGACATCAAATTGCCCAACTTTTGTAGAATTACCCATATATGTAAATGGTTCGGCAGAACTTGTTAAATAACAAAGATTTATGCTAAGTCGGTACAAACACGACTGCATCAACACGGGCCTGACCACGGCGCCATCTTGCCAATAATTGTCATATCAAAGATTATATAAATACAAAGGTATAGCAAAGTGGCTAAAATCCACTTCGCGGTTCTGGTTAGGGTCCACGTTGGTCCCCTCTTAATGTGTTGGCAACACACCTATAGGAACTCTGTCTCTCAAATTTTTAATTTCTCTGGCTCTGTTTTCCGAGTACACCGATGGCGGATCAAAAATACTAATAGTAATTAAGTTTTTATTAATTTGGGCACGCAAGGTCGCCTATTTCAAATATGGTTCCCGATTTTACAAATTCAAAATGTTGATCTCAAAATACCAAACTTCTTTAGATTTTCGTAAAAGTTGCATATGGCGATTTAGAGTCATTTCAGTGATCTTTGTTATTTTGTTCCCCACTCGCAGATACTTTTACTGGATTCTTACTTGAAAGTTCCGAGCTAGGCTTACTGCATTGATATATCTGTCCCTAAATTAATAACATATACGGTTAAATAATAATTAAATTAAAATAAATAATGATTACAGGCATTGCGGACAACTGATGGTACTGCCATCTGTTACTTATTAGGAAAAACCTACTATTCGAGTGGTGGCGTACGCTTGCTCCTAGACTGCTAGCGCTAAAAATTGGCTAAATTGACGAATTAAATCAGCAAAACATTCATCCGGAGAAACCAAAAGAATCCAGAGAAGCTGCATCAAAATAGTTTAATTGACTTGATTTTGCAATCAGAAGGAATGACACAAAGAGAAGTGGCAAACCAACAAGGATTCATGCTTGTATAATCACAAAACCCATGAGAATTTCAAATATCCGTTTAAATTCCAAACTCTAAATACCTTTTCCTTGAAAATTGTCATCGTGCTCGTCCAGGAGACAATCTGAACGGTCAGAGTGAGTATACAAAATGGGTTATCGCTTGTAAAGTTAAAACCAACAAAATACATCCTGAGGGCAGTGAAACTTTTTCATGGCAGTAGCTTTCGCCGGGATAAATCAGATGCGTTATTTGAATACATTCGGGCATGCCTCTAGGGATTATAGTCCCTGACACGTTATACTGAAAGTCATTAAAAGTTACTCATCCCGTGATAGCCGCATAATCCTTGCAGATTTACTCGTAAGCTCTCGTCAAACTTTGGTCATCCCTTCTTGGTACCGGACAGTTCGTCTGTGCAAATAAAACCTGAATTCGCACAGCCTTAGCTTAGCTCATGGTGATATTGCATATGAAGCATACCTCTTGCGAAACTGACGTTGATATTGCGTCCATCACCAAAATGGAAAGTTTTGTTGGTTCAATCACCATGAAAGAAAATTAAACTCTTTTAACTGTTATTGGAGCTTTGGTATTATTATAGTAGTATGTGCCGTAAAATCGTTAGAACCACTGCGACTGAGTATTAGATTTGTTTAAAGCGTGCATACAATAAAATAATTATAATCAGTGAAAATTTAATCAAACTAAAACAAATCGTTAAAACCGAAAGAGTTTTGGAAGGTTTGACTTTTTAATAAGTTTGGAAATATATAATATAATTAATCGTCGAGAATCTGCCCTACAAGATAATAGGAGTTCAGCTTTTTGGAGTAGCTTTGCTTGCAGCAAGGCGAATTCCTTTTTAATTAACGAGAAAGGTTCTTCGCTTCATTTACCAAATCCGAACTTTCGTACACAGATATAAAATAGCACGGTTGCCCTACAAAAAGCGTAAATGCGGAGAGATATGGAGCTTAAAGGGCAACAAGAAGGCAGAGTGGATTATACTTGGGATTTTGGCGAAAAGGATATACTATTGCAATAGCGGCCTGAAAAAACCGTTCCTTTTCAGACAGACCGCGTAATTTGCTTGCTTTGTATACTTTCCACTTTTTACCGAAATAGGCAAACCGCTTCTGGTTCGCTCCGTTTTATCTCATATTTGCTCCTTTTTATAATTACGTAAAAGTGTCCTCTTTTGAATACCTTTTGCCCTTTTCAATACACACATACCTATTTGGAGTTTCGTAACAAATCAAAGGCTGTGCCAACTTTATTTCATTCAAAGATCCCTTGAAATACCACCGCGTGGCTGGTTTTTGCGGATGTGGTTTATACTGGATGGGGCCCTTTGTCAGCCACTTGCCTTTATGCCTTTAAGGGATAAACTTTTCTTGGAATTTTATTACCAAAATAATTGGACGTGCCACCTATTTCTACATTCGTGGTTGCACTCAAAATACGGTAAATTTCATCCAGCGATGAGAAAAAGTAGTGTTTTTTTTCAAATACAAATTCTGCTCAGTATAAGTTAGTAAGTATGGGCTAAATTTTTTGCAAGCAGCCGCTGTGTATCTTATCAGTAGCAAATTATAAATTTCATATAATAAGAGAGATTTTTTTTAAAAAACATTTGAAACTTTATTTTCCAAATCCGAGCCAACTCGTTATTTTCTACTCACATTGACAGATTATTCAGTTTCGGTCAAGTAACCTGGAGTCGTGTGTGCAAAAAACTCATCCATGAAATATGACAGACAAAATTATACATTTTTCATGACTAGTTTCCTAGACTAGTATATAGTGTATGGTCCGCTTATATTGATAGTTGAGAGGTAGTAATTTACTCATTTCCGACATGCTCAAAGCATAAGTTTTGATTGCGCGAGCGGAGATATCCGGGTAATCGGTTTACTTTTTGAAACAAAACGGGGACTGCTTTCTGATAATTCCTTCCGGCTGGGGACGTATTTTATCAGCATAAATCACGTTCATGAAAATGAATAATTTTCTAAAGCTCATTTTCCCCAGTCGAGGATTACAAATAAGCAGATTAAAGTTCATTAAGCAATGAATTTAACGAGATGCTAATTATTGGCTAATTAGTCTTCGTCTTTTTGCGGTTTTGAACATTGCCTAAATTACGCGTCATTTGTTTTGTAATCTAAGACGGTTGATGTGCAAACAACAGATCAATGTCTTATACGAGACTTCAGTTGAAAGGCTGTGAAGTAAAGAGGAGGAAAGAGGGTTCTTTTTTTGAGACATAAATAATAAGCAATGCAAAATTAATATCTACGCAGATGTATCGGTTGGCAGGATAAGAAAATTACCTACTGGATATTTTTCCTCTTTTAATAAAGATGAATATTCTTCCGGACTGGCCTGCAGCTCTCGCAAAACAAGGCAGCCAACAAGTAGTAGTGAACAATTTGGCAAGTGGGCTATGAATATTCTTTAACGAGCAAACTTTTTGGGCATTTATCCGAGACGGGCAAGGGAAAATAATTCATCTCAGGCGCTTGAGGAGTGGCAATTTAGAAAATCGATTAACTTCATTAAGTTTTTTATGGCTTGTATTTAGCACCCCTCCAAAACTACTGAGCCAGAAAATTACGAGCGAGCGCTGTGAGACCCGTCTCTGGATAATCCCACCCTGTCCACCTTTCAATAGTTTCCTGGCAGAGATAATTTGAAATTTTATTGCCGAAACCCAACATGCTAATTTGGGTCTATGAAGCGCCAAGCGCCATTGGTTGTGCACATTAAACAAACGATAAATTCATTCACGGCGCTTATCTCTGAAACGAGGTCACCTCATCCTTCGCTATCCTTCGCCATTCTTTGCAGGAATTGTTCTTAAAGTTTGAACAAGTTCTCGTCGTGGAGTATGCAACATGAGATCTGCTGAAAGCAGCCAAATGCACATGTTAAGTAAGTCCTAGCACTTGAAGTTGTGAAACAGTGGTGTAAGGGTTCTCCCTGAAAAGACTGCTTAATCCCTGTGGGATCTATTGTGCACCAAGAATTATATGTGAACAAGTTTTCGAGATAATGATGAATACACGATGGGTAGCTCTTCCTCTTGACGCTCTTTCTCCTTATGCTTGGGATTTGACTTTACCTTTTGTGGCCTCCGGCTTTGCGGTAAATAAAGCAGCCACATTATGGCTTAAGGGGCTTGATCAATTTCCATATTATATTGAACTTAGCTTTGCTATTGTGCTTGCATTTCAAATAACGTACCGTAGAGTAATGTGTTTACCAAGAGAATGGTTTGAACGATAAATGGGTTTTGTATATTGTGGAAAAGACGGGAAACACATTTATTTTAATCCAGGGTGGATAATTTAAAGGTCATTTCTTCACATTTACTTATTCCTCAATTGTTTTACCCAAACATTTTAGTTCCGATCTACACTATAGAGTCAGTTAGCCTCCCTAGGTGATAGAGTTATGAACCCTAATTTAGCAAGCATAAAGTGCGGTCGGTACAGTGCTGTGGGTTACAATACGGTATAGGGTGAAATTTCATACAGATGTTCCATCGGCTTGGTGATTGGATTGGAGAATAAAAGAATTAAAATTTGTGAGGTCTTCGAGGAACAGCGATGGGCTTTCCAGCAAGATAATGCCAGTATCCATACTGCGGGTGCTGTAGGGAGGTGGTTTAAAAACAATGGCACCCGAGTTCTTGACTGGCCCGCAATATCTTCGTATTCAAAATTGAACACCTGTGAGAATGGCTCTCGCGCATAAATTACGCCCAAGGCATGTAATTCATCTCCAACAACGACCTGGAAACGGTACTACAAGATGCATGGAAAGAAATTCCATTAGATTTAATACACCGTTTTTATAGTTAAATGCTGGAGGTCATACACGTTACTAAAAATCATAAAATTAAAATACAAATAAATGCCTTACCATTTTACGCTTTTTTTATTACTGGGGATAATCAAATGCTCTGGTTTTAACAGCTCGAAAATCATAAAAATATACTAACAATTCTGGTGACGATCAATTTGGTGAAATTAATTGCGCATATTGTGTAGTCTGACCTCGGATATTTTATTGCGGTGATTCACTACAGTACCTCGAAATCTAAGCCCAAATAACGGAAAACTCTAACAATAAGAGAGGGTAATCAAGTGCTCCGGAGTGTGTATGCAAGTAAATTTATTTAATATTAAAAAATTATTCACAACTACATAAGTAGTTGTGTGTCTTGTAATCAATGATTATTTTCTGAAAATTAAAATGTGCAAGTAATATTTCAGAATACACGACAGAATCTCTAATTGGATAAGCAAACGACATACATACCTATAATCAAATTGAAACATATCATCAAAGTTACGTGACACGTCTCCATTCGAATTTCTTGTGATGTTTGCAAGAAATAACTCTTGCCTTAATGAAATTTCCTCTCCAAGTTTTCGTGAACTTACGAAGTTGCTCAATTCAATTTTATGAAGCAATTAGGTTACTTTAACCTCGTCAGAATCAACTCTAGTCTTGGTACATATGACCTTTGGAGTGGAGATTACGTATTTCTGTCTTTCCCTTAAACATAAGAGGTCACTCAGTATTTGCAATTGCAAATTATGATTATACTTATAATGCTCTACATAAAGATGTGTGCGAGCCAAAGAAACGGTAACGCAAGGATTAAATTATAATGGTTTTCTCGTTTTCTGGCTTTTGAAAATAAGCTTTCAACTTATTACGCCCACATTTGTTCAGTTGCCAAGATGAAATCAAAAATATTTTGTTTACAGTTGATCACAATTCAATTTAGAGCATTGAAGTTATTAAATGTAGAGTGAAGTGCAGTGTAGCTACACATATATGTGCATATAAACAAATTGACTGTGATGCATATCCTACCAGCAATCAACTTCAATTGTACGTCAAATTGATATTAATTTTCCAAGTTCTTTGAATATTGCAGCTATGTACATATAATCTTAAGGTTGTCGCATTTCGTGCTTAAACTAGTCTGAAGAACTAGCAAACTCTCAGCAAAAAACAAATTCGCCTTATGGTCTTTTTCTCACAGCAAATCCAAGGAAGTGCAAAGGCACATTGACAGAGCTCGCTTTTCTTAATTGCATTCACTTGCAAGCGCTATAAATCGCCCAGTATGCCCTGAGGGTTTCTTTTCAATTCACTTCTTTCCTGGATTACTCCAGCAATTACGGCAGCTGTTCCAAATTAATATCCAGCAAGGCTCTTTCAACTCTTCCGTTGCAAGGATATAATTTATGAGTTCGTTTAAACCGCCTTTTTGCAATAGTCCTTTTGGCAGACTATTTCAAGTTGTTAATGTTTCGATGATTAAAATAAAGCCAGTGGTCACATTTCCGCTATGAGCTTTTTAATGAAGTCAAAGTTTTTTTCAAAAAATTTACATATTTAAGCAAATAAGCGCTATAGCAACGAGTTATTAAAGCATTGGGTTGAGTCGAGTTGAACACTTTTAATTAACTTACACTAGTTTAATTTCAAAACGTAAATGAAACACTAATATGTTCTAAAGTTACACACAACTCGTTTGCTGAGTTCCGCAGCTTAAGTATTAAAAAAAATGTGTGAGTGCTGGAATTCACGGCAAACATGTGTCAACAACAGCGTTTGTCAATAATGTAATGTGATGATTGGAAATTTAGAAATGAGACAGAATGAGATTTTCTAAGAAAGCTTGAAGATTTTTGGACTTGTATTTCTCATCCGACAGCGAAATCGCTTAACATAAATGGACCCGTTTTTATAGCAATCCTTTTAATTGAGAATTTCCGGGTGCCATATTGGATCCGTCATATCTAATTTCCAAATATCGATAGTAGATTCGAAATAAGCGACCCCGAAATAATATAAGGCACCGATTACAAAGCCATTTAAAGTTCAGAATTTTCGGTCGCCATATTGGATTCGCCATCTTTAATTTCCATTTCGATAATTGGGTCGAAATCCACAATCTCGGTAACATAAAACGATAAATTTATCATCGGCTGATATAATTCCCCCGATGCGCAGGTACCTGTCGTCTTCCACTTAAGTCTTTCGAACTGAGTCAAATGAGAGAATTGAACGGTTACATTATAAAAGTGTGACTCGAGTGTTATGAAACAAATTTCGTTTCATTTCAGTAATTTTTTGAAAGTGCACATTATGCGACAGTAAGTTTAAAATTATATAAATAATATCTAAATAATAATAGAAACATTATTCCGCAATTTTTTGCGTACTAAACTTCTAAACACAGGCAACTAGATTTGACTACCCCCTTAGAGTACCCAAAAAAAATTTGTTTATTATAAATATTTTATAAAGTTTTAATAGTACAGTGTTTATGATTCCTAATCCAGTCCTGGACATGCCCACATGGCTCATCATTGGTTGGGTGCTTTCTCTTTTTTTCTATTTTGTTTTCTAAGCCCCATAAAAATACAAGAATGAGAAATTTTTTGCCACGCTCATATGCGATATGGAGACGACCTTTAGTTCTTTCCTCAAAGTATTGAAGTAATTCCTATTATGTAGTACTTACTTAAACAATGCATAAATAAGCAGCACAGCATATTAAATCTTAACTATCGGAAAATATTCAACTTTGAAAACATTGCATAAAATATCTATGAAAAATAAATAATTCATATTTATTTATAATTGCGCATTTTAATGATTGTTTTAACACGTAATTATTGCTCCTATGGTGCTGTTTTAGGATTACTCCAACTTACGGTATCTTCACGTAATTTTACCCGCTGCATGAATTATTTAACATTAAAATGGATTTTAGTCACGTCTTACCTCCTGTGTACACCAGAAAGTGATAAGTGCACGAGGGTAATAGAATCCAGAAATAATAAACTTAAGACTCGTTTAACACTGATGAAATATGGCATGAGCCCTTCAGAAAATTAAGGATATACATTACGATGCATATTACCGAGCCTTTTGTTGATTTCTAAAGCAAGGTTGTTCACTGCCACTAGAAATGGTTTTATTAGAGCAATTGTGTTTTGGGCTTCAGCAAATAATTTATCCTAATTTGTGCATAATTCCGAAGATAAGAACTGCTTGCCATAATTTAGTACCTCTTAAGTTACTTATCTCTGATGTTTATGTTTGGGTCAGATCAGTTAATCTGACAGGGTGCCTCCCTGGTAGTGTAATTAATATTTAATGAAATTCAAATTGGACCGGGCCCAGATTTCAAAGTAGGAGTTGCTACATTTTGCTGCTTTAAGTGGGCGTCAGGTCAGGTTGCTTGGGAAAATCTTTGCATTAAGCGAATAGTTTAATTATGAGCATCACTTTGATGTGAAAGAAATGGTATTTTTAAATTCTGCATTTACTTATAATATTTTATACCGTCGTCGTTACTCCACAGTTCCTGCTATTTGGGAAAATTTTTATTTTATTATGTATAACACGTACATATTCCTAATAAAAATCGGGCGAACTTAGAGGTAAGCGGTGAGGCTGGTATGACATTTATTAAGAAAGGAATTAGTAGGTAGACCAGACAGATACCTTATGCAGCGTATCTATATTGAGTTGAGCTGAGTTTTGCAATGTACTTTATTTTTCCACAGTACAAAGAATTTGTTCCAACATTTATCCAATTTCGTGTTGCCGTCACGGATGTGCATTTCTTCAAGCCTCTCAAAATACTCGTTTACCTCTGGTATGACCTCTTCATGTAATTTTAACTTGTCACCATCGAAAGTAAGAATTCGTGCATTCTATTCTATCATTTTTGGAATACAGAATTCACACTTCTCAATCATAACTACTATAAAGCAAATATACATCAAAAATCCACAAGAATGGATACCTACTTATCGAGCAGAATGACAAATCAAAACCTTTTCTTAAAAGCTCTTTCATTCATTTCAGAAATAATCTGCATTCTCTTATGAGTAATGCAATCGACCTGTTTTCCTTCTGACCTGATCCTTTATATTCTTTGAAGTGCAGTCTGCTACAATCGCAAGGAATTATTCGCCGGGAAACTTCCAGATGAACTCAGTGAGCTGTTTTACCTTTAAGCTGCTTAATGAAGGAAAATGAACTAATTAAAAGGTCTTAGTTGATAAAACCAAGTTCTCTCCTTCTTTGCCTAATAATTCTCACAGGTAGGCGAGCTGTGGGAAGGAAGTGATGTAAAGCCCTTCTTCTATCGACTGGCGTGTTTCCCTACAGGTGTTTCTATTGTTTGCAAAATTTATTATTCACTGCTTGTTTTAATGGAAATTCTCTTTTGTGAAAAATTCTTTTCTTCTTGAACGCAGCTTCAGGTGAAGGTAGGGAATCTTAGTTGTTGGTTTAATGTGGACGACATTTATACTCGTATTTCTGACTCAAAGAAAGTATCGGCAACACCAGCAGAAAAACTAATAACGGATTATTCTTGTTGGAATATGGTCCCTATTGGCAGCTCAAAATAAAATCAATAAAAGGTGATATTATTGCACTTCCAATTATTATAAAGCAAGGCCAAATACCAAATTACATGTTCTCAATCTTTGCAGATAACACAGCCTTTTTTTGTTTACCTTTGCCTCTTTTATTTGCTTAAATCTATAAGTTGGTCTAGACAAGATCTACAAATATTTTCACACAATCACAATCAAATGTTCTTTACACGGAAGAGAAATCCACACTTCCCTAACAGAAATTTAAGTCTGAATGGTGATCCTTTTGTTTAGGCGGATCACTTGAACTGATCGTCGATCATTATGCCACTTAGTAGTTGCTAACACTGCTGGTGTAGGGTAGGGTAAAAGAGGGTAATGGGAATCATTTAAGGGTGAAATGAAATAAAATCTGAATTTATAATCAAATATTTATTGCAAAGGCCTCAACATCAAGTTTACTTATTTAGTATTAACTAAGACCAGTTTTAAAGAATTTAAGAATTAACTTTGGAAGTTATAACAGTTCAAAAAAAAAACATTTTGACTCTCATTGCACCGACGTGGGGGCAATGAGAGTCACTCTGTGCAACCATAGAAAACATTGACCATTTTTTCACCAAACTTGCTAGTTCAGCTTCTACTTCAGGACTGAAGACAGTGTGGCATCCTAGGCGTGGCACCAATTTAGAATGATTTTTGTACCTCTTTTGAAGTGTTGAAAATGGGATATCCATTGTTTTAGCAGCTTTTCTTTTAGAGTAACCTTGTTCAATGAGCTGCAAAGCGTTTTGCAGACTTTCAGAAGACCAGGAAGCCTTTTGAGTCGTCCTGACTCGTACTTTTGGTATATAGAGAGAAATGAAAATAAAATAGGTACTTAATTCTACCCTAGGCTCATTTCCCACAAGTGCACTAACGAGAAAAAAAATTTAAATAAAAAAACCTATAAAATACTGACACAATCTAAAGTACACATCAATATTTTGAACATCTAACTAAATACGTGTAAAAGTTTTGATCATATAATGTAAAAAAAAACACACTTACCGTTTATTTCACTTCGACGAAAAATTAGATCAGCGAGTCACAAAAACAAAACACTTTTGTTTCTCTGCAGCGCGGGCGGCTAATATGCGCGAGTCGTTTAATACAATGTCTGGTGGCACAGAGTGGGGCAGGGAAGTACCCAGCAGGAAATTTACACATGACGGCATCGAGGAAGTCATCAATAAAAGGACATGTATACTCATTCCAACATCGATGACATTTCTCACGGCGATGTCATTGGAAAGTCATGCATGCCTTTCTGCATGACCACGGAATGTATGGGGTCATCACAAAAATACAAAAAGAAGAAGATTTGGATTACTGAGAAGCGCATGAAACAACAAAACCCCAATAAAACTTCAGCTCACTTGAAACAAACAAACTCCTATGCCTTCCTGTTAGCATGGCTATGTCCTCAGAATTGGCATACATACCTTAGTCATGCATGAAATCATCGATGTACAATTTCACGCAATCTCCAATTTCCTGCTGGGTAGGTTTACGCGACGTTCGAGTGTTCAGTTTTGTGTATATGTGGGTGACTCTCATTACCCGCTGACTCCCATTGCCCTACTCTCCCCTAGATATAAGATTTTTTTAACCTTTGCCTAAGTAGTAACATATATGACTAGTTTGTAATTTCTTTTCACTGGGTTTCTATTGATATAACACCAGAGGATGGATGGTGAAACAGGACAAAAGTAATATAGCTCCCACTTATGAAGATTAATATGGATTTTATTATTGAACAATTGCACGTCAGTCCTTACACCGTGACAACTTAGATATAACAAACAGGAGTGTGTGCACTGCACTAAAACAAAATTACAAGTGCTACTAAGACGCATAAGTACTGTGTGTACTGTACTAAAATAAGATTACAAATGTTGCCAAGGCACTTAAGACGCGAAGTATGAATTGAATATACGAATATATTTCAGTATAGTATAAACAGTTTCACATGAAATAGCTTTCTACAAATGTAAATTCTATTAAAGTCTTTTCCAGTCTGACAATGCCAAAATATAGTAATATTATAGTTGAATGAATCTCGAATTCTAGCACCTTACCATTCCATTCCTATTGTATATATAAATAACATTTCTCCTCCACATTCCTTAAATTGGATATTATAATCGTGTCGAAACGCCACATATCCCAATTATCTACTTAATTATTTCCAAACTAGATATACATATGGCATATATGAACCTACTAAATCGCATCGAACATTGCACGCCGCTAAATCTTTAAATACAAATCAGTCTATAGATGGATATTCAGAATTCATGGATTGTTTAAACAAGATATTTACATACATAGTGTAAGTGTTTCCGTATTTCTCATATCATATTATAGCGTTGAGTGCAGAAGCAAGGACAATCTTTGGGATATTAAATGCAAAATTTGGGAGGTAAAAGATGCCCTTCTATTCTTTTTGCTTATAAGAGAGAACAAGGACGGAATTATAATGACGAAAAATCTCATGAATAAATGAATACAAAAAGCTTAAAATATGATTTGCAAACACGTTTAAAAGGATGGTGTTGCTCGAGGAAGCTAGCTCGTTCCTTTCTTATTTCGGAGGGAAGGAACTATGACCTGATTACAACCCCTTCCAAGTAATAGTAGGCTGCTACAGCGTTGCATAGCAGTGCCTTTTAGGGTTGTGGGTGGTGCACATTGAACACCCTGTAAATACTGAGGTCAGCGCCTCGCCTTGAAATATTATGAATTGACAGTATGAGATTTTTTCGGGACAAATACGCTTGCGTGATAATGGCCTCTTCTTAAGAATTTTTTTTACTTTTCTCGGTTCCATTAGGAGTTATTGTGGTCGGGAGGTAAAGTCGAAAAATATGATAAGCGACATTAACTACACACATTGAGAACCATGCAAACATATTTTGTATGCTCTAGCAATGAACAAACTAGGTTATGGTCCATTGTATATGTAAAAAGCAGTTGAGGTTGGTTCCCTCCCAACTTGACTCATACATACAAAATATTACAAATATAACTTGTTCATTGACGCGAAAGGATGAAACTCATCACACTCTAATCTGGCATTAAGTTCCAAAAGAGAGAATCGCAAGCAAACTTTTTACTTCTGTGCTTCGTCCTTTTCCCAGAATTGAAATTTTCCCAAACTGTGCATTTTGTTGATGGTGTTAGGAAACAGCTGCGAAAGTACAGGTCGCACATTGCAGTTCGCGGAACATCAACAATGGCTTAATTTTCTAGTCGCACCAAAGATGACGAGGGAAACGAGAAAAACTTCTTCGTCACGTTGAATCGGACGGAGTAGCTTCAGGACGACTCTCAATTTCCTCCTAATGGAAGATTTCAACAAAATGAACAACCGCAAACGAAAGAAGTCTCTCAATTTCGTTTCGAGATGCCTTCATTTAGCTCGTTTTTCTGGAGAGAACTGGGAATTCGGCCAAACGAAACACGAATGCATTTTCAAAATTCACATCTTGTAGGTAGACTCGAATGAACATTGACCTCTGCTGCCAGAGTCACTAATTCAATTAAAGGAGCGAATTATTTGGAGTGCGGTTGTTATGTATCTTACCTAAAAGGACTTTGATTCAGATTAAGTAAGGATTCCTTAATCAAGAATAAAGAGCTGTTTGAAAAAAACTGAAGAAGACAAACTCAGCTAACAGAAGTTTGTCGGAGCAATTAAATTGGTGCAGCGATTTCTTGCACAAACTGAGAACTGAAATATTTGCGCGAAAAGTTCTTCACTTTCATATCATTTCTGCCGCTGACAGGAAGTTAAGTTCCTTAATTTAAGTTAAACATAAATTTAATATTTTATAGTTCAATGCATTTGATATTGAATATTTTTTTTATACGTTGTAATTTAAGGACTATGATTTTATTTATGTGTACATTAAGTATCACTGCATTATCACATACAAGAATTCTCTTATAAATAATCAAGGCTTGTGGTTGTATGTTCCACATTTACATCCTGGATGATATTATATGTTACATCTTTGGGGGCAGACAGTTGCAATTGTGAATCTTCCTCATATTTTATAATTGATAATTAAAGTATGAAAAAATCCAAGTATATTGAAAATAGTGTGGGACTGAGAATGGAACCATGTGGAACACAAAGTGACATATGCATCAACAAGCTCAGAGAGGCTGAAAACATTGCGATCGATGACTGTCGTTGAAACTTATTTAAATGTTATGATCTACAAAATGCGATAATCTCAACCAGTTTCGAGTTTCAGATTAATAAATTCGGAATGCATATTATTATTTTATTTTTATCTTTTGATCTAATTAACGCAGCAACATCATAATGTGCTTTCCATAAATGCCACCAATGTTCCTCTACGTCTTCCAAGACCGTTGCCCGCAACAAATGTATTCTATACTTTTTCCACTTTCCTCTACTGCAATAAATCATTACAAAATGAAATTAAATATGTACTTAGTAAAATCAAATATAAATACCTCAGTTATAAAGAAAATTAATCCAATCTCTGTAAACCTAGAAATAAATAAATGTTAAATGCAATCAAATTATATTATCTGGTACAAAAAAAAAAGGTGGAATAGCTTCATATCGTCCACGTAAATTAGAATTTTTGCATTTTTGTCATATCGTCAATTGATAGCATAAAGAAAAGTGGAATAGCAATAGCTGCCTTGAGCAACTCCTTAGGTGGCCAGAGTGTTTTTAGAGTACGTTCTACGGAACCTAATCTGATAAGATCTACTGAGTAAGTAGGCACTTATCCAATGTAAAGGGAACTGTTCACTACTTAAAGATTTTTTCGTGAGATTTGTTAAGAGAGTTACGGCAAGGGTAATTCTATCGGAACCCGATGTGAAATCCTCGGAAATCTCATTTGTATGCTCAAGAATAGTATATGGAGCTATACTAATATAATATAATAATAGGAAAATTGGCCGAAGATTTAGAAGGAAGGTAACGGAAATGGGATGGGAAGATTTTTAAAAAATGATGCGAAAATAACACAGTCAAAACTATAACCAATTGTACTAAATTAAATTTTTGAATCAATTGCAATTATACGTGATATAAAAGCAGTTTGTTACGATATGGTCACATAAAGAAATAAAGTCCTCAATCCGACATGTAACCGTGGAATATGGCTTTAAATAAATAACCCTCTTTCAAAATAACCGGATATCAATAAGATATCTTCCAGAAATTAATAATTATGTTTTAATAAGATTCATAATATGTAGTTGCAGGATACGAAAACATTTTGCTACATACGTATATGTCATAAAACCTATAAGCTTTAGCACAAAATATTTTCAATATTATACTGCTTCGTTGCATCTGTCGTCCTCCAGGGAACATAGAATTGCCAAGAGGAAATTTACCATGAAACTTTTGTATTTAGTTTTATCTTCGTGTGAAGCTATATATTAAGCCATTACGGTGACTTGTTGCATATCAAAGATTCCCTCTCTGCTCCCTTTGACGCATATACTGACCACAAAAAGTTAAATCCTTTCAAAGAATTCAGATAAAAGTCGTCCTCAATTTATGCAACTCCATTATGTAAATGAATCTGAGAGCTTGGAATGCAGTGGCATTCAAGCCGTCCACTCTGTTGCGTATCCTTCCTGCATAGCAAGGATACCTAAGGTCTTATTCTATTCATTCCAAGCGATTTCTCTGAGGAAAGTTCTTCGGTCTTGTCCAATTCAAAATGTTTTGAGTGTGGACCAGGCGCTTTGATAGTCAAATGAATGCGAAATTCGTGATTTTGCATTAGGAAATTCGCTTGCGTGCCTCCTACAATTTGCAAATTTTCAGAACGAATTCTTATTTCGAGGCGCACATCAGAATGAATGGTGATGGCCACTTTCTAGTTGCAAATCGTCTTGATTTATTTCCGTACTTCTGTCGCACAATGTATGCTTGACTTAGTGATACTGCTAAAAAGAAGAAGAACGATTAGCTTGTATGGTGATACCTTCAAACAAAGACTCAATTGTTCCTAGTTTGCATATACGCTTTCCATAGACTCTATTCTGAGGTTTTGTTAACACATGCATACGACAGAGCCAGAATAAAGTCTCCGGAAAAATTTATTTTCTAGGGAAATAAGCTTGCAAGCAGAGCTCTAAAGTGATATGTACCTACTCAAATCTTGCTTTTGAATGGGTATACATATATGCAGAATTCAGATGCAGTGGGAAGAAAATGTGCATAAAGTTCCATTGTGGTTAATTACCGAGCTTTAATGGCATTTCAGATTTCAGGGTTCGGTGGTTTATTTTAATGAAGCTCTGTAACATTGCATGGACGTCGTTGAGTCGTTCATATAGTTCAATCAACTGTAATTAACACGAAAACACATTATAATCCATTCTAAATTAACGCATGCCAAAATGATAAGGGTGATAGATATCACCTAGGCAAACAAAAAAACGATGTATATTACCATTAAATTTTTATCTTTTGGTATAATTAACGCAGCAACATCAAACTCACGCTTAGACACTACTATCTTAATGTGCTTCCCAAAAATGTCACCGATGACCTACCTCTATCACTGCAGCTACAGTCAGTGGCAAAATAAAAAAAAACGCTCGAACATTTCCTAAATTTCAATTTTTTCCAAGTTTTCTCCGAAATTCTTGTAATTAATACCCCTCCTTTTTTTGTTGCTGAATTATCCATTTTATTGCCTTTTCAAAGAGGTACAAAAGATTTTGCGATATATTAAGAAATCTGAATTTTAATTTTTGTGTTTTAAATTATCATCCAAGATGTTAATGCAATCAAATTCTTATGCGTCAAATGAGGGTACCCCTTGCACCACCAATTTCTGAATAATTTTAATCGTAGATGAATTATTATATTTTAATACCTCAAGAACCTTTGTTTTGAACTAAGAGATACTGAACAAATAGCGCCCCTAATGAGTGAGTATATTAAAGTTACCCTTTCATTGTAGTTAAGTTCCTTCTTCATTATACCTTCATTTTCGTAAACAATGAGACTGTAATTTTAGCATTTTCGAGTGAATCTTTACAACTGTCTAAACTATTTTACAAAGCACCGCACTTTTGAACAAACTAGATATTTACAACCTCAACAAATTATTTACTAGCAGTTATATTTACATCTATTTTTTACAGTCCGGTTTTTCTAGAAAATATTATCGATTCGATAATGTACTATAAAATTAATTTGCACAAATTTCAATGCGATATTTTGGTATTATATTCTTTCAGATTAAATCACAATAAAAATAATAATAATAATTAACCACTTGAATAGTTTTTACTTAAATACATTTTTGAGGAACATCTTTTGAGTATTCCAGGTAATTACCTACACTTTTGCGACACACAGTAGATATAAATAGATATCACCAAGGTCCATGTTTATAGCAACGTCCACTCTCCTGTCATTGAGTGCATTCTGTTTAAAAATATTGCAACCATAACCGCATCCATTTTCGCATCCCTTCCGATATTGACGTTGCTCACCGCAGCAATTACTGGTCCACAGGGACTTTTCTAAATTTACCTTCTTGTGCAGTGCCACGAATGTTTCCATAACATATCCTGACGAGACAAAAAGTCCCCGGTGGATATATATCTGCAGTACGTACCTTGTTTGTAATCCGTGTACCGGGGAATACTATAAACAGCATGTAAACACATTTTGTTTAAGGAAGGGCTGTTGGCCATTAAATGCCGGCACAGATAACTGCATTTTAATGCAGTGGTCTACTTAGATGGGAAGCTTTACGATAATTTGACCAAATTAATTGAACGTGACTCCAAGGACTCAAAGATCTTAAATGCCAGCGCAGCTAAATAAAGTTAATTTATTGCCTCCATAGAAATTGCTCCACCGTTGCACTGCAGTCATTGAGCAGCAATTAATTCAGTATGAAGCGCTGTAACAGAGGTCCACTAAGGTATCCCATAGCGGACGATGCAAGAAATGTCGTGAGATCAGCAAAATTCGGTTTTTGTTTGCAAAGTTAAATTTCCTAAATTTTGCAAGGGAAAGCCTTTCCCGACAATCTTTATAGTCAAATTGCAGAAAACTATATCAATGATATTTATTAATATTTTTATATGAGGTCCTTTGCTCTTCATCTATTTTTATTTATTGAAATGCCCATCTTGTTGCCTTTTCAAAGAGGCAAAGCATGCAAGTAGAGAAAGGATATGCAAATTTATACGTATATTATATATTACAAAATGTTGAAAAATTAAAATTTCAAATTAGAATTTTTTCAGCGTGCTATCAGTAACTTTGAAAAGTTTTTAATTTGCGAAAAGGCATTTTGGGGCTCATTTAAGTTAAATTTGGTGTGAAATGTAATTTTTTTTAAATTCCGCAAAGGTTTCCTACGTAAAAATTTGTATATCCTCTCTCTATCTGGACATGTTGGACCTCCTTGGAAAACAAACAATATGAGAAATTTAGTATGTAATAAATTACATGAATTCCGGAGAAAATGTGAGATAAACTTTAATTTTAGGAATTATTAGAGTATTTATTCACTTTCGCAAGTGACTGTACCCCTAGTAGAGGTAGATCAACATTGGTGCTATTTTTGGAAAGCACATTAAGATAGTAGTTGTTTGAGATGAGTTTGATGTCGCTGCGCTAATTAGATAAAAAAATGTTTATAATGGGCACCCCAATTTAATAATCACCCTGTACCTACCGAACAGTTGAGAATTCCCCATATTTTCGCCCTTTCCAGCTTCTAACTTGTTTATTATTAATTTTACGTGATAAAGTTATTCAATAAGAATTGTAGAGAATTTGATTCTCTGTAAAAAAAATTCTTTTGAGAATTTTCGTACGAGTGACGGTTACTGATATATCGCTGGAAAACCGCTCGCACCCTTATTTTCAAGAAAGCGGACAAATAGGATGGGGTAGTATCCCGAAAACTCGGTTTTATACTCACCATCGACCCCCAAACAGATTAGTAGAAACAAATGACCCAAAATGCTCATATGACCCCTTTTTTCCAATCATTTGACTGGATTATCGTGCTCACATCAATACGGATCTACATATCTATAGACGAGACGGACATTTTCTACAATAGCGTTCGACTAGTAACTCAATTTGCTCAGTTGCTGACTGAGCTGAAACGTTTTCCTCATTTCTATCGCATGTATGTATGTTATAATGTACCTCTGGAAAAAGATGGTGCGTCGCTAGTGTTTTCTGAGTCGGAACTGAGTTACCTGAGGTATTTAATTTTTTTCTCACTTATATCAGCTCATTTTCTCTGACATTTACAAATGATGCATTGCTAGATTTTGACACGAAATCTAATTCTAATCTGAAGAATCTGTATCAGATTCGCTGTTCGGAATCACCCCATCCCACCATTTTGACAACACAATTGAAATTGAATCAAATCACCTTTAAACGTTTTTCTCCGACAGCCATGCTCACTGAGCTAAAACTGAGCATATCAATTTGACAGTTGATTTTAAAGTGAGCCGGCCCCCACTGAGGCAGTTCCGAGTCGCATGTGTATTAAAATTAAAATATTGATTGTTTTAATTTTTCGTGATTCCATTAGGTACATTCCTTCTTCTAAGAGAGTTAGAAAGTAAAAAGACTAAACTAATATATACATATGTATATGTATAGAGTTCAGATGCATAATTAATATAGTACCCTAACTACACACATCAAAAATGCTAAGCAACACGGGGTTTTTCCGTTGCCATTTCCAGGAACAATTACCGATCATTTTCATTTTTCAACTGCAGGTAGGCAAAAGGTATACGCATCATATGGTCAACCCGTTTCATGTAGATTCGCAAAAGTAGGGGGAGTTATTAAGGGAACACAAGATTTTTCCTCTTGTGACAAAATTTAAATTTCGTTTATTTGTAAAATTTCTAGGAAAGTGTACTTCTGTGACAATATTCATCTTTAGTCTAATAAGAGGTGTTGCCTCCTCTTGCGGATAAATCAGCACGACATCTTCTCGGCATTGAAAGAATCAAATTATCGAGGAAATCGTGTTGTATGTTGCTCCAATTCTCTTGAAGCAGATCAGTGCTCACATAGCTCACTTCTGGACGAAACTGATGACAAATTGTTTAAAATGCTTCTTTGAAGTCTATCCCATGCATGTTGGGTTGGATTTAAATCTGGAGATTGCGCAAGCCATGGTAAAACGTTGATTTCGTTTGAACTCAACCATTCTCTGACGATCCTTGCAGTGTGTATTCTCGCATTATCTTGAATCAAGATGAATTGAGGTCCAACTTCCTGTGCAAATGGAAGAACAACAGGTTCCAGTATTTAACTAACATAACGTGAAGCATTTAGATGGCCTTGTGGGAAAACGAGAGATGTTAGACTGCCAATCGTTATCCGGCCCATACCATAACGGTGCCTCCTTGGTAGCTGGTGACTTCCTGAACAGCAATGAGCCTTTCTGAATTTCCAGATCACCTCCAAACTCGCATAGGTCTTGAATCTGGATGAAATCCAAATCGAGATTCGTCAGGAACAGTACATTGCACCATTGTTCTGCACCCCAATTTTGATGTTGCTCACACCACTGAGCACGCCTGGCTCGATTCCCACGTAAAAATGCTGGACATCTTAAGGCACGACGAGAGTGAACGCTAGACGCATGTAGTCTATTCCTATTTGTTTGGTCACTAACCGTGACGTTGTATGTTGCACAGAGGCTTGCAACCAATTGACGAGCCGTCAATTTCGGACCCCGTGGAGCTTGAAGGACGATTTACCGATCTTGTGCCGAAGTTGTTGACCTAGACCGATGAGTACGTTGTTCACGTGGACTCCCTGAAGTACATTGTCGCTGCCACAATCGGCAAATTACACTTCTATCGACGTTAAAGCTTCTTGTTACATCAGCTTGTATTCTACCACTTTAAAGCATTCCTACGGCTAAATGCATTTCGATAGAGGTGAGATGGCGACGCGTACGACCCGGTTCCATGTCTAACTGAACAATGCAGAACTTTAAGACTGCTCGTTACTGAATAATAAGAAGTATTACTGTACACAACTTGCACAGAATTGAAAGAAAAAGACACTTAACTTGCTATTTATTTAATTAACCCCACTACTTTTGCGGATCTACCTGAAACGGTTGACCATACGATGCGTATACCTTTTGCCTACCTGCCGTAGAAAAATGAAAATGATCGGTAATTATTCATGGAAATGGCAACGGGAAAACCCCGTGTTGCTTAGCATTTTTTGATGTGTGTATGTAGAAAAACAGTTCACCTACAATAATATTCAACAAAAGCTTTAAGTTCCCTTAAATAAGGATCAATTTCAGATTAGCAGTAATAATTCTTAAAGACTTAGAATATTTATAAAATTTGTCTTTTCTCCGTCGGTCGCAGCAAATCCATCCTACGGCTATTATAAACATTATCGGAATGAATGAGATATTCAGTGAGCAGCCATTAAATGTTTATTTATAACTTCAATTTTTATCTTTCCTGGTAATTTCTTGCTATCTATTTCCCCGCGGCATCATTAGCGCAATGTTTCTAGAATTGTAAGCAGCAACATTTGCTTAATGAGAACAGTGCTGCGCAAGTATAAAATTCACTTCACCGCATTTCAATTACGAAGCTCGAAGCTATTTGACTAAATGTAGAACGGAGAAAAAATTCTTTACGATGGTTTCAACTGAAATGACACTATTTTAAATATATTGTCGCTTTGAGCTTCCACAAGTTCTGTTGCGAATTCGATCAGTGCCAATTAAAGATAAAACTTTTCAGATAATTACAAAATTTGCTTAAAGTGATGACAACAGATTACAATTCTGTAATAGTTGTGATAAGGAGTAAATTATGTAAATAGTTTGGAAATTGCGATTCATGTTTGAAAGTTTATCACAATGCAGCACTTAATTTTAAGACAGAATGCGATTTTTTTAAGATCATCCGTAAAGAAATGTCTTAATTGTGATATTTACGGTACCGTGATTTATTAATTATTTTTTGTAAATTTGAAGTGAAAATTTATGCTCCACGACACACATATGTCTTATAGTTTCCTACCATTCCGTTTTGTGTTTTTATTATTATACTTTAGCCCCAATTGACGTAATTATTGACGACACTCCTTCACCTGTTAATTCTTTAAGCAATTTCCCTGTTTGAGAGCCTCAGTTCCTTGAAAGCGTCGGTTGTTGCTTGCTCCTCGAAAGACAGAACAATTTCTTTTGGCATCTTCATTATATCGAGTATAATTAATAAACTCATAATTATAACAGTTGTACTTTTTGGCTTTTCAGGAGTATTTTGGTTACTGGTACTTAGTTTAAACTGCTGGCTTTATAACTACATATGTCCACATCAAGAGATGAAGAGTTACTACAATTGTTAATAATAACGCGGAAGATCTGTTTATATTTATGACCCGCATACAACAAGTTCCTAAGTCAGAATAAAATCGAATGAGGCAATATAAGAAACCCTATCACGAAATAAAGCCAAATTCCCACAAAAAACTAACGGTGGCTTTATAAATATGTCCGTCACTGTATATTTGTGAAAGTCACTCTATCACTGAGGCTGTCATCCGATCCCGCTTTGATGCCTCAAATGTGCTCATAGCCGAGGTTTTTCGTAAAAAAAAGAAGTCGAGGTCAATGAGGGTTTTTAATCTTTCTTTTTTCATTGGAACTACACCTATGTATGTTATGTATATGCCAAGTTTTTTTAAAATCGGTTAGAAGGAAGTGGGTGAAATTCAATAAACAGGTTTCATTCCCTAATTTTGACCCTTTGAAGTGGAATATTTTCTTCAAATTTAAATGACACCACCCAAGAAATATTACCTATTCAATAAAAAAAAGTATTATTAAAATCGGTCACAATCGCGGACGACATCACGTAACATACACACACAAAAAGACATACCGTCGAATTAAGAACCTCCTCCTTTTTTTTAAGTTCGTTAAAATAAAGAGAAAACACTTGGTGAGAAAGACAAATTTAAGTGAAGGAAAGTTATGCTACCTATACGCACTTAGTTTAAATTCCTCTGAAATTGAAAAAAACTCATCGGCCACATATAGGTGGATAAAACTTATTAATTTTTTTCGCTGCGACTATTCCACCGCTACGGGCGGCATGACGGTAGTGTACACATTGTACATCGTACGTTCGCCCTAAAAAAGCTACAGCCTGAAATTTGTATTTTCCATTTTGTAAAAGGAAAATATACAGCAAATGCTTTTTCGTGTATTTAGTTGATAATCGTACAGGAACGTTTGAGCACCGACTCGCACTTCACGCACATTTTTTTTAATATTTCGCATATCGATTGAATTTTTTGTCATAGACATATGGTAGATACAGAAGTATGGACAAACTAAAAAAACAAACAAAACCATGTGTGTGATGAAGTCGGAAAGCTGTTTACTGCCGAGTTCATTGGTTAAGATGGTCACTAAGCAATAATTCTAAAAGCAACACATTATGTACCTACCTGGTCAGTAAGTTATCCAAAACCTTTATATGTCTTCTCAAGTAACTAGTTAATACCTACATAAGAATATAGGAGAATATTGGTTAAGAAATGAGGTTGTAAAGGAAACACATGATTGCAAGCAAAATAATAAATCTTTATTTCAGCTCATAAGTTCACTAAACGTTTTGAATCTCTTACAGTATTATTTGCCTAAAGCAAAAATTCTTATCGGTCACCTTGCTTATGTGTTCGCCCTCCTAAATGTCTGATATAGGTATAATGATCTCAAGAAATAGTTTTTCGTCACCCAGTTTAAACCTTAGGTTTAAATTTAGCTTAATGCAATTCTTTATTTTCTTGATCTAAGTAAATATTGTTTCACTTTACACTGTTTAATATAACAAGGCACAAATACATTTATAAAATTCTCATCCTTATCTATAATAAATCGTAATCGTTTTACCTTAATTAAAATTTGATTTTATTGGATCTTTTACAGTGTTACTTATCTTCATGGATTACAAAACATCTTTCCTTCATGCTACACTATCTTTTTACAAATATGATGTCGTGAAGGTTCACAATTTACACCTCTCCTAAAATGTGGAACAAGAAGCTTTTGATTTTCTTTATACTTTACCTTATTCCTCTAAAACGAATGCACTACATCTATGATGATTAAAGAGAAGTCATCATTTAGGCAACTTTAAGGAAAATCAGCTGATTTAGCAATGAGAATAAGATGTTTCAAATAAAAAGAGTGCATCCATGCAACTAAACAAATTGATAAAAATTCTTGGCCTTGAATTGTAAGCACGTGTCCAAATAAAAAAAATTTGGTAGGACCCATAGGGCACAAGAGCCAACAGGGTTATGTACAAAAACTTAAAATTAGTTACAAACAAATATTGATAATAGCTCAGGGTTTGAAACTGGACCTCATACGGAGCGGAGCGTATTTATGTCAGAAGGGATTTCTTACTTACATACATATATTGTTAGTAATTTTGCTAACACGGGCTATTTGTTTATTTGCAAAAAAAAATTATTTACCACCATAAATAGTAATGAATGAAGAAAACAGTTAGTTTATTTTTTAACTGAAATAACCGTTTATTCTCAAAGTAGGGAAATATTTACACTGTTTTTTCTATTAAAGCACTTGGGCAATATGCAATGAAACATCATTAACAAATTTTGCAGGAAAATGAATTTTCTCGTTTTTAAAATAAACGGCTCATATATGTAAATATGTATTTACCTATATACGATCACAGTAACTACACTCAATATAGACTCCTTCCTTATATAAGGTCTTTCGCTCGGCGTATAAATGTAAATAAAACAAGTTGCGTGTGAGTTATCCATCCACCCAATTTTTATTTTATTTGAAAGAATATATTATGGCATTAAGTATGAAATATAACATCGTTCAAATCTCCGCCGCGGCTTTACTTGATGCTACATATTCGAAAGTTGACCCAAATTTCGCCGAAAAAATCATCTTTAGCGAAGTCAACAGCGAGCGATAAAGATCGATGATAAGCATCATAAGGAGTGGCCTAATATAGCACCTATGGAGAACCCCTCGTTAGGCTATTGTCGCTTGAATAAATAAAAAAATAAACAAATTAAAATTAACAATTATTTTCGTTCAGACATTTGGCTGCGTCGGGTTGCCCCGGTGGTAGTGTCCCAAAAGTCGGAGCATATTGCCACAGCCTTAAGGATTTATGTGTGGTGCTATCATTTATTGTGTGATGGATTGTCTGATCTGCTATAAATAGTTAATCTTGTGTGTAGTGTTCTCTGTTACTGTGTGTGGTGTATATTTGTAGTATGGTGCATGTGGCTGTAAGTTTATGTTTAATTACACTCGCGCTCGCATGTGTGTGTGTGTGTGTGTGTGTATGTGTGTGCGTTTGGGTGCGTGTGGGTTGTATTTCAATGTATTAACAATTATAATCCATCCGTCTAAGGATTATTATTATTATGCCTATCTATGCTTACTTCACTCTCAATTTTAAAATTTTAAATTCGATGCGGACGAAGTCTCGGGTAACAGTTCGTTCCCAATAAAACCGAGACCAGATGCTGATACGATAGTACCTCGAAAAGGGACAAAATTTATAGTTCCAATCTATTCCATTAATAAATTTTCTTTTTTACTCCTATGCTTTTATAGTCCAATAATTTGTGATGAATCTGCGGAAGAATTCCCAAAATGGTGAAAGTTTGCACAAACCTTGGTATATTCACTTTAAACACCAACATTGCACTACAGGACACCTGACACACTTACTTGATATTTTCACGACGTTTTGTGGAAATATTTTTTGGAAGCTAAAATACACACTATTTGTTGAATATTTTTTTGTTATGATTTCAATGCGTACCTAAAATATACCTTGTATATTTTCCAGATTTTTCCTATTTTTCCTATCAGTGTTTTAAACGCAAAAAGTTTTTAAATAATTTTTTTTAATACAATAGGAAAATGTAAAAAGCATGTCCATATGTTATCTATGTACTTGGAATAGTATCATTTCGATCATTTCAATTTTCAATAATACTCCACTAAAGTAATTTGTGAGAAACAACGGATTAATGACTTAATTATTCGTCCTCTAGTTGAAGGCAATAATGGACCACCATAATACCAAATTTTAGATTTCCACGTGAAATACAAGTTAGGGCTATGGCACGCATTAAAGGGAGTATTTAAAAAAATACACTTGAATAACTAATTTCTAAAATATTTAAATTATCCTTCTCTATATACATATATCATTACAGACAAATATGGCGCAATAAAATATTTGCAACAAAAAATGTTCAAAGCTATCCACTTTCTATCAAAATGCGTTTTTCTGCTCTACGCCGCCGTGTTCAAATATAACTCGTTGTTTGCATTGAAAAATATCCACAAAATCTATTAATAATTCTGTGAACCTTCCGAGAACGTTCCCATCGAGTGGATGTGATATCGATAAAAATTCATCATTGGTTTGCAGAGAAAAATATATTCTTTCTTTAAAAATGGTCCCCTTTTTTCATCCCGATTCGAAGCCGTTTTGCTCCATTGGATCTTCAAACGGACTAATGGGTGTCAGGAACAAGATTCACACAGCCTGCCATTAGCTAAAGGATAAAAGAAGGTGATTACAAAAAGTTTCTAGACATTTTGTGGGCTTCAGAAACAGCTAAGTGATTCTACTTGAAAAGTGATGTTGGGTTTATCTTCTTTTAATGTATTTTGCTGTTTTTTTTAACAGTCTCTCATCTGATGATAAACATACATACATATGTATGTAGTTATAGGAACGGCTAAGCTTTGTTTTCACTTGTATCCCAAGGAAAACAGGCCAAATTTTGTTGTTGTGATTAGTTATAAGGTAATACATACAAAATACACGGTAATTAGAGTGGAATTACTGTTTAGGATAGATGCTACGATATTTTGGAACGATTTCAACTATCGGTTGAATTTTTTATGACTTTACGTAAAACAAATTTAGGATTTCACGTAAAATGTATCTAGCTTGGATGCAACTTTCTCTGATTTAAAGAAAAATATACGAAAAGTAAAATATTTTAGGGAAATTGAGATGAACAACTTTAAAAAGAGTCTGTAACATATTTATCCAATTTCCAGAAAATTGATTATTATTTTTGTTCCACTCATCTCTCTAACTATTATAATTGCTTTAGCATTTGAATTCCTGGGTCAGATGAAATATTTTAGGCAGGGATAGCCAAAAATCTACGTAATTCTGTGAAAACTGTGTTGTCGTTGGTGTTATTTCCAAATCACGAGTACCTAATTCCGCTACAGAACTTTGGGCTATTCGAAAAGTTGGGAGTGTTTCTGTCTAACAAAATAAAAAAAACATTATAAGATTCTTAATATTTCTGTATTCATCAAGGTATTAAAAATCCTCTGCGCGTAGAATTGGGCTTTGAAGTTTGAGGAGACGGGAAGATAAAAGTCAAATGATGCAATTTCTGATGAATAGGGTGGGTGAGGTAAGATGTCCCATTCTAACTCTTGTAGCTTTGTATGGGAAGAGACAAGTTATTCCCATTCGTGCGTAGGCCTAGTGCCTAGTTATAAGCGACAAGATTCCGAGCTTCTCTCTCACCATATGCTCACTTTTTTTGAGAAACTGTTTACTGTTCGCGTCAATCAGCCAGTAAGCGCAATTTCGTGTTTCGCAGGGTAGTAAATAATAATTAAAAAAAAAAAATGTGCATCGGCTGTAGCTCGGGGACGGCACACACAAATTCATAGGAATTTCTAATCACGCATAACCTAGCCATAAGTGAAGACATTATGACAATTTCTATTAGAGCATCCTCACAGACTCTTATGATTAGTGTAGAATTTGAAGTGAAAGTCTTTTTACTAGAAAATTTCAATTCGTGATGCCTAAAATACCTACTGTTGGATTGCACATCTAAATATAGAGCTAAGTTATTTCGTGCACATTTTTCTGGATAACGAAAGCTCATTTATCCGTGTAATAAACCTTTCTATGTACAAATGGAAGAGTCGTCGCTCATACCTAAGTGAACTTGTTATATAAACCCTTCGTTCAAAAGAAAACGCAAAATCGGAATATAAGTGTCGGTAATCGGAGCAGGAAACTAGAGAATTCAAATATGTTCCTGCAATTAAATAAACACATGCGAGCTCGGCTATTTAACTATCTAAATTACTTACAGAATAATACCAACATATAACCATAAAATGCCTGATTTGCCAGTAAAAACGTTTACTGATCGCTAAAACAGAAATAAGGGTGTCAGGGCGAGAAAGTAATTTTTATAGTCTCCTAATTATATAAATAAAGCGTACAATGAATTTTAAAAGCTTTGGAAGGCGTTGTAAAGAACGTTGTAAATTCTTTGTATAATATTCAAATTTTCGAAACCACACTTGTCAAAGGCTTCTTGAAAGAACAGCTAGCCCAGTATAAAAATTTTTACTGGATTCCATGAATGTTTAAGGCCAAGAATTTCTTTCTATTTAAACGAATTGAGTGAAGCTTTTAATTTTAATGCTGATAAATGATTTTATATTTAACAAAATATAACAAATGTTTAATACGATTTTAAACTTACATCCTAAGTCTTATTTTATTGTTCATTACTTGCATATACGAAAAATATGAACTTTTTGATATTTTGTAGCGCTTCAAATTTTCCCTGTAGGTCGAGAATTATTTTCGTAGATTATCTTACTTTCATTAATTGTAGTGAAGGAAGATTGTTATTTTTAATTAAAAATGAAATCCAAGCTAATCCACTTAAACAACTTCACCCACAAAGGATTTACTATTTTCTTAATTTATAACAAATTTAAGGTTTTTAGTAACATGATTTTGTTGATAGTGATTTAAACATAAGAGTTAAACTTGTAGATATGTTTAAGAGAAACCTTTTTGCATCTTAGAAGGGGTTACGCATATGTGTCCTTAATCTACTGAATTATCAACAATAAAAATATAACAGTAAACAATAAAAATTTAATGAACAATGGAAAGTTGGGTAAAAGAGGCTAAGCAGAAATTGTTAAGAAGTGTTATGAGTTTTATTGAATTTCTAAAGTTGTTTTAGTTCTAATACAAATAAATGTGGTGTATGAGGTTTATATGTGTGTTACAAACATAAAAATAACTTCATCTAATATTGTTGCACTATAACGAAATATTGCATATTCATATGTTTTTGTTAAAAATTCCAGTGTTAAATGAGGCAAGGGTTTGGCGCCACATTTATTACACATCCTTACCTTGGTAGTTAAAAAAAATCTGAAGAGATCGAGACTCTTAATATGGCATTATGATATTTCTATAAAAATTATTTATTCTGCATTCACTTTTATAGGTCACTAAGAAATATGGCAAATATCCCAAAAAACAGCTTCATCTTTAATCAAGCTGAGTTTTTCCGAGAATCTGGAAAATTAGAACTTCAAAATAGTTATTGTGATGAAGGACATCGATGTATAAATACGCGCCTGACTATGTATGTTGGTGGAAGCAGTTACATGAATAAATATATCTCGAGCATTTTTGTATGGGTGTGATAACCAACTAGTGACGTGTACATAGTACATGCGAGTTCAGGCTCATATTATTATATATTATAATCGCGGGAAATAAAGATTGATTTCTTTCAGTAAGTTGCAAAAATTCAGAAAGAAGGACATGGCACATCTTTCAGAATGTTCTAGAGCCCCGATCGAACTGTTTGAGGATCTTAGTGGTATCTTATATATGGACGACTCGAAAATCTTGACTGGTGCGGACGCTGGCTGCTATTTGGACGAACCACCAAATACTCCTACTCTCTTGGAGTAGTGACAGTGTTCTAAACGGAAATGTTTGCTATGCAGTAAGTGTCTGTCTAGAATCTAGGTTATGGATTGGCAATGAAGTTGCAGGAAGATCGACATCTGCAGCAATAGTAAGGCAGCGCGTATGGCGCTTGAAAATTCAATGTTGTCCAGTAATGTAAGAAATTACTTAATTGGGGTTACCACACACAATCTTTCTTATATGGTCATTAGGGCATAAAGTGCAATGAGGCACTTCAGACAGAGGCTGAATCAAACCCCCAAAGCCAATGATTAATAACTATGCAGAAGTTAAAAACTGAATATTGGGGACAAGGGGACAAGTATACAGACTCGTGGAGTCTGAGTAGTTAAGGTTCCAATAGCCTCTCCCATTCCTCAATTACAATCACAAGTTGCAGCGCAAAATATAGGTACATATATATGTATGTATGTATATTATAACACAATCAGTGTTAAGTTAAACATATTGTGGACAAATCTTTACACATATTATAAACCGTTAAGTGATTCGGCACACATGCTCAACTACAGTACTGAACATTCTGAAATTCCTAGCATTGGATCTTGCGGCAGAATAAGGAAACTTTAAAAGAAATTCACTACAGATTCTAAACCATATCTTTACTAAATATTAGCCCAATTTTATTCATATCTAACAGAAGATACTTACATGAGAGATATCACTAGCCACACTCTGACTCCGGTGAACGACGTTTGGAAAATGGTACTTTTAACAACATGTCGTTTTCTGAGTTCGATTATCGTAACACCTCTGTACTTGTGTGCAAGTAAACAATGTAAAAGCCGCTGTATTTTGTCAATTAAGTTTGAAAACAAGTTGTTAATGTGAATTTGTCTAATAATCATGATTCAGTGACACAGCCACTTTTCGCAAAGCTTCCGCATTATTTTGTTTCAATTCGACACGAAAAGTGGCGTCGTTGAGCATCGTTTTCCTTCGGCATCGAATGCACGTACTCGCTTCCCGAAAAAATCATAAATTGATATTTTTTATTTACAGAAAGCCAAACCATCTAGGTTTACATTTTGTAGAAAACGTTTTACGTAGCGTCATAAATTTTTAATAAAAATTGTTTCACATGATTGGGCACTAGTTTTCAATTTCTTTTACTATCCTGTTGTTGGTAATTTTACACGGACCTAAGGTTTTGGATACAAAAATACTCTTATAATACAATCATTGCTGAATACATGCCACCCATATACTTTTGTATGAATAAATAGTTAATTTTTTTAGAATATGGAAGTATGCAAATTATCTGCAGTTATTTTTTTTATTAGTGAGTAAATTATGAAAGTTCTAATATGGAATATTATTTAATTATTTGTTCCGAAATTCGGTATTTGGTTTGTATCATTATAAAAATAACTATTATTTAAAAAATACTGAAGTTGCTTTTGCATATCAATTAAAAACTTACCTGTTACTATCCATATTTCACTTTAAGGATGATTTTTACAGGACGAAATATATGAACTTTAAAACTTGAATTAGTCTCCGTTATAAATAACCCTGATATACAGCTGCTTTTGCTAATATAAGTAGGTGCTTGACAAAAAAATAAACAAGGGAAACTTTTGGAATAACAAAAGTAGAAAAATAAGAAGAAATAAATAAAACAAACGAGGAAACATCAGAAACTTTATTATTTCAAATGGTAAAACTTAAATAAAACAGGAAGTGGGAATCTTCAATACCAACAAAATCATGCATCTGAATGTATTTGCCACCGCCTTGGCATCTGATACTGCCGGTGAGTCTAGGAAATAAATTACTTTGAATGATTTACTCCGTGCTCTGGCGGCACTTTAAATAGTCCTTATATAAATATATCATTTCTCCATGGTTTTTACATAAATATTTGATATACAAATATTGTCTTTTTACGTTTTTATTTGATTGAAAAATCTAATTTTTTCGCTCGAAAAATAATCTCATGTTCTACGAATGAGTGTGCGAATTTGTGCATTGTTAAGTAAATGTTCCTATCCACTTTACAGACATTGATAGATGCGATGATTTAAAAAGAAAAAACCAAATATTCTGGAAGGAAGTTCGCCCGGACCCTAAAATAATTCTGCCGACTACTCAAACAGCAAAGGCATTTTGAAACAAACATTTTTCTTTCAGGCGAACTTCGTAATTTATGATTACTCCTGGGAAGTTTAAAGTACTTAGGACTAAAGTAACAACAAACATAACTTTAAATGCTTTAAAGTAACTATTTCTGTCCGGTTACTTTCCAACTCCAACTAGTGTCTTTTTTTACTGATAGCTTTGATCGCCCTCGACTTGTATCTTAATTTTAGAACAGCCACAGCTGCACGTATTTAGATATAATTAAACAAACTTAAACTTCTAACAAAAGAGTAAAATAAAATGAACCACAAAATAAAACTAAACCTAATTAGCGCGTACGTGGACATATGTCCATATTACATAAGTTTAAATTTACAAAAATTCTTTATCGCGCTAGGTGTTCAATGTTTTCTTTAAACCATAGTTATGAAAAATGACTCCTCCTGGTGCCCGTTTATCCTGTTTACGTGTGCAAAGTGATTTATGGATACTGATGGCATGACGTTTGGGAAGTTAAGTAAATTCGGTTAATTTATTCACAGTCTAGCTCTGTCCAGTCCACACGTGCCCAATCTGGAAGTTCTGTTTCATATTCCCAGCCTGGACCCTGTAAACAAAAACAAAATGATAAAATCTATTCATGCGTAAAAATCCTGAAATCAAATATGTACATATGAGTTTATTGATTGATGTTTGAGCCATCAGAAAATTGTCCGCCATCGATATGAATTATAAAAATCGTAAAAAGGTAATCCCCGTATAATTCAGGAAATTCAAATCAATAGCAATAAGAGCTAGTGATGAAAAAGAGCGAATTTATTCTACGTTTGCTATAAATTGTTATTTAAAATTTCCTTTTTTGAAATATGATTGCGTGAATGAATTGCTAATCGAATTGTTTTTGCATTAATCCATTAGGGCATAAAGTGTTTATTTTGTTTGGAATTGTGTTTTATTTATTATCGACTTTTTATATCATATATAAATAGAACTGCTAAAATAATAACAGGACTTTTCAGGATTACATATTTTGAGTCGGCCTTGATCATTTAAAGATTGAAGGATACCAATCAGGTGACATTAAAATGAGAGCTAGAAACTGGCGATTTGCCTTTTGCTTTTTCTGGGTATTCTACTGTGCTGTACTTGTGAATTTTAATGAACACACATTTGGATATACAAGTATGATCTATAGATGAGAATTCCTAAGAATGGAGAGGTTCATGCATATCTAGACACACGGCAGTGTGTTGTTCAGTAAAAAACGCGGCGCACCGACTATGTTATATTCCACGAACAATTTCGAGCTACTTTCGACCTCCGAATTCAAATTATATTTGACTTACGCACTTGTAATTTTGTTTGTTTATTAAGACCGCAATAGTTACCCAGAATCCCAAATTTTATAAAAATAGCTCAAATATGTAGCCCCCCAAATCTTGACGTCCGAATATGGGTATTTTTAACACACACTCACTCACTGACTCACTCATCAAAATTTAAACTCATTTAAACAACGCTATATATTTCTGAAGGTGAGTTTGAAGGAACGGAGGAGCCGATAAATTCATTTATTCTTTGTACCGAACTTGGCCCCTTTTACGCATTTATGTGTTTGGTGGAATAAACCTAAAACAAACAAAAAATGCTAAATAAACTTTCAATTATCTAGAAATTATTGCGAATCGAAATAACGCGTTTGTTTTCGCCACAAAAAGCTTTAAAATAATAAATAAATTTTATGTATGTCCATAATTTTTGACACATTGTTTTGCCGCGGATATATATACCTGAAAATACATGCCTGGGCGCTTTATTGAATGCTCTGTAGCGGATCGGATCAAATATCATGGGTTTAGATTTTTTTTGGTTGTGGTTTTTATTTTAATTTATTACCATTTCATCGCACATATCGCTTTATATATTCGATATGACAGCGACGAGTATTTTACGCTTCAGTGGAAGTTCTGAATCAGCTGATGTTTGTAAAAATATAAAAATAAAAATACTCTGCACAAATTCGAATAGGAATTGAAAAAATAAATTTTATTTTATACCTGTCATTTTAAAGCTCTTTGTGCATTTTGAAACCAAGGTAGTTACAAATTTTTGTTTTGGGTTTGGCTGTAAGGTACAGACGACACGGAAATTTTCCTTATGTTGTTATGACAAGCTCACCTAATCAGTTATACGTGGTGTGTGATCGTGAGGAGCATCGTTGTAGTACTCGAAGCGCCCTCTACGCTGGTACTAACACTTTTGCCGTAGCTTTAATATAAGCCCCTCTTCACCTCATATAATTATATATTTAAATTCAAAATTCGGACGCATTTTAAAAAACACTCTTTACTTTACGGGAGAATTTTTGGAATATGTACAATCATCCTTAAAGGGCGAGTCTAGAAGAAATTAGGTTATATTCACGACACATTTATTTTCGCTGTTGTTAAAGTAGCCAACGATCACAACAAAACAATTCTATCTGTCGGAGGCACCATATTTTTTAGATTTCACTTTGTTAATATTTAGTAATAGCTCC
Source organism: Neoitamus cyanurus (assembly GCA_947538895.1). NCBI lineage: Eukaryota > Metazoa > Arthropoda > Insecta > Diptera > Asilidae > Neoitamus > Neoitamus cyanurus. The sequence goes on from OX384544.1 coordinate 16,944,034, forward strand.
AAAGCTAAATTGATTGCAATTTTTGAGAAACCTTTGACTATCGGTTTCTTTTTACTTCTGAAGAGTAAGTTCGGCAACGCTGGGTACAGGTAACTGTTCATATATAAAATAACTTGCATTAACACTTACCTACCTAAAAAGCTGAAAAGACTCTGGATTTTATTTATTTTCTCTACATCAATGTTTTTTTTAAATAGTTCTTATTAAAATTGCCTTCAACAGCCTTATCTTAGATATTGTTGCAACTTAATAGCCTTGATTTCAATATTATGTTTTATAGATAAATACATACATAGTATATTTCATACTTTAATCACACTCTGATGTTTTTTTTATATTTTAACTGAATTGATTTACAGCGGAATTGATATTATGTGCACAGTAAATCTTGTTCACATAAGGCAAGCCTTTTTTTGATTCCACTTATTCAGGAAATTTAAATTTGAATTTGTTTTTATAGACGTAAGCTTTAAAATCCTTGCACCATTTAATTTAAATGATGTAACACGCCTCGCAGCATAGCTCGTTGAATATTTAAAGGACGTAAGTGAAGACTGGAACGTCCACAAGAGCTCACCTAGCTCCGTTAAAAGAACGAAGTTTCGAGGCACATAAAATGCTAATCGGATTGCGAGTGAAAGGGTGCCGTTGCTGTCCAGTCCTGTTATATAGCTAGCACGACTTGCCCGCATTGCTAAAACTACTGAAACCTTCCCTGTGGTCAGTGGCATTCTTTTATCATCATGAAAGGCTCCTAATTCCCGTTGATACCTACAGGGTTAGGGAAAAGATCAATGCACCTAACGCGCGAGGAAACCGTTCACTGCAAATTAGTTGATCCCTACGTGACGAACTCGGTGGGAAGGTGGGAAGGGTCACTGAAGCCTTTTTCGGCCCGATGAGCATACAGGCAAATTTGGTTGGGTGGCACTCTGTACCCTGGCCACTGCCCACTGCCCACTTAATGTGGTTAGTTTGGAAACTTCTGGCAATTACCTTGTACTTCCACGCATGCAAATACATAACCAGGTCCTGCGGCTTGGGATCCCTGTAGCGAACTTTGCATTCATAGCAGTGCTTGTCTGTGGTCATTTTGTCCGGGTTGAATGTGAGGTCGGGGGATTCGTGACCTGTTTGCGTAGCCACTGTTACCTATATACGTTGGCGTGATAAGTGAATCGTTAATCGATCAAGAGCTTTGCTGCTGGTGTCAAATTTCAACTTACCTTTACCTTTGATTGCGAGGTTAATGATGTGTTGTTGGCCGAGTTCATATTGACGTTGGTGCTGGCGTGCACTGAGGTCATAACATTTTCATGTGGACTTTCGCTTCCGAGCGAAACCGGTCGGGGGCTCTCCGAGCACGGCGAGGCTTCCCTTGAAACACTTTCTGAGTCGTCGTCGCTGAGGACGTTACCTGTAATGATCGAAGAAAACGATATTGCCATTAAACTTTACCAACGTTATACCTAAGTGGTTTGTGCGAGATTGCATTTTAAGCAGATGCACTTAAGCTTCATTTATGTAGTTTGCATTTTAGTTTTGATTTATTCAAAGTAATAAAAACACGATGAAGTTTGAGCTGTGGGTCTCGACACAGTCAACTTCAAATCTCTCCTAAAAGTCTATAAACCAAGTTTTATATTTCACTTATAATGTATAAAGTAACTATCCAAAAGTACGAGTATCCTAAGCCGCCTAACTACTTCCATAAAATTTATAGACGTTAAAGTTTCTATAATTCAAAGGAAAGAAGATTGAATAAAATGTGTGGGGTTTGGTTCAAAGAAAATTGTTTTTTGGTACACTTCAAATGACGGAACTTAGTCCAAATAACAGAAATAATTACGATCAACACTAGTCACTACGGCAGTTACAGTCACAAGTAAATGACTACAAGTACACAATTGGAAATCAATCGATTTATCAAATCGTCCAAGATTACGATACCAATCGGCAACACGTATTTGTAACATAATGACATAGGCAATAAAGCAGAATTCATCTTATTTAAAATATTCTACTATCAATTAATTAAATTTAATTACCCTTTTATTTTTTGGGGTCATACCACAAAGGACACAGTAAACTGCGCATTTATGTAAAACAGCCAACTCGTTCATTAATTCTAAAGGTCTTGCTGCAAGCAATAGGTTTATAATGCAGTCAACATTTACAACTAGTTTTTTTTTTTGTGAGGAAGAGAATGAAATTAACAAAAGTTATTTCGGATGAAATTTTGCTTTATTAAAATTAGTGAATAAAATATGTCTGTCTATTCGGATTACCGTGAAAAACAGTCTGCTAAGGCAACAAAGGTACTCGGATTTTCGAATAAAATGACTGGTTTTTCCAAATTTTAGAGTATCCAATCCTTCGACCAAATTACTGAGTACAGTAAGTATACATACATAACACTTTCAGCTGTTAGGATCACATTGCAAAGTTCCTATTCGATTATTCTGCTATCATTTAATGTAAATAATCCACATGTTCGGTTTCTTATGCGAAACTGTTGGTAGAACCTATTCTCATATTCACCTGAAGTGGAAATTTTCAGTATGAGCGGAATGAAAGTTTCGTGGAAATATTTTTCCCGTGAATCGGATTTCAGAATAGACCCCTATTTGTGTTTGAAGTACAACTCTTTGACGCGCGCTGGCTTATGGGGTGGTAGAACGATGAAACGGAAGTAAATGTAGCGAAGTGTAATTCGCGTGAATTTAAACGTAGGAATTATGAACTAGTCGTTAACGGTTGGCGTTTTTATGCAACTTTGCATTTTGTTATTTATATATGTAAATCTTTGGGTTGATAGTACTTATGCATACACCAAAAAGGGTTGGAGACTCCACAGTGGCGGTTTTCACAAAAAATAGATGCACGGGAGTTCTTCGCATCGTTTATTTCAAATATGGTCACCAATATTACAAATTACTTTCAGTTTATATAGAATTTTATATAAAAGAAAATTTTTGTGGTGCCATATTTTTGAATGTATATAGAATCTAATTTCAATAATGCAGAAATAAGGAACGAAAATCCTGTTTACCGTCATTAATGGTAACAATTCAATGAACTAACGAAAATCAACCGACTATTCTTACATTTATTTAATAATCAACAGGTTCACCCGACCATATGGCATAGTGAAGTAGAAAAGAAAAAAAATATATAGGTAATACGAAAATTTTAACCTAAACATTTTTCATATGTTAAGTTGAATACGATAAAAATTAATGAATCATAGAATATTAACCTTTTTAATGTTGTTCTATTAAGGCGAAAATCAAGCAAATAAAGGAATTGCGTTGTAACGCTTCGACATAGTGACGTTGGTTCAAGAGAACCATGATTACCATGAATAAAGGGAAGCTTTATCCTATGATCTTTCACGGACCTCAATTAGTATTAACCATTTTCAGAACGCAAGAAGAATTGATTTCGTCAATTATAAGATCATACGTGAAAATGATACCTACACCGACTCAATTCACTGCATGTTTATATTATAATAAGGCATCCACACTACAGAAACATATTTCAAATAAGGACGGACAATTGCACAAAACAAAACAAAGGACGGACAAATGCACAAAAACAAACTAACATACTGATCTATTAGAATCTTGGACCAACGCTTAATAAATATGAGGATGAAATTAGCTCGGTTAATTATTTTACCAAAAGTAAAGCACAAGATGGGCTTGATACGCCAAGGTCTTGCAACATTTTCTTTCTTTCTCTGACATTTTTAGTCATCTCGAAGGTCTTAAGCATTTTTTAAGTGTTCCTTTGGGATAAATATTATCAGCATATGCTAAACCGTGAGCTTTCTGGAATAGGAGAAACAAATCAGTGATAAAAAGAGCGAACAGTAACGGTCCAAGGTGTCTCCCTTGTGGAAGGACAAAAAAAACAAGAACTACAATTTCTGAGGCTGTATGATATAATCCCCTAGACAAGATTAGTATGAAAGCCAAATATAACAATATAAATATTAGCACTCTGTAAGATTTGTTGGTTGTCAAATTCTTTACTACACAATCAATTTCCTTGAGCTTCTCAAGACTTTTAAAACAACAAGAGAACTCGAGAAGATTAGTTACCCTCGGTCTACCTTTTATAAAGCCGTGCTGTTTATCAGAGAAGAAGAATCTGAAATAAAAAATTTAATGTTTGTTTACAATGGCCTCAAAGAGTATTGGAATAAGTGAAAGAAAACATATAAGAACGTACAGATTAATTTAAAATAAAAGACAGCGAATACTGTATTGCATTTACTGAGAACAATACCAGAGACGTTGTCTGTGGAATCATAAAAACCTTCGTTCAGGTTTCTTATATACTTCGAAATAGTGTAGGCGTTTATTTGGGAATTTTATTCTAAAATTGGTCATGTAGTTATATAGATAGAGCTTAGGGAAGCAGAATCACCATTCATTGGACCGCAGCCTTACTGCATACTGTAGCCTGGCGAGAAGTTACAACATTTTCATCACCAGACTTTGGGAAGAAAACTTCAAAGCCTCCCAATGGAATAGCCAAATTGGGCGATAACAAGCGAAAATATTAATCTGTCACTTTAAGCAGAGAACCATGAAACTCCTAGCGCTTAACAAGCCGGGACTAAAAATTATGACCGATTCACTCACGGGACACTGTTCCCTAAAGTATCACCTTAAAAAGATAGGTGTTTCGATAGATGACACATGTCGCTTCTGCTCGAAGATCAAGAAACAGCGGAGAACGTATTCTGCGGAAGCCCAGTTTATAATAAAAATATAACTCACACTTAAAGACGTACAGCCCGGTCAGATTGAGGAGCGAGTAATATCAGTAAAGTCCCATGAGATATAAAAAAGTTCGTCGTAGCTACGAAAAGACAACAAAAAACCCACCTTTATTCCCAAGGGCTCCAGTGAGACTGTCGGCATCTGAGTCTCCCTTCATTGGCTTGAACAGCGACAATTCCGAATCGCCATCGATTCCCAGCCAATTTTCTGCATTGTGTATGTTAATAAGATCCCGCACAAGCTGTTCGTCAGTCTTTCCACCAATATCTCCACCTCGTCCTTTGTTTGGTCCGAAAACTTCATGATTGTACAACGGATCGTTCACGACGGGGTAGCCTGAGAAAGAGAGTGACTTTAAGTAAACAACCAGCAAAGACACTTCAACGAACTTACCTAAATACTGCAAATGAACTCGGATCTGGTGCATTCGTCCTGTGAGGGGCTTACACAGAACCACACTCGTCTTGCCGTTGTATCCTAATTTCTGGAAGGTTGTCGTGCACTCCTTGCCCTTCGGCGAAACCTTGCAAACGCCAATCTTATAGCTGACTACTTCAATTGGTTCCTTGCATTCTATGACACCACTGGAAAGGAATTTTGTTCAATAATTTCACCGAATCAATTGAAATTTCAGTACGCCTTACTCGGGGAATTCACCTTCCACCCGACACACATACTCCTTTTGCACCTGTCTATTTCGTATCTGGTGCTCCATTTGCCTAGCCTTCTTCGGACTCCTACCGAACAGGAGGAGACCTGATGTGAGACGGTCTAACCGATGGATTGTCCTCAAATTTTTCAGATTGTACTCTTTAGCTAGGATGAACACAACTGTGTTATGACGGTATCTACCGCACGGGTGCACCTGTTTAAGCAGATCGGAAACGTTTAGGTCTCGATTGTTGCAAATCGAATAAGTGCTTTGTGTCTACAGTTAAACAATTTCAATTAAAGTCCCTGCATACAAAACTCGAGTGGAAAATGTCTTTACCGGCGACACGGCCTGGAATCAAGGCACCACTTCAGGTGCCGTTTCAAAAAGATTAAGGTTAGTTCAGAACGGGGGTCCTTTTCGGTGTTCTTGACATAACTTCTTCTGAGGATTGCCCTGGCCTCGTTATTCCACCCCTTGAACATTCAAAGTGTGCTCATTCGTAGTTATTGAAATTTTAAGAGGCATGTAAGGCTTCCACAGATCTCAAGGAGTAACTGTCACATATTCTCACAAGTGTAGATGCTGATAACTTAGTTCGTTGCCATGCAAACTTAAAAACGGAGGACGTACACTTGAACATGGCATTTTAAGAGGATTAATTGAGGAGCGTTTCTCTTATCTGTTGCTCTATATGAGTCGCATGAGTTCAGAAGCAAGGGCTTATTCCTTCTTCTTATTCGATGTTGCAGGAAATTTAAAGAGTTGATATGGGCATAAGAGAGAAGTCAAAAATTAGCAAATTTATTTTAATTTACCAACTAAGAAACCCACATGTTATGACATATTTGTGGCATTTCATATCTGTTGAAAAGTTCATCACATTAACCAAATATTAAAAGCCCACTAGCAAAGGTGCAGAATATTTCAGAGAATGTAACGGTAGTAGCAAAGTAATACCTACATTGATTTAAATATAATAATATTCACAAACGATTATTTTTTCAATATAAAGTACATATATATATGTGCTTCATTATATTACATTAATATTGTTAATATTAAATATGTCCAAAATTTTCTTATTTACATATTATAAGATTTAGCGTCTGCTTAGCTGATTGCTTAACCGTTTCTATTGATATAATTAGATTCTTGAATATAAATTCGCAGAATTCTACAAGACATTCCAGTTATCTCTATTGCTTCCTCTTTTCGTTCCATAAGTGTAAAGTAAAATAAGTACGAAAGATCTCGTTAAAAAAATCGTGAAGAAAAATGCTTCCAAAATAAAATTCAAGTGCTTATACGTTTCGCTAAGACAGACCAAATGAATGCCAATGAGAAAATGTTCTTTTAGAAAATATTAGTCACGAAAAACTCACACGTACATATACATAGTTAGACGCCTCGACGAGATGTTTGATAAGATATGGAGCTCATTCCACACTCCTGGTTTTATTTTTGCCATTCAACATCATTTTTAGACGACACCAAGACTTTAGACATCTCAGTGCTTTAAAATGAATGTCTATCCGTGCATCCTTATTCACACAAATGCTTATTTTGCAAAGTTAAAGAAATCGTTTTATTTTAAAGGTTTAGCCTTTTGGAGTACGTATTTCCCTAGCCATCGAATTCATGAAAATTGTAATACTGAGGTTTTTGGGGACGCTGTTTGTGAATTTATTATCAGATTTTTGAAATTCCAAATAATAGCGGGTTTAATTTGGAGGAGCTACAAGCCTACAAGTAAATAAAAGATACCTCCTTCAAAAAAGGTATGTACCAATTTTATGGAGAATAAATAAAATTGTCCAGCCATTTTTGCGTCTGTAACCTGAGAGAAAATATCAATTAGCGATTTACGAATGTAGATATACATCTAGTCTTTAATTTTGTGAACTCCCAAAGCCATGGTTTATTTCTTAGATTAAAAACAACCGCAACAGTATCATATTTCCGCGAAATTAATAGACAGACATACGCTTCGACAACTTTTTTCCAAGTAGTAGAGTGCTGTATGCCGAAATAGTGCGAATATTAATATTTGCGTTCAGTCGAGACGATTGATGCTGTTTTCGAAAGTGTCCGCCTAAACCCAAGAGGTTCAACTCGCCGCAGATTTCAGCAACGGAACATTAGCCGCACTAGTCTGAGCAGAATTCTGCATAAAGAACTCGGAGTATTTCCTCACCAAGTTATATACATTATAATATAAACTAGAACATGTATTATCCTCACCTTTTGTATTCGTTTCTCATTTTGTTTTGAATTATTTTAAAATGCCTTCTAAGAGCAGCGAATATTTTAATTATAAATAGAACACATGTGCCATTCATAGTATCGCAGATATGGATAAGGTTATACATAATTACATCTTCTTTGGCAGGCACATTTAAGGCATTCCCGAGTGATTAAGTTTTCAAGCTTCCTGTTTTAGCAGCCAATTTGTACAACGGATGCGTAGTAATTACATACATAATACTGTTGAAAGCGTCTTCGAAATTGTGTGAAACGAAGCAAGTTCACTATCGTGACTAAATGATAAATTTTTGATTCGGAATGAGATGCAAATTATTGATAATCGTTTTGTACAAATACATGTTATTCAGCCGTAGAAAATACATGATTAAAATTAATTAATTTTCAAACACTTAATATATGTAATTGATTTAAATAATTCAACAAATTTCCTCTATCTACACATGACGAGTTCCACTTGATTCAACCGTCCGTCGTCCATTTTTTTTTCTATCTTCACTTTTTACATTTTTTCGTCAGATTAAATTTATAACGAATGCTTTAGCCACACCTGTTGACCGTTGAAAAATGATCACCATTATGCGTTAAGTAAACCCCACTGCTTTCAGACAGCCAACAGGGCATTTATTACTTTAAGCTATGCTCCGTCATCCCTCTTGTACCTCGGGCCTACTCCACTTTTCGGAATTTTGCATCATTAAACACTTTTAGCTAGGTCTAAACACGAATCATTTTTTAAGCTGTAGTCACCTACGCAAAAATTACGGCTACGAGGTGGCTGGATTCTCCTTTTCACTACACTTCATATACATATAAAATTGTTTTGTTGTTACCTTGCTGGCATGGCAGTTGAATAAAATTCCCTTTGGAAAGGAAAATGACTCTGGGGGTCGTACACATCTGGTACCCAAATTAAGGGGCAGTGTACCTTCGGGTAAAAGGCAAGTCTGAAATTATTGAATAAGCATGCAAATGTTTTCATTTTATTACACGCTATCGCGGTAGAGGAAAGCACTCCAGCGCTCTTTCACCATATGTATTTTTTTTATAACCAGACGCTTTTAAAGACATATTTATATATAATAATGTTTGTAAATATTTGTAAAATGATGCTTAGCACTAGGAAAACAAAAGTGGTGTGCAAATTATGAATGAACTATTTGTTTAAATGAAGATGATGGTGGGCTTACAATTAGTGAAAATGGAAGGACGGTTAACTTATCCTACTTTAAACAAAACACGTTGCCATATTGGACATTAGTAAAAATCTCCTTTACGAACTGCAACCAACAATGGAACAAAAATCAAACAAACCACAGATAGTACCATTACAAAAGTTTGGATGCTCTGTCCTTTTTGGGGGGGGAACTCCAGGAAATTCGTTAAAAACGGCCTTAAAAAAATGTTTCAAATTTAAAACAGGTACTACGTTCAAAAGGGAAAATACATCAAAACGTTGTAAAAACGTGTTACGTTCATTGTCTTGGGGATGTTCATATTATTGCCAAAACAAATTCGTTTGCATTCCTAGAAGTGATCTTTACTCACCGGTATCGAGCACGGTTTATCCAGTACAACAAGCTCGTTGTCTAGGTAGATAATTTTAATAGGATGAGCTAAAACTGGCGTCTCATGCCTGGTTTTTCAGTATTTTTTTGCAATTTTCAGTTTCATTTGGTTTTTGTTTTGTTGGTCCCATTTGAAAAAATAATAAGTTAAAAAAGGTCAGTTTTAGTTTGAACTAAATATGTATATCGGGATAAATCTTACAATTAAAAGCGACTTTATACAAGTAGAGTAAAAAAACCTGCGAAATTGTCAATTCAGTCAGACAATAGATAGCTGTACAATATTAAAGAAGAAAAGTGCTTTGCCACAAATATACACCAAGAAAATTCCTTTATTTTAAGAGAAAATTGCTTGACTTTAATTGAAGGATTAAAATAAGAAGTGTTACGAGTATTACGTATGCTGTGCCTGTAAAAAGTGAACGTAAAGTCGTAGTAAATAGTGTAAAGGAGTGGTGCTTGTTTTAAGTCCCTTAGAAGTTCCTATTTAAATATAAGCTTTGTATAGTTATAAAACATTATTAAAAAGAGGTTAGTCCAAAATGTAAGCAAATAAATAATAGTAACTATAATTCCCCTCCATACATGTAAACGGTGACAGGGGAAACAAATACATACATATATATACCCCTTCGAGTTAGATAAATTATAGTGAAGTAGAGTGCTTCCCATCGATGTTTTTCACATCGAGTGGGCCATCAGTCGGTGTTATTATGTTCTTTAGAAATACGCAGTTCATACTCGATCAAACAACTGACATAAACTCAGTATCATATCGCTGCGGTACGAAATGGATAGATTTACGCCTGAAAAACGTTGGCAACTATTAAGCTCTTATAATGCAAAGTGAGTGCTGTGTTGCCGAATCAGTGGAAACATAGCAAAATTGCCGTATTTGGGGTCGTATAAAAGCCAATGTATCCTCAGGGTATGACTGTTTTGGAGTGGCGGCATTTTTGGACCATTTTTCTTCGAAGATAACCAAGTCTTTTTGACCAGGCCAAGTTTTTATATTATGGTGGATTATAATCTGGCCTATCGAAAGTTAAAGGGTTATCCATTATTTACGGCACACTGTATGCAATTGGGAAAAGTTTTATTATTTTCATTAAAACTGCAGGGAATTCAGTCATGTATGCTTGAGCTGGAGTCTATCTATTCTAAGGGTAAACAGATTTGCTACGTATATAAGCCAGATTAAGTTTATTTTAAAATAGAAGTAAACTCACAATTAAAGGATCTACCCTCTTTTCGGAGGGAAAAAAAAGGTTAATTGCAATAAATTTTTCGATAGGTTTAAATTATGAAAATTGATAAAAAAATATTACACTCAATAAATACACTCTCGAACTATATTAAAAAAAATTTTTTCTTCATTTTTGTGAAATTTTAAGCATGGAACTGCTGGTCGAAAAATGATCCAAAAAACGAGAGGGGTGTGCGGCGTTGATGAAATCTCTGAGATGCATGGTCGGAAAAAAAAGCAAGGAGTTTCAAGTTCAATATATTAATAGCTATAGCGCATTGGAAGCGATTTTTGATTTTTGCAAAATTGATAAAATGGCGGACATTTTTTGAAAAACCACGAAAAAGACATGTTTTTTTTCACCGTTTTTGGCCAAAAAAAAATTTTAAAATCAAAATTTTGAAAAACCCCCTCGATGCGCTATAGCTGTGGTCATAAAGAATGTTTGGTAAAAATTTGGTGAGAATCGGTTCGGTAGTTTCCGAGATTTCATCAACGCGGTGTCGAAAAACGTTATTTTGCGAAAAAACCGGGTTATAGTTTTGTTTCATCGTAAAAAATGTCACTTAAGCCTAATCAGCGATGCCTGGACCATACACTATGCCTTCTTCTTCCTCAAAATGCACATTTTCATCCAAAGTAGCGTTCCTGCCATATTTTCTGGCTTCCTTGGAGGCATCAGTGCTGCGTCGGCCGCACGCCGCACTCTCGATTATAAACAAACGCGAAGAGATGTTGTTATATCAAAATTTTAAACTCGAATAATTTTGAGACAAAAATACAGTTACACTGCTCTCATCTTTATAAAATTTTAATATGATATTTCTGTATATATATAATATATATACTTTACGAAAATGCAATAAAAAAAAATCGATTTATAAAGAGGGTAGATCCCTTAATACGTATTTTTATGTTTTCTTCAAATATTTGGATTTATAAGATTTCTCTTTTTAGCCGAGTAGTACATTTTTCCTCCGAGTGGTGCTCGTTAGATTTAAAAACTGTCTTTTTGAAACATTTACTATAACTGCCTTTAATTTCAATTCACTAAATTTACTTTATTTTTTTGAAATTGACATTTCTACATTGTTGTTAATTTCACATTCAGTGCTCATACATGAGGGTTCCTTTAGGCGTCACTTCTACGACCACCCTGTATATATAATATATATATACCAGGTGTGCAACCTTAAAACCTTGCAACCCTAAAACCTTGCACGCCATTTTTTCTCATTGCTTTGATCTCAGTCATTAGCAAACAAAAGAGAAAGTCAGCAGTTTCGAACAATAACGTGTACTTTGATCTTGATAAACATGTCTAATTTTGTGCCAGATAACGAGCATTTGCGTGGAGCACTGCTATTCCTCTTCAGTTGGAAGAAATCTACCGCCGAAGCGCATAGAATTCTTGTGGAGGTCTATAGCGACAATGCTCTCAGTGAAACTCGGTGCAGAGCGTGGTTTCGGCAATTCACAGACGGAATTTTTAACGTCACCGACAAGAAGGGCGAAAATCGACCAAAACTTGTTGAACTGTTGAAACCTAGTGAAACTATCAATACTCAACGCTACCAACAACAAATCATCGAATTGGATCGTGAATTGTGCATAAAAAGACCGGAATACGCGGATCGGCATGAGGATATCATTTTCCAGCATGACATCGCACCATCACATACAGCAAGATTGGTCCGGGATACGTTGGATGCACTTGGCTGGGAGTTGCTACTCCACCCGCCCTACTCTCCAGATCTGGCCCCTTCCGACTACCATTTGTTTGCGTCGATGGGACACGCACTTGCTGAGCAGCACTTCAATTCTTATGAAGATGTTAAAAAATGGCTCGGTGGGTGGTTCTTATCCAAAGGGGATGAATTCTTTTGGGGTGGAATCCACAATCTTCCCCAAAGATGGGAAAAATGTATAGCCAACGAGAGCAATTACTTCGAATAAAATATTCTTCACTTTTCTGCGTTAATTATTGTGTTTTGCTAAAAAAAAAAACAGCCGTTTTAAGGTTGCACACCTGGTATATATATATATGTTATATAAACTATTTTGTACTTCAATTGTTCTAGTTTTCTATTGTTCTACAAGAAATGTCTGTCTAAAACTACAAATCCAAGCAAACAATAATTTAAAACAGTATTTTTTTATCATGCGAGAATTTTTAACTTAGGTCTTAAGTCAAATTCACACTTTGGATGCGTATCGTGTATAAATTCACCTGCATTTTCTTGTTTCAGCTAAAGTACTCTTACATTGGATGGCTAGTAAGTACATTTGGGATTAAATACCGATCAACAAAATTTTACAATTTTCCGTGGGAGAATACATCTGCGATGAAAATCCTATATTCAAGGTGTAAATTTACTTTTAGGCACCGATCTCTAGGCACCGAAGGCTTTCTTTAAAGAAAACTTGAAGTCACCACCGAAGGATTACTCAAGAGTTTTTACAAATCCTTTACATGGAAGTAACAGGAGTACGTGACTATGCGCTATAATTAGGTTGATAAGATAACATCCTTTTCAAAATCATTTTACGCTTAAATTGTCAAAATGTGGAGTCATTGCTAAGGCGTATTAACATTAACTGCCGAAATGGGTCTGTTCAGCGCAAGATGCTGTGCTTAAACGACTTTTCAATTATCTCTTATGCCTCGGAGCCATAACCTTCGTACAAGTGCTCCATTAAGCCGCCTCAATTGCCCCTAAAGGCCACGGTGAGTTACTGGGAAACGTCCTGTGACGCGAAAGTAGGATTTTCGACAGAAACCCGGATTCAGAAAAAATGGAAATTCCGTGGCTTTACTTAAGCTACTCATAACGTCATCAATCTTGTACGTGAGGTGGTACATAGTTCCCAGTCTTGCTGTCTCTTGTCTGAAATTCTTTCCGTCTTCCCTCTTCCTTTAAAATATTTGCGGGACGAGATGAAGTCAGCTTGCCAAAGCTTGCCAGAATTTTAGTTCACGTCTCGTACTTATTTCAATATGACGACATTCTGCATCCTGATGGTTCACTGTCGGCTGTTTACGCCTCAGTCAAAAACCTTAAACGATTCTGATTCCAATGCTCCCCCAGCTAGAAAGGTCCTTACGTACAAGCATGTGCGGAGGCACGGCGCGGCGCTCATAAAACATACATTTCGTAGTCTAAGAAATTTGCATACTCAGCTTGTAATGTCAAAACCACCATGCCAGGAAAACCTTTTGTCGGAGTTCAGGAGCAATTTTCCTCTATTCTGCGGCCTGTCTGCTGGCATAGCGCCTTATCTCTATGACGAAGTAGTCTAAGCAACTGAGTGAGCGATTTTTCATTTTTCCTGTATTTATCTTCATTCACCCTGCTCTTGTTGCTGTTATCTATGCCTCGACTATTATTGTTGTTGCCTGTTGTTGAAAGTAACTTCAATGAAGGAGTGGATTATACGATGGGAGCAGATTGTGTCGTTCCCCTTTGTCTCGGAAAATGTTCATTTCACATTATAATGCCTATTCTGGGTGATCCGTTGAGAGGAGATCGAAGAAGACTTTTATTTCTCGGGAAAACAAAGGTTATATTTTTTGGCATAGTTATGCACATATTATATGGCAAGTATCTCGCCTAGAACTCCTACTACTGATTGGAATGTCGATTTTTTTTATTATAAGAAGGCGTGAAAAGCTTAAATTATTCGCTCAATTTTGCTAGTTAGGGGAGAGAAGATTGTAACAAGACCGGGTGGCGGGGAAAGCAGGAATGTTTTCAATTTCGCAGAATCTAAGTACAGCAGATATGATTCTCGTACCACATACATATGTAGTCCTCAACGTGTGGTAGAGAATGATTACCAGACATTCTTTTTGCAACAACTTTTCATTATTTACTTTTTACTAATTTTAATCCATTGGAACAAAACGGAGTAGGCTTTCTTATTCGTACTGTATTTAAATCACAGCTCTGCTTCGCGGTATACATTTTTTAAAGTTTAAAATTAAAATAAATAAGGCAGACAGAAAATTAATTAAATAGAGATGGCTATGTAATAGCCGGCCACACATGGCGACTGTTTTAATGCAGAAAGCATACAGGCCCTGTAGCGGTGACGGTAGGGATAGATGTAGCGCTGGAAGTGGCGACCTATTACATTGTACATATTAATAAAAGGATTTGGGTGGTCTACATGGTAACCACTGCGAGCTGAGGATATTTTTTAGCAAACCTCATTAATACAAAACACGTTTCGAACGCGTAAGGAATCCTAGAAAGTTTTTCACAGAAAACGTACACAAAACGTACGGGAGCTATCAGATTTTCATAAATCCACATTTCCAATGCCACCGTTATCAAAGAGATGGCGCTACTAGAATGTCCTTTTACCAATAACTCATGAAGTGGTGGTAGTGGTAGAGCCTGTCGACCTAGCATATCATTGTATTGATTCGATGCATAGCTTCTAAGGGACCACACATTTATTCCCATTATGCAATATTATGCAATCGCTAGGCATTTCTAGGTGATGCTTGCAGAGTGCAAGGTTAAAACGGGTTTCAACTTTGTCTGGAATCATAATTAGTAATTTTTCAACAATATGCATATGTACCTGCATTTAATCACAAAAAAAAATATGAAAAATGTATCAAGATACGTAGGAGAAAGGGAAGAGGGAGAATAAATCATATGATACTGGGACGATGGAAGTCGCTACTTAAATATTTTTGTATGTATTTTAGGAGTGCTAATGGTATGCTATGTTCATGTTTTTTTTTCCAAATTACTGCCTTATTTAAATTAATGCTGTTAATGCTAGCAACTTTCTTATACACCAATCACCGATATAGTCTGTAGGAATGGATCTACACATTAATAACACATTTTGATTATTTTCGAAGGAGATGACGAGTCATAAAATAATATAATAAGTTCTCATATTCACATTATGTTTTATATTTATAATAGATTGTCACATGCAAATCTCAGCAAGCATGTGAATAAAATAATTTTGTTCAGTTATCTATCTCACTATCTCAATATTTATTGGGGAGGTTACAGAAAAATAATTAAACTGGGAAAAATTAGTAAAATACGAACTAAATATTATTAACAAATTATTTATTATAAATTATTCGTAATGTCATGCTTGAATATAACAAATACGTATGAACTACAATGTTAAGGTTTTTTTTTATGCAAACGCTAACACAATAACGTTTATATATTTTACCCGACTTCGGCAGGATAATTCCAGAAATGAATATAAATATACGGTTGTTATATGTATGTATATAGTATATGACGATTTGCCTTAATTCTCCTTTTAATGCGGATGCGTAACAATAGTTTTGGAAGTTGGACATTCGTCTAAAAATTCAAGTGGTTTGGGATTTTAAAAAACCGGACAAGTACGAGTTGGAATCACGCACTTGCGGTTCTGTACATACTAACAATATACCCATTTTGGAGTTTGAATTTACGACAGTAAAAAATATACATATTTTTTTTTAAATATATTAAAAAAGTATTTTTCACATTTTCAGAAAATATTGGAATGGCTAGTAGTATGGAAGTATAATCTGTAATATAGCAAGTATTGCTGAAATATTATAATAACTTCAATATTTTGCAAAATATAGGGAGTGATTAGTTTATAAGGAAATTCTTGGAAAATAAAGCCTTGGATAATGGCAGCGTAATAAAACATTAATTTTTGACATCAAAAACTTTGGCTACCCAAAATTCATTGAAAAATAGTTTTTGAGGTCTTTCTGTTGGAATACATGCGGTTTTTTTATTTCTTTATGTACTTTATGCCTGTTTTCACAATTTTTTTATTTGTAAGATGTATAAATATGACAGTGTTTGTAAATAACACTGCTAATAAGAGTTCAAAGCTGGTTGAAACAACTTGGAACAATCGTATCTGAAGAAATAAAAGAGGGTAGTTTCTGATGTGTAAACGCTGCTCATGCACTTTAATACACACTCCAGAACTGTCACTACACTCACACACGTTATGAGTTAAAATTTTGTGTATTGCTATTGTTCACTTGGTAAAAGTATTATATTATCTATTAGTCGTATACTCGTGCTGATTTTATTATGCATTAAAAATCATGACAAAAACAGAGTGATTTAGCGAATCCACATGATAATGCGAAACCACATGTGGCATAAATGACAATTTCAACATTGTCAGAATTGGGTTGTCGAATTTTTTCTTATTTGCCTTATTCAAAAATCTCTCTTGTACAGATTGCCACCTTTTCCAAAATATGGAGAGAAACTGGGACTGTAATGTAGGCCTAGGTATTGCTTTCCTTTAGAGGCTATGTAATCCTCGCCCTATCCTATATCTATTGTGGAATGAAAAATACAATAATACTATTATATATTATGATAACTCTATTTCTGTATTCAAATTAGTGCTCGGATTAATTATTCAATATAATATATTATCTTTCAAGTCATTATTAAAATAGTTCCAGTTGCTTAAAAGTACCGCCTGCAATGGCAAATTATTGTCTATGTTTTATTCCAATTTGAGCAACTATGAGTATTGGTAAAGATTATTCTATGAATATTCTTCCGCTCCCTCTTAACACACATGTAGGTACGTGAGTGTATTAATACCCAGTTATTTTAATATAGGGGAGCAAGAACGCATTATTTTATGATGCAGGTTATTTAAAAGTTGATTTTTGTTTTAATTATTTTAAAATCATCAACTTACAACCACTTATCTTTGTTGCCCCATAAATGTCCCCGAAAATTATTTAGATAGATTTACTTTTTATCGATAATACTTGTAGGAATCAGTGGACACCTGTTTTACCAATAAGAAGTAAGTACTCAAAGCATTTATGTATAATATATCATTGTATCAATGGCTGAGGATGTGACTGAGAAAGGTAATTATATTTGAAATAAAGCTAAAAGTGTATCTGCGTTGCGTTGTTTAAACAAACGAGTATATTACGGATAGTAAAACTGTTAGTTGTGAAAACAAAATTAAAAGTTGTAAGCCTTAAATAATTTAAATAAAATCATGTCAAACGTAATAAGAAATTTTTTTTTGTCAACTATGTAGAAGATAATAATGTGCAAGCATACTTAAACACGGGAAGTATGCTAATGAAAATATTAGTAGCCAGCCAAAAACGTTTCAAGATAAGATGCTAGAAGGAGTTGTAATACATGATCTTCAATGGAGTGCCTTTTCTGTACTAACAAAATTTAAAATACGCAACAATGTACAACACACCGAATAACGTGTAGGCACCAGAAAATTGGCATTTACCATACACGAGCTGTATATTGGGCCTTTCTGTTCTAAAGTATATATAAATTTACAAAAATTGTTCAACTGCAAGACACAACTCAAGGCATGTAGATTTCCTTAAATATAATTAAAATGCTTAGAGGTAAAAAACCAGTCAAATTTAATTTCAACAGAAAATAAAAGATAGATCCAGAAAGAATGCTCAAAAAAAGCTTTTGGAAAGCGTGCCAGTTGTAGGTACTTTCATTGCCAAAGATTTCAAAAATTGCTTTGCCCTATAAAAGCTTTTCTTGTTCACCCTTATAAAATATACGTATATTTTGACAGAATGAAAGGTAAAGTAACTACGAAAATCAAAATGTTTACAAGAAATAATTAATAAACTTGGGGTAATATAAAATGTCTTTACTTAATGGCGGTCATTTAAGCCACTTACTGGTATTGATGCTGGTTTATTCACAACCACAATATCATCGTCCATGTGCACTATTGTGATTGGTTGACTAGTGACTGGAACTTCATGTCTGGAAAATATACATTTAATGATAATATAACTTTGTTCACCATTCGTTTGTATTTGTTTGTTTTCACTTTTTTTCTCGATTTAATTGAGTGTTTTACTGTACTTCGATGACGGTTTGTTTCAAGAGCATTTCTTGTGGCAAACGATGAAGAAATTAGTATGTATTTTATATTGTTCGTCCAGAAAAAATATGAACTTAAGTCCATTTGTGAAGCGTCAGCCTATATCCACTAATATTCCACCTAATCCTTATGTATGCAAACATTTTCAAGCTTCCTTCCATGCTTTAGTAATTCATTGAAGCAAATAAAATATCAAATTTGTCATGCACTACTTAAACATGTATTGTAAATTTTTTCCCGTTTGGAACTGTAAAATGAAATTTTTGAAATTCTGAAAAAGATCAAGAGATGTGCCCAAAATCGTCCTATTTCTTCTGGACGCAAAGTTATGCTGTTAGATAGTAAACTAAGATCTAATGGGGTTTATAGAGGTAGTAAATAAAATTAAAATGCTATTGTAAAATTCAATTAAATTCTGGATTAAAAAAAAGATATTAAATAAAAAATGAATGTTCAATATTATCGGAATAAAGCAACTAAACAAGTGCAAAAATCAAAGAGTTATTTTTAATTAAGCATAAGACAAATATTAGTCAAATGGAATAAAAGTATTCCAAATTAAATAGATAACACTTTACGCTTAAAATTAAAAATTTAACCTGTCAATCTAATTTATTTTTAATTGCAGTTTACGGAAAATGAGACATCAAAGTAGAGATTTCCACGGACATTATTTTTATTAGATCATAGTATCAAATTATAAACATGATATTATTAAATTCGATTCATTTCACTTTTATCTTTCAGTTAAAATCAAATTTCCATTCAGAAAGTATGCGCTATAGACCAAAATTTATGTCAATTCAAAAGTTTACCTATAAATATAGATCACATCTAAATCTTATTACTTATCAGTGCTTGGGCCACATAAATATAATAGACTGTTAAACAAATACACAAATACGACTTTGAGTAAACGGTCAGATAAAAGGCACCGTTGAAAACCATGATCTAAAAACAGTTCACAAACTCATTGTCGACTATTTCTAGTCTCAAAAGCAAAAAAACGAAAGTTGATATGAGTTTTATTTTTGTGTGTTCGTGTTCGTCTATGGTACATATAATACGGGTTTCGATCTTCAAAAGCAAATATGTATTTATGAGAAGGTTTAAGACATGTTTAACACAATCGGGTCAGCATTATTTACAGTTTGTGAATTGATCGGTAATTGTTATGAAAGATCATACAACAGTTAAAAAACCGCATATGCATATGTTCCCAAGGAATACACAGCACAGAAAGAGGTATCCAACACTAGCTCCAGAGATCGGGGCGCTAAGTCATAAAGGACTTGTTGGTAAAGGAAATGTGGACTTCTTGTTTTCATCTGCGGCGTTAAACATTTTTTTAAATTTCATAACTGATTGACATACATGACTGGTATTGTAACTATGTCCGTCTCTGCGCCAAGGCCCACTACATACTACCCAGCTGAAGTTATACCAATCGCTTTACTTCTAAGCAAGTTATTTCAATAAACAAATTAATAACAACTCACATCACGGCTCCTTGTTTAAAGAATGTGACAGCCAAATCGTTGCCAAAATGACAATTTTTGGCTACGCTGTCACACATAAGCTTTCCTATAGGATGTCGTATCCTTAAGTTCTCTTTTCGAAGTATGTTCTGATATTCAAGTCACTATTGATGCGCGAAAATATGTACAAACATAACATGGTGTTAAATGCTGAAGTTCACCTACGGATCTAAATATCAAGTGGTCCTATATTTTTTCACAATGCTGTAGGTCAGGGGACATGCAAATATTCGGACAACATTACGAAAACCACAGAAACGAGAATACGGTTTAGCGCAGTGGTGAATGTAAGTCCCAGTTGTTTAGAAGCAATGAGAAGCATTATGCTCAGAGATTTTTTGGTGATAGGTACAATCATGGCGAAGGATAAATAATGATGTATTTTGTCGTAATGGAATAGGAGTTATTTTTCAAATTTAAGACAAAATGATCTGTTATTTGTATCTTAAATTAAATAAAAGAATAATGCTTACGCTGAGTAGGAAGTTACATTGCGATGGGTGTTGAGCAGGATAACGATATTAAACATTCATCTCACATTCTGAAAGAGTGGTAACGAGAAAAAATATGTGTTTTATCATGCGCCGAATGGTATGGGAATCCATTAGAACACTTATGGGAGTGACAGTGGGGACCTTAAATAGGAAAACAATCTAAAGAAAAATATTCCTTTCAAATAGGTTGTTGGAGAGTAGAAAACACCGCTGTCGAAGATGTAGGCAAAACGGTAAGCTACTAAATACCAACAGGGAAATAAAATTCTAAATTCAAACCAATGATGAAGTTCCAACACTAAAAATTCTCAACAGCAACTTACATGCACTAAAGAGCTTATCTTCGAAGTACCTGTGAGTGGCCATACTCAAGCTAATAAGATTTCAAGTCATGATTACATTTTAAAACATAACTTTTACAATCCACACTTAAATGCATACAGCAAGCACTGACTGAACCTGTAGAGTTTACACAAAAACCACTTTCAGCAGTAATAAATAATGTTGCTTTTTACATCATGTTTAGTGCCTCAATAAAACCTAGGAATACGTATTTCCGTTAGTGTTTATAACCTTGGAGCCTTGCACCTTTTTTGCCTCTGAGGGCTCAGGCTACATTACCAGAGTGTTGTTTGGAAGACAGCATAGTTTCCTAGAGTACAGACATCTGGCGCTTGTGGCTTTTACGACGACTAAATGATCACTCGAGGGAATTTAGAGCTTTCAACGAAACAAACCCCACGGCATTCTCAGCTAATTCCGGAAATAAAGAATCTTTTTCAGTATCATACCCAATATCATGAAGCAATAACCATCTTTTGAAGCACTCAAGGAAAATTTACACTATTAAGGCGGAAAATTTAGAAAATACCAAAACTCAATCGTTTACAATTGTGCCTTCATCTGAAAAGATTTCCGACTTTCGTACGCTTTCAGTGTTTATTCCCTTTCCCCTCTAGACGCTGTTTGGCTAATGTCCTACGCCGGCGATAGCATCAAATGTTGAATGTATTTTCAAACTTCGTCGGCTTACAGGTCCTGATCCACCCACTTCAGTCGAGAGCACACTTTCCGGCCTCGACGTCTTCCATGATTGTTTGTTTCGCCAAATTGGATGACACAATCGATTGGAAATTGATAAGGGGAATGAATACAGGAGACAACGCAACCGATAAAGGTTGCTTTATGATTCCTTCACTGCTGATGTCGGCGACTCAATTCCCGTCTCGCAGTCTCACAAACTTCGATGTAGTAGGCTTACCGAGACTCTACTGAGAACAATGAAAATCCGATTAGAAGGAACTTGCTCTTAGCTTTGTGTATCTAAAGGAATTGCAAGAGTACCTACGGCTCAATGTTTGGCACAGTTCACAACTGCTTTTCTTTTTGCAGTGAATGAACTGGAAAACATTGCTTTTCCGGAATATACATACACACACAGAACTGTAGAAAAGAAAATGGTCCTTAGGTTTTCTGTATTCCCGTCAATTCAATTAAGGACCCTTGCAAACTTTTACGGTACAGCTTATTTCGTTTGATTAAAGTACTTTTCATTACGTTCTGTATTCTGTAGTGGTGTTTTGCGGAACTTTGAACACTTGAGTTCGCAATTTCAATAATTATTAAATTGAAAAGATGTCAAGTGAAGAGAGTAGAATCAGCTATCATTCAAATGTATATTTTGCAGGGTTATTAATTTTGTGCAGGTCTTGTATATCTTCAAGTTTTTCTTTATAATCCAGCTATTTATACTGACTGATATATGAACAGTAAGCAGCACTGGCTAAACAGTTAAGGGGACAAAATAGGCATCAATAGCCCAGTGGTAAGTGCGTTGGATTATAACCACGGAGTCCCCGGTTCGAATCTAATTACGACCAAAATTGCTAATTTATGGAGGGGACATAATAGGCAATAGCGCATTGGAATTGCTCTAGACTATCACTTCGGGGGGTCTCCAGCATCTAGTTCTGACCAAAATTGAAGTCCGCTGAAACTGAAAGAGAGCATCGGATAACGGAAAAATCCCGAAGTTTTTTCAAACCACACACACATATCCAACTGCGCACACTTTCTGAACATTAATTGTCTAGTTTGTCTAAATTGTCTAATATATGTATTTAACAAAAAACTTTAGAAGTGTATAAATGTTACTAAAAATCTAAATAAAACTGAAGCGTTCTTAGAATGACAGAAAAGCAAACCAACTTATCCCAGTATTAGTACAATAAATAACTCACAACACGAATTATAAAAACGAACCAAAATTACAGGAGGCTTAGTCTAAAAAAGGGTAAGGTTAAAAAGCTAGGATTAATGAAAGCAATCACCACTATAATAAAATTTGTATTCGCAAGCAATTAAACAAATTGAAATGCTCGTTTATTTGGAAGGACAAGCAATCTCCTACGAACCTAACATTTCGCAAACAATTCAAAACAAGTACTGTAACGATGAGCATAAGTAATAAAAGCAGGGATTTTAAAAATTTCCACAAAATAATTCAGCCGGATTGTCTATTGAAGGATTACTAAAATAAAAGATTCACGAAAATTCTAAAAGGAATGAAAGAGAGAATAAAGCCGCGAAAATTTACAAATAAATCTAAAGAGGAAGCTTAACGTAGGGTAACTCACCTGTGAACGATGTTGGCCAGGAGGTCATTGTGTTTGAGCCTGTAATCCGTGGGCACTTTTTCGTAGTTGACAGTAAGTGTGCCAGCGATTATACACCTCTCGTACTCCTCGGCAGGGTGTGCTCGAAACTCCCGAGCGAAAACATCCAGAATCTTCTCGCCTACCCACCGGCCTTTGGTGAATGTTGTAAAAGTGAAGTAGTACGGGTAGACTTTCCGCAAGCCTGTAACGCGATGTGAATCCATTACCCTGATTTCGCCCAAAGGATTATTTTTAAAGTAATTGAGATAAATTACCGTTCTCGATGTAATACGATGTTTCATGGTATCTTTCGTCCGTAAAGCCGGGCCTTTTCGCCTTGAGAGCCTTGGTTTCGAGCTTAGCCTGAAATGGAAATGAAAAATTTCATGAAGGCCGCGAATAAACCGAAAAGTGCTTTGGGACCTTGATTTGAATGCTGTTTCACATAGAACAAGATTGAAGGTGCGATTACAAAAGGTTTACTGAAAGAATAATTCCATTAACCTCCCAACCGAAAACATGAAGTAAGCAAGTAAAACTCCCGCGCCAGCTACAAGGAAATCTGGCATAAATGTGGACGAGCTCTCGAAATAATTTTTCTCCCCCTTTATATTACATTCGAGGGTTCTTAGCCGCGCGAACAAAGTTGTATAAGGGCTTCCAGTAACTAGTAGCTTTAAAATAATTTCATCGCGTGAAAGGGAATGCCGATTTTGGACCAAGAAATAATTATTCAATGATGAAACTCGTTTTAAGAATCCAGAGATGAAATATTATAATCGTAAAAAATTGTATTTTCAAACTCAGTTAATGTGAAGAAATATATAATTATAAAAATTTACCTTGTATACGCTGAATGGATCATACAAATGGGTTGTTAGAAACAACTACTTAAAGCATTAAAATAAGTAAACTAATATTATGTTTTATTAGGGTGCGTAAAAAGATTACATCTAATAACTTATTTTGATAAAGCAACTCTTGCCCTTTCATGAGATACCCGTAAAGTCATTGTATTTTCATCATTGTGCGTATAATGTTAGTGCAAAAAAAACATCTTTGGGAGAAAAAATTACATTTTGGCGAAAACTATTCGATGAATCGCTCCGAAATTTTTACATTACATTAAGTATTACAAGACCCAATTCAAAGCAATAACAAAGTCGTGTGTTGATTTTTGCAATTTGCATTTAAAACCGCCATTCCAATTCCCTACAGTAGGGCAACTCCGAATTGTTAATGGAATACTTTAGTTTTTACTGGTAGGAAAACATGTGCAAAATTCACATTTTTTAGCCTCTAATTGTAAATATAATAATAAAAAAAATCACACTAGATCTTTTGAAGAAAAAGCATAGGTTTTGTTCCTATAGGCACATGCTACCTAAACAAAATATTAGGCACCTGGATTATTCACAGTCCCCACCAGGGTATTTTTTGCATAAATAATATCTAAATATCTTGAAGTCATCAGCATAAGCTAAAATATTTGCATTTTGAATTAGAGGAAGCGAATAATTAAAGAAGATTGTAAATAGCAATGGTCTGAGATGACTGCCTTGTGGAACGAGGCAGCACGATAAAACTGTCAGGTAAGGTAGAAGAAAGGTTAACCCTGAAAGACCGATTTGTGAGATATGACTGCATTGAACAATATCGACGGAAGAGCCAAGTTGCAGCAATTTAAAAGCCAAAAAACACTCGGTATAATTTCGATTTAGTGTCCATCTGTCAAAATTTAAACTGCTTTCCGCGATACTCAATAGGGAGCTTGAAAGCTTTTCCAATTTGCACCAAATTCAATATGGTAACGAATTGATACACGACCTTACTATTTTCCAGTACAAAATAACGTTCGATTTTAAAATTTGTTTAACCGGAAGGTGTAAAGGTGCCTTTAGCAACACAAATAGTCAACTAAATATGAGTCAGAATAAGAAACCAAGAATAGCGTGGTAAATTAAGATCACTTAAACATTTGGCATCAAGAATGCTACGACCAACGACTTTGTATAATATGCACCAACTCATTTGCTTCTGTGCCTTGCTTTTTGAAAAGAATGAAAAGCATCTAGAACATGTAAAATAGGAAATGGTTTCTACAGATAAACAGCTGAATGCAATGAATCACACGCTGCCAACGAGACGCGTACGATTAAATTACATACATATACATGTCCTATGTATGTTTGTACGTCTGACTTTAATCACCGTCTCGGTTTGCATTCCCTTCTCTGAGGTCTCCCAATTATTCCCGCCGTAGTGTCGACTGCCAGATGTCATCAACATTAATCTCCATTTGTCTTAGGTCCTCAGGTTTCTAAACAACGACGGCGATCATATGAAGATCAAAATATCTTTGAGATTGCCGAGGAAAGTCTAATTATTTCGCAGCAGTTTTACATGACGACGCTAGCCCTAAACATCGCTGAAACATACCATACTTGTGTTGTGTGGCTGAAACATCAGGAATAACACCCACTCTCCCCAGCACAAAACCAAGCGCGTAATTCGCACATCATTTATGCGGCGTTAAATAAATTAGAGGTACAATAAATTTTTGGCGCCACAATTTCCCCAGAAAAATAAAGGGAATTCTGGGAAAATCTCGTAACATATCACACCCAATGTGCGTGAATTTTTCTGTAATTTTATAGCCTCGACTGGTTCTCCGTGGGGATCTCCACCACCCTTCTCGGCTTATTTTACGAAGGAACAGGCACTGCGGCCATTACCTTCTTTATGGCCATGTCTAAGTGATAAAAGCAGAAATAAGTCGGGCACTGAATTCAATGCCCTCGCCTAATGTCCAGCTGCCCCACTGGGAGTAACAGCTCGCCGTGGTGGAATAAAGCCGTGTCATTCAATGCAGAATGAAAAGGCCATTAAGAGCTCAGCTGGAAAAGGCAGGGATTACAGGGACATTTGGTTGAACCAGGTCAAACGTAGAACTGCACCTCATCGTCAGTGGCTTACTGCCACCCAAATATGGATGACTTAATCATATTTACATCGAAGTGCGTCTGAAGTGTAAATTTTATTGCTGGCACATAAACGAAACTCATTTACGCGCAGCCAGTGACAATTTGTTTTCATTCTGTGTTGCAAGTTGTGTCTGGCCTTTCAAAACTTCATCCTCAACTCGGCACTGCAGCAGCACAAGACGTTCGCTGAGGTTGAACAAGCTCATTATTCCTGATACTACCACTAATGCCTTCAATGCGGCCTCCTCGTGCTCGGCTGCGAGCTAAGAAAGTTTTCACGGTACTACAAGAGAAGAGCATTCGACGAATTTTCCAGGATGCCCCACCACTCCGGGAAAGTGGGATTTATTTTCGAAACGTGGGGGTTAACAAATAGCTTCCTTAAATTTTGTTAAGAGCACTCTTCCCGCGAATTTTCTTCAAATGTTTCTCTGAAGTTTCCTCGTGTATTATTTAGATATGGCTATTTTGGGCTCCGAAAAGTTGTTGGTAAAACATTTAGTAACACGCGATAATTAGGCCCTCTTAACTGTTATTAATTTTTGATTTTGCGAGATTTCGATGTTCCTCGAAAATTTGGTGAAGTATGGGAGCTTAGATTGAAGTGGAAAATCGGAGTTTTGCTCCGAGATTCCAAGCAAAATTGTTGTAACACTTCTTTTCGGCATACGCTGGCAGCAACAATGTAGAGAGCATGGATTCCTTAGACGACTTTTAGAAAATTAGATTTAGATTTGCGCTAAAAATCTTCCACACAGGTTTTTCGAATATTATTCAAGGGAACTCTTCAGTCAATTAAGTATTTTGTACAAGGAAAATGTCGGTCAAGGTGATACAACGAAAATATTTCCCACAATGGAAAAGGTATGCATTACTATGTATTATGAGAAAGTTGTGCAGAATTTTTTTTCACTGTAATAAAGGTTCATCCTTCGTATCACGAAAAATTTACATGCAAATAAAATATAACTTTAATTAGGCCAAAGAATCCCACAGTTTAGAAAATACACAGAATTAGTATGTCCAAAGCGCAACTCCTTTTTTAAAACACAATGATAAGTGATGCTTAGGTTAACCATATTGAAACCGTCATTGTGACTTTATTCAATTTGGCACCATATTTGAAATCAGCAGACACAGAAACCTCCATGTACTGAATTTTATGAAATTCTAAGGAAGTTTATTATTTTGAGTTTGCCATATTGAAGCCGCCATTTTGATTTTGTAAAATTGGATACCATATATATATGCATGCAATCAGCGACAGTTTAGTATTTTGTGTCCCCCATATTGAATTTATAAAATCGATCACCATATATTAAAATATTTTAAATCGGTGACACAAAGATCCTTATATGCAATATTTCCTTATACCCTTTTGGTCCTTGCTTGGGAAGCTTTTCACTTTTCGTTACGCTCCGTTCCTATTTCTACTACCGTGACATTAGAAGTTTTAATTAAAGAATGTTTCATTCTTTTATAACGTACCTACCATATCAAGCTAATCTAAAGAAATCTATTACTTGCTACAATTAACAATACTTTAGCTACCATGGGTAAAACAATAGTAACTCCCGTGTAAAAAATGAAAACCAGTTCAACCTTTCAATTATAGTAGAGGAAGTTAGGGTAATTTGGAACATACGATATGTGGGCCACCCCCTTTTACCTAAAATATGTTTAATATTTTACAATCCCATTCAAAATGCAACACTAAGGAAGAAGAATATAAGGTATGTTGGTCCGGTAACGCTGTTAATCCACCTTAAGTTGACTCCACATTATTATCTCAATCCATTTGTCAAACGCAAAAAAAATAACAACAAAGTGTACGCAGCTATAAGCTATTAAAATGTGACTTGCAGCAAGTAGCCGACATTGAAAAATCATGTTAGTTAAATGTTTAAAAGAGGCATTATCAAGATTGATGATGCTGCCGTATATTTAACAAAGTTATACATAGGTACATAAGCACTGAGCATGTGTGGCGACATAAAATTATCTATGGAATTTCATTCCGCTTTGAATTTGATTTCCCGTTTCCAGTTGCTGCGTTATTTTTTATATAACATTGTATTAATAATTTATTCTGTACTAAACCACGTCTGGGAAAATATAAAAATTAACCGGATTTTGTAATAGATTAATTCTTGTTAATTCTAAATTCTTTTTTTAACATTTATCGATCAGTATCTAAGAATGTATCATATAAAATCCAAAATAGGTTAATAACAACTACAAACACAATGCATTTACACGTGTACATACGTATCTATTATGTAAAGTCGTCCTAGCCGTTTAAGGGGTTATATACAAAGTTGGGGCTCGAAAAATCGAATTTTTTTTTTACATGTTCTGAAAGTACATAGGTACTTTCGAAAATATCTGTGCAAAATTTCATCCAGATCGGATCACTGGTTTTTAAATTACAGCCGTTTGCAGCGCGCTGGTCCTATCCATATGCACTTGGCGCGCGGCTTTACAAAACTTTAAACGCGATTATCTCGGAATGCGTTTTTTTCAAAAGTACTGTTGCGGTGATCATGATATCTCAAAAATTTTTCAACTGATTCTCAAAATTCTTTTTTTCAAATATTCGTATTTAAGATCTCGTGTACTTGTTCGATTCATTTTTAAACCGGAAATTTTTAATTTTTTACAATGTTTTTTTTTTTGAAATTTTTATCAACAAAAAAATTGATTTTTTCTGTCAACGTGGTTTTTTTATTAAAAAAAAAATTTTTTTGGGAAACCAATTCGAACAAGTACACCAGAATACATTTTTCTTGAATATGTTTTTTACATTTTTGATTTCAGTTGAGCGGTTCGCCTTGGGGATTGATCACCGCAAGCCTCTGAAAAAAAAGCGCTGCGGGGGAGGGGCCATAACTCCGGCAATTTTCAAAATTTTTTCGAAATTCAAAGTGTTTTTATTTCTTTGATAGTACTGCTAAAACATTGTGTTTTGCTTTTCCCAATAAAATTCGCATAAAACCCTTTTAAAAAATCTTTTTCGCCCCCACTTTTTCTACCTGTACATGTTGCACCTCCTTGAAAAAGCAGTAATATTGGCAATTTAGCAGAAATAAAAAATAGCTGCATAAATTATTATGAATTTCGGAGAAAATGTGGGGGAAACGTGATTTACTTTTTTATGTTTTCAATTTCACAAGTGATTGCACCTGCAGATGTAGAGGTAGATGCGAAGAAGAAGAATTTGGTTTGTATTCTGGTATATTTTCGTCGCAAATACCTACATATTGAAAATCTTGTCGATCTTCTTGTGGAGGACTACGGACTTCTGTTTCTGCTTTTCCATCTCTACTTTCCTACTCAGTACAAAAAATTTATCATAGATTATTTAGCATTAAATAAAAACACATTTGTGCTCAGACCAAATTTCATCGTTCTACCTTTCCACAGTTATCCCACAAAAAAAAAACAACAAATCTTATAAATTGGCAATTCTGACCCCCATGAAAGTAGAAACCACCCTTAAACGTATGAGAGAGAAATAATAAATTGCGAAATATATTTCCTTTCAGATCCATTGTTTATATAAAAGTATTTCGTTGCTTCGTTTCTTTCAAGATCCATTTCGCTTGACTCTTGTTATTTTAGTCCGATTGGAGATAGTCCGTTTTTCCTAAGGGCTTTCTCCTTTTTGCATTCACTGTGAAAATCTTTTGCTTCCATCGCTTTTTTGATTTTTTGTTTTGTTTTTGTCGTCAACGATTTTAATTTCCAATCCGTGAAGTGGCCTTTTCTGTCTTTTTCTGCGCATGAAAGAGAATAACCATTTATTCCACTGGATGAGCAATAAAGAGGCATTTTTATGATTAGCCTTTGTACTAAGGATAAGGGATATTGTACTTGTGATTTATTACGACTATATTTCCTAAATTATCAAAGACCACGTTAAAGACATTTGTGCGGGCGAAGATTTAATGGTGGTTAATTTAAGGACTAACAGCCAAAATTCATTAAAACTTTCGTTATAAAAAACAAAGGCCTTAATTATGAAAATTAAGCGTTCCAGCCTTCTTTTACAATACCGAGGACATTCGGAAAATTCGATCATTAGGACATAATTGGAGGCGATAACCGATGAATGAGAAAACTTTGTATTTCAGCAACCCAACGAGCGGCAGTTTATTATCGATTTATCTATCTGGATTACGTGCACTCGATTTAACTTCGCAATTTTACTGCACTTAAGCCTACCGGAAAGCCATATTCTTCCTACGTTCTAATGACTCAAGAGGAGTAAACTAGATTGTGGGACGTTAAAGCGCAAAAGGAATGGCAATAACCACCATTATAGGTTTGGTGTGTAAATTTTAATTTGCTTTGGTAATCGCCGAGCAATGCAGTTTTGCTAAGGGAAAGAAAATAAGAATCGAATGTGTATGGTAAAAGAGAAGCGTCTGGGGCTGCCTCGCACGCGAGAATAAATTTAAAGCTAAGGGAAAACATAAGAAAACCCTTAGTAATTACACCACGGTGACTTCGGCAGTTCTCAATGTAAGGAATGTGAGGAAGCACGGAAAGCAATTTAAAAAACTCGTTTTATGCTGATTCGAATCGTTTGCCCCATTAGAGCGTAAATTTTATTTTCTGCTTTGATGTTATCTGATCTTGAACTGAATACGTGCAGTATGGATAGCGCAAATTTTACTTTAGTTAGATCAAAGCCATCAATGTAAGATAGAATAGAGTAATATTCTTGTACTTAAGGGGGTAGTCTCATGTACGATCTTCAAAGAATCTTTTTTTTTTTTTGCATTTTCTCAAAGTTAAATAAGTTGAGAATACACTGTAAAAATTTTAGATCGATACACTAAGTCATTTTAAAGTTACAACATATAAAGGGGAGAGCGCACCCTGCATCTGCATATATGAAAATTTTTTCTCTAAACTTTAAACGCGTTTTTCTCGAAACTACTTTTTTTTCATCGGCACGGATGATTAAAGAAAAACTATTGGACCGGTTGGGCTGAAATTTTCACATATTATTATAAACATGAATGGTTCTGGCGGGTAGCAGAATTAGATGTTTTTATCGAGTTCTTTCTGTTTTATATCGATTTTAACCCGAAAAAAACTGTCGATTTTGTAAAATTTTTTTTACAAGGCCGCCATTTTGCTATTTTTCACTCAAATCTTTTAAATCTGCTACGGGCCAGAATGACAACCCTACTGAAAAATAATCTTTTTGGAATTTTGATTTCAGATGATTGGAAAAGGAGCAATCAGGGGGCGAGCTACCTACTTTTTTTTGAAGAGACCTACTTCGCCTCACCAAAATGACCTTAAAAAATTTCTTTTTTTATTTAAAAGAAATGTTTTTGTATTGTTCAATAGTTTAGTAATAACATATAATTATCACAAGAAGATTGCATTTCATTTTCCACACAAAAAAAAATCTTAAAAAACCTTCAAAATTTAAGCTCGGACATGAGACTACCCCCTTAACGTAGTAAATATTAAATAAATTAAATTGTAATATTAAAAATACATCGAACCCATAATAGGTATTATCCTTAAATTTGTTTATATTTGTATTTTGTCGTTTCCCTGTATTTTTAAAGGTATTACGTAGGTTGAATGAATTTCCGGTGAAATTTAGCACTTGCAGATAAGATACGAACATATTTAATTTCAAAGTTTCTATTTTATATAAAATTGTTTAGTTTTCAAAAGTAAAATGTTTAATATAATGAAACATGGTAAAAAAAAATTTGGATATTAAATTAAAAAGTCGCTTTTGAAATTAACAAGATTGAAGCTTCAATTTTTGATTTAAAAGATATTTTATAGCCACGAGGCTATATGTAGATCAATGGTGATAACTGTGGACTTAAATAAATTTACATTATAATACGAAATTTATTATATATTCACAATTTCCTATGGATATTTTGGAGTGGATGATAAAATACATTTTCGGTTCGCACTCAATCTAAATTTTACCAACTTATTTACTGCTAATCTAGAAATATATACATAATGACTGTATTTTTTAGTACATAAAGAAAAAGGAGAATATGTAAAAATGTAAATAGTTAAATATGTAAGTATTTTGTACATGTATGCATTTCACCTCCCCTCAACCTCAAATCCTAAATATCCTTACAACGACCTTTTTATTTTGATTTGATTTCAGAGTTAAATCGTTTCTGCCTCCAGACAAATAAGCACCACATATTTCCGGAAACGGGAAAGGATATATATTGTCTGATAATATATTCGAGTCACAAATCCAGCAATTCAAAGTAAATTAGGAAAATATCATAAATTTTAGGGATCTCATTTAAAAGCCCTGAATCGGGTTACAGAAGCACACGCTCACATCGCTATATGTAGGGCAAAGACATGAAATACAGGTTCCTTTAGGTTACCCAGCGGCATAGTACGCAAAATGTTGCTGGCTTCAGAAATCACAAAGAATAAGGGTCCCATCTCATTAGATGGAATTTTTCGACCCTTGAAATAAAATTAATCAACCGTGTCGGGATGATGCTATTTGTCGGGACTTACTTCCATGCCGGAGCAAAATCAGGCCAGTGCATTTATGTAACAAGCTTTAGCTGTGGAAGGACACAAGGAATTTGAGTTAATGTAGGTCCTTTCGGGAAAGGACTGCTATCTCATTTACGGAAACGGTTTGGCTTATGTGATATTCTAAGTGCGATATTACCGTAAAATATACAGGGGAGACAAATTTTAACGAGTTATTACGGAAATGAGGCAATTTGTTTGGGGAGACCGACTCTAATTTAATGGCTCTATTATTATCCTCATTTCAGCAATACTCTCTGGTATAGAGGCTATAAATTAGTGCGAAAAAATCATATACCGATTAAACATTTGCCACAATATCGATGCAGTGACATTTTATGAATCTTGCCGCTGTGCCTCATTGTTTGACAGAGTTTTATGTTTATGTTATACGTCCCACCATGAAATTGACGTCAATTCTTACACAATTGGTATTAAGGATAAATAATCCCATCATTACGCCGGAAGAATGGTGTCCACAATGCAAATTATTTCTTTCCGTTTAATGATTTTTAATTTATTTTTGACCACCTAAATTCAAACTTTTGTCATTCTAGTCGCACGGGAAAAACAGTAAATAGAAACGTGTTGTTATAACCTTATTTGTATATTAATATATTGTTTCTGTTTAAAAAATTGTTCCCTAAATTTAATATTTACCGTGGCATAACGCATTAAACTTTATATAACGTGGTGGCAACCTTCTGTACTCGTGGCCGAGAATTTCATTATTCGCGGATCCGAAACCAATGATATTATAATTGTTTATATAGACTATTTGTAAAAAACAAATCAATTTCATACCTATTTATTTACTATTTATCACAACCAAAGAGCAAACTCACCCGCCTCAATGAGCTTGAAATACTTGTCTTTTGACGAATAAGACAGTTAGAATTGAATGACATTCAAGAATTGCAAGATCGCAAGATGAAGACATGACTGAAGTGGACTTACAATTAGAGGAAATTCTTAACCCTGATCACACTGCAGATCCACCGTCAGCACTGAGAAAGTGGCATTAATTTAAAAAAAATCTGAGTGATTGATTACGAATAATGGCTAACGAGTTTTGTAACTTTTCATAAAAATTAATCCGTCCTTGGAAAGAAGCCTTGTTTTCGTCCATCCCACTGCTGAATATCAATCTGAATTGAAAGGTCCGTTAAAAGTGGCAAAACATGAAAATATTACTAAATTTTTGAAATCAATGCCTAAGTCTGATAATATTTGTTAAGGTTGTTAAACAAACTTTAATTAAATAATTTTTTATTCATTTTGCAAACTTGGAACGGTACTCCTTATTACATTATTATTAGGAGATTTGACTATACATGCTTTTGTGGAGAAGTCCACCGTTCTTGAGATATTTGCGAAACCCCGTTATTCGCCACGTTTCATCCTGCATAATTACTCGCGGGGCACTCGGATCAATGGGGAACTTTTACACAACATATACATATAACACCAACGTGGCTCTCAATTCTCAGTCTGTATTTAATTGGAGATATTTATGTCTAATTTTTCTGGACTATAAAATACACTTTAGAATTAAGCACTAGAAACGCTGGAGTGGACATTCGTACACTCATATTTATCACTTTTATATTTGAATTAAATAAAATTCAAAATTGAATTCCCATTTCGAAATATCGTTTTACTAACAATTTAATTATACTAAATGGAAATGTGGTCGATTGTTGCAGACTTCTTTAAGCAGTATCTATGCGATTCGAATCCACACGTAATTTAACAATCGTCCAGATTTTTAGTGAAATGGCAATTATTCAAGAGAAGTCAACCGGCAAATGACGAATTGGTCGTGCAGCACAGAAGAGAGTCATCACTCAGAAATTGTTCGAACCCTGTGCTGACGTGCCTGAAACGAGCTAGAATTTTGGACCCGTTTCCACGGGTAAAACATCAAAAGTAGAAACGTTTTACGATTCTGCACTGTACCCTGAACACGCCAATATCTCTGCCACTTGATTAATTCCCGATTCTGGCAGCGCGGATGGGTCATTGATTAATCAAAAACTGATTGCTAATTGTTCGGTTTAAACGAGTTTTCTTGAACAAAGCAATGACTGTAAGGGGCCTCGCAGGCAAATAGAGGGCGGGGCCCTACTGGGATTGAATCTTCTGGATAGCCAACAATGAGGGCGCTCTGGTCGGGTACGTGTATCTAGGAAAGCCAGGCAGCTGTTGGGTAAATAGAAACTAACCAAATTTACCCTTGCTGCCCTATCTGACATCTTTTGGCATTTGGGCCTTTATCGGATCCGCTGTCAAGGGTTTCAATTGGGCGAAATATTTATCGTGGTTGTCGCCAATAGGTGGTTCGATACAGTCTAATGCGATCCCGTGCGACCTTCATAATACCAGCGACAATCTGTTTGTCGAATTAGAGAAAAAGCAGAACTGTGGGAAACGCTTTGATTTTCAACGTAAATTTGCATAATTGTGCTCAGGGAACTGTTTACGCGAGATAACCCCCTGCTGTCGTTCTATTGATTGTTCGAAGTCAGTAAAATTGAACAACCGTATTCGGGCCATTGTGGATTGTCTTTTATTGATTAATAGAGTTCCCAACGGCCCGTGTGCAACCCCAGGAGGCGGTTTATTGGATGGCACTTAGAAGGGAATCTTACCTTTTTCAAATCCCTGATTTGGTCACTTTCGTCTGCTTTCCGCTTCTCCGTACAGGTCACCTTTGATTTATCCTTATCCTGTTGAAGCAGGACCTGAAAGAGAAAAAATAACACACTTGTACAAATCCATGGCAGAAGATAAAAGTTTATTCGTTGTAGACCCATTCGCTCCGGACAAAATCATCTGCCTCAGCCGACGGGTCATCAGCTAACCCAACGAGATAGAGATGAAAAGTTCCCGAGCTATTTCAAAGTAAAGTTTCTCCTGCTGTCTAATTTGAGAATATCGGTTGTGTCAAATCTCTTTGGGTAAAGGAAAGAAACTTCTGCAAATGTCCCGTCACACATATCTTTACCACCTCAAGTGGTTTTGCCGGGAAGATGGTAGGGAGCCGATTCTCTCAAGGTCAGAAGGCCTAATACGGTTAGGGACATTTTAAAGAACGGTGACCTCCAGGACAGTAAGCTGTCAAAGGAAGTTGTGGGCTTAAAAGATATGGCACTTTTTGATGACATTTTGCACGCACGTTTTCGGGCAAAATGTTACACCGAAAGTGAATGCAAATGTTCCTTTATATTACTGGGGGACTTGAAAAGGTTCTGGGATGTTATTAGGATGGAGTTGTAACATTCAAGAATTTTAAATCAGAAAGATAAAGTATATTCTAGTGGGCAAAAACCCTATTGGCATTAAATATAGGTATATTAAGCGAAAGTACACAATTTAGCAGTGTTATGCCGCCATATCAGGCTGTAAAAGGATTTAGAACGCATTTGTATATTCATATCCTATTGAGGATATTCCAACGTAATGGCTTATCCATTCATAATATCCCACACATTTTCAATCTGAACT
Source organism: Neoitamus cyanurus (assembly GCA_947538895.1). Taxonomy (NCBI): domain Eukaryota; kingdom Metazoa; phylum Arthropoda; class Insecta; order Diptera; family Asilidae; genus Neoitamus; species Neoitamus cyanurus. Next base: position 16,980,213 of record OX384544.1, read on the forward strand.
AAATGTTTCACAAATTAAATTTGAATCCAGACCTATTTTTCCCTCAGGATGTTAAAATTTCTCACCTAGTTATATAAATAGGATAATAATGTAAAATCCGGCACACGTCTGCTTCGCGTGAGACTATTATATATTTCTTCCAGTGAAAAATGCGTGGGGCACCGCTAAAAATGTTATTTTATTTTTCCATCAAATTTTCATACATAATGAAATTTGAAAGCACGTGATGACCCACTGTATTATGGAGATTCGTCACGTTCTATGTATTTACTCCATAAAAAAAAGAGGAAAAGAAATATAACGTACATATCATTCAAAAATAGAGCGCATAAATGGATTTTCTAGTTTGTAGGTCTGTTGCTTATTACGCTTTGCACTTCATTGCAATTCAATTTGGCTACGCAAATATTGATTCAGGACAAATCCATCAGATCCTATCTGTAGACCTCGCCAAGCCTTAAGGGGTTGAGTTAACACAGCCTTTCCATTTCAACCTCGAGGGCGTTTTCACCCACCTGCTGGTACGCCTGATGAACTTTGTGAATTTCAGGATTTTCAGCTGTTTTAATTTCTCCTAAAAAAAAATAAGCGCATTCCCAAAACGTGACCAAGAAAAAGCTTTTTCCCAACTGAGGCGGTGACATTAGTCAAAATATTCCCTCTGGGAAAATACGCTTGCGGTAGTCCGTAGGGTAGTTACGTATAAACGGCAGAGCACGAGTTTCCAAATGTCACAGACTCCATTTAGAAAATTTGGTTTTGCTTGAGCGCAGCGGAAAGCAACTAAAAAACGTAAGCCGATTACCGCTCCTTAGTTTCGGACTGCATGCTAATGGGTATAATTAAGCTCGCTGAATTAGGTGGTATGAAATTTCTAGGTAACCATAATTCTACTACAGAGAAAACTACTTTGGTTATTAAGATTTAATTTAATTTAGTTCGACAAACTTTCGCACAAGGCTTATGATATGCTCAAGACTTAAGGGCTATTGTCTTTAGCTGGGGCTTCATTCTGCTGGCTCGCATGAATTAAAATGAATGGATCTAACAATCATGTGGTTCCAACAGGAAGAAGTCACATGTGACACAGCAATTGAAACAATTAATTTACTAAAATATAAGTTCTGGAATGCGATTATTTAAAAAAAATTAATCTCTCAGCAGTCCATCTTACGCCTTTGCAATTCTTTCTATGGTACTATGTTGAATCTTTGGTGTATGGCAACAATCCAAAAAATCCTAAGAGGTAATATTGATTCCATTATTCATGATATTAGATCCGATTTGTGTAAGCAAGTTTTGAAAAATTGAGTTCAGCAGATGTAGCCGTGGTTGACTTGGGACGATATGTAATGGTTCTTTCAATAAGGACGGTCGGCTTTTAAATGTAAATAAAAGAAGATGTGTGCGAGATATCCACTCCATTTGTATTTTGTTCGAAAGAATATTTTATTGCATTAGGTACGGAATATAACGTCGTTCAAATGTCCGTCGCTGCTTTACTCGGTGGCACAAGTGTGAACCGATGATTCCGCCAGACAAAAATTCGGGATGCATTTGGTGCTGGTGTATCTGGCGTGGATTTGTGTCGCCCCAAATCCGACAATTTTGCGTGTTTAAATCCATTCATCCAAAAATGGACTTAGTCGCGCGCACATTTCTGAATCTATTTTAATTTCAATTTGAGGAACAGTTTGCATGGAAAAGAAATCTATATCTATATTTTGTTTGAATTGTCTTCTTATGTAAAGTCTTTGTGTGGGTTCCGATGAGATTCGAACTCGGAATACGTTGACATTGCTCCATTAAACACTTCTTACCTACTGAACTGACTCCTTTAGAAAGGAATACAATCTGACTCTTTTAGAAAGGAATACAATCTTAAACATGTGGGATTCGAACCCGGGACCTCCAGAACAGTAGTCCCCACTGCTCTCACTTTTGATTTACAGATAGCCTTTTGGCTATATAAATTCTTTTAAACCAAAAATGATACTTGTAAAACATAGCTACATTTTAAAAAACCACTTTAGAATTGAAGTGTTTACTTTTAAATCAATAAATAAAATTTTAATTTCAAAGCGACATCTTTATTTACTTTCGGATCGTAAACATCCCGTAACATAGGGATAAAAATGCATATTAAAAATATGGTAATATAAGTATAAAATAAAAACCAATCACAAACATAGAAACACATTGATAACTACGAAGTGGAAAGTCCAAATGTCCTTATATAAATAAAATGGAAGTACCTACTCTACTAACTCTGAAATATGCATACCAACAATAATGTATGTATCTTCTCAAGTCGAACGTTCACTTTTCAGTTCCACTTCAACTTTTCCTCTTAGCTGAGAAAACATATTCGTAGAAAACCGAAAAGCAAAAATGATCAAAGAAAAGAAAAAGAATTTTTCGTGGCCAGAACCTTCATATTATAAAAATGTCTCCGGAGAAAAGTTTCTCGAGTGAAAAACTTTTGCGGGTAAAGAAAACTTTTCAAACACCCGCGAACTTTTCGAGGGACTTTCTTTTTAGCCGTTATTGCATGTAGGTACATTTAAATATTTCAATATTTTTTATATCACTGTGGCCTCCTATTCCTCCTCCAGATTTGCTCCATTTCTCAAGTTTGGATATACAAGACGCTTAAAGATTGCACTTTTCTAGCTATTGTAAAATATAAACTTCCATATTTAAGTAAATTAATCGCACAAATCGAAAAATTGGAATATTTACATTTTATCTTCTTAAACTTAATTTGTCTGCTGAGGGAAAAAGTTGCTAAAGGCTAAACTCATCGTATCTATCTATCCTTACTTTAAATTTTAAATTGAAGGAAGGAACCATCACAATTGACTGACATCTTTTTGTTCATGAATATGTAGAACCGCCTAAACGGGATATAGCATTCCATTGTGGAGGATTTGTTCAAATAGAGGCACATACCATTTACAGTAAAAGCACAACAACAATTTTACACAAGTAAAGTGAAGTCAATTTCACGTAATGGCAACAATTCACATTCACAGCAGGCATGTGAGAGAAGACCAAATCCACGCCAATTTCTAAACTGTCTTTAGTGTGAAGCAAAGTGAGGCTCAAGGGGTCCACATAGCACTTTTAAATTCTCGTAAGGTATGAGCAGATTTAGAAATAAAGGAAACGATTTGTATTTCCATTCATACTGGCTCACAAAATCGACCGGCTCTTAAAGAACGCAAAGAATGTTTTAATGAACAAATCAAATAAAGGGAACACTTAAATACGGGAGAAATATTGCTCATATCATAAGCTTGAGCGTCAGACTTACTCCAGCTTTCACTGGATTTGAAGGCTATCGATCTCTCCCCAAATTGAAATGCATCTGATCCGATAGTCGATAATGAAATCAATTAACAGCTCCAGTCAGGTGTTATGAAGGATAGACGTTGAAAGCTTTCGCGTTACAGGAGCTCGGCACACAAAAAGTACAAAATACAGACTACAGAGGGATACAGGATTGAATTCCCCGTGTGTGTGTGTGTGGTGTTGGGAGTATCTGGAGTGGATTAAGGGCATACGAGTATTCATTATGAATTGCAAACTTGTTGACTGCTTGGGAAATTGGATGAATCTCGCATGCCATTGACAGGTGTTTGAGCACAGACATAAGTTTAACCGAACCCTTGTACCCTATCTGTACGTGAGACGATTGTAACTCAAGAGTGTAATTAATATGTACAGCAAAGCAAAAACTCTTTAAGTGAACACGGAAACGACCTGCTAGACTAGCTCGTTGTTCAAACATCATCACATCACATTGCAAGTACTTTAAGAGTTCCCTTATATTTCATAATTTCACGTAATAGACCTGTGCATTGGCCTCCACCATCGTGGAACCATTCGTTCGAACCAACCGCGACGCCCATATGCCCGAAATCATATTTCGACATTAATGGCATAAAATTATCTTTCCAATAAAGCCAATACCATTCTCATGAAAATAATTTTTATGTATATTATTTAATTTTAAAGTTATATATTATACTTCTAAAAAAATACTCTAGATAAGAAAAGGCAGTCAATCCTTTAGGAGTAATATTGAAATCCTTGGTGAAGCAGATCGTCAAGCACTTTCGAAAACACAAATTGTGGAGAAGTTTGGAACCAAGCCTTACTAATTATAAAATCTAGAAAGTCAAGAATGTTAACTTTGATTCAAAAATTACGCCAAAATTGGAGTGCTTAAACATGCATTCAAGGGAATTAATGAATCAAATAAACAATAACTGGCCCAGATGGCTACCTTGGGGAACTCCGGATTGCGTATGTACGGCGCCTGATAATGCATTTCTAAAACTGACTTTAAAAGACAAGTGGAAGGTCTTTTAACGTAAGAAGAAATCCAATTAGTCAGTAGGGTAGGAATTCCAAGTTCGGCAAGTTTGAAAAGAAGCACTTTATGTTAATGTTTGTCAAACGCTTTTGAGAAGTCTTCATATATACAATCATTTTGATCCCTCTTCTCAAAGTTGTCAGAAATAAAGGATGTAAAAGAAGTCAGATTTGTTATCGTAGGCCGCCCTTTGACAAACCGTCTAAATTTCTTCTCTCTTGATATGTATTAGATATGTCTATCGGGCTTTTATATACAAGAACCAATTCCCGTAGGAATTGATAACATTCGTCTATAAATCACTTAAAGTTGCCGGTGTCGAAAACATCTGTCGCTTAAATCTGATCCAAATTCGAAGAACAGCAGCATCTGTTTAACATCTCCTATTTCTGCCTAATAGAATCGTATGCCGTGCTCAATACGATGGAACGGAATTGCGTTTAGATAGCAAAGCAAACACTTCCTCATAATTGAGCTGATTACAAGTGACAGTAATCACGATTAAATTATGTGTACCTTACAAATTACTTCTCTGCCAAATAAACATTCTCAGATGCGAATAAATTTGCGGCGTATTTTGTTGTGCGGATGGGGATTTGTCACGGGATAAACCTCTAATTCGGATGTATTTAGAGCATTGTCGCGATCCGAACAGACCGGAGCGACCCACTCGTTCCAACTGAATTTCATTACCAAATCAGAGCGCTTTAATCAAACTTTGATAAAATCAAACTTGCATGTATCAAAGCATTTCGTTAACTATAGTTACTGCAGGTTGCTGCACGGCTTTTACGTATAAGCTGCCATTAGCTTTGTTGTCCTGTTTGCCGGCGTTCCATCGTTTATTAATTCGATTACCTTGCCACAGTGCAGTTCAAGCGTGGCCAGGGTGCCTACCTACCTACTGCGAAAGGACGCAATCGCTGCCTGGGATAAGTACAAAGCATTTTGTATCGAATCTGATTTTGCTGGAATTTAGCCCAGGCTTGAGCATCCTATTGTACCAGGATTAACAGGATATTTATTCAGGCGGCCCTGCAAGAACAGTTTCAAATTGTAGGTACTATCGCAACACTGACTGGATCTTTGTCCTCGGAATAAATACCTATTTCTGTTAGAGGGACGTAACTTTTGTCTATAAATAAATACCCTCTACATTTGAATTTAATTGCATTCGACTGCCTCATGGATGCTGCAGGTAGGCGAATCGCGCTTCACGTTATTAAGGGTTAATTGTGTTTCATTAAGTTTCGGAACGATACGAGAAAATCAATTGAGACTGTTCATTTCAATCAATTAAACATAATGAACATGCAATTGGTTGATGCTCAGTTTTCAGATTGTGCTAAAAATAAAAAAATCAATTATTTATGAACCAATAATAAATCTTTTGGATGTTATTGGAGATAACGCAACCCTATTTTTTGGGTAAGAGACTTTTCAAATGTTGAAGTTGCATATCTTGTTGAGGGCAATTAAAAAAATAGTCTTCTTGTGGAACAAGCAGGATGGTGTCAGAAAACCTTGTGTGTATCGCAACGAACACATAACACAGATCTGAGGAAATTTTAAATAACTGAAAATATTAATTGGGGCGTTTCATCCCCACTGTGTGAAACACCAAGGCAATATGAGGAATTCCGCGGTTCTGAAGGAGAGGAGGGACCCCTCTATTCCAGGCGAAAGTAATGCTTTTGCTGAAAACTTTTCGAACAACTTTTCGACCAATTGCGCGGCCTCAAAAGAAATAGGAACGGAGGGCAAATATTAAAAATAATGAGTTCATTACAAGACATCTAAATCCCTCCTACCCAAGAGCTTTTAATTATTTATTAACCAACAGCAGTACTCCGCTCCTTTGCGATTAAAAATGCAAAGATCAGCGATGTCTTGCTCAAAACATTGTTTTCTTTTGTTAGAAAAATAAGTGTCAAATGAGCAAAGTTTAGGTATACAAGCAAAATTAATCAACAACCCCAGAGATTGTAAGAAGCGCACCTAAGATATTGGATCTTCTGATCTATGAGGGCGAAAAGTTGACAAACAAAGACGGCGCCCTCCGCGTAGGTAAAACAATTTCAAAACACGTTGCAAAACACAATGATTAAGTACCCCTCAGCAAAATTGATAGTGATTTACTACGTGAGATTTAATAAAAAGATATTTCTATGGCACACCCATTGCTCGCGTCCCGTATCCCGTGCGACATGAAGCGGCTGAGTTAAATTTGATAAACATGATAACGACGGACGGAGCCCGATGATGATGCTGTTGGCAAACTTTCCACAATTTGCTCGTGGTGTGCGATGTCACTACTGGTCTTGCCCTTGGCCACATTGTGTAAAGGATCTCATAAAGAATTGTTCTTCGAAAGTGCGACGTGATTCGAATTGTAGTTTAGGTGACTTTGTATAAAGCACTTCATTTTCCGTCTTCTGAGCGGAGCGGAGGTATTTTCGGTGGAAAGTCTTTTCAATGGGTTTTGTGAAGGATATTAATTTTGTCGACTTTAAGGCAAATTTGTCTAGTGGTTCATGGTCGAAATAAAAGCAATAAATTCCATTGTTAGCCTTCATTTTGCAAATGGCTGAATATGTATAAAAGGCTAAAGTTCAATGTCACACATTACACATTCTGGTACACACTCAGAGGTGCTTGAAAGAATTTAAACTAAATACGTGTAGATGGCTATAGGTCAACCACATGTATAAGACTCACTAACCATGAGTTAGTAGCCTTTTTAAAGAAGCTCATGAAAAAACTTATTAACAAGTTGTAAGCTAGCGACTGCATTGAGGGTCACTTTTGAAAATTTGTAAATTTAAATTTCAAGAGTGGGATTGGCAGTTACCCTGCATCGGTAAGACAAGGATATGATGAGAGCTCCAGACTTTGTGGACTTTTTTTAGATTACGTTTCAGGATAGCAGCATCTGTTTATGTATGGTACACTGACTTAAACTAAGTCGACAATTTCAGCAACATTCGTCTAAAAAAATAAAGGGTTATACTAATGTTGTTAGCTTAAATAAATTCCATATAATTTCGCCTTCATAAATGTAGAGAAATATGGTTTGATCTAAACGCACCACGAATCATTATTCGCGACATAATTTCTTTACACTTATCCCTGCTGAATTAACGTCATCTGTCGGCAAAAGTGTATGCAAATTATGTGTGGCTTGATTAAACTTCCTCAAATTGACTGCGACTTTATTGGCGATATTTATACAATAAATGCTTCGTATTTACGGTAAGTAGGTTATTTGGTTAAACGCCTTTCGTCAGTTAGGACAATATAATATGTTTTACAAATTATTCCCCTAAAAAATCATTTACTTTGCTATCAAGAATAGCAGCCGATTCGTTATATGTATAAATTTGCATATTTAAAATCTCAGCTCAAATGCTATATTAAAAAACAATATTAAATGAGGGAAGATAACAGAAAGTCTGCAATAAGCGGGACATATAAACTAATTACATATTATCTGCAACCACCAGTGCAATTACCTCACCCAACCACGAGAGAACCATGATTTTCAGGTACACTGACTGCTGGATGAGGTGATGTAGTTATACGCACCCGCAGTACGGGATAATATTCGCACGAACTATGCCATTTAAATTGGCTCATAGTAATCTCTGCAATGCGATTACGGGAATATGGAGACACAGAGATTCTTTGTAATCAGCTCGACGGACAACGGCTCATAAGTTCATTCTGTTATTCAACTATAGAAACTTTTTGAGCTGAGATATGGTTTGTAACATCTTTGTAATAATAGTCTTTCCAGCAAATTAGTGTAAGTGAAAATTTTGCGAACCTCAGTTTTCATCGCAATAAACCATATTTTACGCACCTTACATAATATCCCAAATTTTTGCAAGACTGATATGCACCGTTAAACCATAAGAAGTAGGGGAATTTTATCGACCTACTATGTCGCTTACGATAGTCGATAAATATAGGTTTCACGGCGATGTAAATGTTTTGAATGCCAAAAGAATAATTCAGAATACTGACCTGTATTGCGAATATTCCGCACAGTATCGGTCAGCTATAATTGTAGAACATTTAAAAAGTAGATATTTACCATAGATGTCATATGTGACTTTTTTCAAGCTACTTGACTGTTTTGAAGCATATTTCGAAGGCTTCCAATGATTGTAATATCATTTTGAAGATTATATGACGAAAAATAAACAAATAGTTTAAAATTAATGTTTTCGTTAAAATACTTTTTATACAAACCGAATTTACATATAAAATACAGAAGGCGCCATCTGTTTACAATTGGTTTAACTAGTATGTACGACAGCTCTCCATTGGAGTTGTTTACTCTACTGCTACATCAGCTACAACTAAATTACACTTGCGTATATAGGATGTAAACAACTGCGACTACAAGTCTCATGCATGTTAGTTAAACATATTGTCAATAGATGACAGCTTCCACAGTCTTTAAAGAATGTAAACACCAATGTTAAATATAAAATTGTAGGGTTTAATAAAAGTCGATACTTGCGTGACCTTGAAACCCTCTGTGGAGGCCAACTTCAGGGTTTTAAATGGGAACCCTTATTTTTGTTTACGTAGTCATATAGGCAAGGTTTTTGCACCAAACCAAGATACGAAAGGTATAAATTTTAAGTTTTTGATCTTTAAGAATTTAAAAAGACGTAATTATTATACATTTCAGGGTTGCTTAAAAAAAATTAAATGCAAAGCTTTCAACTTGGAGCCAATAATTCCGTAAATACGATAACTCAACAACGCCTAACCAATTGGCTCCAAATTTTCCATGAAGTTTCTAAAGCACATTTTGCATCCATTCACGAGAGGTTTTGTAACATATATTATATATTTGTAATATCTTTCTTTAAGAAAGAGTTGATGATTTTTTTTGGAAGAGTACATTTTCCAGCTCCATTTTTTGATCAAGCTATTTATGAGAGGCTTTAACTTTTTTATTTTCAATCGCAAGAAAAAAATTTATGGTTTTGTTCGTAAAAAACAGAAAATTATAACTCGAAGTTTTCTGAAGACCTGCGAAAGTTGGCATTTATTCAATAGTGCAGAGGCATACGTTATACACCTATTACTGCCACTTTTCAGGGCATGAGATAAACTTTTTCGAATATGCAATTAGTCCTTGACCCACCTTGAACAAAATTCTGCGTACGCCGATGGTTAAGCGTGTTAGACTCCCGATCCAAAAGTCCCAGGTTCGAATCCCACTCTGGCCCAACACTTCCATACCCAGAGTGCGCTTTTCCTAATAGTCCGGTCAAATTAGACATTTCAATTTGCATTAATTCGCATAGAGCTGAACATTGGTATATACCTTGGGGACATTATTACAAATAAAATACTAAAAGTCCCCATCGATCCGACATCTGCAAAAAAAGTTGTTCAAGGTCAAAGGTTCTTCTAGCTGGATATGTGGAGAAGACACATCAGTTGTGTCCTCATTGATATCATAAAAACCTTCATCTATTGAAGTTGATTCAACATTGGAGCAAGACTGGCCTTGGCAATTAGTACATACTGGTGAACAAAATAACCCGACTTTTTTACAGGTACATTTTGCACTACAACCCTTTTTGCAACTGCAAAAGATGGTGTTGAGAAGTCTTTCCGGAGCAGGTGGGAGTAAAGTTTGAATGGTCTCCAAAGTATTATCTACAAATTTCCAAACCCAGTCTTCTAGCTCCAGTTGATTGCCTAGCCATACTTGAACTTGATAGTATACTAGTATAGTAAAATAGTATATATAGTATAGTACTACTGACTGCACGAACTCCAATTGATAAGATTATTTACTTTTTGAAACCCGGGAAAGCTCAACACCCAACAGAAATATATGCATCGAAAAGTTTATCTGCTTATCCAAAATGTCAAAATAATAACTTATTTTTACATGCAATAACTGGCTGCGATACTACATCATCATTTTTCAGAAGGGGTAAAACAACAGTATTTAAATTATTTGAAAAAGATGATTTAATTAATTGCGCAGAAGTATTTCAAAAGATCGACTCTTCTCCACAAGACATCATCACAAACGAGATTCGCTTTCTTCTTGCTCTATATGGAGCTCCAAAAAAAATTGATTGTTTAGATAAGTATAGTTATTTAAGTTTTGTGAAAAATACACGAAACAATAAAAGAGTGCAATTATCTTGTTTTCCTCCAACATCTGCTTCTGCTAACCAACACATGTCGAGTATACTACCATTTTACATACCATTATTATTATACCATTTTCCAGATAATACAATATTTTTTAATAAAAATTATTCACAATAGATCGTGGACTATGCCTACCGGGGACACCACGTTAAAAAAATGCGCCGAGTACACTACCTCACAGGTGGTGCAGAAATGTGTGCATATTATGTAAAGTACGACTGTCATCGAAAAACTTTGTGAATTTCATTACACGTATTCTAAACTAAATTAATAGAAATTTAGGATGTCCCATAGGATTTTGCCCCATTCTCCCCAAAATGCGATTATTTCTAATAACGACAGAGACGTTGCACATATTGGAAATTAATTTCGAACGAGTAATTCTATTCAGCGCCCCCTATACAAGCAAAACAATATAAAAATTTGTGTAGAGCTTTTAGGACTTTGATTCAATCTAATTCATTTCTATGTGGTTTTAATAAATGCACGTCAGCACTTCTCATAATAAACAATAAAGCAAGGAAAACTTATTTGCGGGCATAAAAGCAATTTTTATATGCTCTTAATGCGGCCAAGCCTCTGTAAACTCTGAAGGTGCATAATGACATGGTGGAACAAAGAACGGTTTTAAGTGAATCATCCGAGAGCTGGAAATGTACAGTCAGCAGGCACATAGGAATATAAAACTGTGGTAGGTAGGGAGCCCACAGGCATTTTCGCTAATATGAATACGCGCAACTTCAGGCAGCGGTTTCATTAACCCTGGGCGGAGGAGGTGCAAACGTACAAACACTCCACGAGTACTTTAAGCTAACCATAAAGCACTCAAAGGGCGTGCGAGAGTTAGTAGTCCCTGCTTTAGCCTTCTTTAGTGCCGCTCGTATTCGACTGTGGGCTGCATTACCTTTGACCTGCTCGCCCATCACTTATTATAGAAGGGCTTGCTAATTTATGTCCGTGCCTGGGTTAAAGCCAGTTGTATACTGACGTCAGGATCGCAGCATAAAAAGCTACAAAATAAGCCATTCAGCCGTATAAAAATTGCTGTGGCCTTAATGGCTGACCACACTAGTGGTTAAGCCCAGCACCGGGGTGTCCCCGTGCAGTTGGCTGGCTTAATGGTAGCGTTGCCGTTGTGGGGGACCGGTACGTGCTAACGCCCGAGTCATAACGGTGCGGTTAAATATTTGATTAGCGTAAGCGTGCAATTATTCCAACCCAAGCCTATGTATTTTGTTTAATTGATGGAAAGGAGACGACTTGCACATCCAGCTGGGCGTGAGTCAGCTAAGATAATTAAAAAGAGATTTAGTGCCGCGTAAAAACCGTTCTTGTTTGCGCTTAATTAAAAAAAAAACACGTTTAATTAATGCGAGCCCTTTCAACGCTCAGCACATAGTTGTTTTGCGCGGAAATCAATGAGAGCTCCAACGCAGCTCTAATTGCAATTGACTTTTTCCTGACCGCGTTTTTATTTGAAAATATGCGAGCCGCCTCGTCCATCCCTGGAGCCGCAAGGTGACTTTATTAATTCTTGTATCAAGATCTCATGTGCTGCCCTACTTCGCCGGGTACACAATTGCATTTCTCATCTCCTCCGGGCATGTTTATCATGGCATTAATCCCGGCTCTGGAGTGAAAGGACTGTCTGGCTGTGTGCAGTATCCTGTTTAAACCACCGACTTACGATGTAATTTCCATGTGAATTGCAACCCAGTGGAAGGCGCAAATAAAAGACATTAAAATAATTGCATATTACATTCACTCTACCTGCGGTGTCACCCACTACAGTCGCCACCTGGTATCGTGTCGTGGCTCCTTTCAAATCGACTCGGTCCCTCACTGCTCAAGGCCGTCCCAACGTACATATCTCCGTAGACCGGGTAGTGCATTGGCATAAGAAATGGCGGCTCATAGCAAGCTGAGAAAAGGACTCTGAAAGAAGTCGTGGTGGGTGGCGTAGGGCGAATCTTTTAGTGAAGCGTTATACACCACCTGGAGAACGGGGTGCAACGTATGCAGATTTTCGTGTCCTTTCTGCCTTTTCAACAAGCTCAAGTATGTCCTTGTCGGGAGGGGATAAAAATTCAAGAGTCGTTGCGATGGCAAGCAAGGAATTTGGATTTCTTTAATTCCTGCTGAAAATGTCTGTAGGATGAATTTAGCCACAATTTAAACATTTTAATTATTCATTTCAGGGTTAATGAGCTTTATGTATTCTGGCCCTTTCCCACCAGCAGCGGGGAAAAGGCGATACGGAGCTCCAAAGTTCCACAGATTAAGCTTCTCAAAATATCGCCTTTGGCTGGCTTGAGATTTATCTTGCAGCACATGCAGATGCCTGGCGATAAGAGCTCGCTTCAAATGGGTCCGGTCGCAGTAGCACTTGTGAAATGAGATTACATCAAAGCCGCGGCTTATTAATTTTTAATCGAGCCTGCTCGTCCTCCGCATCATCCAAAAGATCTTTTATTTGCTTTTCACAAGAAAACGGGGCATCTAAAGCGAAATGGGGATAAATAAAGAAGACACTAAATCCAGAAGAACGATTTTTGGCTTATTATGTAAAAGACGCTCTCAAGACGCTATGGTTTGGTGTGGACAGCTACAACTTGCTTACAGGATGTCAGCAGGGTATGAATTTTCACTGGCTCTGGCTTGTTTGCGTACTTAAATTGCGAAGAAAAATTTAAATCGATTTACCATTCGCAACCAATTTGCGAAATAGGACCAAGAAACATTACTAAGACCACGCAGCATAAACACTTCAAAAATAGCACCCCAGCCCGACGAAGCAATTTTGTTTAGCTTGAAATGTTCACAAACAAGCTCGCAATAAAGAAGTTTGAATAAATAAGCGAAAACGCTTAGGAGCCGAACGATGGCTGCTAAGAAACTTATCAGCTCTTGACCAGAACTAAGCTAATTTGAGTGGATTTGGTTTTCATAAAGCTTGTGCACGGCCGACGGCAGGGGCTCGACTTAGTTATCACTTTGATCTCATTGGTGTTCCTGGCGAACTAAAAGGCCTTTGAGTGGAGCATTAACTCGCAGACTGCCTTGGAACGACCGGAGAAATTAATCAATGATTCGAGTCAGATTTTCCATTAACCTCTGTTTTATATCTTTTTTACGAGAAGATTTAAAATGTCATCAAGTGCCTATACGTCTTGAGGAATTAATTAGCATCTCATGCATTCAAGGTCTAAATCAACTTTGCTTTCAATTCAATCAGCATCTATTACATAAATTTATAATTTTCGTTTCACGGAGAAAAGTGGTTGAATAATCTAATTGGATCGGAATAACTCCAATGAAACGTTTCCACAGCATGTGGTACGAATTGATTGCTAACGAATTAAGTTAACTTTACTCTTCGTACTTACTTCGTTTTCGTTCTTTCTTTATTAAATTTGACTTATATTTCAGGAGCACGACAGAGGAATAGATCAAAGGAAATTGCTGAGACATTCATCATGGAAATTAAAAAGAAATTTTTTGATAATGTTATAACTTTATACTAGACAGATTGCACAAAATGTACTTAGCTCAGTGGCCCGGCCTTTTATAGGTTAATATTTTGTTAGCAAATTTCTTCAGTTTTAGATTGAATTTAATTCTCCACTTGAAGAATGGAGAATATTGTACAGTGACAATTCGTATGTGTTTACAATATTTTGGTAATGACGCAAATGACATATAATTTCAACAGGAAGGGGCGACTTGACACATTGCTCGCCAACGACATTTTGCAAACCAAGTTCCCAGGTTCTATTACCTCTGTTTTTTTTCCTTAAACGGAGAAGATATCTTCAAAACAAAATCAAGTGTGCTATGAATTTTTTTCCAAATGGATGTCTAAAGTTAAAAGGACAATTTCCATGGATAAGAAGTATTTACCTGTTGAGAAGCAAAAAGGGGTAAATGGAAAAAAGGATCCAGATAATAAAGAGCTCAAAACATGGATTAATTTTTCCTCTTGTAGCAAAATAATATCAATATATTCTTTTGAACGTTGCCAACAATTTGCGTTTGACATATCTCGTCAAAATATTGTGTATATGCCTAGAAAGTATATGAAATGTCAAAAATAAAATCAGACGAGTGATTTGAGCGCCATCTATTATTAAAACCACGAACTTATTAAACACCCCTCGTATAGCCTCTAGAGCAATTAGTCTGGACTTAATGGGGATTCAACTTAAGGCTCTTGGGTGATAATGGAACACGCTAATTGGTGTGCAATGAAACCCTACTGTATCGAGTTATTAAATATGCTTTATCAACTGCTCATCAATTTGAGGATTTTTAAGTTTTATGATATTGGTTCACCACTTTCCGCCCGATCGCAGCGTTGGGTACCTCGGCTACTTGGATCGAGAATCACTCGGACCGCTTATTACTGTTAAGGGGATAGGCCACCTTGGGGCGGTGCAAAATTCATTAAATTAATTTTTTTTTACAAGCCACCCCGCGGCTCAGACCCCAATTTTTTGTTATAGAATACACTTAACTTGCCATTTATCTAATTACTCGCCCTACTTTTTCTAGGCTACCTGAAACGGGTTGACCATACGATGCGCATACATGTTCCGTATTGCTCACCATTTGATGAGTGTATTTGATAATATCCATATAATCCAGAGTTGAAGCAGAAAAACATGTTTGCAAAACATTTGAATAACATTGCTATTGCGCGCCTGAACAGGTAATGCCTACATACGAGTATAATGAAAACAAAATTAAATGGAGAAAGAAGAGAAGCTCTGTAAATCGTGATATACGAAAGAAGACGAGATACGTACTCACGACAAATTGAATCCATTTAACACCCTAGGGAAATCGAGAATTTTTGGATATCTAAATAATGCCCCCGTTTTGTATGTGACGTGGCATGTTCCATATAAAGAAATTTCCCATTTTCTTGACCTAAATTTTCATAGCTGGGAATGAGATAAAGTCAAAGAAGGTCTCGCACAACTTCATGGCATTCCGCTAGGTTGACAAGGCAACCATATCCCGAGCTCATGATTCTCATGTCGGGCACTTAGATTCCATATAATAATTTTCCCATTCTTTTTTTCACTTATTCTGTCACCTTTGCTATCCGCAATTTATTCTGGAAATGAGGTTTTCTTAACCAGGAAATATCCTGAGCGACGAGGATCTTCTCTTCTCATTCTCCTGTCGTTTCTCTTCGTGCCATTTTCGTCGACTGCGATTCCAACTTATGAAATCCGGACGGTGGCATATCGCGTTTAATTTGCAATTAAAATTCATAACAGGACTCGCTCAGTTCCCTATAGTGGCATCAAGCGCAAAAGTACTTCCTTCTACCATTCGTGGAGCGATTTCGAAGTCCAATTAAATTTTACAGGAATCTTTCCTTTGCACGCTATTTTCCCTTTTCTGAAATCGTACCGGCATGACATGCCCGAATATTACTGGTGTGCGGCTGGCGTGCTGATAGCGCGTCCTAGTCAACCCGATAAAAGTCAGTCATCTGCTGGTCCCTTTATTGCTGCACTTGCTTCTTTCTAGTTTTATTAATGTCATCATTTCCGCTATTTTTATTTTTTCCGCATGGGGGCGTCCTTCCCAGCTCTCTGCCAACAATACCATCCTGTGTAATTTAGTCCTCAATATATCCGTCGGCACTGTTGGTAGTGATTCTCCCTTTCCGCTTTGGAGCTCAATACGTCCCTCCTGCTGTACTAGATATCAAGATGATATATTAAAAATTTTTCACCACCGCATGGGATTTTCTCTTGACGGTGGAGGGGATACTTGAAAGAAATCTGTATTAGCTTTCATTAAAAAGAAGCGATTTGTGGGGTTGCTTTACGGAAGGGGATGAAACCCAAAAGGAAACCAAAACAGGGAAATGGAATTTTTAATAAAAACCATTTTTGGCACTAAACGAATCAGATAAAGCACACTTTTCATACACCACAAAGGATAATACTACCCTAGACAAATTTTTACCAATACTTTTCATCTCTAAGACAAGAAAGGATTCTTTTTAAGCACTTTGGTTATTGTCTGTCTGTCTTCGACACATAAATCGTTAATTCGTATTATTATTACAGTTTTGGTAATATTAAAGTGAATTCCAGCTATTGCCATTAAACAAGCTTACTCTCTTCTAAACAAAAGAAACAAAAGAGGCGCTATAACATAATCAAAAACATGTTTTTCTAATTTGCATGACGGCCATTTTGAAATTCGCCATCTTGGTTTTTCCATTATTTATTGTTACAGCGGCAATAGAAATGCACACTCAGTGAATACTTCAACTCACTACCAGACGGACAGGGCATCCTTCGAGTACGGAACTCTAAAAAGGAGAGAGTGTGTGCATATCTGAGAGAGAAATAATTTCATTACCACTGATTTTCAATTTTGCGTTAAAAAAGAAAATTTTACTAAGCATTTACTTTTTGGTTATGAAATGTTTGCTTTTTGCTTTTCATGGTAAACATCAAACTGCTCTCATAAATCATTTTTTTAATCATATTCAGTTCGATCTTAATGTGAAATTTTCTTTCTGTGAAGGTACAAATACATATAATAATTTCCGATTATGTTACATGGTTATGTTCGTCCGTTTTCGTGTAGCTGCGGCTGTTTCTTTTTCAATCGATTTGTGTAGAGTAATATAACACTTATGTAGGTATATTTAAAATACTGCAAATACTTAATTATAAAACGCTTGCTTTCTAAAATTAATAAATAAGTAAATATGTATTAGGAATAAAAAATTACAAGCTGACCCAATTTTGTATCCAATTATGCATTTCCTTAATTTTGAATAATTTACGATTTTTGTTTCTTAAGTCTTCTTAGCCCTGTGGCGCTCGACGGCATAAGAAAAATTCATTTTAAACTTTTGATGGAAAATTTCCGGGAATTTAATTTTCCCCCGTTTTGTATTACACTCCCTTGTTAATCAAACATCTAAAAGGGATATAAAAGCAATGTCGTGTTGTTGAGTTTGCTTTAATTAATAAAACTTTTCAGTGCCATTGGCATCTAATACTAAAGTTTGTACATTGGTGAGACATCCACACTATTCAGCGATAAGATTTTGACTAAAGGCGACTGGATTTCGGCTTTTAGCCCTTCTCGCAAAGTAATTTCAATGAAAGGAGGCAAAGTTGTTTACAAAGTAATGGCTGTTTAACCAAATAATTCAATTTGTCCTCTTAACCCGGGTCAAAAAGGACCGCACTGTGCTTATTTACCATGAATAATGTATTCAGTAAAGGACGCTTTCCTTTTCGGGTAACTCCATTGTCAACATAATTATGTGACGCAAACTTTCCTCACAATCAATTTTCGAAAGAAATAAACACGTAACTCAAGAATCAAGTTGCCTGCCTTGTCGGTTCGTCATTAATCCGCTTATGCACGGAAAAAGCCTCCCAGGTTTTAACTCTCAATTTAATTCAGCCCCTTCCGGCAAGGATTTTGATCTCTGCTTGGTGGCCCCAAGACAGGCAGCAGGCAGGTAATAGTTAGCTACATACCTGTAGAGGGATTGTTTGGCAAAAGGCTGAAAAGTAAAAAAAAAATTAATTTTCTGCTTCGAGAACAAAGTTTAAACCCCGTTAAATTAAATTTTTGCAATTTCTTTTCTTTACTAAAAATGCCTTTATTACTTCGCTCAACAATTATTGATTTTTTTTTAAATAAGGAACTATTCCGTTCACAAATGCACTTCGAACACTAAAGCATTTTCCATTATTTCTCCACTTATTGTGACTACATGGATACTTTGACACACATCGTTTAATATATACATAGGTACATATATTTCAATGCAATACTCGTAACATAAAATGTGAAAAGGCTTTTTAAATGGAATAAGGGGGCAGTTTGGAAATTCAGGGATAAAAGAATGTGTAAGAGATAACGTTGTCATCCCCATATATTGTTTTCGGTATCTTATATTCTGTAAAAGATAGCATTCACAATTTCAGAAAGATATTAAAATTAAAATTTAGCTATCCACTTCTGACACCATTTATTTATGGGATCAAAGGTCAAGTGAGTAATCGATGGTTTAAAATTAAAAAAATTCAAGTTTTATTATTGAAATTCTTTACAGGTAAGTAGCACTTAATTACTATGATTAAATGAATTTTAATTCACTCCTAGTCTAAGTAAGAAAGTAAGTTTGATTCGCGGAATTCACGGATCACTATTCTATTATAATCTCTTTTTTAATCCACAGATTATCAGCGCAGGTAGGTAAATCAGCAGTTCGCGGCACAAAATAACTAGCGGCAGGGATTCAACACAAGAGAAAACGTCTAACTAGCAGCATAAGGACAAGAGCAATAAGTTTGGTACTCATGCAGATGCAATGATCTGGCCCAGCTGGGATTTCGGCTTAGCGGTAAGTAGAGTGAGAAACAATAGAACACAATTGATGATCTCTGCTTTTCTAGATTAGGCGAGGCCCGGCACATCTACTCAGAGTCCAGCTCCCAAATATATATAGTAGACTCGCGCTAGTGTGAACATTTGGTCCAATAAAAAATCCAATGGAGTCAACAGTGAAAATTTTACACTAATTATTTTATAGAGTGGCCAGTCTTTTGTTTTTAAAAGGCTCTTTTTAAATGGATCGCAACACAAAGAGAACAAACACCTTCTAGTTACTGCCTACATGATCAAAATTAAAGCCAAGAAATTACAATAACTCTTGAAGGAAAATCAGGAATCGTTCAACGCCAGCGATGGATGAATGCAAATATTTAAATCCACCATCTTCGTGTGGCACATTTGCCATTTGTAATTTAGTTAAATTAAAGAATGGGAGAGCTTTGATATACAGACAGACACAAGGATGGTGAGGCCGAGACAATAAGGGTTCCTAGTTGTAGGGAACCGTAAAAATTGTAATTAAAACAAATATGTAAGTATAATGCACTCCAAATGAAAAAAAATACCCTAATACCCTGGACAGACAGCACTCTTAATCAATATTTAGTAAATTATTCATTAGTAAAATGCTGACAGACAGCCATTTTTTAATCATGAACTATAAGGTGTCAGTTGCCTCTTCATCCCAGTTGTCTTTGCACTGCCAGTTTTGAATTGTTTGAACTTGATTCTTAAATGACTATTGTGCTTCTTCTTGTTCTTTGCAACGGATAGCGTAAAGTAAAGTTACAACTGGTATAGAAGTACAAAATCAGCTGAGTTCTAGCACACTTTTCCTCATTTAGATATAAATAATGAAAACAATCTGGTCATTTAGGGAATCGTAAATTATCAAGTTTTTCGTGATTTATCGGCCATGATGATGATTAGTCAGAGTTGACAGACAGCGCCTAAATTATTAATGTGCAGGGTATAAAGTTTTAAGAGAGTTTCTAAAAATCCATTCGCGTGCGGCCAGTGACTCTTGGAGCTCATGAAGTAGCTCAAGGCCGCTGTCATAATATTCGAGCAAGGTCTTCCTAAAATATGTAATTATATAACTTTGCCCTTTTGTTTGCACGCAATCAACACGAGAGGACCAAATGAGTTCAGAGGTAAATCAGGAAATAAAACGTGCTCGTACAATTATCTCGATGAGCGGACCTCGGCTGGATTTGATTGTTCCTATTAACCCAATGGAAACACAATCTCTCCTTCTCTGCTTGCATAACAGGGTCAATAATGAAGTAACCCACAAAGAATATCCACAACGCTGGTGACACTTCGAACAGGTCTACCGCAGAAAGAGGGGGGCTCCTGACGAACCATTTGATCCGGTTGAATTGTGCGGAAAAAGGCATCGACCGCCCTTTGAGGCGAGCCAGAAGGGTTCACCAGAACAAATACGTTTACATTTCGGGTGTCCGCCGCAGTTTTCGCCGATTGGCTTTCCATCATTGAAATATATCCCTTGAGCAAGTCTCGTCAGTGGATGGTTGCCTTTTATTGTTCCGTTATCTGGACTTAATGTCCGCCTCAGCATTCCGGACTTTTGCCGTCTATTTTCGCTCGCAGCTGAGTGGAGTGGAGATCTAGGGAAAGAAAGTGCCCTGGGCCTGTGGTGTTCTTCAAGAGCCCCCCGGCAGATAAATCCTGTCGGCCCATTTTATTTCAAGAGCTCTTCCCATTCAAGGCGCCCAACTACAGCTTTTATAGAACGCACAAACGGAAATGGTTTGTTCGCTAATTCGAGTGTTCCCAGAAGATGCCATTATACCACATGTGTTCAGACTCGCCAGGAACTGAAGAACCGCTCTCGGATGATTCTGCTCAATTGCTAATTAAAATTGGAATTAAACGTTTATTAACTCCGCTGAGATTTCGTTCTCACAATATCAGTGGAACTGGTAATTGCTTAGCGTTTTCGTTGATCTTCACTGTTATCTTATAATAAATTAAAACTATTATTAAAAATCAAAAAACTCGACTACGGAACAAACGAGCTGAAAAGTATGAAACAAGAGCATATTCTTTATTTTTTTACTCAATTCAAATTCACACATGCATATGTATGCAGGTAGGTACGGTGATGTTCAGAGTAAAGCCGTGGTCGCATGCGCAATAATGTATTAAGGCCTTAGACCTTCGCAAAATTTCGGCTTAAAACAAGACTCAGGATACCGAAAGGGTCTTTTATTAAGGACGCTTGACTTTTAAATTTCAATAAAACATGTTGTGTGTAAGATATTGACTCCATTTTTATTTTATTTGAAAGAATATTTTATGACATTATGTATGGAATAAAACGTCGTTGAAATGACCGTCGCGGTTTTGCTTGGTGGCACGTATTCGGAAATTGACCTAAATTTCGCACAAAAACAAATCAGTTTTAGCGACGTCAACGGCGAGCTCTACGCATAAATGATAAACAACTTCCTGTGGCCTAAACTACTAATATGGATACCGACAACATGTGATTCCAACAGGACGGCGCTACGTGCTACACAGCACATGCCACGACGGACATTATGCACAAGAGATTTGATGGCGACATGAACTGGCCACCGAGATTGACCGATTTAACGTCTTTAAACTTCTTCCTTTGCGGTTATCTTAAATCACAAATCTATGCGAATAAACCGCAAACAATTGATGACCTCAAAGTCAACAGAACGAACGCCATTCAGCAAATTCAACCAGATTTATGCGACAAAGTCATCGAAAATTGGACTTCCCGAATACGTGTCACCAAGCAAAGCCGCGGCGGACATTTTAAACGACGTTATATTCCATACTCAATGCCATAAAATATTATTTCTAATAAAATAAAAATGGAGTGGATATCATACACATAACTTGTTTTAATTATATTAAAAAGTCGAGCGTTTTTATTGAAAGAACCTGCATTAGGTAAGGTTCCCTATTAAAGGATAAAACTGATCCAACTTTGGCGCAGAAATGTTATAACTGTTATAAAGTTACTTTTGATTAGCCAAAAAATAACAACAGAGATTTCACCGAAAAAATCATCATCGAGTTTTTGTCTATGTAGTTACAACTCATAAATATCCACAAAGTCTAAATGTTTAGGTGGTATTTGTACTGTAGATGGCAAAATACCCGCAGCAGTTGTTATACCTAGTCTTCTGAAAAATTTAATTCGTGGACTTTGACCCAAACTAACGATTCAATTTAACATACTTTAAAAAAAGTGACAAGTTTCTTTCTTGCCTGTAGTTGTCATATATTGAAAGGACGGGACATGAGTTTGTTACATAGAGCCATGCCATATTAGTTTCACATCAAGGGAACACCTGTTGGTTCTATTAATTTCAAACTGTACGGAAAAGGTTCCTAAAGGGTTGGGTACATTTTGTAAAAGTTTGAAATTTTGTTTGCAAGTTGACGAGGAATATTCTAAAGTAGAAAGCGTCTAAATCCTCCAACCTCTCCTGGTATTCCATTATTTATGCCAACGAAAAATGCCGAACCCTTCAAATTCTCTGGCAGAAGGGCTCAACTGGAGCTAATGTATCATAAAATTGGAATGACATTTCCCACATTAGCCCTAAAAACACGGAAAAAATTTGTGAACAAATATTTAGTGTTCGAAGCTGGTGAATGTTTTGGTAAAACCTTTTGCCATAAGCATATACTCGAATAGCCTGGGGGGAATCGAATTTCAGTCTAAAGAACCTTGCCCCAATCTATTTATCTAGATAAAGGTAGGGTACACCACCTGAGCTGAATAAAAAGGTATTTACCTTCAGGTGTATACGCACCTGAAAAGCACAATTTCCTTTGAAACTGGCTTTCTGTATTGAACTTCACGATTCAATCTGCTTCCTTCCCATCCACGCGTGCACTGTGCAAAGGAGCTGGAAGGTCGCAATAAGGGTGGAACTCTCATTTTGGGAGACCGTCAACCAAATGGTGTAGCACGAGGCAGAATAGTTCCGTTTCAGTTAATACCTTAAATGTGAGCGCCTTAATGTGTGGGTAAAAACCTTCGCTGATTAACCATTGTATGCATACCGAATCAGGATTCATAATCCCGCATCATACAAAATTCAGCAGCCCAACACAGAGCTCATCTAAAATAGAATCAGGTGGGTGCGACGGGATTGTTGATGGCAATAAAGATGTTTGCACAAACAAATGTCAGCTCCTTTCCAGCTGGAGCTACAAAAGGACATTGTCAAAGGCATTGTGGGGGCAAAAATAAGACTGCTCTTTGTGCCAACCAATTTGTTGCGCTTCTTCCAGATACATGAGATAGCGACCCTGAAAGCGGTCGCCATCCCGATGGAGTAATATTTCAGCACGTACTCCATATAGGTACTTCGAAGGTTCAGTTGTTGTGTCGGGAAACATCACAATATGTGTGCCAGCACGTGCACAGCTCGTTCAGTAGGTACTTCTGGACAAACGCCAACTTTAATTGGATATCCTTCGCGCTTGCACTAGCCCAGGGGGAAATATGTCTTTCTGAACTATCGAATGTCGATGAATATTTTTTATCGTTTTTTGTCATCGCAGCAAGATTCATTGCCAACGCGATGGCGGAATGGCCTATGTCCTGACTAAGTGATAATTGGATTTAAAGGTGATAAACGACTTATCGGGATTTTCTATAATAATTTGTTCCTGTGTTGGCAGCTTTATTGAAATATAGGATTATCCATTAATTACGACTTGGATTTAATCAATATAAGGCATTCCATCGAATTGTTGGCATTATAAGAGGTAAATCACATAAATCGAAACATTTTAATATTTTTCTTTTAAATAGATATCTTGAATGCAGTCTGCAATTAGCGGAAGTATCTGGTTTCGCACGTCACTTAATAAATATTAATTAAAAAATCACCGGATTACCAAGCATGAATATTTCTCAATTAATAAGGGAAAGTATGTAAGTATGTCTATTCGACATATTTGATTCTTTTCACGATTTTCATAAAACACTTTGTAAGCACACAAACACAGTGATAGACATCAGCGAAATAACTCAAAAACCATTCACAAAACTGCTCATCAACAAAGTTGGAGTACTTTTCAAAACCTTTAAAACGCTTTTTTTAATTTTGTTCTAACTCAAACGAATGCCGAATTATTTGAATAAAAACCGCTGTAGACACATTTTTCAATATATCTCCGGACGCGGCCAATCGAAATTCTCTACAGGCATTATAGTTCCGAAAAGCTCCCCAAGAATCGTCGACGTCGTACCATTTGCATTGTCAACTTAGGGAATCCCGACATACATATGTAGCCCCTGGAGACTTTTCCCCACTGTGTGACGAATCCAATTTTGTGATTGGACATTTTCAACTTGAACGGATATCCATTTAATTGAATAGGCAGATATATGGGTTTTTTTTAGGGTCAAGATAACGGTAAAAAGTCCGTACCCTTCAATCACGCCTAACCGTTTGCAATGACTCCAGACATTGAACTCCGAAATCGACTTTAGTTCTCCAATACTCGTAAGAATAAAATGGGAGATAACAGAAAAAATAAAGTGCAACGCAGTGGAATAGGAGACTATAAAAGGCGAAGGAAAAGTACAGAGCGAATCGCATTAAAGAGAGCGAAGATGATTTTCTAGCTTTAGTACATCATCGATTGTACAATAAAACCGTTTAAATTTAAAAGTTTTTTACTTATTTTATCATTATTAATTTTATGCCCAAATTCAAGAGAAATCATTTCATACCTCATTTCATAAAATCGGTTCGGACGTTTAGGAAATACGGTGGAACAAACAAACAAAGAAACGTAGAAGCATGCCACATTATACTCTCCACCTTGAGTAGGCAGGTAAAATTGTTTTGAGCCAAAGGTTGTATGTCGAAGGGATTTCTCTTTTTCTTTTGTTGTTCCTAATTCAATAATAGTATTGTACTTTTTAGATTCCTTGTTTCTTAATATGCTATCCTGTTTGAATCTTCCGAAGCATATTTTAAGGATTTCGTTTAACAGAAAGCAAAAACAAGGAACGATTACGGAAAAAATCAAAATATTTTTGTGTTTTCTGCGAAATGGGGTCCAACTCCCTTGTTGTTATTATGTTTTCCCCGCTTGCACTTACATAATCAAAATTTCGTAGTTTCTTAACTTTACGACTTATGTATACACTTCGACCGTAACAAACAAAATTTAAAATTTTATCGCAACCGTAAAATTTCTCTACGTTCCCGTCATCTGATTTGAAACAAATCCCCGCGACGACTTCCAGCCGCGTAAGATTGACCCGCTATTGTACTTTCAGCTTTATAGCTTTTAAAGCATAAAACCCCCTGTAACGGATCGAGATATATTTTAGACGGTCCGACTGGTTAAGGGTAGGTACTTTGCGTTTTAGAATTCCAGCCGGTGGAATCCTTAATTTCCCTATAAAATGAAAAATGCATAAATCTTTTCTTGTAAGAAGAACTTTGTCTTTGCCTGGGTTTTATTAAAGTACCAGATGGCGGAGATACACTTTCTGGAGCTCGTGGAATAGTCCCAAAGACAGCGGGGATTAATTAACAATAAAACAAAAGAATAGCAAAGATTCCAGTCCTAACTCTTTGAAGTTCCACAACCATGGATCAGTGGTGCCAAAATGAAAACCATTTTTCAAAGGAAACCACGTATGCTTCATATACAGCGCAATGCCCTAGCTAGGATAAAGTGCCGGCCACCTCTCTCCATCATTTCAGGTTTTAAGCGGAAAGGATGAATCGGTTACATCAAAGGATTTTTTCCTGTATTGCCGAAATTCTCCTGACGTACATTTTTACGACGAGCAGACGATGGCATGATAGTTTCCGAAGCAGCGAAGCATAACTGGAGTAGAAAGTGGTGGTTGTAAATGAAGCTTCTGGACAGTTAGAAGTCCGGATTCATGCTAAAATATGTTCTACAAGCGTTGATTTAGGAAACGATTTGTCATGACATACATTTACACTTTTCGACACCAGACCAAAGAAGTGGCTTGCTTCAGATAGTGAACAACCAAATCGAAAGCACAGCAATTCAAGCAATGAAAAAAATGGATACAAGCCGGCGATTTTCCTGTGAGTTGACACCCTGCAGATTGAAGAAAATGTTCCTTTACATGATTTATGCAAGGTTTCAAAGCTGTTCGCTGCAGTGAGACAATTTGTGCAACTCCAATGGCACATCGTATCACCCGCATCGTATTTTATTAATTCGCCCCCTCTTGCCCGGTCTGTTGATAAATCGCAATAATCCTGTGGCAATATCTTCCTGGCGATGCGATGTCTCGTATCCTTCGTACAAGCACTGGGGAATAAAGTTTATCACTACGGGGTTCCCTTGATGTGTAGGAGGATAATACCCCCAACTTTCATTATTTGCTTCGGAGTCTCGGAGGCTGTCGTGAATGTTTTAGGAGTTTAGCAGAGGATTACTTTGATACATTCCACTTTTATTCTACATCAGTCGAATTCCCTTTTCCTGCGTGACATGAGTGCTAACGACTAACGGCCCAACTTGCTCTCTCGTATAGGGACTAGCAGACACTGAACATAGCACCCTGGGAGCACTAAGTATATGGGGAACATTACCAAGAAATTTAAAGTAAATTATCTCAACTGTGGCTTACTGAGTCACATCGCCTATGCTAGTTAAGCGTAATTGACAAGTTTTCAGACATACATATACGATAATGTTATACAGGTAATATTTACAGCTATACCATAGTAGTTTCCTACAGGCTGTTGGTAAGATCCTACATAAAATACAGTTTCAATATGTATACGAATTTCCAAGCCGTTATGTAATATACCGCACTATGCTCGTCCATATGTAGCTAAATGTTGCAAAGCAGAAACTCCCGTTTATCGGTGCCGTTTTAGGCATACAATAATATGATATACCAAAAGCATATTACACACAAGCCACATCTCATTTATAACATACAAATATAGATTTACTAAATAGACAGACTTCCAGTTTTATATCGGCCTAGGTGAAATCCCGACTCAAGTACATATACATATAATTTAGAGGAAGGGACTTAATTTATTGTATTGATTGCTACCCAATTTCTTGTAAATGGTATCATGAACAGTTTGAAAGCGAATATCTATATTAAATATGTAGATGAAGATAGGCCAGTGTAATTAGAAGGGCTTCGATGTAATACGTTTGACTTTTGAATCAACAATGAAAGAATTTGAATAGCCACGAGGCTATTTGTAAACCAGTGGCGAGAGCGTTGGCATAAGGGGACCTACAAGGTGGGCCAAAAGAAGTCATCCGATGTTGTTTGGCTCTCATTTTTTTTCTACATGAAAAACTTCGATTCTGTTTTTTGATTATGTTTATTTGAACCTTTAGAATTTTATTGGTCAAGTCGAGAAGATGATATCGGCCAAATGGGCGACGTCATAATTGATTGCCATACGGGCTCGTATTGGCATTTTTCATCACTTCGGCGAAAACTTCGGGTGGCAGATTCTCGCACTCGTGTCGAATGTTGTCCTTGAGGGCTTCCAGGATCTCGGGCTTGTTCACGTAAACACGGGACTTAAAAAAACCCCACAAAAAAAGTCTGGAACGGTTATCTTGCGGGCCAGTGCAAATCGCCAAACCGAGAGATGAGGCGACCCGGGAACGCCGCCTTCAGAATATCGGTTGTGGCAATCAGTTGTGACGGCGTCCAGTTGGCAAATTACCTATATGGGGGTTTTCGAGGTCGGTGATTACGAATCTGAAGTCAGATTTTCAAAATTCAAAATGGCGGCTCCAATATGGCGGACAAAAATTCCGAATTTCTATTAATTTGATTGAAACTGGTTACTCGGGGGATTTTGGGATCGCTGATTACGAATCTGAAGTCAGATTTTCAAAATTCAAAATGGCGGCTCCAATATGGCGGACAAAAAAATTCGAATTTCTATTAATATCACTAAAACTGGTTACTCGGGGGGTTTTTGGGATCGCTGATTACGAATCTGAGGTCAGATTTTCAAAATTCAAAATGGCGGATCCAATATGGCGGACTATGGTTCATACGTTGAAAATATGAAGTGAAATCTCATGTAATTTGGTTTTTGAGGTTATTGCTTACGATTAAATTAGAGAAAAAACATCGTAAAAGAATTGTACAATTTATATGATAAATTCATTAGTGTAAATATAAACTTTCCACGAAAAGTCTGCTCTTGAAACTTTAAACGCATTTTTCTCGAAATATCATTTTCTAAAAGTGTCATGGGCCTAAACAAAAAACTATTCAACCGATTGCTTTGAAATTTATATATGTTCTTCTACTTATTAATAGTTATCGTCCGTACCAAAATTGCTTATTTTCGAAAATATTTTCTTATTTTTTTTAAACGATTTGTACCAAAAAAAACCAAGATTTTCGTAACTTTTTTTTCTGCAGTCCGCCATTTTTTTATTTTCCAATGAAATTGATTAATTCTAGTAGGGACGATAGCGACAGACCTACTGAACAATATTCCATTCGATTTTTTTTCGATTCCCTAAAAAGAGGTAAAATTAATGCGTTCACGTGAGAATACGCCCTTAATATCGCGCCACGTGTTTTTCCATAAAAATTAGTCTCATTACTCAAGTTGCAGTCTGTTGCAGCCAGTTTTTTAATATGTTATATTTAACATTGTACACTATCAGTTCCTTGTCGAAACAAGACAGGACCTCGGGGGGATATATTTAAAACTCAATTTGAAAATCGATTTTATATAAATATAAAAAAAAATATACTACATACTTGTCGCGAGATTTAAATATCACAAACATAAAATTAGCATCAATTGTGCATAAGCATAAATTCTACATACCTCCAGAAATTGAATCCATTTTACCGAATTCGAATTGAACTAGTTTCCTCAGTTTCGCAGCACTTCAAACAGGAAAGAATTTTTACACGCGCACACTTTTTTCGTGCGTACTCAACGGAGGCTGAATGTCGACTTATGTCCAGGCGACCCTAGAGCAGGTATTTACCTGCCCGGTCCGGAATTATGTTCTAGGACTATCCCTAAACAAGATCTTATGGACGAATATACACAACTCAAAAATTTAATTTTTGGCCAGCTTTTTGGGATTCTGCCCCACTGTGAGACGTCCCGAGTTCGAATCTCATCGGAAATTTCAAGCAACAGTTTTTCACTTAAATAAAAAGTTTAAAATGTTCAGTCTGAATTTGTTGTTGTTCAGTTGAATTTGAGATTTTGAATGATGAATATGAAAATATTTGTTTCAAATACGTTTTCAGTTTAAATTAAAGGGCCCACATTTTTGGAATAATAATAAAATAAACGCGGGCAGACGCTACGGTACACCACTGGAGAGGTGTACATACCTGTACAGGTCGACCGTATATCGTAGCATGTGTGAGAAGGTCCGGTATACTAAGGAGGCCTTCAGTACACCGTACCGGTCGCCTGCGCATGTTCAAGAAAATGCACAGGTCTATTCCAACACACACTCCGGTGAACCTGCACAAGTAGACCTCTCCGGTGGACCGTAGCGTGTTTGGCCGGCTTAACTTACTACAATATCGCCAAGAGAGGTGGAAGAGGAGCCTCTGAATCACGAACAATCAATCCAAACAAATAAATTGCTACAAATGTCGTCAAAACATTCAATTCATATTAATTTGTAAATACATCACATAAAATATTGTAAAATTATTATACTAATACGTTCAAAATGTGTTTACGTTAGAATATTGTCGATGGGTTCCTTATAAATATATCGGGTGAGCAAAGATTGATATTCTTAAGATTTAGCAGAACTAAACACTTTCGCGCATCACTCACCCTCGTGAAGTCCATTGGGTTTAATGGATGAGCGCGCACTTTGCGACGTGTAAGTATGGCGACTTTTCAGTTCCTCTAGACGGAGACTTTTTGACATAACTATCAACCTTTCTTCACTTTTTATGATCGTGAGTGCATTAATGATTGTATGTATGTGTTCAGCCAAGAGTTGTATTAGAAGCATAGAAAAAGATACGTTGACAAAAATTACACAGGTTGGACGCGTGTATGTACATAATTATTTTCGAGTGCATTCAAAAATGTAGAAGCAAAGTATATGTGTATTTGAAGTGAAATATATGTATACTCTCAGTTGACTGAATCCTCTAATTGCCCTTATCACAGCCCTTTCAGTTCACAGTGTAGGGTAGACTGGGTACGGTTGTGCCAGGGTACGGTTGTGCCAGTCGTTATATTAGCGAAACTATTAGGAATATCGCGGAGGGTGCAAGGCGAGATAGGAGCGGCGTGCCCGTGTGCACGTGTTTCACAATATTGCGTTAGCCATCGCGCGACATTAACGCTAGTAGAGGCCTATATTACTTTTTAACTGCTAAATGTAAATATTTTTATTTGATTTCTTTTAGTAATTGTTGTTATATTTGTACAGATAGCGTAAAGAGTGTTTTTCCTCGTTATAAGTTATACATTAGTAGTTAAATAGCAGTGATTACTTTTTACGTAGATTATTGTGTAGTGTCATGGCGATTGGTTTTTTGTGAAGGAGTGTGTTGGGTACGGTTGTGCCATGTCTTCTGGGTAGGGTTGTTTTCCTGATTTTAATATAACATTTATTAATATTTGTTTTTGTTTACCGTTATGCATAATTAGAAATGTTTAGTGAAATGTTTTGACTGATTTTAATATGGAGACTGTTATAATAAGTAGATGCTACAGTGCCTTATTAGTTACAAGCTATTGAAGTGTTCTCAGATTTTGTTTCTTTTGTTACGTCAATGTTTAATTTTTCCAGAAGACGATTATATTACTATGTTAGCTATTACTTACAAAAAAATTGTGATTTTAGACCATTTTGGTGTATTTTTGAACCTTGTCAATACCGACCTCAAGCACTGTCACAACCGACCCCAGGGTGGGGTCGGTTGTGCCACTTTTTCCTTTTTTGTAAATTGTCGCCTATGACTTAATCCATTGTACTTAGGGACACATTTTAGTATTTATACAGTAGCCAAATGTACAGTTTACTATAAAAAACACCTTTATGCCAGCTAACTGACATACTAACAAAATTATGGGCGATCAAATGAAAAGTGGCACAACCGTACCCAGTCTACCCTACCAACAATTTATTGATCTTTGTATTATAGTTTTTCAAAAGTTTGACAATATTGTTTTTTGTTCGTGCGTTTAAGCATTCCCATCCTTCAAATTTTTCAAAAGATTATATTGGAAAAATTTAACTTCACTTATTAGCGGCCGATATTCTTTCTGTAGTGACATATTACCCTAATTAAAGTGGCAAAATGGGGTAATGTGCCACTTTTACGACAACATTTTGAAGATTTTATTTTGGGTGCTTTCGAATTTCTTTTTGTAGTTGTTAGAAGTGGACAATTTTACATTTTATGTTCTAACAAACACACTGCAAAACTCTCTCCTTTTCTCCACACTGATTTAAAAATTGTAGCATGTATTTGGCTAGTTAATAAAAGAACAAGGTTCAATATTTGCGTCTTAATCAAAGCAAGTAGCAAATTCCCAACAAGATGTTCTTTGAAACCGAGACCAATCATTCCTCTTAAAATAAGTTTTCTTTTTTAAATTTATATTTGTTTAAAATATCTTGGGTTAAAGAAATTTCTACAAGTTCCTATTGTTTGTTTGACAAGTCGCGACAATTAAAGCCAGGAACAATTTTTTATACCTCTTCATTTGGCTCGCGTCAACTTTTAATGTGAGGACAGCAAAATTCTTCTTCCTCTAAATTCGTGTAAGAAAAATTTATTTTCGTGTTTTCTAAGCAAAAAAAACGCATCGGATGAAAATTTCTAACTACGACTGTTGAACATGCGGGAAGAAAAACAAATAGAAAAGCTATCTCTCGCCGCCTGACGGTATTTTTCACTTTCAAAAGCAAGAGATTCTCCGACAGCTAATGCAATCCTTCCGTCAACTTACAAACGCACAGTAATCCTCTACAATTTATAAATATTTCAGTCTCACATTTCTGTTGCCAAGCCAATCACCGAGATCTCGATGTGGGAAAGAAAGGCTTTAATTAGAGGAGTTTCCCCATTACAGCGTCTGATTCCTTGTAGCCAGACCAAATTGGTGACTGTTGGTATGACGTTGCAAAGAGACGATGCGCCTTGCAATCGCCACTAACAAGAAATAAGTACTTGGTGGAGAAAAAAGCAAATTGAAGCAAGTGTTGCACTAATTAGGCAAAGTGCCAGCTGACTATTTCTGCCAGCGTTGGTACTCGAACGCAAAAAAAAATAAAATCTAAGAGGCCAAACAAAACATATCGGAATCTGTTCTGCTCGACGTGGGCCATGGATGGGAACAAATCATTGCGCCGCAGACGCATCCCGTGCATGCAATTGAAGCAACAGAGCGGTGAAATTAATTATAAAGCCATGTCAATTTAATAAGATCGTCCGACCCCGGATAGATGATTCCACTCTCAATTAGCCGAAGGAATAATAAACAAGTGACCGCATCACCCGTCAGGCTTATTTGCAGAAGCTCTTACCACACCGGACGATAGGTCTGTTTGAATTCGTGATTCCGAACACACTGCATACTCTCTTCATAAATATTGTTACAAACTAATGTTTGCTTTCCTGCACTGCGTGGGGCTGACACGACCAGTTGCTTACCTGAAAAATAATAAAATACAAGATTAGAGATGCTTAGGACTTAGAGTGAAATCTGTTTTAACAATTTGAAAATATATTTCATAATAAAGAAGGTTAGAGCGCTTGCGTTATTAAAATTTTGCACAATAATCTTCTAATGTCACTGGTGTGCAAACTGTCACATAAAAATCAATTTAATAAAAGCGGACCATGAATCCAGCCAATATAAATCTAGGCTAATCTATGTTGCATGCAATTTGAACACCACAAAAAATATCTAACCTCCGGAGGTGTGGAATCTGGCACTTGTATATTTTAGCAAATTTTCGGTGCCATGCCTCAAAATTACTCATATTGATCGACCAGCATCAATTCGCCAACCTTCAGCTGGGCCAGTTTGATTTTAATGCCAACAAATTCAGAGTTATTTATACACTATGCGTTTGCTGCGTTTTATTCTTGATGGAATAAACATTTAAAATGCAGAAAATTATATTTACATCATTTTGACAAGTTGTTATGCAGCAAAAGATATCACAACCCTTGCAGATATTTGTTGTTAATAAGGCTTTTTTATAACTTTATGTACGCCATAATTACGAAGATAAACTATTACATATAAAATGCCGCCAACAGGGCATTCTGAATAATTTTCTTCCGTATGTAGTTCTGATGCATTGGATTCACTAAACTGAATAAAGCGAACAACGCATGTATCAGCTTCATATCTCGTCTGCGTCGACCGATATGCAAGACTCTGCAAGAGAGATCACTCTAAGAGTATTCTCGATTAGAAAATATATAGTATGACGAATGATAGAATGCTGTTGATTTATTTCAACGTATAAAAGTAAGAATTCTATTGTCTTTATTTTAACCAGAATTCACTAGAAGTTTAGTTAAAGGAATTTGACTTTCTAGACTTAAGAAATCTGCGTGAGACTCTCGCGCGTTAGAAGTGCCAACATCTTAGGTTCCAGAAACAGCAGACATTTATTGACAAATTTTATTAATTCAGTTTTAGGAAATGGTTATGTGGATTTTAATTGAAAAAAATCTCTTGTAATTAAATACATTTCTTTTATTCATCAATTTCCATTAATTCATATTCTAAGAAAGAAATTATTTATTGGGGCAACCCAAATGACGT
Organism: Neoitamus cyanurus; assembly: GCA_947538895.1. Classification (NCBI taxonomy): domain Eukaryota; kingdom Metazoa; phylum Arthropoda; class Insecta; order Diptera; family Asilidae; genus Neoitamus; species Neoitamus cyanurus. The sequence continues at coordinate 17,013,996 of OX384544.1, forward strand.
CCTCGTATTAAATTTCATAAAAGTTTCTTCAAATTGAGGAATTTCGGCCGCCATATTGGGTCCGCCATTTGAATTTGGTAATTTTGATGGCATATTCGAAATCAGCGACTCCAAAAACTGCCAATACGGAATTTCTGGGCCATCACTAGAACGTTTTCTGGAGAAAGAGAAGCGTTACACTGTTTTATTACACGTTATTATATAAGGTTTCACAATAGCGGCTCCAAGATGGCTACCTAAAAAGTTAAACTTCAAGGACAGCAATGAAAATCCACACTAGGGAGTCGGGGTCGCTGAACTCGAATCTACTAACGAAATATGGAAATTAGAAAGGGTGGATTCAATATGACGACCGAACAAGTTCAATTTCAAAGAATTGCTATGAGAACGAGTCCTTTTATATTGTTGGGGTCGTTTACCTCGAATTAACTGTCGAAATTTGTAATTTTAAAGATGGAAGCTCCAATAAGATAACCGAAAATTCTCAACTTGATCGAATATCCGTGTAAATTAACATATAGAGGATTTGGGGGACGCTGATTTTAAATCTGCTATCGAAATTGTGAACTTTAAGATGGCGGAAGTTATCAACGTAAATAAATTCTCGTAAAATTAGGTCCTTACGATTTGTAATTCCGAAATCTGGTTTTTTTCTAAGCTCATAAGTTTATTTATGGTACACGATTTTAAAAAAAAAAAATTGTATTTTGAAATTAACAGTGGTAAATTTTTGGCATTTTGGCAGTTCAAAATCTCTTTTTATTGACTTCATTTGACAGAATACAATCCATAAATGTGAAAACCACAAAAGCATGCACAGAAGAACAACTAACATAGAATGAGGCCTATGAAGTTTCCTTCATAATAATAACGGATGGAGCATGGCTACAAGTGAATTAGTTAAAAATAGTATATACATATACTCGGACGAGTAAGCTACCACCACTTCTCACCAAGCCTAATGAATATATCATATAGATTAAAGTGCCATTGCAGGCCTAACTAGTTTAGGGTATGACAACTAATTTTGTCCTGGAAGCCAAACCAATATTTCGCATTGCACTTCGTATAAAGTGGTTCGGCCTAATCAGAATTATTTCGTCCTATAACGATGGAATAAATATAGTCGCAGAGCAATGTAATTCCTCATTAGTCTTACTCACCAGTTTATGTATTTTATTTAATCTGGCAACCTAAACCTTTTCATCATGCATAACGTGCTCTCTAACATCAGTATAAAATTTGTGTAGTTCATTTTCACCTAAATGTATAAGGATTATTAATTAAGCTCATTATTTAGCATCCAATACACGTTTGCTTTCATTTGAAGTGCGCATTAGAATGTAATTAACGATTTAAATGTGAACGTGCACGGAAAACATGAACTTCGCAAGTTCCAGAAGTTCAATGGTGTTCATTAAAACTGGCTACTGTCCATCATAAAGAATCAATGGAGCAAGCATTGATATCTTTTTGCACACATTTTTTCTTTTATTTAGTATTGATCGAAAAGAACTGAAAAAAAAAATAAATTTCTATAAAAACTTGCTCATTGAATTAGTTAGGATAAAGGATAATAATTTGGTTTCCTTGAATTAGGTTATAAAAGGTGTGTGTTTTTCCTCTAATTCGTATAGAAATCAGGATTGAATAATGAAACACCCGAAGTTACTTGAACTTCTTTCCATCACTCATTCACTTATAATTCCGCTAACTTGCTAAAGTTCGCCTGGAGGATATTCTAAACGCACTTTATTTTATATGTCAAGAGGAAGTTTCCACCATCTTTCGTGCTAATAAAGTGTTTGATATTTTTAAGAAAATGGAGCATATCTCCGTGTCATTGAATACATTTAGCCCCCCCCCCAAAGAATCCCGCCCGCTCAACGCGCACGCATGTTTGCTTGTTTACGCGTGAAGAAATTTTTGTGTCCCCTTTGAAACGCGGGAACACCTCAAAAGCCTCATTTTTGCACAATCAAGTGTTGTTCTGGCAGCCGAGCTTCTTATGTACAATCCACTTAAGTGCCAAGAGCAAATGAACATTAACGAAACTAGGAGGATATTTGCAGACATTCGCTTCCATATTTCGTACACTCTTCGGCGGTGAGGTATTTGCTAAGTTCTTAAAACTTTCTGCGCCGCCTACGGGCTTATCTAGGTTATCTGATATATCTGTGCTGTTCATAAACACAAGCGCAGAACAAGGGACTATCCTGGAGACGAGCAACTTTAATATTCGACATGTACTTAAAGCGGCTCCACTTCCTGTTCAGGAACAATTCCGGTCCACCAGCATCCCGCTAGGTGTGTGCTACTAGAAGGTGGCCGTGCTCCTATTTCAGTACTTCAGAGCTCCTCTTTTCCAGGGCGCTGCCTTTGTTTATTTTTCCACTTTATTCCGCAGTCTGCCTGTAATGGGAAAAGCTAAGATGGAAATATAAGCTCGTTTACGGGGTGTATTAAACTCCATTTCGGCAACTTTTTCTGGGCGCCCGAAACATTTCCTCCTGCCGAACAAATAGTTTCCCATCCCATGCTCCTGCCGGTGTGACGCTTCCTGGCAAGGTGGGAAAGAACTCTTCCCGTTCTATGTGTTTTTACATTTCCCATCGCGTGAAGATAATATGTATTTTCAGCGAAATTCAAAGGTAATTTAGGAATTCGTAAGCTGAATAAACTTCGTAGGGCGCGCTAGAATATTTTTGCGCACCGACTATTCTTGCCGGCAAGCCAGCATTCCCGGCGTTTTCCGCTAACTTCGAAGTAATGCAAATTTACATAGCTTCGCAAAGTAATTAAACTTGAAGAGTTGTCATTTTTAGGATAGGCCCTTCCTCAAACCTCGGCCGCAGGGCGAAGGGAACGCACCGGGCGAACATAATTAACATGTTCTCAGATTAAGCTATATTATCCTAATTTGCCAACCCAAAACTTGGGCCCGAGCAAGTGGCAAGAAGAAGCATCTCCGGAAGACAAGTTACTAGAATAAAACGAAATTTTCATAACCACAAACAAATTACGCTACACATAGAAGCTGCCACATAGGCGAATGTTGCTCGAAAGTCATTTATACAAATTTATTCGGCAACTTGCAAGACAGATTACGTCGTACAAGCATTCCGACGGTTTCGCGGTTGCTTTGCTATCTGCTTGGTGGAACCATGCTGCAAGTGGTGTTCTCCCCGCTAAATTAAGCCAACGCTTATATGTGGTGAAGTTTTTATTTACTCAAACGAACGAACGCTAGTAGATGCGGTGGCCGAAACTTCGTGAAATAAGGGCTGTTTTGTTTTATGACTAAACTGTCAGTAGGAGGCAGTCCTCTAATTAGATTGTAAATTAAAATTTCTTCATCTACATATGTATGTATTTGTGGCTGGAGAATTTTAATAATTACAAAATATGACACATAGGTACTTGTGCTTGCAATATGTTAATTACTTATTACCAAAATCAGCACGAACTTAGTTCTTTCGAATGTTAAAACCTTCTTGCAAACATAAATAATGTATGTAATTCAAATTCACATACGCCACATTTCAATTCGTTTTTAAAATTGAAAATGTGCATTAGGTTAAATTGGTCCCACATGTAATTTAAGATTCACCAAAATACAGGCCAAGACAGTGGCGTAACCCAAAATTGTAACATCCAGCGTGGGCTCCTTCCCACTCCCTGACAAAATGTAATATGTATAGAAAATACCGGTATTAATTTTACTGGTTAATGTACGAATGAGCAGGGGTATTCGTACAAATAAGTAGATAAGTAGCTTTCGTAAAAAAAATAATAAGTTTATACCTTTAAAAATCAATGACGGTTGAGCCTGATTGTACAGCAGCGTTGGCCAAAAAGTATCACTATGTTAGAAGACGCAATTTTTTTTGCAAAATGTGTCAAATGAGATTAATCAATGGAGGACTATACTATATATGCCCTTCAATGACATGGAATAATTGTGTCAATGTTCTTGCGGAATAATTCGGCAGTGATTTTAACACAATGTGCATTTCAGCGCTGATTTCCCTGACGTTCCTTACCAACTGGGCCTGGCCGCGCACCTCAAGAATACAGGAACAACATGGGATCGTGTGTTGCTTGGCGTGGAGTTTAATGTCGCTCCGTCAATCCCGAATTTATGAATCGCACTGTAACTCGGAAACGGTTGAGATTCTGAAGGCTGCTGTGTTGTTGACTTTCCGTAGCATTCTGCTGAAGGGTTCGAAGTGACCGTAATTAGTGCGATGACTATTGAGATCTCACTTTGCGGGGGTGAGTGTTAAGGGAAATACTGTGTAGGAATTCGGGACAGTCGAGAGAGTCGAGAAGCCGGTTAGTACTTGATGGATGAAGATAACATCTGCGACATCGGCTGGAGGTTAATCACTTTTAGCGGGCTTTCATATGTATTAAGGAAGGTTGAAGTTATCTGTCCAAAGAAGGTCACGCAACGCAAAGCGGACAAATCTACGCTGAACTGCGTCGATCCTGTTAATGGGGGCGGTTTGGGAAGGGGACAAGATCTTACCTGAACGGAAGTTGAGCTCACTGTCACAGATACCGAAGGGAGTTAAGGTTCGCCTAAGAGAACATAGGATCTAGGAGAGGTGGAGGAACGTTTGCGGGAGTAAGTGATCGATTAGCATTTGGATACATTGAGATCAAGGAAGTTTTTCATGCACCAGGTGGACAAACTGATGAGATCGTTTTGAAGTAGGATAGAGTCATATGTGTTGGTAATTCGATTAAAGATTGTCATGTCATCAGCATAAATCAAAATTTCGAAATGATTGATAACCTTTTCAACATCATTTATGGTTTGTATGAAAATTAAAGGACCAACGTGACTCCCCTGTGGGACGACGGAATGGGATATAAATGGGTTAGAAAACATGGGGTCAAAATGAACCCTGTAATGAAAGTTACTAAGATATGATTTAATCCACGAGATGAAAGCTTTCCATTGCTTGTAAGGTGCGAGACACAAAGCTTGTTAAATTGGTAGTTATGGACCTATCTTTGAGGAATCCATGTTAAGATGAGGACAAGATGGACTTACAGTGGAAGGACATGGAGTCTTAGATAAGGCTAATGATAGTGGCCATAAACTTTTGATTACAGCTGCGGATAGTCTGTGCTGATTTCGATTAATTGTTGTAAAGTGAATCCTTTAATTTAAAAAAAATAATTGCTTTTGAAAATTTCAAAAATATGATAATGTCTTGGAAACCGTGAGAGTGTTAGGGTTAACGGTAAGGTTACATTTAGATATTCTGGCAAGTAATTATCATATATACATGCCTGTAAAAGAGATGAATAAAATATCATAACAATATTCGGCAATATTACTCTTTGCGGTCATGATTAACACTGTATGTACCTTAATAATACATCTTCGGTGTTCTTTTAGCAGTAATATATCCCAAAATGTTTGGAATCCAACTAAAACGACCAAGACGGGGAAAATACTTTGAGATAATATCCCGCATGTTGACTGCAAGTAGTAGCACTGATTATTCACCATAGTGTAAGATCGCATTTTATACACCAACATATGTATGTTAAATTAGATCGCAAGCAGAATTGAGTCTAAATACACATTGAAATCAAGTTCGTTCAATTTTTATTAGAAAACATATAGAGCACTTTTTATTCCTATTTATAGAAAAAATTAAGCAGATCTGTGCTTCGACATTTATTTTGATGCGGTTCTCCTAGAGCTGCCCTATATATTTGAAAATGAAATCTGCGAAAATGTTACCTAACTCATCATGTTTAGTCAAATGTACCTAATAATACTTCACATTCAACAACTGTGACTCTAATAAATTTCGTTTAAATTCTAAAATTGTAGAAATGCAACATTCTGATTCCTAAACAATCATCTCGGTAATTCATGAAAATTTCAACCCAATTCCGGATAATTTGTCACAGGTGGCAAACAAATCACACTTCCGGCAATAAATATTTCGTGTGCCCTCAGAGAGTCAGCAACATTTTAGTGATCTATGGGATCTTTAAAATCACATTTAGGAATATAAATCAAGAATAAAATCAATTTATCTTATCTGCTCGCGCATTTCAGAATTCGAACGATTCAATTGCTACAACCGATCGAAGTTTGCCTCATTGATCTCTGCGATCACGACGATGGGCGGGCAATCGGCGCATACATCGTCTTTGCCGCCGGCGTTCCAACAATGCAGCAAGCTCGCCTGCTAAGAATTTGGCACGAGACACCAGCTGAAAACTACTCGCATACCATAAATCTTGTGGAGGTTTTACGACCACCGTAATTTCGTGTTTTCGTGGGAGGCATCAGTAAACATATTATATATTTTTTTTTAATTTTTAATTTTTTTTTTGTTTCAGAAAAATTAATTTCATTGATCCAGCTTTGGTTAAGAAGAAGTTAATGCATTAAAAGTGTGATCGGTATGCGAGAGCCTCGTGACGATTCTTTATTCTTTGCGATCTTTGCTCCTCTGGGAACCGAACCGGCATTGCCTTGGCCGTGATCCAAAATACATGTCACCAAGAAACTCATTGGATTGCGCAACGACCAAGTAATTTGTATTGAAAGCACCAGTGCGAACAGTGATGAGCGGAAATTAATATCCCCCGCATTTTATTTGAAGCGGTTAAAAATAGTGTGCCGCGCTGCTGGGACACAATACGTCGCTTTCCGCGGCTTCAAAAATATGGTGCTGGGAAAGATAGGAGGAAACATAGGTAATCGAAAATAAACACGAATTTTTGGGAAATTGCTTTATGTTTCTCCGCTCGGCTCTGTCAGGGTATTTGTTTAGCTTGAGAAATGTTGGCTTTTGTCCAGGAAGTGCCCCTCTGTCGGCTTTAGCGTTTTAGCGCGAGGTCGCAAACCAATTGTCTGCGAGGATGAGAACTATACCAGTTAGAACCACTTTCAATTAATTACTTTTCCCCTAACTACAGAGATTAGAAAAATTTCAACAGACACTAAAATACACGTGAGACATTCAAATGGATTTATCACACTTTTTTAATTTTTTTTGAAAATTTGAATTTGCGTTCATTTAAGTAAACAATTTCATTAATACTCTAAAGTGGCCATTACACGACTCTGAGAGAGAAATAAGAAAATTGTTCAATGAGTTTTACGGCAGTAGTTAGCGATTATCTTGAAAATGAGAGAATTCGGCATTTCTAGGAATTGAACTAAAATTCCGTAGTCCAGGTGCAAAGGACCATTGAGAGACTGTTGAGGTTTCAATTTTCTCAAGGACGAGGTTGAATTTCATGTTGAGCTATACTGGATCTTACAGTGACATTCATAGAATATTTGCTCTACCTTTGGATGTTTGCTTTCCTGATTGTACCCGACATTTCTATATCGCATCATACTAATAACAATTGAACATGAGGTCTTCGTAGTTAAGAGATTTCAATTTCATGACTATATACCTATGCGTGCCGATCACATTACAAATACAATATAGAATTAAATAAATTGCTCCCATTAAGGATATGCAAATGATGATTGCCTGGTCATGAACAGAGAGATTACCATTATCTGGTGAGGGACAATCTTCCGAATAAAGTCATGCAATCTCTATTGCTCCCAACTCGAACCTCGGAACCTCATCCCATAAATCCTTTTAATTATTTATCAGCATTAAGTGTAACGATATGCGCTTGGAATAGGTTCCAATAACATGTTGCTCTTGACATTGGCTCGATTATATAAACATGTTTATAGAATTTGTATACTCGTACTACACAGATTAGTCCAGTCAAAATAGACACAAAAAAGTCCAAACCTAGAAAAAATTCTCAGAGCTGAAAATTTGTACAGACCTTAAATACATCCTTAGAAATGAAATGTCAAAAGTTCCCACTGATCCGATCTGCGCTAAAAATTGTATTCAAGATCAACGAGATCGGTTTTTCGAATATTTCTCGTAAACGGTAAGTGTTATCGTAAAAATAGTTCATACAAAAGTTGTAGATCTTGCAATTGTCTACAAAAATGGCTTATATACTTTTTTACTTAGGAATCATCCTTCCTGAGATATCGCAAATTTAAACATTGAAAATACTGACATAATATGCACTCGAACGCCCCCGTGGTTAACCATGACAGTTAAGACAAAAGTCATACGTAAACTTGTAGTACCCGAAGCGCCCTCTACGCTGGTATCATTACTTTCATCGTAGCTGCAAAACAACCGAGAAAATGGAAAAACAATGTTTGCACCTTCCCACCGCCCCGTGACAGTTACGACAAAATTCGTAATAAGCAAAGTTGTAGTGGTTGGATCGACCTCTATAATGGTACCATCAATTTTGGCGTAGCTTTAATAGAAGCTGAGAAAATTGGAAACAAATTTGGAATGATAAACAAATTTTCCTTTATATTACTAAGTCTTATATCAGCAGGGTAACACCAGGATAGCACCTATGCAGAATCTACAACCAAACCAGCCAACAATCCAACAGCGAATGGAAGGCTTCTACCATGCCTATTGAATGCCTTTTTAGGAGGGAGTGAGCCCTTCTTTTTCGTACTACCGTGCACTTCCTTTTTGTACAGGAATGTCCGCAGAAAAAATTCTGTGTGTATGTTGTCAGACGAACGGCAATATAATTCACACTTGAAGTCTGATATTTTTTATAAAAATGAAGAGAATAAAGACTTCTACTGCTAAACTACTAGATCCGTAGTTGCATTAGTTCTCCACACCAACAAATTAAAAATAACGTAAAAAATGCGCCTAAGCAAGTCGCTTCAGGAATAATATGAAGGCATGCCGGCACTCTCAAACAAAGGTGATGTGATGACTCATGCAGTGAAGGAAACTTGGAAGTTTGCACATTCCCACAGGCATCATAATTCTTTGCCGTTTCTAAGGAACGATGTCGAGACCATCCCATGGGAGAAAATGTAATTGCCATGGCTCGGTTCACAGCCCAAGTTCCACGTATTTATCCAGAGAAAAAGTTCTATGCTGTCATATCCTAGGCGAGAAAAAGTGTATAATAACAAAGGTCGAGTAACACGCTTTTTGCGGTCCTATCGATCCATCTTCGAGGGATTTACTTTGCCGGTGACTCAATCCTTGGGTTACTTCAACGGCTTTTTTAAAAGAGAATGTATCGCACCACCTGGAGGTAAATCATGTCAACAATCATTGGATCTTTCCTACCATATAAATTACGTGCGGTTAACAGGCACCAGATTCATGACTTATAGGAGGCGCACACAGGAAGACATTTTCCTGCTGGGTAGCAGGAACATTGCCAAGAAGCGTTTGTATGACGTCAGGTAAAAATGACGTATGGGTGTGTGTACTTGCTGTGAGGAAAAGGCACAGGGCGCCGATGTGGAACAATAGGATTTTTTAAATTATCCCATTTTTGATTTCGGGCCATTTACTTTGGCTCAATGGGCCCTTATTCAAGTGGAAACTTTCCGGGATGGAATTCGTTATATGTCGAATTAAATGCGCCCATATACTCGAAATAATGTGTACATTTGGCGGAATGCACCGAAGCACTACGAGGGGAATAAAATTCCTCCAGCAAAAATATTTGAGTACTTGAACATTAATGAATCGGCTTTCTGCATGGTTCGTCATTTAATTACGGCTGCAAATTAATTATATCCCTATAAACTAAGGCCACTAGGAACGTGAAGTGTGTGCGGTATGGTACATTGAATTTGCTTACTGTATATTTTTGATTTTTATTTTCCGGTTTAAACAGGACCATTGTTCCCGTTTTTTAATCAAGCCCGATTTTACGGCTTTGCTTAAGTGGATACCACAGAATCGATTTTGAGCACATTTTCTATGACAACATAAAGAATCCAATCAATAATTTATAGCAACAAGTGCCAAGAAAATTGCTGTTATGGCGACACGATAAAGATATGCACCAAACGTCCTCAGTAATAATTCCCTCAAGGCATTCGTACGTGCAAACGACATGAAAAAGAACTTAATTGTTGGTATAAGTGTGGCGTCACAACAATCTGGATTTAAACTCCTTGGACCAGCTCTAGGCATTAGCTCGAAAAATCTTATTTGCGGAGTAATAAATAAGAAGCAATTATCCAACCCGAAAACTAGTAGCCGATCTATAGAAGCAGCAAAAAGCCTGGCATGTGAGCGCTGTTGCTGTTGGCACGCAACTCTCTACGGTTTTCGTGCCTTACATACACTTAAAGATGTTCTCCGGGTTTGTCATAAATATTGTGAGAAGTCTCCTTTGAGGTCTGTTGCATGTCAAGAAGTCTTCTGGCCCTGCTGCCCGGCGGCGGCGCGCGGCAGGCGAAATAATAATCCGATGTTTGCAGAAGCTAGATTCAGTTTTCTTTTGGGCCTTTCGTAATCGCAATTTGCTTTCTGGGTTTATGGGGTTTTGTGCTATTCGATGGATATTTATCGATTTGGCATTTCTTCAACTTTTAGATTTTTCCCTATGCTATTTGGCATTTCTGCAGCATTTGTGCAACATGCTATTTCTATTATGCAAACTCTGAGACAACTAACGAAATATTTAAAGGAGCGCAGACCTCTAGTAGTCGCATGTCCACGTAGTTATTGTTAGTGCAGAGGAGCGGCATAAATTTTAGAAAACAAAACAGCAATAAACTTTTACAGCCGTTGTGCAACCGAATAGGCTTTTATATTTTCTACACCAAATGGAGTTCCCTCCTCGTTTTGTTGTGCAATTTTCTTACAATTGGGAAAGAACATTAACCGAAACCTCCTAAAATTTTCTAGTAATGCCTTGGCACCTCGAATTGCACATTTGACAGAGGCTTTTACGACCAATAAGGCATAGTCCTTGAAGCTCCTTTCTACAGTGTATGAACAGACATCATAAATGTCGAATTTGTCTCTTCATTCTTTTGGGGATTCATACAACGAAACTGCAATCAAACTTCACGTCTTAGTACAGCTTTTCGTGAAATGAGCTGATTTTATGAACGCTGTAAATCGCTGTGTTTATCCGATGACACAGTAATATAAACCAGACGCCCCTTCACTGCCGGTAGTCGTGAGAAATTTTTAATGTTTGCATTGACAAGCAAATTCTTCCAGCAAACCAGTTGCGAACCAGTAACCTACGAACGGGAACGAATAACAACCCCTTACTACGCTTTTCTACTGATTTTTACAGCATATTGGTTATTGTCGAAATATTCTGAATTTTTCTTGCTGTTAATTAATCACGTGCATCGTAAATAAAAAATAGGAAAAACAAGTTTTACCTGACCTTGCCCTGGTATTGCCTTTTTCATAAATGCTTTTATGTAAATTTCTCAGCTCATTCAATCGTGCATTATGTAAAATTTCTCTCAACGCATGGCTGATTGGTTAAACATTTTCATTGATACTATACAGATTCGTAAAATTACGAGTGAGAATTCAAGCAAAACAAAAATGCATCAGATGTTTTTTATAATACACGCTCCAATTATAGTGATTTCAAATATGATATTATGTGAGAGTTTGCTGCAAAGAGAGTAGACAAATCTGCAAATGGATATGTAGTCTCGTTAATATGTCTTCTCTCAGAATATCTCGAAAACCGTTGTTGGGATAATACAGGGTTTTTCAATTAGGGCGCTCGAGTTTTAAATGTAAATAAAATAAATTGTGTGGTAGACATCCACTCCATTTTTATTTTATTAAAAAGATTCTTTTTTCGCATTAAGTATGAAATATAACGTCATCGAAACTGCGTAGTTGGTATCACAAATGTGTCGAAAATTGCTGAACGGATCTTCTTGAAAAATTTTGTTGGTGTTCTATTTTCAGATAGAAATAGGTTGTTTTCTGACGTAGGTATACATATGCATATGTACTTGACAAACTGATAAGAGACTGAGTGAAAATTGCATAAAAAGTACCAAGCTCCTCAAGGGTTAAATAAGTAGAAACGATTTTTCTCTGTTACACTGTTTTAATAGAAGTCTTACATCTTGGAAATCTCACAAAATGTATTTTGCCGTATAACCTGCAGCCCCCTTAATTACTCCTAATTACTTCCACAAAACTATAAACATCAAATAAAAGTGGTAATTGTCGTTAAATAATTAATCGCCAAATAACAAGTTCAAGAAAGAAACGTAGATTATATAAATTGCAAGAGATAAATATAAAGTTATTATATTTTCATAAGGTGAAAGATACTTTGCGGGCTTTTTTCATCTCAAAATCATTAATAATCCCGGTGAAATCCAGCTCCCGGAATAAATCACTTTCGATGCTAAGCAGTGATAAATATGACAGGCGGTGTCATTGTTGTTTGTAGTCTAGTCTATTTTTTTTCGTGTTTTTGGTTTCCTTTCTGTTCTTATTCGAATGCTCTAGATCTGGAATGCTTGCGTTGGTTGCTAAATTATAATTTGTACTTAGTTGCACTAATCACAGGTTTGTTAATCGATAGACTAATAAATATATATAATAATTAAGTACCCATGTGACTAACAAAATAACTATTTAATCCATTCAGGGATTTAACATTGTTTTTTTTAAATTTATATACGGGAGATATATTTAACATGGATATGCTCGGCCAATGTTCAGCAAGTAATAAAAATATTAAGGAGAATTGCGGCGAGGTTTAAATTGTGCCTCTGGCAGTATTTAAGTGAAATAAATGTTTGAATCGTCGCTTCTGGATTGCGTCCGATTAACGAATATCGAAACCAATTTATCGTATGTAAGTATGTTAAAAAAGGGGGAACCCTCAGCAAGAATGCGAACAATTTTCAATCCAATTCATTTATACCAGAAAATCAATACGCACGTCCTGAAACTCGTGAAAATCCCGGATGCCTTCGATAGTAGTGCTTCCCGGAAGTGGAATTTTATAAAATCACAGTGTACTTTTGCACAGTTCCTTCCATAGTTTAATTGGCAATTTTAAATAAATGAGGACCCATATTGAACCGGAAAATAAAATCAAAGGAAGAAACAATTTCCGGTGAAGACCAGCTCAAACGTTCCTTCGGATATTGTAAACCTTCGTGAGTAGCTCGGGTATTTCTCCTGCCATTTTCACAACACCAGCGAAATATTATAATACAAAAACCAACTTACATATATTTATTAGTGATATAATTATTGCAGAGGCTTTATGTACCCGAAAAGTTTTTACATTTCTGATTTTCTTAATTCAGGCTAAATTCAGCTCCCCCATGGTAGAAAAGGACCAGGATTGGGAGAGTCGGAAGGGGCGACAAGACATCCACTTGAAAAATATCCACGGCTTAACTGGCAATTTAAGGATTTCCATATTTATGCGATTCACAACGAAGGGTTGTTGTTGCCTGAATTAAGTACGCTTTTCCGCCATTGTAAAGTTTTCACATAAGCTTACATTTTGTGTACTTTTCTAGACTTTTCTTGACGGTGCTGTATACATTGATGTTTTACCGCCAACGGTTATTAGGTAAAACACGTTTTCTTTAATTTCGTTAAGCGCCAATTGTTCATTTCAATGAATGGAATGGTAAAACGGATAAAGCAATATTGAAATACCAATAGGTATTCGTTTTTTAAATGTCTTATATATTTTATGTGTTGCAATGACGAAATTGCCTGAAAGTCAAATTTGTTACATAATATCATCATAAATTCCCAAAAGGCAGAATGTCTTGCACACGATCAAAAAAAAAATAGTCAAGAAGTGAATGGAGAAGCTAAGAAGATTGTATCAGAGGAAGTGGTCTGAAAATCGATTATAGCATCGCAATGAAACGCAACGTCAAATACATAATATTAAGTCAACCTGTCCAAGGCTATTGATCTGAAAACACCACGTTGGACAGCTTAAGACACTCTTTTATCAACGCTTAATTGTTTTTCCTTTCGCATGCACTTCTTTCCAGTAGGCTACCATAATTATTAAATTAAACTGCATTTACGATGGCAACTGATAATTTTCCATCATAAGTAAATGGTGGAGCCGGTAATCTGTTCTCGGGTTGTATCGTAAATGCATGAATTTTCCGGTATAGTGGCACACCATAGATATAATCGAGAAATCGCATAAACCCATGATTACTTTACACCAGTGGCAAAATAAACGACATTTACCTCGTAAAACACGGGCGCAATCACATAAACAACATAAATCTGCCGTAATGTCATTTGTCTGGTCCATTTTAGTGAAATTGGATTTTCCGATAGACGGTGCCCAGAGTGGGAGGGTGGACTGGAAATATGCCCGTCAAAATGAATGTTTCGCTTCCTTCTAGCATCGCTAAAGAAGGACTGTTTGTTTGTTTATGTGCCTTGATTTAGACAAGTAGGTACGAGTAAAACCTTTGTGGCTCCAATTTTTGTATATACCACAAAGAGGACGCACGAATAGGAAATGAATGTGAACATTAACAATACAATAATACGAGTATTGTTATTAAAATGTACTACTATCATGAACATATAGTGTTGGTAACATCCGCATTTTTTGTTGAATGTCGAACTAATTTCGATATAGTTGTACTAATCAGAGCACCAAATTAATCATTCAATTAGTTCGGCAAAAAAGGAGATATGGAGAATATCTTTCGAACGGTAAATTGAAATATCGTATTTTTATCTTTCATTAAATTGTATGCCCCGCCCCAATGGTCCAATAAAATAGACACAAAAAAGTCCAAAACCTAGACAAAATTCCCACAGAGCTAAAAATTAGGAATACTTTCTATAATTTTCATTTGTTCATTTTCTTTGGGACTTTGACTTTGTCGAGTGAAATTTCCATATTTGTGTATGCAACATGCAATTTATGGAGAAAGCCGCATTAATCTTTTGCAAGATTCTATGTTTCAGATATTGTTATTACCTGTTAAATTAGCATTAAAAACAAACGTTGAACATGTTATATTTTGTTAGAAAATGTTTAACGACTTGAACTGGACAACTCTTTCATAACCAGCCATTCCACAATCAAGATTTTGCAAGTGCGTATTTCTTCGGTCGTAAGACCCGTTAGTTCGTCTCTGGAAGAAAATCGTGCATACCGTTATGATTTAATAGTCCAGGAAATAGGTATGTTTATTTTCAGCAATAATTTCATCATGTGATTTTATTTTAGAAATTGTTACGCGGTGTCCCTTGAGTGAAATGTAAGTTGGGGCAATATCTCGCAAAATTCGTACAAAATGGTTATAACTTCGTATGCAGATCTACCCTCTTTTCGGAGGGAAAAAAAAGGTTAATTGCAATAAATTTTTCGATAGGTTTAAATTATGAAAATTGATAAAAAAAGTATTACACTCAATAAATACACCCTCGAACTATATTAAAAAAATTTTTTTTATTCATTTTTGTGAAATTTTAAGCATGGAACTGCTGGTCGAAAAATGATCCAAAAAACGGGAGGGGTGTGCGGTGTTGATGAAATCTCCGAGATGCATGGTCGGAAAAAATAGCACGGAGTTTTAGGTTAAATATATTAATAGCTATAGTGCATCGGAAGCGATTTTTGATTTTTGTAAAATTGACAAAATGGCGGACATTTTATAAAAAACTACAAAAAAAAAAAATGTTTTTTTTCACCGTTTTTGGCCAAAAAAAATTTTTAATATCAAAATTTTGAAAAAACCCCTCGATGCTCTATAGCTGTAGTCATAAAGAATGTTTGGTAAAAATTTGGTGAGAATCGATCGGGAGTTTCCGAGATTTCATCAACGCGGTGTCGAAAAACGTTATTTTGCGAAAAACGCATTTATAGTATTGTTAATGACATTGTAAAAAATTTCACCTAAGCCTAATCAGCGATGCCTGGACCATACACTATGCCTTCTTCTTCCTCAAAATGCACATTTTCATCCAAAGTAGCGTTCCTGCGATATGTTCTGGCATTCTTGGAGGCATCAGTGCTGCGTTGGCCGCACTTCTTGATTATAAACAAACGCGCAGAGATGTTGTTATATCAAAATTTTAAACTCGACTAATTTTGAGACAAAAATACAGATACACTGCTCCGATCTTTATAAAATTTTAATATGATATTTCTGTATATATATACTTTACGAAAATGCAATAAAAAAAATCGATTTATAAAGAGGGTAGATCCCTTAATAAAATTTTTGTTCGTATCCGGTTTCTGTACAGCTTAATATTATTAAAAAGTTGTAAAAAAACATGTTTGCCCTTAACCAATATCCAAACAAAATATCAATAAATAAGTGAACTCTTGCTTGTATTTTAATTCTAATAATATTTGCATGAAATATATCTGCCTAAACCCTGTTTTTTTTGTAAAATTGACTGCAAATCCTCAAATTTATCAATTTTGAGTAATTCATAAAATTTTAACTATTAATACTTTACTCAAAACATACATTTTGTGACATAAAAAAACCAGTGCTTTTATGCACTTACTTCACAAAGAACAACAGTTTTTGTAGCATTTTCATATTTTATCATTACTCTGTGCATAAAATTTTCTAAATTATAGAGACATGATAGAGAACATATACACAGAAAACCACCTGCATTTCCTCTCGAAAAGATTTTATCACAATTTTCCGATGCCCCCCTCTAAAGATTGATTTTTACAGGTGAAACACAAAAACCTTGATACAAGACAAGTCATCCATCAAGTCATCAAGTAAGAGTTAATTCTATGCAACAAAACATACCAGACAAAAACTTCCAATGAAAAGTTTTTACCAATTAACAATTCAAATTAGCTCTAGTTTAATAAGGAAATATCGTTCAGAATTGTAAAACATTTTACAGGTTTTACGAGTATGTTTACAAATTTATTTCGCTCCTCGTATGTTGAAAACATTTTGGCAGAATCACATAGTGTAGCCTTATTTAACATATGCCAACAAAAAAAACGAACAAAAATTGGATTTGTTTTTTTAAAGTCTGTCAAGTCAAAGGTCAGCTGTTTTTGTAAATTTCAATGTTTATTTCGAAGTTAGTGGAGGGTAACAAAATCAAAATGTAAATGGAAAAAGTTGTCTGCATCACAGCTGCATGAGCGGAAATAGTATCCTAATCTGGCGGCCGGCGGCGGCGTTCCGTTTAAAAAAAAATTAAATGCTTTTTATTAAATTAAGCACTTATTACAGTTAATGGTAGTACGTTACAAAAGTTTAGTTAGAGTTACAATTGTAGCAGATACTACTCCAGTACTGCTAACTTTAAATAAGAGAACAATTTAGTAACCGCAACTCAACTCCTTCGATGTTTTTATTAATTTTTATTCAGATATCAATTTTGTACGACTGTTCGGCGTGAAGTGATACACTAAATGAAATTGAAAACTAAAATGTCATTCGAAAGACCTTCGTTTTGTGAGAAATTCCGGACAGGAAAAACTTAGTAAACACACTTTGGGCTAGTAAACACACTTTAGGCTAGTAAACTCACTTTGTGGCCGCAACTATTTAGACGTGGTTGCGTTCTGCGAATAGCAGCAGAGGGGAAAGTTACATTAAATCTCGGCTTATTTAAATGCGCAGGTACAAAAACATGTCCAATTTAAAATCTTATGCCTCTCTAGGATCCACCTTGCTAAATAACACCCGGGCCGCTATTATTATTCTAAACAACATTACAAATTCCTTTGGAAAAATAAAGAAATAAAAATTTAACGATGCTTGGTTGCCCAAGTTTAATATTTCTTTGTGTACTGACTTAAATGTCTTCTGCGCTTAAAATCTTTTTGTTTTTATTTATAAATGTATCACAAAAGATTTCTGTTGTTTGTCTGTTGGCGTCGTTTCAAAATAGTTTTCTTTTCTTTTTCACTTCATCTTATATTTCAGAAACAATTCAAAATTTGATAGAAAGTTCTTTTGTATGTGTTTTATGCAGGAACTTTTTTTTTTAACTTTGATCAATAAACTTCTATTGTGTTTACTGAAATCAAATTTATTATATGACTTTAATTGAGCAAGGTAAGATTTGTTATATTGTCAAAGCAAAACACAGTTTCATCGAGTCCCCTTGCAGTTGCAGACGACTGCAATTGCAATGCATTCAAAGCACTCAAAAGGTAGCCTTGCGGAATAATTTTGAATTATTAACATACATATGTAAGTAAGTATCGTAGCAAGCTCATCCACTGAAAGCTTGTTTGCCAAAAGCTAAATACTTCGTTTAGTGTTTCTTGATTAAAGTGGAGCAAACAATTGTCGAAATATTCGTCACAAAAGCCTGCTAGTACAGAGTGGGTTCTTACATGATTGGATTACACCTCTGGGAAGCACTAATTTGCATATTCGGCATATAAAGGGAATTCAAGATTGGAAGGACTGCCCTGGTTTAATCCAATTTTGACCATGCCACCCGAAGGAAAATTAGTACTATTTAATATTTCGCGAATTAAACCAAATGTTCTTTATAAAGAATAAAGAGAAAAAATAGTCTCCGATCGTAATTATCCCAGACACTAATTTGTTGTTGCCTTCCACTAACAGCGTTCGGCCCATTTATATTTCTTGGATTTGCCCTTAATATCTCATTTTGATGATACATTTAATAATACTTCCTACTATTATAACCTTATTTCAAATACACCGTATCAATCATTGGTGATGTTCAGTAGATTTATCTCGGAAATTAATGGAGTAGGAATAAGCGGTATCTGCAACTTATTTTCATAAAAAGCAGCGCATCGTACATAAATCTCACCCATGCAGAGGACGATTTTTCCTCGAAACAGTGAGTGATTAAGCGCATTTTCATACCTCCGGGCATCTCAGCAAGTTCCAAAATCCTCTTTACATATACTAAAAGTTATACTGTGTGGAGTGGGGGTGGTCTTTCCAAAAGGGTGATTGAGCCCTGGTTTTTCGTAGACGCTTGAATGCGATAATGGAAACTGGCGAGCGTGACTTTTTGATACCCAATTAGATGAACTGAATTCCAACAAGACGGTGCCACCGTATACACAGCGCGCGACACAGTTGACTTAGTGAACGACACTTTTCCAAGCCGTGTTATCTACCGTTTTGGAGGTCAGCATTATTTTGTTTGAAAAAATATTTTATGGCATTAAGTATGGAATATAAAGTCATTCAAATGGCCGCCGTGGCTTCACTTGGTGGCACATATTCGGGATGTCCAATTTTCGATGACTTTATAACTTTGTCGCAAAAATCTCCCTTTGTTTGCGGTTTATTCGCATAGTCCTGTGATTTAAGATAGCCAAAAAGGAGTAAGTCTAAAAGCGTTAAATCGCACGATCTCGGTGGCCAGTTCACGTCGCCCTCAAATCGCTCGTGCAGAATGTCCATCGTGGCATGTGCTGTGTGACACGTAGCGCCGTCCTGTTCGAACCACATGTTGTTAGTATCCATATCATTTAGTTTAGCCGCAAGAAGATGCTTATCATCGATCTGTAGCGCTTGCCGTTGGCGTGGCTAAAGATGATATTTTTGGCGAAATTTGAGTCAACTCCCGAATACGTACCACCAAGCAAAGCCGCGGAGGATGAATAAGAAATTCAACACGCTGTACCTTTGAAATTAGCGAAATGAATTTGAGGTTTTTTTGCGATCATTTTTTACGCATATTCTGTCAGCCGTATTACATCTCACTTTCTGACTGCATGTTACGTAGATTTATGTATTAGTTTTTTTTTGTAAGTATGTAGGTATATAATTTATATAAATATAAAAAGTTTTATAAATAAGCCAATGTGATGTGAATGTGGGGTAAAATGCCAATGTTGTATTTTTCTATAAAGCACGTAAGGAAAAAAGATTAAATGTAAAAGCTGTAAAAGCCCACTTAAACTAAATAAGAGCTCAACAGGTGGAGCGTTTAAATTAAACAAATTGTTGTGTGCTTTCCAAGTGCACAGTTGTTCATTCACAAATTATTTCTAAGGCATTCACACCAAACGTGAATAGGCTGTAAAGCATTTGCACCTGGCTTAAAACACAAGTAATTACTGAATTAGTGAAAACCCACTTCCATGAGCAAATCGAATGGCACTTGTCCTAGCGACCTAGTAATGCACTTATGCCTCTTTTGAGCTCGATTCGTTCCATTTAAATAAGTCCACAGACCCAGTGGCCTAAGACTGCTGAACAAATTGTTATGATTGATAGAAGCTAAAAAGTGGACAAAGGCGTGCAGCCGTTTCGAATTTGCCACTTTAGCCCCTCCGCGCCGCGTCGATTATACATACCAGTATGTAGTGCTTCTACTTTGTCTGCGTACCTATTTTCGTCCGTTCCCGACGACAAAGTGACAGCGCTAATTCGAAATTAAGCAACAAAAACTAGCGCCAAATTGGCACTCCCGTCCGTAGAAAAATTGCCATAATAAATTCAAGCGGCTTACGCATGCGTGCAAACCTCAGCGCAAATGTGCCCGGTGCAAGTAGTAAGCAAACAGAAAAATAAGTGCAAGGTGATTTAGCACCTTGGACGATAACTCAATAGCGACACTGCCGCAGCTGGGCTTTCACCTTTACCACGGGGGAAATATGGTTTATTCAACAAAACCAACACCGAACCGCCTGAAGCTGAGGTTCTATTCAACCTCGGAATTTATGCGGCAGTAATTCAGCGCGTCTCTGAAGAGGAGTTTTTTTTTTACGGGGCAGCGGCGAATTTTGTTGAACAAAAAAATGAAACGATTATGACCTAGGATAACGAAGATTCAAGCAACGGAATTCTGGCCGTTAATTCGAGAACATTTATAAACTAGTTTCCAGTGCGAATAATCCACGCCTCCCGCAGCTATGTTAAAAGTTAATTTGCATATTTTTTGTGAGTTTCCCTAGCCCAATATCTGGGGAATGATGCATTGCATGAAAATTTAAATTCCTGCAAAATTTATGGCGAAAAGCTTACAACAAGTGCATTGTGCCGAACAGCGATGGACTGCTGATTTCCTTTTTATCGTGGGAATTGTTTGCTCAGCTAAATTCTGCTTACGCTAGCGCTCTTCTTCCTGTTTTATCAGTTGCTTACCTGAAAAAAATAAAAGGAATTTTTATAGAATTTCGTAGTTGGATTTCATTTAAAATAAAATGTCAGACTAAAATTAGTCTGTTGTGCGACTATTTGCAGTTTCTTTTACGAGTATTTACCATGGCATTTTTCCACTTCGATATTGATTTTTCTTGTACCTTTAGCAATGAGATTTATTTGCGATGGCAAAAAAAATTGGTTGGGTTTTTTATTTTTGTATTACGGTGACAAAAGTTGTAGTATACTTAACGTGACCAAATGTCCCGCTCTCAGGCTGTCCCCAGCGAGAGAAAAAATGTCCCGCTTTAACAAACAGTCCAAATGGTAATATAATATATTTTGCGCGGTACCTAATATTTCTTCAAAACCACTGAAACGCTTCGGTAGACATTTTGACTACTAACAGAAAATAAACAAATCTAGTCCTTATCGTAGGATTTTCTCAATATTTTTAATTCATTCTAGTTTTTCTCTATACGCACTTAAACTACGAAGCTTTGCTTTCAATTTTCAAAACAACAAGAAAAAAACTCAATCATAAAACCATGTGCCCTGTATAAGCAAATGCTCCTCTTCTCATTTTCCATAAATCACGTTTACTTCAAATGAAGCTTGACTGAATTTACCCTAACTCGCTAATTCCGCTTGCCGTGTAGTCATACTCTACATCAGAGTACATACTTATAATAAATTTAGTTTATACAATTTACCGGTTTATTCTATCTTCCTACACAATTTTGGTGCCAGGTGTGGGGTCGGTTAACTGTGACAAATATCGATTTCTCGGTCAACTAAATTTTAAATTTCAGTTGATTAATTTGCAGTTTAATCACTCGATCCTCCCACCGAGGGAAACGAATGCGACCCGCAAGTCACGTTTCAATTCAACGTCCTCAGTTATGTCGTAATATCTACGCGAGCGCCTCTCGATGACATCGTACTTAGATTGAGCCAAGCTTGACACGAGAATAATTTTAGTGCACATAGAAAACGATCACATGTAATCTTTCTTTGCTTCTTGGATTTATCTTACCTCTAGCTGTACAATCATACTGTAAGATCGAAAACTTAGTTAAACTAAATTCATATAATGTAATTTACGAGTTTAATAACCACTTTACGCGATCTTCCTGACATTCACAAATCATGCGCATTATTATTTTGACAAAAATATTTTTATTAAAACTTATGTATAATTATAAAGAAGAGTCCAATTTGCCACCCAAAAATGTTTTCTCATCGATAGAAGAGAAGGAAGGATGTCAGGAGGGGGTAGTGATACTTTGAAACCGCGACTGCTTGCTGTGGACACAAATGTCCGCCAGCCAGTCACGCATAGAAGTTCGGGCGCACAATGTTTTATTATATGGGTTTATGCGTTGTGGTGGTCCAAGCATGCGTCGGTCGATATGCCTTTGGATTGATAGCAGTTTTGAATAAATCTATGAATGAACGAGTAAAAGTACGACAACCCAAAAGACTTTAATGTGCGCCTTTCCACGCTGAATTTCCGAGTTCAGTTCAGAGATCTCGTAATTTTCTTAGAATTGTATTCGGCGAGCGCTCATGCGGGCAGCCAAAGGCACGTCAAGGCATGCTCAGTACACCACAACGCATGAGTCCATAAGAATACGTTTGCTGGCTAGTACCACATCGCAAGTCGAAGTCATCAGAAATGTTTGGTCACACTTCCGATGTAAGAAGCGTCTGAATATTAACGTCTGTTTGTATTCATTGTACTACTACAGCTATAGGATTCCAATGGCCGAACCAAAGCGAATATAAACCAACTGAAGTAGCAATTGTTGAATTACATAAAAGAGAACCATTAGAAACTATCAAACAAATCCAGAAAGATATAAATAAATAAAAACAACAGGAATCTTTAATTTTAGTTTTGAAGAAAATAAGTGCACTCGCACATTTTCATTTTTTTGGTTGAAGCATTGTGAATTCGAACAATTTTATTTCTTTGTATTATAATGAAATGGTTTTTATTATTTATCATTCTCAGAAACAGGATAGGGGACTTTAGGGCTAATATAAACTTTTTTATATCCATCAAGAAGGTCTATATACATACATATATATATTGAATTCTTATAAAGAATCAATAATGCAAACTCATTCAGTTTTTGTATTTTTGTACGGGCGTTTTCAGAATCGCTGATATGATATTCGATTAAAGTGAAGTTGAAGTAAAAATTCTATAAAAAAATGATAGCACGAATCTGTGCATTAAAAGGAATACATATTTATTTATACATGATTGAAGCAAGAGTTGCTCGAAATCATTCACCTTTTCAGTAAAATCCTCTGAGTGTTTAATACATATGCTCAATCAGGCTGTCTGATCTGTCAGGAGCCTCAGTAGTTTTTTCTTATCCCTGTCCTTCAAGAACAATTCAATCAATTCATTTACCTGTCCACCCCTTTATCTGCTCTGATTCTTGTTTATCCAGTTTCCGTTGATATCAATTGTATCGACGTACAAATTGATGATAAAAATAAATTGCCAAGAGTTTTCTATTCACTTTAACGGCCGAATCTCCGGGACGTCCATTAAACCAACTCTACAGATTAATTAAAGAGATACGTGATGTTTTTTTTTTTTGCTGGTAACGAGTGATTTATCTCACCCACGGAACATGAAAATGAAAAACCTTCAATCAATCTAAGAAACACAATGACCATCACAGTATGACTTTGAGGTCGAGCAAATTGCTGGTTCGTAGAGAATCGCAGTAATGTGAGAAAGCTGCTTCCGCAAGTCATAGAGACTCCCTTTATGGCCGAAAGATGATAGAACATTAAGAGTCACGCATAAGATATTCCGCATGCAGATTTAAGGAGGCGCATATTACGCCACTTTATTTATGTGAGCAGCACGCGCTCGAATCGATTCGAGGCAGAAAATAGACTTGACCTTGCCGCCTTCAACCGAGCATGCATCAGCTGGCCAGTCGGTCAGTTGGCTAGTCAGCTTGCGCAAAGGTAGTATTCAAAAAGTCCAAAGCGATGTATGAAGTCGTCTTCAGTGGTGGATGCCTCAGGGTCAACAGGCAAACCACCAGTTAGTTTAATGGCAATTTTATGAGCATTATTACTTTTATTGAAGTCTTCCAGAATTATTGTGTGGGACACTGCTACAAACAGAAATTCCATAACTCACCACACTACCACCAGTCAGCCGACTTGTGCAAAATGTATAACTGCATATTAAGAAATTTAACTACCTGCATCTTCTGTTGAGGTTGATTTAGCAAATGGGTTCAGAGAATTTGATTAAAGGTGCAGTACCTCTAACGGAATAAATCTCATCTGAGGAGACAAGACCCATTTCCATTTACCTCGATAATATAACTCAATTCGATGCAACATATTATTTGCATGTGTGCTCGTGTTGCTCGCGACTCAAGTATTCAAATTATCTTGCGCTTGTACGTAGATGTACGGAAAGGCGATTACTGGCGTACTCGTATTTCAGGCATATAACATGAAAAGTTCTACACGTGAATCCCACGAAATTTCCGGTAGCTTCACACGGTACACTTTCCCACAATCCTTAGCGTCTCCTGAACGTACGCATCTTTCTTTTTGCGCCAGGTATATATTTGGCTTAATACCTCGCAGAACAGCCTCTGCACATTCATGTGCGAACAAATTGGACATTTTTCATGGCACCTCTCAATGTATAAATTATTAGGACCCCAGGGACAGTTGAACCGTGATTCCTGCCCGCTGAGAGCTACCACTGTAGAGGAGAAGAATGGGGAAATGTACGAGCATCAAATCCTTTCGCGAGGAAATAACAGCCGGAAAGACAATAAAACTCTGACTTCATGATTAACCCGGCGAGTTAGGCGCACACTGTGGGCTCATAAAGTAGATAAAGGGAGATATATTAGATAGGAGCGAAAAATATGATTTGCTTTAATTGACAACAAAAAATGGAAAATCACATGAGATGGAATAAAATTGCACCATCAGGATATACAACTCTGCATTGCACTCCATTCAATTACGTGTTTCCGCGCCTCATGGGATCAGTCCCTCACTCCTATGAGGTGATTTTATTGTATTTCTAGTACAGTGCATTCATTCTTCTTTTATTTCATATATATTCGAGATAAATGCCAGCGAACTTTAATAAAAAATAAAAAAGGAAAATAATGAAAAAGTAAAGCAAAATGCACTCAATATGAGACAAATATAAATAGCCGCAGATGTTGAGATTAATTAAAATTAACTATCCTATGCGCAGAGTAATTCCCCAGAATTGATGTCACATAACGTCAAATAGCTTGATGAAGACCACTGTGCACACTGTTCAACAAAGTTTTATTAGTGGAACGAGTGACTAGGCTACAGCAATTTACTTTCTAACAATCTCTTAGTTTAAAGTGTTTTATTTGATGATCTACCAAATGTGATCACTCCTCTTTTAATATGCATGTAAATAAAATTAGACCAGTGACGAGCTAAGGGGTTGTCTACTTTTTGGTACTTACCGCCCACTTTTCTATCTTATCTTAATTGATGGTAAAATTTCCTTATTGTCCACCGGTGTCGCAGTACTTTAATTTAGCAAGGGGGAAGGACTTTTAAAACATATGTACTTAAATTCATCTTTTTGTTTGTACTTGTTTTAAATCTGATCAATGAAAATTCACCACTACTCACCCACTGATTAATTATAATTAATTATGAATCAGTAAATTAATTAAAAGTAACCCTCAGAGCCTAGTATCTTCTAAAAAGGTTGGTAGTTTTTTTTTCCGGCCGTTCAAAAATTGTGAAATCAAATAGTACTTTATCAACGATATCATTTCTTCATTCTGGTATTCCTCAGGGATCAATTATGGGTGCACTAGTCTACATACATATATACATCGACTCTTGTAGTTATTGTTCATTTAATTTGTTATTTAAGGGGGTATTGCGCTTTGAAATTTTGAAAAAATCGAAATTTTTTTTCTTTGATATATCTATTGTTAATGTATTTAAGATTGTATTACAAAAAGAATTGTTCAAAAATTCATAAAATTGACGTAGTTACGATGCCTCAAAGTTAAGCGGCGAGCGCGATGCGATGCGAGTGCGGCGATCTATCTAACTTTAATCGCGTTTTTCACGAAACAGCATTTTTCAAAACGGTCACCACGATATCTCAAGTTCTACTCGACCGATTTGTTTCAAATTTATACAGAATCATCCTTATACTAGCGGCTATCGCCGGTACTACGATCTTGCTTATGCGATAAATAGTTTTTTTTTAATCCAACATTTACTTCGAAAAAAACCCCAAAAAATCGAACTTTTTTTAAAAAATTGTATAACTTGGGCAAATTTCTATATTTTTACTTTTCCCTAGTTCAGGCGATAACCAAGAGGATACAAATTAACAACAATTTGGAATTTTTTGTTTCAGACGTCTCTGAGGGCTGCAATCATGGTGACCGTTTACCCCTTCGCGAAAAACATCTCCACTTTGACCAGCTCTGACAGCTGGAATTTTTTTGTATTGTCAACGAAAAAAATATATTTTGATACCAGAGACATGTATTAATAAATAACAAAAACAAAAATCAAAATATCTTTTGTAGTTTCTGAGAAAAAAAATTTAAAATCTTGCTCCAAAAATGACGTTAATTATAGTATAATTTCCAAAAACTGTTAAGTTGGCCTTCCATTTTCCGAATTTGGCAATTTTTGATAGCGGGTTCGTTTTCTTAATTTCATTTGTCAAAGCTGTATTTCGAAATAGCAAACAAAACACTTTTTATAAGTATTATTTTAAACACTGGAAGCTGAGGTAAGGACACAAAATGTAGTTCGAATCTGGAAAAACCAAATTTTCACATGGACAAGACAAGTCAAATAAAGCGTGAACATACCAAATTTCGACATGAACAATGAAAATAAGACGGACAAATGAAAATGCTACGTGGATAATAAAACTGAGACTTGGACAAATGAGTCCAAGCCTGGACAAACATGGTTTTGAAATGGACAAATAAATAAAAAAAGCTGAACGATCGGTATATTGACTTCGGCAATTCAAATTAGATAACATGTCACAACTTTCTTGTTCCTTTATATATTGTGATTTTGATTGTGAGTTAAGGTTCCAGTAGGAACCACAAAGCACGATACTGGGTGCCAAAAACACACGAGAAGCTGTTGACTCGCAATACAAATCATAAGATATAAAGGCAGAAGAAACTTTTGACATGCGGCCACAATTTTTCTAGAATATGGCTATTAAGCTTACATCGGTATCATAGCATGCTAATTTATTGATAAATGAATATGAATATGAGTCCAAAATTTTTTTGTGTTTTATTTGAAACAGTGTCAAGCGGGAGCCGGGCGGTATGGTTATTACAGCCGAAAACACAAAGTTCCGATATGAACTAAAACATTATTTGAAAAAGAATAGCACATAATCCCAATAGCGTTTTAAAAGGAAGTAATTTAATTTAAAAAAATCAGCCCGCAAAAAATAAGTGTCGGAAAAGCTTGAACACAAGTATAGCAGCTACGTTTCATGTACCTAAATAAAAAAATCCTGGAATTATTGTAGCTGTTGGCCTCTAATAGAAAGCTTATATCAACTGGAGCACATATTTTAAATGACGAGAAAGCGAACAAAAGGGGCTAATTGCACAAAATTGGATTTCCATGTTGTTAAAGAAAACGCTTTTTTCTATCGCAGATAATCCCTCTTGAATAAAAGCGGCGAGTTTGAGTCAGTGCTTAAGCCGTCTGACTGAAAACAACTCTGACAATCGATACTTGATGCAAAAAATAAAAAATACGGTTGAAAAAACAAACGGACGTTAGGGATGGGGTGCAATTAATCCCTTTTGTTCGCCCACCTCCTTAATATTCTCCGGAAAGAAAAACACTGAAACAAATTTTGTATGTTATTGTGCATTGCACAACGCAATTTAGGGATTAAAAAATACGGTCGTGGCGCTTTCAATCTGATTATTCTGCTTGAATCCTACATTATAAGTTATCTCTTATATAATCGTCATTGGAATAGGTTTTGTCTTAAGAACAAATCCATGTTCAGTATATTATTGAAAATCATCGACCAGGCGAAAAAATAAGTAGAAAATTCAAAAGAATTTTATTAAAATTTACCAAAAAGAGCTTATGATTTTGTTTGCTTTTTATTCTAGAACACAGGTCAGTCACCTGGCTCCGATCAGTGAGATAAGACAAAACTAATTTGGCAGCCTGTCCAAAGAAATTATACTGTACCAATAGTTTTCTGTGAAGAATAGCAATGATCAACAGAATAAAAGCTTTTGAAAATTCTAATATGTTAGACACAGAATTGTAAACTTTCCCAACTCAATATTGCATCTCACATTTAGAAATTTGCAAATAGTTTATTAAATCAGAATATTTATTTATTTATATTTTATTCATCAGACAATACAAAAGATTTGGAAATTATTATTTTTAGAAGGAAGTATTTCATCTTTTTGCCAACAAAACTAAAAATACAATATTCAGTCAGTCTACATTTTGTAAAAGATAAATTTCAGTAAGCAAACATTTTGTAAAAGGCGAACTTCTATGTTATATTTCTGTAGTATAGCAGTACTAAATTCTTCCTTTGTTGTTGTGACAGTTCGTGTGATGTGCGGGTTTTATAAAAAAAAATTTTTATTAATGCCTTTTTACCAGCTTAATGCTGGAAAGTTTGAAATGTTTTTATCGGAAAAAGTGAGGCCTTGTGTTTTCAATTTTATATATCATAAAATATGTAATTTTATCATTTCATACATTTTTATATTCTAAAATTGAAACTAAACGGAGGAGAATTTCTTCAGTTTTTTTCCCATTCTTTCCGCATCAGTTTCCTCCGGGAACCATCGCTAAATCTTGGTGCCACGCAAATCGAAGTCAAGACAAAATGCACGTTTCAAACTAGAACCCGCGTTTTTAGTGATGAAAAGATCTTAAACGCCCCATCTAATTTTCTTTGGGAATTAAAAACTGCGCGTTTTTAGCTAGCCCTTAATTAGCTTTTAATAATAATAATAGAGAATAATTAGCCTTTAATAGTTGCACATACACCCCCTTTTGTAAAATTAAAATAAAAAAAATATTTGCAGCACAAAATTTTTAATTGGCGGCCATAATTAGCCCATAAAACGCCCTTAATTTTGGCATTGTTAAATTTTATATTCGAGAAGACAGGGGGCATCATAACTCACCTTAAAAAATGAGGAATTGAATTGAAAGAACTACAAAACCTTTTCCTAAAAGATTTAAATATTTTTAAATATACATTGATCAATAAATTTTAATTTTTCTTCAATTCGTTGATTTCTACTGCAGAAAATTCAATTTTCACATGTTTAACCGATGATATGGTGAAAAGGTTCCAAGCTATAATAAATTCATTTTTTGGCATATGGCGCGTATACTCCAATACTTTGGTATTGCTGGTTATAGAAAGTTTTGCACCTCCGTATATTGCGTTAGCACCTGTACCGAGTATTATAGTCAAAACCACCTCGTTTACATACCTACGCGATGAACAATGAGCCAACCGAAGTGTGAGCCCACCCTTAAATATGCCTGCGCAACTTTAAATCCAAACTACTGCAAACTACACTACAGTGCTAGAATTTATTTCATCGCAAGTCCTCAGAAGCGCTTAACGCTTTAATAACAGGTGTTTCCACCTGTTCCCCACATTACGGGTGCTAATCTTTCATTAATCCCATGGCCTTGCTGCAGGGACTTTGCTCAAAAGCTTAAAACGGTTTCATAACGCTTAGGGCAGCCTTCTATGTATCTCCAGCAATAGAGAACACCAAGAATACTGGAGTACAGGCCCCTGTGAAACAATGTGCAGGCAGAAGGAACATGGCAAGCAATTGCTGTCGCTTTAGTTCAGGAGCGCTGGAATGGAAGTTTACGCCTCGAATGTATTATACTATTAGAAGTTTATTGGTGCCTGAATCAAATTAGCACATCTTTCAATACCGGGGGCAGCGAGAACATTAGAAACTCATTTAATTCTAGCATGTGAGTCTGCAGAATGGTAGATGCCTATCTAGGCATTCTGGAAGTCTACCATTTATTCACAGTGCCTGCGGGACCAGGAAGTTTGCGAATCATGCGGCGCGGCGTTGCCAAGTAGAACTGGGGGATGTACTGCCACAAACAATGAAAACTTACGGAGGAAACCGTTTATTGGGCGAACATATAAGTTTGGCCACTCTTTTTTAAAACTTTCAGAATATATTTGTGTACCTACATTTTAAATTATAAAGCTGCAACTTAGCTACATAAGTCGGATGCCCAAACATCTATTACAAATTCGAACAATCGTCCGCGTGAATATGTCACTGGATGTGATATGCATCCTACACAAAATCACATTACACCATGAAATAAGACAATGCTTCCAAGCACACTGCATACATTATTAAATCGTAGTTGCTCTATTACGTGCCAAATTAATTGCGTACACCACCACAATCACCGGACATCAACCTCATCGAGCATTTGTGGTCGGTGCATGAATGAAGAATTAGTGGACATCATATCGCACGTAAATTTCACCGCACACCTCAACAACACCAAAATTAGGAAATAGTAATATATGCCCAAAACACTGCTGGCTTTTTAAATGGCGCATTTAGGATTCGTGACAATAATTTTGTGTAGCGAATTATTAATATTCTTCTTAAACATTTATTATGCGCAACGGACTGGTTAAAGAGATATTTTCCTGTTAGAGGTGAACAAATTAATTTTTTTTGTTCTAGTTTTTTTTTTAAATACATATATATTTGCATTAAGATAAGAATACACAATAAAAATGATAAATTCAAAATATATTGAACACGACTAACAATTCGGAACATAGGAGGTACGACCAGTTCTACTACTTCTAAATTTAGCTATGGTATTTATGCATGCAAGAACCGCTATGCAGCATTGCAAAAAGATTTTTATTTTACCAGAATTTAGTCAGTTTAGAAGAATGGGAATTGCTGCAACGTCGAGAGTAAACAAATTTTTATGTTAATAGTTTTTTTACTTACCTCGAAACAAAAAATTCAAAAACAAAATATTATTTTAACGCCTCCCGCAGTTAAATGCCACCTTAAGGTTAAGAAATCCATTATAATATCAGCGAAACTCCTACTGGTGAGAAGTTTTACTTAATTGTGAGCTTAATTAAACAACCATTCTTAACTACTTCCTGTTGGCTCTTCACTTCTTTATTTCAATGACTTGATCAGCGTGCAAAATTGATTGATGGCTGACTGAATAGACCTGATTCCAAAGCCGCATTTATTCTGCGTGCAATTGCGCCGACCAATAGATAAATTCAACATGCGATCCAAAGAAGCTTAGTTAATTTGCTTTTAATAAGGCCAAGAGGAAGACGCGTACAATGAGCGATGAAACCGCTGCACCGGCTACCTCGGTAACCGAAGGCCAGATATTACTGCAATTAGGGAACAACACACAATGGTTGTGCTTCGAAGGGTAGTGTTTAAACAATTCATAATGCTGCTTAAGGCTACAGATACGGTCATAACTCCTACAGATGTAGGCTAATGTCATAAAATTTGTGATGTTACCGGAAATTCGTTGAGGGTCAAGGTTAAGAGGTTGGCGCTCTTTGCTTCTGATTGTTCTATTCGTGGAAAGTCAATTTTTATTGATTGTAAATTATTAGCGTACCTATATTTTTAAATATTTAAGCTATTGTAATATTTTACTAAAATTACGCAAAAAGTTCGATTGAAAAAGTACTTTCAATAATGTGTTGGACCTCCATTCATAGAAATTAATTCAAGTGTGCTTCAACGTTTTCATACTGCTTGCCATATTCATACACTTCACGAATGACCCATCGCCTCACATGCCTCACGGCCCGAAACTACTCTGTTACTTGGCGAGCAGTGTGGATAGCTACATAGTCGTGATGAAAATCCACGAAATTAAGCATCTTGTATCCCAGTTAATACAACAAGAGTACTACACTAAAGAGTCGTTGTAAGTGATTGATCTCCATACCATAAGCGATCCTTTTCAGCTATTCGACTCAAAACCCGATGTTCTTTCCGTAGATCGTGAAAATAGTAAGAAAGTCCATCAGGTATGTATAATCCGCCAAACAGTCCATACCAATTTGACGAGCTGATTCAGAAGAGTTTGAGACAAGGCCCAAAATATTCCTCCGTTATCGTTCTGTAGTGTTTCTAACTACTCGTCCCTTATAGTGTGCCCCATAATCTTCTGGATTTCGCAAAAATGAAGAAACATCGTTTGAGCCACGATTAATTCTATGAGCAATTCTTCTTTTAATGCCCCTATTCTAGCAATTGCTTTTTCAGTAAGCAGGTGCTTGCGTCCCATTTTATTGCCACTAGCCATACTTTACTATTTGCTAAACGAATATCTGTGGAACTGACAGAAAATATTATGCCCAGGCGGAGGTCGATCAAAGTATTTACAAGTATGCTCTCCACAAAAATCTATATGTCTGCCTACATGTAAAAATCTGTATAGCAAAAAATAAAATTAAAAAATCGATCCGAGACGATTTTAATCCTAAGAAAGATCGACCGTCACTTTAGGGCGTGACTTTTAAGGAACCTCTTAGTGGCAAGAGCCTAAGCCTTTAACATACATTTATTTAAAAGAAACAATAAGTCTTCGAAAAATGAGATACGTTCACCCTTATGTCCAACGGCATGACAAATGCTGGATAACCATACAACGAACCCAGCTGGATGGAACACTGATGTCATCCGCTGCCTTTGGTGAAATTCTTTGATGAGCAATGCTCCTCGGAGGAATTTTGCAGAACACATACCTGATTAATCCATAGGAATAACATAGTCCCCGCATGACACCATGTCTCGGAGAGAAACAAGAGAAACAGAATTCAGATTTTTCTGACGATTTTTTCTTGTTCCCGGGAGAAATCTTTTTTC
Organism: Neoitamus cyanurus; assembly: GCA_947538895.1. Lineage (NCBI taxonomy): Eukaryota > Metazoa > Arthropoda > Insecta > Diptera > Asilidae > Neoitamus > Neoitamus cyanurus. The sequence continues at coordinate 17,046,939 of OX384544.1, forward strand.
CCCATAACTTTATGGGAAACTTTTTAGTCCTCTTTGGTTCAATCAAAAGCTTGAAGAAATTTGAGCTACACTGAAAGTTCTTAAACGTAAGGCAGATAAACCTTTTTACCTGCACTCCTGCTTTTCGTAATTTCTTTTTGCTCCCATTTTTTATATATATCTCATCTACCAGACGGCCTTTGCGTTATTTCCGAGGTATACATTTGACAGAATTTTTTTTTCATAAAAAGTATGTTACGATAATGGACAAGGTACAACTTTTCGAGAAATAACAAATTCCTGCTCGCTTTTGTTATGCTAATCATTTTTTCGGTGACGACGCTTGAAGCCAACAAACTTTTGTCAAAGGAATTACTCTGAAATTGCCGCTTAACTTTTTCAAAGAGAAATTAAAATTTGCAATTATTATGAACATATGAATTTTGTTGAAAATTTTTTAATGGCTACAGGAATTTACTTCATATGCAAGAAATATATTTTTAGTACAGAATGTGGCTTATGAAAGCTAAAGTATAATACATCATAATGGAAATATTTGGCAGTACCAAAACTTTTCAGCAAACAAAAAAACATCAACGCTCACTTGAAAGAACATTTGGATGAAAGTCCAAACATTATGCGTATGAAATACAAGAAGGAGTCTTCGTAATTTCCTAAGAATAAATATGAAAAAAGTACAGTACGACAACCCCTAAAGTGGCACTTTATTTACAATTAACATTTATCGAAACTCAGTACCTAAATTCTATTTAGACCTTAGTAAAACCAAGATTTATTCCAATTGTGAAACGATTGAAATTTGCAATGTGAATGGAAATGCAAATACATGCAAATAGACATTCAAATCGACATGCGAATGCAGATGTGAAAAGAAAATTGACAATAGGTCATGAGCGACTGTTTTCCAAGATATGTATCTAGCCAAAATTCGGGCTTTCAAAAATTACTAAACTTTGAACTTGGCTTCGTTAAACTGGAATATTTTGTCTATAATTAGACCTTGTAAAACGGCAACATTAAGACATTTTTTTGAATATCTGTCATTAAAATATAATATGATGTGTAAAAAGGCGACAGTTTGATGAGTCGTGCAAGTTTAGAAAAAAAAAAAAGTGCTGAATACTTGTGAAATATTTTTAAAAACTCAACATTATTTGATGGACATTTTTTTCTGATTATTTCAAATTGGAAGCCATTTTGCAAATTACATATTTGAAATAAAATGTTATTAACATAATTTATTACAAATAAAAATTTTACAAAAAGTCGTAATTAATTAATATTTAGTAAGTTCTGGCAGCAGATTTAGATAAATTTATAACTTTTGATAACATGTAACTAAGAAACCATCCCTACAACTATTACGTACTCATTTTAACAAAAATCCCGCTTGAAGGAACTAATGAATTGGTGTTAGACATAGGAAACGGCTTAATTTCACTGAAGACAAAACGTTACCTCTACAACGAATATTTATTATATCTGTTGTTATCCCCCGATATGAACTGTGTAATTTGTAACTATGGATTTGTAATTGGTGGACCCAAAGATCTTCAAATAATAATTTTCATGAAAGCCGCATTATACTCGTATACTACGTTATTTTCCTTAAAACTCAATCAAATCTCGATTCGATATCTCAATCCGTCATGTATATGGAGTAATAGATAAAATGTGTTAGTCTGCCATCTTGAAATTCCTATTTTAGACATAAGGCTTCAAGCCCCAAAAAACCCCACGTACTAAATTCCATGCAATCGCTTGGAGCTTAACATTTGAAAGTCCGCCATTTCGGATTCTTAAAGCTTGACAGCATAAGCATATATGTAGGTTAATACGACAAACAAACCTGGTCTAAATCGGGCCACTAGTTCTTGAGTTATAAGCGAAGAAGCAGACAGCCAGACAGATGTTACATTTTTACGTTACGTTTTCCAAGTTAATCTTTTCAAGCCTAAAGCTAATGTCGCACTTTAAGTTAACCATTCTTCCCATAGATTTATTATTTTTGTAAATTCCTACGCTAAATTTTACATATTTGGACAACTAAAAATTGTTCGTCATTATCATATTGTTCGAGATAATCAAATCTCCTTTGTAAAAACGTCCATCGTCAACACGTGAATTGTTGTAGCAGCTATAGGGGACGACATAACAATTCCCAAATTTTAATAATTTTTCTGGTCCCACTTAAGTCAATCCTTTTACTAAAATTGCCTTCGGTAAATGTTTGAATTCTGTTCGCTTGGTACACAGAATCGGCTCAGTTTACTTAACTCGACCGTGTGGTAGCAAATTGAGTTGTTTACTTTTCGTTGCTTAAAAATCTTGCGATTGGCCGACTGACCAACTACTATTAGCATACATGAGTCGTCCTCGAGCTGAGTCGCAGTAAAAATGCGGATAATTTGAAGCACTTGAGCAAATATGAGCAGAGCAAGCAAGTTTTGTGAGTGACACAAAACATTTCAAGTCGGTAGCGTGCGGTAGCACTGGCAGTCGGTCGGGGTCATTGCATGCACTGCAATTCCAGCATTGACACAGGCAATTATCGGATAATGCTTACATGGTCAGGGCGCCGGGTACCATTCATAACTAGGCACGTCCAGCATGCCGGTCTTCGGAGAATCGCAAGTACTTGCTAGAATTAGATAGTCATTAGTTAAGGAACACCGTGGTAGTCACGGTGCAGGGAACCTGCGCAGATTGGGTGACAGTTGCCAAGTCGTGCAGGAGGCGTCGAGTGATTAACGAGCACTTGTGGTCAAGGATAATGTTCTGCGGCGATTTGCAGTCTTCGATTCGTGTCACATGTTTAGAGAAAAATTTAAAAAAAAAATCTGCAGATGCGGCGACTATCGCACACATGCGTCAGGGCTGCGTCGTCAAGTCATCCAATGGACCTTGTCAACCGTCAGCTTGCGTACTTAGGCGCGGATGCGGATGTTGATGCTCACCGGAGCCTGAACCGCCTTTATCTTTAGCATGATGAGCCAGCAGCCTGGGAATTTTCAAAACAATCAACAGCTGCGGTGACTTCGGTAGGCATCGGGAGGTACCGTCTAAATGCAGGGTTAGAGCTGTTTTGTCGGAAGGCCCATTTTGCTGCAGGTGTGTATATTCATTAGTCACAGCACTGAGAAACGGATGTGACGATAAGCCGATGGAAATTACTTTGTAATTGAATTAATGCAACCTTGGGTAGGTTATGGGAACCGATATATGCAAATCACGGCCCGTCTACATCATACATGGATGCATCTTTTAATGAATCTAAGCTAAGGTTCGATGCAGCATAGCAAAAGCTGTGATGATTTTCCTTCAGTCGACAATTTCGTCCTTGGCGCCGGAAATATTGCAAAGTTGATTGCTTTCAGTTTGCTCTTAGGTGCTCTTAGGAGCTGCAATATCACGATGATTAATAAGTGTGACAAATTCAGTTAGCCGGTTCAGCATTTTTGTAATTTGAATCTACTCGGTAAATTTGTTCAGTTTTCCAGTATGGAATGACTTACACTAACGCTCATAATTATTCAAACAATTCATATCTTTGCAATTATAAGAAGTCATATTTTTAAATAAATCAGTCGTATCGAGTTGTAACACATATTTGCATTCATTTAGATATATTTAATTAAAACAATAACAACAAAACTAAATAATGCATAAATTAACCTCATTACACATTTTGTTCTATATCAACCTTTTGCTTTGCTGAGTGCCTTACAAGATCTTGGAATCTCTCTTGCAATTTCTCCAGTTTCTGGAGTTATCTCACCTCAACATTGAAGAAGTTTTTGCTAGAGATCTTTTTTGACTTGTAGAACTTTGAGCTTTGGTCTCTCTATGAAGCTCATCCCACAAAAGGTTGAAGGGAGATGAATTCGGCTACCAACCAAAATTAAGGGCGAAAAATGCACAATAAATCGAACAAATAAATTACAGAGAAATTAAAGCGTAAAACTCGGATGGGGCTCGAAGAAGCGCGCGTCACTCGGATAGGAAGTCGGTTCTACTTCTACTAGGAAGTAGGCTAGCCGGAATTCTAGAGATTTAGACTTAATTCAGTTCTCGACTTGGTGCCACTCATAACTAGAAAAGTTTGAAAAACCGAGATTTATTGTAATTTATTCACTTTATATTAATTTAAATTAAATTAAAAACAAAAGTCAATTCGAACTGCCCGCCGCCGCGTTGCCGTTTCACTACACTTCAGTGTTTTCCCGCCCAACGAGAAGAGTGCTGCTGTTGTTATCGGAGTTCTGTTAGGCCATGCGTTAAAGTTAAGCCTAACGAAATCCGTACAAATGTTTTCTGCGCGGGCAACTTTTGTAACAGTATGTAATCCTCCGAATATCTCAGTAAGTTTCATTATTTGCAATTAATGCAACACTAACGTAAACACAAAATAGCGTCCAATAAAGTCAAATGTTTTCCTAATACAAAGCATTTCTGACGGCAGTCACCAAGGCATGAAACTCCGATTATGTAAGGAGTTAGGAAGTGGTCAGACAAAATCCAGGGTTAGATAATAGGCCAAACCCGACCATTGTGGTTGAATTCAAACTTACAACTAGATCACGATTGCGTTCAACCACCATGACCACACGGATGATTTTGGTCAAATGTCAAAGCTGATTGAATAACTACATAAATGTATGTAGTCGGAAATCGCAAGAAGTCGCCAATTCAGCAAACGTTATGTTTGATCACACCTCCACATCGGTGGGGCATGGAAAATATAATCAACGATTTTTGACAAATTTAATAACCCAAATTTGTTTTGAAATAAATGCGTAAAATTGTGCTCATTTAATTTAGTCGTATTCGCGGATGCTCTATTTAAATCTGTTCTTGTTCATAAAGCACAATTTTCTCTGTTTTCCACCGTACTACCTATAGCACGGTGAAGACCCAGAGACCAGGAGTTAGACCAGTACAAATATTGCATTTCAACCTTCTCTGCGCTCTACTTTATTTTCCTCACTCTGTTGAATAAAATCATCAAAGAAGGTTGCGTCTTTTAAAACAACATAGTTTCTCTGCTTTTCCGTTTATACACGGAATATGAAATGTGTGTTTCCTTCCAGCTTGGAAAAGTATCAGCTTTGTGGTGCTCTTATTAACTTTAATTTATTTTAAAAGCAACTTTTTCGGAGACAAGTAAAGGGAATCATTCCTTCTTTCACTCTCAAGAAACATGTTATTCAATAATTCAGACATTTGAAAGAAGTACAACTTTTCTTTATCGCTGCGTTCATCACACTGCATAAAAGCAAACAGGGTGACATTACAATATAAAGAAATAACGTGAATTAATCGATGCGTTTAGTTTTGCCTTCATACAAAGACTTTCGCTTTTATTGCAAAAAAAAAAAAAAATAAAATAAACTTAAGAAAATATACGCTAACGGGCGAGCGTGACAAATTGATAGCAATTTGGGCTATTTTGGAAGAAAAATTGGAGTCAATTTATTTACTTAAGCATCACAAAGTTGTAATTTGTTCTCATTTCTACGAAAAAATATTTATTCCTAAGAAGTAGCACGAATTTGTTCTTTAATGATGAGAACATTCAACCTCAATTGAAGTAATTTGTTTGAAATAACGAAATCTACAAATCTACGGGGCTTTTATAGCAGCACAAAAGCCTTTAGATAGCTAATCGGCTGATTACTGAATTAGGTACAAGGACTGCTATCAATACCTTAGTATAATGATGAGGTGTTTTTTGGCCGGTTTATAGGTACCTTAGTGGGATATATGGATTTTTTAAATCAGTATTCTACCTTTTGAGATTCAAAGAAAACTGACAAATATTGTTTCTGAACTTCATTGGCATCCACCTAGGAATAGTGTTTTCATCTTCATTAAGATTATTTATAAAAAAAAAACAATATATAAATACATAATTAATTGAAGTGAAGCACGTTGACTCCAACCCAAGACTTGGTATAACATATGACGTAAGCACCAATTTTATGAATGGATTGAATTGAAATTGTCGGCACTTTTCGCAGCCAACCTCTGTTTTACTTCTTTGGGTAACCTTATATATTTTTATTTACATTTAATATATTAAAAGTTTTAATCGCGCAGTACTCGCCAATTAGAGGGAATCCTGGACAATATAATAAGTTATCTTGGTCTTCCCTGAATGCTTACATCTTTTAGAACAGTTACAGTATACACTTTGCCTCACAAATTGGTAAACAGAAAATATGTGCTACAAAAAAAAATTAATATTAAACGTAGTAAGCAAAGGAAAAAAATGTTCGTCCCGATAACTCCAATAACTAATTTAGGTATACACGGACCACACACATAAGTACGTAGATCTTGAAATTCTGACCTTGCATGAGCCAGTGCTAGTCCGCAAGTCATTCGACCTTATTCAAATACTTCCAATTTTATGGCTGCTGGGATGCTCAAATAGACATGCTCAAGTTGGAGCCTTTTTTCCCCCGATCAGCATAATTACTGCTTCTAAAATGCCTGCCTAGATCTGAAGCACATCACGAGACTCTTCACGGTTGAGTGATCTCTTTACAAAATTTCCAACTGTCGTTAAACCACTCAATTTCATGACTAAAACTCGGTGGTGCTAAATGAAAAACAACCTACTGGTCATGTCGACGATGACACGCGTACTGAATTTAATAAATTTGCACATTAATGAGCTGTCAATCAATTGCGAGCGCTTCTCCGGGTAGGCTGCAGGGAATCAAAACAGTCAGGCGTTCTTGGGTTACTTGATAATGTTCTTATCTACCAGTGATCTCACATGGCTGGAAATACATTATGACACTTTCTCACAGCGGGAATTATCTGCAATCGGAATATCATCACGGAAACAGGTGAGCGATTCACGTTCACAGGTGACTTGCAGTCTTTTATTGTGGGTCCACATACTGACAGGGAACTCTAGTCTCTTGAAGCCTATTTCATGGTTTAGACGTTCAGCTGAACTAAGACAGAATGTGAAGTACCTACGGCACGCAAAAACATGCAGAAACTTTAGAGCTTGTATGGCTGGGTTTGACCGGTCAGTTGCTTGGGAACTTCTTGGGAAGACCACAGGATTCGTACCAATGATCACGATGAATGCTAAATTCAAGCGGATCTGCACATTCACTTAAAGCGAAAGCAATTAAAAGTGCCTTTTATACTTGGTTGAAAAAGTTTTGTAGCTGAGATTGTATGAGATGGTGATTACTCCTGAAGGTTAAGTAGCCGCTTTTGAGCTGCTGAAAATTGTGAGAGACAAAACGTTTCTTAATAATAGGCTCTCTAAAGATGAAGCCATTTGGTGAGCAGCAGACCAGGCCTTCCACTAGAATTGTAGGCCATTTTAGGTTACGAAAGAATTTCGATTGGTCAAGGTCTCCATTTAGTCGCGGTGTTTTTCTCTCCACTTTTTGCATATCTAGTTGATTTCACGAGCAATTTATGAATGCCCGCCGCCGCCGCCGCAATAAGTTGCGCATCATTTCAAGAGCATCACAGATAGGCTTATATTATGTAAGTCCTCTCGACCGTCTTTCGCCTATATTTAGTGTAGTTTTTATAGCCACACTTCAGACGCATCGTATAGCCGACGATTTGAGATGAGCTGCATGACATCTTTACGACCCTCATAATTGCTGTTTGTATTTATATTCGCTTTGATCACTGTCACCTTTAGTGTTCACTCCTCTTGGCATGCACCCTACTACTGCATAACCGCACGTAAGGGAGGTGTTTTTTTTACACATTATAAAGAACAGAATTTACGATTATTGTAATTTTCCGTATCAGATCACAATATTTGAAATGATCGCACTGTGTGCTACGATGGATATTTAGTTAACATTTAGCCTGAACATTAGAATGTTATTGATAGCAGCGTAAAAGAATTAAATTGGCTTCCCTTTCAAGAAAATCAATAAAAAGGATTTTATTCCAAATGTGGCAAAGTATCTACTAAAATATATAATACATACATACATAGTTAGGTATTTTATCGAAAAATCTTTCAAAGGTGCACTTAACGATCGTTTATTATCGTTAAAATGACAAGCAGCCAGGGGTCCCAGGGAAACACGTTCACATATGTACATATACGATTATATGTGTAAACCCATTGGTTTGAGGATCGATTAAGCTCTGGCTTTAATCTTATTGGACTGTTAAAAATTCTCTTCTATCGCAGAGATCTGCCTGAACTGTATGCTCACTTGCGAATTACATTCATAAAACCGCCTGCATAATTAGTATTAGCATAATTGATTTCCGTAAATAGAATTTTTGTTACAAATATTAAACATTGTGTTATCGTAGACATCAAGAACAATATATTTAAAAATACTTACCTCTTATTTTAAAATGCACAATATATTTTTTCAACTCAATCAAAAAAAAAATGTCTGGTTACCTGTCTGCCTATCTACTAGTTCTAAATCTTTGCCAGACGTCTAATTCAAGAACCACTAAATTATTTTGGTTTGCGAATGTGATCTAACATGTGATTCATTCAGAATGGAGTATACTGGGACTAAGATTTCAAGCTGATGCCATTTCATATACATATCTTCATAAATCGCACCCACTCGCAGTGTAGGTATGTATATTATAATACTATTTCATAACACATTGAATCAACTGGACTTTGCTTTCCATCTTTTACAAATTCTTTCAATCGAATTCATCTGCATTGCGTCATAGTGGTGCAATGCTCTGAAGAATTTATTTAAATCTTTGCAAATCGTTTCCAAACCCATGTAAAAGACACAATGTCCCAAAATACTACTTGTGATTGATCAGGTGCTCACGTGCTTGCAGATATTGTGAGAAAAATGCAATTATGAAATTTTTTTTTTTGCTATTGTTTGGGGAAACAGGTGTGATTTAATTTTTTTTTTGGTGTTTAAATGCGTTTATGATCTGCTCAGACATTTTGACAAGCAGTTGAGACAGAATAAAAATTGTTTTTTAAATATATGATGTGTTAAATAATAACGCTTTCAACGGCGGCTACGTGAATGCAGAATATCGCATATTTACTATATACAAGCAGAGTTGGAGGCTGCATTGAGGCTGCAAATACAGAAAAGTATTTTTATCGTTCGAGGAATTTCCTGGCACGCTATTTCGGAATTGAGTTGGTTTGGTTTGTTGAAATGCAAGAAATTTAATTCCTTTCTAAGCATTTATACATTCTTCCAGTTTGAGAGGTTACGCAATTTAATCAAACATATTCCCAAACGATCTCTCTTACGAACTCGTACTAATTTACAGCGTACTTATGTGCCATTCGCCTAATGATGTAACTCATTCATGTCTTCACGCTTGCTGTTAATGCGGTGACCACTGCAATTATTGAACGTGGACTCAGGGTTCCGGATAATTTTGCTTCAGCTTCAGAGGTACGTCTACCTTAACCATTACCATTAAATAGCACCGGCACTCACACTTGACCGACTCAACGATCCTCTCCATTTCCTTAGCACTTCGCGTCGCTTTCCTCCTAAGTACTGCTTGTCAGAAATTATTCCAGTGGCAGGTAATATGCAATGAGTCGGTACACTTGGATACGTGATTTGCAATGAAGCAAATTGAAAAAGGCGTTCACCACTGCTGCCATTTTCCTCATATTATTGACGAAAGTGAAATCTCAAGAGCCAGCCACCAGACAGTATTTCTGTTTTTGTCAATTTTCTTCTGAACAAACGTAGTGACCACTTGCATCACAAGCTGATTGCTTGGACAAGTGTTTACTAAGTTTTTCAATTGATCATTAAGATTTCCTATTTGCTGACTTTTGTGATCTCTTCATTTTCCCTTCTTGCATAATCGCAGGAGAAATTACTGTCAAAGTAATTAATGCCAAAACAGTAAAAATTCGAAAAGATAATATGCCTAAAATAAGGTACGTTATGTAAGTGAAATAAAACTTAAATTAACTGCAGAAGCCTTCTTACTTACGCCTGCATGCATGGTAGTTTCTTAATCTGTATTCGCGTGAGGTGAGCTGAGGCAATTCCAATTTACTTGAGACATGCACACAATTTTTATGTAAACCGAGTTATGAGATGAGTACTGCTTTCTAACATACGCAGAAATTACGAAAATACCGGAAAAGTGCTTTTTTTTTTATTTTAAATTTTTTCAATCTGCCTGAGAGGGAAAATTTGAAGCAGACATTAATGACTTGGTTATATTATCTTAGCCAAACATTTTGGTCCTATAGACTACATCTTATTAATATGATGTGTATATACGGAGTTCTTCTTCTTATCTGTCTCATTCCCTAAAAACAAAAACAAAAATCCGAAAAATTGCAGCCACACAGAATTTTCTGATTTTTATTTAAAAAATCATAAATTTAAAAAATAATTGTAACTTTTAACTCTGCAGTTGTTCAGATATGTACTTGTTTTCTACTTCGTTATGAAAGCGTCCCCCTAATAGCTCACATTGTTAAATGGACAGTAAAAAAATTGGCTAAAATGTTGAGAGACGAAACAGACATCAATAGCCCAGTGGTAAGTGCGCTAGACTATCACCTCGGAGTCCCCGATTCCAATCTAGTCCGCACCAAAACTGCTGATTTATGCTGTTGGCTAAACAGATGGACGTAATAGACAATAGCGCAGTGGTAAACATTTGCAAGAAATGAGTCAGACCACAGGATTACATAACGTTAATTTAATTTAATAATTAATAATATTTAAAACGTCGAAAAAAAGTTCTGGACAATTATGCAATCTTTGAAATTAGAGAGGAACAGCGCGATGGCTCATCTCTCAACACGGAGTAGTCCAGGAAAAATAGATATTCATCCTAGACAAAATTCCCACAGAGACTAAAAATTTGTACAGATCTTAAATACATCATTATAAATGAAATGTAAAAAGTTCCCACTGATCCAAATTGCGCTAAACATTTTTTTCAAGATCAAAGGTCAACGACATTGCTTTTTCACATATTTTTCGTAATCGAGGAGTGTTATCGTAAAAGTAATTCATATAAAAGTTGTAGATCTCGCGATCGTCTACAAAATAACGCCTCCGCGGTCAACCGTGACAGGTACGACAAAAGTCATAAGCAAACTCGTAGTAATTGAAGCGCGCTCTACGCTCTATCATCACTTTCGTCTTAGATACAAAAACAGCCGAGAAAATGAAATAAGCTTCTGTATGAAATATTTTTACGATAACATTTACCGTTTACAAGGAATATGCGAAAAACCGATGTCGTTGACTTTTGACCTTGAATAAAACTTTTAGCGCAAGGCGGATCAGTGGAGACTTTCGATATTTCATTTGTAATGATGTACATATTTACGGTCAGTACGCGAATATTGTGGGTAAATTTGGACTTTTTCGTGTCTAGAGTACTAGAGACTAGTAAGCATGTAATGTCGCATTCTATGTATTTAAAAAAAAAAACATGTTAGTAACTAACTTGAAAATGTTCTAATCAAATGAAACACGCCGGTTTCTTAATTATAAAAAAAATTAAAACTTATGGATCAAAAAATCATGTGCTTTCTATGTATGTACAACCATGGGTTCTGTGTTCCACCAAGTGCCCACACAATTCTGGATTAATTAGATAAAACAAGAGAAATGAAAGTGTGTGTTTTTATATATGCATGTTTAAGTATATGTTCCTGTTCACTATCTAATATTTTGTGACCTACTGACATGATTAAACCATTATGCCTTCCCCTTTCCCAGTGTGTATGTGTATGCGTGTATGTGTTCGATCCGTTCACGATTACGTCATTCCTTCAACTAGCTGCCTTTTTTTGTGTCCCTTGTCTGGAGCTGAATTAAAGCTCACGGAAATCATCCGTATGCAGAAATGGAAGAAGTCTTTGTTTAAGAAGGTAATAAATATTTCATTTTGCCACAGAGCAACTTAATTCAGGCAGAGTAATGAATTCCCACAATTAACTTCATTACGAATTCAAATTCCTTTACATCTATTAGCTGATACTTTTATGAAAACTGACAAAAAACTATTACAAATTGAATTTAGCGTCACCGTATTTGTTCTCTTCAATGTGTGTTTGTTATAGAACAAGGTGCACACAAAAATGCAGCTACTATTAGGATTCCACCATTCACATACATATATCTGATGAAAGTTCTTGCAGCCAAGTGAGCATGACAACATACTACAATATCAAGAGGATGACCTCTTTAGCTACAATTACCAAAGTTTGAAAAGATTCTAAAAAGTTAAGGAGTTGTGTAACATTATCTCAACATAAAAAAAAATCACAAATGTCTAGCTTCACATTGTTTTGTTAGCAGCAGATGGTGGAACAAAATATACGATGGAAAACATTTTTACCCCCAGTTTAGATGCAGTTTTTATTTGCACTTAATTTAGAAAAGTTTACTTTAAACAGGGAAATATCTACGAAAAAGTTAACTTAAACAGGACAATATAAATTTATCACCTGTAAATGTTTTTCTCCCACTTTCATTTGCTTTCGTGCTGGATAAGTTTGTGACCTACAAACAATCGTATGGGAACACCCGTAACAAGCTATATGTCGTAAATTTGTGGGCGCATGTTCACACTTAAGCGAACTCTAACAGTTTTCCTATCCATAGAAATTTTCCTGTAGGTAGGTACTGCAAAAACAAAATCTTAGGTAAAACACCTGAGATCTTTTGAACACATTACACAAGGTGACGCCACAGTAACCTGTTGTGAATTTTACGATACAGAAATGTCCGCAGCCATTAGACATTGGGGGACTGTCATGATTTTTTTATGGAAAAAGGTACTGAAAGAATAACTCTAGACTCTAGAGTCTAGACCCTAACCCTTGCGGACAGGAAATCTGCCTGTGGGATGGTATTGTATGGTAATTTAGTAGAATCAATTCTTCACTGTATAAAATATTTTGCTTAGCTTTAATTACCGTAATTCTTTTTCTCTTTAATGTCCAAAATAACCTTCGGAATGGCATAACACTTTCTCATCTTTATAAGCGCTGTCGGTCAGCAAAAATTCAATAAAGGTTCTTAAGAGTCCCTTTCCCTTAGGTGAGTAGTTTGCGAAATATAGGCTCCTAAAGTCGTTAAAATCACGAAAAAAAAATACAAATTTCAGTATGTGGATATTTTGTAAAAGGTAAATAATCCGTCCGTAGGCGATGCATTTTGCGGATCTCAGTCGTACGGATACACATCAGAAATGCAAACAGGCTATTCTTGCTACTAATTATAAGTACATGCTACGGAACCCTAATGTACGACACGCACTTGCCCGGTTTTTAAGCTCGTTCTTACTGGCATTAATTAATTAAAATGTTCCAAGATTACGGCTTTTACCAAGATAAATTTATATCACGCCAAAAGTATTAAATGAAATTATAAAATATTAAGGACGTCAGCATACACACTTATTTTCAATTCCGGTCAAAAATTACCCTCGCTTTATAAACGTGCGAATTTAGAAGTAAAGTAGGAACTGAACTAATTAAAGTGCAAAACTCTTCGCTTTGTTAATTTCGTATCACGCCAGCCACAAGGGTCGTATAATGTGATTGTATTAACCAACAATTTTTCCGGGTTAATAAAAACCCTATTTAGAGCATCTTAAGAGGGTTAATATCACGCCTTAATCAGTCACTAGAGCGTTCGTGTTCCATCATCCTGGCTGTGGTTTCTACCCCCAAAGAAAGGACACGAAATTATCTTGTCTCGGAACAGTGCTCTTAGGGCACAAATCCCCTTTTGTGGATTTAAAGATTATAACCACCGCCTGGCATTAAACTCTCATTGCTATAATTCTGCTACCCTTAAAGTGCGTTAAAAATCTTCAGGAACTTTAAGCAATTCCACTTTAATGATCTTTGCCAAAGTAATGGCTGTGCCGAACCCAAAAAGGGGACTAAAAGGATGGTCAGAGCTAGAATACGCTGGAAATTGGATATGTGATGCTTAACTGAGTGCCCTTTATTTCCAACATTCCTCGGCTGCAAATTTCAACCGTTTTCTGGCTCCTATTAAGGATTACATTCGAACCAATAAAGAATTAGGAAGGGATGGTTAAACTTGACGATTTCATTCAAGAAGACGTCGAGGAAATTCAATCGAAAAAGGATATGAAAATAAAACGTGAAATAGGGAAATGTAAAAGGGTTATTTGATTTATTCCAAACTAGGTCTTTCCAAAATTTTTGTATCCATGGTTTTATTGTTTTAGAAAACCTTTTGGGCACTTCGGTGTTATTGTTCTTTAATTGAACCGCTCAAATCAATTTTGGCGGAGTTTTCCACCTACCCAGACATTGTAAAATCTTTTAATGTATTTAGTCTAAAACTCTGAATTAATCGTAGGACGCTGTTACGAAATCTTCCAAAAATGAAGGTTCTATTGGATTTAGAATGTGTGAATATGAATTTCTAAACATGCCTGCGTTTTGTGAATGCGGGCACTTGATTTTGGTTTTCAAATTTCTACAAAATCTAAATATATAAAATACCCAAATACTGAACGAAAATGAACACCGTCAATACGTGACTCTGCGTATTTGTAATTTTTCTGCGTATTTGAAATTTTTAAACGTGTATTATGGCGCCCTGGTGACCTCGTGTGACGTAAAGAATGGTCACAACTAAAAAACATAAGTGAATTTTCGTAATTTAATTCTCGAAATTTTCGTAAATTATTTTTAATTTGTTTGCGTTGTTTTGTTAATTGCCTACGGTTTTAAGTGATAGTTTGTTTCTTTTAATCTGAAAATGGTATACACGATTTTGACAGCTCGAGTAATGTCATCAGAACTATTGGCGCTATTAAGATATATTCAGATGAGGCCTTTACATCATGTACATAAAAACGAAAATGTATGAAATCGATTTGTTTTAATGTTGGTCGTATTTTCGTAGTTTCACACGTCACCGAACAGTGGAATCTTTTTCAATTTCATTGAAACTTTTTTAAATCAACCAATCACACTCGCATCGATTAATCGTCAAGTTGAATAGAATACATCCGGAAAATCGTTTCCACTTGGGGATCAGCTTGATTCAATTCCGAACCGTTTGCCAGAGAAAGCAAAATTGCCAAGAGTTTGAATTGGAGTTGAAACTAACAATCATAAATTGTGGCATGAACACCCTCATCGCTGAGGATGGATGGCACAGACGTAATAGGGTAAGTCATAGTCAAGGATAACTGAAATGAAGGCAGACAGTTCGCACGTAGCAGAAGCAGCTACGTGTTGCCGTCATCTATTACACGCGCTATACCGAATAATACGACATAAATATGGAACAGAACAGAGAAACACAATTTCGAAAACAAGTTACGTGCCTATAACCATCCTGGGAGGATTTATTTTTAATACGCCCGTAGCTGTTCGCAGGAACACGAAAAATATATTTTCGATTTTACTTAAGGCGTCCGCCTTTACTATAGTAGGTACTATGGTCCCTGTTCGCCGACGTGAATGTATTAACCGGCGCTGTGCCTTATCGCGACCGTATGATCACGCTGTCACGGCGGCAGCAAAACAGCGAAAAGCAATTGAATTGTTGGCACACGTGAGCCGGCAGGACCGACAAGTTGACAATGGCAGCAAGAGTGATAAGAGTCATTGTCACGACCTCAAGAAATTAGCGTACCGACTCCCTACGAGGTGCTCCCCTTCGCAGGGCGGCGTTCGCGGCCGATTCAAATGCGTGTCACGGCTAGTTTTACCGGCTGTAGACGCTGTCTCCCCACATACCAACAAGTACAGAAACGAATTCATTAGGACTAAGATCGAATGCGAGTGGGCACTTACCTTCTTGACCGGGAGCAAGACGTTCCCAGGGCTGGCCTGCCGCATCGCCACGACGCCGACATTTAAATTCATCGCCGCCAGTTGTGACTGAGTTTGATTGGTAGCTGCTGCTGGTGTTTGTTGCACTGCACCAGCAGGCGTTAGAGGCTGCTGGGCGGCAAGACCTAGGTGGCTGTGGGAGGGGGTAATAAAGGTCCGCAGGGACAGAGGTGTAAACATAGCCGCCGCAGCGGCGGGATGAAGGGTCTGCGGATGGGGATGATGCAGCGCCGTTGAATGATGCAAGGCTGCAGCCGCTGCAGGATGCAGCTGATGTTGATAGTTCTGCTGGGGGGACTGTGGAGGGGCCTGTGATGATGGCACCTGACAAGCTGCCGCCGTGTTAGGCTGTGGTTGGCCATAGCCCACTGCAGCCGGATGCAGGGGTACCGCAAGCATCTTTTGTAGTGGCACTCCCCACGGAAGATACCAGGATCCAGGGTGATGCTGCATTATTTCCTTCGGTTTTTCGTATATTGGAGGCAATCTGCTTAACTTGGACGTCCCTCACGCTGGCTCCAAGCGTTCCACCTCAAACGATCCCACAAACAAAAAACAAACTACGACTAAATGTAACAATAATAATAACAAACAACACTAAAGCCACAACGCTGTCCTTAACCCATAAAAACAAGGATGCTTTGCGATTTCTTAACAACACTCAAAACAAAGAAAATTAAACGAATTTCTCTAAATGGAAGGAACAACACTTTCACTAGGAAACATTTCCCGGCTTTTGTGCGATATTACTCTGCAGATGCTGCGATAGTACTGCGAAAGTACAGCTGTTGACGATGCATTCAAGATAATCCACCTTAAAAAGAAGGAAAACATCACCAAAAAATCTGAAAATGCTGCTTGTGCGGTCCTTCAACATGTTGCTATTTGCTGCGCCGGTTTTTCCATATTAGCATAATGTGCACTTGTGCAGGGCGCTATAGTTAAGGAGTTCAAATTTATGTTTTACTTCTTAATGTTCTTCACGCCCGTCGCAAGTATTCGTAGATCCTTCGCTTTGTTTGAAAAGAAAAACACACAACTCCACACAAAACATTTAAATTCGGAATTGAATTTTTTACCTACATTACATATATCTGTAAGTACTAAGTAACAACAGTGAAGAGCAAAGGAGAAACAAAAAGATGCATAATTCGGGGATTTTTCTTCGTATCTTAACTCAAACATTTTATACTGATTATAAAAGTAGTTTTGCCAACATTTAAATGATATTCTGAATAATACTTTCTGCAAAAATTTAAATCTTCTGCATTCGGACAACTTGTTAATTTATAAGTTGTTACATGATGGGCCCTAAGAGGCAAAGAAATAATATCCACTGTAATTCCCCTTTTCTTATCATAGTTTTGTGCATAGTATGCATACTTATATGTATACAGTTTATAACTTTGTTTGTTAGTTGACAGCTGTCACGTGACAGTAGAAGTGTTGCGTAAGATTCAGAATGGAGAAGTACCCGATCGAACAATGCTTTTTAAATTCCACAACGTTCACAAGTCATCCGTTGCGATAATAAGTGGTGCCAACATTACATAATTTGATGAGTAGAGAGAACGCTCAAGTAAAAAAATTAAGAATTAGTAATTTCGACATTGCCTCGAAAATTTGAAAATTCAACGATGGCCGAACGCAAATGACAAATAATTTCAAAGAATTTTCATGATGAGAGTTACTTAGGAGTTTTCAGGTTTGCAGATTTCAAGTATTCCGGTATTTAAGATCCAATATTATGATCGCATTAAATAATACTATTTTTTTAAATGTCTGTAAAACGAAAAGGTCCAAGCAAGGTCATGAACTACTGGTATATTTGTGCAGGGTGTTTCGCATAATGCATGCAGAAATGAGTGGGGTGCTACATCTCACCTAGGCGAGCAAACACTTGTATGGCAGTGGCAGGGCCAACCTCAACCCTTTCGAAGTTACAGGATGATCCTTAAATGCGGTATGTATATTATTATTTAATTTTATCTTTTGATATACTCAATGAAGGGATATGAAGATCACGCCAAGAAACTACTATCTCAATAATAATTGTCTGTATTTTCCTAAAATTCATGCTTTTCCGATATTTCCTCCGAAAGTCATGTAATTAATACATACATTGTATCAAGTTTCCCATTTTATTATCTATCCAAACAGATACAACATGTCCAGTCTAGGTAGTGAAAGGATATTCAAATTTATACGTACAAAAGCTTTTGCGATACATTAAAAAAACATTTATAATACAATACCACACGTGGTTACCTGGACCCTACATAATTTTTAAAACTGAAATATATGAATTTAGGAGGAAAATCCAATTTCAGTACATTCGTTGCTATTAAAAATTAGTTATTTCGAGCTAACGACGATTCTACCGAAAGGGACATCGTCTTAGATAAAAGGACAAGACAAAAATTCTAAAAAAAGAGCATAGTTCGCGAGATATAGCAGCTTGAATATGTTCTGGGATCAGCTGGACCCAGTGCGTGTTCTCAAATTCTTTCTGTACGGAGTTATGTACTCGCAGGGTTTATTTTTAGGTAGAATATGCATGAGATTCCAATACGTCGTTTGATAAAAACAATAATACAGGAAAAAAATTTAGCTTAGAGTGTTCTGTCGTGTAGGTTTCGATATGGTCTAAAAAATAAAAATCGAGTTCACAATAAACTGACACAGTTCCTGCCTATTCCATCTGAACTGCAACTAAAACTATGGCTAAAATAATCAGTCGAAAATTTATCCTGCAGTGTCCAAAAGTAGGTACCAAATAAATTCTGAAAAATTTTCAAATTTTTCTAGATAATGAAGAGTATGAACAAGAAATAATAATATTAATAAAAGAGAGAGGTGCCTATAAAACCGAGCTATTTATTTTTGCTAAAGTACTTAAACCTGAGCAACTCCTGATTGAACTTGGCCTTAACCCTATTAATAAAATACAGTAAGAGAAATTACCATTTCTTTACTTTCCTACCCATAAACAATAGCATTACAAGCACAACTGCTACGTTTGACTGACTAAATGACTCGTGACCGAATTTTTTACATAATGCTTCATTTGCTTACGCTATTACTAAAATCTTGTGTAATTTGGCCGACCTATTTGTAAACGAATAAAAGATATCAATTAATGAGTATAGCGGCGACTAGTTAGCCTTGTGAATGAATTAGAATTTTTATTTGCGTAGTGATTACCTGAATCAACTTAAATAACTATTACACTCAAAATATGATAATTAACATGTTCACGAATCATTTTAAATTTTCCCGACGTGATATTGCTTCGTTTTCCTCTTTCCGTCGCGTCCCGTCGCTTCGATATAAGCCGCAATAAGCAGGCACCGAGCATGCAAGTGATAATTTTCCCGGAGAAGATCTTGACAATTGACCCTAATTTATTGCTGCTAACGGCTCGTGATTTTTCATTACCATTCAATTAGCGCTTCTCCGGTTTACTTCAACCGTTGCCTAGCTGAAACGCAAAATATTTGGATATTTTTTCTTCAAGATGAAATCCGGCAATTTCATACTTGGAAATTAGCAAAAATTTACAACTCGACTTGATTAATTGATTGAAGGCTTCACGGTAAAATCGGAGAGCACCAACAAAATTCAAGACCAAAATCAAGAAAGCTGTGGCGCCTGCTTCTCCGAAACCATTACCCGCTTTGGTGTGCTTTCTTGGCATTGCGAAAATTCCAGGCGTCCTTGAGCTAGCATACCTCACTAATAATGTGTACCATAACAGAGTGCCTTTGTTTTTGATGCTCATCGAATTTCGGGGCAGCAATTTCGTAGATTAAAAATCAATTAAACAGCTAATCACGTTTGTTAGTCTGTTGATAATTTGGTCGGTAAGGCGCTAAAAAGTTTTGCACGTTACAAAGTTGCTACGAGGTTGTAGTTTTTGCCAGATGAAGGAAGTGCCGTGGCTGATGAGTCAAATATTCTCGGTAATTATCTGCTGGTGAATGACGAAAGATTTGGTTTATTTTCGAAGTGATTCCGGGATCCGAAGTGCACTCTTAAGGTGTGAAAAGGTTTTTAATATAAAGTGTTAAATCAAGGCGTGTCGGAAGAGTACTTAATGCCAAGTAACTACCGTATATCAAGGGGGAACGCCCTGGGAATGTACCGCGATGCATTCATAAACTTTCTTCATACATATATGCAAATTGCAATTGAGAAGAAAGAAAGTAGGGTACATTAAATGAAACGGAGTAGGCATTTTTATCTTATCAGATTTTAACATATAAAGTGATATGTTCCTGTAAAAGAATAAACCAAACATCTTTGGAAGGCAACCTGGTGTTGTAGAAAACTCGTCTCCTTTTCTAATGTATGTTTTGCTAATGCCAATGATTATTAATTTTTTAATTAGTATCAATTACGCCAAACAAGAGCAAGTGCGGGGAATATATCAATTTGCTAAATCGATATACCAATACTTAATCGAAAATAAATTCTTTTTGTAAGTACCTGACGCATCGTTTTGAAATTAATACTTTCAATGCTTCGATTCATAACTCTCTCTCATTGGAATCATGGTCTTTGTAAAGTCACAAAACAAACCCAGTCGATAATTCTGTGCTCAATTTCTCCAAAGTGGATAGATGGATTTGGACGGCCAACTTTCTGGTGGTAAAGATTGTCTAGCTAGACTGTAGTGCTAGCTTACCTCATCGTCTGAAGTAGTGATGTACAGAAAATCAATCAATAAGCGGGAAATAGAACTGTTTGTATTTTACAAAATATCTGGAATATGTGAAAAAAATTCTAAACAATCGAATTTGGAATAACTGTAAAAGTAAGGGTCTTTCAAATTGAGTTTTCAAAATCACGCGCTATTTTGGTATGCATACTCAATTGAACGCACTCTCACTTGAACTCGTTGCTGATGGGAACAATGCTGTTGTAATTAGAAGTAGGAAGTAATCAGTTTATTGATGAAATTGTCAGAAAGAAATAAATACCAAAATAACACTATAAATGACATTTTGTATACTTTATGAACCAAACTTATTTCAAAACTTTAAATTTTAATAACTCAAAATGTAATTCTTCGGATAATGAACTTGTTCCACTCAACGACTCAATTAATTCTGTCACTCAAAAATATATATAAGCTATAAACATCACTCAAAATTCATAACGTGAACATTAATTTTTATGACAAATTGGCAATGAACTTGAGAATGCCTGTTAGCATTCCTGAACACTTGTCTTAAATTTTCTCATTAAGTGAACACATTCCATTCCTATTTGCATGGGTAATGTGCTTGGAAATAAAAGTTGCTCGGTGACTGCTATTGCGCTCTAAATCTACCGCATGCAAGTGACTTCTGCGTGGTTTTTACTTCGAATACAAAAATAATTTGTTCATATAGTCTAGCATGCTCGGTAGACAGCCACATGCCCCCATAAATGAACTCGGGGCGAGATAGATGTAGCAATTCCCAACCAATTATTTAACCTAATGGACACATGAGACAATACCTTTATTTCGAGTAACACTCGAAAATAGCTTAGTGCGGGATTTGTGACAGGCCAACTGGGAACTATTCCAGTCGTCCGGGTAGATATTTCTGAATGAATCGCCGGGCTATCTAAAGCGCTCACAAAAGAACTGATGAGAAAAAAGAATATACCAGCTCCCCAGTTCTGGGCACAGCTGTGTCAGTGCTCACTATATTCTCTTTAATTTAGGTCTTCGAGAAGTCAATTTTTCTTCGCGCCGAGACAAGATAAACATAGTGGCCAGAATTGCCTTGTAGCTGAGCTTGCGGCTATCTAAACGGCTCTAGCTTTTGTTTTAATTTGAGAAAACACTGTAGAGTCCAAAGTTTTTCACAATTTTCATTGATGACTGGCGGAGGCAAAGCTATTTGCAAACCCCTCCCCCCGTGCCGGTCTTTGCCAGATCTAGATAATTTGATTGATGATTTCCAATGTGAGCAGGCATGCGAACACAATCGGACTTTCGGCGTTGAATATTTCCTGTTTCCCCCAGACAGGAGAATTTGCACCAGTCGGTCCACAAATAATGTCACGACAGCCCAGAGCAGTGTGAAAGATAAGTTGAAGAAATATGGGCTGCTTCTATTTTCAATATCTGTCAAGATTTGCTCCGGATGGAAAACAAGTGCCTGGGCATTTGCGCCGCCCGGCAGAACAGCAAAGCGGACCCGGCGGGTATTTTTAAATACACAATACTGCGCCAAACCAAACCACACCAAAAATTGAAGGGAAACCGCCACAGAGGCTGTCGCCTGGACCGGAGTCTGTAATTTATTTTTCTGAGAGCTTGCTTACATAACGCCGCAATTAAATTTAGAAAACCTCATTCGTACCGACAACTTCACATCACGTATGTAAATTGCACGTGCACGGTAGTTCATTTGTTGCTGAAACGCTTCTCCATCGACAGTCTAGACGGAGAGCACGATGGTTGGTTGCGAGCACGATTAGTGAGGTGTTTTTAATTGCTTAATGGCAGCTTATGCGCGCCGAATTGCGATTAATTACCAATTGAATATGCAGATAGTGGGCGATTTCAGTTCAATGGTTCCCACGTGTGAAATGATCGTGGAAATAATTAAGACGGGAGATTGGTCACATTCAATCAATCATATGCGGGAGATGGAGTGGAAAATCAGTTGAGAGGCGAACATTTGCGCTCTAATTAGCTTGAAAGCTTTAAATCTATCGCGAATGAGACGAGTGCCCTTTAAATTCAAGTAATGACCTGGACCTATAGAAAGTCTATACAATAGCTTGTGGATGACAATCGGCTATTATGCGGCACAGGTTTTCACAGATTTCATGGGATTTTAGGACTGAAGGTAGAAGATTAGAGTTCACTTGTCGGGAAGGATGAAACATGTAGAGTAATTTGTTTCTAATTGGAAATTCTAGCGCACATATCGGAAAAAATCGTGTTTCAAAATATATAATAACATTTCATGACAAAAACCCTAAAACTTTATTCAAGGTATTCCAATGTAATGTGCTTTGCATCAAAAAAGCATCAAATCATTGATTCACTACGAGTAACACAAAACTGAAACCTTCAAAATACCGATCATCCTGATTATCTCAACAGTAATGGTTGGTACTGCTATTGTTGATAAGATAACAGTATCAACCATAAATCTTGTTTGATAATAGATTTCCAGGAAACCTCGTCAAAATTGGAAATCTAAGAGATTTACAATAAGTCGCATCCAAAATGGATTTCAAAACTGAAATATAAGCAAAATGGTGACAAAAAAAATCGGGAGGGGGTTGGGCTTTTTCAAAGAAGGGTGAGGTTGCCCATGCTAATTCGGCTTTTCCATAAGGAATCTTTCCTTAAAATTTCGGCACTACCGAATATACACCAACATTTTGTGACGCGGACTAAAAGTGTTATTAGCAAGATTATTGGATTTGCTATAAAACGACACCTCACTTACGCATCTGAGGGTATTTATGTAGTTACTATATAATTTGAAGACGTTTCATGTAAAAAAAAAAACAATAAATTCATTGGGATGATAAAATATATACATATGCATCAAAAGAGGTTTAGGTGTAAACAAATACTAATTTTGATTTATTCTAAAATAATAAAGATGAATTAATACTTGAGAAATATAATCATACCACCCATTTAAAAAAAATTTAAGTCACAATGAAATTTCAGAACGATGCCACTAGTAAATACCGCGAAACCAACAAAGAAATGTATAGAAACAACAAAAACAGTTTGCTAACGACTGCATCGGATCATATCACCACGGCAGTAAACTGACGATGAATTTGTAGTTAGTTTCTCTCTCTTAGGAACTATTTCTGTATGTTGATTATTTTTATAAAATCATCAACAGTCACGCCTGCATTGTTATCGCTATAGCTGTAGGTATAGTCGTTTTATTAATTTTTCCATAAATCTTTTGTTTCACAAAAAAACATGTCAGGAAGGTCGCATCATTTCTTCCGGTTTGTAGACATTTATTTTTAGATATTTTAATTTATTCCATCAAGTAAACAACTTGTGGCATAAATCTTTGTGTTGCATGAGGAAATAGTTCCGCAATTCAATCTATGGATAAGATTGTCTATAATTACTTACTTTTGTGGTCGCAGCCCAACTCAAATAATATTTACGAAATGGGAAAATGAGAAACAAGTGATCCGTTTATTTCCGATCGTCTTTTTGTAGAATTTTTGTACGATGATTTAGCACTTATTCTTTACGTAAATTAGCGATAAAAAAATTGTTTCACAAAAAATTATGGTAAATCAACTTTCAAAATGAACGGCTTAGTTAAGATAAAATATAAAAACAATAAGTTTTAAATTAATAATACGAGTAATTATACACACCCATGCTTTTGCAAGCGAAATCTTTTATAAAAACAAAAAAAAAACAAAAAAAATTATTAAATTGTTTGCAACTGCCTTGTAAGCATTCTCTTCCTCCGTCATAGTTCAAAGCAAAAGAGACCGAAAGTCTACGGAAAACTGAATAGTCGACGAATTTGAACAAAAGCTAGAGATAAATTTCGTACGGGCGCTTCTGCGAAAAGGATTTCATTCAAGCGAACTTTCTACCAGAACCCTTATTAATCTTGGGATCGTGATAAGTGGAAAAGCGAACGACAGTATGCAACGTAAGCAAGGGGGTGTGCTCTTTGTTCCGGTGCCCTAACAATTTAATCAGTTAAACTTCAAGAAGAGTAAGACAACAATATAAAGATTACTGCAAGTTAAAGGAAATTTTTTTTGTTAGAGCGGCGGCATTTAGAAGGCTGTGATATAAAAAACATCTGAAAATACTGCCGGTAATTGTTTTCTATTAACTTTGTGCTGTTGAGGAAGCTTCTAGTTAACTGAGGCGGATTTGCAATCCGAGACATCAAAGTTTTCATTGCCAACGATTTCAAGTATTTTTAAATCTCATGAGGAAGCTGCCGAGAAGTGTAAACACACGTGTTGTTAAAAAATGCGAACAAATAACCCCTGGTCGGCTACACCTCGCGGTTATTTCGGAGCTATAACAGATCTTTTGTTGTCCGCAGAATAATATCGGTTCTGGCAAATAATGTTGGCACACTCGTCATGTTGTGCAATCTTTCTAAAATATTCACGGCTTTTAATGGCTGCCCAGGGCTTTATCTCCGTTGTCAGCCAATAATTTAGTGGTACGCCTTTGAAGACACGCCTGTTGGTTCTCGTCAATATTTGAATTTCTTGAATTTCCACAGCCACAAAATCTACCACGTGTTGAATTGGTTCAATCACACCACCGCCAGCGCGACTTGTGGTGAAAGTCGCACGCCACGGAGATGTCCTTTCCGGAGATAAACAGATCTTTTATCCTTCTTAGGCGAGGCGGAATGAAACCCTAAATTCAACAACCAAAGTTGCTGCCAAGTTTGCGACGGAGGCCTTGTTTGAGCTGATGTGCGGCATCAAAGGATTTCCAGGAACTGAACTCTGAAAAAAGTTTTTCGGTTTTTGATTGAAAATAAAATGTCAGAGGCAATTCCCCTTTGTTGCCGCCGTTGCTGCCATCCCACGCAGCCTGGAGCCGCTGGAGGCCAGAGAAAAGCCGAGCTAATTTATGGAAGGGTTTTATGGTATGTTGATGACCCGTGAAGAAGCGACGTTAAGATCCGGATTTATTTCAGACATTCCCAGCTTTATGCTCAAGAGACGCGTAAATGATGTGAAATTCTCCATAAAATTGTTCCTTTTAGGCATTGCGAAACCAGCAAACTTGTGCAATTTATAGTTTCCAACTATGTGGCGTTATGAAAAAAATATGTAGACTGAAGGATATTCAATTTCCATCCCCACTCCAATCGTAAAGTTTTCTCAATTTTAGTTTTTTGGAATAAATGTGCCATGTGTTGCACAATACGAAAATATGCATGTGCCCTTAGTTGTCTTTAAAACTTGGAATACTATAAATGAGTGAACTCTTATAGTCCGACCATTTGGAATAGCTCCTTTTCGATTTATACCTCTTTGAAAAAGCGAACCGTGGGCGTTCGCCATGATGGTTCGAGGGGTGAGGCTATGGCAGGGTTGTGAATTTATAAACAGTTTTTAGATCTGGAAATTCCATACAAATTTAATTGTATCAAGTTTTTTCGTTAAGTTAATACTTTTTAAGTTATAGTGAGACTTCGAGTGTCCGATATTTGAGCTGCACATTTAAGTGCTTTTTTAAAAGTTATGGCTCGACATTAAGCTGCACCCGGGACTTTGAAACTTTTATAAAAGCACTTGAATATGCAGCACAAGATTTTTTTTTGCGGTACGTAATTAACACATAAGGAACACATAAGTCTCATGTGGTTTTCAATCAAATTCGTGAAATCCGAGGTGCAGCTTTCGACGCATCTCTATCATTGTTGCTTGCGTTATACGATATACTCTATGTATAAGGGAATTAGAACAAAGCAGGAAAATTGCAGAAAATTGGAGTAATACTTCTATGCTTAGGTACGTGGCAAAATCGATGGGACAGCGCCAACGAAAGGCGATGGAGGCATCAACAGCTTCCGGTTCATCCAGGTTTTAATGCATGCTATCATCAAAACCTGGATGAACCGGTAGCTTGGAGAAACAAACTACCATTTCACTGAATTTTTGTCTGGTCATGGTGGTGAGTATCTACTGTGTATGAACTGTGTTAATCTACCGGGCTCATCAGGAGTAATGGACTGCATGCTACAAAGCGAAGAAAATTGGATGAAAGTGACAGAGATAATCGACGTACAAAAGAAACTGAAAAGACTAGAACACCTGAAACGACAGGTAAGTTGATAGTTAACCGTAAGTTGATAGCTAACCGGCCCCTTGAAGTAATACCTAATCGTTGGTGAAAAGTACATGCTGCTAGTATCTTTGGAAGATTCCACACTTTCGGGTCGCGTCGAAAAAAAACACCATACAAACACGTACACATACTCATACATACACGTATATACACACAAACCGCGCGGGAGGAATAAACCCGTATTGATACTAATGCTATGTGTATCTTTGTTCCTGTAAAGTTTCCGCCGCTTATACCCAAAAGTAAAGTATCTTAGAACGACCTCTTTTATGACATATTTCAATTTCATCAAAATCGGGAAGGGGGTAAGTACCTTTCTTAACTAGTAAATCCTTTCAAATAAAACTGGTTATTGCAAAGCTCTATGAATTGCACATTTCGCTTATTCATTTTGATCTTCGAAGAGGCACATAAAGAATTTATTTGTAATTTTTCTATCCGTTTTTCGTTGCCTTTTACATGTTGCATTAACATAAGTATGTACTATATGTAGGTGCGCTATCCACATTGAATTGATAAATTGAAAAATGAAAGTGTTTGGATGATGTAGATGACAGACGGACGGGTGGGGCCGAAATGATAGGAAATTTATAAGGGTTTACAACAGTTACTACAGAACCCTAAAAAGTGTTTTCGTCGTTTTGTCTAGTCTTTTATTTTCTGGAATTAAAATAGGTTTTGCGATCAACGCAGACTTTTAATGGATATAACGGCCGTCGCGTCGGCAGGCAATAATTTTAGCGTTGAGCGCATCGTGATGGATATTTTATTGTCAATGTTAATTTCCCGAATTCGGTGACGACACCGTGAAATTTACAGTCATTAATCGTACAAAGCGCACACCTTGTAATCAGAACTTTCTTGCTATGTTCATTATTCATTCAACCACGTTTCATTAAACGCCATCAATCAGCAAAGAAAGTCAGGCTTACTCATAGCCCCACCGCGGGTAATTTACATATTCGTATGCCGCCGTAGAGGAATTGCGTGCTGCACGTACCGGCCACCCACATAAATTCGCACAGTTCCCCTAAATCACAAATGCCGGGACTTTGCACGCCATTCCCAAACACACGTAGGCTTTAATTCTCCTTCATTACGTAAAAATTTTCTCTGAGCCGAGGAAAAAGTCGTGGTATAATTATACAAGGGAAAAATAAAAATAAACCTACTAAGGCGGTCCTGCCCTTCATTAAAAATTTTCTTAGGGATGGTGAGGCACCACACCCCATTGTCACTCGGGTCGGATCAGCAGCATTTTTCAAAACTATTGGGCAAGGATTGTAAATAGGATACTTGTAGCAGAAAAATCCGAACAAGCAAATAAATGAGGCCTTCCTGGAGCTGCAAAGCACTTCCTGCCTTTAAAACTTCCTCCCAAAAGGGCCAAATTAGGCCAACTTTTGGCCATTATGAAGGCTTCAAATCGCAGTCGAAGGGTGTCGAGTCAAGCGTTCTATTTCCAGCGATTGAAGGGCAGCTAGACAGCAGGAGAGGCCCGGGAGCGAGCGGGGCAGTTACAAAAAAAAAAAAAAACTACGTGGGGCAGTAAAAACGTGGAGAAATGGTAACAGCCGAATAAAGTTTTGCAATTTAGCAACACATCACGTAATGCTGAACACAAAATCAATAGAAGGGCAGGGCATGAGTCCCGCACCGCGACTTCAAAGGCGGGCGGGATTTAAAGGTCCCAACTCCCAACTCCAAAACGAAATGGAACGGCTTACTGCGCTGGTAGCAGGTAGCCAAGTTTGCATGTGAGAAGTTCTAAAGAGTAATGGAGGGACCTGTGGCCCCTTTTAGCTGGCTCACAGTTGCCCGCGTGACAAGTCCACAGAACACAGTCACACGTCACGTCAGGCTTAACAGGGAGTGACTGCCGGCAATGAAGCTGGTCGGGCCCTACGATCCGGAAAACAACAAGGACATGCCAGCCAGCCTGGGCAATAAAGTTATATCACTAGACCAGCCACGAACTTCGCAGGCTTTTAGCGCGGCCGGGGAAACGAGTCGAAATATGTCTATAAAATATTTGGAAAATGTTTTATTTCGAAAAGAATAAGGTAAGGCCACCATAAAGGCGGTGGAGGTGGGACCTGAGCACTAAAGCTGCCCGGCATCGTCTCCGCCAGGTGAGTCCATGCTGGTGAATAAATTATGTTTTTTCGGGACCGTTCGAAGTTACGGGGGAAGAAAAGCGAACGGGAAATAAAAACAAAGCGAAATTGGAATTTATGAGTCGCCAGGGGCTAAAATTCTGGTAAGGAATTGATTCAAAAGTTTTGATAGCCAGCAGGGAGGCCAGCTGGAATGATATTTGCCTTCCGAGCGAACTCTTTTTTCCTGTCTTCCGTATAATGATATTGCTCTCATGTGGTCCAGCTTTCGAGAAAATGAAAAATTTCTCATCTTTTAACTTTTAACAGAATCCAAATAGAGTTTTCGGTTCGGAAGGTCATGTAATTTTGTTCGGATTGCATTCTCTGCTCCTATGGGACTCTTTCTTTAAATTATGTAGAGAAGCTTGAAGTCGATGAGTCAGTTATAATGTAAGACCACGTTATACTGAGAGAAACTGAGTTCTTTGTCTGTATTTAAAGGATGGATCGCTTCGGTTTCATACAGTAGTGAACAAATTTTTGGCAAAATCATTTGTTATGGGGTTTTCCAGGAATGCTGCTAATTACCGCAGGGCAGGTAGAATTTGCATCTCTGCGAACACCTATAAAAAGAGGCGTATAAAAAAATGTTTCGTAAAGTTGAGTACCTACGTAATTCTAATTTTTGAACTGACATTTTAAAACACCTTTATAGCTTTGGACTTTTTACTCACTTCAAATGCTACAGGGATGTTATGAATTTCGTACGCAACGAAATTTGTTCTAAAGTGAAATTTTACAACTTGATTTCATTAAAAAATGAATATCAGTTCTTTTTGGTGTTCGTTATCGTCCGTCGTGGCTTGATGGATTGGATGGAATGAACGTAAATGACATGTGGTTTCAACAGGATCAAACTATAAACATTGTTATTTAATTGAACTATCTTATTGAGTAAATTTTACTTTCTTTCGGGGTTGCTAAATAATTAAGTTATTTTCTTGAAGTTGTCCACATAACTTGGTTAGAATTATGATTTGTGATTTCAAAAGAAAAAATCAATTTTATTATTAAAATTATCTAAGGTTTTGCTTTTTCAAAATGAATTAGAGGCACTGCTATTTTATTAAACACATCTGTATTTCCTCAGATCAAAATCATTTGCGACATTCATATATTTGTGAAGCAATCCTTGTATATTAATGTCAGAGTCACTTATAGTATTGAAAAATATGATCAGTTAAATACAGGCTACGTTGATTTTAGTATAAACTCAAAGGTTTAACTTTTACTCCAGGTTTCTTATAAAAATATTTCTACATATAAGAGCTCTCTAAAGACATTCGCATCGGAAAATGAGAATTCTTTTTTTCATGTTACGTATGCTGTTTGATTTTTACCATTTACCTAGAAATGCGCAAAGTAATTGAAACTGAGATTAATCCTTTGATGTCTCCAGTTTCTTTATCATAAAGATACATCAACTTCTCAGCGAAATATTGTGATTCCAAGTCGTCTAATAGGGTGCATGCATTTCGATAGCACGCAGAGACTAAATTGTTCCACTTCAACAAATTAAAACTCTTAATTAAATACAAGTGGTAGGTGCATATGTACAAATATACTTGCAGAACAAAATATATTAATTGTCTAACAACCTGACAAACTTATCTCAATAATTCCTGTAAATTATACGGAGGAATTTAATTTTTTCTTTTTACGTAAGAAGCTTTCATACTTGACATCTTTTTAAACAAATCTTTGAAATAGGAACAGTAACGGAAAAAATTTATCAGTTCTAACGTTCAGCCCCTTTAGATGTTTATACCGAGTTAAAATTGCAATTTTACAAACAGCCCATTATCTTCCTCGTTCATGTTCGCTAATACGTTTCTGTCTTGCGAATGCGCTACCGGTGGATACCAGAAACAATGAAAATTTACTTTCCGAGCAGGTGCTGTTTCAAATAAAAGTGAATTAGTCTCAGGCGTAAATAAATTGAGAAAAGCAGAAGAAAAGTAGAGTTTAGCTGCATCATTCAAATTTCTTGTACAAGGAAATTGGCTAATAGCCGTATGTTGCATTAGTTGCATAGACATCTGAATCATAAAGTGCTGGCTACTTTCCCAAGTGATTTCAGCACCTTTCCAAAGGCACGGTACTCAGCTGATGTACGCTTCTTATGAAGACAATTTTCAGTTCCCCGGAGGTTACACAAACCCATTTAGCACACAAATTCCAGTCTGCACGAAAGCTTGTGTTGCACGCTTTCGTCTGATTGCATCTTTAATTAAATTACCCAGAACACTCGAGTGAGTCTGGCTGGCTCTGTTGAAGAGGACCGACCTAGTTCGATAGGGGAACTTTTAATAAATGATTTATTATACGTGTGCAGACGCCGGCAAGGGAATCAAAAAAGCCCCGCCGTTGTTACACTTCATAAACTCTTTTGGGTTGAATGAATACCAAAAAAGGCTTAACCCCCCTAGATGGAGTCAGAGGTTCTGCTTAGACGCCGCGGCGGGAAAATTTTAATTCAGAAATGAGGAGAGGTCACGGACTGAAGAAAATCATCAAAGTTTATGTAAGTCGCAGAACATTTTAATGATAGCGAAATATTCCTTCCTCGGGCCTTCGAAATCAGTCCATCGAGACGATTAATATCAATTTAAATATTAAAAGCAATTAAAATATTAACGTCATTGCTAATTACTCTCATCTCCTTCCAGAGTGATCTAACCGTTTTAATGGTCGCATCGTGCTGAAAGCAATAATTTTTCTTAAAATGTTTGCTTTATTCGACTCCTCAGGTTTTTATTAGCAATCAGTTAGTTAATCGTTCGTCCATATTTCTGCGACAATGAATGCTGAACTAATGAAGTGATGGCGCCACTCGCTAATAAAATTACGCTTAAGTCTTAAAGTCATAAAAGTACTACTTCTGTAAGCATCAAATAAAACTAGTTAAGTAATTGCATAAATTATAATAGAGTTCTTTAACGACAAAGAAGTGTCCAGTTGAATGTATCTATGACATAACAAAGTAACGTGTTGCTCTTGAATTTTACTTGGATACAAATTGGATATATCATATGTATAAGCTATAGCTTCACTATCTTATTTCTGTCTTCTATTGCATGCATCGAATGTCCTTGCTAAAAGTAAACAGTATGTGATTACATATTATGTAGTATGTGGCCACTTTTTTCCCCGGGCCATTGATATAACCATATCTTATTGAGAGTTAATGACACATATCCCATTTCGTCTAATACTGTTACATCTAAAAAAAAAAAGGTAAACGGTTAGGACACTTATTTGAAGTATTTGTTATTAGGTATGAGAAAAAGTAAGTTCCTTTTTTTGGTAGAAAGTAATCTTTATTTATAAAATATATTTTTTTTGAACTTAATTGAAAGTATGCTCCATCAGAAGTTACAACGTTTGCCCATATTTCTGGCAACTTGCTGATTCCATCCGTAAAGAATTGCTCGTCCTTCGAGGCGATCCAATTATTGAGCCAAATTTGGATACTGTAATCGGACGATGCAACTGCAATGTCCGGTGAGTACAGCGGAAGGTATAACACTTCCCAGTTCAGCCTTTCTAAATAGTTTTTCACTGTTTGAGCTATGAGGCCTAGCGTTGTCGTGTAAAAGTATTATCTTATCGTGTCGATTGTCCCATTCTGGTCGTTTTTCTTCAATGCATATGCAGAGCATCGAAAATGCCTTCTTTAATCTGTCTAAACCATCTTCTGCACATACTGTCCGAAAAAGCATGTTCACCGTATGCTTCTACTAGCAAACGATGACTTTCAGCAGCAGATTTCTTTAAATTATAGAAGTATAACAATACTTCCCGCAAATGTCGATTATTTGGTACAAAACTCTCCATGTTCAATCGCAAAAACTCTGTTGCAAACACTTTAACTGATCGAGATACAGTGGATTCTGATACTGACATTAGACCTGTCAAATACATATCAAACCGATTCAAACATGTGATACATATAATAAGAGTTCATAGTCATACCTAATACTATTTAAACGCTTTTTATGGTTATTCTCTAAAAGTTACATGTGATATATATGTTTACAAAGCGCAACAAAAATAAACTAAAGAATTACCGACAATTAAATTGGGGTTTCCGCTGACTGCAAACATTTGTTCAAAATCCTGGGACATTAAAACTTGTTGATTATTTTTAGTTTTAATGCCACAATGCGTCAAGGTTGGAAATAGATAATAAGCTTCACGCAAAATTTAAATTATTTACAGATTAAGTAGAGACAACAGAATTAAAACCGTTTATCTGTAGTGGTGCAAGACCACACAGCTTTCTATATCCAAGTTTAATAGAAGACACTAAAAAAGTCGTTACGCATTAATTATGAAAACAGCAAACAAAGATCAAATGATTCCTTTAATGAATTATGCGCATGTTTATTATCGTTTATTTCTGTCCAACCTTAATGAATTTTAACATTTTGTGTACCAACTGTCCTGACAATCTAATAAAATTTGGTATTTAAGAGTCGTCATCTTGAATTTTCAAAACTCGGCACTCACGTATTATAATTGGAAATCCCGTATAAATGCAGATCACTAAAAACTCTAAAAACCGCTCCATGCCAATTATTATGAAAGGTTAGTATATTTAGCACGCCATCTTGGATGGAAAAGGAAAGACGAAACGACCTGTGAAGTCAATAAAGTCATTTTGTCTGTTGTTATCGTTCATTTCATCCAATTCCGGCCTAGAAAAGTTTGTCAATATACCAACATGCCTTGGCGCGATACCAAATCGAGGTGATAACACGACACACATAAGGCTTCTAATTTTCAATCAAAACACCGCGACGGACGATTTTTCACACCAAAATGAACACGTGACTTGCTAATTGTCACCGTAAAATTTTCTCCATTTTTGTAATGGGTCTTCACAATTTATAAATAACGCGTGTATTTTCGCGTGTAACGCGTCATTTTCTTAAATGTCTATTTCGATATGGCATCTACCATTTTGAAATGAGACAGGAACTAATTAACGTTTCAATTATTTCTGGAATGTTAATAATTCAAAATCACAACAATGGTAATCAATGAATCAGAGGTACAAAAGGTAGGTCGGTAAACAATGACAGTACAAGAACTGATCATTATTAGTTACTGACCCAATCAGCTTCTCGTTAATTTGGCCTTGGTTTACAAATTCATCCTTTCACTGAAATGTTAAAGAATCGTTCAAAGTAAGAACACGTTCGCAAAAAGAGAAGACGATTGAATGCAATATGTTCCTTTGTTAGGTACGATACTAATTAGTATTATATGAAGATCGACGATGTCTTGTTGTTGACCCAAGTGGGCACCTCGATTAATTACATCTGATAATAAAATACACAACAAAATACGTAATAAATATAATACGTAATTCCCAGTTTTTTGCAGTAAAATATCTCCTTGTGCGTCGTGAACAAGAAACCAGTAGGATATAAGAATATACATAACAGGTATTGCTCTGGATCTTGTTGAAATTTGCAGTGAAGCCATAAAATATGTATAATCTATGTTAAACAAAATTAAAAGTTTGAAAAAAATAAAAAAAATAAAGTTATCTACTCCATTTGTGAAAAAAACTCGACACACTTGATTAGTTACCAAAAATACCTGTTTACTGCAGACTGAGCGCAACAATTTTTCCCCATTCTTAGACTATTGAATGAATCTGAAGGTGTATATAAGAACAGCTTCGGATGAATATTTGTTGAGTGTTAATCCTTGCTTTCATACGAAAAATAATTTCTTAATACCGATAATGATTGTGTTATTTTCGCTTCTTATTGTTCTGCTATTGTTCTATGTTATTTATCAGAGAAAGTTTTATTGGCTGGCGTGGAAAGTCAGGGGTCCAATTGGACTCCCTTTCATAGGATGTCCAGAACTATATTCACCTCGAAGTGAGTCAATTTAATTCAAGATGCAGATATGTTCTGTGGTTTAAATATTTGTGTGACTTAAAAAATCACTGTGTGCGATGCGATGGTCATGTGTAATCTTGTGGCGAATTTCCCAACCTGTACAATTCAATGGGGTGACCCATAATGTGCATGCATGGACGTAGCCAGAATATTTTCCAGGGTTGGGCAAAGAAACTCAGTAAAATAGTGAAACACATATTTATTAAATATCTCGAAAATTTTTGATTATGGCTGAGCGCAACCAGACTCTCTTCTTCTTAATGTTCGTTCATGTGTGCATGGTTGAGCAAGTGAAATTAGCAGTACTCATTTCGGCGCTGGATAAAAAATTTCAGTTTTTGCTTGTCCATAAGTTAACATCATAAGCATACGAGTATAATACATGCGTTGAACCAATGTCAAGCTACTACCCCATTATTTACTCTATATGTTTCATATGAGATTTATAATGTTCTTTGTAGAGCATCTGGAATGTCGTAAGCAATTATTATTTTGATATTCGCCAGTTGACAACGTTGTGGAAAACTAATGAAAAATGATAGTGAAAAAGAATTAAAGAACTGTTGATATTAGAGAAAGGTTAAAGGGAGATCAAGTTTTGATATGAAATTAAACATAAGACAGGATTACTCAGAAATTCCATTAAGTATTATTATTGTGGAAAATATGAATAATTAAAGAAAATAGATAAGAAAGAAACGTTGCTTAGTGAATTTGTTTCTACCAGTTAGATTGAACGCGCGGTCTTGAAATTCAGGCACAGTGCACCTCGTACCTATGATAACACAATATGTAAACTTCAACTAACTCGGTTTGATAGCTTTTCGTAAAATAATTTGTTAATAATTGTTGTTCCTAATTTTATAACTGTAGCCATGGCTAAAATAATCAATAGTTTCTGCAGCCAACTTTTTCATACACTCTTGGAAATTGCAGCTATTGACCCACATTGAAAATTTATCAATTTCAACAACATTTTGAATTTTTACAAAAAGGTCACCAAAAAGCACCTCATAAACAAATAAAGTTATCACCCGGTTTTTGCATAACTGGAATTTAGCAACGCGCTCTGATAGAGGATGAACAAACCCTCATTTTAACCTTTGGCTTTTCCAAGTCGGATAATTGGAGTCCGAGAAAACGAAAACCAAAATTTTAGCGCCGAAAGACGATCGCGCCCGATTTAAAATGAACGCGCAATATTTAATCGACCTTTCTCGGCTTCTGAAATAGATAACTTGACGATTTTTTAAATCGATAAAGCAAAGCAAGCAAGAGCGGGACTCAATATGGAGTCGTTAAATTTGTCCACGAATTTTTCAACTAGCGTATTTTAAAATCATCATTCCTTATGTCCCTTATGACATTCCGGGGGCTTCACAATAAAAATTATAGGTCCTATATGAAACATACAACACACCCCTTTTAAAACAGACCCTCACTGGACTACTACGGAAGCGAGCACCTGTAATACCGGTACCAAAAACAACCTTTTCCATACGTTCTAGTGACTGTAGACCTATTAGTGTGTATTTCGTGCTTCCTTCGTAAAATGATTGACAAATTATTTTATCTACCTACTTATACTTAAATGATGTATTTCATTAGTATACGTGAAGTTCTGGATAATGAGTAAGCTGCTGCATTTACCTCTTTTAACCAAGGCTTTTGATACTGTGGAACATTTTAAATTGTTGAGTAAACTGCCTTACATCTTTATTAATTCACAACCACAAAACTTATACTCCTACTGCACATAGTCAATACATTAGACTTAATAATTTTGTTTTCACCTGTTTGTTGTGGAGTACCATAAGAATCAATTCTGGGGCCACCATTCAAGCGCACTCCGAACTCCGGAACCAGAAAACCGACAAATTTTTCATAATTACAGAATAAAATAAATTTTTTGTTGGAGCCGACGTAAGGCTTGTTATCGTTACTTGAAATGCAACAAGTACTCGAACTATTTAATTTCTTAGGAGCCTATTACCTTAACCGTCTTCCAAGTGTTGGATGTTCAAAGGCGATAGTCGATACAATTATCATATGACATTTTTTAATTCTTTGATAATTTTCCCAACCTGTTCATTCAGATTTGCTACAAAGAGAGAAGGCCTAGCACATTTTGACGCGAATTTTCTTAGAGTTTGTCCGATCTCTAGTATTCCACTGTCCTCTGTTTAAATCTCTTTGTGTTCCACTCCCCCACTCACTATGATTAAATCAATAAAATAATTTTTCTTGCAGATTTGTTCAATGTTGTATCAAAATTCAGGAAATCATATAATTCACCTTTTACTGTGTGGTTCGGACCAGTTTGTTTTCTTTATGTCGCTGATCCTAAAAACGTGGAACGCGTGTTTACCGCCCCAGAGTGCATTAACAAAAGCCTTGTATACGATGTAGTATCTGCTTTTTTGGGAAGTGGTTTAGGGAGTAGCAAAAGTAGGTACACGGAATAAAAGATATACAAGCACACAATGAATCGTAATTTTTTTTATTTTTTAGATCCCGAGTGGAGTGAACATAGGAAACTCTTAAACCCAGCGTTTAAAACCCAATCATTGACGCAGTTTGTAGCAGTTTTCGATGCCAAATCAAAAGACTTATGTGACCAACTAAAAGAACTTTCCCAACTAATGAAGCCTCTTGAAATTCATAACATTTTGCAGGAGTTCAAATTTAATATTGCTCGTGGTAATATTTCGTCGGTTCCTATACTTTATTGGAAAATAATAAAAACTTTGGTTTAAGAAACCATCATGGGGCAGAATAGCAGCAACTTTACATGGCATGGCAAGGAAAATACAATTATACAATCATACGACCAGTGAGTATAACACCTCTTAAGCCGCGTCCAAACCAGTAAATTTTTACTTTGTGCTTTGGCGAACATTTTTACGTGTGCATTAAATATTTAATGGGTTTGGAGTTTGGACGGTACACTTGTCGAAAAACGACATATGAGTAAGTTTGCTACGGACAACGCATCGAATCCATACCTTGCGTATACAAAACAGCGCATTGCGATAAAATTGTTTGGTCTGCACGCGGCTAAAACGTTTGGAAAGAAACATTGACAATTTGTATATGTAGACTGTTAGACATGTTTTATAAGACGGTGTTCAATCCACTTTATGCATTCCCGGCGATCATCAAAATGATTGACAGTGAGCATCACATGAAATTGCAGGAAGCCAAACGAAACGTGAATATGTTTGCGAAAAAGGTAAGTCTGTTGGAAGTTTAAACTGCTGGAGGGTTCGTGAACATTTTCCGAATTTTAGTGTGTGGAAGAAACCTCTAAACAGATTAAAAATGTGGGAATCGAAGCTAGTGGTCCTACCAAGTGCAGTGTCATCCGTCATGCGATAGAGGCAAGCATGAATGGATTGTTATCTACGGAAGAGGTAGTCGCTGAAATGAATCACATGATTTTTGGTGTAAGTAACCAAGTTTAACTCCTAACAAAATTCGCCTGTGAGAGAGTTAATTTACATATATTAGTCGTACGAAACAACTGCTACAACTCTTCTGCACATCATCACTTTACTGGCTGTGCACCCAGAATGGCAAGAGAAATTGTATGAGGAAATAGAAGAACGGTTTCCTAATAAAGACGTGGAGCTGTCTTTCGAGAACATACAGGACACCCCACTTACCGACTTAGTCATCAAGGAGGCGCTTCGTCTGTTGCCGGTGGCAAGCTTGATAGGCAGAGTAGCAGATGCTGACTTTCTCCTATTTGACGATGTTGTGGTACCCAAAGGAACAAACATAGCCGTTGATATCTATTCCATGCATAGAGATCCGAAATACTGGGGCGCAGATGCAATGCTCTTCAATCCCTACAGATTTATGCAATACGAAATCGGTGACAACCATCCTTTTCTGTACATCCCTTTCAGCAAGGGTTTGCGGAATTGTATTGGTAAGTACATGCAATCTCACGTCCTCCATTTTTTAATGTACTCGTATATTATTTTTAGGTTGGCGCTATGCAAATCTTGCAATGAAAGTAACTGTTGTTAAAGTTTTTCAACGTTTTCGATTTGCAACTACCATGAAACCTGAAGAATTAGTTATGACCTTCAATATAACGGCAAGATTGAACCAGCAACCTCTTTTTACAATTGAAGACAGGCGTAGCCAATCTAGTACCGCTGGCTTTTAATCATTAAATTTTGCTCATTACACGAAATAATGTCCTCGAAGCAGCCGGGTTTAGCACTTTTTTCCGTTGTCTCGTGTATAATTAAAGCATCCCAAACTGAGAAAACTGGTTTAGAATAATCTCCAAAATCGGTATCGGTGCTTTGCTTTACATAGGTGAAAGATCCACAAAAGTAAAAGAATCATCCAATGTTATTCGGGAAATTCACAACTGTCTTTAGGTAAACCACCTAACCCTATTTAGTTTTTTTCGTTTTTTTAAGATTATTGGGAAAACGCCGATCGTCGAATAAATAAATAAATTTATACTTATTTTCACTGAACGTGTCGGGCCATATGCGAACTCTCTTTCTGGAGCAATAAATTAACAATTTACTTACTTTACGGTTGAACATATAATAAATTAAAAAAAAATACCCATTCAGTTAGTAATAGTTTTTCTAGGACAAAGTCATGTACATAATAACCGAACGAATGTAATATAGAATAAAATAAAAAAATATATTTTGAACAATTTACAAAAATGATTAATATGAGAGAATGTACCTCTACTGCTATGGTTGCCCGAGAATGAGACAGATTAAAATTTTAACCCATGATTTGATTGCAGTTATAGTTCGTTTAGAATGTGTTTGTATTCCTTGTTAATGATTTCCGTATCCTGCTGTGGCGATAGTCTTAATCGGCACTGTGCCTGGACATCAAAGGGAAAAAGCAAAGTGTGCGAGTAAATTAATGGTGTAATGAAAAATAAATAAAAGTTTCAGTCACGCGGTGAATTTTCACCAGGTTACATGCAACATCTGTCACATCCTCCAAAAAGTTCCCTCAAGCAAAACCCCTCCTCTATATCCAGCATCAAGAAACAGTTAAACAGCCACAACTTTAGAGTTCATAACATTACCATTAACATCTAAAATTATCTTCATCAATGAACAGTTCTAGATCTCTACACCTTCGCACCTCATAACATCACATCCATCAGCTAAAGGATATCTGCGACTTAAGCCTATCCAAGGACAATCTATAAGCGTAGATTCTTCAGTAATGCAAGATAAAATCAATCAATTATCTCCGCGGCTTACAAAATTGCGAGTATTTGCTTTTTCCTGTAGGGTTCCGCATTTATTCAAGGTCATCAAATAGCTGATTACATAGAATTACAGAAATAAAGTTTCTTAGAAACAATATAAATAGAAGCCAAGCAAGTCGAAAACAAAGATAAACATGTTAGGATAACCTTAACTAAGCCGATCTTTTACTTGGCGTCTAGAAAAATGAAAATCCATCACATCATTATGTTGATAAAAAATATGCGATATAGATGACATGGGTTAGTTCATACCGTAGTTGGTAGTATGGATTGGAATTAGGATCTGACACCTAGTCAGTGTCCAATTAGCGCTTTAAAAATTCGGCGTTTTGGTACCACGAAGTCCCCAAAGAAAATTTTGGTTGTAGGTTAGTGTTATGGGATACTAGGGATCAGAGCCAACCTGTGCGGTTCATAGTGTGCACAAAATCTCCAATACCCACCCTGGACACCTCCCTGAGGTTATCGAAGAAATACCTGCCCATCGCTCGGTATCTGGCATCAGCTAGTGCCGAACAATTACACAGAAAGTGCAAAGGGTCTCCTTCTCCTCTGGGTTGCCACAGCTGCGGCACTGGTTGTTGAAGGGAAGACCTAGTTTGGATGCATGCTCTCCTATTAGCCAATGCACCGTGTGCACCGCCACTACTCGGGCAATGTCTACACGAGCTCGTTTGAGGAGGTCATGCGTTCTACCAATATTGTAAGCAGGCCAGGTCAACCCGTACCCCTCTGCTTTTGGCACTCATTATCAAATGTGTATAGATATCCTTCTTGACGGATCTAATAGGAGTATGGACCGTCGCACACAAAGATCCACCAAGAGTTGCGCCCAGTTTGGCAAGTTCGTCAGAGAGTAATAGACAAACGACCGCCAACCAAGGTCAGTTGCCTACGACATTGCTCCATCAATTTAGATGAGACAACCGCCGAATCAAGTACTTTGATATAGTAAGGTTGGGCGCCGCTACCTCTAATGCTCAACCAGCCTTACTGATCGCCATCATCTCCGCCTGAAAAACGCTGGCATGATGAGGAAGGTGGTAAGATTCTTCGACATTAAGATCTTTACAGAATACGCCGGCCCCAACTCCAAGCTCAGATTTGGATCCATCTGTAAATATCGCCATGTCGAAGGATTGCAATATATTGCCCTCTTTCCATTCCGCTCTGGTAGGAAGACTCACACTGAAGCTCTTCCCACTGAGGCACTTCGGGACAATATTAGTTGGGCTGGTTGCTACTGAGAGAGAGTTTGATTACACATAAAAAATTAGTTACAAATTAAGAATCCGGGTGAGGTCAGGTAAGAGAAGAAAATATTACAGTTCTAGAAGGCATTACGAAGCTATAAGCAGAAAAAGCGTTGCGCCTAAAATGATATTTTAAGAAATGAACAAAAGAAACACCCCGTCATAGAATATGACCGGTTTTTGGCAGGCTGCAACGTGAACGAAAACTGTCTGTTAAACAACTATATGTGATTTAAATATTTGTTGTCCCTTAACAAATTATTGTTTGATAGGGAGAGCATTTTGAAGGCAATTATCTTTTATACAATGATGTACCGTCATTGTTGTAATATATAGGGTATAGGATTTCTGAGTTCAAAAGTGTCGTTCCGTTAAAGCAATTAAAATGCACACATTCAGTTATTCATATCCTATACAAAAGTGATGGTGGTTCGTCGACTATTCTTCCCAAAGCCTGAGGATAGAACTGGAGTATCTTTTTCGCCAGGCCACAGTAAGGCTCCGTCCCAATGAATGGTGACTCTGCTCCCCTTCTGGCAAGTTCATCCCCCTTTTCTTTGACTATTATTCCATCGTGATCTGTTACCCAGGCTGTAGTAGACCTATTGATTTTAATAAGTTTGACTAAATAGTGTAGCTAGAGGGCGATTTGTTCGCCGCCTGGCAGTCTGTCAGAAGCTCCTTTCATTCCTTTGTCTCCAATGATGCTAAGGCTCCTTTCGCTGTTATATCAGCCTGGAAGATGCTATAGATTCCGGCGCCGGACGATCCATTGCATTTAGACTATCAATATACCTACCATATACCATCCCAAGGACCTCCATTCGGGCATAACTGTTGTTTTTTTCCACCATTGTCGGTCGTTTATTAATTTAATTTTTTTTTTGTGTCAGGCCCGACGGTCCCTCGATTAAAAGATTCTATATGAGAACATCTCCTAAATATTGGTGTATCTCTTGTCATCCTGGGCGTCGTTTTGACCTGATAGTTTCCGTTTTAGGGTTGGTTGGCTGGTTTCAGTGGCGACTCGGCGCAGTCTGGCTGAAATCGAACGCATAAATCACGCTGTTTTGACACCACAAAATGATCAGTTGTCGGTTGGTTGTCGTCCCAAGGATTAGAGCCATCCATAATTCAGGAAACGAGCTACATTTCCAATTCTTTCATTGCTCAAGCTCTGTCTGTCATTAAGAACATGTTTGCCCAGAGCTCTATGCCTAGCTCCTGCTAGAGGAGGGCATTTGCAGAGGAAGTAAAAATTCCTCCTGATGTAGATTTCTCTAGTACCGAGGCGGCTGACAGCGATATTTTGTCGTTATATGTCATAATCGAGTACCACAATCATATTTAGCCATCATAAAATAATCTGCTCTAAATAAGTGCCAAATTTTATGGCAATCCTTTGAAGTTGAAACTGTGATACAATGTACCGTATACTCCATTTTGTCGATTTTTCCATTGTGTCCGACACAAATTTTTCAAATTTTACACCCATTTCCTCCTACCTATTTTTCTCTGAATAGCGTAACGTAAGAGCAATGTTTAATATCTTAACGGTCTCAATGTTTCCAACTTTAGCGCTCATAGCAATCGGTCCAAAATTGATGAGCTAAAGGAAGTTTTTCAATATCCTAAATTACATGCTATGTTTGTAAGCGAATCATGGTTGCATGACGATATACCTTCCTCTTTAGTCACAATACCAGGATACAGTGTCTTCCGCGACAATTGTTGTGGCCTTGTCGGCGGTTGGGTGGTATTATACTCGTACGTCAGGCAGTGTTTTAGGACAAGAAATCAACGTAGAGGGCAATTGAGTTTTTATATATAGGGGTGGATAGAGGAGTTTATTCCCCGGCGAATCGTTACAAGCGTTTCTCCACACAATTTCTGCATTAGCCATCGCTGTAAAAATGTTGCAGTCATTGGTGATTTCAACATTAATATTCTAAAACATACTTCGAAAACTGATACGCGTCTGTCCAACATACTAATTTCACATTTATACACCGTCAACAAAAGCTCACCCAATTACTTCAACACAACTCATCTTGGAGAACAAATTCGACTACAAATTTTCTGTAAATATTAAAAATGATCAAATCTAACTCGCACTGAAAATAGTTTCTGTTAAACTGGTAACACAACTATACAATTTCTTTTTATTACACTTGTTAACTAGGGAAAGATTACCATTGCGGTGAGTTTATTTATAGGCCCGAGTTAAAGTCTGGCTTCGTTAGCTCTGCAATACGTCTTCAAATAAGTTCTGTCCGCGGAAGTTATACTATTTAAACTTAAACCTTTTAATCGTTTACTTCTGAAATCGAAGTAACTTCACTGCTTTTTGCGAAAATAAATT
Organism: Neoitamus cyanurus; assembly: GCA_947538895.1. NCBI lineage: Eukaryota > Metazoa > Arthropoda > Insecta > Diptera > Asilidae > Neoitamus > Neoitamus cyanurus. The sequence goes on from OX384544.1 coordinate 17,090,578, forward strand.
TCATTACGTAAGTTGTAAAAATACTGTAATGCATATGATACAAAAAGAGGACAATAAAAATTTCAATGCCATGTGACCCCTCATAATGTGAGCGCAACGTGAAGGTACAACAAATGCACAACACGTTAGTTCACTTTCTGTTAAATGGGACCTTCAGACTTAATAACCGCTGCAAGCTTCCAACTTTACAAAAATTGTAAGACATTTATTGTTTAAAAAGATATAAATAGGAAAAAACCCCAAGCAATTAACAGCCCTACCTAAAGTACAAAAGATAATGCTCAGTAGAAGCTGCTTTTGCAGACACCGTGAAGAAATAAAATTAGCGCCTGATTTGCTAAATGATCGGAAGACTGCTTCAAGCAATAACACCACTAACTCGGTGCATACTATGTAGATTGATGAGGTGGCTTTAATTCCAACAAGACAAGATATTTCTCACTGGAAATGTGAGCTCGTTTCGCTCCCGTAAGTCACGCTTCAGTTAGCGTAAAGAAAATTTGCTTAGATCACATGTGATCAAGATCTGCGACATTCCGCGCCTTCCTATTTGGAATGATGGAGGTGATTGCCTACTGCTTTCTCCCCTACCTCCCCATTCTGGTTAGTCTTGAAAATAGCCGGCTGAAACGGTGGTCATTGCAAACTAGCTTTTTTCTACTGCGACAGCGCCTAGTGAGTGCTATTGATTTTCTTGCCCTGCGCTTTCGGTTCGTTCACAGTGTTAGCCTTTTCCGTCCATGGATGGAAGAAACTCCAGTCTCCCGTAGTGTTGCATGGCACGTCTATAGGCGAACTCGAGATTAGTGCAGATGCTTCAAGCGACAGCAATCAGAAGTGTCTGTCTTCTGCCGCAGGTCTTTCGTCTTTGCGTAATATAAAAGTGAAATGACGACCCAGCAGCCGTCGCCGCTGCGGGTCGAATGTTGAAATCGAAACTTTTGATTTTTGAAACCGCAGATAAAAGAGATTGTATAACAAGCAGACGGCGTTGCAGTTATAACAGGTGATCTTGACATACAATATAATTCTCTGGACCATTTTTTCTTAGTCCAATTGAATCCGGGTCGAATACGTTGCATGTGTGCAACAAGACTTGTTCACCTTTGAAAAGCTGGACCAAGTGTCCGCTTAGGAAGTTGACGGGAGGAAGAAAACTTACGTAAATTTCGCAGAGAACCTGTTTGCAGCTGACCACAGGCGTGCATGGAAAGTTGTGACCTGATTTTCGCAGAGGACTACAACGCACCCAAAATGTCCGCACGATGCAATTTTATTATTTTTTTTTTATCCGGAGGTTTTTATTACTTAAAAATTCCATTCACGTGCACTTTCCATTCTGCGCGTTGCCCAGCGTGAAGGCTGGATTTAAATTTTCCATGATTTTGTGATCCCTTCACCGAAAAAATGCAGTAATTAAATCTGTGCGCAATTCTTCATATTAAATGGGTATTAAATCGAGCGGTTCGTATTCCGGAAAATGCAATTAAGTTATTAGTTCCAAGGGGAGGCGAGCTACACAGAAAAAAGGGCTGTTGCTAAGGCGGGAAGATCTCCTCGGAGGTAACCATGACAAATTACACGTCTAAAGGAGATATCCTTCGGTTCTGGTTCATTTTAGCGGCAGGCACTTTCTGTCTGCTCACATGCATTCGATATGGCACATGACAGCCCTCAAGGCATTTTTGCCTCCGCATCCATACGGTTTGCATTATTTATAGCTGTTTGACGGGAGTTAAGAATCCTTTTGAGCATCTGTATCTCTATTTTCGGTATTTCTGTAAATGCGAATGGCAAAGGGAATGCTGTTTCAAAGGAGCAATTTAATTAAGTGGGAACTGTTGTACCTTAACCACTCATAGTTTCCTTGTTGCGAATTTTACTCGATTAGAGAAAGAGGATAATAGTGTAGTTGAGTATAGCACATACGTTTGTATGCTAATTTGCTTATTTGTGGTATTCTAGAACTTAAGCGGCTGCATGAATTTAAATGATTAAACAGGCGGCAGCTTTTTGTCAATCGTGAGCATAATAAAAAAATAAGAGGAAATAAAATGGAAGATAGTTAGATATTTGTAAAGCCCACTAAACTTTTTTAAAATGTTTAAAATTAATTTACACAAGAAGAGTGCATTTTGTTGTTGAAAATTCCTAAATTTCAAAGCAATGTAACTTCACCAAATATAACCTAACATGTAATGTCATCTTTTCGAGTAGAAGCATGAAATTGGGTAAAAATAGGTTGACTTTTACAACATTCATCAGAACGCCGGAAGTGAAGGGGAGGAGTGTGGAAGCGGAGGAGGCTAGTCAGAACATAATGAACCTTTCCTGAAAATATCGCCCACAAACTCAATGCACCCCATTATGGCGTAAACAAAATTATTGGCATCATGATAACGTCGTTACTTTCGAATGCAATAAATACTTTTGCTTGTATAAAACATCGACAAGGTCTTTGTTCAATTTTTAATTTTAGAACCTTAAATATACTATCAATATTATTATTATATAAGTACTTAATCTAGAGTATATTGTAGCGTGAATTCAAAAAAACTATACTGGTTAGGTGAGGGAAGTGAGACGAAGCGAAAAGTTTTCATATAATTTATTTGCTCAAAGGTTTAACAAAAACTAAACTCATTTAGTTACACGTCGTCGATACGAAAAAAACAAGCCAGCTAAGAGGGAAAAAAAACTAAGTACAATTTGTCGAGAATCGAATAGCTGATTACTCAACAGTATATACTCGTACATATGCACCTATATATGTGTATATAAAGCACAAATTTTGTTTACTTGCTTGTTTATTTGTGTTGAATACCAATCGAAACCGTTCATTGAATTTGAGGCACATTCCATAAATTCCCTCTGAAACTAGGCCAAAAATATTGCATTCATGAAGATATCAAATTTAAGATAGCGGCTCCAATTTAGCAGACGCATAGTAATAAATTTCTTTAGAATTTCATAAAAGATGCCACACGGCTGTTTTTTGGGTCACTGATTTCAAAAATGGTGTCCAGTTTTAAAAGTCCAAGCAAGTGGGTCTATTATGGCAGACCACATATACTAAATATTGTATCAAAAGTTGGCTTATGGAGTTTTTAAGGTCTGTGATTTCAAAAATCGTACCAATTGAACAAACTCAAGATGACCGCTACAATATGACAGACACAAAATACGACATTTTTTTTAGATTTTAATAATATTTGGCAATATTAAATAACCTTTCATTTTCATAACATGGACACGTGCGGATTATTTCGGGTATCTGAATTCAAATATGGTATTTAACCAACTAAAAAAGTTCACGTTGGCAACTCCAATATTTCAAATATGGTACCAAACCGACAACATTTCTTTTTATTCTTTCTTGTTTTATATTAAACAATTATTTTTATTCTTTATAAGAAATCATTTGAAAATATCTTGTGCATATATATATTTTTTCTCATTTTAATAAGTGCTTTTTCAATCATTTATGAAAATAAATTTTCTTCAAAATGTTCAAAATTTTCAATTCCTCACGAGATATGAGTTTCAATTGCAGCTATGCGTGACTTTAGCGCGCGAACTCCAAATGATCATCGCACGCTTTTAATTTTCTGGTCGAATCCTCACTTACCTATATTCAAAGTAAGAATAACAACTGCAAATCGTTATTCGCATGTTGCCTTATCTTGCTAGTTTTGAGGCATTTTAAGTGATTTTTGGAAACAAAATGAGCCTCAAGGGAAAATTTAGTGAGAAAGCCAACTTACCCTGCTTAATTGAGTTAAATCACGACGACTGTTTAGGTAAATTAAGGGTCCTGTCACGTTTTCCTATATAGTTGGAAATACGAATATAATTGAAGTTAAAGCGATGATTAACTTTGTCACGAATGCGAATTAATAACCGTAGAAAAGATTAGATTAATTGGTAATTTAATCTCATAACCTAAATAGCACGTAATTAATTCCCGGTATATTTTGGCACCTATAGCAATTTGTTGTATTGATAATAAACTTTGAGATTGAACTTTTATATTCTATATAGGTCAAAAGCGACCATCGTTTTTGAAGTCTAATTAAACGAGGGGCTATGGGTTGGGAAAACAATAATTCAATTAGGTAGATAAAATATTGTATAGTTTTGTAAACTATATATAAGATCTGACCAATTGCAGCACCTAGAATAGGAATATGCACATGATGCGAGAAAATGTGTATCGGTCGATGTATACGCTGCATCTAGATGTGTCTATCATCATTTCCTTTTTCATATTCCTGTTCCACAGAGCAATACGTCGAATACGTCGACCGATACATATTTGCGCCCGCACATGCCGTGTTGAGGTCGCCAACCAAATATATGCAAAACTGCTATTAAAGCAACATTTCTTCTCAGCGTACTCTGACACTTTTAAAATCTGTATACTCAGCTCTCTATAAGTCAATGCATTTCATGTTCTTTTAACCATTCATAAATCTGAATTCAATGCAATTTTGCCTTTCTGCTCCTGACATGGAAAAAAAAACGTTGATATTATCTAATTATACGTACAAGTACAGTAAACGAAGGGGAAAAGATACCGAGTACTGTATTGTGAAATTCAACAGTTGAAATAATCGATTGGTGTTTATTGTACTTATTAGCAAATGTCAAAAGCTGCTTGTGAATAACGGTACAAGAATTTTAAATCCTCGAAAATTAAAATGGTTAATAATACATTTTCTAGAATAAACTTCTTCTCAAAACACACCAAATATTCAGAGAGGAAAACGAAAATAAAAGTTTAATGTTCGTCTGTTTCGTTCCTATGGTATATGATGAGGTGAAATTAAGACGCTATGGTGACAAATTCAGAAATGTTAATCCTGGATGACAGTTTTAAATTTATTTTTTTTATATTCGAAATTAGCAATCCTGAAAATAGTCGGGTGTCAATTTTTATTAATAAGGCACGAATTTCACCACTCTACAGGATTTAAAAATATTAACGTTATATTTGACAATAGCGGTATCAGAACATGACAATTTTCATGGAAATCATACAAAATTCAGTCTGTCGGATTACCACATTGAAGTAAAATAAAAGTACGTAAACAAAAGTCGTGTATCTACTTGAACTTTCAATTGCGTTTTTTCGACCTTGCTGGATTCAAAACTCTAGCATTCTAGCAAAAATTCTCTAGTGCTAAGAAAAGCTAAATAGAGGTATAATCATTAATCATAGCAGGTATAAATCATTTTCTCTTAAATCATAAGTAATTAATACAACAGAGTGCTAACCTAAAAAAGCCTAGACTACTCTACTGAAACTTTAACGCGTAGACCCTTCTCGCACTTGCACTATAAATATGTCACTTGGAATGTATTGATAATTAATAAGATATGTATTCCGCTATTTGCTGTGTTCGTAACTATGAGACACTAAAAACCCTTAGTAACATATTCCAAGATAACTTAAAATGAAGTCTGTTTCCGGCCGCTTTTATACCCATTCCCGGCCAATGTGTGTCATTAGCCATATGCGGTCTTTTGACTGCTCTGGGACCCTCGGCGCTGTTCATTATAAGCAGAGTAGTTTGCAGTTTTATGCGCATATAAAAAAATGTATTTTAATAACACTTCAAAAGTTAAGACCAACCAACCAAGTCATCAACGAAGTACAGTGATTTATTGTCCATTATTAAAATTATCCGCGGTTTACCATGGCCGCGCTTTACATGCGAACGTCAAATAACATGATAGACTTTAAGAAAAAACATGATTTTTATAGGTACTCAATTTCTTTTGTTACCTCGTCTTTAAAGGATTCGAATAAACACTTTTATTAGGCTGAAGTACATTCTCGGATATTTTATATTTATAAATTTTCGTAAACACAGTGCCATCTGCGCAATTAGTTCACCTTGTAAAGTCATTATACAAATCGGCTCATTCGTGAAGGTAACACACGTCAGCATAGCAGACGACGCAGACCCTTACGCACAAAGGGCACCTAATCGTCCATTAACCTACGAGACTTTAATTAAAGTAATAAAAAAATTGGGTAATAGTAAAATGTAAACTAATGGACCAACATAAAAAACACACACCTTGCTTAAGCCCTTCCTTTTTAAGGAGATAAACTAACTAACTGCACTCAATCTTAACTACCTAATGAGTGGGCCCTTAAGACAGCATTAAGTGGTAGATATATTTCCACGAGACGAAGTCTTTAAACTGAAGATTTCAATTTAGATGTAAAGTAGGTACATAAAATGTGCTTGAAAAAGCACCGAAGATTGGGTGCCTAATTACGCGCTGAGCTGCATGCGGCACATCGTGGGAGGTGACAGTCGATTTTTCTAACGATGGAAATGATTGATGGCTGGTGGCGTCAAGCTTTTTCCAGCGCAACATGGTGAGGTGCTGATAAGTCTGGCGCTTGTTTGATTTTCCAACATAACCGCGCATATACTTTACGTTGGTGAAAAATATTTACGTAGAACCAGAATATTGTCTGGCGCGGTAAATGTATTTTAAATTTTTCAGGAAAAATGAAAGAAAACAAAAACACATTTTCAGTACATGGGGGTGCTCCTAAAGCCAAAGGGTTTCACATCAAACGTGTGCATGTGCAGTGTGAACCCACTTGTCTATTCGACATAAATGAAATATCATCGACTGCCAAACCGTGAAATATTTTTGCAGATTTAGTTCACTGAATGCAAATGGAAATAATTACTTTTACAATTTCCAGTTTTTGATTAGTTTTTTGTGATTAATAGACCTTGAAATCGGAAACACTTTCAACTCACAAATAAAAATTTCTCTAAGATCCTAAAGCTGTAAATCAAGATCTACGACTGCTACTAGAGATATAACAGGGACAAAATGAGAACCAAACACGTCTCAATTCATTGCATCAGAAACTACCTTGAAACAAAAAAAAACTGTAGACCTTCAGTTTTCTTCTTGCAGAACTTATGATACTGCTTTTTTGTTAATGGATGCAGCCAAAGATTATTTTAAAAAAACAGATGATTTTTCAGAGAAGCGTCAATTAGAAACTTCAAAAAAGCAAATATCTTACAAGGTAATGTGTTTTTGGTGTTTGCGGTGCTATGGATAATTTCACAAACAATCTTAAAGTACCGATATCTGTTCGTTCGCTCATCAAATTTAAATTAAATTTCCCAGTGGTAAGCACATGTTTAACCTTGGTGAAACCACATCTTGAGAGAAAATGACTTAAGAAGAAACAGGCAAAGAGCAAATTGTTTAAATTACCATTTTTACTTACAAACTGAAAATTAAATCTTTTTGTGTAATACAGTAGTCATATCTTTGGGTATGGGTAGGCCACCTCGTTAGTTTCAATTATTTGTTTCTTATATGCAAATCGGGAAATTTTGATTTCATCATGTCGAGAACGAGGATATCTAGGACTGTACTTGAAAGGTAGATGTATATATATATTATTTAGTTTTTAGTTTGCTTATTATGCTTATATTTAGTAGTATTTGAAAGATAATGTAGGTTATTTAAGCGCGATTGTATAAGTATATGTACACACGTATACTACAATAGGGTCTTTCAATAAAGACGCTCGAATTTTAAATTTAAAAAAAAGCAAGTTGTGTGTGAGATATCCACTCCAATTTTATTTTATTTGAAAGAATATTTTATGACATTAAATGTGGAATATAACGTTCAATTGTTCCCCGCGGCTTTGCTTGGTGGCACTTATTGGGAAGTTGACCCAAATATCGCCAAAAACGACTAGCGCTACAGATCGATGATAAATAACTTCTTGTGGCATAAACTGGATGATATGGATACTGACGCCATGTGGTTCCGACAGGATGGCGCGAGGTGCCACACAGCACATGCCACGATAGACTGGCCACCGAGATCGATTTAACGCCTTTCGACTTCTTCCTTTGGGGCTATCTTAAATCACAGGTGTGCGCGAATAAACCGTAAGCAATTGATGCATTCAAAGTCAACATACCGAACACCATCCGGCGAATTCATATAGGGGTAAATTAAAATATAGAGGTTTTCGTAGTCGCTAATTTCGAATGTGCCATCGATAACTGGAAATTAAAGATGGCGGATGACAACCGAAAATTCTCCAGTTCAAAGGATTGCTAATGCTATACTTGTACTTCTACTTGTACATTTTGTGATGCAATGTGAACTTCGCGTGTAAGTTTCACTTCTTTTACTCTGCTCATTTTTTTTGGACCAGATTCAACACATGCAATCAAATTTCGATGTCACTGTCTCTTCCTTGCACGCATTATAAAAAAAAAACAAAAACAAAAAATTTGTACGGTTTAAAATACTCGAAATTACTTACCAATTTATCAACTTGTAGAAATTTTCATACATCTACCATATACATATTATTTGTCAAGGTGAATAGTTGGGACAAACAAATTACAGAATACAATAATAATTTAGAAACAACAACAACAACAAATTGGCTCATCTTTAGCTAATGGCTAATTACTAAACATCCATCGGTTGGACTTATTTAAATTTAATGAGCTCCTCCACACTTAAAAATGTTGCAATTCTGCCAAGTATTGCGACAGGAATTATAAAAAACGCGGGAGATAATATAAATTTGGCTGCTTTATATGTATATTTATTCATTATAGCTCCTAATTGTAGAATGCGGCAAAGTTTAGGGACTCTATATCAATTTTAATTATAATTAATTGGACTTTCATTGTCTCATAAATCGCCAGTAAAACTATCAACATTTCAAAAATACTATTAAACCACAATAAGCCAATTAAAGATGCGGTGTTACAACATAACTATGAAAAGTTAAATCTAATCGGCGTTCTTAAAAGTGATATTTGATATTTTCCCTCAAGATATCGAATAGCAAATGATTTATGTTGAGCACAAATTTAACTGGAATGGGAAGGGTAAACAAATGCCAAAAGGCGTGGCTAGAATTTTAACACTTGGTCCATTGATCCCTCTTATAATTAAGTTCTCCACTGTGTTTTTATTAAAGCATTATTCAGCTCTGCTATACATATATTGGTGATAAAGTGCTACAAGATAAATTATACTAACGATTAAAGAGCGACGTTTTTAAGATTTATTAATTCTCAAATTTCATTCCAGTAAGAGGCGACCCCGGAAGAGTATTTTAAGTGATTCGTTTAAATATTTCTGAGTTCACCTTCAAATTTTACGTGAGCTTCTGCAGGCTATTCATTAGAAGTGCTCGCCTCTTTGAAAACTCAAAGAGAGTTCGTTAGAAAAGTATTTGGGACGAATTTATTCTTACACTACTTAAACCTCGAAAATTGACAAATATTCTTCCCACCCATGACACTTTATTTAACATTAAAAAAAAATCAAATAAACCAGGGCAATGCAATGGCCGCAGTTTTAAATAGATGCAGAATATGTTAATTATTTTCTAAATGTCATATCAAACGCAATCATACAATTATTTAGATTCCAAAATGTGTAATTGGTATAATAACGATATTTAGCTATAACGCAATCCGGTGCGGTCCCTGGTCAATGGCAATATATAATGAGAACTAATTTTAATGAAAAGGCTATTAAAAATGAATTCTTTTGCGAACCAAGGAATGAATAGATCATCTAGTTCTAGAACATAGGTGGTATGTACATAAATAATTAGATATTTATGTTTTAGAACGTTCAACTCTTTGTACCGTTATTTAGAGAAAAATACATTAAATTTTTTAAGAAAAAGAATAGAAGATTGGCCAAGTTTGAAATATTTTTAGAGTTAGATAGATAGATAGATCTACAAAATTAGTTAAAATAAGTGCCGCTATTTAATGTCCGTGTAATTTTGAAACAAATACTTATTTCACCAAAATTATATTGTTATTAATTTAAGGCGTTAACAAAAATATATTTTTGGGGAAAAAATTTCACTAGTTTATGAGGATAAACCAGCAATAAAGTTAATTTTAGTAAACTATGCACAGAACCTATTAGAAATCATAATAAAATCTCCGAGATGTCCTGAGACCAAATGTACTCCAATCGATTATGATTATGGTACATATTTTTAATGGCATTTCCAGATAAAGGGTAATCAAATATTTTGTCATAATGATGTGTTAACACGAGGATATTTTATCGGGATAATATTTTATCGCAAGAATATTTTAATTACGGTTATATATCTTCCCAGAGATAAAGATGGTATTTAGCAGGAAAAACTATCCTGGATATTCCGATTTATTTTCCAACCCCAAAATCGATTTGTAGCCAGGAAATATCTCAATGCACAATATTTTCAACTTTCACTCTGAACAGATGATTGGCGAAATAATTGGCATTTTATGTATGACTGAAAATGAAATCTGGATGGCATTTATAATAAAACGTAGATACCATATGGAAAATTAAATTGGTAATCATGTTTATTTTTTATTAATTTGTATCTTTTCAATGGTTTTATGTTGTACACGCGGGAATTATCTTGAATTTCGTTATTAATATGAGAATTTCTTTATGATCATGTGTCAACCGGATTGATTTGCTTTAATTATATTAAACGGAGGTAGATAAAAAATTATTATCTTCACGAAGTTGTTGTTTTTCTGTTTTTCAGACAAAATTACTGAACAAGTTATGTTTTAACAAAATAATAAATATTGCGACACCATTGAAGTTTATGATTCCTAATTACATTAACCCTCATTTACGAAGTATATAAGTATTACATATCATCGCATTGGTGAATCGGAAATATAATGCCTTCCAATTATGTTTCAATAAATTTTACTGCAATTCATAGTTCAGCTTGTTTGATATTTTGGCCAGTAACGAGGCGATGATAACACATTAACTATTTGAAGAATTCCAAAAATTATCACCTAACCATACCTAGTACATATGTATATGTAGGGAGACGCATCCCTTTTTTTTGATGAAACAAATATAACAAAGGACCTTCCGTCTTAACTTGCAAAACCATCCTTAAGGAAGCAAAATTAAGCAGTCATCAAACCATAATTAAAGATAGAAAATAAATCTAAGCAACTGAATTACATTACAACATCCGTTTCCGCTTAACATTTTCGAGAAGCAGTCAATTCTCAAATTAAAGCTTATTTTCAACGAAATGGCCCACACACTACCTGTTCTACCCATATCCTCTCCTGAAAATACCTTCGATCGCTGTTTTACTCTAGGGATCAATAAAAATTATCTGAGGCTAACAAATTATCAAATTACGTACGGCAGACCCTTCTGTTCGACCAGCTCTGGTTAACCTTTCCCATATTCTAAGAAAATGCTCGTAATGTGCCCCAAACATATTAAAGCATCGCCTCCAACCTAAATCCATGTGCCTAAGGGAATTTAGATTTATTTCCTACGAAAGGCTACTAAACGAACATATGGTTGTCTTGCCTCAACCGAAAGAATTGAAATCAAAAAGGCCTCAGACTCAGACTATTGAAAAACAAAAGAGACCGCATCGCGGCTAGAAAATGATTAATGACTGCATCAGTATGAAAATATATAGACGGTGTTGTACTGCGGCTTGCATAAATTTAAAGACACAGCATACCACTCACTCATTTCATTTTTAGTACTTTGTGGCTGCTTTATGACGGGACAGTTTTCTCCAAACGCTATTAAAAAATAAAACATTTGAAAATAAACATTAAATAAATTGTTTATGGTGACATGCGATATTTATAACTTATGATGGGGCACTCATTCAAAACTATTATATAGTATAATATGCAGGAAACATTACACTCTCTCACTTTGTCAGATCGAAAACAACGAAAAATAAGAATCTTTTTAACATTGATTATTGTTTTTAAAAACTTACTCTTACAGAAATTCCACTATGAGAGCGTTCTTAGTCAGAAGTTATTAGCAATATTAAACTCTGATGTTAAAATTCGGAAGTACTAAAATCTTTCACGGACGAAAGAAACAAAAAGCAATTAAAAAAATAACAGAACATAAAATATAATAATAAACATAAACATAAAATAAACATAATACGAGTGGACTACTGTTTCAGAGGTTCCGGGTTCTAATCCGACATGAATGAGATTATTTTACTTTCTAAAATATCAGATTATAAGATAGGCGTATTATTGCGGTTCCAAACCCAAGAAGTTCAAGCATGTCGGGTTGGGATCCCATCGGAAACCACAGAAAAACCTAAAGACAAAAACATACATAAGTACGTTTCTACATTTCCTTGTATACAAATAATTAAATCAATGTCAATCATTGAATTCACAAAGTTTTTTTTCTGATTTGGTTAATTGACTAGAAGAGGTCCCTGTCGTTTTATCATTGCCTCTCTATAGTTGAAAAGACGAGAGTGTTTTATATTTTTCAACTAGACATTTTAGGTTGTGCTGGCGGAAAACCTTGTTAGGTGATAATCGTAAGAAAATATAGTTAATTGAGCGAAATTAGTGATTCGAGCAAGAAATTTTTTCCAGTGCACTCACATTCGCGTTTTATGTTAAAATAATGCAATTCTGCCGTATAAACCGAAATGACGAGCATTCATACTTTACGACTGTGGCATGTATCGTGTAAATCGCATCTAACCGCACAATCCATGAGACCGTCGCGTCTTTACGATGTGTTCGACAATCATTTACATTATACGAGCGTACGTTGAACAGATTGTATTGCACCGACTGCCGGACAAATCGGTACAACAGTTGCATAGTGTAAAGGGATCTTAAATTTGCACGGAGATTTTTATTTTTTTTTTTTAATAAAAGTTTATGTGAGTTTCAGGCGTTGTACCATTTTTTGGATCATATTTTCTGAAGGTTGAAAACTAAGTGAAGAGTTTTCAATTCAAACCAATTATTTCCTTTGCTTTAATTAAGGTGACCTTCTCCTAACTGAATTAAAAAAAAAGCAAAAGTTTGGGATTTTTTTACAAGAAAACAAAACAACATATGACCTTGAATCTTTTTTTATTTGGAAGTCTTTAACAAACACTAGAAATTATTTTTTTCTTTTTTCATTCCTCGCTCACCCGTCGCCGCCAGAGGGCGCCAAAAAAAATCAGCCTTTTTCCGTAATTCCGTGATTGCGGCTCGCCAAATCATCTGACACAGAAAAATCTAAAAACCACTTAAATTAGACATTAGAATGTATAAATCTAACTAGGATCTAACGAATCGCTCGACTAAAAAAAAAATAGCAGCCTTTTGAAGTCAAAAATCGAGAATTTTTCGACCAATTTTTTACAACAAGTGCTGTAAAAAAAAAACTACTTGGGTTTTGTCTTATATCCTAGTTAGATTTGTGAACAAATGAATTCTGAACAAAATGAACCAAGGTTTATGGAAATCGGTGGAGCGGTTCAAGAGATATCGTGGAACTACGATTGACAAAATGAAGTCGAGAAAAATGCGTTTAAAGAAAAAAAGTTTTTGAGTGGAATATTTCGCACAATACCGAGGAAATGAGCAGACTTACAGTATTAATTAATAGCACTTTAACTCGAAAACCATATTTTTTTTTTTCGTGAAATTTTAGGACATGATTCTAGTCATATTAAAGAACATTTTTCCGTAAAAAAAAATAAAAAAAAAATCGATTCTTTTTGACCCCAATTAGGAGAAAGTCACCAAATATATATCACTATAACTCCAAAACCACATTTTTTTTTTCGTGAAATTTTGGGATGTGATTCTAGACATATTAAGGTATATTTTTCCGTAAAAAAAAAAAAATCGTTTTTTTTTTGCCCCAGTTAGGAGGTCACCAAATATATAGCACTATAACTCGAAAACCATATTTTTTTTTTCCGTGAAATTTTGGGACATGATTATAGACATATTAAGGTATATTTTTCCGTGAAAAAAAAAAAATTCGATTTTTTTGTACCCCAGTTAGGAGAAGGTCACCTTAAGTACATATATAGAGTATTCCTGCAATTTTACAATGTACGGAAAAACCTAAAAACTACAACCTTATTCTGGAATAATTGAGGGCATTTATAGATCACAAGTCACAGCTTTGTTGTGACTAAATATCTGTGGTTTTGATTGTGAGTTAACAGCTTCAGAGTTTAGATACCCAGAATCATGCTTAATGGTGCCTAGTGGAAGCTGTTAACTCACTATAAAAATCACAAATATTTAGCCACAACAAAGCTGTGAGTTGTAATCTATGACTGCTCTCAATTATTCTAGAATGGGGCTGATAGATTGTGTAATGCAAATGCGAGGCGAATTTCTTGTCAATTAATTTTTTTTATTTTGTGCACATTGAGCAAACTTACAAGCAAAAAATGATCGCTGACTAGAAATTGGCTTCTCAGTCGCAATACATAAAATTCGTAATCGATTTGTCCGCAAAATGAGTTGTGATCTTGATTTGTCTTCTTTCGTTAGATGGAGTCAATATATATGTATATTTTGTACTAGTTGTATTATTATGTAAATCAGTCTAAAGATTTTTAGAAATTTTATTAGGATTTCATTTGCTAACACTCAACGATGGGAATATTTATCTGTTATTTGAGCTATATCTTAAATTTCTCGAACACCTCCAAAAGTTTTTCAGAATTAACGAAAATCATGTAAAGCGTTTTACCATACGAGTCACTTTATAGAAGTAATTTATAAGTTGACACCTTGATTCTTCTAAACCTGAGGAAAATTCACAAAAATTACTTCACACGGAAGAATAATGTATAAGTCAACTCGCCATACCTTCCATGCCTTCAGGTTGACGTCATTAATTTGAATTTTTCTTCTTAATTGCCAATAAGTCTCTTTCTAGGAAATTTTATGAGCTATTAATTTTATTCTAACTATTTAGCCGTAAAACTGACCGTTAACGACATTTTCGCGAAAAACTTTTTCGTAGCTTTTACATCCTATATCTAAATACGACATGCAATGGAGCACGCCAGCCGGACTCCGAAATGAGCTACTGAAATCGGTTTTCCAGCACAAACGGACTACAAATTAAATTTTCGAGCCAATATCCTGCAGGATTTTACGTCGCCAGCTCTTGATGTAATTTATACAATAATAACTTTTAAATTATATTTCACTTTCGTCTTATAAAATACTGTGAGCTTCAAAAATTGTATAGCTAGGGCGTATTTGTTACGATTAAGACAAAAGAACTTTTACTAAGTGGTGTTATTGCATTGACTAGCTTTTTCCGAGGAAGCTAGTAGTAAAATCTGTATGGAACAAAATTCAACATATTGCAACGCATCGCGAAAGGACAAGCATTCAAAATATTGCAATCCCCTTATATAAAATTCTCTTTCCATTATAATCAAGTTTTATAAGTTCCAAATACTTTATTGATCAAACTAACAGTTGGCATGGCAACATTGCAACTTTACAGGACCTGTTTGCAATAGGTCTAAGGATATTGCGTGATTACAATAACATTGCAACTTTCCCTCATGTAGAGTTGTTTTTGTTATCGTAGGAAAACAGGCAGCTTTGCAAGGGTTGCAACGACGCAAGTTTTATTTACATCGAATTGTGAGGGGCCCATAGTATATTGAGACGAGAAATTAATTCAATAATAAATCATGCGGAAGGAAATATCCAAAATTATGACGAGTTGGAGAGAAGAAGGAAAGAGTTTTTGTGAAATTGTGTCAATAGGTAAATAAATTCAAGATACAACTATGCAAAACTGTAAGGCGAACAAAGCCAATTCTGTTACGGAATGGAAGCGAATAAGCTGTAAATTTGTATAAACCTTTGATTTGGTGTCCAGAAGACTTATCGTGTCTGCGTCACAAGATATACAAGGTCAAAGGTCACATAAATCTGTTTTTCGCAATTATCTCGATTTCTATGCGAAATACGTCATTTAAGATTATTATGAAATTTGTAGATCATAAAACTATCTTCAATTTTTGCTCGACGCATTTTTTTGTATCATTAACCGTTCTTGAGGTATAGCGCGGAGAGTGACGAACGTGCATCCGTAAGCGGCACAAAATTAACACGCATTTCCTTAATTTGAATATTCCATTAGGTTATCAAATTTGTTTACTTCTCAATTAAAGAAATCTAATCAAAATAGAAAAAATCCACTCATTTAGTTGAAAGTTTGAGAAATCAGACAAGAGGGTAGGCGAGTAGGACGTTAAGGGTTCCGTAAACGTGGAGTAAAAATTCCAATATCTCGTAACATGTTTGAGACACCAGCGTGTGCCGGAATGAGCTGGCGATTTGATTACTAAGAGTGGTCATATAAGTCACAAAACGCAATAATATATAATTTTTCAGCAACTATGAGGCCGACGAAAAAAGTGGCAGTTTTCCAGTTATCTCAGTAGCCGCCTACCTATTAACTCAATACCTACGAACCATGATACCATGATAATATCGAAATTTTAGCTTTAGAAATCTTGATTATCAGGGATTAAGGGGGCTGATTTTTCACATATTTTGAGCTACAACTGTATAACCAATTTACTAAACATTTTGAAAATATTTTTCAGAATCCTTAACCCCACAATGACACCCCCTTTCAAAGGATACCCTTCACGTCATTTTTGCGAAAGTGACTTTAAAGGTTTATTTTGCTATGAGGCACAGAATGTCAAAATGAAAATGAAAGTTATTGTTATAACTACGTACTTTCGAGATACAGGATCGATGCATTTTTACCGCTTATTTGAACATAGTGTAAATATTTTGTTCATTTAGTAAAAAAACTAACAAATGCTTTGAAGAAAAAGTGCAAACTTTTGCGAACAACAAAATGAACATAATTGGGCCGGTGGTTTTCGAGGAAAGTGAGATTGAAGTAGGGTCACAGACACTGTAAACCAGCTGCATTCATGGCTCAGCAATTCACCGACATATGATATAGAACCAAATGCAAACTATTCAAGATATGATTGAGCAATTTGTCGAAATGAATCAATGGGGTTTCCCGCCGCTCCCGTGCATTACGAATGAACCCAACATTTGAATAGTGCAATTTGCATATATTCCTCTTTTCCTCGGTACTTTTTTGCATTGCTTTCGATAGAACGAAATGACGCAACTTTTTTTTTCAAATTCCGAATTCAGCAAATTTGCTTTGCTAGCGAGTCAAAGAGCAGCGCTAACAAAATATGTTTAAACAAGGGGACGACTGTGGACACTTAACCCAGTTAGATCGACTTTCGTTAGAAGACTTGCAGACAGCGATTGCACTAATTCCCTTGAAGCCGATTAAAGCCCTTTAGGTGTAAATGCATGAAAATTTAAAGCCAATGAAGTCAGCAAGAAGATTAAGTGGGCATTTGCTTTGAAGTATCCCTGGGCAGCGTGCTGTGGTGACAGCATAGGTCCATGTTTCCTGTTCGTGCTGCCGGAAGAAAACCGCACTAATGGAAAAGGGAACGTCGGACCCCATTGATAGATTCGAAAGATTATTCCGGCGTTGGTCGTCTTTTGCAATATTCAGTGCTGCCTTCTGAAGCAGAACGCCTAGGCGAACGGAGCAAGTGCTAGAGGTGGTGCGACCAGCTCAACGACCAAGTCAGTCAATTTAAAGTCAAAAATATCCTGGTAGCACAGAGGTAAGCGGATTAATTGAAGTAATTATGCGTAATTACTGCCCCAATCACAATTCCTAGCTGCAGGGAACAACGTTGAAGTTATTACAGGGCGGCGAACGTCGCTACTTCCTCGGCACGACGACTCAATCAAGTCCCAACACCTGTCTAGTGAAAGTGCAGGCTGCCCAAGATTACAAACGGTCACATTCCGAGATTATATCTACTTGAAGGTAGACACAGTGCTATTACCTGGCGCACCGCCCAATAAGCGTGCTTTATTTACACGGCCATTATGCCCATAACTGCGTTTATCGATTGTCGATTCGGGTGCGGGACTTATCGAACAAACACCGGCGAAGGATGTTCAGCTCCAATCCGGGCCCGAAGGGATGAAATCACTTTCTGCTGATTAATGAAAACATAACTCCGGCGGACGCAACAAATGTTTAAGCAACATGTTGAAGGATGCGGCACTATAGCTTGGTCGCAGCGACACTAACCTCCTTGGCAATTTCTTTTGCTCGATCGGGGACACAACACTTCTTAGCGGATATCTTAAAATTTTCCTCAATCACAAAACTTGCACCTTGGCTTTAGGTTTCTTAACTTGCACTTGTCTGAACAGAGAGCGAACTACAGGTGCACACAGAGGTCACCGCGACACGAGACAAGATGAAGGCAATCACAGTCAAGGAGTTGGAAGGAGAGTTCGGTTCAGTTGGTGACGAGACCAATCCAATTTTCCTCCTCAGAAGGACTATCGCTTTCACTAGAGCGGCGTTCAACGCCTAAGGGACTGACTGGAACCGAAAACAATACTGAATAGGAGCCTCAAAGTACCGTCGCGCGTAACGAGACTCGACGCCTCAGCATGCAAGACAAAAGACCACGATGGACTAAAGGTTTGCACCAGACTAAACTCCACTAAATACATAAAATGTCAAGTAAGTCGTCATGATTTGTGTTCTGAGGAGCCGCCAGCGAGGTGCACGGCAGAAGCAGAGGAACGCGCCAGCACGGGCTGCGAGTTGAGAACGACACGGCGCTGGTCAGACGAGGAGAGTGGAAAATGGAAATAGCCGACTTCAGTTCGTGCAGACACTACTGCTCCCGTAAGCGTGCACAAGCCAGCGGCCTGTTTAGCTTTTCTCAGCTTTGAAAGCTGGCTGCTGGGCGGCGAGCGCGCAGCATGCGCATGCCACCGGTGAGAGGTGATAAAAACACCGAGGAGGCAAGGAGCTCAGCCCTCAGCCCCAAAAGCCCCAATGGTGGGCTGAGCAGATCTCATTGCGGCCAGTCCGATTCGCATCTTGACGGGGAGCTGGTCGAGCGCCTTAAAGAGAGTAAAAGTCGGCGGCCTCCTGCACTTTCACTACTTGCAGAAGAAAAAAAAAAGTCAGCCACCGGGAGACTACAGGGAGCCCCAACACCCCAAGCCACCGAAGTGAAGCAACAAACGCAAGTAGGCCCAAACGTGGCCTCTCAGCTGTGCGCGAGATCCCCGGTGTGTTGCGTTGCGGCAAGGCATGAAGCAAAGCATGAACCCAACGCAGCTGTCCAAACTCAGCCGCACTAGCTAGCGGCTAGCGTCCAAAGAATCAACAACTTGTTACTTAACCGCCCGATACCAAGATGCGCTCGGAGCAAAAGCTTTCGCGGACAATCACAGATACCTTCTCTGCCTATTTTGACAGTGTACCCCACGGTAGGGAGCTTAACGAATGCTTTAGAATCAGAAACAAGTGGGACAGCTTGTTCCCCGCTCTCTGGAGCAGTGTTGTTAAGTCCATTTGGAGCTTTTTCCCATCACAGATGGTAGATTTTCCCTTTTTTCCCTATTTGGTGGTCAAAATTTCCCACAATTTTTCCCATCAGTTAAATTGAATTATAGTCTTCATTTTACTTTGTTATAATATGTAGTTTAGTTCAACAAATCTCATACAATGTAATAAACTACTAAATAAGGAACTCATCATAATATTAAAATAACAGGGTTGTAGGCGACCCAGGTTGTCTCTGGTGCTACGCTTCGGGGGAACGCCACTGTAACGGTTCAAAAAATTTGTTTTTTGTTTGCATTTTTTGGTAGTATACATATTCATAAATATTTAAAAAACATGACGACAAGGTTCGTGAGTTAAGCCCTTTCACACAAATATGGTTTCGGTATAAACGGTGTGTTTTAAATGCAAAAAAAAAACAATCTTGGAACGACTTTTTTCGACCTTGTCCTAGTGAAAAAATTTTTTTCTTGAAATTTCGGTAATCGGTGGCTATCATTGTGCGTAGACGGCTTCGTACAACGATAGCTACATTCATATTAATAAATAAATTTTCTTTTATATTGATGATTCAATGAATAGAGGTATTTTTTTTATTGTTTAATCCAGGCCCATAACTTTGTACATTTTAAATATTTTTCAATCAAAATTGGTGTTGAACAAGTTGAATATATACTTAATAAAATATTCTTTATCAGATATTTAAATATTTAGTTATAGCTGCAACAAAAATTACCAAACATTGACAATTTTTTGACCCGCCACAGTGATATCCCCCCTTAATAACATAGCCCCAGAACATTATTCGGAACTTCTTATGTGAGGAAGCATTAAAAAGTTTAATTCAGTGGCAGTATTTCAAGAGCTCGTGCATATGCATACTTTAAGGCCGAAACAGAATGTTTCCGATCATATCTGTTCCAATGCACTCTCTAAGTAAAAGTTGAAATCAATTTAACTTGTTATTTTCAATCCGATTCGTTGCGTACATTCTTAGAAATTATATATATGTCTACCAGATAAACTAAATTTTCAGTCTTCGAGGACTCGTCATGACGGAACGAATCGACAGCATGCTGTCCCTGACTTTAAAACTAGATAAATTTTTCTATAGATTTTTTCCCACGAGTTGTTCTACAGCACGAAATTATTCCCTTTTTCCCATATTCGACTTTTTAGATGTAAAAATTCCCACGAAATGGGAAATTTCCCACGATTTAACATCACTGCTCTGGAGCACCAATTCGTCAAGCGGAGAATCAATTAAATCTGCGGCGGCCCCTCCTTGCAGAGGTGTTTGATATATAGCCGGGTGTCAGCTGGAGTCAATAAGATGATTAAATTACACGGCCCTACTCGATCGCGGGGCAACTGATAAGGTCGCGATGGATTCCGTGCGAAGAGGAACTTTGTGTTTTTAGCCGATCTCTGCTGGATTTATTATCGACGAATTGTTTTCAACTTGATTAAAGCACCTTTCTCCAATTCAAGAACGAAATGCAGCGTATCCCGACGTTTCCCAAATAACGTAGTACGACTGCAAATTTATATTTATTCGTAACTGCATCTCAGCAATGGAAGTGGGAGAACAAGTCTATGCAATATTTCCTTGCTTCACCAAACCCTTGGGCACGATACAAATTTTCATTCTTTTGAACATATTGGCGTGAATGGGACCCTCTTTCCTACTTTATTATGCAGTTTATTTTAATTAAAAGTAATATGCGTGGATAAGGAACGGACAATCTTATCGTACCCCAGAAAGCGTATTACCTTAAATATATTTTGTAAATATGATATGGTACCAATTTATAAGGGTATAAATCTCTGTTGCAAACACCTGCGATTTCATTTTTCAACATGATAATACTCCCTTTCATACAGCTACGAAGGTAAGAAAACTTTTTTATGATCTTTCTAAGTGAAGACTGCATCGTTCCTTCTCCTGTTAAATAATTGCTTTTACATTAAATTAATCGTAGCACTATTTATTAAATTTACAGTTGAAAGAATACATGAGAGCAAAAAAAATATTACTAGGCTGAAATGGCTAAAACAGTCCTGATTTGAATCCAGTTGAAAACATTTAGATTTTAATTCAGCATTACACCATACCAGACGAACTATTAATAATTTCCTGATATAATATTTTCAGAAATGATCGACCCGGATAGAGTGGTGGTGGCAGATTACTATTACTAGCTGATCCGTCTCTGCTTTATCCGAGTTTTTCCATACTTTTAAATTTAAATTGTTACAGAATGTTGAATATTCAATGGAATGAAATATTAACGAGATATCGTGTGATAATGTGGAAAATGTACTTATAATTTTAGATGTTGCTTCATGACATTTTATGATGTGTAAAGCTAGCGGGGCTTATACATAATTCCTTAATCAGCACATTCTTCTGAATTAACCAGACCAAAAAGAAATTCAATTTTTCTGAATAATATAATGTAAAATTTCCTTCGGATTTTACAGAACTACACAAGTGTAGGGACAGGCTATTACTAACAATAAGATATGCCACTCACTTATGCCCCAAATTACCACATCGTTCAAGGCAGCTACATATGGAACAAGGTGTCGTTCATGGCATTACATATTAAAGTTGTGCCTCTTTCAGCAAAACCGGTGACCGAGACTTTGTAAAGTCGCGAAATAAGGAAATGGAGCATTTTGCGTCAGATAGACATATGTATGTATGAATGTACATATTTATGCTGTTTGGCAACCCGCCTACAGCGATGGAGAAAAGTTCATAACTTTACGCATCACATACACAGATTTATCCCTCGGCACAATGAGGCAGATATTCTTTCATGGCTTGGTAAAATTATGAGATATACTGTTGAGAAAAAGTCTTTGAACATTAATGATATTATAATGACTATGAATAACATAAGGGCTGCACTTACTATTCACTTTCCTGGAAGCATACCAGACCCAGTATTGTAGTAAATTACCTGCAGAAAGAAGAAAACGACAATTAATAGTTTTTGATATTTGTGAGTATTTTATAATAATAATTTATTGCTAAAGGAGAAGCAAAGAAAGTAATATTATGAAAGATATAAAATTTTGAAGGAGATTGATGAAATAGTGAATAGAAGTCAGTCTACTGTATTTGTATTCCAAACAGATGCGAGGGAGATAGTAAAATTATGAATGAAAAACAAAAAAGATATCCCAAATGAAAGAGATGAGATAGATGTTGGTGTAATGTCAATCCTACATTAAGTGCCACTCCAAAACTTTCTAATGAAGTAAAATTGTAAATATTTGAAAAAAAAATGATTAGCATTAAACAGAACACTACGGGAAGCAGTATTAAATAGTCGTGTGGCACGAGAAAGAAGCCATAAATATATGTATATATATTATCGTTCAAGGAAATTTATTTTTGGTAAAGCTAATTCTAAAATCTTGTTTTCCAGATAAGGGGTGTTTTTTTACAGGTATAACTTTAAAATGATCTCGTTTATAAAACTCGAAAAAGTGGTTTCACTCGTCGTATTATACTCATCAAACCCTTTCATTTGATACCCATATCAAGGGGGGATCTAATGATAAGGTTAATCCGCCATCTTGTGCTTTCCGCCATATTGGATTTAAATTATCGTCACGCAGCTTGTTGTATTCTAGTCGTCATACCCTTTCATTTGATATCCATGTGGGAAGGGTAGAAGTGGAGGGATGTAAAGGAAAAGGTAATCTGGCATTTTGTGGTGGCCGCCATATTGGATGTACCATTAAATTGAATATACTATATGATGAAAATAGCCGCTGCCTTATATAATACAATATTAACTGAGGCGAAAAAAATTGGTTATATTATTTTCCGAAGCCACACAAGAATTGTTTTTTTTTTACAAGAACAGATAATGAACATGTCAAGAAGAAAACAAAATTCCATAGGGAGAAATGAACATGAAAGGGGCACATTTTCCGTTAATTATGCCACCTACCATTTTGTTACTGATTAAAGCAGTTCCTTTTTATTCAAATTTGCATCTAAAAATAACATTAAATTAAAAGCCACCAAAATTCATTTCCTTTGAAATGACCTCCATTTCAATATGTTCCTATGGCAGCTATGAAAAATGGGGAAGAAAATGTGGAGCTATCGCGGCATGGAATTGTGTTGAATAATGTTTGCCTTTTTGGGAGCGCTCATTCATGGAAGCTATTCCCCTAAAATGAAATCGAATGGGCGACACTTGCAACCACACTGAAATTAATTCCCGCTTAAAGCAAATATTTGGGTAAAAATTTCGGATGCTCAGTCGAATTCCCAAAATGCGCGTCATCATCGCCGATTGCAATTTGCTACACGATCAATATTTGCTTGTTGGGGTTATTGATACAAACCGATTTTTCACTTCTATAAATCGCCATCCTTAATACATGGCCGGAGTGGGCCCCATTCAATTGGCCGGGCCATGTTCCAGGAGGAAACCAATTTAAATCAATATTTAGTCGGCAAATTATTAACTCTTTTCTCGCTGAGGGGTGGACATTATTTGAACAGTTTAAAATCAAATAGTGCCTGCGGCCCACACGTCCGCCCTATCTGTGTTTTTATTATTTTATTTCGGGTCTGCTTTCCGAGCAAGTAGTTTTAATATTTCGCAGTGTCCGATTGCTATTTTAATTAAATATTACATCCGTATTGCGTCGGTTGTCTCCTTTGTTTATATTAATGTCACTGCAAACAATATTTTTACTAGGCTAATTTACATTTCAAACACGTTTCTATGGAGTATTTGGACAAGGGTAGGTGCGATTGTCGTTG
This sequence comes from Neoitamus cyanurus, assembly GCA_947538895.1. NCBI lineage: Eukaryota > Metazoa > Arthropoda > Insecta > Diptera > Asilidae > Neoitamus > Neoitamus cyanurus. The sequence continues at coordinate 17,114,684 of OX384544.1, forward strand.
GCAATTTCAGAGAGTGGCAAATGGGCAAACTGTTCATTTTGTGATTTCGAAAATGTTACACATTGTTAATTGGATTCATTTCGTATGAGACCACATTTTATGTATGAGCCACACCTTGATTTTGGAACACTGATATTACGATAGAACATGATAATCTGGCATCTTAGATTTGTTTTTTCAAAATCACAAGAAGGTCGATTAAAATCTCGTGCACCAACATAAATGTAAATGTTTTAAAAAACAAAAAGTAGACCGTTCTCTAGAAAGTTTTCTACTTCCTCTGCGTTTACCATGTTTCTCGGCAAAATGGCGGCTCCCAAATGATGGACATGACTATGAAAAAAATCATTTAGTTGTCATAAATAGTCGATGTAGAATTATTACTCGACTGCGCCAAAAGGAGCGTTATGTTTTTCGAGCGTATATATATCCGTTTCTTTGGCGCATCGTTAGATTCGACTTAATAGTGGGATTCCTATAGGATATTTAACTTCGGAGAAAAACAAATATGGCCGCCGTAATTTTGTATTTTTGATCCTACATATAACTCCCTTTGATATGGATATCAAATAAAAGGGTTTACCGAAGAGAATATGATAAAAGACGTGACGTTATTCTAAACCCAATATGGCGGACGCCTCATGACGGCCGGTTACATTATTCTTCACAGCCCCCTTAACATGGGGAATCAATAGTAGACTACGATTAAGTACAGTTAAACTAGGCGAGACCCGTTGTATTCACTATTTCAACTGGGATTTCGAATGGATCCAGTCTGATTTACCTATAATATTTACCTACCTATTTAAAATATTAAAACCACTTTATTTGTTGTAGTCAGGTTTTTTGTTATTTTTTAATGATATTTCTTTTTTTGTACCTTTTGGAAAGGTAATTCTAATAGTAAAGCTGAAAAAATGTATGAATTACGTGAATTGCGGAGAAAATGTGGGAAAAACGTGAATTAAAGGAAACTTCAGAGCATTTCTCACTTTCGCAAATGAGTATACTTGAAGTGGTAGATCAACATTGATGGTATTTTCAGAAAGGACATTGAGATAGTAGTTAATTGGCGTGAGTTTGATGTTGAATCGTTGAGTAGATCAAAAGATAAAAATAAAATGTGTTTACCGAATTTACCATATGAATCACCTGTAACTCGAAAACGGTTGAGCTTTGCCACCCCCTTCCCTCATCCCTGCACCTATAGTGCTTTTTTATTTTTTTAAGCGAGATCTATCACTTCACTAATTTTTACGTATGTTATAAAACAAAACACCTTGTATTATCTGCACAGTTAATTTCACCCGGATATTCGTTAAATCCTCATCATTATGCAGCCAGTAATAGGGTTGAGCATAAAGCCACTAAGCCGCTAATAATTGCAAAATCATGAACATGACATTATTAAACTCGTAAACGGACATCTGTAAAAATTATAAATTCTCCAAAGGTATAAAATTGCCTGCTAAATTGCAAAGTGTGCACTAAATAAAAATACCATAAAATACCTCTAATGAAAGATTATCACTTTTTGTCCCTTTGAACTTTTTGCGGATGCAAATCATGAAAAGAATAATAATTTATCTTTTCGTAAACTTTTTCTTGAGGCATGATTATTTTTTGCGGAATAAAGCAATTATCTGCATCGTAACAATTGTGAATTTTTTTCAAGCAAATTATTGTCCCCGAAGCAATAGAAAATGTTCAATATTCTGCGCTAAGTTATTGTGGAGGTATCGATTAGCAGCGTGGACTCACTCTGCTTGTACTGCAGTTAATATCGTGATTGCTTTCTTCCAAAAGAAACAAACTCCTCCGTAAAGGTGGTATTTGAAAGCAGTGGCTACGATTCATGTGGCTGGGTGTATGTACATTGCACATATTCGCACATATCGCCGGATTCCAGCTTGCTCCCTAAGATTTATGTTGAAGGGAAGTCTTTCGTGCAATTGTTAATCTAGAGAGTAACACCTCGCATCGATGCAGCAACTCACGCGAGGAATTTCGTTGATTACAAATTCACCTCTTGGCGCCTGATTTTTGTTTTGCTAAAAGGTAAGGTTGCTAGCATGCGCAGACACACATATGTTCTTCCACTTGCTACCTTTAATGTACAATGTTACCAAAGAAATGGGAAAGTTAAAGTATCCAGCAGATGGTATTACTTTTCGATTTTCGGGAAGAACTTTACCGTGATTTATTTAATTTTGCCGGCAACAACCCAGCTAGGATGAGGAAATCGACTGGAGGTCACTTCGTTATCCTCGGCGAACTTCAAAACTCTTTTGCCCAGGAAAGTTAGTTTTGAACATCCCTAGGTACAAGTCAACATTTGCTTAAATTTAATAACGATCTGCTGAAATTGTTACATGCGGGCTCCTATCCAATTCAGCAATTTAAACTTTTAAGATTCCTTCTGCTTCAGGCGGTGTGATGCCGGTTTGGTTTTATGCGAACTTTCACGGACTATTGAGACGAAATCGTTCATCGATTGTGGCGTGGGTGATGATGAAATATTCAAAATATTTTTAGATTCAAAATCAATTCTTCGGGTTTACGATACTATAGAGTCTTTCAATAAGGACGCTCTACTTTTAAATGTAAATAAAACAAGTTGTGTATGAGATATCAACTTCATTTTTATTTTATTTGAAAGAATATTTAATGGCATTAAGAATGGAATATAACGTCATTCAAATGTCCGTCGCAACTTTGCTTGGTGGCACATATTCGGAAGTTGACCCAAATTTCGCCAAAAAGATCATCCTTAACGACATCAACGGTTAGAAATCGATGATAATCAACTTCTTGTGGTCTAAACTAGATGATATGGCTACCCACGACATGTGGTTCCAACAGCACAGTGCTACGTGCCACACAGCGTATGCCACGATTCTGCACGAGCAATTTGAGACTGGTCATCGAGATCGTGCGATTTAACGCCTTTAGACTTATTAGTTATTTAGTATAGAACACTGGCGCGAACGTAACGAGCGCAATATTTTTGGGATTTTTTGTATCATTACATTATAGGAACAGCACAAAGTCTTTTTGGATTTTGGGAAACGTCGTTTTCTGGGGAAAGGAAGATTAATACAATTAAGAGACTTTATGCGTCGTTTTATTTAAAATAAAGGGTAAATAAAACAACATTAAAAAAAACCAAATATGAGGGCGCTGCAGAGTCTGAATCTATATAAGATTACAGATAAAGATACAGCGAGGCTGATGTCATTAAGAAATATAATAAAGAGTAAGGGGCCAAGGTGGCTTCCCTGCGGAACCCCTGATCCTATTTTGATTTCCTTGGATAGAGAAGATCTGAAAATGACTCGTTGTGAGCAATTACATAAATATGTGCATATGCAATACATAGAGGAATTCAATTTCCTTAGGTTAATGCGAGACGGCTAAAACAGATGCTGTTTGCTCGTAAAGATATGACATGGTTTCTCGAATAGGTGGCACATATTCGGAAGTTGACCCAAATTTCGCCAAAAAGATCATCCTTAACGACATCAACGGTTAGAAATCGATGATAATCAACTTCTTGTGGTCTAAACTAGATGATATGGCTACCCACGACATGTGGTTCCAACAGCACAGTGCTACGTGCCACACAGCGTATGCCACGATTCTGCACGAGCAATTTGAGACTGGTCATCGAGATCGTGCGATTTAACGCCTTTAGACTTATTAGTTATTTAGTATAGAACACTGGCGCGAACGTAACGAGCGCAATATTTTTGGGATTTTTTGTATCATTACATTATAGGAACAGCACAAAGTCTTTTTGGATTTTGGGAAACGTCGTTTTCTGGGGAAAGGAAGATTAATACAATTAAGAGACTTTATGCGTCGTTTTACTTAAAATAAAGGGTAAATAAAACAACATTAAAAAAAACCAAATATGAGGGCGCTGCAGAGTCTGAATCTATATAAGATTACAGATAAAGATACAGCGAGGCTGATGTCATTAAGAAATATAATAAAGAGTAAGGGGCCAAGGTGGCTTCCCTGCGGAACCCCTGATCCTATTTTGATTTCCTTGGATAGAGAAGATCTGAAAATGACTCGTTGTGAGCAATTACATAAATATGTGCATATGCAATACATAGAGGAATTCAATTTCCTTAGGTTAATGCGAGACGGCTAAAACAGATGCTGTTTGCTCGTAAAGATATGACATGGTTTCTCGAATAGGTGTTTACCTTCAAATCTATGAATTGTTCAATAACCCCTGATGCTTGCTTTTCATAACTCGTTTACCCACGTCGGTTCGCGAGACCATGGCAACAAAACTCGCAAAAACATTCAAAACATTTCTAAAATTCGCTTGGTTTGATAATTTTTCGCAACAAGCATGTTTTAGTCATCCAAAAAACACAGCCACTTCCAAGAAAATTCCACATTTGACGGTCTACGAAATCGTGCGCGGGTTAAATATACAGTTAATCGAGGATGGTGAGCAAGCCATTATTGGTAATATGTGAAATTGTCTGTCCCAATGTTTTGTCCGTCTTCAAATCTAACTTGTTGATTTTTGATTGGTTAAAATATTCAAAATAATCGTTACTTTCGTCCCCTCCTAAAATTAAATCATCTTATTATTCATTTTGCACCGGCAGAGCCAATTGTGTTTTAGATGTCAATGTTGTCAACTTTTTCTTACAAATAGTTTGATATCATGTTAATGAATAAAACTTAACTAGCTCTTGCTACAGTTCCTGTCATATCACGTTGCGACAGTATGACCAAATGTTCGCGTAAACTTTGCGAATTCAATTCAATTTCAATTCAGTTTTCTTAGAATGAGTTTTAAATTGTGGCCATTTTGTGTCACTGTCCAAAACATAAAATAAAGTGACAAGTTTGCTCAACTAATTTACCATTCGACAAGTTTGTGAATTTTCAATTTCTAAAATACGTTACATAAATCTGTGATATGTGACAAGTTATTCTCTATAAGTTATGATGACAAATTATGTTACGATGACAGTTTAAAACTTTGTCAAGAAAAATTGTCACTAGTCACATTTATATAAAACGCATTATTGGTACTTAATTTCGACACGTTTCTTATATTTTCATATTTGTCACACTTGTCAATTTTTATGAAGTAGGTCACTGATATGCTTTATTTGGTATTTTACACAAAACGGCAGAAGAATGTTTCGTTCCCAGATGGTAAAACCGCACGCGACCTCTCTGACCATTGCATTTTCGGACACCACAGTAATAGGCTAATAAAATATGAAACAAGTAGGTATGCCTTGCTGTAGGTAGGGGAGGGGTCGAAAATTGAAATCTCTCTGCTGTTTCTCAACGCGAAGTTCTTATCGATAAAGTAAGTTACAATACAGAACCACTGCGAGATTTCTTAAAATGCTTTAATTGCCTTTATAACGAGGCTAGTGGTTATTCCCTGAGGGAAGGACGACAATAATTCACTCACCACCTCGACGTGAATTTTTCCGTTTTGCTGAACACTTAAGGCCGCTTCCTCTAAAATTACTTTGACCCACTTTTTCCAAATATTCACTTAGACTTGAACCTCACCCCTGCTGGGACAGTGATGTTCTCTAAGTAATGGGTCCCCTGTAAAGTATCTTCATACCGGCAGCCGTATCATGAGCGCCATAAAGTCCTTGGACTGTGGAGTCGAAGAAAACATTGGATCTGGAATTCGAGTTTAGCACGTTTCGTAAATTTGCCACGGGAGCCGCTATAAATGGAAACAACACATTTCACGCATTAACGGCTGAGTACTTTTGCAGACGCAATCTTAATAGGAAATCAATTTCGTACCAAAGGCGGGAAGGTCGCCCAGTTCGGCGACCTAAAATATGTTTCTTGATCTTGGTATTGGACAATTTAATTCTTTTTGATTGGCTGGGCCTGATGGATCTGTCAAGATTAAGATTACCGCTCAGCTGTGAAATTGCAGAGAGAAATAATGATAAAATTTATATTCTCACAACTCTCAAAGGACATAACCGAACTTATTGCTTTATTGACGCTTGGAAGCTCCTTTGAGTTTACTGAATGGCTTGTTTATAGATCCCTCCTTCATCGGAAAAGCCAGAGGAACTAGCAGCTACTAACACATATATTAATCGTGTGTTCAGAGGCCGGTCTGGCTTACAATTGAATCGAGAGAGTTGTCCAATTTTCCGGCATTTTGATTTACATGAAAAATATACAATGCAATTTAATTTTATCTTCTTTTATTATTTAAACCTGAAGGACAATCTCAGTGTATTTCATTTTACTGCAAAAAAGTTGATGCTCTTGATATTCATTCTTTTTTTTTTGTAAGCTCTTTGATCTAAGTAATAAGATGTGGAAATTTAAAGCCTGAATATTCTTTCGTCTAATTATAACGAATTAAGGAAAAACCTCAATTTTTCAGCATTGTAGCCCAGAAACTACTCTTAACAAAAAATAGTTTGGAAATCAACCAGAATCAGTGATATATTTATTTAAAGTTTTGATTAGTAAACATTTTGTAAAAGCGGCATACCTACTGTAAAAATATTTGCAGCCTAAACGCCGATGTACACATTTATTTATAGCGCTTTATAGTTGTGCTTTCAGTGAGAACTGATTAATATCAAGCGCCTCTAAAAACATAATTTAAGTATTAAGTGTAACACTTGGTCTGAAATAATTTGAGATTCTAGTTAATTGTTAGCTGCCATTAAACCATACAACCAAACAAGTAACAACATTCTAGACATACTTGTAGTTCCAATTCCAAGTGGAAGGACTCCGGCCATCAGATAAAGTATGTTTGTCCAAAATTTGTTAATTACTCTCTTTATGGCCATGCCGCAACCCGCATCCCCACTTTGCACTCAGGCATTCTCCTAAAAACAAAACCTAATAAAATTCACCCTCCACCTCTAAAATCAGTTAATGGACTCACTTCACTTAATTGCACATGGACATTGTGTCCTGCTCTGAGGGGGTCGCAAAGTTTCTAATAAACCCGAAATGGACTCAAACATTTCCGGGTGTTAATTTTTAAAAGATACTCTTAGTCCGTGCTAACGCGCAGGGAACGTTAATGAAAACAGTCTGTTGTAAATACTTTTACCGCTTGTTGAACACGAAATAAAGCGGTTGGTCAGGAAATCTGCGGTATGGCCAAATACCCCGGAAATTCGCATTTTCTCATCTTAAAAATTCACCTTAAGCACCTTGAGCTCGTTGTATTTAAGTCGGCAAGGCGTAAAAGCTTTTTCCGAGGCACCTAGGAACGATGTAATTGCCCATTCTGCACCACTTAGTTAATTTAAGTTAAATGAATCCGCACTAATCCAAGCAATCTACGGAACAACCATTTCGAAACGACAAGTTCAGGCAGATATTCGTTTGATTAATTTTAACTGGGATGAAGAGGACATCCCAAATTAATCCTCGTGCTGTGCAGGAAATAGAAAGATTTTCTGACATTTTGATTGCTGTCACATTTTCCTCAAGAGCAAGTTTCATTAAGGTGCCCTGGCAAAAGGGCTCTGATTTCTCCAATACCTATAGCACCAGTCATTTCTAGACTGCCGAGCTATCTTCTTGCAAAAACTTATTATAATTTCATTTAATAGCGTCTAGGAAATTGGCAATATAATTTTTTGAAATGTTGCTGAAAGAATCAAGGCACTAAGTGTACAGATAGTTGAAGTATCTATTATACGAGTATATATGTGGCTTTGAAAACGTTATGTCTTATGAGATCATCGAAAGAATCAACTGTCTCGTTTTGGGTTGCATAAAAAGGAATTCATACTGAAATTAACTTTATCCAATTCAAAACTAAGCTCAAACTGATCTTCAAAAAGTGAACACTAGCAAAACTCTCTATAATGACAAGCTGTGAAATAGCGTTTTATTTGTGTGCGTAAGTAATATTACGGCGGAACACTGAAAGTTGAAGACAAATTTGGTATTACTCTGAATCTGTTACGGAAGCACCTATTTTTATGTCCATGTATGTGTGTGTACACGGAGGAAATTTAAGTACGTAGATATTTTGTAAAAGGCAAATATTCAGAAGTAGGCGATATATTTCGCGGATTTCCGTTGTACGTAAGTAAATAGACATAGACACTTCCATCTATTACACCTATAGAAAAGTTTTTGTACTTTATGATATTTTAACACAATCCTAGCGGATGTGTCTCCCCCTCCATTTGTACCCCACCTTTAAAATAAGGGTGCTAACAGTAACATATTTTAGCGATATGTCGCGAATGTATTTTGTTTTTTTACATTCAAAATAAAAAGGCCTCACAAAGATATTTTAATCAAACATATCTGCATTTTCCCGCTTCTATGTAAATTGTTTGTTATTGATTTTACACCGTTCTTGAAGTCGATCAGTCGCGTTTTTTAACTGATAACATTACATAATAACTGCCAACAATTAATATCAATATTTTTGGCGCCCTCTGTAGTCCTACCAAAGATTCTATAAAAATAATGAACATATGAAGATTGTTGAGAATTTCACAGGCCACAGTTTTTGTACCAGCTATTTTTTGCCTGCGATTGATGGTGTCATCGTAAAATCTAAAAGTCCGTTTCCAACCCCCAAGGTCTACATTTTATTATTTTTTTAAATCTTCAACACTTTGAAAAAAAATTAAAAAAAAATTGTTTGTGATAATAATGTTTCATGTTAAATAAATATTTATCGAGATAATTAACGTCACCCCTAAAAACCAAAAAAAAAATAGAAATAAATCGACTAGGGAAATTGTCCCGCAATAAATCCATTTTTTAAGCCACTGTGTGTGAGGTGACTCCGTCCTGTTGGTAACACAACTTTTTCGAGCCCAATTTGTGTAATCTACGTATGAAAAACATATGCAATATGATTCGGTAGCGAGACCCGTTATAATGGTCTCTGGGCTTTTTGCACATTTTGCCGCATATTACGAGTATGATCCGGGTGTACCAGCGCCATGTGGTCCGTCACAGCTCACATTGTCCATTGTTCGGTATCGCAGTGTAAAGTACAGCGCTCCATTACTTGTCGTCGGGTATTTGCAAAACGTTTGGCCCCTTCCAATAGAGTGATACTATCTTGCACATCACAATTAAAAATTGATTTGTCAAAGTCAAAGATTAATTCCTTAACGAGAAAAGGAATCCCAGCTACGTAGTTCATTGCATATTCCACCAACTATTTGTAGTATTTAACAATAGTCCCTGCCTTGGGAATTACTGTCTTCCATTTAAACTGTTTCCTATTTGTGTCCGAATTGCTCTGCATATGTTAGATTTGGTTTGGCTCAGTGCACCGTTGTATACGAAAGATATCTTGGCCGTCGAAATTATTATTGAAATTAACGTTTTATATTTACAGCTTGCGCCTTATTTATTCGAATTACGGAAATGAAACTCATCTAGAGATAGCCATCAACGTTTTATTATGGAAAATTAATGCCCAAGTAAACCGCAGCGTGGAGGAATAAGCAATGAATAAGTAATTCTTGAGCGGAGCGGGGCTTGAAAGAACGAAAAATTTCGAAGTTTTGAGAGCAGTAAGCCATAGGCAGGGGCAAAATTAACGAGAAAATAACTTAACACTTTGAATTTGCCTCTTTTGTTTGCACGATCAATATGGGCACACTCACACCCACTGCCGGTCTACTATAAGTATCGTCTAGTACTGTTCCTTCCCATATGTATGTAAATATGTGACGGATGGCATTTTCAGCTCACACATGTTGTTAACTTTTTTTGTTGAATTTGTTTAGCTTGGAACAGCCACCACGGGGTCATTTGGTGTGCAAACAGGATGGAAAGCATTTCAATTTGGCTTTTAAAAGCTAAAGCATTACGCTATGCGTTTCGAGGTGTTATAGACATATGCCGCTAAAATTGGCCATCCATCAGTACTCTGACGTTGAAAATACTCAGGACTCGGAGGGAAATTCGGCTGTTCATTTGGAGGCAGAAAACAGAAGCAGTGCCTAATGTGAGTTATTTATTTAGTTATTTTGCTCGACTCTGCCGAGCACATGTACGTACATTGTTTGACCTGATTTGAAATGAAGCGCAAATTAACAGTGCGAATTCTTTCGTCTATCCTCGTGCTCTGCCATACACATATAATGTACATATGAACTGTATCGCTAGCGCACTGCCTAGACGTATTCATTTTGTCGCTGCCAATATGCTAGCAGTGTTCGGAAATCCTTGCTTTTATTGGACTGTTTTCCTGCTTTCCACATGGCAGTGCCTGAAAAGTTCGCATAAATTTTCACTCACATTACTTATTTGTCTAGATAGAGCATACGTACATCGTACGTGTATTTGGTTTGATTGAAATTCATTACGACCCTTATGTCCACAAAGTAGCAATTCAATACCAATACACTATATTAAAAGGTTTTACGAAATCAGAGTAGCACACAGCAATAGGAATTAAAGAGATTGTTAAAGCTGAAGGAAGAAACTATTTTCATAATAATGAGATGATCATTTGTTATAGAAAGTAAAAATACGAGTATTAAAACAAATGTTAACATTACCTTGCATTATACATTTTATTACTTACTAGCTTGTCCGGAGCCGGCGTTGCCCCGGATACGTAATAACACAATATATTTTGTATATTATTTATCATAGCGGAACCCGGCAAACGTTTTTTCGTCCTAGCCAAGATTTTTAAAAAAAAATAATTTGATTTTGCTATTTTTTCACTTTCACAAGTACCTGTGGCAAGTGGTAGATGAACATTGTTGACATTTTTGGGAAGAACAATAAGATAGTAGTTTAGTTCAGTGCAATTAGTGTTCATCTTCGGAACCCAGTTATAGTGGATGGATTAGACTGTTCCCTTTATCCTTTAGAAGTATCCGCTAATTATTTTTTTGGCGTAGAACTACCTCTTTCCCGGCAGTAGTAAGGTACCACGAAAATGTATAACATTTTGAGAACCTATATCTCCTTAAATAATAATCGTAAAATAATGCACCAAACGGTGATAGAAAGCCTATATGTATAATACCATTTATTATGAAATCAGTTTCAACCCTTCATCTTTCAACTATAATATTAAATGCTATAGCACAAAAACCAAAAAATTAGTCGAAATTCAATATGCACTGTGTATATCCTTCAATCACGCCGAAACGCTTGCTTCCATTCTTTTGATTGCTACCATTCATTCTAGAAGATCGAAATCCTTTCAGGAAGTTAAGAATTTGCGGTCGCCATATTAGTTCCACTATCCTTAATTTCTCAATTCCGATGGTAGATTCGCGATCAGCGACCCAGAAAACATAAAAGGAGCCATTTTCATAGATATGCTTTGAAGTTAAATGTTTTCGGTCGCCATATTGGATAGATTGCTTAGATAAAAATTTCCTTGTTCTGTTTGTAGAAGGTATCCACTAAAGAGCTTAGTCGTGAGTGTAACAATTTTGGCAGTCCACTTCCCAACCATAGGAATTAAGATTTAATCCTCAGTGCTATACTGCAAGGAATGTGTAAATTCCTACACTTTATTTTACGTCCTTAACATTTTTCATGCCAATTATGAACAAACCCTTTTCTAGCTGCCTTTTATCTATTCTAGGACCTTTCCATGGCGCTATCTCCCAATCTATTTCGATACTGTGAATTCCCGTGATTAATCACTTTTATAGTTCAAAAGTAAACGCAAAGGAAGACTAACCCACATAAAAACTTCAGAGCAAAAGGCGAAGTAACAAAAAAAGCGAAGAAAATGCGAGCCGAAAAATGACTACGAGTCCAGGTTATCACATGCGAGAATCAAATTAGCTCCGCTCCTAATTGGATTTAAGCCCGCACTCCGGTATCAGGACATCGCAGTTCGCACAAATCCTTAGGTATGGAACGGCAGAGGTGAAGTGATCACGCACACCCGCAACGATTTTCTGCATGTCGGGCACAGAGTCCAGCCTGGCCTAACCCCAATATGCCGGCCAGGATTCGATGGGCGCGGAAAGACTGCAAGATACGCCGACAAAAATAAAACAAAACGGAAATGCCCTCGTGATAAGAATTACGTATCCGCCCGCCTTCGGGCAGTTGCCTTCACCTTTTTTCTAGACGAGCTCTGCAGGCGATTCGCGGAGTGGCCGACTTAAATTTTAGCGTGTATCTAACTACCGAAGCTTTAAATATAGAAGCAGTCCTGAAAGGAGCAGATTTTCACCCAACCCACACCCACACGCCCCCACACCACGCAAAACTAGCAAAGGAACAGGAAGTGAAAGGGGAAACTTCGTTACTTTCGGTATTTGTAGAAAGTTCGCAGTTGAAGAGGTCGAAAATATTATTGGATATCAGGGAGGGGTACAGCGGAGCTTGCGAACGTAAAAGAATAGTCCACCGATCCCATTTGATAATGCGGTCGGAGAAGATTCATCCGAGAGTGATTCAGGCTGTTGTTTACCTCCTTTTGAAGCAAAGTAATCGCATTATAATCTCGGTTAGTGTAAATAAAAAGCCCTTTATATATTCCAGTCACGCTAGGTTAACATTGGACTACCCAAAAATTTCATTAGCGAGATTGCGGTTTTATCAGCATGGCACCTAACACGACAAGGCTGCCCCAAAATGTCGTTTCGGTTGCTTTTTTCCTGGACTTCTCCTAAAAGTTGTTGCGCTAATTTTCTTCAAAAGAAGGAGTCCTTTTGCCTGGAAGCTAATAAGTTCCATTCCTAATATTTAGTTGTAACATGAAACTACGTGCCAAAAAATACAAAGTTTATTTATACGCGTTTCGTAAATGCTTGGCACTTCAAGGAACCCGATTTTGTAGTTTTTAGTATTGCAAATTCTATTTCACCAAATATAAGATTTACAAATATAAAACCACCCCCACTCTGATTTAGGAGAGGAGGTGCGATAGGGAGGGGTGTAAAATGAAGAATAATTAATTTGCTGATACTGTTGAAAAATATCTAAAACATATGAAAAACGAAAATAGAAATATTTCGAAATAGTGACAAAAACTGTTTACCCGTGAAAATGAAGTAGGGAAATAGGAAATTGAAAAATGAAAAATTGAGGAAAAAATTTAAATATCTAGGTAATTATAGTTGGCAGCACTTTCTATCGCTTTTGAACAAAATTTTTATATTTAAAAATTAATTTTTACTTTGTTACAAAAGCGTGTTTTCTTAGTTATATTTTTAAACTATAATTTTTTTTACAATATTCCCCTCTGTTTACCATATATACGAGTACAACGTGTCCCTAGAAGTTTACTGTAATTTTTAGTTTTTATTGCGAAAATCAAATCGTGATACGATACACATAGGTCAGCTCTCTATCAATAAATTCAACGTTCAGAAATTCAAGCCTCAGTTGGATTGAATTTTTCCGCCATTTGGGCTAAAGTGAGTGGTGTGCTCTGTGATGGTAAACAAATTTACTGATTTGCCCGTAAACCTCTGAATGTCTCGAAAAATCAACTCCACTCCTATTTCCTCTTCCGGGACTGCAAGGGTACTTTAATGGAGGATATTTAAAAAGGTATGACGGAAGTAGCCTGTTGCGATCCTTAACTAGATTTTCGTCGAGTACCTACCTATGTAGTGCAACATTTGCGGGAAAAACTAATTCAGAACTTTTCTTATGCAGTGATTGAAGAAAAAGCCAGAGACTACTTTCAGGAAAACGCAAAAAGTTTTAATGACGCAATTTTCTCGTCTTTTAATACTTTTGGGAGACTGACAAGACTATGAATATCTTTAGAAGGGGTTAGTAAAAGGTTTTGATGTATACTTCATTTAATGGGAAATCTGGAAGGGCAGTTCAACATTAAAAGATTTTCCGGTTTTACAAACTGTCCTGAAGGAAAATATCCGCTCTATCCTAATCAAATATTTACTCGCTGCCTCCGCTTTGGGGGTGCTTATTGACAAAATATTCAATAACTCCCCGTCTGTTTGAGACAAGTAAAAAATTGATGTCATTTGCGAATCGTAAAATGTTGCAATATAAGGCACAAAAGAACCCCGCTCTTTTCTGTGAATGCCCATCAAATAAGACGAAGTAGTCTGAAACCTGCTCTTTATAGGATTGTAAAATCGCAGCGGTGTGGATACTTAGGCGTATACGTACGGAGTATCGAATAGGAAGGAAATAGTAAAATAAAAGCTCGATGACATTTTAAAACTCCATAAAAATCGGTTATTGGTATGAAAAACCATAAACACCTCCGGATACTAAACATTGCCTGCTTAGCTTATGTTGCCGACAGTAGGTGCTTGAATCCTTTTATGGCTGGCCGAGGGAAAAACGCTTATTAAAAAATTGAGTTTTATTTTAGATTAAGTCGCAAAATGTTATCATCAAGTTGGGTTTAGGGGTGACTAATAACTGTGAAATTGGTGGTAGTTATTTGAAGTCTTAAAAGAGTGTACGATACAAAAAAAACTTTCTCATGGAAAATGGATCAAATTATCTGTTGCATTCCTTGGATGAATGTCTTGCCAAAAATGCTTCTAGGCAGCAACAGCTACGTTTACATGCATATGTATTTGGTTCACTATGCAAACACAATGAAGATATGAAATCTCAAGGATTCTACCTGTTGTCCACCCACTCAGGGTTTTCTGCTTTTGCACTGAAATATGTAGTAATATCAATACCTCAAAAATTGAGAATATGTGGAGTAGGTAGACTTTTCATTTCACGGAATAAAATATTTTAGGGGTATGAATGGACGAACCTAATTTACAATTGACCTGTCTGAAATTAAAGTGCGTTGATCTAAGTTTAATTTAAGTTTCCTGAATTTTATTTTACACATTCTGGAATCAGCTGGCTAAGTTGAAGTACAACTGATGATTTTTGAACTATAGTTTTTTTCTGATATACTATTGTGCAATTCAGCTGCTATGAGTAATTTTTAAAAATGAATCGACAATTTAGTCATTAGTAAAAATTAACTTTCATTAAGTGTGCAAATGCAGTGATAAATGAAACAATTAAAATAAGAACAAAAACAATTTTAGGCAGCATAAACCGGTACAACAAACTTTTAGCTAAAATAACGAGACTTGTTTATTTAACCTCTTAAAGAAGTTGTAAGATGCTCATTATGCGGCCATCCCACTTCTGTTTTACATATTTTACGTGATTACGCTGCTAAGCGAAGGCATGTTACGCAAAACCCAGAATAAAGCAAGAAAGTTAAATATCGTCAAAAGCATGAGTTTAGGCACGCAATTGTTCAGCATAATCCGCGCCATGCCAGATAACTAACTCTTAATATCCTGGCTGCTAAACGGAACCTCTTCTTAGGTGCAGGTACACGTGAGAGAGATTTCCCTAATGATTTGGCGAAATTGTTTACTCCAGTAGATCACGTGCTGGTGTACTTAGGACTGTCGTCTACTGGTGGCGGGATTCATATTCGATGCGAGCCACAATAGTTTCCCAAATGTGTGTACTTCATAGCCGCCTAAATAAGAAATTTCCACGACCCCAAAGAGTGAAGGAGGCACGTTCACTTGCAACAACTGGAAGCAATGATTCTATCGATTTTGGACATTTCCTGTACTTTCATGGGGCCCCATGCTTGGAATCCAATAGTGGCCAATGTCTTGATGTTGCTCCGTGATCTTATAACTATGTATGCATGTATGTATTAACGTGGCGAAAGGAGACTGACTATGTTCTATCCTCGAGGAGCTCCCAGCGCTGTTGTATCGGTGACTATTTTGTGGATGACTGGGTGCAATAGAAGCAATATGGAAATTTCAGCAGTTGGTTACAGGGCATTTCAGAAATTCCTTGTATTGGATTTTGTGATCGGAATTCTAAAGTGTGAAGAGGATTTATGAAAGCTGCCTGAAGACTTCCAATCTGCTCGGAAAATTATAACTTGTGAAGGGTATATTTTAGAAAAACGTCGTGGAACATAATTTATGGGTATAGCGAATAATTTTTTCTTATGTAACAAGTACTCGAACAACTCATGTTTAGTGGTCGAGGATTTTGTATTTAATATGACTACACTTCTAATACGTAATGTAATTGTAGGATGTTGGATAATCGGAATAGGGTGATACTTTGTACACATACATATGTATTACGTATGATTATAAACCCTACGAAAATGCAATAATATGAAGGCCTTGGCCTGAAAATGCCAGGGAAGTCTGCACACGTGCTGTTACCGCGTATTAGAATATTGTTGTAGCTATTATATAATAAATAACGTATGTCATGTAGAAGATATACTATACGAGTAGCAATGTTATGTTATTGTTGAAGAAATCTTGCCCGGCTGACAGCTTACAATGATTTTTCCAGTTACACGGCATCCAACCCAATATTATTAAAAATATGAATACAATATTTGAAAACAATTAAAAAGAAAATATACCGCATATGTATGGACTTAAAGCACGAGACCAACTCATACTTGTCTGATTTTTTGGTAATTTTATTAATGCAACCACAACGAGTCAGTAAGAAATTTTCTTCTCTCAAAAACATTCACATTGAATTACTTACATATACATACATATGTAAGCCCACCGATGAGCATATTTATACAATTTGAACAAAATCAAATTATAAGAACTATAGGTACCTGAAATACAAAGATATAGTTTCTTTAAAAAGTATATAAAATAAGAAATTTGAATAAAATCGAACGCGATAAAAACCCTTTTATACTCTCTTATCTGTTGTACGTTGAAATCTAATTAATCCACCAAATACCTAGTTTAACCTACAAATAAATAATTGAATACTTTATACGGTTTTTTTTACATGAATACCACCTACGACAGAAAAAATATCTTTGTGGCAAGCAACCCAGCGAATACACACAAATGTTCTGAGCATTCTATAAAACAGGGTAATCGAGCTGACTTGCATTAATTACCTACCGGACACTCCCCTCTCCCTTCACTCCATCAACAGTTTTAAATTTTCCGTCGAAGGAAAAACATTGCAAACTTTAAGCAGTTTTAAAGTTTCACGAATTCCCCGAATTTCTCGAGGTCGAAAATATGTTGTGTGGTGCACCTGTGAAGATAATATGTAGCCCGGAAGTACTATTTATAATCACTAAATAAATGGTGCTCTTGAATGCTGCCCTTTTCCGCCCAACGTGTAAATGCGAAATTATGTAACAAAAAATGGGAGCGACCTGCAGTGGGGCAAACGGTGTGCTAGGAGGAGTGGTCGATAAAAGCTCATTAAACGATGGGCCAGGCCAGGCTGGGTGTTGGCCCGGTGCCGGGTGTGGTATTTGCACGTTTCTATCATCTATCTATCGTGACTTCAGAAATACTGTAAAAAGCTCCACACTGACGCTGCTCCCCACTTTCGCACAAGGCGTATAGTTTTACACAGCCTCATTGTTTCGCCCCTCCCCCAACTAGTGCAGCAACATGACTATCTCGTTATTTACGTATTGCGTTTCGCGTTTAAAATTATGTCATTGATTTGTTTCGTTATGAAATTAACTCCTTCGTTGGCAAAAAATACTTTCTGCTCGACAGGACAACAAAATGTTAATACAAAATTTCTATGCACTAGCAAATGATTTGGCTTCACCTCAATAACTTTACCAATGCGACCTGCGGGCATATTGGTCACAATAATGCATGTCAGATGAATATGACACCTCCACCGCTCTGTGGCGTCCCAAGTTTTTGAATTGGCCGGAAAAATTTCGCCATTCAAAAGGATTCATTGCTTTTACAAAATAATGTGTGCATTGACCTTATTCTGCAAACCTACACTGCGGTTGACCAAAGCAGGGTAAACGATTTTTCCCAGGAAAAATGTGTTTAATGAACTGTTTTATGGGCAAGTATGACCAAAATTGCCCACATAACACATTGTAAAACTGACAATTGTGGAAATTTATTATTGAAATTATCACACGTGATTTTGGTTGCCGACTCGACCACAAACTGCATTTTGTTGGCTTTCGCTTAAATTATGAATTAATATATATAATGCGCAAATTTGGATCCTATCATATATCCTTGCTATTGGCAAACAGCCACGGTAAGGGGTCTCCTATCGATAATTAGAAATACCGTAGAGAATTGCTGAACAATAACTTGCTCAGGAATTTCTCTATTTCAAAGCTTTTAAAACCTACTTGAAATAAAAATTGTTAAGAAAATGCTGACTTATAAATAACTGCAAACTAAATCTATCTTAAGTCGCAAAAGAAATGGACTTTTACCACTTTTTTGTTGTTGTTGATTTATAATAAAACATTTTTAAATACAATGTGACAATATGGTATTTCAACTACCCTCCGAGTTCGGACCGATACACACGGGGGTATTTTACTTCGAAAGTTGGCCAAAAATTTACAGTGAATTTTTTCGAATTATTATATAAAAAAAGGCAGTTTAGGATATATTATTTGTCAACCATGCATGAAAAAACACAGTTGGAAAGAAAAGAGATGAAAGACATAAACATAAACACTATAATTTGGCAATTTTTATTTCTTTTTCTTTTTTGCGTAATTGCGTACCAATAACTAAAAACTGGCGAACATTTTATCATTTCAATGCTTCGATGATTAAATTTTTAAGTGCATTTTGTGGAGATGATATGTACTACTTCTATTTGTCCTATCTAATAAATATAAAATGCTTTTCTTTCGACTTTCTATATCTCACGAACAAGGCAACGGATTTCCTTAATTTTCTATTTTGCTCGCTATTGTATGTAGAACGCCATAGGGGTTGAAAATATTTTCTGGAATTCAAGATGGCGGATCCAATATGGCGGCGAATTTTCCAATTTCAAGGAATCTCTATAAAAAAGGGCACTCGAGGGTTTTCGGGGTCGCTGATTTCGAATCTCCACCAAAATTTCCAAATACAAGATGGCGGATCCAATTTGGCGACCAAAAAAAGTTAAACTTCAAGGGATT
Source organism: Neoitamus cyanurus (assembly GCA_947538895.1). Lineage (NCBI taxonomy): Eukaryota > Metazoa > Arthropoda > Insecta > Diptera > Asilidae > Neoitamus > Neoitamus cyanurus. The sequence continues at coordinate 17,133,600 of OX384544.1, forward strand.
GTCCTGAACATTCACACTAGCGTATTTTCAGGATCGATGATTTCGACTATGCAATCAAAATTTCCAAATTCAAAATGACGGATCCAATATGGTTACCGAAAAAGTTAAACTTCAAGGTATTGCCATGAAAAACCGCATTAAGGGATTTTTAGGGTCACTGATTTCAAATCTGCCATCAAAATTTGCCAAATTTGTGATAAAAATATTAACAATTGCAGAAACTGTGGGTGTTGAAATTGAAAATATTTGAGAGTGGCAAAAAGTTTACCCCTGCCGATTGGAATAAATGAAAACAATTAAATATTTATAATAAAAAGGTAATCGGAATAGGTGAAAGTGATGTATGGGGGTATTGTGTTTAAATTTGCGCTTGATTTAATGAGATCATCTCCACCCCGAAGGACAGTAGAGGAGAGGAGTGCAGAAGGGAAGGTGTGTAAATTGAAGGAATAAAAATTTAATAATATCCCGGGCAACACCGGGTCCGGGCAAGCTATAATAAATAAATGCCCACATTAATTCAGATTTGATGGTTTCTTAAACTATGGTGCAACAGCCCTCCAAACAAAATCAAAATATATGCGATTTCGACCAGGTCGTGGATGAAATATTTGTGGACCAGCCTAATCTGATTCATGAAACGCCTTTAAAATATTTATCTTCAGCATTAAAATTCCGATTCACCCCGAATATAAATTCCAAAATTCATTAAGCAAGAAGGTTCCCTACACGTACAAGAAGGTATAAGAAATTTTATTTAGCCAATTGCCAATCAATATTTGTGGTAAAAAGTTTGAAACGGCCGGCTAGCCGCCCTAAGACCGAACCGACCGTCACGTCAACATCTTATATGTGGAAGATATGTACAAGTACACACTGCCGTCAGACAAGCCAATTAGATAAAGTTCAGCCAACTTTTTCGGGCGAGACGTATCAACAGGACTGTGCGAAATTACGAGGAACAGATCATTTGTTGGTCGCTTTTTGGAGAGGAGCATAAAAGAAAATTCGTCAATTAGTTGACCAGAATCTCCGAATTCTGACAGTAAAGGGAATTGTCACAACTCTTGTAAACTGCCCGGCATGTTCGTCACAGCCGAGTGAAAGTACTTTAGGAGGACATTGGCATCTCAAGAAACGATTTTTTTTTTGTTTCTCGCTTGAGGCAGTTAATTGATTTTATCCGCAGTTAACTAAGTCGAGTTTGTTGAGATAGCTGCGAAGAAGTTGATGCTTAATACGCTGCGGAAGAAATATTTGCATGAGGTTCAAACAGATTTTCCTTTATTCCGCTCCCTTCTGACAGCACGAGTGGATTTTTGATTTATTTTTAGAGAAGCGAGTGATTGACATCCTTCTAGATGGGTGTCTCTGTGACAGGTTTCCATACAATGTGTGATTCCCCATATGCCAAGAGACGTGCAAACATTTGCTCACGTTGTCCTCTTTTCCAAGCAGACATTTTTGAGTAAAGAACTGAGGAATTTCTTGTGCCTTTTCGCTTAAGTGCTGACCGTGCGCCTTGCTTTCAAAGCACGTGCGTTTGACGAAGGCGCGCTAATATAGGAATACCATAACACAAATTAAAAGGTGTATTTTAGGGCACAGTCGTAGTCTGTTTCAGTATTAGTCGGATTTTCAAACAAAAATAAACTTGCTCTTCTTAGAGCGATGTGAAGAGGTGGAAAACATTCATAGCGTCATGCTCAGAATCTTGCGAATATTACTACTTCATGTTTTCTCCTGTAAAGAGATCTGGATCAAACAAAACGAACAAAACTTTACGTGCAATAGAATTGTATTTATTATAAAAATTACAGATTCTTTTGAACGTGTAAACAATCAAAAACTATAAAGCTGCTGAATTGGAATGTGTACGACTATTGATAAATTTCAGTTTTAACGACTGTTGTTGGTGTTTTTTGGGGTGCTGATTACGAAAACCATATTCAAAAAATTCCATCACATACAGGTTTTGCAAATAATAGCATTTTGTACTGCCATTTTCCAGGTTTGGGGTTTGCTTGATTTTAAATATGATGCCCCATTCTACACATTCGAAATTACGGCTTTAATATAGCAGACCAAAATAGTGAATCTCAGGTCAGTTGAAAAATTTCCCATGTCTCTTTCAAATGGCGTATAGCTAGTTTATTGGTACGTATAAAGCTAGAATAGTACTCTCTACCCTCAATTTGCGCGTTCTAATGGTAACAGGACACATTCTCAACCTCACGTAGTTATCCCAAATAATATACATATGCATATGTATGTATTGACAAATAAAGGAAGAAATAACGGGGTTGTCAACATGTTTCAACTTTAAATCAACAATAATTTATTTAGAAAAGTTTATTACACTCAACACTATTCATCACACACAAATCAAACATCCAGTTTTATGTTGAAGCATAGCAGACAAAAATAAGTGGGAGTAGTTGTTTTCAAGCAGCTAAATTGCATCGATTTTAAATTTCATTAACAAAAATGCCAACGCAAGGCGTCAATAACAAATTGCCTTCAAGTCGTTCCCGTCGCAGCTAGACATTCCGAATTTGCAACAAATTCATATGAATTACGAATTTGCATGATTTCTCAACATTGAGCTACGTAACTAACGCGCGCATGAAACTTAATTTACCGAACAGCACGATGTCGGCTCTAATGCTTTTCGGGAAAGGCAGGAATAGCATGGGCTTCTATACATATATCACATCTTAGCCATAACGGGGAGTGTGCAGGTAATGTCATTCTCATGGCAAACAAAGGAAAAACCTTAATACAACGGCAAAATGTCGACACCCCGAGGGCGCACCTACAGGGGTGCACCCTACAAATCTGGGTGATTTAGGGCAATGAATCTAATCCAATCAAGCTAAGTTCTGCAGTAGGGTGCGAGCTCGGCCCAAGGCTGTGTTGGCTCCTGTTTGCAAATCAGAATTTTCTTCGTCACGTTGGGTTAATTTCCTGCAACTTTTGTTTAGCAGGGACTTCGTGCAAAAAAGGTTTGCTAACAGCATGAATGTACAAAAAATCAGCACCAAGGACTTGCCACTCTCTGCAGAGGTCCCCCACCCTTGCTGAGTCGGCAAAATAAACCATAAATTTTGACAGGCAGGAAATGTTGCAATATTATTAGATTCGCCACAGTATCGGCCTTGATTTCGACCTTTCGCTTTTATGGAGTTGCGGTCTCATTATGTCAAAATCCCGGGTTATGACTCGTGGAAATTTAAATTGGACACGAAATTTGAATTGCCGAGGCAGCCAGTCTTCCGCATAATGATGTTCCTTGGCAATTATTAATTCATAACGATGAGTCGGCTCACCTTTAAGGGAGACTGGCTTTATTTTCTTTACGCACTTTTGGAATATCAGTATATTAGATTTTTAGGTACCAAATTTCCTACAATATAAAGCCTAGATATTCAGGAATTACAGGAGTGCAGGTATTTAGTTTTATTTCCCAAACACTTGTCGTTCTACATACAATTCGTGCTAAGCTACCCGTGAAATTAGCCACAGCAACCACTTCCTTTCGGGGGTTATGTAAATTATGGTGTGAGTGGCAAACGTGTGCCCAGAACTTGTGTCAGAGCCAGTCATAATGTCAGCCACTGATAGATAAGTAATTTCGCAATCGATTCAAAAATTCACTATTTTCTTCTTTGTTTTTTGTGCTCCAATTTTTTCGAGACATACATATACGTATATGTAGTATAATCATTGAAGATTGGGACGCGAGTAGTCTAGTGGTAAGCATGTTAGACGCCGATCTCAAAGTGCCAGGTTCGAATCCCACTCGGACGCACGCTTCCACTCAAAGAGTGCGCTTTTCCTAATAAGCTGCAGATAGAAGGCCCAATAATTAGAATAGCCACTGCGGGCTCATCACCCAGTATAGCGAACATATAAGATTCAAGAAACGGAAGAAGAGCCTCAAAGTGGAGAGGCTTTGTGGAAGCCCTGTGCTCCTAACTGAAGTGAAATAGGAAGTACATATATGTATATCGTTGAGAACGAAAGGATGTATTGTATATGAGCCGTCTATTTTGAAGGAGTGGCCAAGCCATTTTTTTTATTTTTTTTACACTATATACCATACTTTTAAGTGTAATAAAATTTTAAGTATCAATCTTAGCTGCCAACACGTTTTAAATTATGTTCGGTATAATCTGAGAAATAAGCATGAATGGGCTTACACTTAAGAAACCGTCAAAACAAATCCACATTTACTTTGAAAATCTGTCATCGAGTCGCGAAACTTACAGGCGAGTTCGTGATTTTTATGGTGCACATAATCACCCAACAGTTAGTGCGGTGCATACCATCTGTCGAATTGTGGATAGATTTCATACCACATTCTCTTTACGTGATGAAACAATACCAACACGTCATTGAAAGATACCAACAATTTTCAATAAAAATATTTTTTTTTTTTTTCAATGTATTATATTTTAGAACCGTTTTATAAGAAGTATAAAAAGAAGAGTACCTTTTTAAACTGGATCAATACTTTAGAAAGCAGATTAAATTGAAATTATTGCTATAAAATCTTCGGCAGGTTTTGTATTACTATGGACTAGGTCCTAAGAGATAGCCAAATCTGAAATACCGTTTTCTTTCAACCACTAGATCACATTCCTAGAAAGCAAACTTGTTTAGTGTTAATGGATCCACGGAGAAAGAAAACTGCACTGTTTATCAAATGCTGAACATATTAAAAAAAAAATAGTTAGTGCATATTTTTAAAAAAAGAGTCAACGTTCGTTTACTTGCTTTTATAAGATACATGAAATCCTTTATTACATCTTAATTTATTATTGCTCTATGTCGACCAATTCCCCTCTATTCATTCATCAATATTAGTACAGGCACTTAAATATAATTATGTTTAGTGTGGGTGATGGAATGATCAACAATTTTATTAACTCCACAAACTTCAATTGTTGGGCAAATAAGAGAGGAAAAATTCATAAATACCATATAATGTCTGGAAATTAGGAATTCATTTGCATTTGTCTAATTGGAGAGTTGGGCATGCACTTGGGGCGATTAGACGGCTGAATTAACTCAGGTAGGTCATTACGCTTAATGGAAGCATTGTTATTTCACAGCATACTTACCGACTGATATATCTGATTATTTGTGCTTTCTATTTTGCTTCCATAAATCATGGTGTTGTTAATGCTGGTCATTTAAAAACCACCCGATAAATCAGGTCGCTTTGTTTATTAAAAAAAAAGTCCATTAGGATTATAAAGCCATTAAGTGTAGCTTGAAAGGTTTAGAAATTTTCTGATTTGAATAGAATAATGGCAACGCAAATTGTTAATCAATAAAAACATTTTACGGGGATAATCTGATAACTGTCTAGTGATTACAAACTTTATTCAAAGGATATGATGTGATTAAAAGCATAGTTAGCAATTCAATTAGTTATCTAAGCGAAGCAATCGACAACGGAAAAATCTGCAACTTTGTTTGGCATATAATTATATCTCAACGTCGCAATAGATCGGAATGAAATTTTACATGCATATAGTCTAACTAAGGCATAGAGTCATATTATATCAGAGAAAACGTATTTCTAGGTCTAGATGTAATCCTATAGAGAAATGTTCGTCAGAGTTTTACGTCCAATGTAGTGCCAATTCGCACGTAGACCTAGCCATAAGCGAAGAGATTCCGAGATTCTCTCTTACTGCATACTCACAGACCTTTTGTGAGAAACTCGACAGTTTGCTGTTCGCTTAGATCAATCAGAAAGCGCAGGCTCGTGTTTCGCAGGGTATGAATAATAACAAAAAACATGCACATCGACTGATGCTCGGGGTAGGCACACATTATTCGTATAAATTTCTAATCACACATGGCCTAGCCATAAGCCATGAGATTACGAGATTCTCTCTTACAGCATGACAACAGACATTTATAACTATCATGAGTAGAGTGAAAGCTTTCATTGTCGATATCCAAACATTTATATTGGATCTCACATGTATATGTCGTTATCTCTGGTAATACATATCTATTCCATTTCTCGATTGACGTCATTTTTAACGTGATTATTAAAGTCATTCTACACCTATCTCGAGCGCTCATTTTCACCGCATACTGCTTACTATACCCTTATAAACTATGATATACTGAAACGAATAAAATTAACTAGAACAGTTTAAAGATAGTAAATTTGTTTGACGCCATCGAATAAAGAATTTTCAAGCATATTGCTGGACAAAGAAAATTGGTGAGGTTTTGTAAGGTTGTTAGTATGAAGATCAGATTAACTTTGAATTACGAATTAGAAAATAGGACGACGCAGGGAAATCGGAACGTGTAGCCCTAGTAACAGTCAAAAGAAAATACAAACAATATATCACCTAATTACACATTCGTCTTTTATGAATAAAGTTGCAACTGGTTCAACAAAGTTGCAACTGATTCAAGAAAGTTGCAACTGGTTCAACAAAAAATTGAATAGCTGCAGCAGATAACAGCAATAATAGCGTATGTATGCATAAATGTATACTGAATGATTTCGCCCACACCCTAAAATAAGGACTTTTGTAATAGGTAAACGTCCTTATTCCTTCCTATATTAACTTTCTATGCCTTGCAACCTTTAATGATTTTATAATTAATTGTTGTTAAGCTCCAATGAAACATATTGTTAAGTAGAAAGGCTATGGTTTGGTTTGTGTGTATTTTCGTGAGTGAGTGTATGTATATAATATATTCGTTTGCTGCGCGTAGCTACAAGTTTCCTATATAAGAAGAGAGCAGTGATAAGAAGAGTTAGTAATTACGGAGGCTTATCAAGATGTATAGCTTTTTCCTGATTTCTATTCTTTTTACCGTGGTCTTTGGGAAGCACTCCCTCCAAAACAATCATATTACAAACGGGAAGGTTGCTGACCTAGAGAATTTTCCCTACCAAGCTTCATTAGCCCTGGACGGATCACACATTTGTGGGGGTGCAATTATTAGCCACTATTATGTACTTACTGCTGCTCATTGCTTCATATTTGATGACAAGGAACGATATCAAATACGTGTCGGTTCACATAGACATGAAAGAGGCGGAGTGGTTTATAAGGTCAAGAAGTTTATGAAAAATAATCTTTATGAGATTCTGTTAAATGAGAAAAAGCTATTCGATGTTGCAGTAGTTTTGGTGAACAAAATTATTTTTAACAAATTTGTGCGACCCATTGCTTTACCACTGAGGACCGAGAAGACACCCTACACATTAATAGGTACAATTGCAGGATGGGGTGCAGTAGAAGAAAACGGAAAACGTTCTGATTTTCTCAGATTCGCAAACATTCAAATTTGGAGACAAACTGACTGCATAAAGATCTTTGGTCCAAGAAAAATTAAAAATGAAGTTTTTTGTGCTGGTCATTATGGCAAAGATTCTTGTACAGGCGATTCTGGGGGCGCTTTTGTATATGATGGAAAAATTATTGGGATAGTCTCATATGGAATTGGATGTGGTCGACCGAAAGTGCCTGGTGTCTACACAAATGTTATGGCTAATCTTGAGTGGATTAAGAAAACTATAGATTACTTAGAATTAGAAAGACGTCACTTTCCGTAGTATATAAGGATTTTAATAAACTTGCCAATTGTAACAGTAGAGCAATAAATTGTAACAACATAAATCCAATTTAATTGATTTCGTCACTAAGTAACACAAGTTTTCGTCTTGTTATGACAGTTCTTGACGACACACCGAGATAAGGTCTGCTCGAAGTTACAATGCTTTCGCAATAACGAAACACCCTACGCTTCTAGGCTTATATAAAGTTGCAAAGTAAATTTTGTCATGGCAACTATATCAGTTTGATCAATAGAATATTCGGAATTTATTAAAAGCATCGCTAAAAATATTCCATTTATTATTTTAATTATTATTAATTTCAAAATGAAAAGCAAATTTTACAATGAGAGTTGGAGCACTTCGAGTGCCTTCACGTTGCGTTGCGAAAATCCATATTAAAAACGCAGCGTCATATTGTTTTGCACCGTATGTGAGTAAGTAATAGTATATAGAATATAATTTGGTTGTTTTTTTATAAAACCTTATTTTATTAATTTTATTTCATTTTTGTTTATCTTTCATTTGCATTGCTGATTACCTGATTTCAACTCAACACTATGTATATATTTTTGAAAAATTTACAAATTCATATAATCGTGTATAAGCACGTATATCGAACACTAATTTTCGACATAATCGCCTTTATTCTCAATGGGGCTTTTTACACCTTCATCAAAAAAGTATCACGCCACCTCTTTGGCCCATTGTTTGATGACAGTCTGGACGTCATAGTTGGATCAAAAATGTTGTTCAATATGGACGCTCAAAACTTTTTAGGTTATAGCGGCCATGTTGTTAAAGCAACATCTGTCAAATTAGTTGTAAATAGTACAGTAGTGTGTGCTAAATCACCATGGAAGGTTACAGCGTTGAAGAATGCGTACAAATCATTAAATTTTATTATCAAAATCATTGCTCCGTTCGAGAGACGTTCATCATCGAAAATCATCTTTAGCGAGGAGCGCTACAGATTGATGACAAGCAACTTCTTGTGGCCTAAACTGGATGATATGGATACCAAAGACAGGTGGTTCCAACAGCACGGCGGTACTTGCCACACAGCGCATGCCACGATGTACATTATGCACGAGCGATTTGAGCACGAACTCCTCTAGACTTCTTCCTTTCTTAAATCACAGATCTATGCGAATAAACCGCAAACAATTAATGCCCTCAAAGTTGACATAACGAACGCCATCTAGCAAATTTAGCCAGATTTATGCGACAAGATCATCGAAAATAGGACCTCCCGCACACGAGCCATCAAGCAAAGCGGCGGATATTTTCTTTCAAATTAAATAAAAATGGAGTCAATATCTCACACACAACTTGTTTTATTTGCATTTAAAAGTCGAGCGTCTCTACTGAAAGACCCTGCATTTCCCAGCGTTTATTGGATCCGCGATGTTTACACCAAAAGCTTCCTTCTAAACTTTAAACTTAACTAAACAGGTGTTTAGTTCAGACTTCGTCAAGTTGGACTGGCGTAGAACAGATAAATCATATAACCTTGCGTTATGAATCAGAGAATAATGGGTGACGTAGGCCAGTCGAAACACGCGTACCCCTACTAACAAAAGAAAATAAGAACAATATATGTACATATCAGCTAACTACACATTCGGCTTTTATGAACAAAAGTTTCAGCTGTTTCAACAAAATATTGAAAAGCTGTAGCAGATAGCAATAATAGCGGCATATGCTACAGCGGCAACTGTCTACTGAATCTTGGTTTCGTACACGTACTAAAACGAAGACTTTCGTCAGAGATATAAACGTCCTTATTTCGTTATTAGCTTTCTATGTCTTTTAACATGTAATGCTTGTATAATTAATTCCAAAATGATAATATAATTAAACACATATTGATGTTAAGTTCCCATAAAACATATTGTTATGTAGAAAGGCAATGGTTTGGTTTGTGTGTGTTTTCGTGACTGAGTGTAAGTATACAATATAAGTTGGTTTGCTGCACGTTGCTACAAGTTTCCTATAAAAGAAGAGAGAAGTGATAAGAAGAGTTAGTAATTACGGAGGCTTATCAAGATGTATAGCTTTTTCCTGATTTCTATTCTTTTCACCGTTGGTTCTGGGAGACACTCCCTTCAAAACAAACAAATCACAAAAGGAAAGCTTGCTGAACAAGAGAATTTTCCTTACCAAGTTTCATTAGCCGTCGATGGAAAACATATTTGTGGGGGTGGAATTATAAGCCACTATTATATACTTACTGCTGCTCATTGCCTCCCAGTTGATGACAAGGAACGATATCAAGTGCGTGTCGGCTCACATAGACATGATACAGGCGGAGATGTTTATAAGGTTAAGCACTTCATGAAACATAATGTTAATGAAATTCTGTTCCGTGAGAAAAAGCTATTCGATATTGCAGTAGTTTTGGTAAACAATATTATTTTCAACAAATTTGTGCGACCCATTGCTTTACCACTGGAGACTGACATCACACCCTACACATTCAAAGGTACAATTTCAGGATGGGGTGCAGTTAAAGAAAAAGGGAAACGTTCTGATGTTCTCAGATTCGCAAATGTTCAAATTTGGAGACAAGCTGACTGCGTAAAGATCTTTGGTCCAAGGAAAATTAAAAATGAAGTTTTTTGTGCTGGCCATAATGGCAAAGATTCTTGTAAAGGTGATTCTGGAGGCCCGTTTATATTCAATGCAAAAATTATTGGGATAGTCTCATATGGAGTTGGATGTGGTCGGCCGAAAGTGCCTGGTGTCTACACAAATGTTGTGACTAATCTTGAGTGGATTAAAAAAACTATAGCTTACTTAGACTTAGTCAGAGAACAGTACTTTACGTAGTGTCTAAGGATTTTAATACACTTACTAATTATAACCACAGAGCAATAAATAATGTCAATACAAATCAATAACATTGTTTACTTCTGAGTTACTAAAAATATATTTATGTTACATTGACCACCTCGCTAAAAATTTCATCTAGGTTCTAGGTCTACATCTACAATACTCGAAAATGAATTAAATACAGACAGCTACAGTTGGTGCTACAGTTGGGCATCGTCTATTTTTTAGAACCTACATACCTATATGTTATGTATATATAATATGTACACACACAAACATTATTTTATTAAAAGTCTAAACAAATATATTTACAAACAAACCTAAGCTTCGGCCTGATTTCTTTTTTAAATTATACACCTTCCTACCCACTCCAAAAAATATCATAAAACACTGAAAAATCAATAAAATCATATTTAACCTCAGGAATCATCAAGACAGAAAATAAAAATGTTTTGTTACAAATAATTCGGTACATGATGGATGATGAAGGGGAGATTAACGAAATGTGTATACATATATATTATACATAGATACAGCAGTGTTTGGCAGTTTTTTGGTGCTGACGGCGAAAAAATAGTCAACAAATTCGAAATCACTGTCCAAAAAAAAATAAAGCAGTTGTTAACTAGCTTTCAGATTTTTACACTGACATTCGTGATTAAAGGATCACTGATACGGAAAAATTTTAAGGAAGAATATTAGGATTATATTATAGTAAACACAAAAATAAGGCGAAAAATATTTTGAATTTACCACAATGCCAGCTGGTCAAACTGCATTAAAAAAATATTTCCAATGAAATATTCAGAATGTTTGTGCATTGGCACTCCTTACCATTTGTGCAAAGTACGAACGAAGTTGAGTAAATAATTATTGGGGATGCAGCTGTATTTGTATTTCTGTTGGCAGGTTACTTAAGGGGGGACATCACAGTAGCACACAAAAAAATAGGCATATTTTCGGGAATTAATTTTGGCTGAATAAAAGTATCAATCGAAAAACTGTAAAGTAGGTTTTATAGCAATACTAAAAAAGTACAAAATGTAATTTTTTCAATAAAAAATATTTAAAAATGGCGGCTGCGCAGCATATGCCCCAAGGCGCCTATTTTTGAAACCGTGTCGATGGCCGAAGACGTAGACTCCTTAATTTTTGACCTGGAAGAAAAAACCAAAACTTTTTGGTTTCCACATAACAACAGCTAGCGAGCTACGTAGGATTTTTTCGATATATTGATTTTTCACAAAATGGTGCATGTTTGAAAAAAAAATTTGATTTTTAACAAAAAAAACGCCATAAAATCGTCGATAAAAAAAAAAGTAAGCCATATAAAATAAAAATCCTACGTAGCTCCGTGGAGAAAGATATTTCGAAGCTACTGTCAACATTTCAAGTCGATCGGTAAAGATTTGCTCGAGTTATGTCTTCGGCCAGCTCAAAAAAAGTGGTTTCGAGAAAAACGCGTTTAAAGTTTTAAGTACTGAGAAACCGTATGAAAATTTCATATACCTCTAACCGCAGAATGAAAAATTTGGGCACTCGGACACTTTTGCCGTATTCCATCATTTGGTATATTATTTTTAAGACCCTAAAGCACCTTTTAAGCGAAAAACAATTTTTTCGAAACATTGAAAATTTTACTGTGATGTCCCCCCTTAAGTCGAGCGAGGTGAGGTACTCAACTTATCACTCTAGTGCAGATTGAAAGTTACTAGGTGAATTATATTGCCTCATTTCTACGTTAACTATGAACCCTCTGTTTTGATTGCATTTGAGACGAGCAGCGGTTGCTCTGTTGACATTTTTGAAATGGGTATATTTTTTATTATTTTATTTCAAACAAGGATAGTAGAGACCAACCGTTTCTCGTATCAAATGCTGTAAAAGCGGAGTGATCCTAGTTTACGTAGATTAATTTGCCTTATCAGTATATAAAAAAGTGGCTACAATATATACAGGGTGTTTTGTACGTCAACCGTTTTCAAATTATAAGGTGATTAATAAATTCAGGATGCTCACAAAAATGTTATCTTCTGCAACAGACTGTCCAAAAACTTGTAACTTTAAAAAAGCAAACTGATTTCATTTCGGACAGTTTATCTCCACCAGCACAAAACTTTTGCATCGTTCCCTTACGGACATTTCTAGCCAGCAACAAATCAATAACCTTATCGAAGAGTTTGCTCATTTTGTAAATTCCGCCATTGAAAGATCTGTCCCCAAAATTATTCCGCTTACAATGCACCAGCATCGGTACTGAAATGTCTTCTTTGCATACAGTCCCGATGGGTGTACCACAAGGTTCCGTCTTTGGGCCACTATTGTACAATATTTACTTTTCTAATTACTCAAATCTCCCAAATTGTCATCTATCGATGTACGCCGACGATACAGGAGTGTTTTCTTCGAAAATTGCAGCCAATCTTCAAAACGCATCTCAAAGTAGCCTTAAAATTACTTCAATAAGTGGAAAATAAAATAAATTCTCGTAAGGCCCAAGGCATTTTTTTACCCGTAGAAGGAAACACACTTTTTTACCCGAACAAAAAATTAAAATAGACATTGGCACTACATTCGATAAAAAGCTACTATTTGATAAGCATATTCAGGTAACACTTCAAAAAATTACAAAACACAAAAAAAGTGCTCTAAAATTTCGTAAAATTCACGTTTCTCCCACATTTTCCCCATTTCATGCAATTAATTCACCTTCTCTTTTTTATTGAATTACCCATCTTGTTGCCTTTCCAACGAGGTACAATATGTTTATAAATAGAAAACCTTATACGGTGTTTGAAAAAATACGAAAATAACCTTTCTATGAAATACAATTGTCTTTCAAACACCCTATAATCAAATAAAATTACTTCGAATACAATGATAAAGGGGCACAAACAAATCACTTCAAAGCATTGTATGTAGTTGTGCTCTTAAAACATTCGTAGCATAAATGAAAAGTCTTCCTTCTTAATAACCATCGCGATGAGATCGAGTTTGTTTTCGGTTTTCCTCATTATTTTCCGTTCTTCATCTTAACGTACACAACAATAAAATGAAATCTCTTAAGAGTAGCTTAACTACGCTCCTTTCAGTTCACCACTCAGTCATTCTTTGAGGAGTTCGAATTCATAATTTGCGAGAAAGGCAACCAAGCTCATCCATTTCATTATCCCTCATTTCCGGTAGCCATCACAAGGGCATAATTTTCCTTTGAGTAATCTGAAGTGCAATCAAAGCTAATTAAAGGAAGCAATAATGACCCACTTAATAAGGCAAAGTTTGTTTATTTCTCATAATTTTCCCACCAGAATTGCCTTTCTGTGCGTTGCGTCTGGGGATATTTCTTTGTAATATATCCACACGAAGCTTTCCGTCGCACCATTAGGCTTGAATTATTTTCTTAATAAAGCTCCTACCGCCACCTCATTATCTCAGAGGCGACTAAAAAGGGACCTTCTCGCACATCCGCGGCGGCTTCATTGACGGATTTTCTTACAAATGGCACACCGTTTACTGAATTACGACGACAAAATGACCCGAAGCTACATTCACACGGTGACAGTATGTGGAAGGAAGTTCGAACGTTGTGAATTCCGGAGAGGGCGACCAAATTCCGGAAGGCTTTTTCCACGAGATCTGCAGGAAAGCGCAGCCAACAAGGCGAGCTAATTAAAAGTATCCGCCGAGCAATTCCTCTTTTCTTCCACCCGATGTGGGCGAGAATAATGTGCTTGGGGGTGGTTTAATTGCTTTGTCAATTTATTCATAAAGCGAAGCACATGTGGAAGGATGTGGAATACGTCTCAAATCAGGATAACGATGGAATACACAGTTTAGCAGAGGGAATCTGTGGATTTGCTGGGGATTCGGTGGTGGAATATGCGGTGGATCAATGACGAGAACAATACCTCTTACAGGACTTCGTTAATGCATATCTCATATAAAATGATTTGCATTTATGTATTTCTAGATATATAACATACATATTGGAACAGGTGGTGCATGCTTTGCTTCATCAAAATTAGAGCATATCACTGCAAAATTGTCTGAGACTTCACCCCGCATATCACACATTTGTGGTGATTTGGTTAAGCTCAACCATTAAAGCTAACCTAATCGAAATCAATAGTACAGCATGCACCTCAATTTTTTCGTTGAATGATGTTAGAAAGAAGTTAGTTGCAGCAGGATAACAGCCTGTTGCTTCATTTCTGAGGCCATTTATAAGGATTTTCGTTTATAAAAATAAAGCGAAAAATTAAAACTCGTTGTTTTCTTTATTATCTTAACCAGGCCTACCCTAAATGTGCTTCACCACTCCTAGAAGTGTGGTAAGGGAAACGCTGACACGGACGTGTTATCATGTGAAAGAAAGTTCGCGATCATTGAAACAGAGTGGACGGACTTCCATATGTGTCGATATGGAACATGACGTGAAGCGGAGAGAAGCTATTTATATCCACGAGAAGAAAGGAAACTTTTTCTGTTCTGTTTCCTACATTCTAGATAGATGCTACATAAAAACTATATAGTGGAGCGTCATCAGTCTATTCAGGTAGGTAGCAGTCTCTCTGAATGCAACAATTAATTTTTGGGTCCCTCAGGGATAGATTTTTGAACCTCTCTTATTTTGAATCTATATTGACAACAGTGACTCTTTAAATTAATTAAATATACAGACGATGTTCAATTGTATGTATCTGCTCCCAAAATTTTATTATATATATATATATATATATATATATATATATAGATGCAAAAATATCATATTCACTATTATAAAAACTGTCAGCTTATTTAGAGTATCTAATTCACTTTTCCTTCGCTCCTTAGATATGCTTACCTTATAAAATGAAGATAATGTGAAATCACAAAAATTAAGGATTGAAAGCAGTCTATTGAGAGCCATACCTGTAATAACAAGAAAAAAAATTTGAAGTAGTATATTTTTAATGTTGTTTAGACAGGGCGGCGCACCTTGCCATACTGCGGGATCGACAAGAAGTTTCTTTGAAAGGTATAAAATCAGGTTTTACCTCTGTCGGGTAATTCACCTGATATAAATCCTATAGAAAATTGTTAATTTTTTAATAGACAATTTTCAAGATGTGGAATAATAACTTAGACTGGAACGTAGTGACAATAAATATGAAAACTATGACGAATTAATATAATATAGAATTAAGAACCTTTTAAAATCAAAGGGGCTTTACTAAATATTAAGACAGGATGCTATACTGTAAATATTTAAGGAAGAATACATTTGTAAGTTTCAATTAAAACAATATTTGTCATCTTTCTTATGAGTTGTTGAGAAGTAAAGTGCAAATTGTGAAAATTTTCAAAGAAATCATTATTTGTTGATCACCCACTCGTCCGTGCGTGTTGGTATTACAACAAAATTATTAAAAAATACACAAAATTCATTGTAGGAATCCGCGAAAAGAAATAATTTAGAAGTTTAATAAGAAATTTATTCCCCACTACCATATTTTAATTCTACACAAGTTCGAGTCTGCGAAGGGAGATCAACTTACTTTGACAATGTCCCACGCATCTACTCGAAAACGGTGCATTAGCAGTGAACGAATAGAATTGGAATCGCAAAAAGACATCCCACCAGTCACCTCCCTTGAAGATAAATAGAAGGATTTTACGATTTGTTGTACAGCAAACTACTAGCTCAAGGATTGACAGGCCTAGAATTCAGCTAAATTATTGCCAACTATTTGCATGCCTCACCACCACAGTTTGCTATTCGCTATGCATTTGATCTCGCTGGGCGGGACAGAGTGTAGACGGACGACGCTGAATAGTGCGCTCCTACCGGCACGTTTAAAAATTAACTCTAGGTGCGTATTATGGCGATCCATCATTTTACGTAATTATTTGCAATTTTTATATGCATTTACCCTGAGGCATTCCTCTAATTATTTTCTGAATGCACTCTTCACTAGCATGGGAAAAATAGAAAATAGGCACCGAAGTTGGCAAGGGAAGAGCCTCCCAGCATGGAAGCCTCAATCTTTCCAACTTCGCGTCGACTATTAATAAAAGGTGTCGTCCTAATGATGAAAGGCAAATTCAAAGGCAGACGCATGAAATTGTTAATTGCCGCCAAAGTCTGGGGTATCTTTTGTTTTTGCATCGGCTCAGCCGGAATCGTCTTTATAGTCACGATGGATAGACGGATACATTATCGCTTCAAAATTAATTACAAGCAAAGAAAGCAGCTCTTAGTGTGGCATAGTGCCACTTCCAGACATGATTGCCAGTTTGATTCTGCTCTAGTAATAATTTATTGCGTGCTCATATTTATGTACCCGTAGACGCAAAAATAATTAATTTTTCCTTTCCGCTTGAGCCTTTGGATGGAATATTGATGTTGGTCGGGACATTTTACGTAGAGCGTAGTAAAGGCCGATGACACACAATTTCAATTGCATATGTTTAAAGAGTTCTTGTGAGGGAGATCAAAACTCGCGCTAATTGATAGTTTCTATAGGTTTTGCGATGGAAACACAGAGATAGCGTATGTATATGAATACACATAGATGTGCAATCCAATAGACATTTTTGGACATCACGAAATAAAAAATTCTGTAGTCAAAAAAAGCGTTCACCTGAAATTCTGCTCTTGTGATAACAGTCACAAGAGTCTGTGAGCATCCTATAAGAGAGCATATCGTAATCTCGTCGGTTATGACTAGGCCATGTGCGATTGGAAATTCATATGAATTGTGTGTGCTTAGTCCAAGCTACCGCCGATGCGCACGATTTGTTTTCTATTATGCATTACCCTGCGAGACACGAGACTGCGCTTAAGCCAGGAACAGAATGCTTCCAATTCTTTCCTTTACGAAAAGTTCTCAAAATTTAGCTTATCTGACAGACATGTAATTGCTCAGAATGAACGAACCGGATTCGATCGAAAATAAAAAGTTAAATTAATTTCCACTTTTACGGAGAGCATCGGAATGAAAAGGATCGGAGGCATTGTGCTTCAGCCTTTATTCTGACTGATGCAAATAGTGAAATGTCGAGTTTTTTAAAAAAAGTCTGTGAATCATTTCACTTATAGGCTATGTTACGAGCGAGTTGGAAGTAAATTGAAGATAATAGCTCTGACGACAATTTCCTATGGGATTTCACATCTAGACGTAGTCATACATACGTTATCTCTGGTATTACAAATTCCCATTGAAATAACCCCCGCCCCGTATGTTCAGCAATATTTGCTGGTTTAGGACTTATTTACCTTTTTGTGTATCTTAGCTCAGCTTCCAGTTTTCCTACTTACATAATTCGTTATTATCGCCAAACTATAAATTGTGCAATTTATAGATCGCTACGCGCGAAACACTTGAATCGAACCGCACTGTCGCTTTTAATTTGAGGACAATTTTTGGTCGAACCGTGACGTATAATCCTTTATGTGCTGACCAGAACATAAGTGAAACAGATTACCATTTTTTGTTTTCCCAATTTGCTATAATCTGCTGACATTCTGGCAGCCCTTACACCGGCATCTCCTAAACTCAACTCCATTTCTCGTTTCCCCTGACCTTTTTCCTCCCGTCATGAAATGTTTAAATCCAACATTTATGAAAACATAACAAATTTGGTATTTTAAGTCAGCCATCTTGAGTTTTTAATACTGTGTACGTTATTATATTTAAAACCAGCCACCCCAAAAACCGTCATGTGCCAACTGTTATGAAAATCTAAAAAAATTAGTACTTTGATCGTTATATTGGAGTCACCATCTTGAATTCCTATAATTGCTTGCTATATGTGAAATTAGCGACACAAAAAAGGTCATTTTCAACATTCATAAGAACTCTAGTTTTTTAAGTATTTTTTTCACTGTACTAAAAAAGTAGAGAAATAAAATGCGAATCTGATTTAGGAAAATAATATCTGAAAGTGTTCTCTTTGATACTCGTAGCGACATTTGACAAACCGGATATAAATTTTATGTGGAAAAATTTCATGAATGGTTTGGAAGGATTAAAAAGAACAAAAAATAAAACAAAACAAAACTTTAGAAAGCCAAATGGAAGCTCCATATTGTCAGTGTGGTAATTCTTTCCCGCCAATTACACTCCGCGGAGTTCTAGTCACGTTAGTATCGTCTATCGCAGAAAATAATTACTGAACCCAATGGGATTAATTAATTACGCTTTCAATTTACTTTCCAAGCTTTTTCAGTTTTTGATGTTGTATCACGTATTAATCTGGAGGATTTTAAGCGAAGCTTTTATATGTGCCGGCCTCATTAAATCATTGAAATTAAGTTAAGTAAAGAATGGTCGGGAATGTGTAATTAGAATTCCCATAATGGGGTAAATCATCATATTAAATTTACAAATGAAGATTATAATGCTAATCAAGATATGGGGAGCTGAAACCATTGTTCTTCTGGAGGTGGTTGATTGGTGAGAATATGTTGTTATTCTGAACATGCTTTGAACAGACTAAATTTGACATGTTAGTCAACATACTGGTAATTTTCAATTATTGTGGTAATTATTAATGAAATTTTAACGGAAGGAAGTAAATCAAAAGCAGTAATTAGTCGAGGTGTTTAGAATCGATTAGCAACTGTTTGATCCATATACGATTGCGGCAATCGTGATAATCAAAATTAATTAAGAATTACTTGGAACTTATTAATGAAATTTTAATGGCAGCTATAATAGACGCAGCGCAATATATATAATATTTTTATATTAAAAAAAAAACAAACCGTTTCGAACTGAAGCATGATATTCGCTCAAATCCAACCTAGACTTCTCCACTTTCAGAAAAAATAGGGTATTTATTAACACCATCACCAGAACGCCAGAGAGAGGATGAGGGATCGGGAGGCGGCAACCCATGCCAGTTAGGTTTCACCGAGCATAAGAGACCTTTCCCGAAAATTTCGTCGCTTCCTCTAGACAGACTCCACATTTTGTGGTCTTCTCTTGAAGGGAAGGAAATTAACAATTAAATTATTTATAACAATTGGTCGCGCTAGAATTTGTCAATCTTGATCATTTTGGGTTTTACACCTAATTATCAATGTTAAATGTTTTTTTTCAGATTTTTCTGGCTGATATTTTTGGTAATAAGAGTGGGGAGCAACAATGTTTATAAATATTGCAAACCCGAAAAAAACCGCAAAATTTTTTTCTGCACTAAAATTCTAAATGTGTAAGATAAACAAAATATATACACATCATTACGCATATGCTGGGTGATGATTAACGAATGTTTATTGCTTAAATTTTGATAAGAAACAATGGCTGCGAATATTACATCTCGCCAAATATGTCGTTTCGGGCAACATTTTCTCCTTATGTCGGAATGTAAACGCTTATATGTATGAAGAAAAGACATTTGAGACAAATGCATCCTCTAAATGGAGCAGACATGTAACCACCTATTGTGCGATGAATGTATGTCTTCACATTTGGCATTCTTTGTTCTCGCCAAAGACAAAAACCCGTGGGAAAAACATTCGAGCTGCCACTCAGTGTGGTAGTAGTCATGTAATCGTTTGTGCACAAAATTACATTGCACCGCCTAAAGACGATATTTTAATTTGAAATACATATCACTGGATGCGATGTAAAATAAGCGAGAAATAAATGCCACCTACGAAGTGCTGGAGAGCCCAAACTTAAAGAATAAATCAAGCAGTTGAGAAAAATGTTTGCAGACGCAACGCAAAGGTCCTTTTTGGCCACAATTAAAGGACGCTATCACGACAATGAGATTTCCGGTCGCGACGGTCTTCCTCCTTTTTGCACTTAAGTTCGGAGGACTTCCTGCAGTGTGCTCGCTGTTCAACATAATTAGTCGGAGGAGATTGAGTTGGTCTTGATTTAATGAGAGTGCATTTCTCCTTCGTCCAAGAAGCTAATTTGTTTGCTGTGTCGGCGGGTTTTGCTATTTAAAAGCTTTTAATAAGGCACAGTAAACCTCTCCTTTTTTCTTCCTGAAAATTTACCACTAATTAAATGTGTGACGTGTTTTTATACATCAAAGTTAATTTAATCAATTTATCCTCATAGACGGCGAGTAATAACCTCCGCTAAATTCTGTTCACTTTTATTGTCACGGAGTTGAAGTCACGGAGAGTTGGAAGGATTACGTGTATGCAGGTTAGTGCAGCAATTTTTTTAATAAATAATCCAATTTAGTAGTTGTCTAAATTCGAAATTATAGAGAAATAAAGGCTAAACTTCATGGAAATTATATCCATGCAGCATGGATATGGAATTTTTCGGAGCGTCGAATTTAAAGGGCTCGTGCCTGCAGTAAAACCTCCCCTAGTTAGGAGCAACGAAATTGTTTGCAGATTTTGCCACACTATATTTAAATGGTGATGAAAGTCCCCAACCATGATTAGGTTCTAATATCACAGCTGTTAACTGACGCTACGTAGTTCTTCTTTTGACTTACAAAAATGATGTAACAATCAATGGCATCGCTTGAATTAAGTTTAATCGACATTACCCAGTTGCGTTGATGTAAATGAAAACTACACACAATAGAACAAGATTTTCGGTGGCGGGTTATACATATGCTGAAGTCGAGATGAAATGTTGCTAGATCTGCATATCGGGCCTTAAGCTGTTGTTGTTTCAATGTTGCACCGATTACACTAACCATATGTAATTTATTTCTCTCAACTGGTGTTATATTTCGAGAAAGAAATGAAGATTTGATTTATCTTTATAAAAATTGCATTTATTTCTATAGCGACGAATTTTGCTTGAAAAAAGTTATTGTAATTTGTTCTAGGGGACGGGCACGATTAAATTTATGTATTTCGAAAATGTCTGTAGCAGACTGTAGTGTCCTCATACTTCATTCAACTCGGCTTTGATCTAACGCGGCTGTCCGTTTCTTCAAATTAAAATGCTTTATTGGTGCACGCAATTAATTTTTTTTATCATTTTTGTGGCAAATTCGGGTGTCACACGTTAATTGCGTGTCGCATCAAAATAACACTCTGTCAGGGATCGTTTAAAAATGATGCTTGCCAAAAATGATGTCGCTTATTAAATTGTGACGTAATTATTATATTATTTTACCTTGACCAAGAACTTTAAACAACCCTGATTAATTCCATTGAAAACTTTACTGAAAACTATAAATTGCTTGAGTCAAGAAGAATATCTACAGTGAAGATATAAACTTTCAAGAAGTTGGAAGTGGTTGATCTTTTTTAAAACTTTAATATCACGTCACGCAAATTGGCTTGAATATGTAAACGACGCTCAAGATCTCCAAGACCATCTCACTATTTTTTCTAAGTGGTGCTCCAAGAATCACATGATTTTAAATGTTGCAAAATGTTGCCTAATTTCTTTTAATAGGATATGTTCCCTTCTAAACTTTTCATATAAAATCAATAATAGTGCTTTGGCTCATCAAAAAAGTGTCGTTGATCTTGGTGTTACTCTTGATGTCATGTTCACTTTTGGACTTCATATTGACCAAATTATTAACCGTGCTAATTCCTCCCTCGGTTTTATTAAACGATGGTCCAAAGATCTTGGTGATCCATTTGTTTTGAAGGTTTTGTTTTGTTCATTTGTTCGTCCCATTTTGGAATATGCCTCTGTGGTGTGGATGCCCTTCTACGAAGTTCACAAACAGCGAATTGAGTCTGTCCAGAAACGCTTTCTCCGTTTCGCTCTTCGTCATCTACCATGGACGGATCCCGTTAACCTTCCACCTTACGAAGAGAGATTAAAACTCTTAGATATGCAGTCCCTTTCCAACCGCAGAGAAGTTGCGAGTGTTTTTTTCATGCATGATCTTTTAACTGGTGTTTTAGACTCTCCCTCATTTCTTAAATTAATTAATATTAATTCATGTCAGCGAATGACCAGAGGATGTAGTTTTATTTATTCTAGTTGTCATAGGACGAATTACGGCTCTTTTGAACCATTGTCGGCTATGTCTAAATACTATAACGCTGTATTTAGTCGCATTGATTTTCATATTAATAGAGCAACTTTAAAAAAGTTATTATTGTTTAATTAATTTATTATTGTATCGTATCTTAATATTATTGTTAACTTTGTCAAATTATTTTTTGGTGATTTATTCTTATATTACTTTACCCTATACATTTTGGTTTACATTTTGCTATTCAGTGTCAGATGGTCAATTGTACCTGTTGATGATAATAATAAAGAAATAATGTGACGAACTTGGCTTCGTTCTTGATGGAAAAGTTGTCAAATAGGTATACGAAAAACGATAAAAAGCTAAATCACAATTATTGTAAATGAAAAAATCTCTGGTAAAAAAACCCAACAGAATATGGATTGATGACACTCAAGACAGTCGAATGTGACGAGATAGATTTAAAAGGAAATCCCAAATAGCGCATACGTAAAGTTGTTTCTGTGTGAGAAAACTGCACAAAGCACACCCCAAAAAAAAATAAGATGATTCACTCCCAAGAGTCATTTATCAAATCCCATCTATTTTTAAGGCTGCTACCTGGGCGGCTTGCTTTAGAAGCGATTTTCAAATGTCACTACAAAAATTAGAAAAACGCCGTTTTCATCGTTTTGCAAAACTCAATTTTATTGCCATGGCGATTTTGGAATTTATAGACGAGTTCATTGTCTCAAACCAAAAGTTTAGAACGTGTGGGCGGTTTAAGCACATACATACACTAGTCGAGCACAGCAAAAATCAACGTCACTTATTGTAAAAGACAAACGATTCGAAATATTTGAGAATTCAAGACATTTTACAAAAGTCCCTGGGATTTTAGAAGATATTTCAATAGAACGTACAAGTTGGACGTGAGCCAGCCATTTACTTTGTAAGTATCGATTACTTTTATTTCATCACTTTTATGTCCCAAAAGTCAAGTCTCAAATTTGAATATTAAAGACCTGCTCGAAGCCAACAAGGTCTGACATCGGGGTAACCAGCCGGCCGAAAGTTGATGCAATGGCATTAACTTATTTTGCTCAGTGATTCAAATTGCGCTCACTCGTTCCGGTGCACTTTTGAATGCTGTCTGTGCCAAATTGTTACAATACGTTAAGCACAGGCAGTTCGTTTTAGAAACTTGGCTGAACAAGAAATTAAGGGAAATGAGGTGTGTCTGAGTCAAGAGAAAACAGGGCTTGATGAATTTATTCATTGCGGTGCATGCGAAAGTGTCTCTTACCCCTTCGGTATTGTTACAATATAGATGGCAACGTCTGGCTGTTCCGCAACCATTCCACATAAGTAAGATGTAGAACGAATGTGTTCTACAGTCTCGAAGTCTTTATCAGATTTTCTACGTGAGCATCAGATATGCTGGGTAAGATATCTTAAATGCCGACGTAATGCTGGTGACAGAAATTTCGTAATGAGCTTAAACGTCCGGGATACCTGGCAAGTGAGAACTTTAATTACGCTAAATCTCTGCTGATATTATTAGCGCGTATTGTGTCTTTAAGAAACTACTTCAAATAATCCCAGATCCGCATCGTTTCTGATCCAGTTACGCCTGAAAAATCGCATTTAATCATATGCTATTTCTTGACTTAGATTAATGCAATTTACACAGATTTTAAAATAGCAGCAAAGGTGAATAGCTATATAATTTGATGCAAGAATGATGCTATTAAATGTTCCATTTGTATCAGGGATTTCACAGGAATTTGTCTAGACATTCTTATCTTGTACAGATTGCGCGATTTATTATTGGCTGCATTACCTTTATGGTTTGCCAAAACGGTACAGTATAGTCACATAAATTAAAAGTATGTACATATATGAGTTTTGTATGATATATGAAAACAATTTTATATATTTCAGACAACTCTCAGTTCAAGGTCGTACTTCAAAACCATTTATTTCATTCACAGAAAAGTTGTAAACTCATCTATTCTTGAATTGCGATAAATCAGGACATTAACATAGATAGAGAGCAATGAGCCAGCACTGACTCGTATATTTCCATATTAAGTTGTCAATAAATGTCAGCGCAACTTCACCAGAAGCCTCGAGTAAATGAATTTTACACTGGCTTGATGTTGAAAAGAACCACTGCTGCAGGAACAAAATATAAATTCTCTTTTCAATAGAAATATGAATTTCTAATGCAGCGTAGTGAGCACAAGTGTCGGGCGAGGAAGTCTAGGATTTTTTCGCCATCAGCAGGTTGGCATCAATTCCTTATTAAATTTTTCAGCAGACACTGACGACAGGATATTGATTTTATTGGTGGGTATTCGGCGATGCCACTCTACGTGGAATGTAAAAAAAAAATAATTATAATGCCCACGCTAAAAATAAGGAACCATAAAAAAATTAAATTCTGGAACGAGTCTACCATTGTTTTTCTAGTGCTAAATCCCTCAATGCAACGACTCAATACCACACCATATACTCCATACATATATAATCCCGGGTGAAATTGATTTGTAGCACGTTTGGTAGTCCCTTTGTAAGAAAGAAGACACATAGGCCTATTCCAGACTCCGTCGTATAATTTTGGAACACGTAAAAAACGGTATGCATCTTACAATTTTTGTGAAGCTGAATTTGATGCCATTTTAAAGAGTTGGTACAGCGAACATCTACGACGGGTTCTGGAGTAGGTCCGGCAATAAACATTTTGGAGAGAATTTCTATGAACAAACCTAACCTGGAGATATGCCTCGACAACGTTGTTAGTAGCATAGCATTCATAAAATTGAACATTTATTTTATTAATTTACTAAATTATCGAAATTAATTCATTCGTTTTCTACTACTTTGACAAACACGCCTACACAGATAACAAACCTGTAGACTATAAAATATAAAATATTTGCATGACGACGGCGAATCTGTTAACCATCTGTCACATGTCACTTAAGCGCGTCAGTTTTTCAAATTTACTGTGAAATTGTGTATGGCAAGTGCTGCCCTTCAGTATTATGCACACAACCGCACTTGGTAGGTACAGCCTTTTAACAGAAAATTAATTAGTAAAGGATGCTTGACATACACTTAAATCTGCCAATTCGATACATACCTCCGGAAAAAGGAGCCACTTAATTTTCACCCCTAATGAACTCCGGCTAAATAAATCAGTAGCTGACACCACCAAGCTTCAACAGTGCTGTTTTCGCCGGAGTTTTACCGCAAAGTAATTAGTTCATCCCTAATTACAAGTAAATTGACTTCCCTTCCATCCACGCTTTAACAGTGCCTTGCGGTCTAGAGACAAACAATCAGCGGCCCCGAAACTACTCCTTCTATTGCGATTAACTAGACAAATAGCAACCTTTCTCGCCTGCCATTCTCCGGAAACTCTTGCCACAGTTTTGTCCTTAGACGGGAGTAAGTTTGCTGGTATTTGGCGGAACAGAGACGCTATTCATGTTAGGAGTGGAGGTTTTTAGGCATCTTCTTCAATTATCGATAATTTTGTCTGGCAGGCTCGTTAAGCCCTGATACAGGGGTCGCCGATATCAAGGGTGAAAAGGAGATAAGGGCAAAACGTACTTAACACGTCACTCGTGCAGATTGATTTAAAGCTTGTTGAACACCTTTAAACCCACTACCTTAAGACGCAGGCTCTTCTTTTTTAATCTTATTTCCTTACGTCAGCTACAAGATTGTCGCCCTGGAAGGGGATGTATTTGGCTTCGCAATGAAAAGCGGTTCTGTCAGGCAGAAAATTCAGCCCCCTGGCTTCAATATGCTAAATCACAAGGCTAGCCTTAGTGAAATTTAGATTCAAAGTTGTTGTTTATTGTAATGAATTGCCCCAGAGGACGTCAGAAAGTGACGTATTATCGGATTAAAAGTTTTCCTGGTTTCTTGTTAACGAATAGAGAAAATAATGCACTGATGACAATTTATGTCATAAATGCCCTTAACGGACACTGACATTGGATAGACAACGGCAACATGTTTGCAAAATACATAATAAATTTTAAATTTATTAAATTTACTGAATAGAAGTTTTTGCTAGGCTACAATTTTGTAAACTGGCTTTTCGACAACCGTTTTACTGAATACGAAGGTAGTTCGACAAGTAACTTTGTTCGCCTACTTATACACTGAGAAAAATCTCGCGTTGTAATTTTAAAAACTTGAGGACCATTGTAATATCAATAACACGTTATTTAAAAAAAAAAACAATAAAACACATTGCTGGTATATTTCAATCTAGACGTTATTCGCTTTTAATTCAAGTTTATATAATATATAGTACATAAATCGAACATATCATAAGCGAGCATTGTTGAATCAAATGCTAACGTAATTTTTTCGCCTAAAAAACGACATTAATGCCGAGAGCAGTGGCCTACAGTTCAAGAGGTCCCGGGTTGAAATCCGAATTAAGCAGATTGGATTGAAATTGGGTCGAGTTAATCGACGAGTTGGTCGCTTAGCCGGCTGGATTGAATCGAAATAACAGCTACAATTGCGGATTGAGTAATTAATTTAACAGGATTTATTTTGTTTGTCGGATTTATGTTCCTGTAACTGTTATTTTATTTAAACAAAAAAAATCGAACATATATGTTTGGGAATACGAACAGGCATTGCAAATGCTCCTTTTGAGATTTATTTAACAATTTCTCTACGTATACGAAGTAAAAGCCTATAAAACCTATAACGCATTGAAAAAATCTCAATATCAAATATTTGAATTATCAATTAATTTTTCTTGAAGAATATGTGAATAATCGCACAGATCCCCAATGGATTTATGTCACACACACTTGGCACGCATTTTTTCAGTTTCTGTGTTCCGCTGGAAGGCTTTGCTAACATTCGCGTGATCGTAACAAGATTGAGAGACACTTAATACTGTTGAAATCGCTGCACTGGTTTAGGCTCTACGAGGGAACATACAAACAAACATAGACAGTCAAAATCAAAACCCTCTTTTTTTCGTAGTCGGGTAAAAAGAGAAATTGGTTTATTCTTATATCATACAATTGTTAAAACTGAAGTGAATTGCATAAACTGATGATGCTTTCGACAGTAGCAATCGTAAGAATAAAATTATTTATGATACCGGATGGATCTATGACCAAAATTTAAAATCCCTAAATTGCAGCCAAATTAGTTCCCATGTTTAATCTAATTTGAATTCAATTTGCAAAAATGTATCATTCTTTCGACCTCAAATACATTCAAGCTTTTAACTAATACAATAACCACAAGGAATGGCCATGCTTATGTGGTTTGTGAACAGCATCCGTAATAGGGCAAAAATTTCAATGCAAGCAATTTTATTGTGTGCTCAATGAATTGGATATGTTCACTCGTAAAATGCAATTGTTTACATTCACGGAATATTTGCAGTGAAATCACATTAGCAAAACTCTCTGAATGGGCACATAAGGCAAATCGATAGCTCTTGTTGAACACGCTTTAAAACAACTTTGCAGGGCGATTATCTGATCAACAGCTTAAATTCAAAACCAAATATCTGAGTGGAAAATTCGAAGGGCATAAATCCTAGACGCTCGACAATTCTGGCATGCAGCGCCGTAACGATAAAAATTCACAGAGCGTAACTTCGATTTTTTTTTTGCTCTTCACCAAGGTGGAAAACGACAAAAATATAAATTTCCTCCGATACCGTTCCCTGTGATACGCTTTCGGGGCTTTATTGAGCTCTTCCAACAGGGACTTGTGTTTAATCTATGCTCGTCCAAAATTCATAGAAATCCCGCACTCATTTCGCACAGTCGCTCAGCAACCTTGTATGCACAGTATGAGCTCCAGCGGGTCCGCAAGGAACGTGTGGAGCGGATTTTAACTACAGGGACGAATCTTTTTCCGGATCAGCTGTTTTCGATATTCAACAAACAGTATAGGTATGTACGTATACCACCGGGTTGCATACGGACTGAACCATTGTTTGGTTATACAAGAGCCGCTTAATTTTTTCGGCCCCATGAGTGCCGACCTTTTAAAGAGTCGCATACCGAAATTATCGCCAATGACAAGCCTTGGTGGTCATTCATTGGCCATAAAGTGGAAAGCCAGACGAAGGCGAAAAAAGGAAAGTTCATGAGTTCGGTTCATTTCTGATGAAATATGGCCCGCATAATTCATATTTCTCTACAACGTAAAATATACGCTCTGTAAATTAATGCCCACGTGATTCTGGAGCTTAACCCCCAGAATTGTAGTTCTTTTGCATTTTTAAGGTGCTGGAAACCGAACTTAAGGCAATTGCAATCGACAATCGAGTTTATACTTATGATGCTCGTGCAATAAAAATTTAAAGCGACCAAATTATATCGTTAAATTATATGACATATGCGACAATTCCGTTAATTGAGCTAAGATGATTTGTTCATAAAACAGATTTATCGTTTATGGCTCTTTTCATAATACCTACCGCAATGCACTGGCTTCTGTGCGACTGGCTGTAATAAGTTAATCTTAAAATCCTGGCCATTTACCACAGAGTTAGCATTGCCTGGCTAGTACGTCGAACTAATCATAAATTTGTTTAAGTACCGTCCCCTTTTCCACTTGGCGAAACTACTGACACTTCCGTCTCCACATGCCTTTCGCATTAAAGTTATTTTTGAATCCGTTGCACCTCTTTGGAAATAAAGTTTGGCTGTTGCTATTGTCTGGGGTCTTGATGCTATTGTTGGATTTTTGTGAAACTAAGACCTAGTAAACATCTTAAAATTAGACCAATGGTAAGCTTAACTTCTCTCCGCCATATTTTACTCCTCAAACTATAGAAATAGAAAGCGTATAAAGTGGCCTAACGTCTGCCAAGAATCCCATTAAATCACACAAATTATCGCCACATTTGTGTTGTACGTCTGGCATTGTTTCTATTTGTTTGACATTTTTCAGAATCTTAATTTTTTGTTAAGGGCGTTCGGATGTACTAATTCGATCCGGATTTTTTTAAATTGAAATATATGACGGAACTGTTGTACATTCCGTGTAGATACGCATCCGAAAATGTTTTCTAAATTAATTAATAATTACTTTTTGTAATCATTGTTTACCATATTCATGACATGAAGAGTAAGCAGAATATGTAAATTATATTTATAAAAGCGTTGTAAGTATTTGCAAAACAAAATTATAAGTTTTTGAATTGAAAAGTTAGAGGCCACCTTTTTACAAGGAAAAGAAAAAGATGTAAATGTTAGAATCCGAATAGAATACTTTGTTTTGTTGGAGCTTGGAAATCATACCCTTATTATGTTATTAGTTATTATATTATGTGTTTTCTATTAAATGCGCCCCACGATTTTATTTCAGTCTGAGCAAAGCCTCAGATTGGTGACATGAACGACCCCAAAAACATATAATGTATATATTCAATTAAACGGAAATCCATTCAAGTTGAGAATTTCCAATCGCCATATTCGATTCGAAATTTTGAAAGCAGATTTGGGATTTGCGACCCTGAAAACCTGAAAGTACCCATTTCCCAGGAATTCCCTGGAAATTGAAACTTTTGCTCGCCATTTTGAATCCAATATTTTGGTGCAAAAAATAGTTATTATCATATTATTGTATTGTCATGCAGACTGAATGCGTATGCAAAATTTCATCGGAATCGGTTAACGGAAGTTGTCGAAAAATCAATGGCAAAATTTGAAACAAACAAATAAATATACGAAGTGAAGCTAAATATCACCATTAAAAATAGGATAAATAATGCCTATGTAGAGAGGTTGTTTTCAATAATGTTAAATGTGTGGGCAATAGTTCGTAATTGAATGAAAGTAAAGCTTGTTAAAGCTGAAAAAGGTGCATCCTCACTTAATAAACAAAATATACATTCAAATAGTTTTTTTCTGCCAATGGTCACTAATCGCACCTCCTTACTACAATTGGATAAATATATCGTTAACCAAGCAAATACATCTACTTTTGAAAAACGGTTAAATTATAAATACTAGCGAAAGATAATATTATGAAAATTGGAAAACAATTCCTGGCGACGGCATCTATTGGAAACAGAGAAAAAACTTCATATATAGGAGCAAATATACCCATTGTGCACATTTTCAGCAGCGTGGGTGAACAGACATATAAAAAGGAATTCAATATTAAAATTTCCATAGAATAAATTTCTAAGAAAAGTGGAAACGATATGAGGAGCAATTTATATTTGCACACAGCCATGTTATTCGAGTAAGAATTTTTTGATAGAGATGGAACGGAAGCAAAAACTTTAAAAGGGTGAAACATGAGGAATCTGTTCAATATTTATGTATATACCTTTATTATGAGATCATGAGGGAGAAAATGTACAATCTTAAAAACTTCAACAACTTTAACGTGCGTCATAATGTCCTGCAATAATTGTCAGGAATTTAGTAAAATTGTCTATTGTTTGTGGGGAGAATAATTTAAGCATCTTTTTAGCGAAAACTGATTTTAAAACGTTATATGTTTATACTCATACTTCCTCCACTTGTACACACCGGTTTCCAGGGGACAAATCAGGGGTGGATCTATGTATTTGATTTCGAGTTTAATCCAAAGCTGAATTTTCAAATCTAAGTACCATATTGGAAATCAACGACCCCCAAAACTGCCATGTGCTAATATTTGGGACAATATATGTACATATGTTTTTTTAGAGCGGTAACCTAACAATTTAGTAAGGAATCGCGAGAAGCAGTTATACACAGTAGACCCAGATGAGAAAAACATCGAGTACACTTACAAGCGCTGCCTGCCACATTGGCTTGATTGTATTGATATTGGTAAAAGGAAACAAAGGTATTAAATTTAAAGCTAAGTTGCGTCGATTTAATGAATTTAATGGCAAACCACAGGTAGCATGCGCGCAAACCAATATTATGAGCTGATTCTTGATATTGGGCTTAGCCGACTCTTACCAACCAATAAGCCACAGATGTGGCACACTTTGTGCGAAATTACAAAAACTGTATCACTTACTCAGCGCATTGCAATGCTATTGACATTATGTTTCGAGAGATTGTAACAAGACTCTTAAAGCAACCGCATTAAAGCAATGCGACGGTACTTGGGTTACATGTTTACGCTGATTTGCGCGGATCTGTTACAAGCATTATTTTATGAAAAAATTCCGCAATTAAGTGAGTTGTAAGCTTGGCTTAAAGTGCTCTAAAGAATCAGTGATTCCCTGCGTAATAAACTAAACTAATTCTTAACATTGAAAACCGAGAAAATCAAGGTGAATGTAAACCTGATATTAGTTATTGCTTGCGTTTTTCCAATTAGCAGCCCTCACGGCCGGTGAAACTAGTTTTCAAGAACTGGTCCACCAATGTACATAATTCTAACGAGTGTATGTACACATATCGCCATTTGGCGACGTTCAACGTTATGGAACTGCGCTGTGCGGTTGCAATTAGAACAGATTGCGTGCTGGAAGTTCAAGTCCACTGGATACTTTTGACCAAGTGAATTCAGGGGGCAGTGTAACTGATACATTAATTGAGCTTGCGTGGCGGGTCAAGTTTATAGTTGCGGCTGGACAGACGTGTTTTCCACCTAGCAAGGCGGTGGCGATTGACGTAAATTGCATCATTTCCCTGGAGCGATATTTATGAAACGATTTTTTTGTTGGTGCCTTTCAAAAGTAAACATTATTTGAAGTAAAAAAAATTATCACAAGTATGTACATATTTGCGGTTGTTTGCTGCTGAACTGGATAAACAATACTCACATCATATGTATTTGTAATGTGCGAATTGAATCTGATCAGCTTCAGGCAGACTTTTGAAACAGCGAGTTGTAGTGGAGGCACATCCATTGCATAACATCTTTTCATTTATTACGCAAATAATGGACAGTGAAGGTAACTTAAGTTGCCTTTCTTGAAATTGTTACGGTACACGGTTCAAGTTAACATTTATATGTATGTCACGATTGCTTGTATTCTAATTAAAGGAAATAATTTGTTCCTAAAATACTCGACAGCATACAGTATTTCAAAGTTTTGATTGCGAATTACTAATTAATTGATATCGTGGATCTTGAAAGCTGCAAAAACTATCCTTCTTCCTCGGGCCTTTGCCATGACTACAATTTCTTGGAAACAAAACACTTGAAGTCGAAATTAAAGTGAATAATGTTTTATGTAATAAATGTAATAGCTTAATTTACTTTTAGAAAAATGGCATCTGTTTGATAAAAGAGCGAAAAATTTTTTTTAATTATGAAAAATTTTGTATAGCTGCTGTACACATAAATTTAGAAATGTCTAAAAGGCAACTTTATTTTATAATTCTGTATTGCCCGTACTCTGTATTACACGTACTACTTTTTTAATCTACCTGAAACGGATTGGCCCTCCAGTTGAGAAATGAAAATTATCGGTAATTGTTCCTGTAAAAGGCAAGGCCAGTGTTGCTTAGAATTTTTTGATGAATGTTTTTAGAAAATAAAAAAAAATTTAATTTTTCGAACCAAACCCACGTAACCCCTTAATTATATTACATTGGAATAAATATCAGCATTTATAGTTCACTAACTTCAACTAGTGAACATTTAGTGGTAGTATGCTTTAGAGTCCACCATATTCAATTCACCTCTTGAATTTACAAATTAAACCCAAAAGCTCTTTTGCATCAAATTTTGTGAAAATTGAATGGCATTTTAAAACTGTACATGATCTTTCAATTTTGAGAAAGAACCCAAATCTTCAATTTATACTGCAAGTGTCGCAAAATTGTATACGCTACTTTACCCCTATACTGTAGCACACTCTTCCTAATGAAATTTTGATATTTTCATGCGACAGTAGGTACGTATCGGATGGATAACCTCCTCTATTATTTTCTAACAATAATAGGCTAAAGTTCTACAGTTTCACTGCTCAATTGGATATTTTATTACAGCATCTTAAAAGCGTGTGTGTGTTTTTGTGCGAATAGTAAAATGCGTGGGTTCGTATTGCAGATGTCAGGATTTGTGTGTGGAAATGAACCCGTTTCTGCGTCTGCAGTTTAACATTTATGGTATGTGTCCTGTTCCTGATGGTGTACAAGACTGCGTTCAAACTTAAATATGTG
Organism: Neoitamus cyanurus; assembly: GCA_947538895.1. Classification (NCBI taxonomy): domain Eukaryota; kingdom Metazoa; phylum Arthropoda; class Insecta; order Diptera; family Asilidae; genus Neoitamus; species Neoitamus cyanurus. The sequence continues at coordinate 17,167,065 of OX384544.1, forward strand.
TCCGCTGAACAAATCTGATAAAAAGTCGCATACTTATAGAATATAGAATTTTGGGAAAATCGTGAAGTTTAGCAATTAGCAGAACATTTTTTTTTCACTTTCTCAAGTGAGTGTGTGGTGGAGGTAGTTCAACATTGCTCAAATTTTTGGTAAGGACATTGAAATAGTAGCTTTTTGTCATTAATTTAATGTCGCTGCGTTGAGGAAATCAAAAGATAATTGCAAATAAAATAATACTGTGCATACCATAAAAATGTCGAGTTTGGGAATTACCATGTAACTGCCAAACGGTTGAGACTGCCCCAAGCCATACAATTTTTTGTTTGTCTAGATGAGACCATTCACCCCACTTATGTATTTTGTCACACTTTATGCGAAACACCATGTGTACACAAAGGCACGATATATGTGTTTTGTAGCATGTTTTCAGCCTTATTATTTTAATATGAGTTTGTTTGATTAATTTAATGCGTCACCAATTTTTTTGTATAGAAATCCCCATTAATGTTGCATCACATAAAAACGTTCGGGTAAAAAAATATTTGTTCCCAGGGTTGAATATCCTGAATGAATAAAAATACATTTAATAGCATCAACAGAGCACTAGTTGCGCCTATACCTTCCACTGGCAGACACCTTCAGTTTCAAATGAAGCAATCACGGTGCAATGTGATGTGGTTAAGCAAACAGCGAGGAGTTGAATTTCCCCCGAGGACGAAATGCGACATTCCATTTAAATGCAATTTGAAATCATAATAGCTGGTGACCAGGGCGGGTGATATCGCGAGGACATAAATTTACTGGACACACGCATTAACATTTCAGGACTCGATTATATCTTGCAGCCACTGTGCGATTGTTTAGTATTCGCCGGGCGCTCTTTGGACATTAATCGGATGCATTCCCCACTCTTACATTTGCATATTAATAATGCGGCAATGAGACCTCAATAAAGGAGCGGCCTGCACTAATTTCATTGTGTCCAGCCCCATTTCACACCTGGGTACTAAGTAATTAGAATAGATATTTGTAATCTTACGTTAAATTACGATTGGGCGTATGTGCAATTTCCCAGCGCTTGACTATTGATGCAATCATACTGCCGTGCGTAACTATAGTTTATGAGAAGCGAGTACAACGTGACTGCCAATTATAATGCTGACCTCTCTGTTTCCCAAGGGACTGTTATATAGGCCAGTGTACTGCAATCACTCATTTTGGTTTATATCAGAAGCCACAAGGCGCGCTAAATGCGAACATCACTAGTCCATTAGGACGTAATCCGGTATTGAATATATCGTTTGGATAGTCTCAGATTTCGTTATTTTTGATGAGCGTCCTGATGGAGCTCTCTGCTTTCAGTCAGATATGAATTTATTTCGTTGCTTCGGGGGGGAACATAACGGTCTTTCTTACCCAAATGGATTTTGTAAGCTGAGAATATTTGCGCAGTATCCCTCTCCCGTGGATGTGCAGACGAAAATATCACATGGATTTATTACAAATAGCTGTTTGCACTGTGTTGTGTATTCCCGTTTCGCAAGGCAATGTAGAGCGCTTTAGGGATAAAATATTGTGCCCTCGAGCACCTTGGCTTTCGTGGAGTTTCAAAATACTCAGAATATTTCATCAAAAATGTTTATAGCACTAATGGAATACGGCATATCCTTTTTCTTCGGTCCAATGAGCAATTTATTTTTGAATGAAGTTTCTATTGATGTGTCACACAAGCAAATATTATAAATGCAGGGTGTTAAAATCGTTTGATATACACTAAGGAGCGCATACACCTGCCATTCTCGTTTCTAGTTTACAATAAAGTAGTCAGTCGGCTAGTTCAGATGTCGTTGTTAGAAATAAATTCTTATATGTTATAAAGAAACAAATGGTCACATGTAAAGCGACGTCAAGCCATCATTCTTTCAAAAATTATTTTGTACGAAACAAACTAAACTATTATATTCCTCGCAGAAAACTATGGCCAAATATGCGTTTCTTTGAATATAAATACATAAGTATGTATGTATGTATAATAAGCAAGTACCGCTAGTAATCATGGACCCACACATTCCAAATAATTATTTTGATGGCCCAGTCGGGGAGGTTCTTGTTATTCAGGCCCCAATTTTTGGGAACGGGGTTCGAAACATTTTGCTGTGGTAATTAACGGAAAAATAATTAAAAAATTCTAGCTCGACCCGTTTTCGAGATATTGGTCAATTCGCGAGCCACCTAACGTTCGTAACTTTTGGGAAAATTCTATTATAACATATATTATAATTTCCCTTTTACAAACTGTTGCATTTTTCTGTGCTTATTAACGGAAAAATAATGAAAAAATTCTATCTCGACCCGTTTTCGAGATATAGGGCAATTCGCGAGCCACCTAACGTTCGTAACTTTTAGGAAAATTCTATTATATATTATAATTTCCCTTTTATAAACTGCCGGTGGAGTTAAATTTCCTTTTACAGACTACCGGTGGAGTTAATTAGCACAGCAAAATGTTTCGAACCCCGTTCCCAAAAATTGGGGCCTGAGTAACAAGAATCGTGCCGCCCAGTGAAGCTGATGGTCATTGTGATTATTATATTCAACTTTTCCTTTTACCTTGATAAATTGCATATCAGTGCAGTGATGGCAAAATTTTAGAGTGCACTGAAGCAACTGTTGATTAGTTCAAACGAGCTTTCTATTTAGTCTAGTCAAAAACAAAATTTCCACAGAGCTGAAAATATATACAGACCTTAAATACATTATTACAAGCGAAATGTCAGAAGTCCCTACCGATCCGACCTGCGCTCAAAATTGCATTCAAGGCCAAAGGTCAACGACATTTATTTTACGCATATTTCTCGTAAACGGTAAATGTTATCGTAAAAATACATACAAAAGTTGTAGATCTTGCAATTGCCTACAAATATGGCTTATATACTTTTTTACGTACGAATCATATGCATCATAATATGCACGCGAACGCCCCCGTAGTCAACCATGACAGTTACGACAAAAATCATAAGCAAACTTGTAGTACTCGAAGCGTGCTCTACGCTGGTATTTTTCTCATATATTTCCATTTTTTTGAAATGCTGCCAAATCCGCCAATTTCAGCCATGAACATCACTAGTTTGTATTTTTGTAACTTTACAATTCAGACGCGCTCTCCTGGCCACCAGGATTGATATGGACCCTGCATTTACAATAATGATTTGTAGAGGGGGTACAATCTACACACAAAAAAATAATTCGTCGATGGACAACACCTGACACATTATTGCACTTATCTCTCTAACTATATCCAGACCAGTTATGACCAAATTGTTTTTCAATTTTCTCCTCTAGCCCGAGGAGTAAGCGCAGCACTCTGAGAGATCGTTTACACATCTGAACGCATGAGATCAGGCACTCGCACTATTTTTTATAAAGATACTTGTTAAATAAATTTTTCATTAGAACAAAAACAAGCATTGATTCTTAGAAGAATGCGATGAATACTTACTTTTATGACTAAAAGTTCATTCTTCAACTGCCTCGTCCTCCATTAACGTAAAAGCATTAATAAAAATTTAAGAACCATTCACGCCTCAATTGATTCTTTGTGTCGTAAACCATGGCTAATTGACTTAAGCTTGAGCCAAATGGTTTGCCTTCTAATTTTCTTATATTATTCATCATAGATAAAAGTCAACATCACAAGGAATTAATGGATAATCTCTCCCTAAACTCATTTGAGCTCATAAAAACCAAATTTGAAAAACTTCCAGCCACGGCTATATCAATTAAGTCTTCCGAGTGGCCATCTCCTCGGGGGACCTCTGGCTCCATGTAATCTTGTTAACGCCATCAATCTTGGCCACCATCCGTTGTGGCTTGTGAGCTTTAATCGAAGGGAATTTTTACAAGTTTGCACACGGACCAGCTGAATTTGAGTGGTATCTAGAGGCAAATCAATTCATCACTTCCGTGTGCCCAGGCACTATTTCAACTGCAACTCTTTCCCTGTGCGAACTTTTCCACTCACGCTGTCCACCCTCGCTGTACACTGGCATGAATTTTTCATCCTCCATGCCAGCCATAAGTCATGGACCTGTCCAGTCTATCATTCACACGTCTTCGGATATTAACCGTGTCTATGGCGAAATATTTAAATAAATTGTGCTCTCCTTGAAAACAAATTGAGCTGTCATCGTGCTGTAGCCCAGAGGAATGGATGAATAGTTACCGGTATTCTCCTGAATTTTTACTTAAGGGTGAGAACAGTCCGTAGGTCTTGTAAGATCTGAAGCAATTTGATAAAAGACGCCATCAACCCTTTGTGCTGATGGGCTCAGTAAGCCTGCAGAGTCGCACCAAAGTGAGCAATACACTTGATGACTTACCGTGAAAAAAACGACATACGAGATTAGATGGAAAAATATACGACGTGTCGCGCAAAAAGGTTTTTTGGAGATAATCGCACTAGGCGAACGTGAGGAGTGTGCCTTTTCAAAAATTGACGAATATTGAATTCTTGAATTCAACGTCTCCCCACAGAATATTAAATAGTTACAAGGTGGGTCTCTGTGCTTCGGAGCGGTTTTATAATTTCAAATGGATCCGGCATTCAAATCCTCACGAATCCCAATTGTAAATAGAATTCTGTTGGACGGAGATTTTTTCACAACACATTTTACATTTCCACTGGTATGTACAAGGGGAACAGTTTTGTGACCGCAGCATACAACTCTGAAAGAGAAGGTAACATTTTGGCAGCAATTTCACAATTGTTCGCACTTTAAAATGCGTGGAGCGTCCTTACGATACATATTGGGCTGTTTTAACAAGAGGAGCGGAAGGAAGTTAACCGGTCCGGACAAGTCAAATTAAAATTCTACACGGGTTCCGTTGGTTATTAAATTCTTTTCGGCAAGTAAAAGGGTTGATCTAGAGTCCAGTTTTTACATTTCATAATCTTGAATTATTCATGAAGCGGGATGTTTCGAAGATGCTATGAAAATTATATTCATATCCTTTTGTGTCTACTATTATCGTATTTATTTCTGGCCTAGCCCAAAGGGACAACCCTCCCCAGGCGTCGGGTAATGCTGTGTAAAAGGACATAAACGAAGTATGCAAAACAATATTTGGCGGCGGGAGCCAAGAGACAATTTGGAAGCTGACGACAATGAAGAAAATTTTGAATATTCAGATCCCCGTCCCATGTCGTACATTTTATAAAGGAAAAGGGAAAGACAGGTAGGTCTAGGTATATTATCTGATAAGAGCCAGCAGTAATGAAAGGACCGAGACGCGATGTCTACCGTAGATAGGATTTATAAATGCAATCAGGTAATGATGTTGCTCAGGAATGAGATAAATATTTCGCATTCTCTTGTAAAATGAAGGGATGTACTGGTAAAGGATGAATATCTATCTATCTATACATGTACTAAAACTTTACTGGGCCGAATCTGTACATGAAATATATTTTTTTGAATTATAATCGCGGTGAGCGATATTATCGATATGGAGACCAAAACAGCAATTTTTACAATTTTTGTCAGTCTGCCTGTCTTTGCAAGCATCACGCGGAAACTATTGGATGGATTTACATAAATTAAACTTGGCATGTCCATGTCCTTGGTCAGATTATTTAGGAAAAATTGAGTTTCCGCGGGATAATAAAAAAAACTCCTACCATACGAAGATTTTCACTGAATTATTTTTTGTAGGAAAAATTAACTTTCTTTCAAAATGTCATCATTTCGATTTAAACAAACTGTGATGACAAATATACCGTAACATAATAGAAAAAAGACCCGTAGTGCTTTTTTGTTAATGCCCGAAAAACCGCTGTTTTTTAGAATGGTCAGGTGTGGTCAAATCGGGTCCAAACGTTTTAGTTTCTAAACTAAAAAAAATTTCACGGTTTTTCGAGACGCGAAATTCGTTTAAATGCAAATAGTCGATACCTTATTGATCAAAAATTAAGAAATTATACTGTCTAAGTTTCATCTAAATACCTCCCAGAAGCTGAAATCTATTAAGGATTTAATTTGTGAAATTTGAGTGCAAGACTAAAGTACTCATGCAATTATACGATTGTGTGTTATGAACTTCATTATTTGAAAGTGCTACTCACAAGTGGAATAAAAAGCGCAAGAGAGTTCACAGAAAATCACAAGTGTACAACGAGCCTGCTGGTGCAAGCTAATTATCAAATTATCATGAACCAAATTCCTTTCCAGGATTAGCCAATCCGGCCAAATGGCTATTTAGCGTGGTAATTTGCATGTTCCCTGGGTAAATGCCAACCAAAGAGTGCAAAGCAGATGAAGTCTTTGAAACAGAATTTGCATGCGTTCATTACCTAGCAATTATTCGGGGAATGCCAGCAGACGCTCTAATTGTTGCAGTATCGATTTCTGTGGAAACAGAATAGTATACCAAAACCCTTACGTACCTATAGCACATGTGAGGAATTCTTTTGTCCAGATGCAGGTCTAACTAACATATGGTGGGTGTACTTAGCCCCAAATCTCATTTAGCCGTCCATTAACCAAAGGAGACAAGAGAACAATGCAATTTGCAAATTTATTGCAATTTGTAGTTTGTGAACTAAATACGGCTGTATCAGCGGCAACCATAGTCACATACCACTGAGGTAAGACAACGTGCTGCAAGTTATTATTTAACCGTATTACCTCGGCTCGAACAAAACGTCGTCGAATTTCTCGGCAGATTTACTGCTTCCTTAAAGTTTCTCCTATATATAGCCGGGCGTTTTTGCCTTGACACCTTAATTAGCCAAATAAATAATTTAAGGAAGGGAACTAATATTTGCAACTTTTGACATAAAGTTGACATACATAGTTGTGACCTCATCTTTCAGTTTATTAAGGACATTGTTATCCTTTCATTTTTATTTCTGTAACCAATTTGTCAGCTCTAACTCAGGGAACAAACCAGAGAGATAAAAAAAATGCTGTAGGAGATAGCGATACGAAGATTGATAGAAATATTCTCTAAAAATAACACCACATGGAAAAGACGTTTTGCTCCGTTTTTCTTTCATATCAATCTGTACTTTAACATATTCCACACTATATTCCGACAGAATGAGAACTGAAAGCTCCTTTAATCAAGCTGTCCATTCAAGCACAGGAGTACAAAGGAATCCAAACCAAGACCATTTTCCTTTGGTTAGAAAAATGAAGGAATTATGGAACTGCTTGGTTGTCACTATTAATATCCTCGGTTTGGAGATAGGAACGAGACAGGAGGGATACTCTCAACTAAATAAGGAGTTATTTTAGGAAATTAACAGGCTTTTAAGCTAAATTACAACAAAACAAAAAATTTACACTTAAACACAGACAATATATCACCTGTTGCAATAAAAAACTACAATCAACCATAGTTGAGATATTGATGCATTGAAACCGATTTAGGCTGTACGGAAAGTTCGTACCGATTTTCGGTAGGTGGCATAAGGACTGAATATTGCAGAATGATTGAAAACAAATCACATGATGCATAAATACAATATTAGTTTTGGTTAAGCTTATTCATTTCACAAATATCTCGATAAATACTGAGAGGAAATTATTGAAAACTGCGACGACGAACAGTGGGGCAAAAGAGTGTTGAAATTGGGGTTTTCGAGGCTGCTGATTTCGAATTCGTTATAACAAATGTTAAATTCAATATGGCGGATGATTACCCACAAAATCAGTATGTAGGGGTTTTTGGGGCTGCTGATATCGCATTTATGGTGCAAAGTATAAAAATTAAGATGACGGATCAAAAAAGTAAAACTTCGTCAATTACCACAAAACCTAGTACATACAGGTTTTTGGGACTCAGGATTTCGGATTTATTGTCAAAGATGTGAAATTCAAGATCGCGATGAAAAAGTAAATATTCGTCGATTACCACCAAAAGTAATATGTAGGAGTTTTCGACGCTGCTAATTTCGAATTTATTGTCCACATAACTCCCCTAACTTCCCAAAATCATGTTCAAGAAAAAAGATAACAATTTTTTTTTTCAAATCCGAGGGTAGTTATATTATCTTCACCCCCACCTCTAGGGATTGCAACAATTGCCAAACCCTTCAGGGTGCATCCCCGTACTATAATAAAAACTATTATAATATATGCGTCTTTGCGTAGTTTTAGAGTTACAGGGTGATTCAGAAATTCGGGATACACATTATTATTTAATTTTTATCTTTTGATCTACTCAACGCAGCGATGTGCTTTCCAAAAATGCCACCAATATTTATCTACCTCTACCACTGCAGGTGCAGTCACTTGAGAAGGTGAAAAAAGCTCTAAAATTTACTAAATTTCACGTTTTTTCCAATTTTTCCCCAAAATTCATGTATTTAATTAATGCACCTCTTTTTTTATTATTATTATTGAGTTGCCGAGCTAGAGGTAAAACATGTCCAAATAGAGAAAGGATAGTCAAATTTATACGTAGAAAAGCTTTTGCGGAATTTTAAAAATTGACGTGTCCATTTGCGCTCTCCGTGTTTGTGGAAGTAAACGCATATCGCACATCGGCACAAAAAAATTCGTGAAAGAAAAAGTTGACTTTTACAAAATGTCTACTGACTGAATATTTTCCTTTTACAAAATATCTATGGACTGAAATTTGCCTCTTTGTACCGTGAATTGATTCGGTGTACTCCGTGTACATGGATATTACACGGAGACGAAGAGTGCAAATAGATATTTCCTTTAAAAATATATCCACATATCTTTTGAAAACTGACTTCACGAGCTGTCATTTTTTTCCATGGGACATTTTTATCCATGGTAATTTTTCCATAATTTGATTAATTCCTTTTTCTTTTAGATATTTTGTGAAAGGTAAATATTCAGTCAGTAAACATTTTGTGAAAGGCAAATATTCACTGATGGAAAAAAGAATTAATGGACAAATTGTCCATGGATAAAATATCCATTGAAAAAATGTACTAGTGGAAAAATTAGAATGGAAAAGCAACCCCCTACCCAATTATGAAGTAACAAACATACACATAGTCAAATAAATGAGGTTTTAAGTATTTTTCTGTTTTAAAAAACACAAAATTATTTTATTATATGTACTTATTTTAAGGCATATTACTCGGATTATTGGATATAACCATATTCCTTCAAGTTTTCAGATAAGGTTTTATGGCCGCAATTGTGGTAAAATTAGTGTTGCGAATCTGTCTGCATCGCAAAACTTTCAGAGAATCTCTCGGGCTAAGTAATTCCTAGGAGGGCATTGCAGCAATGAAAAATTGGAGCGAAAGGTACATAGTTTTATCTGAGTTCTTCACTCGTAATTCGCGGGACGTATTCTAAAGTAATTATATTTTAAGTGCTTAAAAGTTCCTCCACTTCAAGCAATAACTCTTCAAGACCTTGTCCGTCTATCTCAGCCGAGAACCCTTATCCCATTCAGAAGTTTCACCCACTGTATTACTCCCACACGAAGGAATGCAATAAACTAAATTGAGTTAAACTAGAACTTATCTCTGTTTGAACCAATAAAAATGGGAAACGAGAAAAGGCAAACAACAGGCGAACGCTGGAATGAGGCTTGCTACTTGCCCAAACAAGGATTTTTCTTTGAAAGGAAAGGGAAAAGTTTAAGCTAAATGAGTTTTTGCTGGAACTCGGTGTACATAAAAAGTTCGCTGCGCAAAAATATGAGAACACTTATAACTGGTGCATGCACCGAGGGGGGCACATTCTCCTAGGCAGCTATACTCGGGGAAAAATTCACCTGCTAAGCGGCTCGATATGCTCCACAGGTACCAAGGCACCACAAAGTACCTGCAGGCGCAGGCACAGCGCGGCCACAGGAAGTTTTCTTTCTTGAAATTTATTTGAATGCACGCGGAGGAGCCCGTTGAAGTGGCAAAGTAACTCTCCCCGAGGAAATAAGGCCGAAACTCATTGAGAAGAAAAGTTCTATGGCGGGAAAAGCCAAAGGCACAGAATGCATTTATTAATGGGCAGCAATAGGTCAGAAGTTTGCCGCTGCACTTGACGTCGTCGAGCCAAGTAGGACGCCAGATAGAAACATTTCGCAGGGCTCCGTGCGACATGTTCCTGAAAAGTTTAAATGAATCGAAAGAAAAGTTTACTTAGACTCGGCTCCGACCTAAACATATGGCAGCTAAATTTACAGAATTTATTATACGTCGCCAAAGTTCCAAACTCAGATAGATCTCGAGTTCGATTTTCCTAATCCGAAAAAAAGCTAGTCACAATAAATTATATAGGACCGCTCGGACACAGTTGTTTTGCTGGTTGTTGTTTGTGCTCACCAAAGCAATGTCGGAAAAGTTTTCTGTTTTTATAGGCCCTCGAGACTTTAGGCTCGACGGAGTTTAACGTTTCTATTAGCAACAGCGCAGAAAGTAGGCGGATTTCCACTTACTTAGTAGCTACTCCACTGAGCTACGTGAGAGGGTCAGGCTTGTGGCCATGTTTACCTATTTATGTGTTCGCTCGACATCCAACACTGAAACTCAAGATGAATAGTTGCAAGGAAGAATAAGTGGAGTTGTGGTCGTTGGACCCAACTTATTAAAAACATGTTTGTTATCTTGGACATGTTGAGGATTCGGACATGATTTTTCTTCTTGGGGGTGGGTCAACACTCTTATATAGCCATATATTAGATCTTCTCGGAAAAGGGTGTGGGTCTTAAGTGTTCCGCAACTTTCACAATAAGTGGAAAAATAAAAAATAATATTGAGAATGGAAATAACAAATGCAATAAGTAATTATTTCAAGTTTATACATTTTCCGTGCATGAACGGTGTGGTGCGTATAATATTGGATGGATGTGACGTGATTTATGGATTATTGTCACTCTGTATGGAAGAGCATCTTATTTTATAATTTTCATCCACTTAATATCAAAAAATTATCTTACTGTTATGATTCTGTTTTATAGGTATTTTGATGACAGTATTTAAATCTACAGAACTCGTAATGCAGCTTGTAAATCGTCTTAAATTAAAAATGGGAAACCTGAAGAGCCATTCGGTTTGAAAAAAACCTTAAGATCTCTGGTATTATGTACAGATGTCGACTTTATGACGACCTACCCATTAATTGTAAAAAAAATTTAATGTCTGCTGTCACCAGTACGCCAACTAAAAAGTCTTCAAAACTTTCCTTTATGAAAAAATGAAAAGCTTCCATCGAAAACATTCCAATTCAAGACATACGACCCATAAAAGGAGCCATGACGTGAACTAGTTCGACTCAAAGTACATCAATTCAAGTTAAAAATCATAAAAACCTTGACATACAGTCATAAGTCGCAACATCTGCTCCTATCAGGGTTCAGTCAGGTAAAAGATTTCACAGGAGTCAAGCAACAGATCAAGACATAGACTGAATAACTCTTAAGCTTCTTCGGTCGCAACATGGGTGGTGGTGTATTTTATTTATTGCACAAGTTGCAATCTATGAAAAGTATCTCAATGGCAAACATATTTCAACGGCGCTTCTGTTCCGACACAAGTGCAATGCTTACACCATCAGGGTGGGAGTGGGCTTGAGCTCTCCGCGGAGCCATGCTAGAATAAAAGGCAAACCAAACACATTTTAAAAGAACTCCATCCTCTGGAGCTGAAGATGTTTATAAAAGTTCCAAGCTGTTAACAAGATTTCGCCGTAATCAGGCCACGTATTTAATAAGGAAACAAATGCGCTGGATGGAAGTTGCAGCTGTAGCACCTTTTTTAGTTCCAGAACTCAAGGAGTTCGCCGATTTTAATTAAGTGTATTGTGCACTAGGTCTTGGCTGTTAAGAAAGGCTTCATACTTGTCAGCAGCATTATGAGGGTTGAGCCTCCTTAAAGGAACGTGACCGGCTTTCACAAGTTCCAATTAATTCTTGAACTGATGCAAACAAGGTTAGGCACCATGGCATAGATTTCAAGCAATTTCAGACCTGGCTAGTCAAAAAAAATGCCCTTGCAATCACTGGAAACCGTCCCCAGGCTGGATTTCAATTTGCAACATGAATCGGAGTATTTTATGTCTCTCGGAGGTCACATTCGAAAAGTTTTCCTCGGTGGAAACGCTTTTGCACCTCTGGGGAATTCAACAGGAAAATTTTCCATGAAAATTGGATGAATATTTAAAGGACTCTCAGGGGCAAATCCAATAAAATTAAGACTGGGTGTGTTGGTGCAACGCGATGTTTTCCGCATAGTAATTTTATTCACCCTTTCCGTAACATGTGAATGGTATATGCAATTTCGGAAATGGTGCTTTTACGAGTGGTTACAGCATGTGGCCACAACTGTTTCTCAAAATCTGTAAAATCTCTTTATAAAAATAGGTCAAACGTATTTTCAAAGATTTCAAATGAAAATTACAATAATGAAACATTAATAAGAGCGATTCTAAGTGTTACCTCGAAACTAAATTACTGTAAAAAGATAAGACATATTGTTGAAAATTGGCCGAACCAATTATAATTTAAATATATACATTTAGATATATGTAATTAACAAGATTAATTTTCCCAATATAATAACCTTGTAAATAATGTCTCTCCACTGGTTAAAGTATTTCCGCTAGTCGTTTTTTATTTAAAAAAATACTAATAAAGCGACTCGCCTTCTTACTAGCATACACATAGTAACTGTAATAAGTAATAAAATGGAGAAATAAGGTAAATTTGACGATTTTCTTGTTTTACTACAAACCCTAAGAGCTGATACCATCTTAGGGCCATTTTGGCGTATTTTTTGTGTGCATTTGTATTAAAAAATGAAATACTTTTATTATTTCTGGAATTCCTATCTACAATTCATTGAAGTAGTTTATATTAATAGGATCTTTATTAAAACTTGCACAATATAAATATTATTTTGAATTATCGTTAAGAAAGTGACGAAAATGTCATCTCCATGTCGTGTGCTAAATCCATTTACGATGATTAGACTAAAATAAAATAACTTTATCAACGGCGAATAAATTAATTTATATTATTTTACCATAAAACATAGAATAAACTGCCATTTTAACCAAATATTTAAAACATCAACAGAATAATGGATTCTAAATATTTAGTTGTTTTGTGCATGGAAAAATTGTCACCTCCATGGATCAACTTATTGAACGCAGCCATAATTCATTAAATCAGTAAACACAGTTTCTGAACGAATACAGATAACAAACACAACGCCATCTTAAAAGTATTTGACAGTTTGTCATTCCTGGGATAATTATTTTGGAGTGAAGACCCGTACGGCAAGTTTTTTTAAGAATTAGCATTCTGTTTTGGTCACTTCCGTGGATTACGTATTACATTATCCACGGAGGTGACTTAAATGTCCATATACATGTATGAAAACTACAGTGAAAATAGCTAAGCACATAAGTGCTACATAATGTAAGATAAAATATCTTTCATTTGAGACTACTTTGGATCAAATAAAAAACATTTTTTTTTCTTCAAATTTGAAGTCCGTTTTTTAGAATGGCCCCTTATCGTAGAAAGACCCATATCTAAGTAAGTCTGTGTAATTGTTAAAAATAGTAAAGAATAAGCAGGAGCAATTATGAAATCTCCATAACGAAACCTTTAGAACGATGTATCGCTCGCAATATTTCGGGTCACCAGGAAGTTTAATTTATAAAAATGTTTGAAATTACTCAGAACTATGTACGCATCAAACCTCTATATCCGTGTTCAAAATTGATACAACTAACTAAGAAGTTAGAACCGTTAGAGGCCACTACCTCATTGTGATAATAATTAAAAAAAACTGAAACCACAATATTATATATAACTAACAGAAATATTGAATGAAGACAATTATTTTTCACAAACGGAAGAAAATATTTTTAAAACAAATTTGAATGAAACTAACCACGCAACAATCAAAAAGGTAATTTAAAAGTAAGTATAGCAAGTTCATGATTAAATTCAAAGATTCATCTATTGATCATTATTTGGGCTTGTTGTTACCACAACACAACCTTTTACTAACTTTGACAGTTCAACAAGGCGCGACTGTGATGATAGACACCGGCTCTGATCATGGCGAACATCAGCTGGTGTCGTCGCCATATTGGTCGCCATATTTTCTCCAGTGCCACCTAACTATTCACTATTCACTATTGCCTTGCTTCATACATTTCGGAACGTATAAATGCGGGAGGCAAGATCCAAACTTTACATTAACTAGCTGGCTTTCCAGGGAAGAAAGTCTACTACTACTGGTACAGTCACTTCCTAAAGTGAAAAAATGTTCTGAAATTTCCTAAAAATCACGTTTTCTCACATTTTCTCCGAAATTCATGTGATTAATACTCCTACTTTATACTTTTATTATATTTCCCATCTTATTGTCTTTCCAAGTCCAAGTAGAGAATGGATATACAAAATCTTTGATTAATCTCTGTTAATCGAAATGGGCATGATATAAAAGTCTATATATTTGCCAACCTGATTAAAAGCGTAATGAACCGCGTAATTCACCCAGAGTTCTTCTGTATTTACATACATATATCCGTTTTTTATATTTAATCCTCATGAGTTCCTTTTGAATTATGAAACATCTCATGCTGTTTTTGTTATGTTAATTCACGTTCTTAATTTGCATATGAAGCCCGATAAAGAAGCGCATGTCTTGCCATTCGTTAGTGTTTATTCTTTAATTATTTTAATTAAATTTTAAAACTCACATGGAACTCCCAAAGCAAAAACCTAGAGTACCTCAAGCTTATTATACGGCATGAAATTATGCTTTTACATAGCAACAACCAACCCTGTCTCTTGTTTCGTAAATAAATTTAGAAGTAATTTCTTCAGAAGGGCACAACCACAGAGGAGTGTTTGGTTGTCTCCAGTTCATAAGGCTGGTTATGGATTATTCTCTAAGGGATGAGTAGGCCTAATTTTCGTCTTCCCTGAATGGCAATAATTAATTTTTTTCCTGTGCGTAGCTGTGCTGTAGGGTGCGAACCCTCTTTCATACACCAAATTAAATTCTCAAATTGTTTGCTAAAAGTCCGCACAAAGTAGTTATATGCTCACTAGGAACACAAATACAGAGACTGAATAGATATTATTGCCATTTAAAACTTCTGCCCGGATATAACTAGTGACATTTCACATCTGAACTTTATTTTAATTTTAATGAATCCAAATTCAATTACATTACCTTGTGGAATTGAAAAAATGTTAATTGAAATTTGAGTTGACTTTCGTTTTGACTCCGTTGATTTTACAGCAAAAGCTACACAGCATCACGAGGGAATTCTCGGGTTAAATGATTTAATTTTCAACTTTGCAGTGAAGAAGTTTGCAAATCAAATCATTCCAATTTGCATGCAAGAGACAATCAAATTTTCACTTACCTGTTCAGTTTGTATTTCAGGTACTTCGAAGTCATAGAACCATACACCTTGAAGAATCTCCATTTTGTTGTCATCAGAATCCGGAGTTGGCACTGGCGATGAACACATACGCAGCACAACGATATTTTCTTCATCCACCGACCGATAATCACCATGTTGCGTTTGAGCATTCCTAAACATTTTGCTTTGCGACATATCGATAAAATATCCGATTCTCCTCAATGCACCGAAAAAATTAGTTTTGGTATTAGAAAAACTTTTAAAAATGCGAATTTTTTCCTGAAAAGACAAAAAAAATTGTTTCATTATTTAATGGATGAGTGGGAATGCTTCGAACATATGTATGGTCTGTTTTCTCGTTTGTGGGCCAAATAAGATTTTAATTTGGCTTGCAATGGCTTGTATATCTATGCATATAATTAAAACGCTAACGCGAGAGCTTGTAATTCCTCCTGTGAGTTTATTTCTATGTGATGATTTTAATGATTTCAAGACTGATCGATAGCTCATCAACTGAATATGAAACATGACTGATGCAACTTTTGAAAAAAGGAAAATGGCGGATCCAATATGGCGGGTCTAATATGTCGGCCGAATATTCTCAACTGCATGGGATTGCGATAAAAATGGGCCCTTTTATATTTTCGGGGTCACTGATCTTAAGTCTATTTGATTTTAAAATTAAATAGAGGATCCGCATTGGTAAATTGTTTTACACCGTGCAAAGCCACGCATAAAAACTGGTATAACATTAATTTGAATGAAGTAAAACCTTTGCTCAGAATAAAGTTCTTACAGTTGTTTGAAACAGAGAAATATGTAGATCCCTTCAAATAAAATGATTCTAATATTCAAATTCTAATAATAAACATTTACAAACATGTATTTGTTTGATTCAACTACAATTGGTATGGAGTTACGTCGTCTTAGACTGGGGTCTTATAATTCTTATTCTTAGAAAGTTTGCTTTATTATTCAGCTAACTAGTTACATTCTCTATTATAACTTCTATATTCAGGACAAGGTTGACATTATCTGTCAAGTTGGGTTATTTATTAAACCAAAAAAGTCTCTTGTTGGAGACGTTCAAAGTTTAAACTCCGGCTCTATTAAGGTGACCTTCTCCTAACTGAATTAAAAAAAAAGCAAAAGTTTGGGATTTTTTTACAAGAAAACCAAACAACATATGACCTTGAATCTTTTTTTATTTGGAAGTCTTTAACAAAAACTAGAAATTGTTTTTTTATTTTTTCATTTCTCGCTCACCCGTCGCCGCCAGAGGGCGCCAAAAAAAATCGGCCTTTTTCCGTAATTCCGTGATTGCGGCTCGCCAAATCATCTGACACAGAAAAATCAAAAAACCACTTAAATTAGACATTAGAATGTATAAATCTAACTAGGATCTAAGGAATCGCTCGACTAAAAAAAAAATTGCAGCCTTTTGAAGTCAAAAATCGAGAATTTTTCGACAAATTTTTTACAAAAAGTGCTGTAAAAAAAAAACTACTTGGGTTTTGTCTTATATCCTAGATAGATTTGTGAACAATTGAATTCAGAACAAATTGAACTCAGGTTTATGGAAATCGGTTGAGCGGTTCAAGAGATATCGTGGAACTACGATTGAAAAAATTAAGTCGAGAAAAATGCGTTTAAAGAAAAAAGAGGTTTTGAGTGGAATATTTCGCACAATACCGAGGAAATGAGCAGACTTACAGAATTAATTAATAGCACTTTAACTCGAAAACCATATTTTTTTTTTTCGTGAAATTTTAGGACATGATTCTAGTCATATTAAGGAACATTTTTCCGTAAAAAAAAATAAAAAAAAATAGATTCTTTTTGACCCCAGTTAGGAGAAAGTCACCAAATATATATCACTATAACTCGAAAACCATATTTTTTTTTTTCGTGAAATTTTGGGACATGATTATAGACATATTAAGGTATATTTGTCCGTAAAAAAAAAAAAATCGTTTTTTTTTGCCCCAGTTAGGAGGTCACCAAATATATAGCACTATAACTCGAAAACCATATTTTTTTTTTCCGTGAAATTTTGGGACACGATTATAGACATATTAAGGTATGTTTTTCCGTGAAAAAAAAAAAATCGATTTTTTTGTACCCCAGTTAGGAGAAGGTCACCTTAAGCAGTCTGTCTACGCCTGCACAATAGAATTAAGTTTTTTTTATCAATTTGTAACATTCCAAGAGTTTCCTAGCGCGGTAGCTGCATGGAGTATCATGTATCGTCTGGCGCATGATGCAATGTCATCAAATTTATTTGCCAGAACTTGAACATTTATGCTACCTTAATCTTGCTGGAATTGCATAGAATGCTGAATTGACGAATTCCACAACGATCGTGGGAATGCAGCTACCGCGCGAGGAAAACATTACTCTGTTTTTGGAAAATATAGAAACCGGGGCAGGGCACTTGCTCTGCAACCGTCATAGAGAGAACATCAAGTTCGCTGTTTTTAATTAATTGCCTGATCTAGTGAAGGAAAATTTGGTTTACGAAGAACTTGTGCCTTGTGGGAGTTAACATTTTGTGCTGCAGTTTCGTTTCAGTCGACCAATCGAGTTTCTTCGAAGAATTTGTGCCTCGTGTAACTAAACATTTGTGCTGCAGTTTCGTTTCAATCGACCAATCGATTTTCTTATTATCACACGTGGTGAATTGATACACAGAATCAATTCACCCACAACAAGGGTTGAGGTACATGAACCTCAACCATCGCTCAATAATAAGTTTGAATGGAAACATTTTGGTGACCCCGACGTGATCAGGCGTATTGCTTGAATCACACGCTACATCGATTGAAAGGACTGCGTAGTGCAAGTGCGTCAAGGGCAAGGTACCACTGAGAACAAAAGAGATTCTTGAGAACAGCAGGCCTTGACATGGATGAATTAGCCATCGCTCAGGAGGAACTCGGCCAGGAAATCCAAAACATAGTAAAAAATTACAAGAAGGATTCACAACAACGCAAAGCTCATCGTGCATATTTCACCGATCGGCTGCGTAGACTGGAGGATGCTTGGGATAGCTTCGAAGCTAACGATTCAAAAATCAGATGTCTGCCGCAACCACCGTTGAAGCACTCCTACTTCACCACAAACTATTATCGGGCAATACAGGATATCCACCAGGAATATCAGGAGCACTTCGAGCAAATGATAGACTCTTTTAATCAAGAGGCCAACAAGGGCATTTCCAAGGGCGCAACTCCCAAGGAAACTTCCACGATCACACACAGTAGTGAAGAAGCGCCCAAAGAGATTCAATCAACAGAGAAAATCACACAAGCCGCAGACGATGTTTTGCAGAGGCAGTCCTCGACCCAACCATCAGAGATGTCTCGATTAAGGTGACCTTCTCCTAACTGGGGTACAAAAAAATCGATTTTTTTTTTTTCACGGAAAAACATACCTTAATATGTCTATAATCGTGTCCCAAAATTTCACGGAAAAAAAAAATATGGTTTTCGAGTTATAGTGCTATATATTTGGTGACCTCCTAACTGGGGCAAAAAAAAACGATTTTTTTGTTTTTACGGAAAAATATACCTTAATATGTCTATAATCATGTCCCAAAATTTCACGAAAAAAAAAAATATGGTTTTCGAGTTATAGTGATATATATTTGGTGACTTTCTCCTAACTGGGGTCAAAAAGAATCTATTTTTTTTTTATTTTTTTTTACGGAAAAATGTTCCTTAATATGACTAGAATCATGTCCTAAAATTTCACGAAAAAAAAAAATATGGTTTTCGAGTTAAAGTGCTATTAATTAATTCTGTAAGTCTGCTCATTTCCTCGGTATTGTGCGAAATATTCCACTCAAAACCTCTTTTTTCTTTAAACGCATTTTTCTCGACTTAATTTTTTCAATCGTAGTTCCACGATATCTCTTGAACCGCTCAACCGATTTCCATAAACCTGAGTTCAATTTGTTCTGAATTCAATTGTTCACAAATCTATCTAGGATATAAGACAAAACCCAAGTAGTTTTCTTTTTACAGCACTTTTTGTAAAAAATTTGTCGAAAAATTCTCGATTTTTGACTTCAAAAGGCTGCAATTTTTTTTTTAGTCGAGCGATTCCTTAGATCCTAGTTAGATTTATACATTCTAATGTCTAATTTAAGTGGTTTTTTGATTTTTCTGTGTCAGATGATTTGGCGAGCCGCAATCACGGAATTACGGAAAAAGGCCGATTTTTTTTGGCGCCCTCTGGCGGCGACGGGTGAGCGAGAAATGAAAAAATAAAAAAACAATTTCTAGTTTTTGTTAAAGACTTCCAAATAAAAAAAGATTCAAGGTCATATGTTGTTTGGTTTTCTTGTAAAAAAATCCCAAACTTTTGCTTTTTTTTTAATTCAGTTAGGAGAAGGTCACCTTAATTCGACGACAAGATGGGGTCATAAGTTCTTTGCGTCGCCTTCTCAGCACAATTCAAAGAGAAGGTCAGCAGCCAAAGAGCTACTATGAGTTGAAACGCAGCACAATTAACAGATATTGGGCCCAAATTGAAGGCTTACACTATAACATTTGGGAAGCACAGGAGGACCCTAACACAGTAGGGTATGACGTCGAAAATTACATACGATTGGAGACGGAGGTACAAGAACAGCTATCGATTCTTGCATCGAAACTTGACATCCAAGGTGAGCTAGCCGGTAGTACTTCAACTAGCGCTAGCTCTGCGTTAAAACTGCCCAGAATAACGCTTCCAAAATTTGATGGAGAATATCTAAAATGGCAGCAATTTCATGATTTGTTCTCCGAAATGGTCCACAAGCAATCAATGGCTGAATGCCAAAAAATGTGGTACCTGAAGACGAATTTGGTCGGAGAGGCAGAGCGCTTGATCAGACATCTCACATTGTCTGATGACAATTACAATGCTGCCTGGAAGATCTTGCAAGATCGTTATAATAACCCCAGGTTATTGGTAGCCGCTCTCGTGAACAGAATCATGTCACAGCCTTCACATGCGACTGATTCCACCTCCGCTAATGCAATCAAATCCTTACATGACACCACGCAAGAGTGTTTACGGGGATTAGAAAATTTAGGCGTCTCAGTAGATAACTGGGATCCCCTACTTCTTCACATCCTGTTGAAGAAGTTAGATAAAACAACTCATACACTATATGAGCAGTCGTTGGCTAATCCAAAGGGCTTGCAGACGATAAAGGAATTTCTATCATTCCTAGAAACTCGTTTTCAGTCACTGGAAGCCTTAGGATTAAAAGGCAAGAGTTCAGACGATCAGCAGAAAAAATATGTCGTGGTAAAATCACTTGCTTCAACTGCATCCCCAGTCATGAAGTGTGTGATATGCAAGAGCAACCATCAGCTGTATGCATGCAAGGAATTTCTCAAAGTATCTCCAGTTTCCCGATTAAAGGCCCTGAAAAAACATAACCTGTGCATCAATTGCATGAGGAGCGGCCATGACATCAAGAATTGTGCATCACGAGGATGTACAAAATGCAACAAGAAGCACAACACACTAGTGCATTTCAATTCCTCACATACAGGGGAAGCTCCAGCAAGGGCAGCTCCAACAATAACTCAGAGAACTTCCAGCTCAGAGCAGAAGGGCGAAACTGAGGAGGAACGAGAGAACAATTCATTAACATTAACCGCAACTGGCAACAAATTCCAGGAAGCATATGTGCTCTTGAGCACCGCCATGGTACAATTAAAAACCAACAATGGCGACACTATTGATGTCCGCGCACTCCTAGACTCAGGTTCACACGTAAATTTGATTACCGAAAGAGTCCTAAATAAATTGGGCATATCATCTACTTACAAACCGATGATTGTTCAAGGCATTGTATTACCAAATATCATACCACCGCAACCAGCACGGCAAATAAACACATCGGACTGGCCTATACCACAAAATATAAGCCTTGCTGATCCGAATTTCAACAGACCGGGAAAAATTGATCTGTTACTCGGAGCTGAATTCTATCACCAATTTCTTTCAAATGGACAATTAAGATTGAGCAACGAGTTACCAATCTTACAGAACACAGTGCTCGGGTGGATTGTAGCAGGTAAACTCAGTGGCAGCACCACATCAGCAGCATCATGTAATGTATATACTACAGATGAATCCCTCGAGCAATCCATTGAAAAATTTTGGAAATTGGAAGAGCGAGTAGACACTCAGCCAAATTTCACTTCCGCAGAGAAGCGTTGCGAATCTCACTTCGATCAGACTGTCACAAGAGACAGCACTGGCAGATTTATAGTGAGCCTACCATTCTCAGACGACCCCAAAAGACTGGGTGAATCTAAGAATACCGCACTAAGAAGATTTCATGCCCTGGAGCGCAAATTAGCAAGAGATACTGACTTGAGAAGGCAGTACGTTGAATTCATGGAAGAATATATTAAGCTAGGCCACATGGAGGAAGTTAACCCCGAATCTGTATTGTCACCACACTACTTCATACCGCACCACTGTGTTTTAAGGCCAGACAGCAGTAGCACGAAACTTCGGGTAGTCTTCGATGCATCGGCGAAGACCTCATCAAATCTTTCCCTCAACGACATCTTACAAGCTGGACCTGTTATTCAGGATGAGCTTTTTTCAATCTTGCTTCGTTTTCGAATGCCACGTTTCGTACTCACTGCTGACATACAGAAAATGTATCGGCAAGTACTTTTGTCGAACGATGACAGGAGATACCATTTGATCTGGTGGAGAAGCAGCCCAGACCATCCGCTAAGGTGCTATCAGCTTTGCACAGTAACATATGGGACCACATCCGCCCCATATTTGGCAACTAAAAGCCTCCACAAGCTAGCACTAGAATACGCTCCAAAATATCCTGTAGGAGCTCAAGTGCTCCTGAGGGACTTCTACGTCGATGACGTACTAACAGGCACAGACAGCCTCTCTACTGCAAGGGACATTCAAGCTCAGCTGTCGGAAGGAGGCTTCATCCTAAGAAAATGGTGTGCCAATCATCAACAATTACTACAAAACATCCCACTGGAAGATCAGGAAATACCATTGGATCATCGTAACAATGAAGGATCTATAAAAACGTTGGGGTTGATATGGTTACCTCGTTCCGACCAGCTTTGCATAAAAACTAATTGGACACCTGAAAAGAAGATAACAAAACGGACAGTAGCTTCTGGAATAGCTCGTATTTTCGATCCTCTTGGCATTGTGGCACCAGTAGTAATAGTTGCAAAGATATTCCTTCAACAACTATGGCAATTAAAGCTAGATTGGGACGCAGCATTACCTTCAGAATTCCACACCAGGTGGATAACCTATCGTGATGGTTTATCTACACTAAACGAAATCGAGTTTCCAAGGCATGTTCTCGCTCAACAAATTCCTCGCTCAGGCTCAACACAACTCCACACCTTTGCCGATGCCTCTGAAAGGGCATATGGGGCGGTAGTATATATCAGGTCAACAACTAAGGAGGGCAAAATCATAGTCCGACTTTTATGCGCCAAATCACGTGTAGCTCCCATTAAACAGTTAACGTTGCCCCGTCTTGAATTATGTGCCGCTAAGCTTGCTGCAGATCTTGCAGATCAGGTTAAGGCAGATTTAAGAAGGGAAGACATCAGTTCCCATTTCTGGACAGATTCAGAAATAGTGCTGAGTTGGATCAATTCTACCTCATCATCGTATCAAACGTTCGTAGCTAATAGGATCGCTGGAATTCAGGAATTGACCAACAGTAAGCAATGGAGGCATGTCTCCTCAACACACAACCCAGCTGACGTTTTATCAAGAGGTATAACACCTGAGAAGCTGAAGAATCACAGTCTTTGGTTTTATGGGCCCATATTTCTACACGGCAGCGAATCACAATGGCCACAACCATTCGATAATACCCTGAGCATTGACTGTGGCACAGAAAAGAAGAAGAGGGTACTTGCTTTAGCAACAGATAGTAAGGACGCTGAACATTTCATTTACAAAATCAATCATGGAAATTCTTTCCGAAAACTCCAACGCATTACGGGCTACATATTAAGATTCATTGAACGCATTAAAGAACGATTAGCTAAACACGAATCCAAGGAAATCAGGTGTACAAAATCAAGAGATAAGGCCACATTAACCCATTGGCCATTAACAACTCAAGAATTGGATCATGCTCTGCACACCATAGTCAAGGTCATCCAAGAAGACGATTTCAAGGCTGACATACGCCAACTAAGGCAACACAAAGAAGTTAACAAGGATAGCTCATTGAATAGCTTAACACCATTCCTAGACGATAAAGGCATTCTCCGCGTCGGCGGCAGGCTACAAGCATCAACCTTAACATACGATGCGAAACATCCCATGTTATTACCATATGCTCACGAAATCGTTAAATTGCTGTTGACTGACATTCACAAGGAGAATATGCATATTGGCCCCCAAGGACTTCTAGCTACCACAAGACAAAGATTCTGGCCCATTAAGGGTAAAACAATAGCACGATCAGTTGTACAACACTGTGTAAGATGCGCTAAATGCAAACCAAAAATGTTCTCGCAGATCATGGGCAGTTTACCACCCCACAGAGTCCAGCCAGCGCGTCCATTTATCAACTCTGGAGTCGATTTCTGTGGGCCAATCTGGGTTCACTATCGATCTAGAGGAAGCCGCCCTCAAAAAAGTTATGTGGCAGTTTTTTGCTGCTTCGCCACCAAGGCCGTTCATCTCGAAGTTGTTAGTGATTTGTCCACAGACGCCTTCATTGGAGCTTTGAAACGATTCACCGGAAGGCGGGGACAATGCAACAACTTGTATTGCGACAACGCAACGAATTTCGTGGGAGCCAAAAATCAACTCAAGGAATTAGCAGACGCCATTCATTCAACCAAGGGGCAAGAAAAAATTGTGGCGGCATGTAATACAAAGAGCATCAATTTCCATTTCATCCCACCTAGAGCCCCACACTTTGGAGGTCTGTGGGAAGCCGCAGTTAAGTCGGCAAAATACCTTCTGCGACGAAGCGTAGCATCAGCATCGCTCACGTTTGAAGAATTGTGCACCCTCATGACAGAGATAGAAGCTATTCTAAATTCAAGACCACTAACGGCTATGTCAAGTGATCCTAACGATCTCACAGCCCTAACGCCGGGACATTTCTTGATAGGTGAGCCCTTAACCGCTACTGTGGATTCCCATGCCGAGCCGATGAAGGCTAGTCTACTCACCAGATGGAAGTTGGTGTCTCATCTCAAGCGAGAATTTTGGACTCGTTGGTCGCAGGAGTATCTGCATGAGCTACAGCATCGATCCAAATGGAAGACAACGGGTCAGAACGCTCAACGGGGTGCCATCGTAATCTTGCAAGAAGATAACGTGCCGACCATGAAATGGCCACTAGGTCGAATTGTCCAGACCTACAAGGGTAGCGATGGTCTAGTGCGAGTGGCCGATGTTCGCACACGTTCAGGTCTTCTGCGTCGGCCAATTCCCAAACTAGCACCCCTACCAGTTTGTGAAGAAACTACGTTAGAAGACGCATCACATAACACGGAGGTCGAGCACCCTCTTTCAAAACATCTAAAACGCGGCAATGAGGATAGCGAAAAGGCCTCAACAGACGAGCCTCTAGAAAAACCTCCCGCAATTTCTTCCGAAGCGCGCAAGAAGAGAAAGGGGTTATCATACGGTTCCGCCATTGTGACTCTACTATTAACATGTTTGCTGCTGCCAATCCCGAATTTAGCTAACCCAATAGAGGTAACGAAATTCGACGCCCAACCGGGGATTCGTTTTGACAAAATTGGGACAGTAAATTTAATATCAACGGAGTGGAAGCTGGTAGTATATTACGACTTACAGCACTATTGGAAGGAATTTCGAGTGTTTCAGAACAGTTCAAAGGCTCTACAACATCTTTGCGAAAAGATTCAGAAGAAAACAACGTGCACTCAAATAATACATCATTATCGACATCTGGAAGAAGAACTGGAACAAGACAACCAGTTACTTAATTCCAAACTCACATCAATCAGAGCCAAAAGAGGAGCCATTGATGTCATAGGAAATGTTGCTAATTCATTATTCGGTGTGCTTGATTCCAAATACGCCGAGCAAATGTCTGCAACGATCGATAACATTGAGCAAAATGAAGATCATTTACTTAATCTTCTCAAGAATCAGACATCCTTGCTAGAATCTACAGTTAATATCATGAAACGCGACCAGGCAGCCGCAATCAAGAAATATCAGATACTGGACTCCCAACTGAAGGAAATAATCAATCGAATTAACAATAGCACCGATGACTCTTACCAACTCAAAATTCAACAGCTGTTCACGTCTTGGTCAATTCATACAGCCTTGGTTGTTACCAATCTGCAGCGAATTCAAGCAGCATTAATCGACGTTATTGCTGAAGCACATCAAGGACAAATCAGCCATTTACTACTTTCACCATCGCAGCTACAGAAAGAAATTATCAACATCAAAAATCATTTACCAACGTCCATTCGTTTACCGGCAGACCCTAACAGTTTAATACATTTCTACAAGTTGATGATAACAGAAGGTCGAATAATCAACAATCACGTTATTTTCCGCATAAAATTGCCGTTGATTGGTTTAGAGGAATTCAATTTATTTAAGATGTTTCCAATACCGACCGCAATCAACAATACATTGTACGCAATAGTCCCAACCTCTACATTGTTGGCCATAAGTCCTCATCAGGATCAATATTACCCACTATCAGATCAGGAACTTTCATCATGCCTTCGGCTTGAGACAACCTTTCTATGTAAGCAAGGTCATCCCCTTTACAATCGGGGAGCTAATGTCAGCAAATGTGAGGTCAATCTTCTTAACAACATACCAGTCTCTTCAGAATGTAAATTAAGAAAGGTAGAGAATAGTCCCATATGGATACAGTTACATAACGCCAACCAATGGATTTATGCAGTAAAGGAAAAAATATCAGTCAATGCGGTATGTAATCATACGGCATCGAGACTGTTACTTGAAGGGTCTGGAATCATGACACTACAGCCATCTTTCACTATTAAGCATGACTTAATGACATTACAAGGGCATCATGTGTATCCCAGCACTGCACGAGTATCCTATACAAGGTTAAGTGAGTTTGCTGAACTTCCGAACGTGGATCAACCTCCGCCTATGCATTTTGAAGCAAAAATAAAGGAATTGGAAATCTTGTTGGAAAACTTGACCTCTCAGAATCTCGACCTTCCGAAGAAAATTCACCACAACAACATTCAACATACTGCAGTCAGCTCCCTAAGCTTGTTATTGGTTCTCATCATCATCAGCTTCCTGATCTGGAAATTCCACACATCCATCTGCATCAAAAAACGACCCAAGCCCACACCAAGGCCAAGGACATCACAAAATTTAGATTACACCGTCAATATCTAACCACTTCTGGCAACATTTGAACTGACTGGCAGTTCAACGGGGGGAGGATGTCTACGCCTGCACAATAGAATTAAGTTTTTTATCAATTTGTAACATTCCAAGAGTTTCCTAGCGCGGTAGCTGCATGGAGTATCATGTATCGTCTGGCGCATGATGCAATGTCATCAAATTTATTTGCCAGAACTTGAACATTTATGCTACCTTAATCTTGCTGGAATTGCATAGAATGCTGAATTGACGAATTCCACAACGATCGTGGGAATGCAGCTACCGCGCGAGGAAAACATTACTCTGTTTTTGGAAAATATAGAAACCGGGGCAGGGCACTTGCTCTGCAGCCGTCATAGAGAGAACATCAAGTTCGCTGTTTTTAATTAATTGCCTGATCTAGTGAAGGAAAATTTGGTTTACGAAGAACTTGTGCCTTGTGGGAGTTAACATTTTGTGCTGCAGTTTCGTTTCAGTCGACCAATCGAGTTTCTTCGAAGAATTTGTGCCTCGTGTAACTAAACATTTGTGCTGCAGTTTCGTTTCAATCGACCAATCGATTTTCTTATTATCACACGTGGTGAATTGATACACAGAATCAATTCACCCACAACAAGGGTTGAGGTACATGAACCTCAACCATCGCTCAATAATAAGTTTGAATCGAAACACAGTCTTAGCTGGGCTATTATTTTAAGAATGGCAATAGGCAGATTTTCTGCATCCTCTTGAAGCAAGATATTTTCATATTTACATGATCTGGCAATTGACGTGTCCGTAAAATTCAAATCGCTATCAAATGTGAATCGCTCATTTGGCAATAGTCAAATTTGACGTGAATGTAGCTTACCATATTGTCCACCAGAAATAAAAGTTATGTCTTGGTCAAAAAACGCGTCTTTATTTATTTTTTAATAGAGCTTAAACGAAATTCTATAATATTATTACACTTCATTTGCCGCATATGCGTTCCAAAATAATCCGCGTGATAAAACCACCATGACATTCTCGGACATTTTTGCCGGAATTTACAACACGTTAGATTTCGATTTTGAGTTAAATGTCCTATGTATTGGCAGCATAGACAGACCTCTCTGTTCACGTATCCCCACAATACTGGATGGCAACATTAAATTTTAGGCCGAACGACTAAAACGAGCACGTACTAGTCTTTGCTTCAGTAACGACCCGATGTTCCAATGGTCTGCTCAGTTGGCCTTTTTGATTTTCTGTACATCGTCAAGCCTATCTGCTGTCCGGAATAACTATAAGTGGTCAGCAAAAATGAGAACTTCCAAATCCATTCGGTCACCGATGTCATTCACTAGCATACTGAAGAGCAGGAGACCAAGATGGGATCCTTGGGGCACTCCAGAGGTAACCAGGATATTTCCTGATGTGCGGTATTTCATCCTCTTGAAAAACTCTCTAGTTACCATAAATGGGATTGAAACCAACTAAGCAGTAGTGTGTCAAATATTCCATACCTGGAGAACTTTTCTATGGAAACTTTATGGTCAATTAGTTCAAAGGCTTTCGTTTACATACATGATTGTGAAAGTGGTCAAAAAGGAATTGTCATGAAAATACTTAAATATGGATAATATTTTTAATAATAAGTATGCATACACGACAGGTGGTAATAACTCTTAATAATAATTAGTGGCTTAATTCAAGGTAATTTATAGTTGCTTCAACCCATGGCAGCAGAGTAACAATATTTGTGTAAACAGTAGGTAGGCCGCGCCGACCGCATCCTTTTCCCCATGAAACTACTCCTATCACTTTTCCCCTTACTATAAAAGGACCACCAGAGTCTCCATGACAAGCATCTTTTCCATTACTCCCCGAGCAAAACACTACGTCTTTAATTTTCCTTCCTCCAAAGACCTCTCTGCAATCGCGTTGCTTCCAAATTCTAATATTTGCATATTGAAGTACGTAAGGTCGTTGGCCGCCTTCTTCAGTTAATCCCCATCCTGTCAGGGTACCTTCGTCCGAGTAAGGTATGACGAAATCCTTACGAGGCAACCCAATGGGTTGGATAAACTTAGAAAAAATCATACCTTTTACTTTCACAATTGCAATATCGTAGAGTATTTTCTCATTTAGTAGCATTTCATATAAGTTGTGTTTAACGATTTCTTTGACAGGGTAAACATATCCTTCTCTATCATGTTTAGATGAACCGGCGCGCACCTTGTACCGTGTTTTGTCGTTTGACTTGAAGCAGTGAGCAGCTGTAATAATTAAATTTTGTCGTACAATCACTCCTCCACAAATGTGGTTCTCATTTTCAGATATTGCGACTTGATGTGGGAAATAAAGTATATTAGTATTTTTTCCATTTGTAATCTGTTTTTTTGAGAGCGACTTCGTTCCAGAAACGAGAACAAGCAAAAGGGAAGCCAAGAAAAAACGTAGCATCTTGGCAAGAACACTTTATGACTAACTGACTGCCAATATCAGCTTCATCTTTTATATGGACGATAAAGACGTGAATTGAATTGTGCAAATATTTTTCCAGTGGGTGAAAATTTATCTAGCTGTTGTTCTGGAGTTCGTCAGACAAATGTGTATTCAACTGTTGTTCAAGGTCAAATGACTGTTGTAAAATCTGTTTCTACGTTTCTAACGTTATAGTGAGCCTTTGTAAATTAGTTGAACTATGCATAGTTTAAAAATATGGTACTGGAACAGGAAGAATAAACAGTTCATTTTACCGGTAAAATTGTACACTATACGTACTCTAATTTCATCGCACTAAAGTAGGATATTCAACTTTAATTACTACATACATATGTACATTATAGCCCAAATTGACTGGGGGTCAAGTTTACCTTGCCGATTTTCTCCCAGTCATTTTTCCCTCTAGAGAAATACAGATAAATAAAGTCCCAAATTCGGAAAAATTCCCAGAAAGCTGGATTTTGGTATGGACTATCATAATGAGGATTTAAACAAAATGTTAAAAATCCCTATCGATTCGAGTGCATGCCGCTAAAAAATTAACTCGGGATAACAAATCTTCTTTTGACATCTTGCTAAGAACCACAATTTCAAAAGCCATACCAAAACCAGCTTCCCGGGATCGGCAAAAATTACAAAAATCACAACATTACTCAAGATGTTGGAAGTCAATTTTTTTTTACAAATATTTATCTTGCGTTCTGTCCATCGGATCCATAAGATCTATGTGAAAGTTGTAGAGAAGTCAAATATCTACAGGATTGGATTTTTCTCGAAATCTCGCCCTTTTCGAGATATTCAAGGTCAAAGTTTGGTCCAATATACAATATGAGATATTCGCGAAAACACGTTTTCTTTGGAACACATTCATATGCATATGAAAAAAATGGCGGCGTCAAGATGTTACCATTGATATGCTAAGTACAATCCTTAAAAAAAAGATATACGCCTTATCATCTCAGACGACAGGTAATGTTAGCGGATATCCATACCTGTCGTCTACAAATTTTACATAAGTCTACCATTCATTATTTTTTAGTGGACACAGATGCTGACGTATACTTTGTATGTAGACTCATTTATTAACTTTCTGTTGAATAAAATAAGAAAATATGAATTGAAAGCAGTATTATTTGTTTAGCTTATGCAGCCATGCGAATATGTATGTATGTATAGCAGTTTAAGTGTAGTTTAAATTTTTTATTCAAATTTTTTTTTATAGTTTTAACTTGCGGTGGCCGAAAATATGTGATTCCTTGTTGTTGTTCGTAGGAAAACTGCGGCACCTGCGCCCTCTCATTCATTTTTCGCCGCTGGCGAACCGCAGATAATCATAATGATGATAGGCGACTGTTCGCTTATTAAGGTACTGCCTAACCACAGTTTCGGCACTGCATCGACAATCGACACTCGTTTGCACAAAACCTAAGCTAAACACATTTGTTACTCTACAACCATACATTCAAGACTGTGCGCCGGATAGCATAATAAAAAGAAACGATGCCTCAAGACGGCATTTAACTGACCTGGGTCAAAGTGCTTCTGATTGCCTCTTTACATATGTATAAATATCTATGTACATATATGTATGTCCCCTGTATATCACTTCACCAAATTCTAATGTGAGCACACGACCAAGCCGGTTTGCTTTATTGTGTTTGTCGCTCGCAGTCTTGTGAAGATTTCCCAAAAATTTAAAAGAATTTCTAGTATGTATCTTACTGACCCTTCTCACTGCAGTTCTTCTTTTGTCTCACAAAGCATATGGTCACCACTTTTTTTTTAAGAGGTTTGTACGCTTAGAGAATTTTTATTCGATGAATGCATTCATTGTACTTTCGCTTTAAAATGTTTATTCAGTGTTGATTTGAATTTCAATCAATGACAATGACGTGGTAGATCAAGAATTTCGTTAGTTAATTATGTGTTCTGTTTATAGTTCTGACTGAAGAAAGTGAATGCATTTTTTGAAAATAACAAAACGAAGCGTACATGTTAGTGACAGTAATTACCGAAACCTATTAATATTTTTTTCTATTTTATAAAGAATACACGTTATTGCCATAAAAGATTGTAATTTTGAAATGGTAATAAATATATAGTAAGTGTGATAATAACTATACGTGAATTTATTGAAACAAAAGTTTTCGATACTCTCTAATACATGCGATAAGGTTTAAATGGAACTATGTACATACATATGTCTGTATATCACAACGTTTCGGTATTCAGTACTCTGATAAGATTCAGATCAAGCACAAACCTTTATGCACGTAGAAAAAGAAGTAATACTCATAGGGCCGGCCCTCTCATATGAGCAGACTGTGCACGGGCAGCCAATGGTGCAGTTTTACTCAA
Organism: Neoitamus cyanurus; assembly: GCA_947538895.1. Lineage (NCBI taxonomy): Eukaryota > Metazoa > Arthropoda > Insecta > Diptera > Asilidae > Neoitamus > Neoitamus cyanurus. The sequence goes on from OX384544.1 coordinate 17,198,675, forward strand.
CCCTGCTGTTATTTCTTATTATTTATATCTTTATTTAGGAAATGCATTAAAAATAGCATTAGTAAAGATTTAAACGCCAAGGAACTTTATCAGGAGTTGTCAACACTTTCTCCTCTTGTAAATCTAAATACGTCCAGCTTGGATGTGTTTAGTTTTATTTTTCATAATTAGTAAGATACTATTTATCCAAATATTGTGATGTCTTCAATTTATTAATACTTTACCAGTAACTGTGGTATCTAGCAAGCGTAGTTTTTTTAGCATTAACATTATTTAAATATTATCTCAGGCCAACGATGGTTCAAGATAGGCTTGTATAGGATTAGCTCCATACCTTATCAATTGAAAAAGAATTTATTAGATAATATGGAATACGTTAACCTTATAGGAGAGTTCGCGAAAATAAAAGCTAGACGTATTAACTTTAAATCGTTTCACACCAACAATGAATTTTTAAGTCCTGGCCTATTGGGGAAACTTCTTTAAGAAACTGTATCGAATGGTAGACATCTATTTTTTGCACCTTTTATTTAAAAATTACTTCAGTAAATTTTTGTGTCGAAAATTGACGTAAGGGAAGCCGGGCACCTTACGGATAAATTTCATTAATAAAATTTAAAGGAAATTCGTAAAACAAGTCGAAGTACTTTAATCCATAAGACCCTTTATTATTTAACTATTCTACATAGTAATATAAAAACAAAAACAAAAAAAAAGTTCTAGCTACGTGAGTAGATTCCTCATTATCATCGTTTTCTCCAGCGCAATTCAACTGACTCAATTTTGCAGATTTATGTTTTCTTAGATTACTTTACTTTCTTAGTTTCTTTCGTATTTTTAACGGTCTTTCGGCCAGTTTTGTTTGGTTTATGATTTTATTAGTGCATGATGATTGGAGTTATAGCTCCATTTTATATACGGGCATTATGGGCATGAGACATGGGTTGAATGCCTATGAATCAGCACAATGAACGATTTCCAGAGCTCGGGAAAAGCGCCCCTCGCTAGAGATTGGTTGAAAACTGATTGAAAATTGACACCACAGAGTCCTACTGCACTGTTCCTGAGGAATAAGTTAGGTAGGCTGTCGACGCTTGCTATCTTTCTTGAGTTAAGGCACAGAAGTTCATTTCTTCTTCCACCTCCAACTTTGCACCTGATGAATCTAAAAATTTGAAAACCACACACCACCTCTGCAGCCTTGTTCAACGCCTTTATCGGAAATTGTTGTAAATCAAAAATAAACCTACCTATAACTCATTAATCCTCCCGTTTCTATGTGAATTTATTTTTCCATTTAAAATACTACTAAGTACTACTCGGTCCACAAACTTGCATTAAAACCCTTAAATACCAATCAATCAAAATCCTTTGGTTTCTTCATCTTTAATTCTCAAATTTTGCGGACAGATTAGAAATTACTTAAAGCTCTTAAATATTTTTTTAAAATTTATAATTTTTATTCTGCCATATTAGGGTCGTCGTCTTACATCAAATTTTTCAATCAGTGACCGCAAAAATCCCAAATAGGGATAGTATTATGAAAATTGTAAAAACCTTTAAATTTTGAGTCTTTCGAAGAGCTTACTTTTACTATCACTTTTTTATAAAAATTAAACTAAATTATGAGCATAATTCAAAATTTCTATATGTCAGGTTGCATTTTAACGTGGCTACCATGTATACTTTCTTTACAGATCATGTCATTGCTTTAGATGAAATAACTAACTGATCAGCATTTGGGTAGAACACACGTTGAAAATGGATGCTAATGATTTAGAGCACATATGTGATCTGATGGGAACTTCACCTTCTGAGATAAAGACTGAAGTAGACCTTCTTAACTCAAATATTATAATAGTTTAATTGACGATGAAGTAGAAAATTCATCGTCTTACGAAGGAATTATAGATGCACTACATAGAATATCCAATAAACCATCCACTCAACGGCTCGAAGCACCTGTGTTCAATTTGCGGGGATCGTGCCAGCGGAAAACACTATGGTGTCCACAGTTGTGAGGACTGTAAAGAATTTTTTAAAAGAACTGTTCGAAAAGACCTAACGTATGCATGTCGTGAAAGTAAAGCATGTATAATCGACAAGCGGCAGCGAAATAGGTGCCAATACTGTAGGTACCAAAAGTGTTTGTTCTGTGGAATGAAGCGAGAGGCTGTGCAAGACGAGCGCCAGAGGAGACCAAAAAATTCAAAGGGTATTGAAATACCCTCAAGCACTTCAGCAGATCCTATTATTGGAGAATTTTTGGAAGCGGAGAACAAAAGTGATAGACAGTCTAAACTACATTCAATCCCTTACCTACGCATGGAAAGTAATTTATCAATGCCAATTGAATACAAGATGCACATCCTGCATTTGTGCCAGGCAGTTAACAACCAACTTTACCAAATTCTGGAGTACTCTTTAAGAATTAAATTCTTCGCGCAGCTTCATAAAGATCACCAAGTTATGCTACTGAAGTCATGTTGGAATGAACTACTGATTGAAGGCATCGCTTGGCGCAGTATGGAGTTCCTCAGTGTGGCGGAAGTAATAGATAAACGCACCAAATACAAAAAGCCTCTACAAATAAGCATTAGTCCGAGGTTCACAGTACATCGTAGTATTGTGGAAGAAGCAAAATTAGAAAAGCTTTTTGATCGGATACTACTAGAGCTGTCTGCGAAAATGAAACGGCTTAGTATCGACAAAGTGGAGTTATCGTGCCTAAAAGCAATTATTCTTTTCAACTCCGATATTCGTGGTCTGAGGGACAGCGCGGCAGTTGCAATTTCAAACTCTCTAGTTACCATAAATGGGATTGAAACCAACTAAGCAGTAGTGTGTCAAATATTCCATACCTGGAGAACTTTTCTATGGAAACTTTATGGTCAATTAGTTCAAAGGCTTTCGTTTACATACATGATTGTGAAAATGGTCAAAAAAAGAATCGTCATGAAAATACTTAAATATGGATAATATTTTTAATAATAAGTATGCATACACGACAGATGGTAATAACTCTTCATAATAATTAGTGGCTTAATTCTAGATAATTCATAGTTGCTTCAACCCATGGTAGCAGAGTAACAATATTTGTGTAAACGGTAGGTAGGCCACGCCGACCGCATCCTTTTCCCCATGAAACTATTCCTATAACTTGTCCCCTTACTATAAAAGGACCACCAGAGTCTCCATGACAAGCATCTTTTCCATTACTCCCCGAGCAAAACACTACGTCTTTAATTTTCCTTTCACCAAAGACCTCTTTGCAAGCGTGTTGATTCCAAATTCTAATATTTGCATATTGAAGTACATGAGGTCGTTGGCCGCCCTCTTTAGTTAATCCCCATCCTGTCAGGGTACCTTCGCCCGAGTAAGGTATGACGAAATCCTTACGAGGCAACCCAATGGGTTGGATAAACTTGGAAAAAATCATACCTTTTACTTTCACAATTGCAATATCGTAGAGCCTTTTCTCATTTAGTAGCATTTCATATAAGTTGTGTTTAACGATTTCTTTGACAGGGTAAACATATCCTTCTCTATCATGTTTAGATGAACCGGCGCGCACCTTGTACCGTGTTTTGTCGTTTGACTTGAAGCAGTGAGCAGCTGAAATAATTAAATTTTGTCGTACAATCACTCCTCCACAAATGTGGTTCTCATTTTCAGATATTGCGACTTGATGTGGGAAATAAAGTATATTAGTATTTTTTCCATTTGTTATCTGTTTTTTTGAGAGCGACTTCGTTCCAGAAACGAGAACAAGCAAAAGGGAAGCCAAGAAAAAACGTAGCATCTTGGCAAGAACACTTTATGACTAACTGACTGCCAATATCAGCTTCATCTTTTATATGGACGATAAAGACGTGAATTGAATTGTGCAAATAGTTTTCCAGTGGGTGAAAATTTATCTAGCTGTTGTTCTGGAGTTCGTCAGACAAATGTGTATTCAACTGTTGTTCAAAGTCAAATGACTGTTGTAAAATCTGTTTCTACGTTTCTAACGTTATAGTGAGCCTTTGTAAATTAGTTGAGCTATGCATAGTTCATAGTTTAAAAATATGTTACTGGAACAGGAAGAATAAACAGTTCACTTTACCGGTAAAATTGTACACTACACGTGCTCTAATTTCATCGCACTAAAGTAGGATATTCAACTTTAATTACTACATACATATGTACATTACAGGCATCATAGCCCTTTTTTCAAAAAAAAAAGGGGAAAGGGGATTTGGTCGGGGGGAGAAAAAGGGGAAGCTAGGGGATTTTTTTGTGAATGAAAAATGGATTTAAAGAACAATTGATCTTCTAACGATGTACATTTTTACAATATACTTCTTTATTGTATCTACTACTCAATAGTACTGAGAATATTATGGAGTAAATATGAATGTTCATATTTCATTATATGAATTTCTTTTTCATTTCATTTTCAATAATCCCACTCTTTTTTCTTTCAAAAATCATTTTGCAGTTTTTCTACCTTTTTACGTGACTTCCTTTCTGTTTCGCTCAACTTATCTACTTTATCGAATAACTGGGCAATGATTTCGCGGTTATTTTTGTTTTTTTTCGCCAGTTCATCTTTTAAATGCTTTCGCATAGCGTCTAAATTATTTATATCTTCTTTATTTTTTGCTTTAACGTTTTTAAGCTCCTGTTGCAAATTATGCATAGATGCAACTGTTTTTTTGAATGCTTCATTTATTGCTCGTTCTTTTTCTATTTCCTCCTGCTCTTTCAATTTTTCTTTCTGTTTCTTTTCTTCTTCTCTACGAAGTGCATCTAAATAATTTTGATATGACCTATGCGCTGTTTGCACTAGATGGATCAGATCATTTGTGATGCGATTCAGAGTGAAGTCTGACTCATATTCGATTTCTGAAGTTTCCCTGCACTCAATATCAACACGAGGTTCATAACCTCGATATTCTATTATAAACTCGCGCTGTTCTTCGTCCCTGACGGAAAATGCAGTCCACGTTGAATTGCTTGGAGAGACATATATATGCCAGATATTTAGGTGATTGAGGAACTCGCGCGTAAATATTGAATTTAGAACGTTCCCCATTCCTCTCAAGAACACATGAATAACGCCATGAGACTTTTTGCAAGGATTGTCGAAGAATTCTTGTGGTCTGCGATACAATATGGCGCGCCCTCAAGCGGCTGGCACCGATGCTGCAGCGTAGTGAATATACCTAATTTACCGGCGATATCAAAAAGGGGAAAAGGGGCCACTTTTCCGAAAAACGTATGAAAAACGGGGAATCTATAAAAAAGGGGAAAAAAGGTGAAAAAAGGGGCCGCTATGATGCCTGACATTATAGCCCAAATTGACTGGGGGTCAAGTTTACCTTGCCGATTTTGCCCCAGTCATTTGTCCACCTAGAGAAATATACGTAAATAAAGTCCCAGATTCGGAAAAATTCCCTGAAAGCTGGATTTTAGTATGGACCATCATAATGTGGATTTAAACAAAATGTTAAAAATCCCTATCGATTCGAGTGCCGCTAAAAAATTAACTCGGGATAACAAGTCTTCTTTTGACATCTTGTTTAGAACCACAATTTCAAAATCTATTCCAAAACCAGCTTCCCGGGATCGGCACAAATCACAACATGGCTACTCAAGTTGTTGGAAGTCAATTTTTTTTTACAAATATTTATCTCGCGTTCTGTCCATCGGATCCATAAGGTCTATGTGAAAGTTGTAGAGAATTCAAATATGTACAAGATTGCATTTTTCCCGAAATCTCGCCCTTTTCGAGATATTCAAGGTCAAAGTTTGGTCCAATATACAATATGAAGCGAGATATTCCCAAAAACCCATTTTCTTTGGAACACATGCATATGCATATGAAAAAAAATGGCGGCGTCAAAGTGTTACCACAAAATTGATTTGCTACAATTCAAAAAAAAAATAGACCCCTTATCATGTCAGACGATAGGTAATGTAAGCGGATATACATACCAGTCATCTATAATTTTTACATAAGTCTACCATTCATTATTTTTTAGTGGACACAGATGCTGATGTATACTTTGTATGTAGAAACTCATTTATTAACTTTCTGTTGAATAAAATAAGAAAATATGAATTGAAAGCAGTATTATTTGTTTAGCTTATGCAGACATGCGAATATATATGTATGTATGTAGCAGTTTAAGTGTAGTTTAAATTTTTTTTTCAAATTTTTTTTTATAGTTTTAACTTGCGGTGGCCGAAAATATGTGATTCCTTGTTGTTGTTCGTAGGAACACTGCGGCACCTGCGCCCTCTCATTCATTTTTCGCCGCTGGCGAACCGCAGATAATCATAATGATGATAGACGACTGTTCGCTTATTAAGGTACTGCCTAACCACAGTTTCGGCACTGCATCGTCAATCGACTCTCGTTTGTACAAAATCTAAGTTAAACACATTTGTTACCCCACAACCATACAATCAAGACTGTGCGCCGGATAGCATAATAAAAAGAAACGATGCCCCAAGACGGCATTTAACTGACCTGGGTCAAAGTGCTTTTGATTGGCTCTTTACATATATGTATCTATGGGTACGTCTCCTGTATATCACTTCACCAAATTCTAATGTGAGCACACGACCAAGCCGGTTTGCTTTATTGTATTTGTCGCTCGCAGTCTTGTGAAGATTTCCCAAAAATTTAAAAGAATTTCTAGTATGTATCTTACTGACCCTTCTCACTGCAGTTCTTCTTTTGTCTCACAAAGCATATGGTCACCACTTTTTTTTTAAGAGGTTTGTACGCTTAGAGAATTTTTATTCGATGAATGCATTCATTGTACTTTCGCTTTAAAATGTTTATTCAGTGTTGATTTGAATTTCAATCAATGACAATGACGTGGTAGATCAAGAAATGCGTTAGTTAGTTATGTGTTTTGTTTATAGTGCTGACTGAAGAAAGTGAATGCAATTTTTGAAAATAACAAAAGGAAGCGTACATGTTAGTGACCGTAATTACCGAAACCTATTAATATTTTTTTTTCTATTTTATAAAGAATACACGTTATTGCCATAAAAGATTGTAATTTTGAAATGGTAATAAATATATAGTAAGTGTGATAATAACTATACGTGAATTTATTGAAACAAAAGTTTTCGATACTCTCTAATACATGCGATAAGGTTTAAATGGAACTATGTACATACATATGTCTGTATATCACAACGTTTCGGTATTCAGTACTCTGATACGATTCAGATCAAGCACAAACCTTTATGCACGTAGAAAAAGAAGTAATACTCATAGGGCCGGCCCTCTCATATGAGCAGACTGTGCACGGGCAGCCAATGGTGCAGTTTTTCTCAACCCTGCTGTTATTTCTTATTATTTATATCTTTATTTAGGAAATGCATTAAAAATAGCATTAGTAAAGATTTAAACGCCAAGGAACTTTATCAGGAGTTGTCAACACTTTCTCCTCTTGTAAATCGAAATACGTCTAGCTTGGATGTGTTTAGTTTTATTCATCATAATTACTATTTATCCAAATGTTGTGATATGTCTTAACTTTATTAATACTTTACCAGTAACTGTGGTATCTAGCAAGCGTAGTTTTTTTTAGCATTAACATTATTTAAATATTATCTCAGGCCAACGATGGTTCAAGATAGGCTTGTATAGGATTAGCTACATACCTTATCAATTGAAAAAGAATTTATTAGATAATTTGGAATACGATAACCTTATAGGAGAGTTCGCGAAAATAAAAGCTAGACGTATTAACTTTAAATCGTTTCACACCAACAATGAATTTTTAAGTCCTGGCAATGATACTAATAATTAGAGGAATAGGCCTATTGGGGAAACTTCTTTAAGAAACTGTATCGAATGGTAGACATCTATTTTTTGTACCTTTTATTTAAAAATTACTTCAGTAAATTTTTGTGTCGAAAATTGACGTAAGGGAAGCCGGGCACCTTAAGGATAAATTTCATTAATAAAATTTAAAGGAAATTCGTAAAACAAGTCGAAGTACTTTAATCCATAAGACCATTTATTATTTAACTATTCTACATAGTAATATAAAAAAAAACAAACAAAAAAGTTCTAGCTACGTGAGTAGATTTCTCATTATTATCGTTTTCTCCAGCGCAATTCAATTGACTAAATTTTGCAGATTTATGTTTTCTTAGATTACTTTACTTTCTTAGTTTCTTTCGTATTTTTAACGGTCTTTCGGCCAGTTTTGTTTGGTTTATGATTTTATTAGTGCATGATGATTGGAGTTATAGCTCCATTTTATATACGGGCATTATGGGCATGAGACATGTGTTGAATGCCTATGAATCAGCACAATGAACGATTTCCAGAGCTCGGGAAAAGCACCCCTCGCTAGAGATTGGTTGAAAACTGATTGAAAATTGACACCACAGAGTCCTACTGCACTGTTGCTGAGGAATAAGTTAGGTAGGCTGTCGACGCTTGCTATCTTTCTTGAGTTAAGGCACAGAAGTTCATTTCTTCTTCCACCTCCAACTTTGCACCTGATGAATCTAAAAATTTGAAAACCACACACCACCTCTGCCGCCTTGTTCAACGCCTTTATCGGAAATTCTTGTAAATCAAAAATAAACCTACCTATAACTCATTAATCCTCCCGTTTCTATGTGAATTTATTTTTCCATTTAAAATACTACTAAGTAGGGGAGACTGGGTACGGTTGTGCCACTTTTCATTTGATCGCCCATAATTTTGTTAGTATGCCAGTTAGCTGGCTCAAAGGTGTTTTTTATAGTAAAATGTACATTTGGCTACTGTATAAATACTAAAATGTGTCCCTAAGTACAATGGATTACCTCATAGGAGAAAATTTACAAAAAAGGAAAAAATGGCACAACCGACCCCACCCTGGAGTGCTTGCGGTCGGTAGTGCCAAGATTCAGAAATACACCAAAATGGTCTAAAATCATTTTTATTACAAGTAATATCTAATATATAATAATAATAATAAATAAAAGAAGCTAGTCTTCTTCAACAAAAATAAAGATCTGTATATATATCAACATACTTCAAATTAAATAAAAATACTTCCATTTCAGAGGTGAAAAGTAATGTAGGCCTCTGCTTGCCGTAAGGTCGCGCGATAGCTGACGCAATACTGTGACACACGTGGAGCCGGGCACGCCGCTTCTTTCTCCCCTTGCAACCACCTCGGTATTCCTAGTAGTTTTGCTAATATTACGACTGGCACAACCGTACCCTGGCACAACCGTACCCAGTCTACCCTACTACTCGGTCCACAAACTTGCATTAAAACCCTTAAATACCAATCAATCAAAATCCTTTGGTTTCCTCATCTTTAATTCTCAAATTTTGCGGACAGATTAGAAATTACTTAAAGCTCTTAAATATTTTTTTAACATTTATTATTTTTATTCTGCCATATTAGGGTCGTCGTCTTACATCAAATTTTTCAATCAGTGACCGCAAAAATCCCAAATAGGGATAGTATAATGAAAATTGGTAAAATCTTTAAATTTTGAGTCTTTCGAAGAGCTTACTTTTACTATCACTTTTTTGTAAAAATTAAACTAAATTATGAGCATAATTCAAAATTTCTATATGTCAGGTTGCATTTTAACATGGCTACAAGGTATGCTTTCTTTACAGATGTTGTCATTGCTTTAGATGAAATAACTAACTGATCAGCATTTGGGTAGAACACACGTTAAAAATGGATGCTAATGATTTAGAGCACATATGTGATCTGATGGGAACTTCACCTTCTGAGATAAAGACTGAAGTAGACCTTATTAACTCAAATATTAGTTTAATTGACGATGAAGTAGAAAATTCATCGTCTTACGAAGGAATTATAGATGCACTGCAATCAATCAACACCACAGCGGAAACTTTTAAAACAGAGGAATATCCAATAAACCATCCACTCAACGGCTCGAAGCACCTGTGCTCAATTTGCGGGGATCGTGCCAGCGGAAAACACTACGGTGTCCACAGTTGTGAGGGCTGTAAAGGATTTTTTAAAAGAACTGTTCGAAAAGACCTAACGTATACATGTCGTGAAAGTAAAGCATGTATAATCGACAAGCGGCAGCGAAATAGGTGTCAATACTGTAGGTACCAAAAGTGTTTGTACTGTGGAATGAAGCGAGAGGCTGTACAAGGCGAGCGCCAGAGGAGACCAAAAAATTCAAAGGGTGTTGAAATACCCTCAAGCACTTCAGCAGATCCTATTATTGGAGAATTTTTGGAAGCGGAGAACAAAAGCGATAGACAGTCTAACCTACATTCAATCCCTTACCTACGCATGGAAAGCAATTTATCAATGCCAATTGAGTACAAGATGCACATCCTGCATTTGTGCCAGGCAGTTAACAACCAACTTTACCAAATTCTGGAGTACTCTTTAAGAATTAACTTCTTCGCGCAGCTTCATAAAGATGACCAAGTTATGCTTCTGAAGTCTTGTTGGAATGAACTAGTGATTGCAGGCATCGCTTGGCGCAGTATGGAGTTCCTCAGCGTGGCGGAAGTAGTAGATAAACGCACCAAATACAAAAAGCCTCTACAAATAAGCATTAGTCCGAGGTTCACAGTACATCGTAGTATTGTGGAAGAAGCAAAATTAGAAAAGCTTTTTGATCGGATACTACTAGAGCTGTCTGCGAAAATGAAACGGCTTAGTATCGACAAAGTGGAGTTATCGTGCCTAAAAGCAATTATTCTTTTCAACTCTGATATTCGCGGTCTGAGGGACAGCGCGGCAGTTGCAATTTCAAGGGAGCGCATTTACCAAACTCTAAATACGTACTGTCAAGCACAACACCCAGACGATGAAGGCCGATTCGCGCAGTTGCTCTTACATCTTCCAACTGTGCGATCAATTAGCATTAAATGCGTAGAACATCTTCACTACTTCAAGCTAATTGGAGATAAACAACTTGGGGACCATTTTGTCGAAATGATAGAACTGGTGTCCTCCCTAAAATAATTGATGTAATATTTCTTTAATATGTATTTGTCTCTTTCTTCACCCGCCGTTACTGTGCGATGTTGATAACTTCTTACAGAAATTTACAAATGTTTATTATTTTGTGCGTGGACAAAACTTAACTTACTTTTTAACAAACACCTCGAGCTACAAAAACTACAGATTATTGTTCATATTTATTGAGGACTCTAAAAAAGGTGTTGATACTTTAGTACAATTTTTATTTTCTGTTTAAATTTGTAGGCAAATGCAGTTTTTTTTGCATCTTTCGCATTTACTTACTTTATTTGTTGTGCTGGGTTTCAAGTCATACTTCCTTATATTTTGAGAGGATTTTTTTTAACTTTTGAATATCAAATTGGGTCTCCTTGTCTTACCATCTATCGCTGCTCAATATGAATTTGATTATTTGACGTTGGTGACACTCCACTCTAGTTGGAAGCATCACACTAAAGCCCTTCCCTCCAAGCCGGTTCGGGGCAATATAGTCAGTTGGACAGGCCATCAATTCTTTAGGTAACAGGCCCATGAATCTGCTGTGACCGTAAGGCCTAACTTTACAGCATCCTCATTCTTGAAGCCTAACGGCACTACAGACCGCCAGGTACTTTATGTGGAGCGCAATGCGTAAGAGGTGCAGCATATTTAGGGAAATCTCCACACAATTAAATCTTTGTAGAAGAAAAATCTAAAAATATTTTATACAATTCTCCTGTTTTTACCACAGCAAAATCCTTCAGAGACCATATTGAAATCGCCCAACCACGGGAATCGAAGTCTTGCCATAAGATGACTCTTAAACATTATATTACTAATGTGAGCTTATTAGCCAGGCTACTACAAATCGGAAAACGTTACTAACATAAAACTGGATAACTGCGATTATAAAGGATATAGGCTTCTGTTTCCTTTTGCTATTTTTGCTAGAACAGTGACCGTTGAGTGCCGTGCATTTAGCAAACATGGTTTTTAAATTTCAAACCAGAACTATGTAGACAAATTCAAGTCTCGAATGCACTAGTTCAGCTCGGAAAAGGCACTGCGGCAATGAGGCAACGGATTAGGTTACCGACTCAATTTTTAATAATAGAGCGTAATTAGTATCCCTAATATGTTTTATCAATAAAAATTACCAGAAAACTCCTTGTCACTTTCAATAAACTCATCGAAATTCGAACACAAATCCCACAACAAAACTTAGCGCGCACGTCAAAGTACTCACTGAGTTGTGGTTATGTTTACGTTGTACACATGATTTTGACAGTTTATCGAACTGCATTACCATAAGCCCATCAACCGAGTTAAACCTCATTTCGCAAATTTACTTTTTTTGGAGCTGTAAAGTGTTTTATTTAGTATTTATACATTCAGACGCAAATAAAACTAATATCTTAAAAAGACTTCACTTCTTTTTGTTGGCGCCTTGAGCAAGCGGCCGGTTGCCTTGCGAAGACGCTCTGCCGGGAGCTCCGCCACCTCGGTTGGCGAATGTGTTCCTTCCACCAGCGCGGCCCCGTTGATTTTGGTTACCGCCACCACCACCGCCACCGCCAGGCCGACCCTTGTTCATCTCGGTTCTATTTCGTGATTTGACCTGGGCGTCTTCTTTCACCATGTCAATCACCTCGTCCGGTATCCTGAGGTATTTTATTGTACTGCCCCGAATGTAGCATTCCGGCATTCGCCAAAACCGGTCACCATCCTGCAAAGTTATTTGAATAGTTCACAGTGTACCTGGATAAGCACAAAACGGTCTACCTTGGATGTGCAGATTACGTCCCGCAGATTTATGTTCATCCAGGTGTCACAGCTTACCAAATGTCCGTTGTATGTTTCCCCATTTTTCAGCTCTACCAGCTAGAAAATTGAAAATATGATTTGGAAAGAGTAAATGGAATGCCGGTCTCTACTTACCATCGGATGGCTCTGCGCTGTTTTTAGTAAAGATAACGGAAGCTACAAGAAAGGGTTATGAATCTCCTACGATAATAGTCACTCCATTTTCAGTGGAATCTTACCATTTTCAAATAAATCCCGTGCTAATACGGCTTAACGTTTTGTTTTACACGGGTTGCCGGGAAATGTCAAATTATATGCCATCAAACGATTGCAATAAAAGCCGGCAGAGGTCACGATATGCACTAAGGCGGAGCTACACGCTCAATATTTATCGTGATCCGTGCAGTATCGTTATATTTATTGAACGTGTATAGCCCTAGTCTATTGACGGCTAGCGAAACCGATTACAGGATTTCTATAGATATCTTGAAATCTGAATCGCGATAAATATTGAGGTTTAGCGTCCGCTGAAGGATGAAAATACATTTTACAAATAATCACGTACGTTTGACTTCAAAGGCTTTGTAAACTATCGTAAATGGCCTACTGCAAGTAAATTGTATAAATGGGTGTCTCAATTTTATGTTTATCCGTAATCATATGTAATTGAAATTTGTAACAGATTTGTTTTAAAAAAAAAGCGCACCTGTATAAACTTAGGAAGATGAGTGGAGAATTTGGGACAGCTGTCAATTCCTAGGGCGTGTGGCAGGCCAAAAACAGAAGTTTTGATTGTGAAAGGTTTGATTGTCAAAGCACTAGAAATTCTTTGGAATTGTTTTCGCGTACATCTTCGATATTATTGCATTAAAATCCGTTCATCCCAATCCATATAATGGCCAGTTCTTCAAGGTTAGTATTTATAAATCGACAGAAACTCCGCAGCCTTCTTTTTGGTGCGATGTTCAAGCACGCCGAGACGTCAAAGAGGCTTCAGGAGTCCCAGTAACCTTTTGGGCTAACTGTAATTGCTGATTTTCCGCTTCTACCAAAATTCCAGGCCTGACGCTTCAAATAAGGTGTGCTGTTATGCGCACCCAGACGCCCCACTTATAGAGGACTATAGGGCTGGCGACATGATATGCTCAGAGTGTGGCCTTGTCGTGGGAGATCGGGTCATTGATGTGGGCTCCGAGTGGCGGACTTTTAGCAATGAGAAGAGCGGCGTGGATCCATCTCGTGTCGGTGGACCAGAAAATCCTCTACTTAGTGGCGGTGACTTGACCACAATTATTGGCCCTGGTACAGGAGCTGCTTCATTCGATTCGTTCGGGTCGCCCAAGTACCAAAACCGGAGGACTATGAGCAGCGCTGACAGAGCCTTGATTTCTGCTTTTAAGGAAATATCTACGATGGCAGATCGTATCAATTTGCCAAAAACAATAGTTGATCGCGCAAACAACTTGTTCAAACAGGTGGGATTTCTAACTTTGTGATTTAGATATATCGGTGTGTGGCAACCTTTGTATGTATAATATCAAGTAAGTAATCCTCGAAAATTACGTGGGAACTTAATCCTTTGATAAGGTGTCAGATTTCGGTGCGGGAACAACCTAATCTGCATTTGCCGTTAATGTGAGAATTTTGCGAGCAGGTGCACTTGTGCAGGTGTTTGCGGGATGACAATACAGTACTCACAAATTTTATCGTGATGTACTAGAACGAGGGTGTCATTTGGCCATTCGCTTATCGATATTCTCCCTAGTAGTTGCGATATTAGCCCCAATTGTATAAATCATTGGCGAGGAAACTAGCTTCATAGTAACATATCACATGCTGCGCTGATTCTCAGAAGACAATGAAATTGAGGTAGGCCTGTTATGATCTCTGTTAAAAGAAGCTTAGTGTTAATTGTCTGTTTCTCTGATTAGATTAGCTTGATAAAATTTTCCAGGGTGAAGATTTGTGGCCATCTTCATAAAAGGATCATAAAATAGATCTTGAGCATTCATTAGTTATAAACATTTCTACAAGCCGTGTCCATATACACAATTTCGAAAAAGTATAGTGTTCCACTCTACCTTAAGTTTAACTCTGAGGTCATCCAAATTTCGAACTGGATTCACTTTTAATTCATTTTCATTTCCCCGCATAAAGTCTCAATAGCGGACTAGTTAGGGCTATTTGCTGGTTAATTTAAAATCGAAATTTCTTTTGCGTATAACCAACTCTTAATGTTTTTAGCTATATGGCACAAAGCGCCATCTTGCTGGAATGTAAAATCTCCTTCCAACGATTGCAGCCTGCAAATAGAGGGAAATATCATCTAACATCTCCTGATATACATATCGTCGCTGCGCGTGCAAAACCGCGGAAGAGCAGTTTGTTAATACCGCGTATCGGCTTTTGTACGATTTTACAGGAGGTGAAAAAAACTGGATATATTGCTGCCAACTTCCGACACACAACTGTTCCGCGGTATTGTTTCAATGTCAAAATCCTTCCTTATTGGCTAATTGAAAATGTGTCAAATCTACTACCAGCCTACTACGCGTTAAGCATTCACTAGCGCGATGTTTCAAATTTGCGCCTTTTCCTGTTACGCGGTATTAACAAACTGCTCCTCCGCGGTTTTGCACGCGCAGCGACGATATGTCGACGTTAACTATTCCACTAATAAAGCGCAAATTGTCGACTCCTCGCACAGACACACATCGCAAGACCAGTAACGATGTTGGAAACTTCAATTTCCTTCTTCCAATGTAAATTAAATTCCTCTTACGTCTACGTGTTTTTGGGCAGAATATATAGCAACAATACAAGCATTGTAGGACGTTCACTACTTAAGTGAAGAAACAGTGTGATGAGAAAGAACCCCACAACTTTTTTTGCTTGTGCTACGTCTTTGACCACAAAAGAGTATTTATTATATAAATATCCAAAATTTAAAAAATCGAATAATGAAAGTATTTTATGAGTTTGTCATATATTTTTCATTACTAGATATGAAAAGGAAACATTTCAACGAATATAAGGTAGCCAAACCAAAACAGGACTGAAATAATTCATATTTGGTTAAATAGGAATATTAAATAATAGTAAATATTTTCTGTCCCAGGTCCACGATGGAAAAAACCTTAAGGGAAGGTCAAATGATGCCAAAGCCTCTGCATGTTTGTATATTGCCTGTCGTCAAGAAGGCGTTCCTCGCACATTTAAGGAAATTTGTGCAGTTAGCAAAATTAGTAAGAAGGAGATTGGACGTTGCTTTAAATTGACTCTCAAAGCCCTCGAGACTTCAGTAGACCTCATTACAACAGCTGATTTCATGTCTAGATTTTGCGCAAATTTGGGTAAGGTTCTTACAATTTCAAATGTTCAGTTGTTGAAACAATTGTTTTACAGATCTTCCAAATATGGTCCAAAGGGGAGCTACGCACATAGCTAAAAAGGCTGTTGAGATGGATATTGTGCCAGGAAGGTCACCCATTTCTGTTGCAGCAGCTGCCATTTACATGGCTTCACAGGTAAAGAGTGAAAATATGGAAATTTTATTTTTATTCAAACGAAATATCGTTTCAGGCTTCGGAGCATAAACGCAGCCAGAAAGAGATCGGTGACATAGCTGGAGTCGCCGATGTTACCATTCGACAGTCGTACAAGTTAATGTATCCGCATGCAAATAAGCTGTTCCCAGAGGACTTTAAATTTGCTACGCCTATTGAACAGTTGCCACCAATGTAGAGAAGAGCACTGGTATACCTCTCCGGGTGGCTGCCGTTTTACTTATTTAGTGTACAATTTTATATTTATAAGAACGCAAATAGTCCACTTTCCCACGGCACGAGGTACTCGTCAGTTTTGTACATTTTTAATTTGAACAAACCTATTTTGAAGGACAGTTGGTTATTAGCGTTTAGTTGACAACTGCACAGTTAGGGAGACAACAGAGCCCACGAGGCAGTTCGATCCTATTTTGTTTCAGTGTACATGTGATCTCTATTAATATAGCAGTACCAATCCTCGAGGCATGTATTAAGAGGACAACACTACGCTGAAGATATTTCGAGGGCTGTAACTTCGCCTTATATACATTGCAACGTGTTTCACTCGAAAGTTTTTTTAAAGATGTAAGATATTCGATAAGGAATAAAACGGAAGGTTTGATCTAATATTTTGTTTCTTTTCTTCCTAATTACTTGTTTCACTTTTAAGAAACTTATTTTTGTTTTTGAGTTTACAAAAGTGTGAGGCAACGTACATATGTTAAACAATTATTTTCTTCAAAACAAAGCGCCAGCATTCGGAGTACAAAATTTTCTATGCAGTAATTATCTGCAATCAAGTGTTTAGAATTACCAAAGAATATAAAGCTATTAAGAACGCGCAGTTAGAACAAATAACGAATCGAAAAATTTGCTCTAGGGTTCTGCATAGCTGTAGTAGTACAATGAATATACAAGCAGACGGGATCATATTCAGAAGCTACTCTTACATCGTAAGTGTGATGAGACATATATTTTTGTGCCTTCACCTTCACCTTGCGATGCGGTAACACCCAGAAAACGAACAGAAATTAATGCACGCAATGTTATTCGTATGGACTTATCCGTATGAGCGCTCGCCGGATCCAATTGTAGGAAGAGTGGGAAAATTACTTGAACTCTTAACTGAACTTGGAAGTTCGGAGAATTTTAATTCATAGATTAATTCCTGTTTTGTTGATGACGAGAGGTGCGCTCATTTTATTCTTCTACTGTTGCATGCGAATTACTTTGTGTTTGCCTTTCAGCGCGAAAGGGCGTACATTAAATTATTTTGGATTCTCGTACTTTTACTCATTCATTCATAGAATTCGGTGTGCCGGCAACCCAAAGGCAGATGGACCGACGCATGCTTGTTTTTAAGAATCATTTCCTCGCCCTGATACCCTTCTCTTCTATCGATCAGAAAACGTTTTTGAGCGGCAAATTAGGCTCATGAAACTTCTTTATGGTTATATGTTTTGATGTTACGGTGTAATTCCAAAGTCATTAGACTACCGAGGAAAACAACGTCAACACATTTTCTTTGGGCTAGCAGAGGTAAATCTGTATTTTGACATTAACTGCAGCCTTCTCATCGAGGAATGCATTTCTATGTGGAATAATTCAAAATTCAGGAACGAGTTAAGAAAAGAGTTTCGCCTATACAATCGGGTAGCATACACATTCCTTTAATCTAAAATTTGGTCTTATTAAATATCTTACTAGTAATGGTTTGTTTATTTTTGTCTCGTCAATTTTTTTTAAATAACTGACTACGACTATTGGTGAAAGTACCCTCAATGAAGAGCCACTCTGTCACTAAAGGGTCCTTATTATCCAATACAATTTAATTGTGGGGTCAGCATTTTGGGAATTGAGAGGCAAATTCCTCAAGAAATTGAGGGTTATATTTAAAAAATCCAACATCTAATAATTTTGATATATTTCCTTATACTGTATAATAGTTATGTACTCTTCTCATAAATGCTCACTAATCATAACCTCAGTGATTTTTTATAAATAGGTGTATTATTAAATGACAACATTAAATTGCAATTTAGGATTAAGATGATTTTGAATCTTCGTAATTTTATGATTTTTCCATATTTCTGCCGTGTCACAATGTTCTTGCGAATGTTACAGAACATATTTGCTCGCAATTATCCAAATTTCCTATAATATAATTTCTGACACTTGTTTTATATTCTTTTGGGTTATTTTGTTTTTTCTTAAGATTTTCTTAGATTGCTTATTTTTTTAAAAACATAATTAGGTGGGCACATGAAAACCAAAAAAAAAAAAAACATTTCGTCAAGAGAATTGTTTTATTTTATTTTTAATGAAAAAAGTGAAAGTTTCAAAAGGATGATATTTTGGTGTCTGAACTAATGAAACGGTTAACGTACAGCATTTATCCGAAAGCTAAACCTTCGATGAATGTTTTGTAAATTTTAGCAATATTTTTATCTAATTACAAAATAAGGAACTGTTGTGTATATTTTTATAAAATTTCTCTTATTTAGACTACCAAAAGAGAAATGTTCATAATATTCGTACGAGTATTTCATGGCAGTTGCTCCTTATTTAAAATTGTTTACTTTCACTTCTATACCTACTTATTTGATTTTGAAAACTTTTAATAAACACTACAATAATACTTGTAGTTCTCTAATAATATGATATAAAAATTTATCACCTGTGAACAAAAGCTTTTTCAAAATGCCTTTTTACAAATGATCTCAAAACGGCTCAATAACTTAGATCTAAATACAAGATAAAAATGTTTCTTGTTGCTTTCGGTCTCATTTAAAGGTATTGTCAAATTTTAATGTACATATTGTTGCTTTGGGAGTCGGCAGGTCTCTTTGTTGTTTACAAAAAGTGTAAAAATATCTGAAAAACATAACAAATGATTGAAAGAAATTTGATTAACAATTAGTTAGGTTTTGAGAGCCATCGTACTTCAAACCCTTATGACTGTTATCTACAGGGATTTCGTTAAAGGAAACTTTGATTTTGGAAATTATGTACATACAAATTATCCGTATGTATCATATGAATGATGATATAAAATATGCGTTTCAAGAAATGTCTCCACTTTGGTTTACCTAAATTCGTAAGGTGCGTAGCGAAGCTTGCCAATGAGCCGAAAATTGATAAATGTAAACGTGATTAGCCAAAAGGAGGAAAAACACCACGTAACGTCACAAGTGCAAGAATGCGATAAAGACTTTAAGCTCAAAGCTGCAATATACCATACATACATCTTTAACTTTTGAAATATGTATAGTAGGCTAGGTGGTCATCACATTAGGACCATATCATTTGTCGTGAAATGTGTTGTTATTTTTTATTGTATGGTGAGTTTCCGAGTTGTGAACCTTTCAAATAAAGATAGATAAAACAGCCTTTGTTCCTCATAGACCGAATGAAAAGTTTTGTCCTGACTATATCACAGAAACGACGAAACATCCACCTTCAGTAGTAATCTAGTCTGTTATTAGGGGGCAAGGGGTTGGACGTCTCTCTACAGAATGAGTGAGATGATGGAACAGGCTCAGTATAAAGATGTCTTGTGTCATCAATTACTGTCCTAAATGACGGATTAGTCGAGAAATGGGGATAAATTTATCTTCATGCAGGATGGGTTCCCATACCATACAACCACGAGCGTTATGGCTTATTTGAATAAAATTGAAGTCTTACTATTACCCAACTCGATTGAAAAAGAAAGAAACCGGGAAGGAAGTTCTAACTACAAAAATTATCTAACACAAAACAAAATTATAATCTGGCATCATGACCCAGAGTTGTTAAGAGCAATAAAAAAGAAACAATAACAAGCGTATAGAAGCCGTGACTGTTGATAGAGGTGGTTTCACCAAATACTGATATGAATTTATTAATTGTTTTTACAATTTCTCCGATCGGAGTCTGGTCAACGGTTTAGGCTAGGCAATCTGTAATTAGTCGCTAGAGAGTTAGAATTGTACAAGCAGTCGGCTATAAATTCCTGTCCAGCGAACACCGAGCATTTAATTTTTATACAGTGTTTTCCGCTCCTCCACTATACTATATATTTGACAATTATTTGCCTTTTGTATTATTTTAATTCAAGTATAACCAACGCAAGCTTTTAAAGCACGTTCTCTTACTATACTTAATTGCTTGAAAACATATTCAAATTCGAAAATTCCACAAATTATTATTATGTCCTAATGTGATGGCCATCCAGTATATGGGGGATAGGCACAGCAAATGCAGTGTCGCACTTTACTACATTATACCAATGCGTTTGTCTCTTTTTGTTTATATTATGTCATTCCAGGCAATTTACAGACTATGGATAATGTGTATGATGTGAATATAGGGTATGGTGGTCCAATGCGCAATGTGAAATAGCACAGCGTTGCATGATTTCTTCTTCTTCTTTTAACAATGGGTCACTACAGCGCGCTTATTATTTTTTCATGTTTGATAAACTAGTAATATTTGAAGTTGATTGTATTTCAGGATTTACTTTGGAGCTTCCTGTTCCATTTGATACAAAGTAAAGCAAAGTATTATTTTATGAATTTAATGGAATTTTAAAAATAGAAAAAAAAATTTCTTTCTGTGTCATATTATTTTCCTTAGAAAACTAATGTGATGAAAAGCTTGCATCGGAATCACTTATTGCTTGGACAACAGTGAAATCCTTGTTGACCTGTGGTGTGGCGTTATGTTGGTTATGTTGGCGTTTGTATCAACATTTAGCATATTAAAACGATGTATGTACATAAGTGAAGTGTTCAATGTTTTGTGACTTGGTTTATCATAAAAAGGGCTGTAAGTTGAAATGAAATGATCAGTTTAAAAATAATGAAAAAAAATTAAGATCACTGCACCGAACTCCCACGAAAAACTGAATTGAAGGCTATACTCATTATGGTGTCGAGGTAGATATCTTTAAACGATACAAACAAACATTTTACTTCTATCATGCACAGAAATCAGTCTTAATATTTTTTAAACTGAAATATTTTACAAGAGGCCTTGGTCAATGAAAATACTCAACTAGAACAAAAATAGTTGAAAAGAAAACACGAAAATAAAACAAGAGAACAACTAGAAACTATATTTAACCGAAAAGCCTAAAACAACACAACTGAAGTGGATCACAATAACGAAAAGAAATAGTTCCTAACACTGTTGACTAGTTCCGTTGAAGACTTGGATCTTGTCTGATGCTGCTTTTAGCAGTTGCCTTAACCTGCACTCCCCACATGATCCCCATTGCAGAATTTCTCCGCCATTAGAACTAAAATTTGCTCCAGCTTAGAATGTCTGTCCTCCGCAGCGGCCATAGCACCCTTACTTCCCCATAGAAATTTTATGTGGAACTCCGTCCTGCAAATCAGTCTGGTAAGCAATCTAGCAGTATTTTGTATGTTTACACGTTACCTGAAGGCGTCACTCAGAAGTTCATCTAGCCTAGCATTCGAGTCCTCCATCACGATCTGGGCATTTCGTCTATACATGGGCAGATTTCTGGTGAATCCTCTGCATGAATCGAGATGTGCGAACAGCGTGAACATCCCAAAGTCCTCGGCATTTGTTTCCCAGGAGCTGACACAAGATGCTGTAAGTGGAGAATGAGCGTTCATTGCTGCGTTGAGAACATCATCAATTCCTCTGTCTCTTAGGAGAATGTAGGGAAGCAAATGAGGAACTGTTGTATTTGGCGCTTGAGGATTTGAGCAATCGTTCATGGACTTCAACGTAGGCCGAAGTTTTGCTTCGAAGGTAAACGCGCTATCGGTGAATTTCTGCCGCAATATATGCCAAGTCTGCTCCAATTTTTGTATCTACATGAAAGAGAAGGAAGTTTAGCAGATAAGTCACGGAATCCTAAATACTACTTCAAAATAAGTTGATTTATAGTTTGGCTAGAAAACTTCACCCACGATTAAATAAACATCAAGTAATTGTGTTTACACTAATTTCAGTAAAGCATTTGACAAGCTTTCTGATAGAGTGCCGATTTTTAAACTTCGACGACTTGGCTTTTCCGAGGACATTCATTAGATTAAGTCATATCTTACCAATCGTTTCTTTAGAGTTAAGTTTTCTTTTTGCTTTTCTGGCCCTGTTTCGGTTCTCTCGGTAGTGCCACAAGGCAGCCATCTAGAGCCTCTGTTGTTTATTATTTTCCTTAACGACCTGTTTCTTTTAATTGAGAACTTGCATGTTTTGGCTTACGCTGACAACATACAAATTTTCCGAGTGACCGAGTTACTACAAATATACTTTGTCAGAATTCAGTTCAGAATTCTCGTAATTGTCCTGCTCTTCGTAGAATTGGATTCGCCAAGCGCTCATGCGGATAACCAAGAGCACATCAACGCATGCTCGGCATACCACAATGCATGCCTCCATAGGATTTATCAGCGACTTATTTTCAATCGGAAATTCAAGCTAATTCTTAATAATAACATAAATTTATTTCATTGCTAAGAATTATGTTCTGGTTTTCAAATTTATGAGCACTTATGGCGTTTAAAAACAATATGAAAGAAGGCTATCAATGATGATTTCGTCATCACTGTAGACAGTTTCGTAAAAATTAGAGAAGGTGAGCACATCTTTTTGAGTTGAAGTTGCATAGATTATAAATATTTTTAACGGTAGGGGGTCACTTCTTCCATTCCCTATTTTCTTCTAGTAAATTTTTCCATCACTGAATATTTGCCTTGTACGAAACGTCAAAAAATGAAAAATTTCCATACCATGGAATGGAAATTTCAGAATGGAAAAAACGTCCTACAATCATTTCTACCATAATTAGTTCACTTAAATGCCTCTGCACAACGAATATTTGGGAATCTAGGCAGGCCCCTATTTCGATATATGTATGAGCATATTTAAAATTCATATTTGTTTACCTGTGGCATACATAGGCCCAGCATTATTGCGCAGTACCCAAAAAGGTTACCTAATGCTGTTTTCGTATCTACAGCCACTTGAATCCATTTGTTAAGAGTTTCAGCACGTTCCAGGTCGCTTTGGCAAGTCAAAATAGTAACGACCACAAGCAACTTAAGGCATTGCGTTCTCTCGATTAGGTCACCTCTAAAGACTTGACCTTGGGGCAGAGTAATCAATTCCAGTCCACTAGTTTCTAGGATGTTGTCGCAAGGCTGATTATCAAAATTCCCTAAAATGAGCTTAATGTCTATTCGAGTTAGGTGTTGTGCCAGTATTCTTGGTCCAGTTTCAGCGAGCATCATTCTGAATGTATTAAGAGCGCTATTGTCCAAGGGTTTGTTTTCAACTGCGGGCAGTAGAAGTGTGTGGAAGTTCTCCAGGTCAAACATTGACACCTGTTGATTAATAAAAGAAACTTTTCACAACCTTGGGCTGAATAATTTTAAAATAGCTACACCTCTCAAAGAAAGCAAAATTAAGCTCTTTTTTCAATATTGTCATTTCTGAATTTACCTGTTCAATGATCGGAATGTCCATGCAGGCTAGCTCTTGTTCTGCAGCCAGCACATCGAAGTCACTGAAACTTTTAAGAGTTATGGAGGAGGAAGAGTTTGTGATAAAGCGCGGGTTCTTGATGACGACTCCTCGGTGTTGTGCTGTTTCTTGTGGATCACCAGTTGCAGAACTTTGAGCTGAATCGCCTGAACCATTGCCAGAGTCTGAGCCACTTGCGTGATAAGAAGCAATTCGATTTATTGGATGTTGATCAAGTGGTAGTTCTTTAATGAATTCTCGTTTAGCATTAGAGGGATTTCGAGTGGGTTTGGGAGGAGGACTTGGTGCTTTTTCTTCACATTCTAAGAAATGATTCTGTTCTAAGCATGGGCTTAACGAAGTATCACTAGCGTCTCGGTTAAGGCTTGAATTTCGAGATGTAGTCAGCCGCAAATTCGCCGACGTGATCCGTGGTAAGGAATGTGAGGTAAATTTGAGATTGCTTGCCGGATCACCTGCTGACCGGGTCATCATTTGGGAGGTTCCGTTATGATTAATAATTACTCCATCTGCACTAGTCGATTTTTCTTCAGTTGAACGAATCATTAAATCCCGGTTACTTCCATTCTGCTGTACTTGCTGGATAACTCCATCTGCACTGCAACATTTTTCTGTCGGTATAAGTCGCCTAGCCTCTGAGATATGTCCTGGAAGACACGTTTCGGGATTCTGTATGACTCCATCTGCACTACAGTATTTCTCCACGCTGTGTACACTTGAGGACAAGGGACCTTGCACCGGTGTGAGAGATTGAGATCTTTGCTTTTTCGAAGGTAGTCGAGGCGGTGTTTCGCGTTTCGTTCTTGGAGGAGACGACATAGGGCTTCGATAGCTATTATAGTTACCTTGCTGGTTGTAGGGATTAAAGCGTAATCCTGCATTAGCTAATGAGGGCGAATTTAAAGGGCTCACACCCCTTACGCCCGTCATCATTTGTGTGTGGAACTGATTACCAATGAACTTGTTTCCATAGAACGAGAGCGGATATGTCCTGTTGCAGGGGTATTGTATTCTAGCACCCGAAGCAACTGAGATAGGCTTTCCTGATCCAACGTAAAACGTAATAAGGTCTGGGACTGTATCATAAGCGTCATCTTCGAATTGATATTGAACGCGTTCATACACTGTTTCTGGTTGGATGAGAATCTAGATGAGTGAAAGATAAAGTATAATTAATTTACAATGCTTTTTGTTACGGTATAGGGGACTACTTGGTATTAAAGTAATTATAGGATGAGTAATCATAACTGGTTAGCTACATCACTCTCACACTTTCATAACATAAAAGCTTTAAGATCTTTCAAAAATTAGTAAATGTGAAGAATTACATTGTCCAAACTGTATTTTGTTTCTGCCTTTTACATCAAAGCCTCTTGACCCTGACTTACAAATTGAGCTTATAAAGTGATGATGTAAAGCTAACCGTACATACGGACATAACCACTTTGTAGTTCTAGTTTTCAATTGATGTATGGGTCGAAATGACTGACAACATTAATTATCCCAATTAACAAGTTAATTTTATTATGGGAATAAGTCAGAAGCTGAATGTTGCGGTTGGAATAGTTTAAATGTTACGGCCACATAACGCAGGTACTACAGAACAGAAAGGCAAAAAACGTCAAAATTTTGTGATTCAGCTCCCTGACAATAGACCCTCTCCCATACAATTTTTAGCTTGTTTTGGCGTCCCCTATCATCTCTTTCCCGGTTGACCACTGGAATTGACACACCCTGTATACTGAGGGAGTTGTATACCGCTGTCGTTACTCATGGAGGGGATTCCTTAGCTTAAGACTAGCAACAATTACTATTAACCTGAAACTTTGTGCATGTATAAAGGTCAAGTAACAATGGAATACTATACATATATTCAATACCGTTTTAAATCCAATATGGCGGATTACCTTTTTCGTCACAACTATCTTGATATGGGTATCAAATGAAAGGGTTTGATGATAAAACACGATGAACTATGTAACATCATTTTGAACCTAATATGGCGGACGCCTCAAGATGGCGGATTACCCTTTACTTCACATGCTGTGGGTAGCAAATGAACGGGTACAACAAGTAGAACGCGATTAGCTACATAAACCAATTTTGACATTTTCACAAATTCATCATTTTCTGTGGGTACTCCTTATCACACATTGGTACTCCTATAATAGAATTTAATACCAGACAATTCGCTATAACGGTTCTTCATATTTTTTTATGAAACCATAAACATTTCGAAGCGAGGATTCATGTGAGGAACCTTTAAAAACAAAAATTAGCCGAATCTATGCAAAATCACATACCCCATTCAGTTTTAAAAACAAAACCCATAACCACGCCATAATTTGGCTTCAAACAAGCGAAGTAGAAGGAGAGCATTTTACTTTTTATTGTCAATAACTTTAAAACTCCAATTCATACCAGGAAGATGTCGGTTGTAAAATAAAGTAAGACATAATTTTTTCCAAAGTACCCATCATCCGTATGAGCAGTATTCTGAATAGGTGAAAATTACCTTAAGAAATCTCTTTCGGTCGGTTGAGAGACTGGCAGGAAGAAATTATTCGGATTTAATAGAGCGATTAACCTAACACTTTCCAATTTCATCCTTGCTCAAATAGTCCATTTCTAAAAATAGTTTCCGCAAGGAGTGGTATTTGCACCTCAGACGGGAGCGCAGACAATTCCCTAGGGCAAACACCAAGTCGGTAATCTCAGACTTGAAAGCTTTCTTGACGGTGCACATTTAACATAAACGTGAAAGCAGAGGAGCCGCTTAGCACAGGAAAGTAACTTGAAGATTCTTTTTAGAATGTTTATCGAGGAGGATAAGATGCATTCACAAGCGGGAGCTCTAGCTCCAGGCTTTGACTACTCGAGAAAGGCGATCGATATTGCCTCCAGAGATTTCTCGGCCGTAACTATGTGATGTAAGCTAATTGCTCAGACAGTCCACTGACTGGTGTGGCTGCCGCAGAGCAATTTATTTTCTGGCAGGTACTTGCAAGAAAGGATCTCGTTAACGCTTTCTAATATTGATTTCAAATTACCTTGTTTATAACAAAATGCAGAACGGAGTTCTTGCTACGGCACGTGAGCACGTAGTTACCGGGCTGCGACGCACAGTCTCTTATCAGAAAATCTCCTTCCTTTTGTACAATCTCCTCAGCACGTTGTCGTGGTATACTCCCATGGTACCAGGCATGTGAACGAAGATCCCTGGAGTCTAAACTCAATTCCCAGTCCAATGCCTTTTTCAGTGCTATTGCTTCTTGTGCCTCTGACGAAGAGGGATCCATGTCCACAAGGTCACCACAGCTCTTACTTTGCTTGGATCCTGCCACATTCAGCACTTCATAACTGAAAATGAAAAATCATGCAAAATTATTCAACGAATTTTAAATTTACGAAATGCAATTAAAGCTCAGAGGATTTTGGGCTGCGAATTCGTGGAATCTATTAAAATCAGATTTGAAAATAAATTTGCATAGAACAAAAAGCATTGTGCTGCACTCAGCTCTCATCTCAAATGAGTCATTCATAAATTCCTTTAATTCCCATCCTGAGACCTGGTTATCTGGGCCTCATTGCAATGCTAAATTTTAAAGGATCCAGAAACCGTTATAAGTGGGAGAAGGGTGTGTTGAAAGCGATTTATAGGACTACCTCAAGCGAATCGTACGTGCATATGCAAATGAGAGCACTTCTGCTACGTGAAAAATCAAAACACAACGCAAGGACTATATTCTCGGAATTGCACACCACGGGCTCTTTCTCAAGGAATCACAAGGCATGGGAATGGAAAAATTTGTTCGACATGTTTTTCATCGTTAAACGAAAACTGGTTTTCTAAGTGAACGAAGTATCAATAAATAACAGGGAAGTCTTGATTTATTGAGTTTACTGAACCCTCCTCGGGCTTGCAGTATGTACGGTGCAAATCGAATGCAGCAATGCACTTTGCTGTTTTGCATTTGTGCGAGGTACGCTTCGACATCGCATCGACGCTGTGAATACGGAAGCACATTAGGTACTATGCCACTTTACAAAGTTGTTTTATGAATTTACGGTTTGCTGACAAAGAGAGCTTTAATAGGTGAGTTATGGCCGAAGATCCCATTTGCTGAGCTGCACTGCGGACTGTTTATGGTCGACACCAGAATCATAAAGCTGAGCGAAACCAAATGATGTAGGAACTGCAAACATTTCTAGCTTTGTGGCTTATTAAATTATTGCCGGTCATTTCCTTCTAATTTGTTTATTTCTATTTTTTTAGTTTCTCGTATCTTATATGCACCATAGACGGATAAGATAAGTCGGAAAAATTAATGAACTTATCGGAAAAAATTCATTCAATAAAATTTGTTTCACTAAAGGATGTCACTAAGTTGTTTTCCCTTTCAAAAGAGGTCGGCGTATATTGAGGGTAAAGGGACCAAAGCTACACACAAAATCAAATCTCATTAAATTCTCTACACACAATTTTATATGCACCTACATATTTTTCCTCAGATTTGTATTTCTTGTCAAAAATTGAACAAACAGGCAGGTTTTTTTTTGGAATTGATTTAAAAATTCTCTTTCGAATCATGTGTTACATGTCTTCATATGAAAAGCCATTCTGCTTTCTCTCCATTTTTTGCATTTTTGCTTGTCTTTTAATTGTTTCATGATTTCTTTGTTTCCAGATTTTCTATTTTACTATTTCAAATTAAAAAAAAACTTAAAATGGAGTGTAAATAGAATCGCCGCCAAAGGGTGCACTCCGGACAACGTTCCAACGTCTGAATGATTGCTTAGAATATCTTGTTTACTTAGTTTTAATAGAACCTCAAAAATAAGGAAAACCCATGTTTTTTTGCACTTTGAGGTTAGGATATCTCAAAATAGTAATTTACTCTATAATTCTGTGGCCGGATTCGGATTTAGCACCGAAAAATATGTCGGAAATGAATATTCTTGTTTCTGTTTGTTGTTTTCTTTCTTATCTTGTAGGTGTGTGTATAATTATAGTTTAGAGTTGGGCAAAAAATTAACAGATTTATATTTTTAACGGAAACTTTAAGGGCACCCGGTGGTCTAAAATTTTCAAAAAATCGATTTTTTTTAAATATTTCGAAAGTGTGGTCTTTCGAGAATATACTGTTAAATTTTTGTAATGATATTGACAGTATTTTAGGTTCTACAGCCTTTTCAGCAGGTAGCGAACGGTTGATCTGCCTATGAATGGAAACATACTAAAAACTTTAAACACATTTATCCCGAAACCACGCTTTTCTGCACGGCGGGATAAAAAAACAAAAAAACTATTCATCCGAATCATCCTAAATTTTAATATGTTATTCAGTACACTAGTAGCTATGGCCGGGACCACCAAACATTTTTTATTCCAATAACTTCTTATTTTTTACGTAGAAAACCCAATGAAAAATAGTCTGTTTTCGATATTCAAATTTCAAAACGCGCTATTTTTGTCAAAATAATTTGTTTTCCATTTTTTGTTGGTTCCGGCGATAGCTACATTCATATAGATTAATAATTTCCTCACATTTTATTTTTGAAATAAGTGACAGAGCTAAAACTTCACCCGCCGCCCAGGTTCATTTTTTTGAGGGGGTCATCTTCAGCGCCATTATTTAAATAATCACAATTTTTGTTTTAATTATAAAAATATTTTTGTATGCCTGTTGAGTATTATAATGTACCTACAAAGTTTAAATATCGTTGTTCATTATTTTCACCTTCAAAAAAAAATTTTAAAAATCCCTTAAATTCAAGGGTGCACTTAAATGTCAGTTTTATTTTTCCTGTGTAATATATATTAGACATTCTATTGCATTTTCGCTAATTTTTGGGCATATACCAAAAACTAATGCGGCTTACACCTAAAAAACAATGATTTTTAATTGTATGAGTTTCTAATGTATGTTAGAAATCCACACGAACGAAATCGTGGCCAAAATCTATTAGGGAAACCATACCAAGGATTTTATTGAATTTATTCGGTAATTGCTGGTTGTACCTTGAAAAATCAACTCTATGAATCATAAATACACATAGGTACATATGTATAAGGAAAATCGGAAATGCATACACCAACTGGCTTAAATTTACCAACTCCATCACGCAGAACACTGTAAATATTTTGGTTAATTATTTAAGAGTTAATTACCTCTGTGGCAGTGTGCAAGGGTAAGAAAGACTAATGCAATAAAAGGCAACAAACTCCTTTCCTGTTTGGGAATGCTGCACCAGCGGCTTTAGTTAGTGTAAATAAAACCCTGTTAACACATTTTCGCTATTAAAATACTTAAGCTGCAGAGTTCACGCCATAAACACGACGACGGGTCTGTTTTGTAATCTATGGCGTTACTTACAGAACTTCGGGCAACTTGTGACTTTGGAATTACCAAAATTCCATAAAAATCTGGCTCCGTTCCAAGGCACGTTATAGCGCGGGATACAGTCTTCCCCTCGAATAAAAGGGAAAAGCAAGGAAATATAATAAAAAAAAAAACTCTTCCCTTTTTGTATTAATTTTTAGGCCGTGCATGGGGTGCACCAGGCGTCCGCCGTCCGCCATCTCAGCACAGCGCAATGAATAGGGGGAGGGAGGTTCAATCCATTTGGCAAGACAACCCTTGGTGCAGTCATCTGGCCGGATGGTTCAGATTTCAATCAGAACAACTTACGCCGTCGGAAACAGACCTTTGGTAGTCAAAAGAAGGAAAAGTTAATGAAAATGGAAAAGTACAGCGCAAAAGGTTGAGGGAGGTTAGGGCGCATTATTACAATCCTTATAGAAGGTCTGAAGAGAAGACACGGCTTCGACCCTTATTGATTAATAAGGTGGTACCTCTCCAGCTTATTTGTAACAAGAAACCCAAACAAATTGAGCAAACTTATTTATCTGTTTATCTGTTGTTAGTAAATGCGGCATAAGCTAACCTCCTGGTGTATGCGAAGTCCCTACAGTAGTTTATGCCTGCACAGGGATTCGGAATCGAATTTCCGTCGGTAGACGGATTAAAATGCGATGTTCAATGAGTCAGTGATCGCCACGAGTGTTTCATTGAAACTACTTTTGAGGGTACGTCTGGTCTGTTCGATTGGTAAAAGTGTTGCTCGTTTAGACTTAAGCCCTCTTCTGTCTGATCCAAATTCCTGCTTCTACATTAGGACTCCCACATCCCAAGTTCCAGTTGGATACGGCTTTGATGTCGACTCACGACTGCATGCAAACCCTGTTTCGTACACCCTCCGCGTTATCCGGACGAGTGTTATCAAGAGTGCCCAAACCCATGCACACGTACCACACCACCGTTTAATGCTTGCATTTTGGTCCCAAGGATTATGAATTAATATTCCACTCATAATTTGATTTATGAACCACGAGGGTGAATACAGCGAGGAAAGCGTACGAGAATAATAGACTGGGATTTTTAGGGAAGGACGCCAGAGGACGTACCGAGGGAAAGGAAAGCGCTGATTTCCTCTTTTGTTTGGAATACGTACATAGAAGCGAACTGCCATGACATTCATAAAATTATCTGGCTCTGGTTATTGTTTCTACTTCATCTATCGCTGAAAGAGTTGTGCTATACGACTATATAAGCCGTTGTTTGGATCCATAATTGTGTGAATTACGATGGGGCGGTGCCATTGTTATGGGCGCATAAAGGGCAATTTGACTAATGTCGATCATTACTGAATTGCTTCTTTGAAGAAAATATCACTGCAATGTATGTACATATGTAAGTGAGGCTTTACGTAGACTTAAGGTTGTGACGAAATCGGAAAATAGAAGAAAGGGCGAAAATCGCTTACAGCTAGTGGTGAATGAACGCAAATAAAAAACAAGTTATTTGTAACTTAGATTGATATATGGTAATTAACTGCGTTAAGGGGCGTATCCATCACGTCCTCTGGTGTATTTGCGAAATAGTTTATGCTTTTGTACTAGTAAGAAATGTTTATACATATTTGCACAATAGCTTAACACTTCATCACTAACATAAAGACATAAAATTATATACTCGTACATCGTACATGAAAATCGTTCCATGGGAAACAAATGTATCATTAAAATGATGCCCGTGTCTCCAAGTTCGATGAAATTAAAATATGTTATACATAAATGAGGTCATATATGTATATAAGAATATATAAGGAATTTTATATATGTATATAAGCCGCTGAAACCTATTGGAAGATGCAATTTCGGGAAACAAAAAATTGTTTGCACACACCAAATTACTTGTATGTATATCTTTTCGTATTGGT
Source organism: Neoitamus cyanurus (assembly GCA_947538895.1). Classification (NCBI taxonomy): domain Eukaryota; kingdom Metazoa; phylum Arthropoda; class Insecta; order Diptera; family Asilidae; genus Neoitamus; species Neoitamus cyanurus. The sequence goes on from OX384544.1 coordinate 17,230,770, forward strand.
TTCCGCACCATAATGTCCAAACCAAAAGTAGGAATGACGTCCTTTATGTCATATTTCAATTTTATGGTAATCGGAGGAGGAGGACCGTTTCAACCCTTATAACTTTTTCTAGGGAGATCATTTTGCGCCTATAATAAAAAAAACGCTCTGTTTAAGAAAAATTATCCAACGTCATTGGACCACTTTTGCCCGTTTCGGTTTAAGTCCGATACGGGGACAAGCTTCTTTATTCCAAATTCATTAGCTAGAATCATAATTGTGAAATAGCTGTATTAAACATAACGACGGCTTTACTATTGACTATTCTAAATTGTAGAGTAAACTGTCCAATCGGACGTAGTCAATAGTTGTGTTCTTTTGTGAACCTGATTATTCTGCCACAAACATACTTTGAAGAGAACAAAATTGCTCTGCTCATTGAAGGCGCTAAATTCAATTTGTAAAAATTTGTTGTCTGTTTTAATAACAGTATCAGCTAACACATGTATTTTTGATAAATTTAATTATAGGGATTTGTTACTCTACAGGTTCCTCCTTGGACAAAATGAAATATTTATTGCCCTCTCACCAAAGGCTTCTTTCAAATAATAATAAAACGGTCCAACACACGGACAATTCTCTTAATGTGAGCATTTATTCTACTTCGGATGTATTACATGTTGTTTCAACAGGATGGCTGCCACACCGCTCGTGAAAAAATTTTTTTTTTTTCAAATCCTAGAAGTACTTTACTACGAGTATTGTGCCCTGCCCTTACACAAAAAGGGGAACTTTGGAACGTTGGATAACTTTTATAAATTTTCCCATTTCGCAATGTCAACTTTACCAAACGATTTTAAGGGACCTAGAAATAAAAAATAATAATTATTTTCCTTGCGTTTTCTGATTGTTAGTAGGTTTAAAACTCAATCTTGGAAATATCATGCCGATACCTGTAAATAGTTTCAGAGTTACGAAGCGTTTAATCGCCCGCTACCCTTTAGCGCTCTTAATCATTCTCTGCAGTAGAATTTGTCCTCAAACTTTAAACGCATTTTGCTCAGAACACTGTTTTATGTATATTTCTTGAGAACTGGTTGACGGTTTTTCTTAAAATTTTGTACAGTTACGTGTTAAACATTAACATATGATTTTATTTTTAAAAACAGACAAAAATTGTTTACACAAACGACGAGAATAAGCAATTTTTTCGTAAAGTGTCCAAAGGTTTACATAACATCATTTTTTTTTAAAGAACATTCTTCAGAAACCAAGACCGTCTCTTATGATTTTAACTTTTAAAAACCCTTAAAAAACTGCAGATGCAATCACGTATTGCATGCTTAATTTCCAAGAGATGTATATCCAATTGGTGTAAATTTTGTTTAAAATATTTGTAATGGAAATAAAACTATCATTAATCTAACAAAATGTTTTATAATACTTGTCTTTCACCATTCCTGAGAAAACTCGTTTCAAAGTTCGAACTTTTTTTATTCGTCTAGGTGTATGTTGCCTCTTAAAGTACTGAATATAAATTGTACGCATTAACCGAAAAATCACCATAATTTCTGAATATATAAAGTGCAAATAGTATTCGTCATTGTTGTGTTTATCATAGCTCAAAAGTTACCATGCAGATTTACATATGTATAATTTGGATCATCCGATAGCAGTTCTTAGAGATGGTTATATGCTATTTCAAACAACTACAAAATTTTATAAATTAATAATCAGAACTTTATAGAATTTCTATGAAAATACGCATTTAGGTGTTTTCGGGGTCGCTTTCCATAATATAACACAAAATCTTTAGAACTAATGATGGCATACTGTTCAAAAGCCAACTTTGAAAACAAATTAATTGTTCCATCCATCAGTGGCCATAAAACTTGAAAATGTCTGGTTGTCTGTGTAATATCTTGAACTCGTATCTTCAATATAAGTATATATAAAGAAATACATATATGAATCCAGTATACTTTTATCGTAACCGCAATCATTAAGAAAACCGATGGCTTCCCTACATTTACATAGGTGACGATGCGAATACGAATAAAGATTCCATTAAAGATTGTGGGATGCTTCTTGAGGAGCTTCGCAGTATTCCCCTAAATAATCAGTGTTTTTCCAAAGAATCCCTAAAAAGTACATTTTAATTTCTTCGTGAGTCGTACATTTCATCAGTAGCTGGCGAATTTGAACGTCCTTGACTTCCTAAAGAAGCTTCCCCAGCAGCCCACGTATGGTTCCATTAAACATACGATACCACCGCACAGTATCTGTACACTGTACACCCGCACGAAACATTTTATCAGGATACTTGAGATTCTCTGCGAAACTCAATTTCCTTCAAAAAATCAACGACCTCGAAAATCCAATTAATTTCCCTTTCATGGCGATATTAGCCCCGCTCCGTTTTGACATGTGCTCTAACTAAAGGCAAAGTGAACATTAAATTATGCAAACCCTTACTGCTTGTTTTACACTTACAGGTATTTGGTAACTTCTGGCATGTTCGGGGACAAAGTCCTGCTGCTTAGTAGATCCAGCGTGTTTAAATATACCTGAGAAAGGCACAAACCAGATAATCCAAAGGATTTCGCGTGAAGGGTCAAATTTATTTATTTACTTAGGGCATCGGCAGATTGAATCCAGTCTAGGGTCAAAGGACCAGATGGTTCTGGAAAACCACCGAGGGTTAAACAATCTCAATTTATGGTCACCATGTTCCTGGGCTTGTTGGATAACATTTCCTTTCGCTCTCCAATATGTATGTATGATTATTTAGCAGACCCAAAACGGGGCTAAGTGTATCATGACGTGAAAGGAATACTCACGAGCTTATACAGAAACATCCCCTTTAAATGGTCCGAGTAAAAAATGTCCTTTAACAACTCCACGAGACCCGGGGCTGTTTCTTCGTCTGGTTCATTTTTCTTTTCGTTTATTTCAGCTTCAATGCTTAAGAGATATGTTTTCCGCAAGGAACTCATGCAGAAATTTCATCATTTCATCCTCAGACTATTAACCCTGGTGTTTTCATCCCCCTATGCATGTAGAAGTACCTCCTTTTATCTAGATATGCAGAATTGCAGTTAGGGATGATTTCATACATTTGTACATCTTCAAGCTACCCCGTGCATAGACGTTCTGATTTTTTTTGCACTGGTAATTTTTTTGCACTAGCAATAAGATGGAGGAGATCAAATATCTCCTCGTAATTATATATACAGAAGCACCTACACTTGAATGGTTATGGACATACATATGAATGCCTTTTTATGCATGGAATCGAATTACAAATTCAATTTCCTCTCGTGAAGTAGTTGATTGCTACCATTCCGGAAGATGGGCTCGCATAAAATCAATAATCAATTAATTAAGCGATTCAATTTGAAATAGCCCATAACTGCCCCAGGTGTATCACTGCTTCTACATGGGGCTCAATTTACCCCAGGCCTCCCCCTGTTAATTATTAATTAAACATGTTTGCTTGCTTGTTTATTCATTTGGCTCAATGACATCACGGGTTATTCCCGTGGCGTATCAATGCCTAACTAACCGCTAAATTTTATGCTGTGTGTTAGGGATGGATGCCAGTGTTGTAAGGAGATTGAATTAACCATTGTTTGTGTAGGTTGTGACAGAAATCCATTATTTGACATCCTTATAGGTTTACAATAAATTAATATTAATCAAGTATTGTTACTAATATTTATTTAAAGGTGAATATACTATGTACCTTTTTTTTGCACTATCTACAATGGTTGATGTCTTAATTGGTCTTTTCATTAAAGTTTCTATAAAAATCTATTGTTAGGGTTCTCGCTACTAGTCGTATATTCGTTTAATTCAATAATTGTACACAAGTTTTTTATCTTATTTAGTACATGTATCATCAGTATAACGGAAAGACAAAAACCCCAAAGATAGCCCCAAAGGAAGAAATCTAAAGGAATTAAATTGCGCGATCTCGGTGGTCAGTCTCAAATCTCTCGTGCAGATTGTCCATCGTGGCATGCGCTGTGGGGCACGTAGCGCTGTCCTGTTGGAACCACATGTCGTCGGTATCAATATCATCCAATTTATTCCATAAGAAGTTGCTTATCATCGATCTGTAGCGCTCGTCACTAAAAATGATTTTGATGATCAACGTTTCTAATTTTGATAATAAAATTTGATGATATGCACACGTTCTTCAACGCTATAACCTTCCATGCTGATTTGCTACACACTACTGAACAATTTACAACAGATTTGACTGTTTTCCTCATTTATTAGAAATCATTTGACGGCTTCTATATACGTAAATTATTAAGGGATATCAAACTTATTTCAACCACGACATTGAACATAGTCCATATTTAAAACGTGGAATGTTACAGCCTTTTCAAGTACTCCAAAAGGCGTATTTTAATTGGATGGCTTGCAGTGTCATCAAGAGTTATTCTCCGCTATGAATTGAAAGGAATTCTTGGAGCTCTAAGTGGCCTTTACAGAGCAGGCTAGGCTGCTAAAATATTTATAAGATCATAAGATGATGCTCATCTCCTTTAAAATACGCTTTTATGTTTGAAGTATTTTCCATGGACTTTCATGGCGTGGCAAAGATGAACAGATAGATAACATCGGTCTGTCGGGTTCAATTTTAAGAGAACAAAATTTCCACCCTATCTTTTCGTCTTTGTGGACCTTTCGAGGCGAAAGCGTGTTTAGAACCATCTGTTAAAACATTCAATTAGTGGAAGTATGTATCCTCGAGGAAACCAATTTATGGCATCCACTTAGTCATGCAAGCGAAGACATCGCCTTCAATTAATTGCTCAACTTTCAATTGCGGGATGTAAACTGGAGCCATTTCAGCGAACGGGTGCGGTGCGGGTCTGCTGGAAAAGTGTAGCTCCCTGTCACTTCGCCCACATGCACATCTTGTCTCTCAGGGCTCTTTAATTAAATAATCCTCAAGTGGTTGCCTGGCTGGCTCTTGAACTCTCCTTGCCTGATTGAATTACAAAAGGAATTTCCTCAGTGAGGCATAACATACAATTACAACAATCGCCGTCTCATTGTACGAAGTACGACCTCGACACACACCCTGTGCCGGATTTTTACCACATGATTGTGTGAAATGCAACTGAGACTGAGGGAGGTCCAGCCCGCAGCAGCTGATATATTCTTAATATGCAGAGCGTTCGTATGCCCTGCAATTAGAATGTTTTGGAGTCAAATTAATTTTCCCATTTTGTATTTCATTAGTCTTGTGGTGGGTTTCCAGAAACATTCAATTTCTAACAAGTTCGCGTGCCAGCCGATTCAAGCCGTCACGCAAATTTCGCATGACTCAGGCCGACATAACTCAGCCCATCCTCCAAGGCGTTCCAAAATAAAAATACAAATCGCTAAGTAGAATAAAATACTCCAAGGTGGCTGTCCCGAAAGCAACAACTTAATTTCAAGTTTGGCTTGCATGCGGTGTCGTTCATGGGTTTCCTGGCAAATATTTTACCTACACCATCCAGGAAGATGACTAAGCATGCTGCACGTGCACAAAGTCGTAATCATAAACTCGATGCCAGGGGAGCTCTCCCTCATCTGGCTCATAAGTACCAGGCTCTTGTAATGTTTCAAAACTTCCTTGAGATTTTGACAAAAATGGTGGTACTTGCAACTAAAGGGCGTCGTCACCCACAGAACACAATGCCGCACACGCTCCCTGCAGTATGCATCCTCATTAAGAGCTTTTGAAGGGATAATACAATGCAAGTTGCGGGGATCCCGTTTCTAAATATTGGAGAGGTGCTTCTGCAACCCCAAGGCAGCTTTGATTTCGCTTAAGGACACTCTTTTCTTGAGATTAATAGGACAGGCCCGCGGCTCCCAGCGGTTTTTAATAATTTCTCCCTCTGTGACCGGGTATTCAATATTTTACATTTTGAAGATATTTTTGAGCCCCTTTCATGCTCGATGATAAAATTTTGTTCGATTTCATGCGCCGGGCGGGGGATTAGAAAGAAATCGTGTTTTTTCTTCTGCTCTTAAGCCTCCTTCGTATTCTGGTGCTGTCTGGACCTACCCGACAGCCGGGATTTTGTTTGGTCATAAAAGAGAAAACCCGACAACGCGTATAATTTTAATCTGAAGTGAAATAACCCATGTCAGTTTGATCGATTAACGGATGTGGCAATAACAACAACTCTGGTTAAGTCGATTTTAATCTTCACAGATTCAGTTTTAAAAAAGCTGCTAAAAGTCGAGAATCGTATTCTTGGAAATTTCTTGCGAAAAATATTTTTGCTTATTGGTTTTCATAAAAGACAAACACAATGCCGTAAGAGTGGCCAATTATTTCACTTCGGTTTCAAACTCGACAAGCAGATTTTCTTATAAGTATATGGTGACCAGAAAATATTGTATCAGTGTTCTGGACAACTCTAATAATATCCCAAGTTCATGTCTACTCAATCTGACAACATAACCCTCACTTCACACATCGACCTAGTGGTCAGAGTTCTCATTATTCTCATCTCACGTTGCCGTAAGAGTGAACCATATTATTTGGGAGTGAGTATAGAAATTATTGTGACCAACATTTAATCAATTGTAATTAGTCTTACAATTACAATTGATTAATTGTTAATTGCTGTTACAATTAAAATACTAAAAATTAAATGTGCTGCTGGGCGTGACTTGCGTGAGGAACATTAAAACTGAAGAGATTAGTGATCTCCGAAACTGTAAAGCCTACAAACTTTAAATTTAGAAGGTAGGTTTCTTAAATGACGTAAGAAAGAAAGAGGAAAGAAATAAGGGATAAAAGTTAGTATGGAAGTTTCGTACGCTAGCCTAATAACTCGGGAACCAATGATCCGGTTCATATGTGCTTTGATAATAGATATGTATGTTCTTTAGCTGCTTATCTCACACTCACATTACATGCCACATAACATGTAGCGCGATCATATTGTGGGTGTGGAGTAAGTATTCCCGAAAATAATTTTCTGATGTCTATTTTGAAGACAAACATTATTTAATGATTTTTATTTTTGATTTTTTTAAATATAAATCAAGAAATTGAAAATACAATATTACAACAAATTATTCAGTAACTCAAAATAATTCTCGAAAATGTTCTAAAAATATAATTATTGCCGAACTCTGAATTATAAATGCATACATGCTTTTAAACGACTTGCACTAGAAGAATTTAATCGTTAATACAATTAAAAATTGAAAAAATTAATTGCAAGTGAAGATTGAATTTTTAGTTTTGATTAAATTAATTGCAAGCGACAATTCAGTGATTTAATTGCAATTAAATTTAATTGCAAACTATAATTAATCTTTAGTTCAATTAAATTAATTCCAATTAATTTTTCAATCAATTGATTGGTTGATTGAAAAATTAGTTGACTAATGCCTCAACGCAGCGACATCAAACTATAACGCCCAAAAACTACTACTGTGGAAGTCGCGTATGACTTTGACCAAGATACCGGCAATATAATATTAATATCACGTAGTTATAAAAGGACGTACTTAGTATGGTAAAAAACCTAATTGTGTGTATGCATTCTTTTAATTACTAGCTTGCCAGAGATACGTAATAATACCATAAATTTGATCCACTTAATCATTATTACATGTCATGTCACATCTCATAAAAGATGAGCCATAAACGATGAGAATCACTCACCATCGATAGCGAGAGGTATCGGGCAATGATTAAAGATTTTTCGTGGTCCTGTTTACTTGATATGAACTTCCAAAATAAGTTCTTTCAACAAGACGGCGCTACGTGTCACACAAGTGGCGCTTTGATGCTTGAACGCATGATTTCACAAATCGGTGACGTTTATTGGTCGCCAGGATCGTGTGTTTTAAGTTTAAGATAGGGGATCAATTTAGTTTTTCAATGGTTTTATTGTGTACGATATTCTGTATGGGTCAAATTTAATGATTGAAATTTGACCTACTTTCCGTTATCCTATTGAACTGAAATTTAACATTGAAAAAGTATTATTTTCTACTTTTCATTGCTTTTAAGGTTTTTTTAAATTTATTTTTATCTGTGCGTACAAGATACAGCTTTGTGAGTTTTTGGAATTTTGGCCTAGAAGTCGCCGTTACTGAAATATTCCATTTCGTTCTATAACTGCTCCGTTTCACTTTCAACCTTGCCTACTTTCTGTGGAGTGAATAGTGCTAATAAGAGCAATTTTCGCAGCAATAAAGGCACTAACATTTTCGATTTAATCAAAATCGCACCCAATATTTCTACGAAGTAGATAGCAAGGCTCGGGAGGGTTCATAACAAGTTGCAGGTGGGTATTTACTACGCGAATCATATAAGGGGGTGTTTTCCAGCAGCGAAAGGAGCAGAGTTGCAGGATCTTCACTGTGGAGGGAACTGCTGCAGACGTAAAAACGCCCATTGCATGTTCGAGAACAATAAACACTTTAGTGGGTTATTTTGAAGGAAAGATAATGGGCAGGAAAAAAATATATCCAAAGCGCGACAGTGGTAAAATTTGAACAAAACAGAACAGAGGAAGAGCCACGAGCCACCCACAAGGGCTGTGGGGCACTCAAAAGCGCAACTTGTTCAGTCTGTCGAGTTGTCAATGCACAAAGCCATCAGGGCGGGGAAGCAAAACAACGGCAATAGCACCCACCTTACGACTAGCTTTGTTTTCCTTATACTCTAGCAGCATCACTTGAAAAGCACTTCAATTTCGTAAAATATCCTTCTTGATAGCGAAGGGGTGTACGGCACAGCACCGCTCCCGGAATTTGCCCTAAACGGCGATCCAAGAAGTAGTAGATGGCAGTTGGAAATCCAGACGGAGTTCTGTGTACGCTTTCGTTTATTTATTTACCACTCACACTTGGCCGCCCCGCGTTGGCCTGAGTAGGGAAACACAAACACTACAAGTCCTTTCTCCCAAGTCCCAACTAAGGCATAGTACGAAATCAGGAACACGGAGGAGAAGCGTCCTTTGTGAATACACCGCCGAGCTGCAGCCCTTTGAGCGATCGTCGCGGCTGCTTTAATCGATGAGCAAACAATTACAAGTCGGGCTAGAAAAGATTAGCTGCGCCTCCTTGGAAGGACGAAACGCGGGGTCGTTAAGCGTGAAAAATAGCTCCTGTTTGCCCGGAACACACACTGTCGCGGAATAATTCACTACACTGAAAAACGACACTTTTATAGTACGCCCATTTTTTTTTTGCGATTACAGAATTTGCACAAAACGAGTCCTTCCGACGAAAAAAGGAAACAAATCAAGGCGCCGCGGGGCATACACCCATTATAATTAAGGACCAACCTCACTCATTACGGCACCGGAGCTGCAGAAAAGCGAAACGAGGGCAGAGCCGCGCGGCAAGCAATGCAGAAAGATTATGAGGTGCTTCACACGGTCAAAGGATGGCGCTCGGCGGCCGAGAAAAGTAACCAGAAGGGCTAAAAGGAGTTAGAAGGCCAAACCTGCGCTGCCCGAAACACACGTCACGCAGTTGAGGAGCTCCCGAACCGTATAATTTCCAATCGAGCAACCCGTTCAAGAACAGAGGATTTCTCCAGACCAGACCACCAAACCAAACACCGGCAGGGCAGGCCGCTTTTCGCTGCGCGAGGGTACAGAGAGAGCTTCTCTCGCCGAGAGACCTAGCGAGAATGCCCCAGAACCGTTTCAAACTCAAATTCTACGGGCACCGCGCCGCGGGCGAAGCGCGCAAGAAGCACCACAGATACACATGTGAACCCGTCGAGTGGCCTTAGCGTAACATTGAAAATCTTACCCCTTACAGCGGAGTCGCGGTAGTAAAATGTCAGGAAAGGTTCGGCGTGGAAGAGAGGACGGACGTTCATTGTGATAAGCAGCTTCCTTCGGTGCAAACCCTGAACTCGGGAATGCGATAGCACGGAAAATTTAGATAGATTCCAATGTAGCCAGAAAATGAAATCCAAAATATTTTCTGATAACTCATAATTGCATTGCATGAGGTCGAAATAGAAATTTATGAGGTGAGAAAACAATCTCGGTGAGTAACAGTGGTATTTAAAAAAATGATTGTTCATGTTTTTTTTATTTATAGTTTTAACATTGCAGTTAAAATGACTAAGAATGTTTTAAAATCAGTTGGACACTAAGAAAGTAGATATGTAAGTGTAAATAAAATAAGGAGTATAGTAAGTACATATAAAAGCGGTATTGTTCAAAGATCACTTACAATTAAATATACAATTGTAGGCGCAGCTTTTTCGAACTCGATTGATTGTGTGTACATATAAGAGGGCAGAAACACCATAAAATGAAAGGATAGTGTATTTTCAGGTAAAAAGGTATAAAAGTGTAAAAGTTGTTGAAGTGTAAAAGTTGTTGAAGTGTAAAAGTGCTTATTGTGAATTAGTCGTGCTGTTGTGAATATCAATTTAAAAAAATTGTTTTACTGTGGTTCATATTTCAAGGATTTTTCCAAAATTATTACTATTCGAATTATTATTATTTCGAAAGGAATCATATCAGCAAAAGGTGCACCAAGGGGGCATCAAGCTATTTGGTATAGAATGCATATAATTTACTCTCGTCTTCTCATGATCTCAGACAGTCAGCCCTCCATAACATACACCGATAAACTACATAAGGTTATTCTCACAGAAAGAAGTGACTGGGAAGAGGCTTACCGAACTACCATTTCTCTGTGACCAAATCCGTTTGGTATAGCGGATGCCTCGGATAAACTGCGAAGGAAGAAAATTGAATTTTTAATTCAAAAATTAAAATTTGAATCTATCCGCTTGGTGTATCTGCCTGGTACAGGTACATTCTCTTAATCGTACAAAATAAAATAAAATAAATTGGTCGCCTTGTAAATTTGTAAAACCAAGCAGCCCTATTATCAAACAAATTCAAATTCTATTATATGTATAACTAGCTTGCCCGGACCCGGTGTTTCCCGGGATACTATTAAATTTGTATTTAATTTTGCAACGCCTCCCTACTGCACCACCGCCTCTCCTATGTGACCTAGCGTTTTCCTATTTGCGTTTTGCACATGTTTTAGATATTTTCCAACAGTATTATTAAATTAAGTTTTCTTCATTTTACACCACCTCCTTATTGCACCCCTCTCCTATATCTCCCAGCGGGGTGGGGGTGGTCTCATATTTGGAAATTTGAATAGCAGATTCGAAATCAGTGATCCCGAAAATACCCTAGTGCGGATTTTCAGGGAAATCCGTTGAAGTTTAACTTTTCGGTCGCCATATTGATCCAACATCTTGATTTCAAAAATTTTGATGGCAGATTCAAAATCAGTGACCCCAAAAACCCAAACCAAAAACAAAAGTTTGTTGAAGTTTAACTTTTTCAGTCGCCATATTGGATCCGACATTTTGAATTCCAAAATTTTGAATGCAAGCTCGAGATCTGCGACCCCGAAAATCTCCAATTGCCTTTTTCATAAAGATTCCTTGAAGTTGGAAAATTCCCTTCCTATACAAAACGGAAATTTCGATTACTTCAATTTTACGGCTTTTTCTTTGGGGTTTCCCGAATTTTCTTTTTTTTTAAACCTACCCTGTATTATAGCGAACAGGAAAACAAACACTCAACCCGCAAAATACCAGCCGGAAGGAATTTCCCAGAACTCAAATGTACCCCGATTGTTCGATGTCAGAGGGTAAAGGCTGAATCCGATAGCATTTCTGAGAATCCAGCAGATTCGAACTGGGGAGCCACGAGTTGAATGTACGTTGATATTTCAACACTAGAAGACTGGAAACTGATAGATGGCTACCAAGATGGAACTGGCGGTTATACCCACGAGACCATCGAAAATGCATCGTACCTATGATGCCCGAAAAGAAGGGATACCAATTGTGTTGGTTTTGTGGTTGGAATTTTGTTTTACTTGTTTTTATTGTATTCAATATGGACCAAGATCGTGCGATTTAATGCCTTTAGACTTCTTCATTTGGGGCTATCTTAAATCACAGGTGTATGGAAAGTCAACACAACGAACGCCATCCAGCAAATTGAGCCAGATTTGTGCGACAAAGTCATCGAAAATTGGACCTCCCGAATACGTGCCACCCAGCAAAGCCACGGTGGACATTTGAACGACGTTATATTCCATACTATGTCATAATGTCATAAAATAGTCTTTCAAATAAAATAAAAATGGAGTAGATGTCTTACACACAACTTGTTTTATCTACATTTAAAAGTCGAGCGTCCTTATTGAAGGTCTTTTAATTGTTTAAATAAATTGAATTGAATGAAGACTCCTGGGTAATCTTTAAGTTACCGCTGCACATTCCTTCACCATATGCAGTTGAACAAATCAACAACTCTTGTGAGTTTTCCGACTTGCTGAATTTGCACCATTCTCCACTGTTGGGAGCTTATACTCGTACATCGATACTTCAAACGGAAATTCTTGGCATAAACATATGAGGCACCCTAATTGATGAGAAAAACATTCAGAATAAACGTGCTAATTTTGTCAGATAGCAAACATATGTGCAAAATGAGGTAGCAATCGTTTGGGTCCCAGGCCACAGCGGCATTATCGGCAACGAAACTGCTGTTATGTTAACCAGATGTGGGGCAAGGTCACGCATGATAGCCCCATAACCATGCGCAGGGCTAGCATCTGCTTTGTGTGATTGTGCTCGATATATACTGTGAGAAACCAAACTTTTGGGGAACACATAATACGAACATCAAACGAGCTGGTAAAACTGACGATACTCCAACGACAACGTGGTATAAGTGCAAGGCTTCGTAGCCAACTGACAAATTTGCATTTACATATTGTGTGTACACAGTATTGAGATGACGTCCGCCGTCGGAATAGGATCTATTCTATTTTCACCGTCGGACGCGTCTCTCCATGGAAGATGTTACTCTGACCTTGGCCTAATAAACGTCGACAAAGATGCTACAAACGCTTGGCTCAATGGGGTGATCTGTTCCCCAGACATGATCAGGTTTGCAATGTTATACACCACGAACTATTAATTAAACACAAATTCACATCCACATACACTCCATACTACAAAATGTACACCAGACACAGTAAGAGAGAACACAACACACAAAATTTATATTCACCGATCTACTATAACAGATCGGGTAATACATCACAAGAGACCAGACATCACACTAATTTTTTATAAACAAAATAAAACTACATACATCATCGACATTGCAATAGCAAACACACACAATATACAGAATACACATAGGGAGAAAATCACCAAATTCACAGATTTAGCACACGAAGTACGAAGGCTGTGGAGGATGGACAAAGTGGTAATACATAGTACCGTTAATTATGTCCTCCCCAATCGTACCCAATACATTTATTTTATTAGATTTAGGAAATCGTATGTATAGGAGCAAATACCTACAAGTCAAAAACATAAAACAACTAAAGATGAAACTTAAATGAAAACCCACCAAAACTCCTGATTTCACAAGAATCACCCAACTCCAGAGTTTCAGTAATTGAAATATATCGATCTTAACACAGAGAAATATTGAATAGTGCGCAGTGTCGAACGAGCGGGGAACAAGAGTCCCTAACTGTCCTACAGGAACAGGACACCCGGCGACGAGTGCCGTGTGCTATTTAATTTCTGAACTTGGGGTTACTTACATCGAGCAGTCCTCGGCATGTTTGGTGCTGTTGCTCCTCCTGTCCATATTTCTGGCATCCTTGCAGATTTGCTTTCTATCGCTGTCGACTGCCACACTGTGTCGCTGCGAGGCGTATTTCATTGTGCCGCGAAGGCTGTTTGTGGTCAGGCCTAGAAATAATAAGGGGTGAATTCATTATTACAATCTTACTCGAGCACTTTCCATTTATAAAAAGCAGAGTGAGGGGAGGGCCTGGCCACAGCAAGGAGGAAAGGCTGATGAACTTTCCCTAAACATCAGGCATTCAGGCCAGCCAGCAAAACACCTATTGCGCAGGTGGGGGTGGTAATTATATAGGATCACCTGAGACACAGCAGAAGTATTTCAGGCTCGGCACTATACGGCGGGCGTGTTTTTTATGCTTCTCCATAATCACGGGTAGCCACTCTTGCGCGACTCCTGAGAAAGCAAAAGGAAAGCCAGCGGGATATAATTTACGCAGGAAAATATTTAACTTGCACTTTCGCTGAGAGATTTTCCGTACTGAATGGTTGCCTTGCCGGTAACCTGCTTGGCGATAATAAGTGATGAGCGCTTCTTATTAGCACGACTTCGTGGACTCGTGAACACTAATTAAAACGAAGAAAAGGCTCCCGGGCATTTTTCTCTGGCTGTTGCTCGTTGCAAGCGGGTCGTCAAGAATGGAACATTCTTTTTATAGTTGATGGCTCTTAATTTCTAAAGTTATCTAGGTTGGTTTACGTTATGTGAGGGCCTTTCTAGAAAGAAGTAGCGATCTTCTCGGGGTACATAAAAATTATGTTAATTAACAGAATTGGTTGAAGATGGCTTGACGTTGTTTCATGTTACTTGAGCACTTTAGAGGTCCTTGCGGCTTTTAATAATCTTATTTTAGTTTAAAAGAGGAGGTGAGGTTGTTCTTGGCAGTACTCTGTATACAGAGCTTCATTGGTGCTTGAAATGCTATTGTAAGATATCTGATACAAGTACACTTCTAACTATTTGTTACACGAGTACATACGTTTAAGGTAAAATACCTATAAAAATAGTCAATAGAGGTGGGTTTAATAATTAAAAGAATTACAACAAAAATATAGAAAATCTCTCTCTCTTATCCAAAAAAAATGGACACCACAAAATTTTACTGAATCCAGAAATTCAAATGTTCATCCGTCCTCCTTATCTATACCTTGGCATGGATGTTTGAAAGGGAGTGTTTGACCTGATTTTGTTACATTTGCATTTGCAAAGGGTTATCAGTCAAAGCGATTTCAGTGCAATTCTAAAATTAAGTAGGAAAGTAACAAGAAAACGAAGGAAATTTAAACGACAGTCCATGAAGCTCTAGGCTACCATACCTTAAGAAATCGTAGAATAATGTTTGTGGAGGTTACTACATCTGCCCAGTCATCATCAGGTAAACTACAACTTACTTATCACAAGTACATTCACGTACTTGAGTGTCCCTTATCTGGTGTAGAAATATATACATACATATATTTATATATAAATACACATAGTGTCTTAAAAGTTCTAACTAGGGTTTATCGCATCAACCGTTTGGGAGTTACAGGGTGATTAATAAATTCAATATTCATATAATGATTTTATATTTATCCTTTCATCTACCAACCGCAGCGACATCAAACTAACGCCAAACAACTACTATCTTAATGCCCTTACCAGAAAAGATACCAATGGTTATATACCTTCACCGCTGCAGGTACAGTGACTTGCGAAACTGAAAAAAATACTCTAAAATTTCCTGCAATTTACGTTACTCCCAGATTTTCTCCGAAATTCAAGTAATGACATGTTGCACCTCATTTAATAAAAATAAAAAGAAGTGTATTAATCACATGCAATTACATTCTGATTTTGATAATAAAATTTAAATATTTGCACACATTTGCACAGATGTTTCTTTAACAACATGGCCCCCATAACATAAAAAATTTCGAACGTCCCTGGAAAACCCTTTATATAGAATAGTTCAACACACTAATAATTATTTTGAAGTAAGTTTTTGCCCTACTCCGGATATCGGACACAGGATAAAGAACACAGCTAATGATATTTAGGACTATATGTACATACTACGGTCCCTTGTAGTTTAAAGTCAAGGCTATACTCACCGGTAAACCTCGCTTATTTGCTAAGATGGGTTAAATAAATTATTATTTACTCCAATTTTTTTAATCTAATTTTCATACTTTTCCTCGCTTAGCTTGCAATGTAAATATCTGTTCGTACATTTTTCATTAGTATTCTCTAAAAATTAACATGTGTAAAATGTTTCCAAGCCCTGATGTTGAACTTTTCCATATTAAGCTTGATAGACTCACCTGGTTTCATGACTTTACGGTATTTATCCCGAAGCGCAACCAAACTGGTAACAATCCGTGCTCTGTGAGCGGAGTTCTTCACCCCCAAGTTTTTAATTTCGCTTTCGGAAAGCTCAAGCAACTTCTCCACTCCGGAAAAATCTTGGAAACAATCTGAAAATTGCAGAAATAGAAAAAGTAGAGTGAGTAATCAGAAGGGATATGTTTGCCTGGATTACCTTCGTACTCCTTCAGATCGAGAAATGCCAGCCACTGGGATATATCGAGATGCGGTTGAGACGACATTGCTGCGGGCGACATCTTCTTCCTGAACGTAGAGTATCTAAAATTCCATGTGATACCTGGAAGGAGGAAAACAAACTTTAACGAGTTTTGCCTGGCTTTGCAAGACGCAAACTAACTGAAATCAGCGAGCGAAAATCAATCGCATAACAACCTGAATACAATGTGCCCCTTATCCCTGCAAGATACGCAGATTATCGCTCTATTCACTGAGCTGATAACGAAAATGGTTTTCTCGGCTTCAGCACGCAAACCGAGTTCTCGATTTTGGGACATAGATATGCGTGTGGGTCGCTGATAACACAGCACAGGCAATATTGGACATCCCCAAGCATAATGCGGAGCCCTCGGGAGACTTGTCCCAGTCGAGATCAATATTTTAAACAAGATAAAGCAGGGAAGGGTCGTGGTTTTTCAGCTGATTTATGACTGACGAATGTGTCAGGGTTTGACCTGCACAAGAAGGGGTTGACTAACTACTTAAACAGGGCCCAGCGGTCAGTGGTTTATGACATACCGGCTGACCCACATTACCTATCGGTTACATAGAGATAAGGACTCCGTGCAGCTACACTACAGCCAAGGGGCTTGCCGGATTGCCGGATTGGCAGAAAGAGGTGTTTCCAGGTCGCTTTGAGGGGAAGGAATTTTGATTTTGAATGTTAACTTCATTTGTGATACATATACGTACATATGACAGTTATTTTCTATTATATGGCAAAATCTCGGCTACCATAGAGACAACTATGAAAACACAAACATTTTACATTGGATGCAACAAAGCTTAAATACAGTTTAGGTGAGTTGCAATTTTCTGTATTTTTAGGATTACTGTATTTTAGGAGTTCTGTATTTATTAACCCACGACAATTGAAAATCGAGACAGGTTTTTCAGAGTCAATTCTACTTAATGCAGAGGTGAGCAAAGTCTGCAATTGACATTTTTTTAGTACTGCACCATAGCTTAAAATTAACCGCTTCAATTACTTAGGGAAATATATCATAGAAAGATTTTTAAAGATAATAATATACAGGGTGTTCAGAGGTGGGAGGGAAATAATGCAGGAGGTGAAAGGTCAGGCCGAGGCAAGCAAAAAATCGTATGGGTGGGGGGGGGGGGTGTCACCTCGCACCGTTCGGCAGTTACAGGGTGATTCGTAAATCAGGATGTTGCCTTATATGGGAACCGCTATTGTATTTTTATTTTTTTTTCTACGCATCGCAGCGACCCCAAACCGGTCTCAACAAATCACTATTCTGAAACCCTTTCCAAAAAGGTCAACACCGCCCCCCTACCCCCAACCCCTTGGCCACAATCACCTCTGGAAGTTGAAAAATTGAATTTTATTTCACGATTTTGCATCTTTCGCCCCACTTTTCTCCTCAATTCACGTTATTAACATACCTACTTTTTATTGTTTTTAAGTTTCCTATCTAATTACCTTTCAAAAAAGGTACAACATGCACAGGTAGAAAAAGGATACAAACATTTATTTACAAAAATCCTTTTATAAAATATTAGGATAATTCGAATTTTTAAGAAATTATACTTAAATTAACTAAAAAATAAATTTTGTTTACTTAAAAACTAATTACAATTAAAACTTATGTGCTACAAAAGATGTTCGAAATGTTCTCCGCCAGTCTCGATGCATGTAAGTAGCCTTTTTATGATTCCGCGTTTGAGATCTATGGTAGCCAGTCTCTCCCGTATTTTTGTCGCTGCAGTCCCAATCCTGGTAACTAATTCTTCTCTGGTGTTGATTGGTTGTGAGTAAACATCATCTTTCATCATTCCCCATAAGAAAAAGTCCAGTGGATTAAGGTCCGGTGATCTAGCAGGCCGGTCCACCTCGTCCAATCCAGCGCTCTGGGTAATGTTCATTCAACTTTGCCCTAACAATGTTCGCAGTATGCGCAGGTGCTCCCTCGTGCTGTAAATACATTGCGCTTCTGGTGGCCAAGGGGATATCCTCTAACAGATCCGGAAGGGTATTCTCCAAAAAGTCCGAATATAGCTGACTATTCAGCACTTGAGGCAAGATGAAGGGTCCTATCAACTGGTTGCCGATGATGCCAGCCCAGACATTGGCACTAAATCTTTGCTGGAAGGACCGACACCTTGTCCTATGTGGGTTCACATCTGACCAGGTATGGAGGTTGTGGAAGTTTGTGATGCCATCCCGGGTGAATTGCGTTTCATCCGTCCACAGAATTCGGTCTATAAACCTTCTGTTTTCGATGTCAGACTCGAGCAGCCAAGTGCAGAACTGCAATCGTCTTTCGGAATCTCCTTGATGTAGTGCTTGGACCGGGGTATAGTGGTAAGGATGTAGTCCCTCTCGGTTCACAATGGTCCACACTCTCCCTACAGACAATCCTAACCGTCGTGCGACCTGTCTGATGCTTATTTCAGGGCTGTTCCTGACAATGCTGAGAATTTGTTGGTCGGTTTCCGCTGAATCGGCCGAAGTTCCTGATCGCGCTTCTGCTCTAGGGGTGGTCACACTTCCGGTTTCTTTTAACCTCCTGAAAGTCCTTGAAAATACCCTTCTATCGGGTACACGCCGATTCGGGAATCTCCTTTGGTATTCCCGTAAGGCCTCACTATCATTTCCGTCTACTAAACCGTACACGTAAATTATGTCGGCATACTCTTCAACAGTGAATTCTGCCATTTTGTCTTAATGTTTTGTGTTAAACACCCGTTCTTATCAATTTCCTCTTCAACTATGGTCAGTGTCCTTTCAAACCTACCCATTTTTATACCATAATTCATAGGAGGTATTAGACACGGAGCGTCAGGATACTTAGAAGTCAATACTGGATATCATAAACTAATAACGCCATTTAACGAGATTCCATTTAGTATTTTATAACAGTTTTTCTGAAATAATAAAACTTTATTACCTGTGTTTCCTAAATAAACATTTCCGAACTTGCTGTCATTAAAATTCTTTACTTAACAACTTTTTCCATTATGGGGCAATAAAGTAATTAGGTACCTGTGAAGATGTTTTAATTTCAGGAATTTTGTATCCTTTTTCTACCTGTGCATGTTGTACCTTTTTTGAAAGGTAATTAGATAGGAAACTTAAAAACAATAAAAAGTAGGTATGTTAATAACGTGAATTTAGGAGAAAAGTGGGGCGAAAGATGCAAAATCGTGAAATAAAATTCAATTTTTCAACTTCCAGAGGTGATTGTGGCCAAGGGGTTGGGGGTAGGGGGGCGGTGTTGACCTTTTTGGAAAGGGTTTCAGAATAGTGATTTGTTGAGACCGGTTTGGGTTCGCTGCGATGCGTAGAAAAAAAAATAAAAATACAATAGCGGTTCCCATATAAGGCAACATCCTGATTTACGAATCACCCTGTAACTGCCGAACGGTGCGAGGTGACCCCCCCCCCCCACCCATACGATTTTTTGCTTCCCTCGGCCTGACCTTTCACCTCCTGCATTATTTCACTCCCACCTCTGAACACCCTGTATAGTCCAGGCAAAATACCATTTCAATTCCCAGTAATTAGATATAGCAATTTTATGGTTGCGTCCGGGGTTTTCGAGGTTGGAGATCAAGAATTTCGCAAAATTTGAATGGGCAATGTACTGCAATTTTTACGAAACATGGTATCAGGGGGTATTTTAGGTAGTTGTGTGAAAAGTGCTCCAATTGCCACGAAACTTATGCAAAAAAAACCTGCACCACCTGGAGACCCTTTAACCTCGAATATGACCCTCAAGGCCACTTCCGATTTTTCCGATTATGCGAATTTCGTTATCTCCGGCCCGAAACCCCTTTAATCACCATCATTTGGTTTGTTTCTTTCAATTGTGAAAATTTAACCCTTTGACCTTGAAAATGAGCCACAAGGCTTCAACTTCTGATTATTCCGATTTTTGGAAATACTTGATTTCCGACACCGAAAACCCCGGAATCACCCATAAAATTGCTGAATCTAATTATTGGAGGTTTCTGGACTAATGCGAGTACATCTAATAAGTTTCGTAGTTCTGTAGACATGTATTGCTCATTTAATTTCATGTGATCATCATAACTGCAAGATTTTTATTTGAATCATTTTAAGAGTCAACATTATTTTCTCGATAAAGCAATCCCTTCGAATCAATTAAAAATACATTTTAAAATTAGGAAAAAACATATTTATTTAAAACCTAATAAATGAAGACGATTAGAATTTGGGGTTTTTGATTTTATGTTTTGCTTGCTGATCCATACAAGGTGTGGCCCGTGCATTTATCTATATATTCTTTAAAGTTAAAATATAACTGTGTTATAATATTGTCCACATTTATTAAATATGTAATTTGATAGAGAAAGTTCCCCTATATATCTTTATCGAGAATTAACACCACTAACACCAGCAATATTTACTTAATAATATTCTTGAAAATCAGCATATATGAGTCCGGCATTTTAAATTTGTTAGTTTTGGGAACAGATTTTAATTAAGTTACCCCGAAAACCACCTGAAATTTCGTTAAAATAGCTTGAAGTTTAATACATACTAACTTGCCCGGACCCGGAGTTTCCCGGGATACTATTAAATTTGTATTCCTTAATTTTACAACGCCTCCCTACCGCACCACCGCCTCTCCCAAGTGACTCAGCGTTTTCCTCTTTGGGTTTTGCACATGTTTTAGTTATTTTCCAACAGTATTATTAAATTTATTATTTTTCATTTTACACCACCTCTTTATTGCACCCCCTCTCCTATATCTCCCAGCGGGGTGGGGTGGTTTCATATTTGGAAATTTGAATAGCAGATTCGACAATCCAAAATCTCTCTCCTATACCTCCCAGCGGGGTGGGGTGGTCTCATATTTGGAAATTTGAATAGCAGATTCGACAATCCAAAATCTCTCTCCTATATCTCCCAGCGGGGTGGGGTGGTCTCATATTTGGAAATTTGAATAGCAGATTCGAAATCAGTGATCCCGAAAATTCCCTAGTGCGGATGGATTTTCAGGGAAATCCCTTGAAGCTTAACTTTTCGCTCGCCATATTGATCCACCATCTTGATTTCCAAAATTTTAATGACAGATTCAAAATCAGTGACCCCAAAATCCTAAACCAAAAACAAAAGTTCGTATTTTCAGTGAAATCGCTTAAAGTTTAACTTTTCGGTCACCATATTGGATCCGATATCTTGAATTCCAAAACTTTGAATGCAAGCTCGAGATCTGCGACTCCGAAAACCTCCAATTGCCTTTTTCATAAAGATTCCTTGAAGTTGGAAAATTCGCTTCCTATACAAAACGGAAATTTCGATTTTTTCGATTTCCCGGCTTTTCCTTTGGGATTTCCAGAATTTTCTTTTTTTAAACCTCCCCTGTATTATAGCGAACAAAACAAAAAAAAATTATTGAAATCGGTTAAGCCATTTTTGAGTTTTAGCGAGACATACAGACAAACATTCATTTTTATATAATATATATAGATAGATTAAACCTTGACAGCATTGAAAGATAAATTAAAACCTGCAAATAGTATGGAATATAGATATATGCAGATGACAAGCTATTCACAGGCTGTACATTTTGGTCGTTTGATTTTAGGAATTACTTTTTCACAAAACTTTTCATGAATTGTAAATTATTAGCGGAATTGTATGCTGGACAGGACATTTGGAATCTGCATTCAATAGTTAGAAGATATCTACAGTGAATTTAACGTACGTAATTTAAATTGTAAACACGATTATTAGGTACTCCTTATCTATTTATATTAAATCGCATCCAAATCCGTTCAGTGGTTCTCAATATTCTTATAATACCTACCTCTGTAGAATTAAATGATCTTCAAAAAAGTCCGGGGTAGCACATCAGACCTTCCCTTTACAATTATCTTGTAATAATTCCCCACCACATAACGCGTGA
Organism: Neoitamus cyanurus; assembly: GCA_947538895.1. Lineage (NCBI taxonomy): Eukaryota > Metazoa > Arthropoda > Insecta > Diptera > Asilidae > Neoitamus > Neoitamus cyanurus. The sequence goes on from OX384544.1 coordinate 17,252,947, forward strand.
TGTTTACTAAATAGATATTCCTTAAACAATATTTCCACACTAATGAATGGAATGACTAACGCCCTCCAACCTACCAATTTTTGGAAGAGAAAGCTTTCCACTGAAACTTAATTGGACAACGCTGCAGATTATTTCACAGAACAGCCAAATCGTCACTCTATCAAACAGTATATAATTTTTAAAAGGAACAATTTTAACATGGCGCTGTTCATAATTCAATTTTTCAAGTGGTTATAATAAACTGGCCACCTACTGTACATATATTCATACATGCATCATATGATATATGATACTCTATCAGCACAACAAATTTCAACTTCCTACGGCTAACCGTTTATAAGTTGCAGTTCTGCTGACAGACTGGATAAAAAAGTCTCAATATAAAGTTTCATTTTTTACAACTTTGGTACGGAATCTAAACATCTCCGAATAAATATGACTTGTGTTTTGAAAAGAAACTGTTGTCTGTTTATCGTGATAAATATTATGTTTCGACTATGAAAAATGAACTGAAGTTTTATGAAGTACTATCGTCTTATATTCAACACTCAGTTGTGTAAAGTATTTTTTCAAGCTTCTGAAGTGTTTGTGCCCGTCTCAAAATGAGACTTCCTAAGCTATAAACTTTTGCATCGGGGGATTTCGCAATTTTAAGTTTTGTATGTTTATTATTCTAAAAGTATGAAACGAGTATTTTTCCCCTGAGTACGAGATCTGATCCTACCCACATTTGTCGTTTAAGTCAACCAATTTTTCTTCCGCAGCGAAAAATCTACCCTTTATAAAATATCTCTCGCTTCATGGTAAAACTTTAAAAAATTGCGTGCTATGTAGTTTATCTCTGACAGATTCCCTTTAAAGTATTATGTGAAGTGAAATACTCAGCAAAATCATGAATGATAAACTTTACGTTTGCCAATAATCTCCCTCGCTGTTTCCTAAAATATTTTGCTCGTAATTGCATATGTGCAAAATTCAACTTACAGTTTAACTGAATATGAAACGAAGCATTCCTACGGAGATCTACAAAACAACTGCAGCAAAAGTTTGGCCGAGGTTTAATTACCGAATGGAATTAAAGGGCAAAACTAGAGGAGTAACATTTTCCAGCAATACCTCAAATTTACGAGAAAAGCTTTTACAGTGGAGAGGTGCAGTGCACGCTGCAATCCTCCAACATCTCTATCAGATGATCTCAATTAAAATCTCGTACAGTTGCTACTTTGGTTTTTTGTTGGCCACTTAAAATTCCTCTGCGGAAAGGAAAAGTTTGCATAGAACTGCATACCACGTGCTCCATTTGGCAAAATAACATAGAGGTGGGCTTTTTTCGGATTGCAGCACGAGCTACATGAAAATGCACTCCGTTGCGCTTTGTAGTGACTTCTGCAGGTAAACTTGCACATTTTTGTGGTTAAAAGTTTCGTTACATCACCTGTTAATAAGATTGACTTCGTCTTAAAGAACAAAGGCAGTGCGAATGGCTAGAATTGTAGAAAGCTGTGCACCAGGCACGCCTCTAGCACTGCGTTTCATTGAGAATGCAAGTCGTGTACTCAGTGCTTAATTGAGGCTCGAAGGTATAACCGGTTCACTTCTTCCCCATTGTGCGGCTCGCTATTGTTGTTAACCTTTGTGTGCCAACTAAAATTTGGGCTTTGAGTTGCAATCATAGTCGAAAATGAAAAGTTACACCATTTTGGGTCCAGCACTCGAAGCCATATGTGCATTCCAATTATGAACAAGTAAGACCACTATCGACGGGGCACTAAATGACGCCCACACAATGCGCCAATAATCTGAATTAACTGGCAGCTGGTCAGGTTTCTCTACCGTTCAAAAATCATCCAGGTGCACAAAGGTATTGGTGGTACTAGACCAAAGGAGCCTCAGATTTACTCCGCTATTGGCCTCATTACTTAGGCCACTACTATGAACTAATCAGAGATCTCTGGGGAACCTGTTTGCCTTTGCTAGGATTTATTTTACTGCAGATTTCATCATGAGCACAGATCAATACCAAGACTTACATTCTTGGACAGGTAGTGAATGACGATGATTTAATTGTGGGATTTCAGATACCCACTGCGATCGGCTGGCTCACTTCTCGAAGGAATGATTGATGACGGCGGGCAATATTAATTGAAACTTGTCGGGCTAATGAGGCTGGCAAAATTATATCCTTCTGCTCTTCTTACGTTGGCTTTTCTAGGTTTATTGCTTGTTACACACAATTAATTATAATTAAAAAGCTCTAATGCGTTTCATTAATATTTCTTTTTCAAACTGCATATATTAAAAATATGAACTTTGTGCCCGTTTAAGTAAACACCCTTCATTAAGGTTTCACGTTGTTTTCATGAGCACGAATTCATCGATTTTATAAATTAGCTAGCAAAATGTAGAATAACGTTTGTTCATCACTTATAAAGTCAACAGAGAAGAGACTCGATATGAATTTTTTTTCCCTTGTCTGTTCATGTGCAAAAATGTCAGATATTTTGAATACATTTGAATACACCACACTACTGCGGGAATGGGGGATCACAAAAATATGTAAATCAGTTAGCATTCACTGTTGCAGTCCTACACTAATGTAAAAAGTATGCCAAAGGGAAATATTTCATATGTCAAAATGTTTGCGGAAATTGAAAACATGCAGGTGATTCTCATTTGAGCTAACAAAATTAGTACAATATGATGAACCTACCAAGGGAGCGGCGAATCGAATTGGATAGTGAAATTTAGTATTTCGCATAAACATAAATGTATGAGCATATGTATGTAGTTGTTAGTTGTTAGCGCGCTGATTAATGAAAAATTTTCTGATTACAATTATTTTCACCAAATGCTCTATTCATGTCTGTAGCTCGTTTAACTGTACTAATATAATTAAATTTTTTTTTATTTCGAAATCAACAGGCTCAAAGACCTTATGACATTTACAAATAAAAACAATAAGTTGTCAAAAAAGGAAAAAAATAAACTGATCGTATAGAAAAGAATGTTCACGAGTAGTGGGACGAACAAAAGCATAGAATAATGTTTTTAAGACGTAAAGGTCATGGAGGTCTTTAGACCAATGTTTTATAAAACCAAGAGAGGAATTAGCGTGGCTGATGATATTTGCAATATGCGGCTTAAAAGTCAATTCTAAATCCAAATTCAGTCCAAGATCGACAACTCTGTTAGACCGCAATATACACTTACCTTGAATTGCATAATCAACAGTAATGGCAGACGATTTTTTACAAAACGTTATACAAGAGCATTTATTAATATTTACACTGATTTAAACATTTTGACGTCATCAGCGTAATCCAGGATGTTAGAGCTCATAATTAGAGGGAAAAGGTCAATAACAAATAATGTAAGGATCAAAGGTCCATGGTGCCTACCCTGAAGCACACCAAAATACACATCCACGACTTCAGTGTAATTTGTGGAGAATTTAACTTTAAAGGAGCGTCCCATAAGATAATATTTGATCCACAAAACCAATTGAGAAGCGAAATCAAGCTATTCCAGTTTATAAATAAGCACTTTATGTGAAAGTTTGTCAAAGGCTTTTGTAAAATCCTTGTAAATGCAGTCTACTTGATTACGTTTTTCGAGCTCGTTCAAATTCAATCAGATTTGTGAAGGTTGATCTCCCCTTAACAAAGCTATGCTGCTTGGATGATAGAATAGGTCGAGAGTGGAAGGACAGATGATCACAGATACGAGTAACAGCCTCAAATAGGTTTGGTATCGGTGAAAGTTTTGCAATTGGCCTGAAATTCTCGATCAAGTGTCTTCGCCCATTCTTATGGATAGATATGACGTAAAAGTGCTTCCAAAAAATAGGAGGAGTAATATACATGAACGCAAGAACAAGTTAAATAAATAAGTTAGAGGCTCGACAGGACAAAGGGAATATTTACGTAAAACTACACCAGGTACACAACCAGGAGAATCCGTATAATCTTCGTCAATATTTTTAACATAACCTAAAAGAGTTTCAGAATCAATACTAATATTAGAAGAAATGTTAAAAAACTTAGTAAAAAGATTATAAATAGACAATGGATCACGGACATATATAATACATTGTCCAAGGTCAAGACTGACAATACGTGCCACCAAGCAAAGCCCCGGCGGACATTTGAACGACGTTATATTCCATACTTAATGCCATAAATAATTCTTTCAAATAAAATAAAAATGGAGTTGATATCTCACACACAACTTGTTTTATTCACATTTGAAAGTCGAGCGTCCTTATTGAAAGACCCTGTATAAATAGCACTGCATCGCAATTTGACTAATGTATAGATGACTTCGAAATAAATATGCGTAATTGCGGTTAGAGTAGCACACTGATATTTGTTCCCTCTTTGCTGGAGTTGGTTGGTTACTGTTATATGTCTGCTTAATTGACTTTAATTGCCTTCAATTTCTTCTTACGCGGTTAAATTTTTTCATACGAAAGCTTAAAGCAGAAAACCGCAATGACCTTAATTTAGGCAGGCAGTTGTATAAATGCAAATATACGTATACCTATCCGAGCCTCCATAATTTCAGTTTGGTACATCCGATGCTCGCGAACAAAATTTATAAATGCCGACGTCATCTTAGGAATTTCTGACGATAAGTTTCATCTTAATGACCTTGAGGAATTCACGACTTTTTACAAATGTTGTGTGTATTTTTCGCTTTATCACGTTTGTGAAACTTAATAAGTTCCTTACCTGTTCCGCTCCAACTGAATATCACTTTTTATTCGATTTCATAATGAGCTTAGGATGTCCCCAAGAGACTCAATAACTGGACTTTGCATTTTTGCAAAGAAGCAATCATCATAAAACGAACCATTTAACTTTGAACTGTTCCGATATTTTCCGTATATTTCGAACTATGCGCAATTCAATTGTACAAATTATGCGACAGTAGGTACCTCGCACGAGCAAATTCCATTCCCAACTTCTGGAAAATTATTCACACCTGCATTCCAAGAAAGTGTGGGTATGCATGTTACGTGCGCTTTATCTTGGTGAAAATAGTCATTGTGGGTGTGATAAGGTGCAATTTGCGAAAAAGTAAACAAAGTGCCAAACCAAAACTGGCAAAAAACGGATGTTGATCTTTTTCTCATTAACATACATATGTACATACTTTGGGACCGTGCCTTCTTGAGTTTTGTTGTTCCGGACGCCTTCCCGGCTTTGTTGCCCATTTCTGTACCTCAAGTTGCTGAATGTTTTATTTGGCTCCAAATTGTGATTGTCATCAGTGACACCCACAATACTTGCAAATTATATTTATGCAGATCAACCACTTGTTAAGTCACAGCCACTTCATCACTTTTTCATTAATTCATATTTAAATTAAATCACGGCGGTTGCACATGCGAATAGGCCTAAATGCTGGCACTGCAACATGTTTTACAAACAACGATCAAGTTTCGCAACGTAAAGTAAACCGCAAGTAATTTTGTGCATTTCAACACAGACTACCGGACACCCGCCGCGCCGCAACAAAACATAAACGGACACTTCTCGCTTCTTCTTCTGCTGTGCGAGTCAACAAATCACCTAACAATGCAACTAGTCGCCTATAGGTGACGTCAAATTAAAACGAATCGAATAAATATGTCTTTAATCATTTCCTGTAGACTGCGAACCACTGGCAGACCAGAAACTGCTGCTACCGCGACGCCGCCGCCGCCACCGCCACCGTCTCCGTTTACTTGATATATCCAGCAGACACCAATGGCTATTATCGGGATCTAGTTTACTAAGAACAGCCAACTCTTTGATATCTTGCTTAATTAAAATGTAATCGAGTTAATTAAATCACTACACAAACATTCTGCGAACGATAGAAGCGCGGGAAGCTTCGCAGGCAGAACATTTCTCGATCGAACCGACCAACCGACTTGCGCTTGCCTCGATTGTGCGCAAACAACTTAAGTCGAATAATAAGACGTCGCGATTTAGAGGTGTTCCCCCAGAACGGTGAGAAGTGTGCGTTACTTGAATTAGCTACGTTTATAGACTGTCAAGCAACTAGCTATCTTGATTGTGAGCTCAGCGGTAGTCATATAGCCGCACCAGACGCAGGTTTAGCTGGAATATTTATTTATTTGTTTTGACGTGGTTTTGTTGGCTCAACTCAAATGAAGGCGATATCGGAGCCTCTGGATACCTCTATTTATGTTTGAATGCCATAAGCTTTTTATCTTCGAACAGTTTGTTCGCTTCCTCAAAGAGAAGTTTCTATTGGTCTAAAGCTCTTTATATTGCTAAAATTGCAGAATCCATAAAGTGACAGCAAAGTAAATTTTTTTTGTGGGCAATTGACGCCTTGAGTAAAATAAAACTCCCTTACAAAGGCCCCGTATCATAGAACATAGTGCCATTTATGTACTATTACTTAATAAAGTTTAATTTTAATCCGATGAAAAGATACAGTTATAATTAGCCATTTGTTGACTATGGTCACAAATTCTCGCGCGGTTTCGTACTTCCGTTGATAGTCGTCTGACTGGTTTGTTGAATATTTATTAAAATTTAATAAAATATTGAGGGCAACCAGAGAACTGATAAATCTATTAAAAAGAAAAGTAAGATGAATGCACGTCTTTATATCCATCTGCATATATGCATTGACATCGTGTTGGATGACACCCGGTGGGGAAATCAATGGTGTCACCCCATAGATCACGTTTATGAAAGAAATTTATAAATAAAGTCATCTCATCCATAAATCCGCAGCGCAAATAACTATGATCTAGAATCAAATACCAGCTACCTACACCTACAAGGTGCTGATACACAACTTCATCTGACGCGAGAGCGAAACAAGTGGAAGTCTGAGTAGGTCAAGCGAATATCGTACAGGTAGTCAAACTTGTGTGTGGTCTTTCGTTGTCGTGATGGAATACAACTCATTTACCATTAACGAGCTCTAGACATTTTTGTGAAATGGATCTGTCCATCGCGTTGTTTGGAAGTTATGGATAGTCGAACGAAAAGCATTTCATTTTTATATATATGGATTACAAGATATGTCGCAATGATGATATTTTAGATGCTATAACTAGCTGATCATTCCTCTAAAAAAAGTAAAACCTTAATCAATGTACCACCTAGCTAATGTGATAGACGCATAGCTTATGTCTCACGCAGGGGATTTGTCACAACACTGCTGTAAAATTTCATCTAAAGCACATAAGCACTTTTTGCGTGACACACCATAAACAACCCTGCTCGAAATTCACTCCTCTGTTCGTCCTCTACTTGATGTACAAATCATTCAAGTTCTTACGTATTGAAAATTTAGCTTGGTAACCCAAATTTTCGGATTCTCCATAACCAAAAATCATCAAATAATCAGTTATTATGCGATTCACTACAAAAGAGGTCTAAATACTTTTCTAATATACTATACTGAGCTTTTTAAGCAGTTTAAAGAAATCCGACATCAAGAGAAAGAATAAATCGTGGATTAAGCCTGCAGGGAAAATCACGTAAAACAAAAACCGGTCGAATTCCCTACCTCCAAGGTGGTGTGGAAAATAGTGCATATTATGCAAAATGTCTTTTCAAGTTATTGAAATCGCGATATCTCATGAATGATGGTTAGTAGGAAAAAAGTATTTAGACCTCTTTTGTAAAGAATCGCATAATCTACAAACTTTGTATTAACTCTTTTTACGATAACACTTACCGTTTAAGAGATATATGTGAAAAAAAATTTTTTTGACATTTGATCTTGAATAAAATTTCTGGCACAAGTTGGATCGGATCGTTGGGGACTTTTGACATTTCATTCGATATGGGTATCTAAGGCCTGTACCAATTTTCAGTTCAACGCGAGTTATTAAACTTTTTTTTGTATATTTTGATTGAACTATAAAGAATGTTTTTCTAACCAAAAAATGGCATGAGGCACAAATGCGTATCCCTAATATTTCAGACTTACATTTTCGTCCACCCATTCTTATAAAGCCCTTCACATTTCACTTTCAATCTTGAATAACTCGTATAAGTACATATAAATAGTTTTGACTTCGAAAAACCAGAAAAAACCAACAAAGCGTAAAGCTCAGAAATTTACGACCTTTAGTTCCTATCAGTAAAAGACCACAGCGCTGCAGTTAAGAAATAAAGCGAAAAAGGCAGAATGGGCTTAAGGTCGTCATAAATTTACTTACCAATAGGCGCTAGCGTGCTCCACAGGTGAAATACTTAAACTGGTTTTGTGAATTAAGAAAAATTCAAAGTTCGCGGTATCTACAGCGTACCGCCGGAACGGAAGATTTTAGTTGATTTTGTTACAACCTAATTTGCCTTAACTGTTCGCTATCAAATCGATTTACGGAGATAGTCTGCATATTCATTAAAATGTTTATGGTTTGCAATGGCGGGGCTTTGCATGCAGCGAACGTAACTTTTATATGTCCTGCAACTAAGATTCTTAATGAGAATTGAATTTAATTTGCTTCTCTTTAAGTATAATCTAATTAATTGCATACAATCGCTGGGGAATAACTCCGATTTTCAGAGCCAACCACATGAAATAATTTGTTAATTCAGCAAAAGATCGATAGGTCTCTTGAAACTCCAAATTGAATTGACAGCAGATGAAATGATTCTATTAATTTACGAGGCCATAAACTGGTAATTATCGTATCAGAGAAGAGGGTTTGAATGGGGCATGTGTGTGGTTCGAGATGAATAGATGAGGCTTAAGGTAAATATTATTGCTCGTCTGGAATATGTGCTTATAGTTATTTGCCTCAGTTCTCTTCAATTCAAATGAAAATTTTACAGTCATTCATATGGTAAAAGATAAATCCGGAAAACATCTACAGCTGGAAAAATGTATCGTCATCAGCACCATCTATATAATTAAAACGTCACGCGAGAGCTTGTGATTTTTATGATTCCAAGACTAATCGAAAGCTCATCAACGGAATATGCAACATCACTGATAAAATGTTTGAAAAAGGAAAATGGCGGATTCAATATGGCGACCGAAAATTCTCAACTTCAGAGGATTGCGATGAACACGGGACCTATAATTATGTTTTTGGGGTCGCTGATCTCGAATTTACCGTCAAAATTTGGAAATCAAAGATGGCGGAATCAGTATGGCAACCGACAAATTTTAAACTTCCCGAACCAATTTCGACGAAATGAAGGATTCGCATTGATAAATTATTTTACACCGAGCGAAACCGGGCATAAAAACTATTATAGTTAAAATTAATACCTACGAAAGAAAATACAAAGCACATTTATATAAAGAAAACTTATTAAATACAGGATGGTAACCTGCGACCCCACGAAAATTCATGCAGTCGATCATGTATTGGTACGATAGTACGATAGATCTATTCACAGAGAGTACTTAATGCTGACAAGGGAAGCGACCACGGGTATCTATCTTTATATATATAATTCTACTGTACGTGTGTATGTGACTGAACTCCTCCTGAACGGCTAGACCGATTTGAATGAATTTTTTTGTATGCGTTTGGGTGGCGCCCTGGGTGGTTTAGATTCACAAATCAGCCCGGCAGATGGCGCTGCAGTTGTTGTAAAAATTCATAATTATACTATTAGTAATGCGTGTGCCATGTTATGGGTATCGTTGGAAAGGGGAGGTAGTGTAGAATGTGTCGGTAAAACAAAGGTTGGTGAAAAGTGTTAAATGTGGGAATTATTGCTGAAAACGTGTTTTTGTTGTGGGGGTGTGGTGGGGGTGACACCCCCCAGAAGTGTATCTCAGGGGTAGGAAGAAGAGGCACTATAGAAAATTGGGCCGGGTTGGTAAAAGTTGGTGAAAATAGTGAAAACTTAGTTTTTTCGGTGGGTGCCGACAAAATTGAAACGGCTGTGGAAGAAAAGTGTATGCATGAATTGGAATAATTTTTTCACCAATCGATAGCTAAGTAAGCAGAGTAATCTATATATGTATATAGAAATGAATACCTATTTCCCTTGGTCACGCCATCACGCGTGAACGGCTGGACCGATTTCGCTAATTCTTTTTTTGTTGTGTTTGTTATTGTGAGGAGAAGGTTCTTATGAAAGAAAAAATTAAGAATAGTGTGCGGAAAATTAGAAAATTATGTTTTTGGTTTGGGTTTTTGGGGTCACTGATTTTGAATCTGCCATCAAAATTTTGGAAATCAAGATGCTGGATCAATATGGCGACCGAAAAGTTCAACTTCAAGGGATTTCCCTGAAAATCCGCGCTTGGGGATTTTCGGGATCACTGATTTCGAATCTGTTATTCAAATTTCCAAATATGAGACCACGCCCCATCCCGCTAGGAGATATAGGAGAGGGGGTGCAATAAGGAGGTGGTGTAAAATGAGGAAAACTAAATTTAATAATACTTTACAGTTTACAGTTAAAAAAGTATTAGGAATAGGTGAAAGTGATGTATGGGGTGTATTGTGTACGAATTTATGTTTGATTTAATGAGACCACACCCACCCCGCTGGGTCACATAGAAGAGGCGGTTCTGCAGTAGGGAGGCGTTGTAAAATTAAGGAATACAAATTTAATAGTATCCCGGGAAACGCTGGGTCCGGGCAAGCTAGTTAATGTATAAATTTGTATATCCCTTCTTTACCTGGGCATTTTTTGGTATCTTAATATCGGCATATGCAACAAATGAGCAATTCAATAAAAGTAAAACATAAGTATATTAATTACATGAACTCCGGAGCAAATGTGGTGGAAACATGAATTGTCTAGAAATTCTAGAGTATGTTTTCACTTTCCCAAGTGACCGTACCCGCAGTGGTAGAAGTAGATCAGCATGGTGGCATTCTTGGGAAGCATATTAAGATTGTAGTTGCTTTGCGTGAATTTAATGTCGCTGTGCTGAATAGATCAAAAGATAAACGGATGAGATTGCGCCCTCCCCCCTTTACGTATATATGATTATTCTATATTGCTTCCCTGATATGCTTCGAATTATTCGACTTGCTTATTATTCATTGTAGATATTCGAGAAATTCGAAATTTTCTTTAATAAATCAAATGTTCGATTCGATTTTGACATCTCATACCTGGCACTCCTAATAATCTTAAAAGCTGAAACACAATTTCAGCTTTTTATGCTAACTCCAAGAAGACTAAAAGCCAGGAGACCCAACTCCTCGAAAAATCAGCGATGGGGGTAGGTCGAAAAACATTCTCGCTTTTTCCGCCATGATGGAAAAATTATGAGGACATTTTTCGGCCTACCCCCACCACTGGAGTTGAATCTTTTGGTCACTAATCTTCTTAGCCAACTCTAAGCCAGTTTGTCGCTTTATCACTGACGGAAAAGCTGTACAAATCAAAATTTAAAAAAGCTGCTTGTAGTCTGACACTTGTAAACACTAATTAATATCCCATAAGAATGGCTTGATTTTTACTAATTTAATAATTTTCTCCTTCATTTCTTCAGCAAGTAATCGTCGCACAAATTCAAACTCATCTGAAAAGATAGCTCTTAAAATGACGCAAGCCAGCCGAAAATTTCAGCTTTAAGCAAAGCTAAAGCTAGTTTCAAAGCCAGTTTAAAATTTTAAGCTGCAATTTTGTGTTGCCGCATTTAATCGTATGGATTCAAAGCTCAAGCTGACTTAAATCCTGGAATTGTGTTTCATCCAAATGGCGCAAGGGTAAAGTTGTTAAATAATACACGAATGAAATATTGCCGATACTCTCGCTTAAGATTTATAATTGATTGAAATCAGAGTCGGTTCGCTGAATTTTCTTGTGTCTGAGTGATAAGAAACCACTTCTATCAGACGAAGCAGTTAGAAATGTGAAAATATACAAGGCTATCAAATTTCAGGGAGTGGAATGATCGAGTTACTGAAACAAGCTCCTTGTGCCCAACAGGCCTGCTGGCAGGGGGGTTGTTTGACGTTCAACAAATCGTCGCTATTTGCGTTCGTTAAAGCAAAGCTCCTCCGGTGCGGCTGCATTCTTAGCATTCTGCTGGCGCTGCATAAGCTCAATTTGCATCTATTATAGCTGTCCACTCGGTAAACAAGAACTCAAGCCGATGGTATCAGTTCTTTAATTCGCATAAATCTCGAGAAACCACCTCCAAGATGAATAAAGGGGCCGTCATGAAAATCTGAGCTTTCCCTACGGGTGCCGGCGCTGTTCTCACCAAGCGTTTGTGTGGATGTGCTAGGGAGCCGTAATAGCACCGACATTACTTCAAGTGCGATAAAATCGTGCAATTCATTTTGTGTTTCCTTCCCTGAAAATTTTCGTATTTTTCGCCTTCTCGGAACAAAGCATGGTTGTCACGTGAAGGGACTGGGTGCACTTTTCCACAGGCAGGTGGTGCCATTCATATTCCGTCGGGGTTTAGCCACCCAATCCTGGCACCTTTGGAAGCCCGTGCAAAATTGTTTCAGAGTGCATTTCTAAGAAATCCTTGGGTAGAGCTGTGCCCTTCATTCCTCGCATTTAAGGGAATTTTGAAATTATCTTCACCGGCGCAATTTGCATGCAATTTCCTTAGCGTATAAACTTTTCGTGCACAATCACTTTGTACGTCCTTGCCGTAGTGCCCTTGGATTTCACATGTGGGACCGGAGTCTCGGTGGCAAATTTCATTTCCGGCTCAAAGGAGTGACTGAATACGTACAATTGGAATTCATCGAATTGAATTGATTTGAGAGCGGGACGGGGGGGCCTTTATTGCTTGCACAAATAACATATACGCCACAGGAGCTACCCCATGCAATGCACGAACAAAATTATTTCTCTACCAATGGTTTCCCAATAGCCCTAAAATTTAATTTATTGTTAAGGATTTGGAGCATCACACAATAGAAAACTTTATTGGCAGCGACACCTATCAAGTTGAATTTAGGAGAGATGCAGGTCTGACCATAACCCTGTCTTTATGAATTTCCTGGGTTTAAATGAAATTCCGAACGCTCATGAAAGCAGTTTATTTACGATCAGATGGCTTGTCGGATGTTTATCCTCTTATTTAGCTGCATTCGACTTTAACATGATTTGGTCGGAATTGAACTGGAGTTTAGGAAACCGTTTCGGAATTTAAAAGAGATATTCGCATACTCGAATTCATACACTCCAATTATTCGAAGTATGAAGAATAAAGTTATGCATCTTGGACTAACATGAACTTTTAATGCTGTCAGTACACTCTTGTAGAGACCTTTTGACGATTGCCTCGGCTGACGCAAAGAAACCCGAGTGCTATTTGATTAGGCACAGTAAAAAATATTTCACTAAACGTAAAACTACCTAATTAATATAAAGCAAAAAAAAAACAATGATATTATATAAACAATTGTATTTATCATTACAAGAGTTGTCACTTATTCAAAATTGCAATTAATTTTTGATGAATAATCACAATTATACACTGCCGATGAATACCCTAATACCGATCACCTATAGCTTATTTGTAATTTTGAGGTTATAAAATGGCTGTTCCAAGATGGGTACTGAAAAAATTAAACATCGAGTGATTACCATGAAAATGAGCACTAAGGGGTTTCTGGAGATGCCGATTTTTATTCCGCCCTAAAAATTTTGAAATTCAAAATGCCAGATCCAATATGGCGACTGGAATTCCTCAAATGTATTAAATTTTTATGAAAATTAATTTTAAGATGTCTTGGGTGTTACAGAATTTGAATCTGCCAAAATTCAAGATCGGGGACCTGAACTGGCTAGCGAAAAAATCTAAATGTTTGCCATGTAAATCAATACTAGGGGGTTTTCCGGGTCACTGGTTTCAAATCTATTATCGAAATTTGGAAATTAAAGATGGCGTGTTCAATATGGAGACTGGAGGGTTTCAATTTTTATGTTTTCGGGGTCACTAAACTCGAATCTGCTATCAGAATTTTTCAAATTACAGATAACGGATCCAATATGGCGACCGTGTATGAATTTTCATGCAGTTGTGTTCTTAGAGTCTGTGGTTTCGAAATGAAGGGGGCAACGCATGCTATTTAGATTTGTAAGAGCATAGTGAACCTTTCCTGAAAATATAGTCCACCAACTCGGCACACTCCCTCATTTGTAGTCACTTCTCCGTCTTTATGCGCTGCAATCGGCTGAAATCGGAAAATCAGAAGAATTCATAATCACTTTTTGCGCCGCATTTGCACTTGCAGACTTAACCTTTTATCACAACAAAAAATTTTGTTTATGAAATCAATGCTAAAATTTATACTCTAAACTCTACAGCCATTGTATGGATATATTTTTTAGTACGAGTTACCCAAAACAAGATAAATGCAAAAAACCAATTGTGGTCTAAATCGTTTAACTTTTATCGCGCTATAACTTAAAATGTACTAACTTTACGAAAAAACTTGATATCATTAAATTTGTAGAGATTTTTGAGATCTGACAAAATGTTTTTAAATTGTTTATCTAGTTGGTCTAAAAGATGAGATATTTACGAAAACCAATATTCCTACTATTATACCAAGCTTGGGCCACGATTCTGCCCAGGCACACAAGGATTTTTCTTACTGTCACTGTGAGTACTAATATTTAAAATACATTTCATTCTGTTACCTGACAGGCAAAATTTTTTGCTGACAGCTTTCACTCTATACACAAGCCTTTCGTACGCGATCGAGATTTTGATTTCTCGCTACTTGACGGATAACTCGTCCAAAGGTTGGCAGAGTGTGCAGCCTTTTGATGAAAGTTTTCAAGACGCTTTGGAGTACAGACAGCTGAAATTTATTTTTTCCTTGAATGCTGATTCTTCGTAGAGTAGTTGACATATACAAAACTTAAAAAAAACAGAGAAAGAAGTCCAAATTCGTGACAGCCAATTTCGGTCTCCAAAAGGATAAATGACAGAATGACATGGGAATTTGTTTTGCATTAACGTCATTGTTTCGCATGCAGTGTGCAAAGTCGCGCCATCCTGTTGAAACCAATATATATATATATATCATTTACATTCCAGCCAATTCATCCAGCAGCGACAAACGATTGTGCACACCAAAGTGAAGATGTACCTAACTTGCGAGTTGTCACTGTACAATTTTCTCTATTTTTGTAAAGTGTCTTCACAATTAATAAACGTTCTTTTAAAATACAAAGTGGCGTTTTCTTCAATTCCTATGTTTCCATATGACAGTTACCAGTTACCAAAATTTACAAGCGGTACGCGATTCAAAATTCAAGTTCTAGTTGAGACACCCTTTCTTGAGTGACTTTCATTGTGTATGTCCTCTCCTTTTGGATATTTTATATATGTATTAAAAAAAGAAGCTTTGTTTCAACTGCGTGAAGAGGTTGCACACACTATTTTTTGTAATGCAATGCACTTTTGTATTGCTTTTCAGTAAAGTTATGCTAATTTTTCAATCGAATACCAGAAAAATATATAATAACTGCTACCCTAGAGAATTATTTAAAGACCTCAGTAAATATGGTAATGCCTGTACACTATTGAAATACGATAAACCTACCAATCCCAGCCACAGTATCCACTGCAGGAAGTGTATGGGTTTAAGAGCAGCTTTCATGCACGAAATATTTCATTAGTTCAGTCCTAAAGCCAAAAACACTCTATAAAATTCATTCACAAGAAATGCTACCCATCTTAAAGGATTTCTCTGCGGTTGCTGGAGTGAGTTGCCCGGCTGCATAGCATGCATCTTCTGAAAGGAAACATTCTCGCAGTTGTGGAGTAAATACATCCTCCTCTACACCTACACAGGCTGTAGAACATTTTGTGCGACGCTGGGTACGTCTAAGCGCTGCCAGTTCTCCCGGGGTAAAATATTTGCGGTAACCATAAATTAATCAAAGCATAAAATTACCAGCCGTTTACGAAAGCAACACTAGAGACAAGCCGAGCGGCCCGGGCGGCTGGGGGCTGGCGATGGCGACACAGCAACTCTCAAAGAAAATTGAAAGATGCAAGAGAGCTGCCAGGACCGTGGGAAGTTGTATATCATTATAAAAGTGCAGCCTGGCAGCCCACAATCGCAGCATCAACAAGAACCTCGAGGAACTTTCACTTGGCACCAGCAGTGTTGGCCCCCCATAAGAAAGTGCGCAGGCCACCGGGATGGCAGCAGCTGGTGCGGTGAGGATAGACTGCCTGGAGGAATCAGCCACTCTGTCGTTAAACATATTTACGAACAAGAAAATCCAGAAATTTTGGATAACTGGAAAATTTCATATTAAGTTTATCGCGTGGAAAATTTTAATGACTGAAATTGAAAACGACCGGGGACAGGACTAATTCCAGGAGCGACGTTAATTGCTCCGGGTGCTTCAAACATTCCTGAATTGGAATTTCGATGAATGAGCAGGATTTTCGGAGTCCTTTGAACCACTGCGCCCGATCCATGCTGGACTTTAAAGTTGGGTGTGCGGCACCGTCTGTGTTGAGGCTTGCCACTACTTCTCTGCGAGCGGTGAATTAATTATCGGAGCACCACCCGACTCGGCTGCTTGAATTATTTATGAAATTTGTTCCGGCGGGAAATGGGAGCTCTTGTGGGAGGCAGAAATTTTTCATTAGGCGAAGGCATTGATTGATTTTGTCTTATAATGTGCTAGAAGCCCTTCGGCTGTCAGAAGAAACTTAAGTGAAATTTGGCGGCTTTGGCAAAGTTTTCGGCGGTGATTTGAAATTAAATGGTTTGTCACTTCAAGCTGGGAACGCGCGGAATTTAAATTACCCACTGGTGCTCAAAAGGGTCTGGTTGCCATTCTTCTCGAGGAAACAGCTGACAATCATTTATTAATTTTTGCGTTCCGATGTCACTTCTAAAACATTCATTGCCCCAAAAGTACTGAATGCAAAATAGGCTAAGCAAGAGAATTAATTTTAATTTTTAAATGTTTACTATTAATACAAAACAATGCACTACATCGACTTTTTCAGACAGTTCAACATGTGCCTCCACTGCAAAAGTTGAGGAATTCATAATTGCGGATTGAATTTTTGTGTCGGACCAAAAGCTTTACAATATTGCGAAGCAAGCTGGTGAACTAGATTTTAATTGTGTGTGAAAGTTGTCTGAAGTGTCGATAAATTAACATGATCGCTTAGGGGTTTTAATCGGAATGTGTTACAGTTACGGAGAAATAAAAAGAGCTTAAACTTATGAGTTGTGTAACAGCGGAAACGAATTTCTGCAAAAACGCATACATATACTGTCCAGCAAAGGAATTGTGAATTTGATGTTTATTAACTTTTTATCTGACAACTTGAATAACATAACGAAGAAAGCAAAAACAAATATGGAAATTGTTGAAAAGCTTTGCCTTGACCGCGGCAAACTACCGGAAAAAAATACACTCAATTTTGTATGTGTATGTAAGCCATAGAAGTAGTTAGGAAAAAGGGCTTCCTCAGACTGATTTAGATAGAGATGATCATTTGAATAAATCACACTGGTCTGATAAGTGCAATAATAAGCAAAAATAACTCTAAAAGCTATTTCGCTAAAATAAGCTTTTATTTAAGTCAAATGGACTAAAAATAAATAAAAAACATCACGTATCTTTTCGCATTCTGCTAGTCAAATCCTTTCGTTTAATACCCATATAAAGCGGGTTGTGAAAAAAAGGTGATCCGCCATATTGAGGCTTCCGCCATACTGGATTTAGTATGATATTGGATACATTACATTATATTGTCACTGGACTTGACAACCCTCGGTTACCTTGTTTTTTTTTTTGCCTTTCTCGAAATTTGCCCCTCACAGCACACGAAAAGCAGGCCACGCTGAACAACTTGAATTCTCCTGCGTCGAGCTCGCTGGTTCCCGTCAGACATTTGGAGCTCTCTGAATATATAGCCCAAAACTTGTATTTCTTGTTGAGTTAGATTGTACTTAAAAGCAAATGGGCGGTTGCTAGAGTATGTAGGTATTATTAAGTACCAAATTTCGGTGCAAATGAGGTGTGTCAAATCGCACGTTTGATTTTATGTTTGGCAATCGACAATGTTTTAATGGGATTTTTGAAATTGTAAATGTTTTAAAGGGAATATATCCTGTTGTTTTTTGCAATGAAATAAATGATATTCCGTGTTTTTATGGAACATTACCTTTTGCGTGAAAACATCATCAAGGAAACTGAGGAAAAGATACAAATATATTATGGAAATTCTGCTCCGCATGGAAGTGAAAGAGCGCATGAGCACTAAGATTCGAGGTTTCCGGACACTTTCCCGACTGCAAATTCCCGACAAACAATTTTCACGACAACTCTTTTCCCAGTAACACTTTTCCCGACAGAGGTTCATGGTCATTTCTTCGACAAACAAATTTCCCGACAACTCCTTTCCCGACAGACTGAAATTTGCAAATGCATTCATGTAACTACTTCATTAGTAATGTAGTATTTGGACATAACCAAGCACAATTAAAGTGAGTTTTTGCCGAGTTACGTGAGTGTTGATAAGTGCTAAGTATACCGCTATACACGGGAAATGAAAGAACAATTAAAACAAAAACTTTTCCGGGCGAACGTGTTCTGTTAAATGCCAATGATTCTGTCGACCGGTAAAGTCATGGTCACGATTTTCTGGGATTCGCAAATCTTCACCGACTACCTGGAAAAGGGGATAATGATCACAGGACTTACATACATATCTCAATTTATCATGTAGCGGCGAAAAAAGTTATGTTTCAGCATAATAACGCATCAGTTAAAACGGCCGCAGTCGTCATGGCCAAATTGATTAAATTGCTTCCTCACCCACCCAGATTTGCCTTCTTGCGATTTTTTTTCTTTTTGCAAACTTGAAGTAATGATCCAGGTGAATAAGATGTTTATCGAACAATGAGGTCATCGCTGAAACAATTGTTTATTTTGTAGAGTTTGTGAGATTGTATTATTTAAAAGGTTTTAAGATGTGGCGACATCGTTGGGTAAAGTGTAATACTCGTATTATTAAATTCATATGACCATATCCTGAACCACTTCCGTTGAAATCACACGTCTAATCAACTAATGATTTCCTCTACTGAATTAAACGGTTCTAATGGGAACTGAATGAGCTTAAAGACATAGTTAATTCCATGATGAAAGCTTTATTCGCGGTGACCCCATAGAGCACGATTATGTGCGAATAATTTCTGTACACCTACATACATATGTATGGATGTGCCAATAATTTCTGATTAGGTAAATATACATATGTTGCGTTGACTTCAATAAACAATAGCTTACGGTCAAATATTGATCGAAATGTGGTGGATTGCCTATTCTAGGAAGAACCACAAAATGCCATCACCTCGAAGCAACTACCTAATTAGGTTAAGTAAATACGAGTGTGACTACTTACAATCAAATCAAATAGAAGCGCGTACCCACTCGCTGATAAAAGCAAACAACTTGCTGTAATCCGTGAGCAATCGGTTATTTGAATAATTCGGGGAAATTTAACTTCAAACTCAAATTAGGTATGAATAAGTTGTAAGCACTTTAACCACCCCACCGGATTAAACGAAAACTTTGCACCTATCGTGCAAACATCATAACTTGCCGGGTCACATAATTATGCCGAAACGCAAAATAGCACTGTTGCGAGTTAGCCGCACGAGTAGGTACGTAACACAATAATCTTGATAATTTCTTAGAGCTCTAAACTAATAACTAATGGTAGCTTTTCACATATAAATTTTAAACAACAAGCACTTTTCCAAAACATTTTACCCGAAGTATTTGCGAATTTTGTGCCGTACCGAGTGAACATGAGTATTAAGGGCATGTCGAGTTTCTCCGTTTGGAAGAACGGTCGCCGTGTTTGAGCGGTCAGCTATTCAGTGTGACTGTAGAGCGCCGGTAGGAGCAGGTTAAGATCAAATCAGAGTCTGGGTACCAATTTCTTGAGCATTCAGCTGAGATTGGAAGTAATAGCGGTAATTTCTGCCTCTCTACCTCATTCGATGAAATTTTGTTCTTATTTCACCTGGTCTGTGCTGCCTTTCCTATGCAAGACGATCTTCATGCGGAGTGAGACCCTGCTCAGCGTGGTTGCTATTAATAAAAATAAAAACATAGAAACTAATGTCACTCCAGTGGCGGAGTGTCATTATAAATTACAAAATAATTGAACACAGCGTAGAAAATCAGTCGGAAAATATATGAATTAGCGGAGATAATTGGAAAGTGGAACTACGTTAGGTGTATCCAATGCAACCGTTTTTCATTTTTGCTAATCGAAAGTTCGCAATTAACTTAATAGAACACTACAAGATGTAATTTCGCTGTTGATGGAGATAACGTCAGGAAAGTTTTTGAGCTATGTAAATTGTTTGCCATTGCATTTTTTTAATGGCGGGTAAAAACTAGAAATAAACTAAGAAATGGCTTTTACATAATTACTGCCCCTGGTCATCGTACTTCTAGCGCAATAAAAATACGGATTCTTCTAAAGCGGCGAATACATGGGCACAGTAATTTGGCCAGTCTATTGTGGCTCATTAACTAGCACATTAATAAAATGGCAAACTGTTTACACGCGAACGCTCGTTTCAATGAAGAAACTCAACACATCTCATTTAACGTGATTTTTTTCAAAATAAACTTCAAAATGATGTCGCCAGAAGGCAATACTTGTATTGAGGGAAGTTATAACAGAAATTCGCGTTCGTGACTGGATTGAAAAACTACCAAACTTTGGAGCAACTTGTAATTTTTTAAAAAGTTCGTCTGCAAACAAAAACGTTGGTAACTTTGCTAAACATTTTGCGTAGGTATCGATTTTTTGTTAATCTATTGAGGGGTCAATGTTGAGTATAAAATTAAGTTTTCGGGATTTTACCTCATCCCGTTTTTTCCGCCATCTTGAAAATAAGGATGGGAGCGGTTTTTGAGCGATATCTCGCTAACCGTCACTGGTACGAAAATTCTCAGCTGAGACTTTCTACAGAGAATAAAATTCTCTACAATTATATAAATGCATATTTTTTTGTGGAATTGAAAATAAAAAAACTTATATGGTCTCAAAAATTTGTTGATCAAATATTTTCACATTTTCCGGCTTCTAAGTCGTTTATTATTAATTTTACGTGAAAAATTTATTTAATAAGAATTGTAGAGAATTTGATTCTCTGTAAAAGTCTCTCTTGTGAATTTTCATACGAGTAACGGTTAGCGAGATGTCGCTGGAAAACCGCTCGCACCCTTATTTTCAAGATGGCAAACAAGTGGGAGGGAGTAGAATCCCGAAAACTCAATTTTATACCCACCATTGACCCACCAAAAGATTAAGAAAAATCGCTGCTACTCAAAATACATAGATGGCCTCTTATTTCGGACCATTTGACTGGACTATTTAATTTATAAAGTTCTCTAACTCTTTGCTTGATCGAACTTACTCGGGAGGTCCAATTTTCGATGACTTATGCGATGTGCATTAATCTGGCTGAATTTTCTGAATGGTGTTGACTTTGAGGGTAACAATTGTTTCTGTTTATTCCCATAGACCTGTGATTTAAGATAGTCCAAAGAGAGAAGTTTAATAGCGTTAAACCGCACATCTCGGTGGCCAGTTCACGTTGCCGCCGCGCGAGATTACCATGCCCGCTCTTGTCTATCGTTACATGCGCTGTGTGGCACGTGCCGCCGTCCTGTTGGAACCACATGTCATCGGTATTCATATCATCCAGTTTAGGCCATAAGAAGTTGTTTATCATACATCGCCCCAAATCCGACAAATTTACTTGTTCACATATCCATATCCAAAAAGGGGCTTCGTCGCTAAAGATGATTTTTTATCGAATGTTTCTGAAACGGAGCACTGATTTTGATAATTAAATTTGACGATTTTCACACGTTCTTCAACGGTATAACATTCCATGGCGATTTGCCACACACTACTGAACAAATCACAATAAATTTGACAGATATTGCTGTAACAATATGATCGCTTTAACCTAATAAATTTCGAGCGTCCATATTGAAAGACCCTTTATAATTTCATGACAGTATTAAAAAGCGTCAGATCCATCCGAAGCATCTAACACTCCTCCAGATGAGATAGTCCAGTCAAATTGTCACGAAAAAGGACTTTTGCGTGCAAACCATCCACATCTGAGTTGATGATAGAGATATGTATGTGGGTGGGGGGTGTAAGAAAAACTTAAGTTTGAGTTTTTGATTTACAAACCTTGAGTCCTCCAGTTTACTGATTACCAAATTTTTGTTACGATTTCTTTTTTATATTTAGATTTTTCTTAATATTTATTTAATTGTTTTAATCTAAATATCATTACATTATCATAAATATAAGTTGATTTTAGTTTTTCATCGTTCAACCCCTTAACTAAGTTCGCTGGGCCGCAAGTTTAAAGCTCCTGTTCTTCAACACATAACAACAACCAGCACAGTGCCTTATTATTAATGGCTTTCCTAAACATTTTCTAATTGCAAACTGACACCAGTCATATTTCAGTCCCAAGCCACGCCATAAATATTCCAATGTTATCGTTCCGGGAGTTTGTTTCCATCTGGAGCTGAGCAATTACTGCAATTTAATTGAAAAAGTGGGGAAAATCCTTGAATTTCGCTAGAATCGCTAATCAAAAATACATTCCACGCAGTGCAAGGCGATTAAGGATCCTCCGCAAAGATCATTCATTATCCTTAAATTGCTTGCTTCTGAAAAAAGTGGAGGAGCAATTCACTGACTCGCCCTCGCCAGCTATCCTTTGTGCTTAATTTCCATTTTCGCGCTTTCTCCTGCGGTACAAAAATCCTCTAGGAGCCATAAATCACCGGATTAAACCCAAAGCAGGGCGAGTTCATTTCAGATGAGCTATTCTCCCACTGCGACACCCAAAAATCATTAATTTGAATTCGTGAAAAGTTTTTCTTTCGCCATTAATCCCTGGCAGGGATCTGAGTTTTCACGTGCAGAAACACAACTCCGCTGGCGCTTCCTGTTTTCCTCCATGCCCGCCATTCGCCACATCGACCTGCCAACGAAAAGCCTTAAATTTACCTTATCGCGATTTTATGGACTCGACTGCCATGTGGTGGCCTCAATTAGTTTCTCAAAAAACCACTCCGGAGAAAAATGTGTGGAAGGTGGTTTATTTAAGGGAGCGCTGTTATTGCTCTTCGCCGATCTTTTCTAATGAAAGCGGTCGTTGTCCGGGCGGCGGCAACTAAACGATTCCCTTCGACCGGAGTATAATATCCTTAAGTGGTGGAGCAGTCACCTCGCATTGAATACATAAATAAGCGCCTGGACCGGGGACTAATAGGCCGTCACTGCTTATTTTCCAAGGAAAGTTAGTTTGCGCCTTGCCCGGCTTCCATTCTTTGTCAGTTGCTCAACAGGAACAACAGAAGACTCCAAAGCATATCCTCAAAAAAGGAAAGTTTTAATGAGTTTCCGCAACTGAAAGCAGCTTTCAGCAACGCCGTTCTTTGCTTCCGTCATTAGCCGAGATGGATCCGAGATCCTTTTCACAGAACGTGCAGCACAAACCTTTCACTGGCCATATTTTCTGCCCAATAACGTGAGAGTAATCACCAAATTGGAAGTATTTTCCCGAAATCCATAACAAAAAGTTTCCCTTTTCCCTGGTCCTTCCCAAAAGATTTTTCTCTCCGATTTTGTTAATAAGTCACGACTCGATGATTGCCAGGACGCACTTTGAATCGCTAATGCAGTTAGAAAAGTGAGTAGCAGAGGAATGAAGGGCTCCCGGCAAGTTGCTCTGCACGAGACATTTTGCGGCTTAAATTATATCTCGGAATGGAAAAGTTTTACGACTTGAGCTCTTAATCTGGGATTATTGAGGGCAAATTGCTATCGACTCCACTCAGATTCACAATGAGTTTTGTTCGGCGCGGCCGGCGCCCCTACTTGTTGCTGCCTGACGTGGGAGTACATGTGTGATGCCGGGAATGTACGTCAAGCTGAGGCCACTTTGAGAGGGTTAACGAAAGGAAAGTAAACTTTCCGGATATTTAAACTTTCCGGATAACTTCGTCAGACGAACCCTCCTAAGGTTACGGTATGAAATTATAAATAAGAAGATGTTAAGTGCTTTTTGAGGTAGGGAATTCCATTTGTGCAGTTTGAGAATTTTGTAAGAGTAAAAAACTAATACCGGGTGTTTCACGTCAAGATATACAAGGAAATTTTAATAAAAAAAAAAAATACTGGCCTTTTAATCCTAACAAATTCTAATTGGATTATATTAGAGTAATACTTTATATGAAAATCCGTGTAGACGTACAATTGTGCGTACTTTTACATCGTCTAGCTAGAAAAATAACAATTACCCATTGCGGGTCCTACATCCCATCGAAAGCGGTTAGGAAGCTGAGAATATTCGGACGCCGTATTGGATTCGCCATCTTTAATTTCCATTTCGATAGTAGATTCGAGATCAGCGACCCTGAAAACACAAAAGGACTGAAGTTGTCAGCACACCTTCGAAGTTAGGAAATTTCAGGCGCCATATTGGATCCGCCATCTTCAGTTTTCAATTGGATATTAGATTCGAAATCAGCGACACCGAAAACCTGGAATGACCCGTTTTCATGGTAATCTGCCATCTTAATTTTAAAATTTTCTACTGAGCCCACCCATACGGAAAGCTAAGATGTTTACATCACACATCATTATGTCATTCTGATTAGCGACATCACTTAAGACAAAGTTCTTAGCACAAAGGCAGGAACACAGTACCAGATTCAACTCTAAAAAAATTCAAAATTAGGGATCCAATATGGCAATCAAAACAGTTAAGCTTAAGGGGATTAGCACTATGGGGTTTTCGGGGTTGCTGATTTCGAATCTGCCATCAAAATGTTCAAATTAAAAACGGTGAATCCATTATGGTGATCTAAATTCGTCAATTTCAAGCAGTTTTTATGAAATTTAAGGGGGTATTCTCATGGAGCAATTGTAAAAAATCGTTTTTTTTTTACTCTTTTGTAATCTATATATAAGTACAATTTACCCTGTGAAAGGATTTTTCAGAATTCGATCTTTAACATTGCTTAAATGACCTTTGAAGTCGACATGTAAAGCGCGAACCGAACCGAAATGCCGACATTGCAAAACTTTAAACGCGTTTTTCTCGAGAACACGTTTTACAAAATGGTATGCAAACTTCTGACGACTGTAATTGACCGATCGACTTGTAATTTCCACAGAACATTCGAAATACATTTCTGCAGGCACCCACGTACGGATTTTTCGAAATCTTAAAAATTCGATTTTTAATCCACGTGTTTATTCGAAAAAAAAACGCAAAAATAAAGATTTTTTAAAAATTTGGCGCCATTTGGTCAATTTTGAAGATATCGAAAAAATCTTACGTGGGTACCTAATAGAGAGGATGGTGATTGATAACATTTCGGTCATTTCTGTTTCAGACCACTCAAGGAGGCAGAAACCTGCATACCGTTTGCCTCTGCAAATTTTTAGACCAATTTTTGGACTACAGCCAAGGACGCCATTTTGAATTTTTATGTAATACAATAATTTTTTTAAATATAATAAATAGTCCTTTTGAACCTCCAAAAAACTGCAAGTGTTTGTCTCTATTCGTTTTCCCATAAAAAAAATAAATGTAAACCCTTCAAAAATGGTGCTTTCCATGAGAATACCCCCTTAATATGAGGACACCTTTGGAATTAAGGAATTCACATTCTGCGAAAGATCCTGAATTTTTATAGCAGAAATTTATGATTAAAAATGACGGATCGAAAATGGCAATTAAACCTTTTTAATTTCAAGAGTTCTCCGTTTTCGCATCTACTATTTCTCATTTAATAGATTTCCATTAAATAAAAGAACTGCGGGCGTATCACAATTTCTGAATATGGTAAGGCCGAAAGTTCTTGCTTATCTTCGAGTCTTTGAAAGCGAAATTTCGGCGGTGCGTTTCTGTATGTGTAGTCTTTCATTTAGCACATGGTTTACTGCGATCAGAAGAAATAAAAATTCGGGCGAAAAATTCGGACGACCCCGGATTTCATTTTCCGGATTTCAGCGGAAATTGAGTTGGCCATATCTTGCTTATCTTCTTTCTCAACTTCAAAGGATTTTCGTTTAAATGAATATATGGGGATTTTGCAGGTCGCTGATTTTACATCTTCTATCCAAATTTTATCCCGGGAATATTTTGGGATCCCGCGGGAAATAAATCAAAATCGTCTCCGCGTATGACACACTTTCATGCAATCTATAACAAAAGGTATAAGCTAGAGGCATATGAAATTTAGCATAGTTAAAACCCAATAAATAATTCGTATAATTAAGGGGGTCTAACCGATTATTAAAAACGTAAAGTTATTTCCCAGATTTTAAAGGAACGCAATAATTTTTGTAGATTTCGTTGGTTTTAAAAACGAGGTCCAAGAAGTTATGAGTGTTTCGATCCGAGAATGAGACCGATCTTGTTGGTATTCCGACTGCTTCTCCGCCATAGATACTCATAATGAGGAATCGAAAACAATTCTCTTTATTGACTTGGTTGAATTCCAAGTACGAATATTTTAAAGAAGAGAAATTCTTTTTCAAACTTCATTAGAGGCCGTTTACGCGATTAGGTTATTACAAAATGAAAAAAAAATCAACGACATTGAGTTCGGTGTCTAATGAAAGGAAGAAATCATTTTTTTTAATTATTTCGTTTAATTTGTTTAAAAAAAAAAATAAAAATACAACTGAGAAAATTACTTGTATCCATCCCATTTGTATGCTTGTGTTCTTTTTTAAAATTTAAATATCAGAGAAATTTTTTGTGATTGTAGAAACCTCCTTATTTGGGCCGACACAGTAATTCATAAAAAAATTCGACCATATAAAATGTGCTCAACTACCTACAGAAGTTGTCATAATTAACTGATCTCTGCTGTTTTCCGCATAATGATTCATTATTAAAAATATATTGATAAAAAATGAATGCAAATTGTGGAAATCAAAATCCAGCAAAAATTAAAATATCGATTTAAGTGGAGCACCACTTAACACAGCAAGTAGACTCGAATTAAATCTGCCGGCGTGTAAACACTGATTGCGTAATAAGAGGAAAAAGTGTTTGCATAAATAAATTCACGCGAACGGAGTCCTACAGTTTGCCAGAAATTCGAAATTGCGTTTCCTGAAATATGACTGAATTACAAGGGAAAATCCCATAAATTACACCGCAAGCCTGCTGGGACCTCTTTCACTACAAAAGGGAATAATTTATCTATAGAAGGCATGATTGAGACAAATTGGTTTAATCTTGTTATTAAATGTTTCATATTCATGGACGCTTTCGAATGTGTATCCCCAATACATTTCCGTTTAGCGGAATTTCAATTGGTATGTTTATTATATCAATTGTCCCTGGGATGTATGCTGCACAATGCAGGTATTTTCGGAATGATTCTGAACTGCAGATAATAGAAATTTCTGTTACTGTGATCCCACTTTATTTGAATTTAGCTCAAGCTTGTATTATACGAAAAAGCTATGAAGTTAGTATTTTTGTGCGACACGTTAAATCAATCACCTGAAAAATTAAAACCTTAAACACATTTTTTAAATCAGCAACCCTGCAATACAGTAAATGAAAGAACGTGGGAATTTGGGGATTTTTACTTATATTTATTATACGTTAAAAATTACAAAATTTTATTTTATGGCTTTTAATGTTATGTCTATACTATGTTGATAGTATACATGAGATCAAACACATGTGAACGCGTGTGTCTTCTCAGTGTGTACCCACCTTCAACCGTTTTCGAGTTACAGGGTGATTGATAAATACGGAATGCTCATTATTATTTTATTTTTATGTTCTGATCTACTCAACGCAGTGACATCAAACCAACTCCAGACAAATACTATCTCAATGTGTTTATTATTATTTTTATTATATTATACTAATTACATGAATTTTAGAGAAAATATGGGAGAAATGTGATATTTAGGAAATTTTAAAGCATACTGTGACTTTCTCAAGTGACTGTCGTACGATCTTATGTTTGGCTACGTGAGATCTGTCAACCCTTTCATATTTGTCGCCAATAGTTGAAACACCCCATATATTTTCAGTTATTTCGGAAAAATGAGCTGTAATCCAAAGTTACATTGCAAAAAATTGTTTGTACAAAGGATAGGACGCTAATAGGACACCCAGTTACTTAATATTTGAATTGAAGTCCTTTGGCCTTTAAGCAAGTCCCGTTTCTTAATTATTTAATTATTTTTGAGATATTCAGGAGCGTGTTTTTAATTTCGTGACATCATTATTTGCTGTTGCGAATGTTTAATTAGAAAACTCATAAATTTCTTCCGCATTTCAACTTTGGCATATTTAATTTCCGGTTGCCGTATCTTAAAATTGGTTTACGTGCATGTAACAGCACGTTAACATCAAACGAAAAATCCGTAAAACACTTCTTTTCAACTTTCACTTCCTACGCTGACGAGAGACGACACCTTGGGGTGGCACATATTAAGGACCAGATAGGTCCTTAATGAATGCTGTATTTCAGTTACCGCAGATATCATTGTGGCTCTTCGTACACCGTTCATTAATTTTAATTATAAAATTCCCATCGCCGGAATGATGGCAACTAGAACAGCGGAAAATTTTAATTGCTGCCCAGGATAGGTAGGCACACCAACTAAACTACGGCATCGCTGGAAGGTTTATGGGTCATTTTCTGGGAACTAATTCAGGTAGGTATAATTGAGCGAATCGGTGGCATGCAGATCTTATCCAGACCGGTTACACGACTTAAAATCTCCAGAATTGGAAGTCGAGCTCGTAATCCGTGCATATCAGGGACTTAATCTCGAATGCAATTATTACGTTCTCTCAAGAACTAGTCCAATTTAAATAAATTCCCCTGCTTAGGCTAATTGGGAGGCAGTGGCGCAGTGGCACCTATACTCGTATAAACCGCAGGACCTACAGCCAGGGGGGCCCAACCGCCACACTCCGACTCGTTTTCTTTTTCATTCGAAACCACAAAGTATGGCATTTCCTTCTTCAAATAGATGTCTCATTTCAAATTCCTTTTACCAGAATTCTAAATTCAATGCCGGAAATTAATTTTCGCTCCGCTTTCATCAGCCGAATGGAATGGCTGCAGAGCCATTGCCACCGGTCAGATAAGAATTGATAAAATGAAAGAAAGGCAACGGCACTCCGCTCAGAGTGCTAATACAAACAGAATCCTAGATAAAGGATATCTCACGTTCAGCACACAAAATTCATAAAGCATGGTAGCCGCGCCAAACCAAGGAATAAAGGGCATCTAAGGAAAGTGACTTTTTCAGTCCTGCGTGGAAAAAGTTTCAAATAGAAAGCTCAATGAGCCTGAAAGGACTCAACTTCTCGCAGAGCCTGTCCCAGTCCTGTATGCAAATATATGTGGGCATTGGAGCAAACTTTTACAGGAGTTCTTTTGCAGAGGGGGCATGCAATCCAGGCGGGGGGCGGCAAGCGCTTTGGGTCCGGGATGTTCGGCATGATCGCCCTTATTTACGCAGGCACACTGCTCAGTTAATTTCCCATTGGGAAGACAGCCCTAATTGAATAAATGAGGAAAAATGTTGAAGCGCTCTGCTGCATGTTATTAACTAGTTCCCCAGGACCCAGGAAATGGATTTATGGACTAGTTCTGCGAAATTAAATTCACCAGGTGCCCATTATGCATTTGCCGTGAACAAAAACATATTTTTCATTAGGTCCTGCTCGGTCCGTAAAAGTCGCTCACAAATATGGTTAAATTCAATTTAATTACTCGGAATTTTGCTGAAATTGAAAAGCAACTTTATACCGGATTATGTCAGGCAGCCGGGCAATGATGCTTGTTTACAGCTTCTATATAAAAAGAAAACTAATTTAAATTTCGGGATTTTGCCTTCGTTGATGTAATATGAATGAGTTGCTCTCATAGAGTCATAATCACCTATTTTGAGCGGATGTGCATGTAAATAAAAGGTGAAATTATTTATAAACTAAATGGCATATGCAGCTGTGCGCGTAGCTGGATTTTAGAGTAATGCGTATTTACGAGAATTGAGAGTAGGTATACAAGTTTGTATAGATGGGTAAAATGAATAAATATACATATTTATTTACTAAACGAATGAAATCATAGTGCGCTTTGTTATGGCCACTGTGAGGGGTCAAAAACCTGTTAATGTAAGTTATGAGCCTCGATGTGACTATAAAAAAATAATCTCTTTTCATTGGCCCATCAATATTGGTTATCTCAATACAAAAAAAAAAATTATTTGTAATATCTATATGAATGTAGCTATCTATGAGCTCAGCAATTTTTTTTTTAATTTTTTGTGCTCACAAAATGGCGGCGGTTCCAATATTTTTTTGTTTCCTTTTTTTTGTATTAAGACGGTTTAAAAAAATAGCAATTATTAAAATTCAAAATTTCGGCTACGCACAACGATAGCCACCACGATTATAGAAATTTCAGAAAAAAAAATGTTTAAATCGGTTTCGAAATTAACGCCTTTAATGTTCGCGTTGTGTTTTAAACGCACCGTTTGGAACGAAAGCGCGTGTGTGTGAAAAGGCCTAATTCAGTAAATCTTCGGGATTTTGCCTTTATGTTTTCTTACATATTTTACTACCAAAAAATGCAAAAAAGAAAAATAACGTCACCTGGCAAAATATCATCCAGACAAAAATGACTTTATTTTCTAAATCAAGCGGAATGAAAACACTATTCAAATGGAACGCTATATTTCAAATTAACTGAATAAGAGTTATTGAAAACATTGGTTGCGATGCTGCTGCAGTTCGTAACTCATGGAACCGGTCGCCATCTATGTACATACATATATACCATTCGAGGCATGTCGCAGTGTTATCCGTTATGTCATTGTGAAGGGAAAATTTCCGCCTGAAGTTTTTAACGAGATCAAATCGGTTTATGGCGAAGGAGTAATTGTTTTCGTACGAGTGTGTTTAAATAGTGTCGTGAATTTAAAAACGGTCGTACTGATGTGCATGACGGGCAAAGGAGTGGAAGACCGTCTATTTTGGCTGATTCACTTGTTGATAAAATTGAGCAAACTGTTCATGGTGACCGCAGAATGACTTTGGATGAACTTACGATGATGTTTCCACCACCCCGGATGGGATGTTTTGAACCACCCCGCATATTCCCCTGACCTGCGCCTTTAGATTTGTTTACCTCCCTGAAGATGCACATGGGTGGAAAAAAGATTTCACCTTACGAGGAAGTGAAGGGGGAGGTGAACAAGTGGGCAAAGTAGTTGGCGGCAGAGTTTTTTGACCAAGGCATAAAAAAATTGATCCCTCGTCTCACTAAGTGCAGAGATGGCGACTACGTGGCAAAATAGTTCACATATGTATGCACCTACTGATGAAACCATTTTTTTTTTAAATAAATTTTGTGAAACCTGTAAAAATCTAGTACATACATATACTTACTTTCACATGACATTTTTTTTTATTTCCAAATTACAATTGAATTTACATGTATGGATCGAGCTTTGGATGCTTCTAACATACGTTATTACAACTCTTAAGTCTAAAAAAATTGTATCGACTAATACACCAGTGTGCTTAGTGACTTTCGTGTTTCCCTTATACGTTTTGGACTATGTATCTTTTTTTGATTGATCTTTTGAAATCCTTATACAACTGGTATACCAATGATGCAGCGACCAATGCCGTTAAGATCGTCAGCGTGAGTTCCAACTTCTGTGATTCGACTGCTACTGGGTTGATTACTATCGAGTTTATGACTTCTCCCTTTACTTTTTTGGATTTGTTATTTCCCATGATGGAGGATGATTAATGTCTTGAAGACTTACGCGGTTACACTTTGACTGGTTGAGTTACTGTGGTTGGTGCGTTTTTAAGCGTGGGTGGTTATATGGAGTTTATGTCGTCCAGTGGGTCTGACCTTTTTAGCCTAGTAAATCTAGCTGCCGTAAGTATTTTCCTCGCTGTTGTGTTCGGATGACTCTGCAGTCTTACTTTGTACCTTTTGCTGACTTAGATTTTCTCTTCGGTTACTGAGCAGAGGTTCATGTCCTTCAGAATAATTTCGTTTTTTACATACCGGGGCGCACCGAGCATTGCTCTAATTATTTTTGTCTCCATGGTGTCAATGATTCGTTTGTTTGAATTTTTTGTGCCCCCCCCAGAGCTGGAGCCCATACGTCCAGATAAGCTCTATTATAGCCTTATAGACCGCGATATTGGTGCTAATGTTTAATTTGGACCGTTTGTTTAACAGCCATTGCATACTTCTGTAAACTTGTTTGATTTGCTCACTTTTTTTATTTACGTGACACTTCCAGGTGAGTCTGTTGTCTAGGTGTATATCCAGGTACCTGACTGAGTTAACTGTTTTGACCTTCTTATTATTGATCACTACCGGCCTGCATGATCGTTTCCTTAATGTAAACTTGACATGATTCGTATAATTTATTCTGTTGTGGGGAGGTCACATAAAACACGAAAATTGATAATCAACATTCCTCCCTTAAGGGAAATTGTTTTTCGCCTGACATGCTCCTCTTTCCACTATGTGACATAGTAGGTACACCACATTTATGTTGTTCTTTTGTATGAATAAATATAATCAATAAATTACATATAACTTTTATAGGAACATTAATTTTTTAAGTTTCTTTAAAATATTTAGCGACTGCAGTCGTTGATAACAAAACCGACCATATGTCTACTTAAAAAAGGCAATATCAAAATTTATATAATATTTAAAAGCAAAGTCTAATATAATCTAAAGTAATTAAATATGGGCCAGTGGCTACGTATCGCCACAATTTTTTAAATCATTAAATCTCCTGATCCTTTCCAGCTCCTTAAACAGAATCACGTTTTTTGCTATTTAATGCATAAGCTCAAGATCTGCGGAAACCACCTGAGACGTTTCATAAGGTTGTATGTTGAATTAAGATCACATACATATAAGTGCAGTATATTGCATCCGTAAAAGTTTCCCATGAAAACCCCGAAAAAATCGGGAGATATTTTTATAAGAACATAAAAGTGTTCTTAACGATAAAAAGTTCTATCTTTCTGAGGAGAAATATATCATTCCTCTTGTTCCTTGTTTCGCATTCAGCGGTAAAATACGTCTGTGGCAAACAACAGCACCCGGTCTAGCATGATGTAATGTAGTGCCTGCACCAGCTCCTCCCACCCCGGGAGATAACTATAAAATTGTGTTTCACGTCTGCCAATGTGAAATATAATCCCGTAAATTTCTTCTACTTGCAAACTACTGGCGTGTGAATCGCATTTTACCCTTTACGCCTTATTTGCGGCATTTCGTTCGCTGCCAATAAGCACTTTCTTAGGAAGATTGATTGATTCAATTCCAATGCTGAACCAGCAATCCAGCTCCCTCTCGGCAGAGCTTCTAATTAATTTCCCCAAACCCAACGGGCAGGACGCGCACTGCTCGCCATTAATAACGAGGGTAGAATAATTAACAGCGCGACAGAGAGTGGCCTGAAATCGAGTCGAGTAGGTACTTGAGCGCGTTTACATTAAGATTGGCGACTGCCGACTAGGCCGCTCTTAGCACGGGAGCACCAAGTGTTAGAATGTAATTTCACTTCCTTGGAAGGCGGTTGATTGACAAAATTCCATTAAGGGTTTTCCGGGGATTTAATCGGCGAGTCCTGCTCAGTGCTGACTGTCCAATTCATCTGTTCGAAATTCACCGGAGCGTTGCGGTTGGCGGTTGCCGGATGCCGTAGCATCTCTGCACTTTAGGGCAATTTATTTACTTTCGCTCAACTGGAAAATCCTCGAATTTTTCATTCTTGTGGAATGAAAATTTTTCATAATTTAATCCGCATGTGGCTGCTTGCACATCGCCTGTTATTGCACGGCTAAGGGCTGTGACAAAGTTTACTGTTGTGGACTTTTACTTGTGGCTTGCTGCATTTAATGTTGCCCGCTACCCCCTAAGAGGATTACGCTCCACTCCTCGTGGTCGTCCGTCTTCCTTTACTCTTGGACATAACGAGCTCTTGCTTCAAAAGATTGCCCGCAATTGTAATACGGGGATTTTGCATCGGTAAGATTTCTTCAAAAAACGATAAAACCAGGCTTTCGGCTTTTATTCATGTGACAGAGAAAGTTATATAAGAGGATTTGGTGGAAGCAGCGCTTTATGAGTGCTGCAAGAGGGTACTTATGAGAGCATTATTGCCAACATCTGCTCCCAACAGTGGCGCGGTGCAGATTCCTCTCCTCTGTGAACAGCTGGGCTTTGGTACACTTAATTTAAAAGGATACCACGGATTTGGCCGCGTCAGAAGTAAATTTAGTGAGTAGGTGGATGGAGATAATATACCCCGGAAAATGGACTTCGAGAGTATAACACCACCATTGTAGCGAATTCTCAATTTTTTTAAATTAATTTCCTTACGGTCTGGACTTAATCCTAGCCTGTTAAGAAAAACAACAAAGTCGATAGCAGAACCCATGTGGCGTTAACCTGGTGTATTTATTGTTGTCTGCATTTGGTTGGTAGGAGTAGGGCGGGTCTACAGAGCATAGGTGTAAATTGCGCAATTGAAATATGTACATATGTATCTCAAAAACTTAGAGTCACATGGCACACTTAAGCCGGCTACAGACGACCCAATATGCAGGGCTCGATTTGTACGAACCCTACAAATTGAATCATGTGTAGGGCAGATACATTTTTGCTCTTAGTCGGGGAGGTGGCGTTCAAAATGAAAAAATCATTTCATTCCGGCTAATTAACATATTGTATTCTCTGCCCAGCCTAAATGTTTAGCAAAATATGACTGGACTAATAAACAAACAAATGATTCATGGGCTAGCAAAGTGATACACGCGTGTAAATTTTATGGCTATTTTATTGCTATATTATTGTTTTGCCTGCTGCTGGAATTGTTCGAGACTTTACAAGAAAAATATGGATATTCTATTGTTTGCAGCTAGTGCTCAAAATCTGAAAAACAATTTGCACAATCGTATGTTTAAGAATGTGGAATTAATGGCTAAAAAATTAGTTTTGTATTGTTTCTTTCGAAATTTGATTTCATTAAATTTTGATATTGATGCGAAAATTGAGATATTTTAATTACATATGGAGTAAGTTTAGATTTTTTGTTCAGTAAAACAGTAAAAGAGCAATTAAACGTTATTGAATCAATTTTACTACCTATATGATAATCCACTCAAGATTTGAATGAAAAAAGTGGCGAGTTATAATACAATAAAAGATTAACGGGGCTATTCTAGGTAAAAGTTAACAGCTGCTAGCCTGCTATCTACTCAGATAGCATAAATTACTATTCTGCATAGCAGAACTAACAGCTGCTAACTACAGCTGATCTGCTAACTTGCTTGGAGACTTAAATTAACAGATTTTCGTATTCTGGTTAAAAGAATAGCAGATGGTTCTAACCTTAAATGTCTATTAAGTTAACAGCTCCTCACAGAGGTGCTGTTAACCTGCTAATTGCTACTTGGCTTGTGTCAGCTGTAATACGATACGGTAATATTGTCATTTTAGATTCGTTTGAAGTCGCGGAATATCTATAAAATGGATATCAACATTGATTTTATGTTAATAATAATTTTGTAAAGATACGTGTTTACTTGATAAGCCTAAAATAAAAACATATAAAAGAGAAATTTGTTGTGTGCGTAAATTAGTAAGTCCAGAACTAATAGATCAGCCGGCATTATGAAGTTGTTACTCTTGATTGGATTTTTTATTGCTGCGGTAAATATTAGCAAAGTTACATAACTCGCGTAAAGGATAATAGGAGTTGTAAATAAATACCTCAAGGTGGCAACTTCTAGTGGAATTAATGGATTCTTGGATAAAAACGAGGCAAAGAAATCTACCGAAAAATGGGCATTCGACAACTTTATCTGCATGGAGAACAAAGTGTTTAAGCCCTCTCGAAAATTCGTTGAAAATGCAATTAAAAACTATTATATTAAATTTGTTTTGTTTGTTTTTTTCCTGGAATTTAAAAAGCTTCCTGTGTGAAATTCTATGGCCTCTTGCACATACATTTATGTATTCATTTTGATTATTGGTTATCCACCTATATTAAAAATTAAGTTTGGACGTCTGGAAAAAATACTTTTAATATTGGTTAGAAGTATTTTGAAGAGAAAATCGTTTTTTTTATCTAGAAATAAGGCCACTAATTCACACATATCATTTTGATTTGAATCTGACAAGTCTCCGCTTGCTTGATCTGCTATCCCAAACATTCTCCACAAATCTGCTATCCAGAATAGGGGTTTTTTTTTACATCTGTTATCTCTAAAATTAGCAGGTTAGTAGATCTGCTAAAAATCTTTTACGTGGAATAGGGGGGTAAGGCTCCAAAACATTTTTGTTTTATGCACGTACTCATTATATATGGGCCCGTAATAATTCAGTCCTGGGACCGGATTTTCTCTCGACGGCCTTGTGTGTGGCCATCCTCCCTACATTTCTGAAGTTTGTTACGATTCCCGGGTCCAGACATCTTTCTGTTTATTCTTTTAAAGCAACCTTGACAACATGTAATATTATATGACAATCTTTTTGTAAAATTGTGAACTATTAGTGCGATTTCTCTCTGGTCATTCATATGGAATTACCGTTATCCAATCCATTTGGAACCTCTTTGGTCCCTTTCATTTTGTACATAGATGGATGGCTTTTAAGGCGGGTTTATCCTGAATCAGATTTCTCGGTTGGAAGTAGTATCTCAATCGTGCTTTAAAAGTTCGTGCTCGTTAGGTACACTGAAATTATAGACCGTAATTGGCACATACACACATATAACATACATATTTGCCTTCTATCTATCAATTTAAAACTGAAAATTAATTGAGTTTATTTTCACAAATAATCGAATTTTTTATTTGCTCGACGGATAAAACGGTTGCACTGATTAATATGTCAAAAGTAATTCTGTGGTGCAGATCACGCTTTGTGAATTTTTCATGCGGGCTGTGTATGAACGCTACATCAAGTACGCGGTGTAGATTTATTCTGCTCGGTTTCTATGTACATACATGTATGTACATGTACATGAAGAGGCCTTTAATGCTTTAGAAGACGATGAGGAAAATTAAAATAAACTTGATTAATGGTGTTCGTAATATTACTTTTTTTGTTAAATCTATAAATTCATTCTTTTTTGTCTCGAAATCAAATCACTCGACTTTTTGACTATATAGTATGAGTGAATAAAATACTTCGATTTATTTAATCCGAAACTTCCCTTTAATGACCATACCGATCACATTGTTCAGAAGCTTCGATGCTGGGATTTATGTAGCTCCAAGCAAATGAATTGAATGACCCATACATAACAAAATTCTTGTTTACCAACTCTTGTTCGACCCATTCTAGAATATAGCACTCCTGTTTGGTCGCCTTCATATGAAACGCACTCCGACCGCATTGAAAGCATGCAGGAGAGATCCTTATCTTTGCCCTGAAGGGCCTAGAATGCCAAGATGCCGTCTATCTTCCACCGTATGTGGACAGACTAAGGTTAATAAATTAATCCGTTCATACTCGAAGGGAAATGTCGGATATTGTCTTTGTATTTCAGCTCTTCAAGGTAGAAAACGACAAGCCTTTGGTACTAAAGTATATTAACTCCTGGCAGGCACACATAGATTTGGCATTTCACTTATTGGGAGGTATGTACGTAAGTGCACAGAGGATGCCAAGGACCCGAGCGTGATTTCACTGGGACTATCTCCACTCTTAATTAACACAGAGGTTTTTTTTTATTAAAGCTTAAACGTTCCTGCGCATAATGATCCCAATATTTCCTTGTCATAAGATGAATTATTATAAATGCATAGTTATTTAAAAAACACTCAAATATACAGCGTTTTTCGCAAGACACATGAAGACATTAAATGAGTGGGATGATAGGTCTCACCTAGCCAAACAAAAAGTGATATGACAGGGGGAGGGCAATTTCAATCGTTTGGGAGTTATAGGGCGATTCATAAAATCGACGTTTTCATGGTGTGCACATTATAAATTTATTTCTGTATTTAGATCTACTCAACAACCCACCGACATCAAACTCACGCCAAACACCTACTATCTGTGTCCTTCCCAAAAATATCAACAAAGTTTATCTGCCTCTACCACTACAGGGAGCCCTATGGTCCTAACTGGAGTGATATAGGAAATACCACTACAGGTACAATCACTTGGAAAAGTGGAAAATTTCTGCAATTTCTTAAAATTCACACCCCTTTTTTAATTTTATTACATCATCGCTCTATTTTTTCTTCGTCTAGGAAGATCGTCCACATGTTTTGACTCTTTGTACTGCGTCATCAACTTTGAAACGAACCTCTTCGATTCTTAATAACTTTCGCGGTAGATACGAACGATAATTTTGGCGTTTTCGGATGCGTGCATAAAAAAACCGTCTCAAATCGCTTCGCGTAAGTATACAGTGTAACGTATTCTAGTGGACAAGGGCTACCAGGTCGAGCTCAGCGGTAATTGGCAAAGGTTATAATGACAAGTCCAGAATACGCCATGCACAACTACATTTCATTTCTACAAGAAATCCCTAACCTGATCCAATACAATAATATAAACCTAAAACTAAAGTTGGATAGAATACGTAAGTACTTAAGATAAGGATTATGTAAATGTGATTATTATATTCGAATAATAATACTTATTAAAGTAATAATGAAAATATGACTGGTACCAAAGTACACTCAGGTAATCTATATCTGGATAAAATATCAGTTAAAAGTCGGGGGGACCCGACCACAACCGACTACATATATAACAATCTTAAACGTAAGAGAGAATGTGGAAGGAGTTGGTGGTGGTAAGGAAACCAAACGACTCACCGCCACGACTGCTAGGATAATTCTGGCTCTCTGCATTTCGCTCGGCCTTTTATAGTGCCGTGGCGCACACATCAGCATCAGTGTTGTTAAGTCCATTTGGAGCTTTTTCCCATCACAGATGGTAGATTTTCCCTTTTTT
The DNA here is from genome assembly GCA_947538895.1 of Neoitamus cyanurus. Classification (NCBI taxonomy): domain Eukaryota; kingdom Metazoa; phylum Arthropoda; class Insecta; order Diptera; family Asilidae; genus Neoitamus; species Neoitamus cyanurus. The sequence continues at coordinate 17,291,967 of OX384544.1, forward strand.
CCCTATTTGGTGGTCTAAATTTCCCACAATTTTTCCCATCAGTTAAATTGAATTATAGTCTTCATTTTACTTTGTTATAATATGTAGTTTAGTTCAACAAATCTCATACAATTGTAATAAACTACTAAATAAGGAACTCTTCATAATATTAAAATAACAGGGTTATAGGATACCCAGGTTGTCTCTGGTGCTACGCTTCGGGGGAACGCCACTGTAACGGTTCAAAAAATTTGTTTTTTGTTTGCATTTTTTGGTAGTATTCATATTCATAAATATTTAAAAAACATGACAAGGTTCGTGAGTTAAGCCCTTTCACACACATATAGTTTCGGTCTAAACGGTGTGTTTTAAATGCAAAAAAAGAAAATCTTGGAACGACTTTTTGCGACCTTGTCCCAGTGAAAAATTTTTTTTCTTGAAATTTCGGTAATCGGTGGCTATCGTTGTGCGTAGCCGATTTTTACAATGTTGATAAGGTCTGAAAAACCGATAATTTTAAACCGTCGCCTTTTTGTAAGAAAAAGACGGCTTCGTACAACAATAGCTACATTCATATTAATAAATAAATTTTCTTTTATATTGATGATTCAATGAATTGAGGTATTTTTTTTACCGGTAACTAAGGCCCATAACATTGTACATTTTAAACATTTTTAATCAAAATTGGTATTGAACAAGTTAAATATATACTTAATAAAATATTCTTTATCAGATATTTAAATATTTAGTTATAGCAGCAACAAAAATTACCAAACATTGACAATTTTTTGACCCGCCACAGTGATGTTCCCCCTTAATAACATAGCCCTAGAACATTATTCGGAACTTCTTATGTGAGAAAGCATCAAAAAGTTTAATTCAGTGGCAGTATTTGATTTCAAGAGCTCGTGCATATGCATACTTTAAGGCCGAAACAGAATGTTTCCGATCATTTCTGTTCCAATGCACTCTGTAAGTAAAAGTTGAGATGAATTTAACTTATTTTCAATCCGATTCGTTGCGTATATTCTGAGAAATTATGTATATGTCTACCAGATAAGCTAAATTTTCAGTCTTCGAGGACTCTTCATGACGGAACGAATCGACAGCATGCTGTCCCTGACTTTAAAACTAGATAAATTTTTCTATAGATTTTTTCCCACGAGTTGTTCTACAGCACGAAATTATTCCCTTTTTCCCATATTCGACTTTTTAGATGTAAAAATTCCCACGAAATGGGAAATTTCCCACGATTTAACATCACTACAGCATGCCCTTCCAGACTTGGCACGACGCAATAAAGGCAGGCTCCCATAGAATCCGTCGAGAACAAACGCAGCGTCGCGAGCTTGAGAGCTTCTAGCATTTTGAGTCCGGCTCTCTCTCTCACGGCGGATTGGCGCAACGAAATATAGAAGGTTCCTCTAAATTTTAGAGAAAGAGATTTATTTCGTTGCGTCAATTTGCCGTGAGAGAGAGAGCCGGACTCAAAATGCTTTAAGCTCTCAAGCTCGCGACGCTGCGTTTGTCCTCGAAGGATTCTATGCGGGCCAGCCTTAACAAAGGGTGGACGCCGTAGACAGCTTTTCTAACGGACTTTCTGGTCTGGCGGCTGTGGCGCACATGAGCATGCCCGTTGCAGACATGGGATGATGCAATAACGATGGAACGCGGTGTGAGGATTCGTAACGAACCCATTTTCTGGAGTCGCCGCTAGGGGTTCGTTCCAATAGGACTCACTTTGAAAATGTCGCCTCTCTTCCACATTCTGAGCGATACTGGAACAAATTGGTCATAGAGGCAGTTTATTTCTTGATGAACAGATGGTAATATAATGAATTATTTATTCACCATACAATGCAAAAAAAATTTTGCTGTCGTACTTCGAAAAAGGCGAATCCCCGACGCGCGTACTGTGAAATCCGTCTCTCAAATCATTAATCTGCGGTTTGTACTAACTCAGAATTAAAAATAAGATTAGAAGGAATGAGAACCTCTATACTCTTTTTCTCAGCTTACTAAACACCATAATTTCTGGGAAAGAAATCTACAAAAAATTTGTATTTGCCGTTTCACATGTTCGAAGTGAATAATATAGCGGAATTTATATCAGAGACTTAGAAAGCCCTTTATATTGTATAATTTAGCTGAGTATTGCAGTCGCCATATTGGATCCGCTATCTTGAATTTCCAAATATCGATGGCAGGTTCCAAATTATAGATTCCGAAAAGCCGAAATATTTTCACTGTCCTATTTCCCCTCCACGATACCGTTTAACGATCATAAAGTAATTCATCGATTCACCGCGAAAGTGCACACAAATGGGAATCACAACAGCGGATAAACCCGAATTGCTAAACGGGCTAAAATATCTCAACCCGTTCGAAACTATCGGTCGCACACACCACACCATCAACTCTCGGTGTTTCACATTTCGAGAAAATTATTTGGCGTCAGGTAAATTCATTTTTATTTCATCCGTTTAGTGTTTCACCAAGACGATCTGAATAAATTTCAAGCGGAGACATGAATTAATTGTAATGCTTAGCGAAGCACAAGAAGCGCGAGAAAATCTTTACGGTCCAAAACGCAAAACTTCTACGAATTGCGTAAAAACAAATGATTTGAGTGTCAGAGTTTGTCATGTTAAAAATAAAGTTCAAATACCATAAACAGGCATTTTTTTTATGCACACCAAATCCTCTCTCTTGAAAACATTCCGAGGATTTTTCTACTTTGCACAAAAGAGAATTGCTGTGAGTGATGGGGTAAAATTCTCTGGTGAAAGTTGGGACTTACAGATGTGTTGAGGATTCACAGACCCACCAAACGCTTTATTTTCAGGATAATTAAAAGTTATTTGACAGTTCAGCTTCAAATATCAAAACTGCCTCGCAATCAATTTAATATGATAGCAGGGAACCGCAGAAAATATTCCAAAACTGGCCGCCAGGGAAATCAGATATACGTCTATGGCAATTGAGCAGAACTGTTTCGAGAGCAAGCAAAATTTCACTACTTAAAGCTGAGTGCCAGCCTTCCTGAAATTCAGAAATGTCTGAAATTTCTAATTCACGACTCCCCTGCTCATTTCAATTGCAATAATTGCGAAGCCAAAATAGCCCCCTTCATGCTCCAAATCCGCTTGACACATTAATTTCGCTCAGCATGGTTCGCGTGTAAACATGTTGCTGTTATTTACGCTACCTCTGAATAGGAATTGTGCTCAAACACTTCCTTCTAATTACTACACGGAACAGCACCTGCACACCAGACAGAGGCATTAATTATAAATATTTTGATTCTGCGGAATTCTTTTCCAGTTTTCGTGGTCAATTTCCCGGTTTGTTCTACATTTCCGCCAGAGAGGTTTTTGCAGGCCGAAACCTTCCCCGGTTGCCCACCGTTAATCTGGCGCGCATATATCCCAGCATATGTTCGTACCTGTGTGCACGGAACACTAGAGCTGTAGGGGATGCTGAGGCTGTCGGCCTGTCGGGCACACAGATATTTACGTACATGAGCATCCCTGGTCTGTTCTCGTTGTTGTTGCTCCGAAAACGCAGAATTCCACAGGGAAAGTTTTGCATTATTAAATTTTGGAGTCGTATAATTTGCAAACTAATTAAATTATTTAAACGGCTATTGTTTATGCAGTTTTCATGTGCTCATATGCTCCAGAACTTATCAACGTATGCCATCCAGAAATCTGGTAGCTGCCGTCTAACAACTTACTCTACCTTTTGGGGCGAGTCGTAAAACCAGAAAGGATCAATGCATTAGTAATACCACAGGTACTGGGGCGTACCGGGTGCGAACATCTGAAGGCGGGTAGTTCCCCCGGGGGTCAGCAGCGGTGTGCGAGTCATCAATAATTTTCAAACTAATTATGCTTGAAAACTAGGAGTCGTACATTAATCCCACTTTGGCGTTGAGGAAGATGCCTCGCATGCTTGCATAATATTTGCATGAGTGAAATTTATCAAAATATTCTATTCAGCATTGCCCAGCTTAGTATTATCCGTTTAGCTGCTTATCGTTGGATTATTTCAAACTTTATTTTTGCATCAGATTGAAAGTTTAGTTTTCGGTACTCAGTAATTTCCAAAGTAGCTTTATCCGTGCTCAAAATTCATTATAATTTAACTCTTTCTTCCTGTTCGTTAGTAATACAGTTTGGATCAAACCTATAGCAACACACAATTTTTTTAAATTTTACCTACTTTATGTGCATTTCTGGCATATCGTGAGAAATCTGAAAATTCAATTTGTTTATGGACGTACGTTCTACATCGTCAATTCAGAAAAATATAACGGTGAAATACTATGTAGTTTTCTTGTGTTGCACAACTATAGCACCACTTTTAAAGTCATTCGATTTTCGGTGTTCTTCGAGACGAATTCGGTTGTTACGGCTTATGTATAATGAATTGATATCTGGAAAAATCTCAAAAAGCGCGCTGGAACACATATATAAAATGTTGGTCATCAACCCCGGCGAATTAATGTGCAAAGGTAGACAGTTTACTTTACACCATTTTTGGAAGGCTTCCACGTCAGAGTTCAGAAGGTGACAATCAGTAATGCTGCAAATCTTAGCATCGTCAGCATAGCAAAGAATCTTCGTGTGGGAAGCATTAAAAAAAATATCAATAATGTAAATGATGAAAAACAATGGATCCAAATGGCTGCCTTGCGGTACACCGGAGGTATTTTTAATGGCATCAGAAGGACCCTTCGGAAAAGAACCTTTAGAGTACGTTCAGACAAATAGGATTGAATCCAGTTGACAAAGCAAAAGGGGTAGCCCAAAACGGACAACTTATGAACCAGAATTTTGTGATTGATTCTGTCAAAAGCCTTGCTAAAATCCGTAAAAATGCAAAAAATTCGTTACAAATTTTAGGTGGTTTTGTCGGACGAGAAAAAGTTTTACCTTGATCGCTACGCTACAGTGTCAGAATTTGTGTTTGTACACACCATTTTTGTTCGAAATTTCTTTCCCCTACCAACAGGTTTAAGATTAGCACGGCGACGAGCGCTCTTGGGGTATATACTGCATCTGAAATGAATAAAATTATTATGATAATATGTAGCTAACCAAATCCCACGATTACAGAAGTGGATGTCACCCGCGGGGAGATCTCGTTGTGTCCTTAGGAAGGCTTAATTAAAACCGAAGGTTGCCAGGTATCGGGAGTTCGCATTCATATCTACTAAGCTCCCCCTTAGTCATACAGCCCTCGGCGTGTGCTGTTCCAACTTAGTGTGGGGAATGTCCGGTTCAGAACTCTTTATTTGGTATTCAGAGCTACCCTCTAAAACCGAGCATCCCGGAGTTTCCGCCGCTTCTAAACTTCCAGGGCGGTTCACTAAATTCACCACCTGAGTTCCCGCCTTTATTTGAAGATTTGAAAAAATACCTTTACAAAAATTAATAATTCTTACTACCCTGATAGTTTACCATAATTCAATCTACTCTGGACAAAATTTTTGTTCATAAAAAAACAATTGCATGAAAATCTGATCATACGTTAAAGAGATACGAGGATACAAACATACTTACGTTCCAAACACTTAACACACACCCCTCCTTTTTGTACGTTGCGGAGTTGAGAAAAAAAAATTACTACTGCATACACAAAACTATTTAATGAATAAAACTTTTATTAGGACATATTGTATATGTGTGTATAATGCATATGAATGCACAAAGTCAAATTAAGAACGCATTTTAATATGTACTCTGTCCGGGCTGTAGGGGTAAATTTTTGAACGTAAATTACTGTAGTGTCCGGTCTAGCAAGTTTCCGGACTAGCGAAGCTGTATTGTATCTAATACACAATCGTCCATCCTAACAAGCTGGATCCTTTTTTTTTTAAATATACGAACGTCTGGTCCCATTTTTTAATATGTGAAGTTGAATTATTTGATCACCAACACATCCCCTGACTTGCATTTGTTGAGTGTTCGAGTGTCAAGACAATATTTTACCGTGCGAGAGCAATTTATCTTTATTTATAAATTACCGTATCGTCAGATACAAATTACGGAAAGCCAAGGGAATTCGAAAACTCACGTGATATTAGGGAAGGAACGACTATCGTAGCATCAATTCATAAGTTCAATGGTCTGAAATATTGAAGGCGACTGCAAACTTATTCCATATTACACCCGACCCAAAGGAGCAGGGCCAGCTAACCCATGCATTTCCGAGTCTGTCAGGAGCAATACCCTACGGCAGGGTGCGCTGCACCATAGAAACCGTGGAACAGGTCGGACTGCTCGAAAGACAAATGATTCCAAACGAAATCTTTCAGTTCAAAATTATTAAGGAATTCCAAGGAAGAACGGGCATATAACTTTCAGTTCACCGACATTTATCTTCGCTGTGCTCGAAAGGTACTCCACAGCTCAAAATGAAAATTAAGGAAAGTTGCCTGCAGAAAAGTAAGTTAAAGCGAATAAGTTGTCGCTAACTTTTACCTTCAATTAAGTACACTAAAGGTTCTGTCACTAATGTGCCAGCCGACAGAGGTGCTGCTCGTGCAGCCATTTAACTGCAATCGAGGGGGTGGTGCCCACCCACTCAGCCTTACTTAGCATAAAGCATAAAGATTCCCAAAACTTTATCCAGGGCCTGACTTATTATCCAGTTGCCCTTGGCGCTATGCTGAACAGAATGCAGATTCCGGGATTGCAACATAAGGAGTGTCACATTTTACGTGCCCGCTCCGAGGACTTGTGCGCCTGCATTACCAAACTAATATTAAGTTTAGGACCAACAGCACGTCCTTCGGATCCCGAAGTAGAGAACCTCACAGACCACAGGATGGGGACACGATGACGGGTGGGATCTAGGCTGCAATTCGAATCGGTTTTGCACGTTGGTTAATGTGAGTGACAAGAAGCATTCTGGCTATTTTGGATATTGCGCAAAACCGGGAGGACTTCGTGCACATGCAGACCCCATTCAAATCCAGAACTTGGGGCAACCACCAGTGGCTCCGGCACCGGCTGTAAGCTTCCGAGCCAGCCAGTGTACGTCGGGAAATCGTGGAGGGAACATTTCCCAATCTTTGGGCAGGCTCCTTAGCGGTACACTTCCGACGGAAGCAATCACGTGCTCGCCCTTGAGCTTCGCTCATATCCGTCGGTTAAATCCGAGTCGTGAAAAGAGTGGGGACCGGTCACGTCTATGCTGGAGTGACTGTTACGGCTTACACTGGACACGTACAGGGTATTTGTTGCAAAGTTAGTTTCGTGTTTTTAATTATTCCGCGGGTAACGTGCGGTAGGTGTACGCTTGCGGTGGTCATTTGCGACATTGTGTTCAGTGGAAAGTTAATGAGCTGAGATTCTTCCGACCCGATGTTCGTGGCTATCTTCGCATCAACGAGAATTTAATTAGAATTAATTAGATTCTAGGCATCAGTGAATCTATAGTTGCTGGTGCATTTTTCTTATGCCCTTAGGGGTTTGGCAAACTAATTGAAAAATTGAAAAGTATCGTCTGTTGACAGTAACTGCTGCAGTCCTCCTGAATTAATGATTTTGAAGTGTTTAAAATTAGGCCACGAGCTTTTAAAATTACTCAAAAAAATTCTTAGTTCGACATTTGCTAGCGAACAGTTTCATGACGGTGACTTATTTTCGAAAGCACAAAGTAATTAATTATTATTATTTAGAGAGTTCAAGGACAACGAAATTAATTCTTTATAAGTAGTTCATCTTGCCTACTCACCTTTATAGTTTTATCGCATCTTACGAATTTATGTTTCAGTAATTAACCAAACGGAAAGATGTTTGCTAGAGTGATATAATAGTTCATATAATATCATAGTCTCGATGGTTAATAAGTGTGCACAATGTGATATCAACAAAATAAAATATCGTGGTGCCATTCCCCCAGAGTTTAATATGGAATTGGAAAGGACTTTTATGGTTTTGTAGTCATGTGGATTTTAAACAAACCTGTTATTATTTTATCATTCATATGACTACATTTTGAGTTCCGAATAGAAGCACAAGAAGCGCATTTTCACAATTTAAATACCGCGGCTATCATTTAAAAATTTGTTCTCTTCGACACAACAATCGATACGAGACTTTGCAATGCAATTAAAGTCAAACAAGGGAAAAAGACAGACAAAAGAGTTTTGCTTTTGCTTTACTTAAATATGAATTTCCACCAAGTGTGTCTTTCCTTTGTTCAACTTAACTAATGGTTCTTTATATGAAACCAAGTACCTACCTTTAACAAATTAAATAAATATCAATTCAAAAAGAATGTTATCTCTACAAACTGAAAAATTTTTTGGATAACCAATTAATAGTCCTTTATCTTTTATTTATTCTATCAATCCATAAGTATCAACAATTTTATTCAGTGTACTTATAGGTCTTTCAAGCGTCCTTGATTGTCGACATTTCTGCAAATAAGATTTTCTATGTGGTCTACGTTTGAATTAGGACAATCTAAAGCTTCAATAGGGAGTACATTATGTGCAAATGACGTAAATATAAACAATTTACGTACTAAACAACGTTTACGTGAAAAATAGTTTACACAGCCTGTATCATAAATAAAGTCATAATCAAATCAGAATATAAGCTATATAACTGTGCGCGTCTATGATTGATGTAAATCAGCTGATGTTTAGAAACTTGACACTTGCCAGCAAGGATTTGATTTTTTTTAATGAATACGAAAAGTTGTCTAAAAGGGTTCCTCAGCGATCGAGACTTGATCCCATCCTCTTTTGTCTGTTCATTTATGATTTAGCCTCGGTCGTACAAAACGTTAACATCCATCTGTATGCTACAAACAGCGAAGTTGGTCTCAAAAAAGTTGGTCAAATAAAACAGATCTATATATGTACGTAGTAAAATATGAGCATTGTGCATATTGGCGGCCGCGTAAGATTTGTTAAATTGAGAAAAAAATTTGCCCTTAAGGTCCTTTTCGTTTAATATCATTCAAATGTTTTAACTTTTAAACGGCTATAGCTCTTGGAATCATCTAAAGGGCTATTAGAATTTTTTGTTTTAAAGATTCTCTGAACACGTAATTTATAAAAAAAAATTGTGTCCTTGGTATGACAATTCTTCAGAATCAAGGATAATATTTGAAACTTTTAACGAGCGTTATGAAAATTTTCATCTTTGAGTATTCATAACTTTAGCTTGTGCAAGATCACTCAACATAAGATACGGTTAGAGAGATTAGATCGTCCTTTTTCAAACTTGCCTACACATGTTATCCTGCGAAAGTCAACATTTTTAGAATGCATCGGGTACACCTAGTTCCAAGACTATTCAACAACTGTATTTATAGACTAAGTGAATGCCGTCTGCTTTGGGAGACTTCTGTTTACATGATCAAACTTGTTGTTGGTCATGATTCGTAGATCTCATACCCGTTTACGCTTTGCGGCAGATGTCACCCCAATCAGTTTAGGTGCCTGTCGACATACTATGTCGTTTTCGAACTGCCAACCTATATTCGACCTGAAAACCTCGGGCCAACACCGTACAAGGCGAATGATTTCGGCGTTAGTAATAAGAACGTTTGGCTGCACTTTCGTGTGCAGCACCAAAACGACAATAGTTACTTGGATGGATTACTCAGTTATTTTTTCAGATGTGGTAAACGTTTACGATTCCCACACCATAATTGTGCTTATTAAAACCATATCTATGGATCTCCCGGTGCTATTGAGGAATTTTGGAACTGAGTTTTTCAAAAAACTATTTTCTACGGCCATAGTTTATATCTCATCAGACCATGCATAATCACATCAATGTCTTTCAGTATATGTTGGTGCCATGTCCATGTACAGAAACAAACATAAATGTTATTGTTCATATAGATAATAGGACAAGCACAAAAGTATACATCGTCAATTAATGGATATAAACCAAGAAACCAAAAGTACAAATATAGTGTGTTGAAATGAAATGTATATTTTCCAAAACCAGTACAGCAAACACTCAAAGCAAAACTATGGAACATTTTGCGTTCTAACTACCTACTAGTTGGTGGGCTGTAAAATGACCAATTATCAATTGGCGTTTTCCCTCGATTCCAAATTTTGGGCGATGTTGTGAATTGTTTATTGAGCCCGGGCCAACAATTTCCATCCTAATTAAAACGGTGCTTAACTCAATAACGGTTTAATTACAGTCTATTGAATAAATTGGTTTTGTGACTAATTGTAACTGGGTGTGGAATTAAGCCCGAACACATCCGCACCGGGGCTCGATGGGTTTTAATTATTTAACAATTTGCATGACTATTTTAATTAATTTTTGAACGAGATGCCATAGACATTGTGTTCGTTAATGCGCCCGAATGGCCCCATAATATGCGCCTTTCGAACGCCTGCAGGGGCAGCCATTTAATTCGGATTTTAAAGGGAGCCCATTTCACTTGAAGTAACAAACGCTAACCAAGCACACAATGACCATTAGCCGGTAGCAGGGCATCCTTCTAAGGACTGTTTACAGAACGGAGGGTCGATTAGTCACCAACTTGAGTGCAGAAATTCCACTTAATTAATGAACTCGAAATGAGGTCGAATCGGATGAATATGGCGCAGCAAAGAACCCGTAGAATGCACTTGCACGTCCGCAGTTAGCAACGACGGGCATCGGATCCATGCACCCGGTCTGCCATTGTTTAATCTAAAGAAGAAAGGACTATGATATGGGGCTGTCATTACGACCAACCCCATATCAGATAGAAAGTCTCCAGTGCCTTTGCAACCCAAGCAATATACAAAGCCGGGAGCTTTTTTGTTGACCGTGTTGCGGGGTGCGACGGTACGGGCCCAACTTTTCTCAAATCAGGGACGCGAGGTGCTTTTATTGCATGTTTCCAGACCAGATAGCAGTCTGATGAAGGATGTGCCCACATTCAAAGTTGATTTTGCAGGCTCATATTACTCGCTTTTAGCAAGATTTTTTACTCCCGGCAGAGCTGGATTCGCTGTGGGAATTATGAGCTCAAAATATGCAGCTTCGATTTAATAAATTAAAAAGGGTCTTCATTTCACTGCCGCTCAAGTATCTTCGTAGTGCTCCATTTGGATAATGATGCTACAACATTCGCTGCGCTGCACTACGCTGCTCGCTGAAAGCGGCTGTTGTGCCCATTGTGGACAGGGTGAAAGGAGGCCTGGAGCGCTTTAGAATTCGGTGGGACGTCGCTTTAAACTGAGGAACTTCAATAACCGAAATGGCAGCTGGATAAAAACATATCCCTCCAGTAACATGCCAAAGATATCAGGCGAACATTTATCAAGGACTAGGGCTACCGTTAATCTCGCAATCTGGCATACCCAAGAGGCAGGTAGGCAGGCAGAAACAAATAAGCCCTCCCGCCGGAAACGTAGAATTGAGGTCGGCACTTCTTCTCGTCCTGTAATACCTCAAAATCCTGAAAGCTTCACAGTCCATAACCAGGAGCTTTTGATTGTCCACCCCTAGGGATACTAATGTGGCAAATGAGTAGACAAAGGTAAAGCCATGCTACCAATGATTAATGATTGGGCTCATTTGCATTTGGAGCAGGGTGCCAACGCAGCACGACCCTATCTACAATTTATACCCTACACATTCAACCGCACGCATGTCACTCCAAGCAGTCGACAAATTGCGTCTATGCTGCAAATATAATTATATGATTAGATTACAGGTACACTTAGATGATATTAGTTTATAGCTGAAATACCGGGGGCGTAGGGGAGATTACGTTGCTGTAGTTATGCTTGCTGAGGTGGCTTTTGATTCACCTTAATTTAAGGAAAGCGCGTGAAAGGTTAATCACCATTTATGTAATCAACGAACCCACTGAGTTTTTGTTGAGCAAGATTTTTAATTTTGTATGTTTTTTGGTATACATTGGTACATATACAGGGTATTTATGAATAGAACTTTCATCTTGTAAGTGATGATAGAAAGCATCGAGAGTAACAAAAACGTGTGACTCGTGTGTAGTCGTCTAGGTATTTTCAAATATCCCGCAAATGAAGGTAGGGGGTCACTTTTTCCATTCTAAATTTTCCACTAGTAGATATATTTTGTCCATCAATTCTTTTTTCCATGGACATTCTTTCCGTCACTGAATATTTGCCTTGTACGATATATTCACAAAACATTGAAAACTTTCAATACCATCGAACGGAAATTTCAAAATGGAATAAAGGTTCTTACAACCGAAATTTTCTAATCCCCAAAGTATCCCCGACAATTTATGTAAATGTTTCCCTCATTACTTCATAATGTCTCTCTGAACATTTTTAAAGGGATTCACTGGTTTTGAATATACCAACGGTTTGAAAATTGCTCGGCATAGTATAAAAGACCATTCAACTATTTTCCATTATTCTTGAATCCTAATTATTTAAAATATGAAAAGACGTCGTTTATATCTTTATTTATTTCTGACAATTTCATCAAAATACCAATTACTTAGAATTACCTATAACGGATTTTATTTACAACCTTAATGAAGGTTATGATATAACGAATGGTAGGGTTACGCGAATTAGTACGATTCTAAATTACCTCAAACCAATTTACAAAATAGCAAAAACCACCAAATATACCGCAATAGCTAATAAATCAAATAGTCAAACAGTAATTTGAATAGTGTATGACATTAAATATATATTCAGTATTTAGTTGCACTAGAAAATTAGATACCATACAAAAAAAACCAATTTACCTACACCAAAAAACTGCATTAAACGTGCGATCGGCTGAAACGCTCTCAGGCAGTTATCATGGCATCACTACACTTACTACTTTGGAAAGATATATGTTAGACAGAGTGGCGCCATAACTCAGGTGGCTCCATTCCCCCAAAACCCGCAAAAAAACATTTTTGAAATGAAGTATTATTTTTTAACAATTTTAAATTATAGCAAACAAATTTACAAATTATTAAAACGAAATTATTTTAGAATAAATTAATTTCCATGTTTGCAACATTTTTACTCCAAATTAATGTACCGCCGCAATTCTGTCTGCAAAAGTTGTAGGTACAAATATTTCAACAAAACTTAAGGGGTAACACCACTCTAGAATTTTGAAAGGCCCGATTGTCCTTAAAATCATCCAGGAAAGAACAGCATGAGACGAGCATTAACGCGGATGGCCTAATGTATGGTGCAGGCAACGCAGATTAGAGGAAAATAAAAATTTCAAGGATTTAAGTGCTCGTAAAACTTTAATCGCGTTTTTCTCGAAACCACATTTTTCTAACTAGGAGGACAGATTACTTGAACACCGTTGCATGGATCGATTTAAAATTTTGACAGTAGCTTCACAATTATATTCTCTATGGAAGTATGTAGCCGTTTTTCTATTGAACGTAAACTTTTTTTTTTTATAAACAATTTACTGCTTATTTTTTGGCCGAAAATAAATTATATTTTTCAAAAGTGCACCATTTCTTCAAAATTTGCTTTAAAAATAAATCCTACGTACTTTCATAAGCAATAGTATCTATATAGATTATAAAAAATTTTTGTTTCTCGTTCCGCGTCTTATACTTTACGAGAAATCCGTCCTCCCGAGGAGGGAGTTTTAAAAAAAGGCGATTTCAAAGAATAGCTCTGCCGCCGCCATTTTGTATTAAAATTATAATAAAATATTTTTCTTTCAAACTTGAATAACTGTTAAATAAACCCTGTGAAAAGAAATCCTATCACCTTTTCCATACTTCCAAATAAATTGTCAAAATTAGGCGTTTTTTTCGGTCGCTAGAGTGGTGTTACCCCTTAATTCATGCAGCCAAGAGGTTTTTCCATAATTCCCTGAGTGTATCATGTGCAATGTGCATATATGTATGTAGGTACTACGCATGTTTCTTCGACCATTAAACAGTAATTATTTCTGTTAACGACCGCATGTTTACTCTGCCCTCCCACCATCAGAGGGGCTTAAACTCTGTTGAACCAAACTGCCTTCGACCTTGCTCTATTGCACTTTCGCTGAATAAAATATGCGATGTGAACATTTTCACATAATTAACGTTCAATTTCATAACGTAATCATACAAATTGTTCAATGAACTATATTTGGGTTGAATGAACTCTTCCCTCGATTGTTGAGTATTGAACTAAAATGTCCCTCAAAGACTGTTAAAAGGCTGTTTACCGCCTTTAATTAATAAAAAATGCTTTCTTGTTACATAGTTACATGTTAGTACATAATTCAATAAAATGCGCAGGCCTGTTTGGGTCGACATAAATACCACTGCCCCTTTATTTTGAGGCAAGATACATGAAAAATTTTAGACAAATTATATTAAATTGTAAAAAGGAGAAAAAAAACAAGGATGTAAGAAATGAAAGAATTCAGATTTATTTAAAAATTGATTTCATGTTTGACAAATATTGCTCAAATGGCTCTAAATGGTCTATGCTAGCTTCCCCTTATAGCTTTGCATCCACCTCCAAAAAAACCTGAATACATTTGTGTATACAACAAAATTTGTTAGTTATAAATATTAACAAATTGTCCTCGATTGGCAAGAGCGATAGCGATAACGGGACAGGATACCAGGAACTAACTGAGGTGTCACCTCCACAACTGCCATAGGCATACTGGATACTGGTGCTGATCCTGTTCTCAGTTCCACTTGTTCTTTTATAGCGCCGCGGCGGCACACATCAGCATGCTTTTACAGATATGGGATGACGCAATAAGTAAGGGACTGTCGTTCCCGCAGGGCGCGGAAACTTAATTTTATTATTTTCTTAAAACAATTATGATAGATTTATATAAAATAAACAATATACATATGGTAGATAACTTTCAAATTTTTGAAGTCCTCCTATTTGTCTTTAACAATCTCCATCAAGTCATGCACACCTAATGAGGTCTTCGTAAATTAACACTCCTGATCTTAATGGCAGAGGCTTGGACAAAAAAGATACTTAAAGTTCAACTCTCAGAACATTATTCATGTCTTCCGTCGAATAATCAGATATTTGACGAGCCGCTGGATCGCGGTATCAAGTAAATAAGAATGCCTGCGATAAATGACAATCATCAGTCAGACACTTCTAGCAAGATTCCAACGGAAGACCGATTTTACTTATTTTTGGTGTATATTCAGAATATACCTAATATGTGTATATACAAAATGTTGTAAAAAAATACTCACAAATACTCGTCGAGCGTAATAATGCGCGAACGATCAGTCGTTGTACATGATCCCGCCTACCTGTTTGGTCAGAAACACACAAAATATAATCATGTTGTATTAGCTATCATCATTCTTAAATCTCACTCAGTTGTAAAAAACAACAAAGTTTTTAAACGATTTTTCCTCAATAATTTACCTTACGATTATTTGTATTTGGTGAGTAAACAGAGTTATCAAGAAAATCCTATGCCAGATGATAACTATAGTATTTCTTCCAAATTTCTAGTTTATTTGTACTTGGAGACCAAGATCACAATCTCAAATTAATTGTTCTGAAATCGATATGATATGTGCCCTATTTAAGGGTTAAGGAATTACGCCGCTTCCAATTATCGCGCTGATTACAGCAGGAATAATCTAATCTAATCGATGTCACTTTTCAATCGCATAAGGTCGATGAAATTTATTCTAGTCAAAAATTAAAACAATTTCAATCACACAACTATTTGTAATTATCGGTGGTTAGTCAACAAATTTTTCTATTAGCGTATCTACTTAGAGTATGAGTAGTTTTACTCTATTTATACCCAGAGGCCAGAACTATTTATACGTATATATTTCCTACTGCACTTCAGTTAGGAGCATAGGGCTTCTACAAAGCCTCTCCTCTTCGAAACCCTGATACTTCCGTTTCTTGAACTGTTTATGTTCACTATGCTGGGGGATTAGCCTACAGTAGCTATCCCAATTGATGGGGCTTTCATCTGTCGCTTCTTATGAAAAGCGTACTCTGGGAGTCGAAGCGTGGGGCTCGAGTGAGATTCGTACCTGGGACTGTAGGATCGGTAGTCTAGCACGCTTACCACTAAACTACTTATGAATGTCCCCAGAATACTTTAGAGATTATATTTAACTTAGTTGGCTATGTGTTATTTTAATACCTCATCAGTCAAACGCAGTTTTGTTACCCTATTCACAGGAAGAAAACAAGATTTTGGGAATGAAGAGAACAGTACCAAAGATCATTATAAATTTTCCCTGATAACTCACGACTACACACATTTTTGACAAAATTAAAACTCACCCGTGTATCACTTGATTTTACTCGAACCATTTAGCAAGAGTGAAAAACTAGTGCGAAAAGCTACTAAATTGTCCTTTCAGACACAATTTTATATAATTCTTTCAAGTAAACACTTTTGAGTTACCATGGCATATGTATGTACCTACATACAGAGCAACGTCCACTAAAGAATAAAAAATGCTTTGTGAAAATGTTATGATTAATATTCAACTACCTACCTAAGAAATTGTATGCTGGTTTTTGTCCAAAACAAGAACTTCAGAATAAGTGGAGACAAGTTGAAAATCTAGTTTCCGTCCTTAAACTTCACGAACATATTGAATTACTGGTACCTTTAATCACTATGCTGAGCAAAGGTAAGACAATGACCATAGGTTCTATATTTGGTATGCAATCCGGCTCAGAAATCCCATTAACACCGTCAACATTGGATAGTTTCTTTTTGCATGCACCTACAGATCACCATCGTGAGACCCATCAATCATTGGCAAGAAATACAAACACTTGAAATTCATTCACATTTTTAGCCAGAGGCTAGAGCAGATGTTTATCAGTCGCAAACCGGCGTCTTCAGCTTAAAGAAAACACTGCGTGTCTACCAAACTGAGCCGCAATGCTTTTCATTTATCTCAGATCGATCGGTCGCCTCCTCATTTATTCCCGTAGGAAGAAGATCGGGCACTTATTTTCTCTGAAGTCGCGTGTGCGTACTCACGCCTATCTCGCGGGTACTCGCTGTACCGATCGCACCAAGCCTCTCAAGACGTCGAATTTCTATATTTACAATTTATGCCGCAGATCCAGTCAACCCGCGTATGTACTACTTACTATGTTATATGTATAGCATATCTCTAGCGAGCCGATCCGCTCTAAGGCAACAAGAAGAAGCCTCCACAAAACACTTTGAAGCAGTTTTCACCACTGGGTGTACGAACGCGGTTTAATTTCATTTACTTCCGTCAGTTGCGTCAATAAACACGCGAAGTAGCAAGTGATTTTTTTTAAAAACGAGTGACATTTTACTATCAGTGTCGCAAATGCAAATCAATGCAAATCGGATTGCAAAATGAGCAGTTTTACGACGGAAAGTGCACAGCTGTAAACTAGGGGCGCAGATGATCCAGGAGAAGACCCCATAGGAATTGAAAATGAACTGGCCGATTTTTCAATTGTTCGTGTTCATCGAATTATCCCTCTCACTAGGTAAGTAAATTAGTTACTACCCGAAGTGCAGCAGACGTGCTTTTGTTCTTATCACATCAATCTCACAATTACCGCTGAATTTCTGCTCCTCAGTGCAATATTAAGAACTGTTTAAAAATTACTCGTATTGTACCCGTGACCACGACAAGTGTAACCTTTTCGAAAGGTAAAGTAAATTGACAATCATATCGCGCGGTAAGTTTCCAGAAAACTAATGCAAGTAAGATGAATTTCCGTGAGAAAATAAATTCAAAATCTGATGCTTAGCGTACTCCTTTGTAAAAATAAAGAAAAAAAATATTTCCTGTTTCACTCCAGTTCGAGGCTCTGCTTCAGTTTCTCTAATCGTTTATGTTCGCTACGTGCTGGGTGATTAGCCAGCAGTAGCTATCCTGACTAATGGGAATACCACCTCAATTATGATCCGAGCCAGGCTCCAACCGGGGACCCCGTCCCCCGAGGTGATAGCCCAGTGTAATTACCACTGAGCTATTAGGCCTTTGCAAAAATAACAAACCACAAAACGTGACTTCCAAAATCATAAAACTGTTTAAAGCTAATAAGATGACACTGTCAATTTGCAAACAAGAAAATGCGCACAGCCTTAAACTACATATGTCTAACTGAAATTAGTCTGAATATGGGACCGAGCGTTTTGTGGGTTCTAGAAGCCTAGAAAGGTGGAGTTGGATCCCCCAAATCATATATTTTATATCTCCCATTCTAATCGAAGAAGAAAATAGGAGGAAAAAAATCGTACTCATACTCCAGGTGGAATCTGTTTAAAGTATATTCAACTGTTGCTATTGTTTAGTCAAAGTTAAATGATCGTAGTTCACGTGAAAAATACAACATTGTACATTTTCTAATATTAAGGGGAAGCTAATTCATAGGGACCATTTAAAAAAGATTTCAAGTCCAAATTGAAAAATTCGCTGTCAGATTCAGAAAATGTAGCACGAAAAATCTTCCCATCGTCAGCTTAAAATAAAATTTTAGAATATTTCAAACAGTAAGGCAAATCATTAATAAAAATAATAAATAATTGTGGACCTAGATGGCTTCTTGCAGTATACCAGAAGTATTGTCTATCTCTAGATAGATAACCGCATATTAGGAAGCTATGTTAACAGTGACTTGCAACTGATAACGTAGTGACGGGTGGAAAAGCTCATATAGCCTACCAAGATGTGATAAATTTTTTTTAATACTTTATATGTACTTAGATAAGCATTTCCTGGGAAACAGTAAGTGGGGTCCTTATACCTGAATGTTTATCCCTTTTTTTATGAGTTAAATAATAATTAGTTTTGAGCAAATTAAATAAAAGAAATTGTTTGTCAATGAAAATATGGACCTTCGAAATTTTATTTTAAAAAATGACTAATTTATTTAAAAAGCAAACTCCTGCGCTACGTTGAAGATATGTAATATGCGTGCAAAATTTAAACAAAATCGGTCAAATAGTGTTCATCCGAGGTTAAAACAAGCGAACATTTTCAAAAATTGACTTTAAAAACTTAAAAGGCGAAATAAGTAGGTAATAACCATTTTATAAAAACACATTTCATATTCATAGAAAGTTATTAGCAGTAAAAATAGTAGCACAACCTTGCCCTACCCTACATAACGCTGCCTAATGAGAGCAGCAAAATGACAACTTCCCATGGCCATACCAAATGCCACCAAACTCTTCTTACGGAACAACAGAATGTAACAAGAGGTTTCATTTAAGAAAATCAATTACAAAGTTCGCCCTGATACGGCACGGACCGCACTGCATCAATCAAACTCAAAGTTTGATGTGCATCTAACGAAATCAATTAGGGCCCGACATCATGTGGTTATCCATTCCTAATTACAATACCAGTCCTCCAGTTGGGGGCCCTGTTGCCGGGCGCTAAGTTCCAGAGGGCACCACTTACTAGAGCTTTTGACCCCCAGCTCCGCAGCAGATTCTTCCTAATGAGGTCGGACGTAGAAGTTTTAGCAGTGACAACAACAAAAAGTGCAGGGGTCCTGCCACGCCGGCTACTTCTATGTATTCGTAGTTTTCGCAGCCCCAAAGGGTTGTAAGCTTAAGTTCAGCAGGCGAAGAAAAAGGCGTTCAAGTGCAGAGCTGAAGTGTGCAGACCGTCCTCCCTCGGCTATCACAGCCCGACAAGTGCTTTTAATTTTAAAGTTTTGTGTAGTGTGATCAAAACCGAGTTATACACGATGGTAGATTGCTGGGTACAGTGTGTGACAACGGCTGCGGTGCGAGGTGCATTAGTTGGGCCCGGGTCCGCCTCCGCCGTCGTGTATTCAATTTCGCCATTACCACAACACGCCACAGCGAGCATACAGGAGAGGCAGCAGAATTTGTTTACAATGAGAACACTTTACACGGTTCATCCTATTCCAGTCCTGACGTTGAGTACTCGACGCTGGAGCACCCTGCGAGGTGAAGGATGGATGCACCAACTTAGGAACTTTTTCAAGTGGAAGGAAGCAGTAAAGAACTTTCGACAAACTCGTTTGACACGAAAATGCTCTAATTGAATAATTCAGATAAGTGGAGTCGAAAACTCTTTGAGAAAACTTTAGATGGAGAAAGTTTAGCTTTTGTGATTAGAATCGGTTGAGTAATCCCAGGCACGAATTAGTGCTTCGGGATCAATAGAGCGTCGTTCGAATTTTCAGGTGAAGACTTTAGAATGCAGGCTTGGCTTACGACCCAAATCCTTCTCCCGAGTGATTTCGTCTGAGAAATAAAGGAATGGCGAAAACCCATTGAAAGCTACTGGAAAAAACGATGAGTTAGTTCTCCATTGTCATTTGCTATGCTTGGTTACCACCATCAATATTCCATAAATGCCCATTTAGACTTTAAGTGCATATGTGGATTTTGGCAGCCTCCCACATCAGTCCTCATGGGTGCACTATTTTTGTGTGATGCATGAACTAGCAGAACGTTGAAAAAGAGTGGGCTGCTGGGAGGAGAACAATTAATTTCTATTGTCTTAAAAGCACGGAAGAAACAAATATTTTTAGGAGGAAGAAATATGTACATATGTATGTTCTCTACCAATGACTAGATTATTGTCGAAAAAATTGCGTTATTTTACGCAAAAAGGAAAGGTTATATATTTAGCAGGCCATGTATGTACATACAGTATCGTGCAAAACATTTACAACGTTGACGACGTTACTTGTTAATTTAAAACTACATGTGGTAGAATGGTAAGTAATACGCGGCTTTATTAATCTATACTTTATCTCTAAAGTACAGAAAAATCAGAACATTTCGTTCGTTTCTTTACAAGATATAAACACATTTTTTACAAAAGTCAGAAAAACACCCTTGAAGGTTAAATTTTCTTCTACCTTATCGTGCTGTCAGGCGTTCCATAAGGTAGTCATCTCGGACCATTGCTATTTACAATCTTCATTTATGATTTGTTTCCTCTAATTCAAAATACAGATATTTCATCTTATGCTGATGACTTGAAGATATTTAATGCAATCGAATCCTTGCAAAATGCCAATAAACTGCAAATAGACCTAACTTAAGTTTTCTGAATGGTGTTCAAAAATTCATATGAAGTTAAACTTGATTTCGTTCAGCAGGAAATGCTCCATTTTGGGTTGTGCTTAGAATCACCGTTACTATTACGCAAGGTTTAAATTTGGGGGCCATAATAGCTGTGTTTATCTCACATCCGATCCGGATCAGATTTAGCAGTAAATTTGGTATCTACTTGAATTTTTAAACAATTAGTACCTGTAACAAAGATTTTAGAATTTGCGATAGTGCATCAAATTGCCATAACTTTTTACGTACCTCAACATTAGCGCACATACATAATATACATACATGGCGTATGAGTGTGTAATATTATTTTCGACGTTTGAAATCGCGATATGTCAAGAATGGTGATTCGTAGGAAAAAAACTATATGAACCATTTTTATAGGCAATATTGAGATCTACAACTTTTGTATGAACTATTTTTACGATAACAACTACCGTTTACGTAAACGACAAATTTGCGAAAAGCCGATGTATTTGACCTTTGACCTTGAATAACATTTTTAGCGCAAGTTGGATCGGTGGGGACTTTTGACATTTCATTTGTAATAATGTTTTTTAAAGTCTGTACAAATTTTCAGCTCTGTAGAAATTTTGTCTAGGTTGTATACCTGTTTTTCCTGGACTATAGTTTTTATTAACGAACAACAAACTGCTAACGACTTCAAAGCTACCCAAAAAAACGCAAATATACAAATCATAGAAAAGATGGAAAGCCGGAAAGCCATCCACATAATGAGGGTAGTTAACGATTGGTTTACGGAAGCAAATATTAGGGTTCTGGAATTAACATCATTAACTTCCGACATCAATATAATAGGCAATCATCATAAAACTTCTTAGGAGTAATTAGTCACCAAGATACCTGTGAAAAGGTGAGGTCTCATCTGTCGCGGAGTGTATGCAGCCCTTGAAGTAATATTGCAAATTGCTTTCACATTCCTAATTTCCTGCATTTGTATGTATGTATATGTATGTAACTATTTCCTATTAGTGCAGTTAAAGCGAAATTTGTTAAGTCCAACGAAATTGCAAAATGAGATTAATATTTGAAATATGGTTGTGATTTATTAATTCCACAATTTACAGATTTGTCATAACACACGATACTGTTTAGTCTGCTGTATGTACGTGCCAATAAACTGTTGAGCTCGGGGAACTGAATGAAAAATTAAAGGTAGTGTAATCTGAACAGACGCTTACCTCATGGAGGTAATCCTTTAACATTTTCTATTGCTCCTGAAAGGGACTTAATTCGAAGCTCAATTTCACTACATACCTGCCTCCATGGGTAGCAAACTGATTGCCGTTTCGAGGACGCACGTGACTGAAACTTTCGCGACAAATAAAAAATTATTCGACTTTGGCGCAGCAGCCTTGCAGTGGAGTTAAATAAATCAATCAGAGCTGCACGGCGAACCTTTGCACGTAGCTACACCGCGATGGGCAAAGCGGGTGGTGATGGGTAGCTGGAGGTAGGTGCCTCCTGCGGAACAGCGCACAGTGTTTTTGCAGTTTTGCTATCAGATCACGTGCAGAGCTGCATCCTGAATAAACTAAGCTCAGAAATGCACCGCACTGGAGGAAAAAATTTCAGTAGAGTGGGCGGCAAGGATGTTGAGCCAGTAACTACTAAATCTATCACTGCAAACGTGCCCGTGCCTCAATATATCTGGAGTCCACTATTAACTCAAAAGTGGTGGAGGTTGTCCTTGCCCATGCCGCTGCTCAATTGTTTCGAAAATTGCAGCTAATTTTGTAGACAAATAAAGTTCCGAAAGCTCTACGGTGTCTGCTGCGGTGTTCGGTTTTATACGGACTACCTAGCCAGATTCGCAGGCACTGCACGTTTCAGACGAAAAATCAGTTTTTCACGTAAACCTAGGGTTGGTTGGTGGGTAGCATTGAGTGGTTACCTGATTGTATTGTCTCTGAGAATTGCATGCATGCCACCGGAAATTGGAGGTTCAGCAGCATTACCACCACCAGCTTCTGACTAGTGACGAGGGCTCTTGCAATCGTCGACGGCACCTGGTTTCCTTTAGGTGTCCTCTCAACCTTGCAGATGTTGTTTTAAGCCCTGACGATTAAGCGCCAATGAGGGAAGAAATTATTGCGTTTCCCGGTCTCGTCGACTGGGAAAACTTTCAACATCCAAAAGGACCAAATCAACTTC
This sequence comes from Neoitamus cyanurus, assembly GCA_947538895.1. Lineage (NCBI taxonomy): Eukaryota > Metazoa > Arthropoda > Insecta > Diptera > Asilidae > Neoitamus > Neoitamus cyanurus. The sequence continues at coordinate 17,315,141 of OX384544.1, forward strand.
CACGAACGCGCTTCCGAAGGTTGGCTTAAATAATATATCAAATTCGAGCGCAACTGTTGCAAAGTTAAAGCCGGAAATTGGTAGCATGTTAAAGTGAGATGTAAAAATGAAGTTTGGGTAGGGCACGTTGTTGTGGAATACATGACGACGGCCGAATGATAAAAAGGACATCATTTAAGCGCTCAGCGGCATCGATTCGTCTGAAAAACCAATATATCACTTTAATTATGTGCATGTATAAAAAACGGAATCATGGGATGCCAACTTTTTCAGAGATATAACAAAAGCCCGCAGGAAAACAACCAGTGAGTCCTAGAAAATTTTAATTATAGGGGCCTCAGCGGGTGGGATTGATATGTCCACGAGCGCACACGCGTAGTTTTTTCGCCTTTATTTTCTGCCTTGCTCATTTGCAATTAAGAACACTCACTGGCTGATAACGCCCAGCTGAAAAGAAAAATTCCAGCAAATTACTTTTTATGGTCAGTTCTTCTTTTGCAGTCTGCAAGCTCATTATCACATTTCCTAATGGATGTTCATAGAGGGCGTGTCTTATGGTGTAGGTTTACATGGTTGAGGGTAATTAGCTAACGTCAATATGACGAATACGTTTGAATAATTTCGCAAAAAATGCTTGATTTTTTCCTCTACGGTCATTAAGAGGTTACATACAATTCAGAGCTTATAAAAGTGTTTTCATGGTTTTTTGAGCGCCATATTGAATCCGAGAGATCTTCGAAATTAGCGACCCCGACAACATAAAAGGACCCGTTTTCATAGCAATTCTTTTGAAATTAAACCTTTTCGGCTTGTTATCTTAAACTTCCGAATTTCTGTAGTAGTTCAGAGGCCAGCGCCTCAGAAAACTCCCTAGTGTTGATTTTCACGGCAATGCTCTGAAGTCTAACTTTTCCGATAGTCATTTCGGATCCTCCATCTTGAATTTTGGTAAATTTGAATATTCTGTAACTCCAAAGACGTCTTATATTAATTTTCATTAAGATTGCTTAAAATTGAAGATTTCGGTCACCATTTTAGATCCGTCATTTTGAAATTGGAAATTTTCATGGCAGATTCGAAATCAGCGACCCAGAAAACCTTCAAGTGCGAATTTTCATCAAACAAACAACCCACAAACAAACACACTTTCATTTTTATGTACATACAAGTATGTATATCATATGTAGATAGCATTTCAACGGAAAGTGTTGTAGGCCCCATACAATTGATTTTGACATCATTTATTTTTGAATTCTATTATAATCTTGAGGGTCTCTTCAGCTGGTATCAATATTTATAAAAATATGTAATTGCATTAAATAAGCCCGCCTTCCAAAACTGGGCCTCGTCGCTGAAGATGATTTTTTGGTCGAAATTCAGGCCAACTTTGAACTTTGCGCACGCGTGGCGCAACAAATGGTAATTTTACATAAGGTTAATTGAAACTTATACGGGTGAAGGCTTAAGACTTTGCGCAGATTACATCAAGTCTGTTAAAGCCCAAGCTCTTGTGCACGACGAGGAATCGAATTTTTGGACTATCACCCTTAATTCATGGATGGCGGAAATATCCTCATTTGACTTCGTGCCATGACGATACTACTTTTCAATGAAGCGGCAATTATAACGTTCGTCTGAACGATTATGACGACCAAAATTCTCACGCAACGAACGACATTCTAATATCTATTTAGGTCGGGCTCCGCCAATAGTGCAGCATTAAACGAGTCGGCAACTATTATAATAAGCTCAAAACGGAACAGTAGCTCAAATTTTTGGCAGCTTCGAATCTGTCAAACAGAATAACCGACAGCGTCGACTCTACAAAATTCATCGATGAGAAACCACCAAAAAACGTTTGCAAATCGCTTTTTCAGTTATCGCATTATAATAAAGCTTTGCGCCTAAATTTTGTGCTGCCGCTCTATCTGCTGTTTTTTTTCTGGCTTGATGATCAGCGAGCAATACCGTCCCGTCGATTTAATAAATTTAGGCTCTTAAAACGCGAGTTTTGTTTCGCTTCTTCAACAAAATGAGCCTAAATAAATCAATCAAGTTAAAGTTAATTCATTTTGCATTGTACAGTGGAAATACAATAAATATAAAATTTTTCATATCAATTACTATGCGTAAATTCCACGAACGTTTTTACAAATATGTACTTGCTTAATTTATTAACATGTGTAATAAGTTTACCGAAAGATTAATGTAAACCAGAATGTTTTTGATTGATTCCATATTTCCTGCATTAATTTGAATTATTTTTGCGATAACATTAAAAACAATCCACTCGGGATAATTAATGTGCTGCAGATAGACAACTTTAAAGTTTGCTACTTGGCAAAATTATTTGCTGGCCAATTCAATGGTCCTTTTTAATACCGGAACATCGCTTTAATGCAGAAATAACTCCAATTAATTACATCTGCTGCCCCCATCAACACCCGGTCACTTGTATTTGTTTGCGCTAGGGGAAAATATCTAAAAGGGAAAAAAGGCAGGTTGCAGGCTCTCTCTGCAATCAGCGCCATTAATTAAAAGATTTTTTTTTCGACTGGACTAAAGTGAAATATTGATTAGAACGCCTAAGCTCTATAGAGAAGTGCTAATGGAAGTCGTTAACCAAATTTTGAAAACCGATTTAGCTATAGCACTAATTGGATTTAACCCCTAAAATACAACAGATGAGGAGTGTAAATGGTATAATATATATGTAGGCATATTATATAGCTATATTGATCTGAATAGAACTACTATAATTTGAAGTCATATATTCTATAGAATTAATTGGCTATTAATTTTAGCATTTGGTAGTACAATGCTTGTATACATACATGTGTACCTACATATATCACAGCAAAACAAGGATGTTGCAGCAACAAAGTATAACATTTCTTGTGATATTTATATTTTATATTGCACAGTCAGATCAAATTATGCATTGTACCATATTTCAAATAATTTGCAATTAAATTATTTGGCTATACCGCTATACGAGTACCTAGTGATTTTGCTTACTATTTTTTTCTAAAACCATAATAGTGTTTTGGACAGTTTGTGATAAAAAATGATTTAAATATATATAATGACTTGACTAGAATGTGTTTTATGCAAGATTGAGCAATCACGTTCAGGGTACGGAGAGTGAAAAAATTTCCGCTCGTTCACGAGTGAATCAAATTCGTGTGAATTGAATTTTCAAATCACTCATGAACTTTATTTTTCAGTTCATGAACTTATCAAGTTGAACTCAGAAGCGATTCAAAAAATTCGAGAGTGGAAAATTTAATTCACTCGCGAGCCGAGTCGAAAAGAACAGTTCGTGAAGCAAATAAAAAATAAAACGAGATATGGATGGTAGAAAAATTTAAATTGAATTAATTTATTTTTAGCATCTAAATCTAATACGAGTATAACGTTCTTGTTCTTAGCTTTCTCTAAACATATTTGGTTTAATAAATTTGAATTTAACTTAACTAACAAAATATTATTTATAGTTTCTTTTGATAATTTTGTTCTTTGTTTGGTGATTATAGTTGATAACGCACTAAATGCACGCTCAACCGACACTTGAGTAGAGGGTACTGCTAATGCAGTTTGAACCAATTTCCCAACTTCTTGATTTTTGTGATGAAAATTCCTCCAAAATTCTTGTATATTTGTATCAAAAGAAACCCTTTCATTATAGCATAAATTTTCCAGTTTTTGTTTTAAGCTCCTCTCTGTGGAAATATTGGCCGTTGAACAATTAGCTCCCAATAATGTATGAAATTTGTCTTCTAGTCTGAAAAATGGACCGTCTAATGTGGTGACCGAAGTGGAATTAGTGGACTCTTGGCCACTCAAATTCTCCTCAAGCAGTGTTCCGGTTAATCTCTTTATTACAGCATTTGTGTTTAGTAAATTAAAAAAACCGGTTCACTTCACAAACGCTGAACGCAACACACAAGAAACAATTAAGAACAGATATTTTACCCGTACAGCACAAAGAGCCGAAAACGAATGATTCTTTTCCGCTCTTATTCACTCCGACAGTCGTAACTAGAGAGAGTCATAAATTCCGCTCGCTCCCGAGTGATTTAAATTGAAAAGGAGAATTTAGCTCTCGCTCTGAACTGAATCAAACAGTTGAAAACTCGGAACTGAATTTTTGGCTCTGAAGTTGAAGGTGATTTTATTCACTCGGGAACCGAAAAATGTGAGCGAGCTAAATATTTTTCGTTCGCGAGTGAAAAAATTCTGTACCTTGATCACGTTACACAGTAGATGGCGCGCGTTCATACAAAAATATATTTATATTAAAATACCAATTTTATTATCCTATACGTTGTGCAAAGCGATTATATAAAGAGAGAAGAAACACATATAAGGAAGTCATATTTTCACAAAAACTTCAAAGAAGATTACCTTGACCACCTATCTACACCAGTGGCGGATCCAGAGCAAAATATTTGGTAGGGGGGCATGACTTTTGGAATTTTTTCTTGTCTCGCATGGATTAACAAACAAACGTGTCTAAACAAAAGATATCAGCTTATGAAACATATTAGCTAAAACCACATGAAAAATTTCTTTGAAATCGGAGTTGGGTAACGTATTGTAAACTTATGCCGAATTATTCACTTGCTTTTTTTTATGTATACCTTTAGCTATCATATGGAATAATTGCTTTTTCCCGAAAGATTTTTTAATTGAACTAACAAAAATAACAAAAAGTTAAGTAAATATAAGGATTATCTTCTAATATATAAAATTCTCGTGTCACAGTGTTTGTAACAAAACTCCACCGAAACGGCTTGATCGATTCTTATGAAATGTTGTGTGTATATTCAGTAGGTCGAAGAATAGGATGTAAACTATTTTTCATACCCCTAAGTGATAAGGGTGGTCCACCCCAAAACATTTTTTTTAATTATTTTGACAAAATTTTTTGTTTTAATTTTTTTCGGCAATTAAAAAATACATAAAACCCTAATTTTGCTATCTTGTACCACCAACCCCTATTTTATAATAGCGATATTAGTAGGTACTTTAATAATTTTCAAACATCATATCACTTACCACTCGATCAGTTATTCCCGCCAGGCGTCTACGGGTGTTACTTATTGTTTTACTTTCTCAGTGCAACTGTCATATTTATTAGTTCTTACTAGCAAAATTTTTGGGGATCATTTTCTATTAAAAGAGAAATTTATACGTATTTTATAATTGTGAAAGGTAGGTAAAATAATAAAAGAACACATACATGGCACGTTTCTGCTTATCCCGGCCTAAATTTTTGGGAACGGGGTTCGAAACATTTTGCTGCGGTAATTAACGGAAAAATAATGAAAAAATTCTGTCTCGACCCGTTTTCGACATATAGGGCAAAATAGTTAATACTTGAGAAGTATCAACTATTGCACAGCAAAATGTTTTAAAAACCGCCCAAAACACTTTCACTGCACTTCCACTTCTTGCACACACTCGCGCGCGTATTTACTGAACGTTTGATGGAAGCAAATTTCCATAATTGCATTAAAATTGTGCAATTATCAGAAATTTGTTCCCACAATTACAAAATTCGAACGAGAACTGTCAATATGCACTTGAAGTTGGCTTCATTCGATGCCACTTTGCGAGATACATTAATTGGGTCACGTCCGTAACTTTTTACCCTGGATCAATTTACATTCGTCCCGATTATTGTTATTTTTTATATTTAATCTAATTATTCTTTGTAGTTTGTAAAAGGAAAATAAACTCCACCGGTAGTTTGTAAAAGGAAAATCAACTCCAGCAGTAGTTTGTAAAAGGAAAATAAACTCCACCGGTAGTTTGTAAAAGGAAAATAAACTCCACCGGTAGTTTGTAAAAGGAAAATCAACTCCAGCGGTAGTTTGTAAAAGGAAAATAAACTCCACCGGTAGTTTGTAAAAGGAAAATTAACTCCAGCGGTAGTTTATAAAAGAGGAAATTTGTTTGCATTATGTAGCGCTAAGGGGTTATTACCAGCTTATAGCCCAAAAATGAGGGTTGTACAGCCGATTGCCCACGATGGCGGTGTTTGACGCACGAGCGAAGCGAGCAATCGGCTACTTACCGCCCAGTGGTTAATTTATGAGTTACCGCATGGAAACCCGTGCGGTAGAGTAACACTTACCCCGCATTCGTGGTGAAAAGTAGCATACGTAACTCCTTTTACAAACTACCGCTGGAGTTGATTTTCCTTTTACAAACTACCGCTGGAGTTTATTTTCCTTTTACAAACTACCGCTGGAGTTGATTTTCCTTTTACAAACTACCGGTGGAGTTTATTTTCCTTTTACAAACTACTGCTGGAGTTGATTTTCCTTTTACAAACTACCGGTGGAGTTTATTTTCCTTTTACAAACTACCGGTGGAGTTTATTTTCCTTTTACAAACTACTGCTGGAGTTGATTTTCCTTTTACAAACTACCGCTGGAGTTTATTTTCCTTTTACAAACTTTGGTTTGCATATATTCCAGAGGAGGCCAAACGGATGAGCAGAAGCTCTTTTTCGACAATATAAAATTGAAAAACAAGCAGAATGAAAATATTTCATTGAACTGGTGCATCGAGAATTAAATATCTTCCAAAGGATGCAAATAGATGAATTGATGAATGAAAAGGATTATTCGTCAATTTTACATGGAAAGAGAAAATTCCATTAGATTGAATATTTTCCAGAAGAGGTCAAGCGGACCTTCTTATGAGCTTAAAAACTCTGAATTTTTTTATACTCTCTGAGAAACTTGAATGGAAATCTCTCTTCTGCAGATATGGTAATGCAAAAATCAGATCAAATGGAGGTGGAGTACTCCGGGATTTATATTGCGATCAATCGCGCGCTTCAAATCAAAGAAGACAGGTTACAATAACATTCCAGTATCAATCTCCTTTTTCCATTTAAAAGTCGACCAATGAAGGGTAGTCTCAAACGCGTGTGTGTCTCTAAAACTATACTGCGCTTCTATAAACAATTTTATTCATTTTGCGACAGTTTAAATTTACGAATGTAGAAATGCCCGGGCTAAGCCGGACGGGTCTGCTAGTATAATATATATTCGGGCTTGAAAAGGGCCTACCAGTGCACACGTATCAATTAAGAGTTCCGTATAGAGTGTGCTAAGTAGGAGGAGTTACAAAGGGTGAATCAATAGAAGTTGCTTTATACAGATCATGTCAGCAAGATTGATAAAACCCTTCAGTCTAAGGAAATAGCCTTGTGCACCTTCTTGGACAGCAGCTTTTGGTAATACTGGTTGGGCTTTTGAGCACAAAAATATAGACCTGTATACAATAGCATGCCCGGACGCTATACTAAATTACATGAATTTCGGAGAAAAATTGGAAAAAACGTGAAATTTAGGAAATTTTAGAGAAATAGATCACCATTGGTGGCATTTTTGGAAAGCACTTTAAGATAGTAGTTGTTTGACGTGAGTTTAATGAGGCCGCATTGAGTAGATAGATCAAAAGACATAAATAAAATAATAATGTGCATCCCGAATTTATGAATCACCCTGTAAATCGAAAACTACGCAAAATCGCCGAACATACACGGGGGTGATTCGGATACCCCTCAATATGAGGCACCTAAATTTTACCTTTGGACGTCATTTCTCCGGCCACCCTATATAATGATGCAAACGGGTTGATGAACGTCCTTCTTGAATTTTACCCATACCCGCATACGCAAATATATGAACGTCTCCTACGATCCGATATTGTATCAATCTATATAATTTTTTTAAATCTTATCTGTAGAACAAGATGTGCGAAACACGATGCAGTGGCTCTAAGTGGTTTCACTGAGAGACTTTTTGCCACTTTTACAAAATGTTGTGCGAACACTCGTATTTCATGAAATATGAAAAATGATACAAATCAAATGGTATTTTACTATTTAAATATATGTAGGTACGAGCAATTAAAACCAAATTATCTTATATTAATTACACAAAATCCCAACATAAATCAGTGAAAGCTCCTAATTCGCTTTTTCAACCTAAACTCCCAAACAGAACTAATATCTTTCCAAATGGGTAATCAATTGCCGAGCAAATGAAAGAAACACATAAATCTTTATCGAGAGATCCGCACAGACTATACAGAGACCGAGGGAACTAAATTACTTCCTAATTCTTTTCCAGCACCGAGTGAAATCGTTATCTTTATCCTCAGTCAGCCGGACTTGTATCACACTCAATTGGCACATAATCTGAGGGCAGACATATACAATCAATCACTGGCAATTAATAAGGATCATCTAGTAAACATCCACCTCCTGCATGAGACGTTCCACCACCCCGGCTACTGGACATTTCTCGCAGTACTGCCGGAGATAGCTGCGAGTAATATCATAAAGCCCGACACGAAATGGATTGTGCTCTGTGAGGACCTAAGTCATATCGATTTACCAACTTTGGTCAACAAGTTGGCAACGGAGGATCATAAGAGGGTAGGTGTCGACATCACATAAAATCTGGTTTTCAGCATCTTACCGCCCTCCAGGAAATGTACTTGGGACATCCTCTACATGACCATGAAGCAACAATAATTCATCACTTCGCCTTTTTCGAAAACCCTAAGTGGTTTCCCTACCCGATGATAAGGTCTGGCGTTGGGTTTACTGCCCCCTTAATTGAAAGGTGAGTTTGGCTTTTGCCTCCTCCTGCCCATCCGAGCATGGGTGAGAACACGTGTTGTATCTTATCTACCTATATCGTATCTAGCTAATTTCATTTCTTTTCGTTTTAATCACATGACTCCACAGGCTAGCAAAACGGGTCTTACAGGAGAAGTCAGCTACGGACTTCTTTATTGATGCATCCCATGAGCTCTCGCTATTTATATGGCAGAATATGAGGACTGAAAATAATAAACGGACTCCACCACGGGCAGGAGTCTCCGGTCGGGAGGCGACCTCCCAGTGGCCAACAGATGAGCCAGGAAGTTCCACCGAGCAGTCAGAGGAAGACGGCGGAGCTAAAATTGGCAAAGGATCTCCTCCCGGGGATATACAGAGTGCTAAATTATACAGGGAGAAGGGGCGTAAATTCCTGATGGCAACGGCACCTTATCTGTGTCCAGTAAAGGGATATGGATGTGCCATTTACCCAAATGAGGCTACCTCGACATGTGTAAGTGCCAGTTAGGTTATGGTGAAAGTTTATACGGTGCGGAGTGTCGAGAATATTAACCAAGCCGCATGTACTCCCCATTCAGCAGCATGTATACAAATCCTTGGTGAATAATATTTTTTATAGTGTCGTCCTTTTGAGCCGACCGCCCGCCCCGCTCATCATGTGCTGGGGACAATTTTTACTCATTTTGTTCCTCATTCCAAGTCGAATTTCGGATTTCATGGCAAACGGTCCTACCGCCCGAGGGGACTGTAAAATGTAAAGAAGACAGGAGCCGAGGCTAAGAAGATGTTCTCTGTCCGCCAGAATTTTAGCTGGCACTCACTGGGTTTGCTGTTGTTTCAGAACCTTTGCCACGATTGTTACTTCTTCTCGAAGCCCGTCGTCTCTTTTTATAGCTCGGCGAGAGAAAACTTATCACCGTTTTGGGATTCCATCCTATAGCCTAAGAGAATGTCGAGATATCTTTTGTTAAAAGTGTCCCTTACTCTCGTCGAGCAGTTTAATTTTATTCAAATGGAAGCAGCGATAAGTACCAACTGGAATTACTACATATCTTAGTTTCGTTCCCTTAAGGACTAATAAATGTCTCAATATATTTTAAAAAAAACTTTCACAAAATTCACGGAGAATTTGCCCCAAGCAAAACGAAAACTTTAATCTTTCCCAGAGCTGGTTAAGCTATTTAGTGGTAGTGCATGTTAATTTCTTTCTTAAAGTTTCTTTAAAGAAGTCGAGAAGTCTTTTCTTGACATTTGCCCTCAGGTTTGCCTCTTTTGTTTAATGAAATCGTATACAGCTTTTTCATTACATAAAATGCAAAGTTCTCATCTGCTTCGTAATTAACAGGTTCACTGGCGAAGGATACCATATTGGATAACAATAAGTACCTGCTCTTCATTTATTTATTTAGTGCCTGCAGATATTAAATCTTACAGACTACATAGCATGAATAATAAGAAACATAAATATAAAATGCATTCTTAATTAGTTCCTCACACGTTGAATTTTAAAATAGCTTAAATTAACCCTACACCTACATTATTAAAAAGTTGGGTATGTTATGTATAGGGGAAATTCGGGTAGCACCGGACATTTCAATAAGTAAGTACAGGGGTCCCAAAGTATACGCCGCGGATCACTGGGGCACCGTGGAGAGGGAACAGGAGCGCCGCGGGCTTCTTCGGAAACTAAACTTACTTATATTCGCAATAAATAGTGCATTTTCAGACTGGCTTGGCACGAGCACGATTTCTTATATTTTCTCTCTTTCTTTTGTGTAACCAACTCAAAAGCGTTATGCTCGCACACACGTGAAGAAACGTTACGTTTCATCACACCGACTTGATTTCGTGCGAAAGACCCGACGTAAAGGAAGTTTCATTTCAAAAAATTTATCACAGTGGGCGAATTATTTTGCATTTCAATTTCCATTTTGTTATCTTCTATATATATAAAAATGAATGTTTGCCTGTATGTCCTTTATAGAATCGTAAACTATGCATTTGATCATGTGATGACCTTTAGCAAAGTTGTTGTGCATAAAGGTTTCTGAGTTGGTACGTCCAATTTTCGACAGATGGCGCCACTGTCAGGAAGAAGAAGAGTAAATTTGTTGTAATGCGTGTGCCATGTTATGGATGTCGTTGGAAAGGGGAGGTAGTGTAGAATATGTTGGTGAAAGAAAGGTTGGTGAAAAGTGTGAAATGTGGGAATTATTGGTGAAAATGTGTTTTTTTTGTGGGGGATTGGTGAGGGGTGACACCCCCCAGAAGTGTATCTCAGGGGCAGGAAGAAGAGGCACTATAGGAAATTGGGCCGAGTTGGTGAAAATAGTCAAAACTTGGTTTTTTCGGTGGGTGCCGACAAAATTGAAACGGCTGTGGAAGAAAAGTGTATGCATGAATTGGAATAATTTTTTCACCAATCGATAGCTAAGGAAGCAGAGTAATCTATATGTACATAAATGAATCCCTATTTTCCTTGGTCACGCCATCACGCGTGAACGGCTGGACCGATTTCGCTAATTCAAGGGATTTCCCTGAAAATCCGCACTAGGGAATTTTCGGGATCAATGATTTCGAATCTGTTATTCAAATTACCAAATATGAGACCACCCCCACCCTGGTGGGAGATATATGAGAGAGGGGTGCAATAAGGAGGTGGTGTAAAATGAGGAAAACTAAATTTAATAATACTTTAAAATTTACAGTTAAAAAAGTATTAGGAATAGGTGAAAGTGATGTATGGGGTGTATTGTGTACGAATTTATGGTTGATTTAATGAAACCACCCCCACCCCGCTGGGTTACATAGGAGAGGCGGTTGTGCAGTAGGAAGGCGTTGTAAAATTAAGGAATACAAATTTAATAGTATCCGGGAAAACGCCGGGTCCGGGCAAGCTAGTTTATAAATAATTTTGAGTTGCTTTTGAATGTTTTTGCAAATTGTGCAAATGTATTACGAAAATTGTGGTTCACTTCCCGAAACTTATTGTGCACTACCTACATTTTACTTTCGACATAATCGTTCAACCGAGCATGTTATTCGAATAACCATGGATCGTTTTCGCATCACACATACTCTAATTGATTAATTATACACGACGCGACGTGAAAAATCTTGGTTTACGTACTTACAAGATTCAACTCGTGCAAGCATTAAAGCCGCATGACCATAATGTGCATCGTACGTTCTGTTAATGGGCCGAAAGCAATATTGCGCTAGATCCTTATGTTTCTTCAGCGACGAGGCTCATTTTTGGTGAATGGCTACGTCAATAAACAACATTGCCGGATTTGGAGTGCGGAATATCCAGAAGAATTGGTTGAGACACCCTACACCCTCTAAAAGCGCATAATTTCGCATAATGGACGTGTAAATTGGCTTCCTTGATAAATTCTGAAATACAATGTACATATGTACCTATAAAGCTTTCCCGCAATATAACTTATATATGGTGTGAATATGAGTTCAATCGGGCCATTAGGTATAGAAGTTAGATTGTGGCGACACTATCAGAACCACACCTAACTATAAACCATTCTCGCTTCAGTTTCTGTAATGCGGCTTCAGACATACGTACCAAGGATTTTATATAATAGATTTATTTGGCTTAATTTTAAATTGAACATAAATTTATCCATCTATTGAAATTAACAAATATTAAAGCCACTCACAAGTTCACAACTATCATAAAATTCTTCCATAAATAGCTTAAAAAGTTTTATCATATTTTAAATTATAACATTTACGTATTTGACATGAAGTTATTTAAAAAACGTAGATCTCTGTTATGCACTCCCAGTGGACAGAATATTTCGCAGAATTTATTTCGAAAAGCTGAGCTTGTCCCAATTTCATGGGGTGTTTGGGAACTAGGTATGGGACATAAACATAGCACATAAAATGCAAGCAGTTCGGTCTGGAAACTGAAATGAACCTGATGTGCGATGGTTCAAAGTAAACAATAAAATATGAAAATATGTATTGTATTGGTCAAATATGAAAATAGCTTTTTAAAGAGTTGAGAACTTTTCGCCCCTAAGATTCTAGAGTTCATAAAGTAACAAGATTACAAGTGCATGGAGCTGCCTGTAAGGCGAAACCGCAATTTTAAAACTTCGCCTTGTTGGAATTATGTCCGCCTGTTCTGCTGCTCGAAAGTATGAATTGAAATTTAAGGTGACAAGATTCATGTAAGAACTTTGTACGTTTAGGTCTTAACGGTAACAATACTTAAGTATTATGTTTTCTTCATGTTGACCCTACTTTCAAGCTTTAAAAAATTGTTGACAAACAGTTGAGAATTTAAGAGAATTTTAAGTAAAAATAAATGAAACTTCCAACGCAAAAACTCTTTGAGAGTTCTTAATGTAGAATAAAAGAATTGTTGATATTTCAATGAAGGCAAACTTTGTTTCAAAGATTATGCGAAGTTTTCGTTGACAATCTTTCGAGCCACTTAAATTGAGTTAGCAACTGCAGTCTTGCAAACTCTCTTATATATACCTCAGGATAATACTTAATTCGCCCTGAGGATGTTATGAATATTCATATTATACTTGTCTGGCTACTTTGGTTCCTCTGATTCTTAGAAAGCAAAAGTCTTGAGGGCCCTTAATCAGCTTTTGTGTGTTCTTTCAAGTTCTTTTTATTAAAATGCTCTCTCTAACTGTCGCAGTTTCATTTTATCCCAAAGTATAGCCTGATTTGGTTTTCGCCGTATCTATCAAAGAAATATTTTTAATTAGAGAGTTATTTTAATTCACGCGCTGTCGTTCAGGAATCCAAAAAGAGCAAATTAATATGGCGCTATGAAGTACATAGGAACACTATAAGTGTCATCTGAGAAGCAATTTCTCTATGATATCCAAGTTTAAATTATACCTATCGTGGTAACTAATATGGTTAGCATAAGTTCACAATAAAATTTTCATTTGATATAGCACTGAAAATTATACGGATTCCTCAACCACTCGATCTGCTATTTCAAATGGTAAACAGTTAAATAGATAACAATAGTTTAAAATGATTTAGGAATAGGTGATTCCGATACAAGTTTTTAATAGATCACGAATTCAGAAACGAAATTATTCCAGCAGCTAAAATTTCCAAGTAAAATAAGGTCAAACATTGGAAAAACTCCCGTTATGCCAATTTATAAAATTTTATTAAAAATTAATAATACATCACAAATATTTGTTACCGATCTTAAACGAAACCGCACATTCTAAATAGTACACTTTACTAGACATAAAATACAAAAAAATTGAAAATCTTCCTTGTTTTTAAAGCACCAGAGGCGGCGCATGCGTAAGCCTATCCTATATACGTATGCAGTTGACGCCTATATACCACGGCTACACTCTGACTATCACCGTACCTAAGTGCCGATTTGAATTAAGTAAAAAAAGAATGAATATTTTCTTATTTCATGCTTTTCGTTTCTTCCATTGTCGGATTTTTTTGTTTTTTATGATATTTTTTTTTATTTACAGCTTTTTAGTATTAGATAATATGTAGTAGATAAGTAATAAGTAAGCAACATGACATAAGCTAGCAGACAGTTCATACTTGTAATTTTACATTATATCACGATGATAATATATGATGATAGTAGTCCAGAAATTGTCTTTATTATCCTATGACAATGATGTCGATGACATAGCTTGTCGTATTTTGCTCGTTGAAACTGATACCTATATCGAGGGGGTTGCGAAGAAAAATGTAATCCGCCAACTTCGGGTGTACGCCATATTGGGTTTAGAATGACATCACATAGTTTACCGTATTGTGCTCATCCAAAGCTTTCATTTGAAATCCATATTAATAATATTTAGTGAAATTTGTTTTTTAATGTCAGACATTTTGACTTATGATGGCCGCCATTTTGTTTTTTATGCAACGTTGTATAGCCTATGACACCCGGAAGATTAATACGATTCCTTCGACCTCTCATTTATCCAAATCGGTTAATCCAGTGGGGCTCTAGGCCGTAATATCCAAACAAAAATACATGCATACATACATACATAGGCTGATAAACACATAATCCTTCCGTTATTGGCTAAAAAAGCATTTTTTTAATCTTGCTTATATATTATTTACAAACTTTCTTAACTAATGGCTTAATTTTCAATCAAATAATTTTTTAAGCAACTTTTGGTTCGGCAAGACGCTTTTAGAGAAAAATAAATTAAAAAAAAACTAAAATAACCCTTACTACTCCATCTCTTACAGTCATGTAATCCCTTAATAGCAATGCATAATTTCTATATTGCATATTCTATTTAAATACACAGAACTGAAGAACCACTTGCATATCTTTACACGTACTTATGTATATCTAAATATGTTGCTATGAAAATCATATCCACTAAAATATACATTTATCGAGATGACGATTGGTTACTCTGTCGGCAAACTACTAGAACCAATCACCATGCACAAATCTTAACTATCTAGTATTACGGGCATCCCTTCATCCACCAGGAATCAATAGATATTCATCTCACATTTATGGAGGAGAACTGCAGAACTTTGTTACGGTGAAATCCAATCCCCAAAGAATAACGTAAATTGAAGAGGGGCACTCGCACTCCAAGTGATCCATAATTTACAATAATCCACCTACCTTGTTGTCCTTTACTCGATATTTCAAAATTAATTTGCGCTTAACCTCGGACACTCTGCTCGATGACCAGGGCAGAACTCTGCTCTGGGAATCCCATTACAGACCGTTGCCGCGGTAAGAAACAAATTACTTTCGTCTCTTATTTGTCCTTAATCCTTTCAGAACACCATAAATAAAATAGATTTAGATCAGCCCCCGAACCCCTTTCTTTACGGGATATAGGCTGTAACTGTAACCTAATCTTATCTGGTCGTTTCAGAGCCCCATCAGTGCCGAAACAATCTTTTTCGCAATAAAAACCTGTCACAAATTTCACAAGGAGCGGATTCCTACAATCGAAAGGACCTGGGGTCGCCATGCCATCCACAAGAGATTTTTCAGTGATGTTGAGGGTGAGTATCCAAACACTACCGCCGGTCCAAGATAAAAAATCCCTTTAACAAGGTTTCTGCACGCCAAATATCTGCTAACAATTTCTCATGCAGATGAAAGAATCCCAACAGTAGCAACTGGTGTCCCCAACACGGAGACGGGCCACTGTGGAAAGACACTATCGATTTTCAAATTAGCTCTCGTAGAAGTCGAGGAGATGAATCGGAGACTTGAGAAGCCCGTAAAGTGGATCTTCCTATCCGACGATGACACATTGCTAAGGTAAATTAATTTGAAAGGCATAGTCGTTGGAGGTCGGCATCTGAATCCTCTCTTGTTGCAGCGTGTCTGCTGTCTGTGATATTTTGGGGTGCTTTAATGCAGAAGAGGACGTCTACTTGGGGGAACGTTATGGATACCGACTGCATTCTAAGGACGGATTCAATTATATTACCGGAGGCGGTGGTATTGCTTTCAGTCTGCCCACCGTAAAGAAAATTGTTAAGCATTGCACATGCCCGACCATCTCCTCACCAGACGACATGATTGTTGGTGTCTGCCTCCAAAGGCAGGGAATAAAGGCAATACACTCCTCCAGATTTCATCAGGTACGTAATACTTTTCACCGGAGGTAGTGAAGCTACCAAGAAAAATTTTAATTAGACCCTCGCTGTTCAGCTTATTTCGTTTTCTTTCTTTGGATTTTGTATCCAAATGATTTAATGCGAGTACACAGAGCTATGCTCCTTTAATCTTTTACATATTGCCGTTTTAACAGGCTGCCCTCTCTACCTCAGACTAGATTTATAGAAATAACAAATTGGGCTTGCATACTTCCAGCCTAAGGGCAAATCTGTGTTTCTAAGAAATTTTTTAGAGGGTAAGAATATATAAAATAAGATACACTTCTCATACCAAAATATTTATTTGTTCTTGATGTATATTAAATGAATTTTCAGCTAATATTCAGGGGTAGGCTTAACTGGGAAATTATTTTCTTAACCCTCCAAGGTATGAAATGAAAACTTTTAACGTAGGTAATTCAAACGTATCAATAAAAAATTTTTTTGGGGCAATTTTATAATAATTAAAAAGTTGTGAAAAAATCTCACGTATTTGGATTGAAAAACATGAAAAAAGTCGTGCAACTGTACAATGAAAACATTGAAGGAAAATTAATGGCAATTAATGTTCAATTAATAATTTACAATGTACGCCGCCGTGTCGCAATTTGCGCAATCAATCTTATGTACTACACCGTGTTTTTCTTGGTTTGCTATTTGGTCCTTAATTTTTGTATATTTCCTGTTTAATTTGTTAATTGGCCCGAATGTTATTTTTAAATTGTCGCTATGTGGCTTTATTATCTTCACAACTTTTAATGATAATGATTGTACATAAGGATGGGATGTGTAAATAGGTCTGGTATCTTGTAACATTGTGGATAATTATCCTTCGCCGGGATATCACTAATACTTTGAGTATTTTTTTACAAAAAAGAGCGATAGCTATTTTTAAAATTTTTTTGGCAAGCATTTGGGCAGTTTATTTTATTGTTATGTGGATTTAGAATCCTGTTAGAGCTGCATGGTTTACAATACCAATACTTATTAATCTCATGTCCAAACAAGGTATCCTTCTGCTTATTTCTGTCTCTATCGTATAATTAAAGCGGTGGTACTTTCCCGAGCCATAGCTATATCAGCGAAGGAAGAAAACTTATTAAATTTAATAATGCAATTCAAACTAGTCTCTGAGCCTCGAGGTATTGCACATAATATCCATCCATCCATACACATATTGATGAAAGTTAGCTGCGTATCTGTTTTCTTTTCTTTATCATATGAGAAATACTCGTAGTTACATTCAATCACACAAAATATAATGATTTCTTTGAACATGCCATTTATATGTCAACATTTGTGTACAATGATTCTATATCCAGTGATATAAGGATCATTAGAGTATAGTGTGGTTTCGTCCAAAAATTCTTTCAAGTTGTGTGCACTTTTTATATTGCATGGGCTGCCGGAATTAACTTCTTGTAGACCACCACTTGAAAGATTATAGCTCGGGCTGTTGATAGTAGATGTTACTGGTCTCATTGGCACGTTTGGCTTATGGATCTTTGGAAGGTCAAATAGACGGGCGCTTGTAGCTGCATCAGAGTTGTTTCTGGTTCAGTTTTTAATATATCGTTTTTGCTCCATGGCCTTTCGTCGTCTATCAGCTTTTCCATTTCACATTTGTAATCATCTTTTGTTATAACTACAGTGATGTTTTGCTTGTCAGATTTTACTTTGATTAAAATTGGATGTTGTTTCAAAAATTGTCCGCGGTTTTTTCACAATGTTATATAAAGGTGTCAATTTTGTTATTTTTATGTGTAATTTTAAATTTTAAATTAATTCAAACCGAACACACGAGTTAACGTCCACAGACAATTGAAAGCCGAGTGTTTCCAGTTTCGGGTCAGTGACCAGTTGGTTTCCTACGAATATTTTTTTAAATTGTTAAAATGAACTTCTTACGATCGCCTTTTAGCATTAACATTTCAACAATTTAAAGCTGGGTTCCGATACTTCGAATCACTCTGTGGATTCGAGAATAGGTCCCAAATATTTAATATACATTTGGTACAAAAATACGACAATAGATGTGAAATCAATAACGTTGAAAATTCTACAACTCGTTCCACGTATGTAGATTCAACATGGCTCCACTTGCAGTCTTATATGACTAGTCAAAATATGAAAATATTATGAATTCACTCATTATGTTATCTTATAGTTTTTAATATAAGAATATAATAATTGTAAAATCACTTTAATCAAAAACCTATTCCACTCCATGCATACTTTATTATACTATCTTTTGCAGGCAAGGCCGCCAGACTACTCAGCAAAGCTGTTAGCAGTAGAGCAGCCCGTCTCATTCCACAAGTTCTGGCAGATCGACCCCATGCGAGTGTACCAGAAGTGGTTCAGGAGAGCCGACGAAACATTACGAACTGGCTTAAGACCTGAATGTGATATAAATGCTAGTCCATGTACAAAAGTAAGGAGATCAAAAAACGGAAAATGGAACGGGGACAAGATTGGTACGGGAGATATAAGACCGCGGCATATTGACTTGTAGTTCATTTAATGCTTCAGAGTAGTTCAAGACAAATAAAATATTTTTTCATAGCAGTGCTTTTTATATCATCTAAACGTAAATACTATAAACAGGTATAAAGGATTAATGCAAAGGTGACGCCAGCCGTCCAGTTGTTTGCGCACCGCGGGGATTCGCTTTCAATCGACATTCATTCACTTGCCGTTGTAATTGCTCTTGTAGCGCCAACATTTCTCTAGTTCGTTGATAAATGGAGTCTTGTGGCCGCATACTTGGATTCCAGCGACAGTAGAACCCTTTCCACAACTTGATGTTCCTCATACTAACAATGGGCTTCAAAACTGTCTGTACTCCGTCTGGATTAGCGCCATACAGAGAATTCCTGTATTGTTCCGGCGAAGAGTTTATGTATGACCAAATCGACACGGTCTTATGCTTCAAGTCTAAATGGATTAGAAATACAATTTTTAAGTCAAAAAAATATTTTATGAATGATAATAATGCTGCTTGAAATTGACGAGTCCTATAATAAACAAAGCCTGTCTATCAGCACTGTAGACAATGTTAAATGACAACTTAGAGTTTACACGTTATGCGTAACGTTTTGTCTAAAAATTGAGCTGAAGGAAACGAAAATAATTTTAGCTGTGGAACGAATGAGCGAAGGCATTACAGGGTGTATAATTTGAAAATTTATAATGATCATGCTATATAACTTTGTATGTAATTTTAAAAATTAAAACACTTATTCCTTGAGGTGTTTTGATGAGCATACTAAAAGTTCTCGAGGATGGGTAGTGAGTTGGGGTGCGGGACGGTTTTCAAGTTTTTTTTTTCTCGAATACCTTCAAGAATAGCGTTACGATTACTTCGACGAAAATTAACTACATACCATATAATAAATATGATACAAATAGGGCCGCTAGTTTTTACTGTATGATCAATAATTTAGGAGCAATAGGGGGTAAAAATTAACAAAGACAATGAGAAGCGAAAAATTATTGCGCCAACCGCCGGCCGTACGTGTCCTTCTGTATAATAATAAACCACAATCACAGCGGACATAATTTGTAATGGAAGTATCAGTTTTTCTGCTTCATTCCTATTGAATAAAACCCGTCAATTCTCCACCCTCGCAATACTAGAAAGGTGTGAGGTGTCACAAAAAGGTATTCAAGGCCTGATAAGACGACACCGAACTTCCGGTTTTTATTGCCCCTGTAATTGATAGGCAAGCCATTCTTTGGACTTTAGTTAAAGCATTCTGAAAGGTACCTATCTTGGTTTAATATCAGCAGATTACAGCCCCATAGCTTAGGCTGCTCTTATCATTGCCGTGTATATGTTTTCTAAGTGCAGTTTCCAGTCAGCTACTTCAAAAAAAGTTTTTTGTAGCTAAAATTACTCTTGTGCTTTGATTCTTTTATTTTAACTAGCTATTGTGGTTAAATGTGAGATTTAATAAATAGGATGAAACTAGATAACGGGTATGCACTATTTTTAAATCATAATGAAAACAAAGCATTTATACTTAGCACGGCAGAATAACTTACCTTCTTTTACTCTCTCTCCTTCCGTGTTGAACATAAACGTGCCAAAACGACACGAGTATAAATGATCCAAAATTGTAATAAGGAAATGATCGTTAAACTCCAGAGCATTGGGGAATTGCTGACTGACTTGCCAGACGCAATCTATGAACTGCAGGAAAACCGGAGACCTATCGGCATCAGAATGTCGATTATCCCCGTGACCAATTCTTTGTTGGAACTTGTGTCCAAAGCTCAACCACTCCTTTTCAACGAGGACCTCAAATCCCTTAATTGTGCGATAGTACGGATCCAGTAAAAGCATTGACAGAGCAGTGAGTTGAGCAGTCCGATCCCAGCCATCCGAGCAATGAACTACTACGGACGTGCTCATAATCTCTATCTTATCTACGATGCGAACAGCCCCTGCCATAATACATTTTATGTGCTTTAGCCAGAAGCTGCCCTCTACGGCGGTTAGCCATTTTTGGTCATCCATAGTCGGATAGCAC
Source organism: Neoitamus cyanurus (assembly GCA_947538895.1). NCBI lineage: Eukaryota > Metazoa > Arthropoda > Insecta > Diptera > Asilidae > Neoitamus > Neoitamus cyanurus. The sequence goes on from OX384544.1 coordinate 17,335,955, forward strand.
ACCTCTTTTAGTTTCCTCAGACTTTCGCGCATTACATGGATATTGTGTATATCTAGAAAATTGATTTCCACGTTTTTGTACGTCTCCTCGGACTCGTAGCCGCCTCCCTTGGCCTTATTAGCGATAGCGTTAGCGCTTGGCCGCGCATCCATAATAGACAACTTATCCGATTGCGCATTTGCCTCCATGATGTAGTTAAGGTACATCTCATCGTCCTGGCTCCTTTTACCGCTGACCTTAATTGGAAAATATTAGCTCAATAACCGACACAAAACCAATTCCCTTACGCCCACGAGAGGTTGGGAGCACCTTGTGATCGTAGCCTGAGACTTTGGGTGAATCCATGACATTACCGGGAGTCGATTTCGCGATCTAAAAGTTGCCACCTTTTTTAAGAAGTCATCTGAGGCTGCTTTTGGCACTGCCCAAACAGCAGGATAGCTTTCGCACACCGAATAAGCCTCATTGATTTTCGTAATTCGCCAAGTGTCGTTGTTAACGCCCATCCTTCGCAGCTCAGCGAGTGGTTCGTAGACAGTCCATCCGTCCTCAAGGAACTGCTCAGCGTAGGAAAATGCAAATAACTTTCCACTGTATGAAAGTGGGAAGGCATAAGTCTGGAGTTTCTCGAAAACAGTCCTTCGCGAGTGATTCTGCTGCTTGTGCGCAAATCTGAGATTCCTCATGTCCTTACAAAAGATCTCTATCCCGTAAGAGTTCTCACCCCTCGAAGTGGAACCACCAATCTTTTCCACTCGTGATATGACGCCTAGAGGTACGTCGACAATTATGGGTGGGTCCCGATCATTTATTAGGTGTGACCGGAAGTATAGTCTGTAGTTCGTGATGGTTAGTGTTCCGTATAGCGGACCCCTGTACGGGCAGACGTATGTGACGTCATTCTTTTGATCCTGTTCCTTTTCCCCATTCAAGTACGTAAAAGGTGTTTCTCTGGAGCCCTGAAACAAAACCGATTTAGCGCTATCCTGTGCATAAACACCTGCCAACCATTGCTTCAGCTCCATGTTTCGAGTTCAAAGAACTTGACTTCGAGTCTGAATCTAGGGAATTCGAGCTAGCATGTTTGGACGCACTGAATTCCATCGTCCCTCGGTCCATTACTATCCTTTTATCCATCTCAAACCACAATTAAAAAGGGAAAAATTACTACTCCCGTCACTCGTACCCACAGCAAACAGTAGTCAGTCAGTCACTAAAAACTTGACAGCGGGTGTCATATTGTGTCGTTGCCAGAAGTATTCGTTCCATTGGTGAAAATATGCAGGGTTGAACTGCACAACTTATATTACTAGCAGAAAACATATTTTTCATATCCCAAAAAAAGTCTTTAGAACCCACAACGGTAAATTTTGGGGAGATTCTTATATCCTTGGCCCCTATTTTTGGGAACGGGGTTCGAAACATTTTGCTGTGCTGATTAACGGAAAAATAATGAAAAAATTCTATCTCGACCCGTTTTCGAGATATAGGGCAATTCGCGAGCCACCTAACGTTCGTAACTTTTAGGAAAATTCTATTATATTATATTATTATAATTTCCCTTTTACAAACTGCCGGTGGAGTTAATTTTACTTTTACAAACTACCGGTGGAGTTAATTAGCGCTGCAAATTGTTTCGAAACCCGTTCCCAAAAATTGGGGCCAAGGATATAAGAATCGTGCCTAAAATTTTAGTGATTCATTCCGACCGGCATGCCCATAAATTTCATTGTAGACTTCGAAGCATTTTGTTATACTAATCAATGGAAAATTATTGAAAAAATTCCTACTCCGTCCGCCCCATTTTTAAAATATTTAATAAAATAGTTAGTGCATTTGCTACGGCCCACAGAGAGGGAGTGCTGTATTTACCTTATCTTATATAATTATCTACTCTACAAATTGATGCCTAGAGGCTGATTGTTTACCTTTGAAGCCTGCTCTTAAATTTTTAAAATTTAGGGTTAGAGCTGCCAAATTTTGATACACGTACTGGAGATTATGTCTAATCTACATAAGAAACCAAACCACAACCGAGCCAACCAACATAGCTGCAGCCCTTTCATTTGCATTAAAAATTTTGTCGCCCATCTCTCACATTTTGGTAAACATGGATTTGGAAATTGTTTCAACCACTAAACTCAGGTAGGTTTCACACTTCAATTTTTGAAGGATATTACATTATTCAGGCAATTCGAGTTTGGAATCCATCACTTAAAAATTGTCGAGCGGATACATTCGGCACATGAAAAACTTTATTATCCACCTTTTAAAAACAACATTAGCATCTAATCAGCATGACTAGCATACGTGTTTTTTTTTTCTATTTGAATTTTTTTACTTTATTTATACCACTTCTTTTATCTTTCTCTTTACTTGTTAACTTTGAATTAATTTGTACATATACAATGTATATTTTGAAGTAGTCATCTATTCCAGGTCTAGTCTTCCCAGCTTATTAAAAGGTAATAGGTATTCCCCATACAATTGGCGACACCAGAATTTTTGTTCGTGCTCTTTTGAGAATTTTCGATGCGAATGAGTGGTCCAGACCATAATTTAAGTCGCCAGTCCATTGCGGTGCACAGGTACACTACATGTCACGCACGGAAATGGAAAACGTAACCCTGTGACGTGATTAATTTCATAAAAAACGAAGCCAATTCCGCGTATTCGTGTGTAGCATGCACAGCGTGCGCCACACTGGACTGGCGGCTTGACTCTTAAAGATTTTACTGAATGAAGGACAACGTATATTCCAAAAATGTGGTTCCCTTTCTATTGAAAATTTATTAGCCTAGTAACCACAGGCCCCACTTTCTAAGAATTTTTGTTCTGTTCGATGGTGATACGTATAAGGTGTTTCTTAACATAAAAATATTATGCATGGTACATCATTTCAAAGGTATTTTCGAGTAGTTGTGCACAAAAGAAACATAAGTCGTTTTTATTAGGAATAGTAGTCAAAATTAATCTCAAAACCCACTTTTCCTATGCCATTTATGAGTCACTAATATTAAGCGAACTGCAAGAACTCAGATGGCTCAGAGGCAAATATACACAGTATGGGGAGCCGTGGGATTGAGGTTAAAAATCAGCTTCACTTTTTTCCAATTTTTTTTCCGCCTTACACATTTCTGCGACTATTTTTGTACACTATTAATAAATTTTTATTCCTTAATTTTACACACCCTACCTATACACACCCAATCTCCTAGCTTGCGTGGAGGGTGAGGAGAGCTGGCGTTGGGTTATCACGACACGGTTTTTTTCATTTCATACCCCAAGCAAGATCATAACGAGACGATAGAAGCTTCGCTTCAAAAAGCAAAAAAAAGTAACAAAGCATTGTGGACGTCTGAGAAGAAAAATTGTATGAAACGAGGTTTCTGATATACATAGGTACTAGGGTGGTCCTTATTTTTCGACTTTTGACTTATCCCCGGGGCACTTTGTCATTTGATTATATGCATCTAAATATGAAACAAGTTTTTTTATTTTAAGATTTAGAGGTCGCTACCAGCTAGCAAAATTTTTACAAAAAGCGTTGAAGAACTGCTTAAATGATGGTTTCACTAATGTTTCATTTAAGTCTTTATATCACTTTTTACGTGCAAGTGAAACTCGCATGGACAATGGCTCCTTATCTCCTCCTCCCCTCGACCCCTCTTCTGTACCGACGCGTCGAGATTTAGCCCGCCCCGCACTTTAGTGCGTAGTCTCATATCCGAGATTAAATTTTGAAGGTTTTCAAAGATTTTTTTTTTCGGAAAATAAAATACAAGGTAAAGTAGGTGTCTTCAAAAAAAAGTAGGTGACTGGCCCCCCTGATTGCTCCTTTTGTAATCATCTGAAGTCAATATTCCAACAAGATTATTATTCAGTAGGGGTGTCATTCTGTCCCGTAGCAGATTTAGATTTGAGTGAAAAATAACAAAATGGCGGCCTTGTAAAAAAAAATTTCTGAAATCGACTATTTTTTCGGTTTAAAACCGAGATAAAAAAAAGTAAGTGGATAAAAAAATCTAATTCTGGTACCGGACATAACCATTCATGAAATCAAACTAAGGTTTGGCTTATCGGTCAATCATCATCAAAAAAAAAAGGCAGTGTCTATTCGCACCCGATTTTCCCGTGTAAATACACGGGTACAATGGCAGTGGGAAAACATTTCAGTGCGTAGATATTTTGAAAAAGGCAAATATTCACTCAGTAGGCCATGCATTTCGCGGATTTCGGTCATACGGATACACCCACACATGGACATAGTTGGGTGCAAATAGACACTTTCAAAAAAAAATACAGATTTTGAGTTTTTATTTAAAATTCAAACCTTGGTAGCAACCCCTAAATGTCATTTAAAAAATTCGAAAAAAAATATTGAAATAGTTTCTTATGGTATATAATTAAATTACGTAGTGCCCGCGAAATTAAAGAAAAAAAATTTTTTTTTAGGAATAAGGACCACCCTAATAGGTACTTTAACACGTTTTCAGGCACATTTATACGAAATAGCTTGCATTACTTTTGGAAGAAGCATTACTTTAAATTGTAGTGGTTTTTTCAATTCATTCGCTGCTGTTTCAATATTTTTGGCCTCAATCATTGCCAACTTGCTCCGCCCGGACGGTGAGATATACCCACCCTTTTATTTTAATACTATTACTTTATGCAATGCTATTGAATACTTATATTCAAACCAACAAAAATAATATTTTTTTATTACAAAATTTATCACTATAACTATTAGCTAGGTCAAATTTCGATCACTGGGCCATACTAGTTATTATTATTATAGTGATGCACATCTTTCCGAAATACCCTGGACAAACCAGACATTTCGAAATTGTCTCATTAGAGTCAATTACCAAACCAACATACAATTTAAGTAGGCAATACTAGTACTGATATCCCACATTTTTAATTTTGAGAATTATTAGCCCAATTCTCTCAATTTTGATTAACATTTTCCTATATTATCTAATAGCAATACTCTCAAAGTTATGCTAGATATTTAATATGAATCGTGCACACAAAAATACATTTTCGCTATACGTGCTATCCCATACTGTTAAAGGAAATTGTTTACTATATGAGATTTACAAATAAAACATTATAGAAATTAGCAGGCAATAGTTGATATCTGCCTCAAAAGAAATATCACTTGATTGACCTTGTCGTTTTGAAGATGGATCTTTGAAAAGCAATAAAGCTATAGAGCTAGACTACATTATGTACAGTAGAAAGCCGAGCTCTGCTTAACATCCCTAACGTGATCAACCATTGCTGATGTGAGTCACAGTGCCACCTTGAAAAAAAGAGCACCTGTGTTATTATGTGTTCTTTCGGTAGAATAATTGGTTTGCTCTGCATATGTAAAAAAAGAAGATAGAGATAAGATAGCGATGACGGTTGATAACATGTTGAGTTCCGCCATACAGCTTAGCTGAAAGCGACTTTTTAGTAACGATTTGGATAACGCAGTGAAACAATAAAGTAAAAGAGGGCATAGCAATGGTTGCCGCGGAAATCTAATAATGATACTACTGTGCAAGCCGTCTTTGTTTTTATAGTGATCATATCAGCGAAATAAGCTCCGGAGTCTCCTGATAGTAACTGTCAGCTGATATCCAAACAAAGTGGGTATGTGATCGCATTGTTCGCAAAAACAATTCGGTAGTCGCGAATCACACGTTTGCAGGAACGTTATAATTTGCTCAGGTGCATATTTTTCGTGTGCGGGATTTTATATGAAACAAAATTGTGGAATGACTTAATTTCAAAACTGCTAAGATGTATACATACGTGATCAAATTGAACTTAGTGATGTTATTAACGCAACATCGGCTTTGTTTCGTTAACACTACTTAGATGTAGCGAATTTGATGCTCGTTTGGAGAGGAAGTAGTATTCTTCTATAATCGTATGCAAGGCGTCCAATTTCAAATGTGCTGACATGTCGTTGGGCTTTTTTCTTGATACTAAAGCGCCTTTCCATTCTGTTATCGCCAGCAATAGCTTTTTATATTGGTTGAAATATGAAACATTAAAAGCTGAAATCTATAACGTACAATAAAATTTGTGTACCTAGGAGAGACAGAAGGGTTATCTGTGCTTTTGGAGTTTATGAAAATTAGAAAGAAACCGGCCACAAATAAAATTTGTTAATGCCACAAGTAATCGCGCTACTGGGTCCGAGATCTGTAACCCTAAAATCCTCTAAGTACCGATGTTCAGAGAAAAAATTGATTTGATTCAAAGTATCCCCCTTTGGAAGCGACAACTTTCTTCAATCTTACAGGAGGTAGGCGGATTCGAAGGACAAAATCGATTCTTTCGACTCATTCGATTCATTGAGCTATTTTTCGATACCTCTGATGAACTGATCTCCAGAATAGGTAATTGCATACACCGGAATAAATGGAAGGAGCGAGTCTGAAATAGAATTTCCCAACTCAATCCTTCCAAGTATTTTTGAATTGGTGTTGAAACGTGGGGCCTAGCGTTGTTATGTAGTAGAAGTAACTTGTTGTGTAGTGTCCCATTACAGCCGTATTTATTTCAAAGCTCGGTTCAAACGTAATAGCTGCAAGCGATCCCGAACTCTAGTGATGGTTTTGGATGGGTTTAGAATCCAAAATAAAAAACACCCTTTTTCGACGTACATTTACGTTATTTGTTACTCATGTGGAATCATCATTTCGTGTTTGTCCCCTTTGAGGGGACATGGTCACCGCAAACAATACAATTCAACTTTTATTTATTTCTTCAAAATATAGTAATGAACTTAGAACTAGAGGCTCCCGCAAATGCTGCCATTATTCAGGATAAATGCTGGTACAAATAAAATGTGCTGCTTTGAACGAACCTCAACATTCACACATAACATTGCATTCATCCTAAATTCCAAAATTTATAAGGCAAATTCGAAATTGTCAACTCTGAAACCCCCTAAGGAGCGCTTTATTTGATTATTATTACTTTTTCCACCAAATTAGAGTTACCGTTCTATGTGTGCAACATTTTAAATTAGTAACCCCAAAAATGCCCAGTTGCATACTGCAAGGAAAAACTTCGAAACTTAGTGCGGAATTGGTTATTATGATACTGATGAAATTAAATTGTTGGACTGACCAATTTTAGCTGCATCTTTACGTCTGCGTACTATTTAGGAATGATGTTCTTATTTGCTTTGATTTTTTTTGCAGACAAAACCAAGATGGAAAAGGATGACTTTAATTTTCGTCGCATTAGTGCTCCTGTAGGTTCTAACCTTCCAGAAGAAAACACCACTGTATTTCGTTCTCTTCGGACAGAGGATAGACGTAAAAGTAGACACAGCCCCGAGATATATGTAATTCCAGAATCAGATAACGAGGTGGAAACAAGGCTAGAGAGACCGAAATTACACATTCGCCCAATTTCAGCGGACAGTTTGCGGATCATACACTACACCAAAAGTGACAACACTCTTCATCCGCCAAATCTTCACGCTAACCACGCATTTGGAGGCAGTCATAACCATATTCATCGATCTACGAGCACCTTGCACAGTAGCACATCGTAAGCCTAACATTTCGGCACTCAGTGGCTAAATAATGCAAGTACGTTTCGTTTCAGAGTTGTTCACGAACAATACTGTTCCTGCTTCAAGCACTGGACGAAGAGGGAAAAAATTTTAATTACCATAATCGCGTTTCTTTTATTTTTCGTATGCGGCCTTATTACAGCTGTCGGTGTTCTTATAGAAAAACAGGGTGGAAACGAGACGAACAGCATGTGGTTTTCATTCCGACTGTAATGTTAAATTAAATTTTGTATTATTGATATTATAAGACATTATGCGTGATAATTAAATAAGCTCAATTTTGTGTTTCCACGAATCAGCAAAGATGAAAGAGCTCCATTGCCAAAGAATATAAAGCTATTAAGATTTCGCCGTCGAAATTAATAACTTGAATGGAAAAATTTGTTTTAGGGTTCTGCCGTCGGAACCCTATGTAGTATGTAGTACAATGAGTACAGGCAGACGTTCATTATTCAGACGCTTCTTACATCGATATTGTGCCCAAAAATGTCTAATGCCTCCACCTTGCGGTGCGACACCAGCCAGCAAACGTACAGAAATTCAGGGACGCAATTTTAATTTTTATGGGCTCATTCGGTCTGCCGGCAGCCCAAAAAAAAAGAATATCTAATAACAAGAAGGGACACTCTCTATATGTCTGCAAATCCCTTACCAATATGCAATGCCTGGAAATATAGACATCCAAACAAATTTCCCATTAGCTAAAACAGAAACGAATGATTACCACTGTATTCTTGTAAGAAATTAAGAGAGAGAGATACAAAATGCAGCAATTTTTGCAATGGAATCTTAAAGGTCTCTCTCTCCACTACATGACTTCTCAGTTCTACCTCACCTGACAATCATAAAGCATATTAACAATGCGAATGATGAAGAGGGGAACGCAGGTAGCACGTACGCAGTTGTTCACATTTTTTTACTTTACATTTCGCAGGCGATAGTTAACGATTTGTGTGTGTGTGTGTGTGTGTGTGTGTGTGTGTGTGTGTGTGTATGTGTGTGTGTGTGTGTGTGTGTGTGTGCGGCGCTCGCTCGGCTAGAGAGCCAGTGCAGGGTGGGGTTATTTTATTGAGAGATTTGACTTGACTTGAATAGTCAAAAATGTAATTAAGCAAAAAACTGTTCTTTCGTTTTAAAAATGATGGGCAAACTTCATATTAGGAATTTGGTGTGTGACCATACTGAAAAATAGACAAATATTCTTTGCCCAAAGGTAATCGACCAATGCATGATTGATATACTATAATGCTTGCTTGTCCACCAAAACACGAGGTGGGTAACTCATTTTACAATGAGAAAGAAAAGGTAGCAGCATTTTTGTTCGTGGTTAGTAGCATAGACATAAGAATCGCTTCCCTCCCCGTCCTGACACCATTCCTTATCTTCTATCGATCAGAAAACTTTCTTGGGTGGCAAACTTGTTTATTTATATTTTATTACATACATGGGGTGAAAGATTTTACAACAAAAAGTGGGTGTGCTTACGAAAAAGGGTATCTTTACATATAGTAAACCGTAACGGGCCGAATCTGTACCTACATGAAATATTTTTTTACAATTATAATCGCGGAGGATATTATTTATCGATATAAAGACCAAAACTGCAACTTTTACAATTTTTGTTTGTTTGTGCTCGCCTCACGCGGAAACTACTAGGCGGGTTTAAATAAAATTTGGCATATTGGTAGCTTATTGCCTTGGTCAGATTATAGGATACTTTATCCCAAAACAACAAGGAATTCTTGCGAGATAGCCAAAACACTGCCCAACCCAAACCTGGAAACTTAGCATGTCGTACTCATATGCCATAAGTACCCAGTACGAAGGGATTTTTTTTAAATTCGACCCCTGACTTAAAAAGAAGGCCTGATTAGATTGGCTGGTGTTGGGTACTGGTGGAGATGGTTGACGCGGGATAAGTGGTATGTACTTTGAACGTGTAACGTGTTAACTGTCCTTCTACGACATGACTTTGTAACGGAAATTTATAAATATTTGGACTTTTCTTTGAAATTCGTTTTAAAATCTCATCAATTATTCCTTTAGGTCCATTTCTCGGAATGAGCCGGGCGAACAAAGTCGCTAGCAGAACTAGTTACTGACTAAGTAACATAAACATAATTTTATATCCAACCTACATATGTGGACTCAACAACGAATGAACAAATAATCTTTGATTTGCACTGGCAGTTCTGCGCGATCCTGACCGGCTGACCTCATGTTGGCACAGCTGATTATTGTCAAATTAAAAACTACTGCGAATCAAAACAAACACAACAGCGCGGAATTTGAAGAACAATTTCTCCTTGGTTTAGAATGGTATAAGTTATGTTTATCCGTCGATTGTGTAGAAGTGTTACTAGTCATCCCGTATGCTGGAGCTTTTATAAAAGTCGTGGTGAACGGTGCCGCAATTTACATGGCAAAAGTGTCCGAATTTGGGACGCTCTCCCTCAAGAGTGCATCTCTGCCTCCGTCAGTCTAGTAAAAGCAAGAAACTTCTGCAGCGACAACAGATTGATTGAAGATTACAGCGCTGAGCTGGAGTTTGTGGAGCAACTGATGGAGCGAGACATTTATAGCGATGAAGAAATATCTCGCCTGGCAGAAGTGCTGTACCCAAACTCCCAAGATGAACAAGTATCTAAGCTCAATACTTTTTCGAGCGCAGACATGGTCAGTTCAGTGCAATGCACTCGATATTAAAAATTTACATTTTTCCTTTTTTGTTTAGTTACTAGACGAATTTCACTCTCAAAAAATTAAGTATGAGGTGCAGCACATGGTCCAGTCCGTTATTCTACTATCGAGGTTTCATCTAAATGCGGAGTTCTTCAGTTCAGTTAAGCTAAATGAATTTGTTCATCACTTGAGAGCCTTTGTAGCACGGATGACACCAGACGAACTGACATGCAGCCTGCTATATCTGAATAAAATCGGAGTAGACTCTGGCCATCCGACGATGCGTGATCTATATTTAAGAACTAGGGATGTGATACGCAACGGTATGGAAGCAATTAGCAATAGAAAATAATTATTTAATTTTCATATCTTTATTCCTAGATGAATGTGATGTTTCCCTAACTGCATTCTCCAGATTTGCAGTGACTATTAACGGAATGAACGATGTACATACAATATTAGTTTGCAAAGATATGTTTCCTCGAATAATCAAGCATTTACACAATTGCCAAACAGCCGAGGAATTACGTCTGATTACGATTTGTTTGCACAATTTAAGCTTACTGGTATCTCGAGATATACTAGGAATTTACAAAAGCAAAATTGTGGAACTCCTAGATAGTGGATCTATTAATGAGGAGTCCATTAAATGCATTCTCAAAGTACTTAACCTTTTGAGCTTCCCACACTGGGCGCACGAAAACTCTCAACTTATTAGACGCCTCGTGATGCTCATCGAAAACCAAATTCCGACGCTATCGTCTAGGGAGTTAGAAGCCCTTTGCAGAGTAAGTTTAAAAATTTCGTACAAGATTTGAGAATTACGTATATATTATGGGAAGTTTTATTTATTTATTTTTATAGCTGGTTAAATTCCCCATAACGCATATTTGTATTTTAAGAGTATACTCTTTCAGCATATCCATTCTCGAAAATCAGGAATGCTTGAATTGTCTTTTTAGTCAGGCGTTTTTATCCCTTGTCCTACAATTTATTTAAATTCCAACGACGAATACCACAATCAACAACAAAATTAAACCCACAATTCAGTTCATTTCACGATTTGGCCCTTATGCTGATAACGCATTAAATTGTCTGTTCAGTCGCACACATTTGGGTTGATCAGATGTGATCTATTTAACATTATAAATTCTCGAGACAATTGACATGTTGTTTCTTATGTATGTATATAGACATATTTTGTTTTATTTCTTTTCCATCTCTCTTAGTTCATCCACTCTACGTTCTCTGAATATCTACAAACTTTATAAGAACTTATTCTTAACTATATGAATATTTTTAAATAAATCTGAATTTGAATAGATCGCTGATGAGCCGGTTCAATGTCCATCGTCCCCTTCTCTCCCAGTTCCAACATTGTTTCCACAAACTTGCGTACAGCAAGTGCAGTGCATTACCTTACTTTTGTCTGTAGTTTTTTGTGAATATTTGCTTCCTTGATTCAGATTTTAACTTAGAAAGAGAGGGTGATAGTTGAACCTAAGCGGTAGTGCATGAAATATGAATGATATAACATGGAATTTTTAATAGTACCAATTTCGCGCAAAATTGGGTTCATCTAATAATTTTACTAATACTCTAAAACTGACAAGTTTCATTGGTATATTTCTTCTTATTACAGATATTTCAAGGACAAATGGAACCTGCGATATTCATTCCTATACTTTTGAGTGCCTTAGAACGACAATACAAAGTATGTCCAACCCTTGAAATGTTTTCCTTCATAGCACAATTTTCACCCAATCATAAAAGAGGAGAACTTACTAAAAAAGCCCAAGAAATACTGTTGGGTAGCTCACTATCTCTCGCTACGTTGCAGACTTTCTTTAAAATTGTGCGAACTTTAAAGATATCTGATATGCGAACATGCAACAAATTGTGGTCAAGTATATCGCAACAAATTTTAGAGAATCCAGCTGAAAGACAAACGCATCGATTAATAAAACACTGTCATCGGTATATGCACTTTAATAACAACCTTGGTGGTACATATCGACATAAAGGCTTTGAAATTACTATGTGCAAATTACTTATGAAGGAGTTATCCACGGGTATTTCTTCATTAGTTCCTTCGAAATTTTCCAAGGTTGCAGCATTCGTGCTTGGTTATGGACACACTGAAAATTCGCAAGAAAGATTTCCAGATGAAATTGTGCAAAAAATTGAAGACATGGCCGGTCAACTTAGCATTATTGACTGTTTATTTTTGTCGAGGGGTGTGCAAATCGCCCTCGAAATGAGGTTGTTTACTTAGAACAATCATTGAATCATTATGAAAATGAACTATTTTCAGATTTCGCATGAATTTTTCTCAAGCATTGGCTTCACAACTTATCAAAATGGAAAATGTTCTTAATAGCAGCACGGAACGACATTTAAAAACAGATTTCAACATTACTGATTTGAATTACATGGTGAAGTCTTTAAACTATAGAAAAGGTAAAAATAGGACAGTAATTATTCCTAATAGCACTTCTAGTTCCTTTATATATAATAGTTCCACGAAAATCGACATTGTTTCTTCAAACAATGAGGAAATATTCTGACATGCAATACCATCTAAATTCAAGGTCAATCAGAGACATTACATTTAATTTGAATTTCGCATCGTTCGTAATACCTGACGTGCTGGAACGCATTTGGGAATATGTCGTAGAAAACAAGAGCTACATTACTGGCGATACTACAGAAAAAATTCTGACCTGTTCTTATAACCATGGATTTACACCGGCTACAGAAGATGCTCTTCATTGGGCCGCAGAAATTATAAATAGGTACAGTAAATTATTTGTCGTTTTTTTTCCTTATAGCTTGTTATTTACTTTATTCATATTTAGCTTCTTAAAGCTATAAAAAAAACAATTAACAGAATAATATATTATTGCAACTAAACCACCTTACAAAGAATTGTTGCGTAATTTTATAATTTTAATTTTTTTTTATTACTAGTAAAATAAAATTTCTTTTATACATTTCACACAGGGACTTCGATTATATGACTGGATGGTCTATAGTTCAAGCTTGTCTAACGCTTTGCTTCTACAAAATGATTCCCGAAAATTTGGTGAATAAAGTATTTTCCGTTGACTTTATACAGCGTTTAGAGGACGAAATACAGAACTGTTACTCAAAGGTAAGTATAAATATAAAATTGGGTTTCACAATTTAAAAAAAAAACAAATTTAAAAGGCCACGTATCCTGAACGTGTTTTAAATAAAATGATGCAACTAAATCGAGCAGTATGTTTGGATTATCCAGAATGCAGGGTACCGTGGTTCCAACAGAATTACCTTGAGGCGCAAATGTCCAAAAGTAAGATATGAAAAATTAGTAAAACGCTATTAATGAAAGTATGATTGCAGAACCAATTGTAAAAACAAGAGTTTATTCGGACTTAAAAAATCTGTTGGTGTCTGTTGTGAAAGAAGAGCAATTTCTACGATGCAATCACATCACGCCTTATGGTTACATTGTAATTAGTGAAGCTTTATTTTTGGTGCCATTTTACAAGGGTGTTTATTTCAGGTGGACTTTGTTGTGCATTTAGACAAAAACCAGAAGCCTGTTCTAGCACCGAAGGAAGCATCCTCGTTAGATCGAATAACAAAGTAATTTAAAATTCTTATATGTTCCAATTAATTCTTAATATTAACTTAATATAAAATTATTGTATATACACGATGATTCTCTATAATCGATCCATGCAGTTGCAGTCTGTTCTGAGATTACTCAGGTCGCTCTGAAGTTCAAACTTAGTCTTATATGATAAAAGTTAAAGACAAAACGATCTTCTGCCATCTTGACGACGCCTGGAATCGGTGCAAATGAATTGAAATGTCTGCTCAATTTGCTCGTTTCCATTCACACAAAGCATTACCCGATCGGCTTAGTATTTGAACGATTGACTGATCCGAGTTTACAGCCGGCTGCATTGCTGAACACACCTTTATTCTGCCATGTTTACTTTTCGAAGTTAGGCACCATATTTGAAATCAGCATCCCCAAAACTCCTTTAGTGAAATCTAGCGAAATATAGTGTATATTTATACCCCGTTCTGCTGGATCCACCTTATTTAATTTTCAATATATATAGCATATTTGAAATTAGCAACTCCGAAAACCCCATATTGCACTTTTTGCCCAAATCTCTCAAAATTTATAAATCTTTAAACGGGTACTTTACCGAGAGGGCTTTTTACAATATAAGTTCAGGTTAAGCCTTATTCCTTCATCATAAATAAATATAGAAATAATTGCATTTTCCAGGATTGCTATACTCCCACTGAAAAGGGAATCTTTTTGTGAGAACGATAAAGTGAACTTGCGGGGCCACGAGCACTTAAGGACGAGGCATCTTGAGATTCTAGGCTACAAAGTGCTACACATTAACTTAAGTGAATGGAACTCAATGTACATGAACATACCAGGTGCAAAAGCGAACTACCTGAAGAGTCTGCTCCAAATTCAGTAGAACTGTACAAATAGTATAATAAACCACCTGCGTATTTTACAAAAAATTTATTACAAATTATAGTTTGCTTACATAAAGGAAATGTGAAAAGTTATTTTAATGTTTGTTATTCGAGCAGCTACATTCAGTTCTCGGTGCACCATACATAAGCCTCATCGAACATAGTTTGCCATGGGGATTTCTTCGGATTGAAACCGGGAGATGTATAAGGCCAGGTGGACATCGAACTGCATCTTTCAGGATGAGGCATTAACGCCAAATGTCTACCGTCCGCAGAGCACAGTCCAGCTATACCCTCGATGCTTCCATTAGGATTCATGGGATAAACTTCCGTTGGCGTTCCATTGTCATCAACATAGTGCATCGTAATGCAATTATCTTTTTTAAGATTCTTCAAAACAGCATCGTTCTTGAAACAGAATTGACCCTCGCCGTGAGCTGTCCAACAGCCTATTATTGATCCAACCATCCTCTTTAACATAATTGCATTACTTTGAGAAATTTTTATAGTACTCCACCGGCATTCGAAGCGTTCTGATTTATTGTGGAGTAAAGCAACATCTGGTACGTATATGTATCTTTCATTTTTTGCAGTTCCCACCCAGCCAATAAGCCCCATCAATTGACAGCCGTTGCAAATTCCTAGTGAGAAAGTGTTCTTACGATTTTTAAAATCTAAAAATTGAGGAGCAAGAATATCGCTGTACATGATGTTTGCTGCCCATCCCTTTGCTGATCCTAAGGTATCAGCATAGCTGAATCCGCCGGGGAATATGACGCCACGGTATTTATCCAGAGAAGTTTTTCTGTTTAGTAAATCATGCATAGAAACATCGTGCACCTCGAACTGGGCATTTATTAAAGCAGCGATCATCTCCCGATCACTGTTAACACCCTCTTCCCTTAGAACGGCAACTCTAAGGGGCGCTACAGAACGCTTGAGTATGATTTCCGCGTCTGGATTGAAAGTGCATTGATATTTTGGGCCTGTACGATAATCAAGAGTGTTGAACTCTTCAACGGCACAGTCAGCATTTGCTTGCAATTTTTCTAGCTGGAAACTAGTGCGCTCCCATTGCTTAAAGAGTGTTCTAGTATCACTTTTTATCAAAGATTTAGCATTGTTTGAGATTGTAATAGACGAACTCAGTCCATTGCCCGATGACCGCCCAATGTGATACACAGGAACTTGTGCGTTTTTAAATTCAGCCAAAACCTCTGATAAATCCTTGCTGGCAACTTCCAAAACCCAGCCGCATTCTTCAGCAAATAACACAGCCAGCTCAATATATTCTGAAGACAAATTTTCAAGATAAATGCTGTGACTACCCAAACTGTTAATTGCAGTGGAGATGTCAATTTTCAATCCACAAAGTCCTGCAAATGCCATCTCTAGTAAACAAACAATAAGGCCACCATCACTGATATCGTGTCCTGACAACAATTTCTTTGCTTTCAGAAGCTTCTGAGTTACATTGAAAGCCTTCTTCAGAACTTGCGTTTTCGCTAAGTCGGGACAATTTTCTCCTTGTTGGCCAAATGCTTGAGCCAGAGCTGATCCTCCTAACCTGAACATGCTTTCTATATTAACCCAAATTAGCTCGCCATCAAAACCATTAGCTGGTCCTTTTAGATCAGGAGTGATTTTTACTCGAATGTCAGGGCAAGGAGCATATGTTGATATAACCAAAGTACCCGGCGACTTAATTGTTTCACCTCGAACTCGAGCAGCCATTGAAAGAGAATCCTTACCACCATCTACAGCAATATTTAGCTCTGACATTATTTTGCACATTTCCTGGCAGGCATCGTAGAGCTTGGCTCCTTCTCCAGGCAACTTAGCAGCCCACATCCAATTTCCGGAACATTTTACATCACCAAGTTCCGAAATTCCAGCAAAGACCAGGTTTGAAAGTGCTTCTGCAACTGAAAGTCGTGCACCGCACTTTGCGCTTAGAAGGCCTTTCATAGGTTGCGTACCTATAGACGAGGCAATTCCTTCATAGCCAAAGTGAGAAACAGCTACAATCGCATAATCGGCGAGTGGAGTATGGAGCGGTCCAACGCACTGCTGCTGAGCTATCAATCCAGTAACACACCTGTCGACCTTATTTGTAAGGAAACGTTTGCTGCCCACATGCATTATACTGAGCACTCGATTCAAAGCATCGTTATAGTCGAAGGGCTTGGAGAAGCAAAGAGGCATCACATTGTTTTCTTGACGGGTAAGATGATATTCTCTTTTCGGCATATCTCCCAGCACGTGTTTAAGGTGCATATCAAAGGGTAATTTACCCAGCTTATCGCGATTAGCTCTGTCCAAGAAACCGGTGAAATCAGCTTTCGATTCAATGAGTGTGACGAATCCGTTACCGGAGACTACACCAACAAAAGTTATAGGACACCTTTCACGGTCGCAAATTTCCTGAAGAAGTTTCTGATCCTCTGGTTTGCACAATATGGCATTGTTTTCCTGGTATTCGGCTCCCCATAGTTCAAGTGCTGTTAGAGTTGGATCTCCCAGCTGAAATTCTTTCGAGAATATCACAGCACCAGCAAAACCCGGTTCGACTAATTCTTTTAGAACGTTTCCATTTCCACCCGCGCCCTAGAATATAATAAAAAAATAATGGTTAATAAGACCAAGACTGCAAGCACAAATGTTATACAGGTTTCCCAACAAAATATAAACAAAATAATTTAATTTTCTTAAGAATTTATAGTTTTTAATCAGGGAGCTATTGAATTTTGGGCTATTTTTAATTTATTTTATTTTCTTAATAGTGTTTTTTCCAATTTTATGATTGTTACTGTACCCTACATTTCTCAAAATATGCTGTTCACATTAATTGTATATTTGAGCCGTTTATTTTGAAAGTGGGGCTAGTCCATTTCTTTATTATTTGTTATTTTGTTTTATCATTACTTACTTCAAGTATAAACGAATAAACAGTGCAACAATATTTTAGACTTGCCCCACTTTTAAAATAAACGGCTAATTTTTTGTGAGACAAAATTACCTGATCATGTATCGCCAAAATAGGATTTTTATCACCCATCTCGATGCAAGCCCGTACAACTCGATTTAATTTATTTTCCATTTCTGCATCACCACGTTGAACAGCATTAAAATCTAGCTCTGCGCTAGCATCACCTTGAACTTCAACTGAACTAGCTGCTCCACCTCCTACACCAATTCGATATACAGGACCTCCAATCTTCGCCAAAAGCATACCTTAATGAAATGTTATTTAAATTTATGAACTTTAAAACAAACTAACAGCGAATACCTTTTGATGGATCAATCTTCTTCCTCATTGTAGCATCCATTGTTCCAATACCTCCACTGAACATTATAGGCTTTACGAATTCGTCTCTATCTTTCATCGAATTTTGAAGGCCATATGAAATAGCAAAACCAGATACCACTGGTTCACCAAATTTGTTGCCGTAATCAGAAGCACCATTACTAGCTTCAATGATAATTTTCAGTGGAGACGCAAATGAAGGTGGATACTCGTATTTAGGATTTTCGTATGGAAGGGGATAACCGGGAATGTTCAGGCAACCTACACAATAACCAGCCGTACCAGCAATTGGCAAGCCACCTCGGCCTACGCCTTGCACATCCCTAATACGTCCTCCTGTTCCTGTAGTGGCTCCGCTGAAAGGTGCTACAGCTGTAGGCATATTGTGCGTTTCTGCTGTGAATATTAGGTCGGATTCAACAGTTTCTACATTCATTTTCCCCGGGCCGGTAAAGTTTTCTGGACGTAGGGTTTTATGGGTGTATCCCTTGATTGCACTACTATTGTCACTGAATTTTATAGTGTTATTCGGGTTGCTTGATTTCTGCGTATCAATGATCATTTGGATAAGTGATTTGGGCTTGGGCTCGCCGTCAATGATCATTTTGCCTCTGAAAAACCAATGTCGAGAGTGTTCACTATTGCTTTGAGCACAGTCAAACAATTCTACTGTCGTGGGATCTCTCTGCATTACATTTCTAAAAAGATTGAAGTAGAAATCAAGGTCCCATTCCCCAAAGGCCAACCCTGAAATAAGTTTTAGTTAACGATCAATTGAAGTCTCACGTCGGTAATTACGAACCTAGTTTCTCATTCACTTCTTCCAAAGCTTTTCTTCCTTTTTCCATTACCGGCACTGTGTACCAAGATTCTTGCACAGTAGGAAGGCGTTCATCAAAACTCTTAATTGGTAGATTGTCGTTGGTGTAGCGGCATTCAGTCATTTTGTCACTCAGATGATCTAGAATAACATCTACATCTTCTGGCCTAGCTTGGAATGTGATGTGGTATCTTATAGAAACCTCAAGACGACGCACTTCGTGCAATCCTATGTTTTGACAAATGTTTACACAATTTGTAGAGGAAGGCGTCGAGAAATTGAAACGAGGCCCAACTTCTATAATAACCGAATTTGAAGTTTCTGTAGGAAGAGTTGATACCGTAGTGAGATTGTCCTGCTTTTGTGTATGCTTTAAGAGCCAGCGGACAATTTCCTCTGTCTTTTGCGTCATAGAATTCCCTTTTTCTAGTTCCACGTGGAAACATTTTTCAGTTTTTAAAGATTTTATCTTCCCGTTTACCTGAAATATATAAATATCGTTAATTTGATATTTTGCCAGATTAATGAATAACAAGACAAGGTATTTCATTTAATTTGAATAATCGAAATATGTCGAGAAATACGCATCGTACGAAAAAAAGGTAGTTATAAATATCAGATCACATCGCCTTATAGTGTACATATGCTTAACTAGTCTCTCTTCACCGCGTGTAATTATCTAGACGGGCTCGACACATTAGATCACTTACGCAAGACCGTTGCGGCTTGTGGGTTTAATTACCGAGGAAAAAAATTCTTATTGTCAATACACGCAGTTTTTACCTCTCATTAAAACAATAGGCAATGCTTTCTTCGTTCAGACTTTAGTGGAACTGCAGAAAATTGTGTTGGCCGTAAAAATATAACAAAACACTTCGGACAAGTGAAGTATTCAAACTTAGCTACTACCAGAAGTTCACTTGGGATTTTTATTGATTTCCTTGGATCATTGCTCGAAGTGCGTCAATTACTTAACCCTTATCACTCATCACATAACTGACGAAAAACAAAAATTGCAATTCAGATTATCCCTGGGAACCAGGTTTATCTGCGATGTTCTTATCTTGGCAATTTTATTTTGCAGTCAAGGAAGTGACTTGTTTACGGAAAAAGCTGTGGTTGCGCCGCCCTTTTGGGCTTAACATTTCAATATCCATTTCTATTCACATTCCTCCGAGTTACTAGAATTGTATTAAGCTACACACTATCGCGATAATAACCATATCCACATTGTGCTTAGGTAATTCAATTTAATTTTAACTCAAAACCGAAATTCTAAGCAGTAAACCACGCCACAGAATATTACTTACTTGCTGGAGATTCCTTAATGTCTTGGCCGTTTTTGCCTCATCAAGGGCGTCGTTGGAGAAGAACCTTACTATAACCATTTTCGAAGGAGGGCCACTTGACTGATGCAACTAGTAACCGCCGAACGTAACGTCTGAAACGAATGAGGTGTGCTCTACGACTGGCCGTTCAATAATCAGGTCACATACATATCAGCCCGACTTCCTAGCAATACGCGGAGGCTGCAACCATGTGGGGTTGAAATTGGTCACCCAGGGTTATCGCTGCTCTTATCATGGAATGCTGTGCGCAATCGGCGGTGAAAACAATAATTTCCGAAATCCTCCTAAAAACGAACAGTGTTAACCGGCAAAATAAGGATTGAGAGGTCAGACAAGCTGTTGCGCTGTTGTATACCTTTTTGCTGGAATAGAAGACTACCGCCCACCAGGCCTAGCAGTTGACAACAACCTGTCTTTCTCGGTAAATGAATGGAGCGCAGTTAACCAATTTAACTTGCGGTTGTAATTCAAAACACTTAACTTAGGCGTAAAGTTGATCAACAAGTGGTTTTGCAGCTGAAAACGTGCATGCGGCGAGTGGCGACTGGCGACAGCAATTCGTTTTGTTTAGATTCCCTCTTTCGTGTAAAGCTTGGAGCACACTGCTTTAAGTGCTCCCATTCCAGCGCAGTTTTTTCAGCCCACGGGAGAGAGTAATATAAGTTTTTGCGTACGATTTTTAACTGGCACACGAAAAGAGGCATAATACCGGTATTCTCGTCATGTGGTTAAGTAAAGGGCTTGTATATTCTGTCGCGTAAACAAAATGACGTGAATGTACTTTAGCAATTCTCGTAAACTCTTCGTAAACGGGCACCCCGGGAACTTCAACTTCAACTGTCAATTTTGTATGGATTGAAAATAAAAGACCTTTTCAGAGAGAAGATTTAATAATTAGAATTACTAATGAAGAGAGGAGAAAGAAAACTTAACTTAAGGTGCCCTTCTCCTAACAGGGGTAAATAAAAAATCGATTATTTTTTTTTACGGCAAAATGTTCCTTAATATGTCTAGAATCATGTCCTAAAATTTTACGAAAAGAAAATATGGTTTTTGAGTTATAGTGCTATACATTTTGAGAGAAAAAACGGTGGCGCAGCTGACGCCCGAGCACACTGTTTGGGACGCCGCACAGTGTTTCCTTTTCCCGATTTTGTGGCCAAAAATGCCAAAATCGAAGGTTGTCATAATGAATTTTTTTTTTTTGGGTTTTATAGAGGAAGGTACGATACGTTAAAATCCCGAATATTAGGACCCCAAACCGATTCCCTGAGGCACAGGGGCACTGTGAAGTTTTCGTTAAAGCAGCTGCACGTTTCGCGCACTTGCCGCTCTGCTGACAATACGATATTTAACCTAGTACATATATTTCCAAACTCAGTGACTCTATATCAACAATTCCTTTTGAATTTTGTTTATTGTGGTAAGTATATTAAATAATGACGCTTGAATCATGGAAATATATGATTTTTCACTATTATATGTGTATTAGTATATATTCCTGTAAAATCGGTGTTTTTTTCCGATAACAGATTTTCAAGTAGAGTTATCTTACAAGTACCACCGAGTACCAGAGTGAAACCATATAGAAAGTTTAAAGGGAAGTCTAAACTTGCGATTTGTGCGAATTTCAGCTGCTCTTAGGTGCTCTTGCGTTGTAGGGCGCCATTGGAGTTATCTCGCGCGCGACATAGCAATTTCGGCGCTCAAGGGCGTTGACGATTTATTCATCCGATTTATGAGTTTTTGGTCTCATTTGAAAGGTGGTGGGGAGGACTATCAAAAATGTCACACCATTTCGCTCTTCTTCTTCTTATTTTTTTTTTTATCGATTTTTGAAAATTTTCAACCACCCCACATTTTCTCATCTTTTTCGAGTATTGTTAGCACTTTGTGACTATTTTTCTTAGATGCACACTTATGTTCTTTAAATATTTCGACTTTACATTTTTTTTACTTTTTCATACAAATTAATTTTTTTTTTCACATTTTGTCGGAGCAGTTTTCTCAATCTCCAACCTTAGTTGTGGCAATATGGCAACACAACTTTCATTCATATCTCAAACAATAGCTATTCACTCCCCCTATTACAAAGAACTATAGAGACTTTCACATTTCTTTTACTTTCCCCCCAAAAAATCGCACAATTTTCACACTAAATTTCCCCATCACCCCATTTTCATATTATATACTTCTTATGTACAGAGTTTTTGAAATACTTCTTCTACCGTTAACTACTCGGCTTCCCTAGCTATCGATTGGTGAAAAAATCATTGCAATTCATGCATACACTTTTCTTCCACAGCCGTTTTAATTTTGTCGGGGCCGACCGAAAAAACTACGTTTTGACGATATTCAATGATTTTCACCAACACGGACCATTTTGCCATAGTGATTCTTCTTCCTACCCCTGAGATACACCTCTGAGGGTTATCACCCCCTCCCCTCCCCCACAACAAAAACACGTTTTCACCAATAATTCCCACATTTCACACTTTTAACCAACAATTCTTTCACCAACGCATTCTACACTCCCTCCCTTTCCACCGATACCTATAACATGGCACTTGCGTCCCAAAAAACCGTCAAAAGTATTTTTGGCCACAAAATCGGGAAAAGGAAACACTGTGCGCCGGAAGAAATTCGATTCAGTTATATTTTACGTGGCCACTTGAACGTATCGATAGTTTTTCTCTAGAAATTTCGAGAAAATGCCAAAAACTCAAAAGAATTTTACATCAAAAACTCCAAAAAGAAAATTCCGTGGAAACCGGCGCACGGCACTTTCAGCCGGTGAAGTCGATCTAAAATCAAACGCATTTTTCTCGACTTAATTTTTTCAATCGTAATTCCATGATATCTCTTGAACCGCTCCACCGATTTCCATAAACCTTGGTTCATTTTGTTCAGAATTTAATTGTGCACAAATCTAATTAGGATATAAGACAAAAACCAAGTAGTTTTTTTTACAGCACTTTATGTAAAAAAATTTTCGAAAAATTCTCGATTTTTTACTTCAAAGGCTGCCATTTTATTTCTAATAGACCGATAGATCCTAGTTAGAAGATCTATAGATTTTTATGTCTAATTTAAGTGTTTTTTGAGTTTTCTGTTTCAAATGATTTGGCGAGCCGCAATCACGGAATTACGGAAAAAGGCCGAGTTTTTTGGCGCTCTCTGGCGGCGACGGGTGATCGAAAATGAAAAAATAAAAAAAACAAATTTCTAGTTTTTGTTAAAGACTTCCAAATAAAAAAAGATTCAAGGTCATATGTTGGTTTGTTTTCTTGTAAAAAAATCCCAAACTTTTGGATTTTTTTTAATTCAGTTAGGAGAAGGTCACCTTAACTTAGTTTGAAAATTTTAGATGTTATTAGCGGTACTGTCCCTCTGTGCACCCCAAATAGGGGTATCCACGCGTTGATGTATGTTATATTGTATCGTTGCATCAAATGTGAAACTACAAATTTTCAGAATTGTTTCCATGGAAACCGACTATTTCACACATTATACTTTACCTACAACGATACAATGGCAACAACAAAGCAGTAAGTTTAAGGGATCGTCTCAGTGTGAAATTTTCGAAAAATCGATTTTTTTTTGTAGCATTATACCCTAGACACACAGCAGTCCTTACAGCCAATTAAGCGTTAAGTGGCTGTTAAGCAACTGTGTGTCAAGTCACTATTAGCTTAATACCCAAAATATTGTCCATAATAGTCAAGCGCTAATGGTCTCCTAAACTTGACCATTAACATGTTCGAATTCGAAAAACTACTAGATTAAATGATATATTGTAATAATTTTGACTGTTCTCAATAAGACAATTGTCTATTGTTTGTCATTTTTTGTGATTGGCAGTGGCATATGTGCAATAGTGTGGCCTACTGAAAATACGTTTGCAACAGTCCTATATTCACTGGATGACGCTAAAGCGTATAGGGCTACTGCAATCCTTTTTTGTAAGGGAATGGCTTTTCTTTTGTTGGTGTCCTGTCTTTTTAATTTCCAGATTCGTCTCCTAATATGTTTTGATGTTGTAATGTCTGAGAACATGCCATCCCTTCTTATTCTTGTACCCAACTCCAACATTAGGAAGAAAATATATTTTTGTAAATAAATATTACTTTGCAGTTTCTTGATGAAATATATTTTCCTCCTTTGCAGTTGCTTTTTATATTTGCACAGGCTCATTAAAGTTAGCAAAATTTGCACTTTATTTTCACTCTCCACACACAACTTGCACTTTTTGGACATAAAACACATTTTCTCTAAATGGCGATTGCTGTGTGTACGCACTGCCAATTAGTCCTAACAGTCAATTACTTAATTGGCTGTTAAGGACCGCTGTGTGTCTAGGGTATTATCGGATAGTATACACTGTAATAAACATTCTCTGAAATATTCAAACCGAAATTCAAATTATTACGGTCGCTACAGCGTTTCTTGTAAATAGAAAGGGAACGGAGGGAACTGATGAACATCCCTAGCATCAGTATTGTCCTTCGGGAGAAGATTCGTGGTGCGAATGGCGCAAAGCTGAGGCCAATGGATTTCAGGAAAAATATTCTCATCCACCAGCGCTCGATGACGATGTCCAAGAGGTTTTGAAGCCAATCTACGAAGATTTGACCACCGACGATTTGTTAGAGAGATGTACGGGCGCTTCAATCTTTAAACGCGTTTTTCTCAGAATGGTGTTTTTCAAAACGGTTTCCACTCTCAAAGGAAGAGTTTTGAAGATATCTAGTTCCAATTTGGAGAGAACATTTTTAACGTCATTCTTTATGGTGCTATGGAAGCTATTTTTTTTGTAAATCTTCCTATTTTTTTTACGAAAAACTGTCGTAGCGCCATAGCGACTTCCCTACAGATTAATAATCTTTTTGAAATTTTCGTTTCGGATCAAAATTGCGGCCGCAATCGTGGAAACCGTACAGGACCTTTTTTTTTACGTGTCATTTCAACAATTTATTTAACTATTTTACACCCAATAAATAAACATAAACAAAATCATTTTTATTCGTCATGAATGTATTTATTTATAAAAAAAAAACCGGACCGATTAGTTTATTTCAACATTTAAAAAAAAAATCGTGAAAATCAGTGATTTTTCGGAGGGTCACACTGAGACGATCCCTTAAGTATCGGGTATCGAAAAACTTGCGAAACACAATTGTACGTCATTACAAACTAAGTACCAAAAACATTCTATAGTTCATTTAAATAATTATTTATATAAAACAGGCAATTATTCGGATGATGAGATTATTTCGAATCGAAAATGCAATTAAATTTACTTTCAAAAACCGTCCGTGTTGCAAAACTATGGGCCTGATTCTGGTTGTCACCTCACTTTCCGTGACGTGACATCTTATAGCTGAATATCGAAGAAATATTCTTATTGGAATCAAAACAGGCAATTCAGCTATAAGCTGTCACGTCACGGAAAGTGAGGTGACAACCAGAATCAGGCCCAATAAAATATTCTAAGAGCCAGAATTTTTTTTGTTCTTCAGCCAAATGATATTCAATCAATCGTGCCCCTCTTTCAAATTTTCTTTACGCCGCATGCCGATGAATGCTTCACAAAGCTTTAAATGCTAACACAAAACTTTAAAGCTGGTTGTCGTTTTTCAGATAGCAAATAACAATGATAATTTTCATTATTTATAGCAGTTTGGATTCACTTTACCTTGAATTGTTAAGCAAATTTCAAATTTAGTCCTTATTTTCATAATGTTATCTATTTGGTGAAAAGAGCGCCATCTTAAAGTTTATAATAACAATTCCTAATCAGCTCGGTCGTTCTGTGCGTCAGCCTGTGCTACGCTCACACCACTGAATGTTTTGCTGGTGCCGTTCTTCTGCACGACTTGAGGGCCGCCGAGTATTTATTTTCAATTAGTTTGTGTGTTTCTGCAGGTAATATTTTCTAACTATGATAATTGTTTTTGATATTCCCATCTGGATCAGATTTTGCTGTTATTTATCATCGAAATTCTCTTGATGGTTCGAAATTTAAGTTAAAATTCTGCAAACAAAGCAGGTTACATCTGTATTGGTTGACGCGATTGCCTCAAGAAGTCTAGCGTCTCATTTTTCCCGGAGGAAAATTCCCTGGTGGGTTTCTCTTGTTTATGGGGTTACTAATATAATTCGCTCGAATTGACTAAATTTCCACTCAACCGACGATTAATAAAATTGGCATTCAATTTTCCTGAAACAAACAAAAGGTGTTCTGCTCGGAAAAGCACCCACACATTTAAGGTAATCGGAAAGTATAACTTCTTGTTTTTAATGCTTTCGGTTTTGTTTCGGTTTTCAAGAGGAAGCGGGTAAGTGCCCCGCAGCTAAGTTTCCAACACCTTAAGAATTCTGTTGAACTTGCCCACAGTGAGCACGATTTGCCGTTTTACCGGCAGTGTGAAGGCAGGCATTTTGTCCTACACGACCAGCCACCGGAAAAAACTCATCTTTTCGCAATACTTAATGGCGCATGGTAGATAACACCATTGTGTCCCACAGCATAAACAATCGCAAGTTGCCTCACTTTAGCCTGCTTGACTTCTTTAGTGGGGGCCGAGCCAAATCATTACGGCTGGCTTGCTATTTCAATTTTGTATGACCATACAAGCGAAAACGGTAAAAGCAACAGGTGAGGTTGATTTATAGTGTTCCTTATGTTTTTAAATACCCAAAAGTTGCCACTAAGTACTGAAGTACTTGACTTCTTTGGCGCGTACGTTGAACCCGACTAATTGAAAGAATCTCAGGTTGGCCAGCAATTTTTCTTTCCAGTAGATTGTTTTCTAATTTGAAGCTAGTTGGAAAGTTTGTTTTAATTATTCCGTAAACTTAAGAAAAAGGAAATCCGTTAAAACTTCGTCATTACCTGTGGTAATGTGGTAATATAATTCCTCTCGAACAAGGTAGATACGACCTTAAATAGCTGAATTACATGACTACCCCCAGGGTTCCCGTTATATATGTATCTTGTTTCGAGTTTACTCAAGACGGCGTAAATTATTAATTCCTATAGGAATTTTACATGGAATTCAGCTATTAAACTCTTTTTGACTAATCTCGAAATTTGATAGGCTTCACTCTTTGACGGACCACCGGATTCCCTATTCTATTCTACAACATGAAGAAGAAAATATGGTTTCTTTTCTACACAAAATTTAATTTTTGAAAGCACACAGGCCATTTTAAAATTTTGCTTTTATATTATACGGCTGAATAAAGGCTTAAATTGATAAATAGGAGTCTTTGCATTTTATCTTTGATTCAGTCGTGATTTGAGCAAGCAATATTGTAATACGGAATTGCTCGTCAAGATAACACGATTATTAAAAATCAAATAAAAATATAATTGATCATTGTTATTGTATGAAATGTTCGATTCCGAATTGAAAGATTGGTTTATTATATCTTAATACATATAATGGGAATTTTTTATTTACCAATGATTTACAAACTGTATTCTGCAAAGAGGAATTCGACAGATAATCAAAACGTGAGACTGACAGGCTGATGACGTTACTTCACAATAAAGAAAACAGAATTATTAAAGTTAAAAAATTTAGGGAGGGAGAACCCGCTGGAAGATGTTCACCTTGTCGGCCGAACTGCTGCCATAAAAAAAACGCGGTAAAGTTCTGGTTAGAAAATGTCAATCCTCACGGATAACTTAAATGTAATGGATGTAACGCCCAGAAAAATGTAGAAAGCGAAAGCCCGTTCGTTATTGAGATTAATTTGGTATTGCCGTTGAATATTATACCAACCTTTTCTAATGGCAAAAATTAGATCTTTGCTGATATTGTTACATGCCATTTTTTTCGTGTTCGTAGTAACCACGGATTCTGGAATAGGCCTGAAAACCTCTTGCAATATTGAGGTGTTGCTCCGTGGAATTAATAAATTTACTCTCCTGTTCCGTTTTTTTTCCTATAAATATTATTAGCGGAGATATAAAAAGTTATTATAAGTCGTAATAAACTACATTTAAAAATGCATTTTTTAGTTAATTTTACTGCTTATAACTATTTAATTCGATTGATATTTCGAGTTTTATTTTATTTTCATTCCTGTCGATTTCTAGAACACCACATTCACTTTTCTTTATTTTGTGGAAAAGTATATTGTTGAAGCTTTAAGCGAGATATTAACAGTTCTAGATTAAGAGTATACTCTCGCCTTTTGTTAATATTTTGACATCGCTGGAAATGAAAGATGTGACAATTAATGACGACAAAATTACGGAACACGTCGCAAACTTGGCGGATAGTTTCCCATGTGGGCCTGATCGCATTTCGATTACACTTCTGGAAAATTATTGTGGCTCCCTTGTTAATGTTTTTTCATATTTATTTGATTTTTCTATTTCCTCTGGAGTGTGTCCCGACTATTGAAAATATCTTCTGTTATTCCTTTTCACAAGAAAAGAAACAGAAACTATTATAGCCAATTACAGACCTGCAGCCAAACTGTGCTCCATTGCAAAAATTGACTATTATTGTCCGATGTCTTCTGATTTCATTGTAAACCATTTTTGCATTCTTTCCAGCACGGTTTTATGATAAGTTCGACAGAATAAATAATAAGATTTTGATTTGTAAGCTGATTGCCTTGGATTTCCACCTTTCTTTGTTGATTGGGTTCATTCTTGTGTCGTCGAATTCAGTGGATATTGTTTTGTGGATCTCTATAGATAGACGTAATACCTCTGGCGTACCTCAGGGAAGTCAGCTTATATTTATTATTTATGTAAATGATTTTAACGTGTGCTTGAGGCAATGTAAAAGTCCGAGTTACGCTGACTATGCCAATTTTTCGTGTTGTGTCTTAGGTGATTGTCAAATTTTAAATTCAGACTTAGACGGCTTCCATAAGTGGTGTTCTATCAATTATCTCCTCAACACCGGCATATACCGTGGTGTCTTTTTCTCGAAAAAGCCTCCGTGTTGACTTTGATAATAAACGATTGACAAAACCAAGGATTTGGGTGTGTGGTTGAATTCCAGCTTTATTTTGATGACCATATGAATATGATAATTAACAAGGCTAAATCTACTTTAGGCTTCGTTGAGAGATAGTGGAAGAAGTTTTATGATCTATATAATAACTCGTCTTTTATATTGCACTTTTTTTAGGCCTGTCTTAGATAACACTTGTTCTGTGTGGTCCCCATTTTAGGCTTTCCATATTAACCGGGTGGAAGCTGTCCAGCCTAGATTAATTCGCTTTGCGCTTCGTGACCTTCCATGGAGAAATCCCCTTATATTACCATCATACCCGAATAGAATCTTTTAAATTTGTAGACATTAGAAAATTGACGAAACATTTCCAAAACTGTCTTCGCAATTTTTTAATTTATCTATTCCTGCTCGCTCTTTCAGAAATCAGGCTCTATTAAGCATTCCTCAATATAGTACCAATTATGATTAAAATGAGCCAATTACATTTATGTCCCGATGCGTACATGAAAGATTTGATAGCTTAGATTTCAATTTGTCTAGAAAATTTATTAGAGCCAATATTGGGTAATTATGTAATTCGCATATTCATGTTTGAGATTTTTATTTATATAATTTTGTGATGGAAATAATCAGTAATTTGATGAAACTTGTAAAAAATAAATAAATAAGCATTTTAACTTTTAATTTCGATATACGCCACAGCCTTCAAGTTTTAGATAATACTAAGTATTAAATTGCTCATTTTCTTCGCCTTTAGTTGCAAATCTTCGCGGACGATTTTAAAAAATTGTGATGAAACTTATAGCACATATATATAACTTATAATATAGATAATATCTCTAAATATATAGATCTACTATCTCTTTGAAAATTATGATATACAGTAGTGTTAACGATTTTACAACGAAACATTGTCTCATGAAAATTGCAGGAAATCAAGTTTTATCAATGTCGTCCAAAAGGAAATCAGAGTCCAGCAACTCGAAGTCCACTAAACGTGGTCGGAAGAAGAGGGAAAGTGATTACGATGATGATCTCAGTGATGGAATTGAGGGTGTTGATGGTAAATCAAAAGTAGAAGTTCTGATTCCCAGCGAAGATGTTGACCCTCAGGCTAAACTTCCTGAGGATTTGCTTCAAACGTATGATAAAACACCGGGGAAACTCTTAATTGCCGGAATGGTTACATGGGATCTAACTGGCAGGCGAGATAACAAAAAGGGAAAAGTTATCAAAGTTCGCCCAAATTTGTATACTTTCCACCGATTCACCGACGAAACGGTATGAAGTTACATAACACCTCACTCATGTATTAATGTCTTTATTTTTAGTATCGTCTTATTAACAGTGGTTGTACATCAGCACACAGCGTGCTTGTAAACATGGACAGAAAGGCCTTAACATTTGGTATATTATCAATTGTTTGTCCATAAGATTTCATTTATTTATCGCCAATTTACTTCATTAGGTCGTAACCAGTGGGGGCAGTTGGGACAACCGGAGCAAAAATCGTATGAGAAACCGACATTAGTTCCAGGTTTGGAGAATTACAATATCATCCAAGCAGCATGTGGACGGAATCACACCTTATTCTTAACAGGTACATATTTGTCTTGAATTTTCGATTCATTTACTTGTTTTTATTTTAATTTTATTTATATTAGATGCTGGCACCGTATATGCTTGCGGCGATAACAAAAGCGGTCAATGTGGTGTTGGAAACAGCACACCAACTATTTTAAACGCCACAAAGATTAATTATCGAGGTCCACCAATTATTCGTATTAGCTGTGGGGCTGAATTTTCCGTTATCCTTGACATTAAAGGCAATTTGTACACCTTTGGCTTGCCAGAGTACGGACAATTGGGCCACAATACAGATGGCAAATACTTCGTCAACGCCAACAAACTTACATTCCATTATGAAACTTCCCCCAAGAAAATTGTGCTCTACATTGAGAAATCGAAGGAAGGTCACGTTACGCCAGTCGACAATGTCCAGATCGTTGACTTCGCCTGTGGAAATAATCACACAGTAAGAGCAATATAGTATTTTTATAGGCCATAATAAATGTAAAACTTTTTCCATTGATTTCTTAAAGGTTGCGATTGATTCCAAAAAGAGGGCATACAGTTGGGGGTTCGGAGGATTTGGAAGGCTTGGTCATGCCGAACCAAAAGATGAATTAGTTCCAAGGTAAGATCATTACCAAAGATAGAAATAACCCCCAAAACATGATGTCTTTTTTTCAGATTAATTAAATACTTTGACAGTCAAGGTCGAGGAGTTCGCAGTATTTATTGTGGAGCTACATATAGTTTAGCTATATCAGACATCGGTGTGCTCTTCTTGTTTGGTCAGAACAAAAAAACGGGAGAGGCCAATATGTATCCGAAGCCAGTGCAGGATTTAGCAGGTATAGAGGAAACTTTATCCTTTGCAATTGGACGGTATTAGATTTTGATCTTTTCAGGATGGCATATAACAAGTGTTGGATGCTCGAACACATCAATTCTCATATCGGCAGATGACACGCTAATTGCTTGGGGTGCCTCACCAACATACGGGGAACTGGTAAGAACATACTTTGTCACTGTCAAAGTGGTATGGAAATTGAAATATTTCTATGTAGGGTCTTGGAGACATTACGAAAAGCAGTTCAGTTCCAAAAGAGGTCACACGAATGGAGGGCCTAAAGATACCTCAAATAGCAATGGGTTATTCACATTCGTTGCTTTTGGTTAATACCGAACATGAGCTGACAAAGGAGAAGTACGACAAACTCCCTGAGCACGAAGTCGAAGACTAAGAAGGCAGCTAATAAGCTAAGATATATAATCACAGTCCGAGATTCCGTTGGTGTTGGTTCATAGTAAGACAAAAGTTGCGATCCTGATAGCTCAAAGATATTACCGCTAAGCACCACAAACTGAAACATTTACTTAAACAGATATTACGAAGTACTGCATCGAACGGTGTTGTCGCATTTTATACTTTTAACATGATAAGCATACAGCAAATGTTAATAACTTTTAGTTGAGAAATGTGAGATGTTCGGGTGTCCTTTTAATTATGTACCATCCGCATCTTGATTCTTATTTTTTCGAACACATGTGAGTAGAGAAAGACTGCTATACTGCCAACCAAAAGATTAGTAGCGACCAGGACTGGTCAATTTATTTACATCCGTTGACATAAGTTCTTTACATCTTAACAAGCCTAGTTGTAGACATTAACGGAAAATAAAAATCAATCTGTGTAGTTTCGTTCAAATATGTAAAATTTTGTGACCTAAAATAATTTTTTAATTGTCGATGAGAGTTCTGTAGCCATCCAGTCAGTATTTTGTCATTTTATATTTTCCCAATTTTGTGAACATTATCGCGTGTAATAAACTTCCACCAATTATTTCGTAAATGCTGCTCTTTGTTTTATTTTCCCTCACACTCCACTCTTGAAGATTCCGTTTTCCAGCGCTCATCAATCAAGCATTGGCCCTTATTCTGGTTCTCACGTCACATGCCATGTGAGGTGAGTCTACAGATTCGGTATTCTCGTTGTCACTTTGAGTGACTTCTTTCGGTCACCTACAATTTGATAGCGACTAAAATGGTCACTTGGATCGGCTTCAAGTGACAACGAGAATACCGTGACTCTCGATATTTTTCATTCCGAGACACTAACAAAACTTTTCAATATTATTTGGCGATTCCTTTCCTGTTCGTCTTCATCATCAGTATCGCTGAACCACAGTTCATTTGAACTCATCTTTCAGTTCAATTTTGCAAATATTAACTTGTTTTGCCTCAAACAACTAAACTTTAAATGTCAAAACAATCGATACTCGAATTGCTCTCACGGCATAAATTCTCACGTCACGCGACAATGGGAATACCACATATGACGTGAGGTGACACGATAGTGAGGTTTGTCACGGGCGTGAGGTGAGAACC
Source organism: Neoitamus cyanurus (assembly GCA_947538895.1). Classification (NCBI taxonomy): domain Eukaryota; kingdom Metazoa; phylum Arthropoda; class Insecta; order Diptera; family Asilidae; genus Neoitamus; species Neoitamus cyanurus. The sequence continues at coordinate 17,369,133 of OX384544.1, forward strand.
GGAATAAGGCCCATTATGTCTTCCGATATTAAACATGTAAGATGCACTGCAAGTCAGTGCAGTGTCAAGTATTATATAAACATCACGAAAACATTTTTTCGAAACGATTTTTTTTGTGAAGTATGGGATAATTAATTGTGTTTATGGAACATGCACCTCGAAATTGTAAAGTTACCGAGATTGCAAGGTGTCGTTAGATTCGTCTTAATTGTGAGAGTGACACTGGATATATCAAAATTATAAAAATTAAAATGGCCGATTTTTGGCGCCATATTGTCTTCAAACATTTTTTTTTCCTCAAAACTTATCGAGTGGGTCATCAACATAATGGATTTATTAAATGGCTTACAAAAATATATACAAATTATATGTTTAAATGTAATTTGGAATGAGAAATGCTAAAAAAAAAAAATTATTAAAAAACAAAACCCGACTGCGTGAAAATTCGTAAACTTAAAATTTTCAAACTTACTTAATAAATGAATTGAAAAGATTGAAATAAAAATGTTAATTTAAAAAACCAAAAAACCCGACTGACTGTAACAAAGAAATAAAAGATGTGAACAAGACCCATTCATAATTAAATCTATAAATAAAGCAAGACTATTAATATTGATCTAACTGGTAAACATTTGTAATGAACTGACAGTATAGGTATAGTACCTATATATATACATAGGTAAGATATAAAGGTGTTACCAAAAAGATTTATTTTTTAAATGTACTTCACTTTCTCCTTTTATCCACATTCTACTCTGGAAGGTGCGAACAGTGCGACGCTTTTCTCTTAAACATAAACTGGCACTACTTTGTTACTATCGGTGTGATGTTGCTGTTGGTAGGCAAGTTTATTTGATAAAAGAACAAATTGCAAATCTTGCAAAAGCTTAACAAATAATGACTTTATGCCTTCAGATGGCTAATGTTTCACTGTTTGCTAACATTGCGTACAGTAGTGACACGAGGCAATTATTAATAAGTATAGAACTTCTTAAAAAATTATTTTAATTTAAGAAACAAATCAAATTCCAAAAACAAATTGAACAATTGAATTTGAATTCCATTTTCTTAATGCTCTTAATTAAAATGAAAAATAAAGATTTATTAAAAATTTGCTAAGTAGTTGGAAAAATCTAGCGTTCTGTTTCCATTATCTGATCAAAAGTTTTTACAAATATTAAAAATAAAACAAAAACTGAACAACGAGAGATGTCTCTCTGTTTACTCTGTTTACATTTTCATGTTGTCCCACTGTTCACTTTTCGACGTTCTTAAGAAAACAAGAATTATATATTTACAATTTCTTCGAAAGTAAATTCGCTGCACAAAACTACGATAAGTACTTTTAGCGGGATCAACTTCGTGAATTCCCCTACATTTATAGAAAAAGCCTGTGCAACAATTTAAAGGATTCTTATTAAGATATGAATAAAATGTTGCCTGGTTGTGCTCCGTTACGTCTTTGGATAAACTCTGCTTTGTGTAAAAGGAGCTATTTGCAAATGTTTGAAATCTCCGCTTCAAGTTTGCTTTACAGAAATTAATTCAAGAATGTTAAATGAATGTGGAGTGGCATGATCATAAAATTACCTAAAAGCAATAAACATTTTACGTCCTTATACCCAGAAGGGCACAAAAACAAGCCACTCCATTTTTATTGTACATAAATATCGAAGCTAAAAGGATTCACTCTTATCGCAGGAAGTCAGAATTTATCTTCTTGAAATTTTACCGCCAATCCTAATGCATAAAAAAAGTAAATCTCTTCTTGCTCTTCAATCAATCGTGGTTGAACTCAAGTAGTGTGCCCGCAGGAGTGGTAAAAATTGAATTATTCGCAGCGGTGGCAGGATGCTTCGCATTTGTCTTATGCCATCTGCTTTGAATGAATTTCCATTTGAACAGAATCAGGATGCGGTGGAAATTAAATTACATGACGCTGTCTACCCCGTGACAGTGCCTTCACAGCGGCGCGGAAGCGAATTTTGTTTCCTAAGAGCTGGTGTGTTTTCAGCATTTAACGAATTACAATTTAATGATGACGGCAAATAGCTGATTTGTGCTTATTGTGTTGCTACTATTATGCTCGCACAATGTGCACAAAAGCTACGGGCTTTCTTCGAATTGTTTGAACAGCCTTACAGATAATTTCAATGATTAATGGGAAATTTCACTGCACAAAATAAATATCTAATTTTGGGGATAAGGCTCTTCATTGCGGATAATCGGGATCTGCGAAGCGTACGTTTCCTGTAATTTCGTCTTATTGAAATTTCACATGAATGTAAAAAGTATGAGAAGGGAAATTAAATCTCTCAAATGAAATTTGAACAGCTGTTGCTTCCGAAACGAAATGAAAGTGAATTCAAATTATTGTTGATCATTATAAAGAATATTAGGATTTATTCGAACGCGTTACGCGAAGGATTTAGTATAAGAGCATATTGAAATCATATCGACGAAATGGTTCGTTAATGATTATAGTTGAATTTACAATTTCTTTATTGGGTTTGAAGCAAGCTGTCAAGTATTTTAATAAGACTGTAAATTCGCGTCAAGTGTAATGAATGAATTCATTTTGAAGCGGTACATTTAAACAACTGAAAAGAAAAACAGAAAGTAGGATACAGGAACATAATGAATGCGAACAAAGCCATACAACTTTAAGTACAGAAACTAATACCTTCTGAGTAAGTAGGCAGCACTCATTCTTAAAAATGAAGGACCAGCATTTGAGCACGGGTACGGTATTAAGGGGTTACAACATTTTGCGCGCTTGTGCAATTTTTAAGACTTTTACAGTATTGCTGTTTGACATTAAACATTTTGTTTTCAAAGTCAAAGCGTAGTCGTTAATTAGCGATTTTTCGTAAACTCAAAAATTTGTAATTTGGTTATTAGTGGAAAAACCAGGGCAAGTGCGTGTCGTACACGCATCAATTTAGGGTTCCGCAGCATGTACTAGCAGCAAGAGTTATTTTTTCTTTCGTCAGGATTGTGAAAATAAAAACAATTCATCCTCATTTAAATAGATTTTTTTTGACAATAATTTATAAGTAAGTATTAGGATTAGGCCTTAACCATGCACTGCGCATAGTGTGCGAGCGAGCGTTATACTAAATGCTACGAAATGAAGCCAATTTGGAGCGTAAATAATGCAATGTAAGTAGATTGCTGTTGTTGGCAAGTGATAATTGTGGATATCTAAAAACTTGTCAACTTAGGTACAGATCTTCTTCAAAATAAAGTATTTATAAAGTGCTTATTTGTTTTTCAGCTTTTTTAATTACAAACATGCTTAGAAAGTTAGGGACACATTATTAACGACTTTAGAAACCCATATCTATTATATAACCAAGTGGAGGTTCACACAAGCCCCCTGCATGTAAATTTTTATCAGAATCAATGGAAAGATGACGGAGTTATATATAAGGCTGTGACATACGGACAGACGGACATGACGAAATTATAAGGGTTTCGTTTTTGCCATTTGGCTGCGAAACCCTAAAAAGCAACAGATTTATTCAGAAGAAATGTATACAGGGTGGCCAAAAAATACTCTTTCAAATAAAATAAAAGTGGAGTGGATATCTCATACACAACTTGTTTTATTCACATTTAAAAGTCCTTATTGATAGACCCTGTACTAGATGTGATAATGGGTTTTCCACTTTGATATCAATCAAAACAGAAACCCAATGTAGAAACATTGTTTTGAATGTTACCATAGCTTTAGTTTTCTTTGATAAAGTGTAGGGAAATTCAGACTTTTTACTAGGAAAATTTATTCGAATACATACCTATAGCATTCCAGGCTGAAATTGCAAAACATACGCGCAAGATTTGGAAAAGGCTGTGGCAATGATAATGAAATACATAGCTCTAAAATCGCCCGTCGTTAAAACCCTACGAGGGAACAACCAACAAATAACAGTCGGGTAAAAAGAATGTAAACTAAAAGATAAAAGCCCAAATACGTCTTTAGTTTAACATATATTAAAATGTACTTTTCTATATACAAATTCCACTTTACAATAATTTTTGTTGTGATTGCAATTTCTAACCTAAACTTACTTGTTACACTTATTTGAAGATTCTTAAATGTGGATTATTGTTACATAAATCTTTGCTTATATTTAAACATAAATTCTCAACATTCAACATTTATTTACAAACAACAATGTTTTTACGAAAATAGTGAAATATTCCAGGTAGTTTTATTTTTCCTTGTTTAGATTTCAGTGCTTTGTTAACAATGCTATTATTAACGACTTTAACTATGACGATGGAACGACTTTGACTATGATGATGAAATGAATGTTTTCTAACTTAATGCAAAATTCGTCAGTGTTTTTAGGGCTGCTGTTGTTGTAGGCTCTAGTCATTGTACATAATATGTATAAACTATTGGAGGAGTACTAATGTAGCATTAGTATGTAGTTAAAGTGGTATTGATGAATTAAAGCCCACTCATTAGTTTTCTTATTTTTGATTCAGGATTGCGTTGTCAAATGGGCTATGATCCAATATTTAAAGTATTTGTTATGATTATTTGCGAAAAATCGTAATGGGTGAGTTGTGGTTACTGTGCATTTTTTTTATAATTAAATTAATATTTAGTGTGTTCTTAACTTCAATTACAATGAGAAACCGTTGTGATTATTTTGTTGTTTTTACTGTGATTTGAATTATGCGCATCAAAAATAATTTTGAAAGAACTTGTGCAATTCTCTCGTTTTCTAAATGTTCAGCATTTCTTATGGGCCAGTCAGCAAACTCATATTATATGTACCTAATTAAGATAAAAATGTGTTAACCTGTACCACACAAATTATTTTCTATAAATAGGTTATAATTAGGTATAAACGAAAAGTTATGCTCGGTGTGCTGAACTTCCAATTCGCTCTCTCACTGAATCACATAGATTGAGTTGAGATACGTTAGGGAGTTGTGTTAGTAAGACCGAATGTCGGGTAACCAAATTAAAATTCAAGGGATTGAGTTTTAGAGCCAGATGGAAAACTATGGTGATACCTTCGGTCGCTGTGGTAGATTATTAAATTTAGGCTTGTTTTCTTTGTTATACAGTCTATTGTAGTACACATGGGTTTTCTTTGGCTAAGTTTGAAAAAATGGCGGGAGGTAAGAACAAAATATATTTTTCGGTGATGTCCGAGCATTTTATTTTAATATTTTGGTTTGGTAATACTTGTGTTTTTAAGAAAATATTTATTTAATATGGTTTTATTATAATCTTTTAAGAAACTTTATGAAAAATAATTATTTTTAATAACAACAAGAGTTCTTTATGACAGCCGATGAACGTGCAGTATTGGCTCAACATAATTAAAATTTTCACATTTTTATTTATAAGAACCTCAACTAGAGAAATTTTATGCTGGCGGACGGCTGAGGAATATTTCATCAAGGTAAGACGATATGTACATATGTATATTGCATTCCAATATACGGAAAACATTTTTTTGATCCCCACCCTTCTTTTAAATAAGTTTTTTTTGTCAATTTACACAAATGATACTATGGCCTTGCGTTATCATTTTACATAATCTAGAGCGAGAGCAAGAGATTTCCGTTATGGAAATTTTGGTTAAAAGTGGCGCCTCCTTTTTAATTGATTGTTTAATTCTCCTCGTCAGTTAATCTATTAGAGTATATTTCCAATTTCACTCCAGTTAGGAGCATAGGGCTTCCAAAAAGCCACTTCGAGGTTCTGCTTCAGTTCATTTATTCGTTTAAGTGCGCTATGCTGGGTGATTAACCCGCAGTAGCTATCCTGACTGATGGGACTATCATCTAACCATATCAGAAAAAGCGCAGCTGAATTATGGTTTGAGCCAGGATCGAACCGGGTACCCTGAGGTGATAGCCCAGCGTACTTACCACTGAGAAGGTTTTTTATTAGACTACACACATTAAAATATTTTTAATTTTTTTAAGCTCAGAAAAATAGACACGGGTCAATTCTGTACATCGATTCTTTACAGGGTAATTTTCACGAACGTACATTATGTAACATATATGTATGATCATTGGCCATAAAAACACTTGTTAATATTGTTATATGCTTTTAATGTGTGTGAAACCATTATAAATAAGGCTACACATTTTTAATTTTCGCCGTAGCTTGAGCAGTATCAGAAAACGAAAGTTTCCTCCCTTTTCAAATTATCTTTGTTACGATAGGTCTTTACACTTCATTTAAAAATCATTGCTATTTACCAAAAATTGGTCAGTTTTAAGCTAATATGTATTGCTTGATTGAATGTTCATTACGTGACAGAATTTTAACTTAATTTATGCTATAATCTTGCAGCATTAGCTTAGAGATAGGCACTGTTGAAAAGTGTAGTTAGTAATCGTAACTACAGATACATAAATATTTACCTTACACAAATAAAGTTCATTTTAGCTGCTTGCTAAAACGTCTCTTCAGTTACATCACAGATAGAAGAATAATTAAGACGGTTCAAGAGATATTATTTATATACACGTACATTACAATCACACCTACAAAACATTGTCATATTTAGATGTAGGCCTTACACTTAATTTATGTGAGATATTTTAAATTATGTTCTCTTCTGTCATAATTCAAATTACTCATTAACGGGTTTAACATCAAGTCAAGTTTATCTCCGTTTTACGGAGTGGAAGTCTACAAATTGACTTGAAATTAAACACCTTATTTAGACCTATGTTCACTTCTTTTTATATGTAGTAGAAAAGTTACCATTTCACAGCGATACTTGAAATTGCTATTCATTTTACAATTTTTCCGTTAATCTAACCGCTAAAATAAAAGTGTCTTTAGTTTAATAGTTATTACTTATATTTACTTCAATTATGATGACATGCTTAATAAATAATTTCAATGACAACTTAGCTTTTAACTACACTTAAGTTTAATTTTAAAAGTAATATTCCAGAATACATGTTGTTTCATTGTTTACACGCGTAATACTATCTAATTATTGAAGAAGGCATAACATAGGTGTTATTAACAATATAAATTCTTTTTATTCGCAAACAAACCGTTCAAGTATTCATCTTTGCGGTTTTCACCCGTTACGTAGGTAGGACATTATAAAAATAAAATGAATGAAATAGAGCTAAAAAAATGCGCACTACATTCCAATATTTTTTAGAGTTTACCTTTATCCTCAATAAATATTTTGAATTTGAATATCTCGCGGCTTTATTTAGCTTGGTTTAAAAAGGGAGCGTTTCAGCGTTTTGCATTTACGGCAACGGTCCAATACAGGCAAAATAAAATTATTGTCGCCACCCGGTTAACAGCCTGAGTATATTTTTAACTTGTTTTCGGCTAAAAAAGATCTTTTGGTATTGTGAATACAAAATTTTAGAGTCTTGTAAATCTGTTTGAGAATTCACTATCAAGCGCGCATATGTGGAAAATAGCGTCGCGCAATAATGTTCATATATAGTGTAACTATAGTAACTGTGCAAGTATAGCACTATGTTGCAATTAATTGTAGAGAGAACATAGTAGTTGATTGAGGGGAATTTTAGAAAAGTAGGTTTAGATTTGTCAGGAGAATATTTTAAGAGAAATTTGTTTTAGTCTTTGGAATATTGTGAATAGAGAAGGAACATCCCTAATAAAAATAATTATTCAAAGTAATAAGTGTTTTAAAACTTATTTTATTGAATTGTGGCGAGAAGCTCATCATCGACCACCAACTGGTGACCCCGACGTGATCTGGCCCCGAGGAAGAAGAATTTTTAAGCAGATTTCCGACATGATCTGGCCCCGAGGAAGAAGAATTTTTAAGCAGATTTCCGACGTGATATGACACGAAGAAGAATTTTTAAGCAGATTTCCGACGTGATATGACACGAAGAAGAATTTTTAAGCGGATTTTCCTACCTGATTTGGCCGAGAGGAAGAAGAATTTTCAAGAAGATTTCTCGAAGTGATTTAAAAAAAAAAAAAAATTATTGTTGTAAAGGCACCCTCCACCAGTGGTAAGGGCCTTTGCACGACTATATTAATCAAGAAGATTTAAATCAAGAAAGAAAAAAGAACAATAAAATCGACAACGAAAAGAGAAAAGCAAAAATCAAAAAAAGAATAAAGAAAAAAGAAAATACGAACAACAAAAGGATAAATGCAACAAAGATACAGATAAGTAGAACAATTTTAGGTTTAGCAAATTAAAAAATTCTTTTGGCTATTTTATTCTAAATTATATAAATTAAATTGTAAAGCAGTACGCTATTTTCCACATATGCGCGCTTGATAGTGAATTCTCAAACAGATTTACAAGACTCAAATTTTCTATTCACAATACCAAAATATCTTTTTTAGCCGAAAACAAGTTAAAAAAATACTCCGGCTGTTAACCGGGTGGCCACACTATTATTATTATTACTCAGTGTAATAGCTCTCATCGCTACAATTATTTAGTAACGGCTAAAGTTCTGCCACGGAACCCTATTAAAGCACGCTTCATGTAGCCTTACCAATTTTTTAAACAAGACATTGTCTGAATCAAAATGGCTCTGTAAAGTGACCGAAAAATTTCTTTGTCACTGCATTTGACGAAACAAATTGAAAGTTTGCCATTCGTAGTGGCACCGAGGGAGGAATAACGTACCTATGTACAAGTATACATATAAAGAGCAGCTCATGAAGGGGCAATCAGAATTTGCATGAAAAAGTTCTGCATAATATCATTTGTAATCAGTTGGACTTTCAACACTACGAATGAGGTGGAATATGTGTACATATTAGCTTAAAGAGAATTTGTTACACTTTGTTAAAATTGTTTCCATTTCAATAGTGGTGCTGTTAGAAAACTTGAAATGCGTTGTAAAAATTAGTAATGGGGTTTTAATGTGGTTTTAATACGGCTAGGCGTATAAAGTACGAAATTTTTTAAACATTCGCTTAGATAAATTCATCTATTAAATCACTGCTACGTAGGATAAGATATTCAGGACCCTCAATGCGTTAAGAGCATCTTTAAATAATAAGAGCGCCCTTAAATTACATAAAACCACTGCAGCAATTTGTCAGATACAAAAAACAAAATCGTGACTAAGGAGACGATTGCAGATGCCAATGAGCATCCATCTATACTTAGAAGGCCTGAGAAGGCAATCTTAGAATAAAGCAATTTGAGGATTTCTCCAGTTGCCTATTATGGGGAATTTTAAGTGGTTCAATCGATTTTTTCGGTGATTTATTCTAGCGCAATTTTTTATAAAGTTTTCTGAATATCGTAAGCTATGTTACATAGGTAAGAATGCTCCCTATACGTGTTCGACGCTAGATTTTTTTTTAGGGCGGGGAAAAAGTGAAACGAATGTTTAGTCGAAAATAAGGGATGACTATAAAGTTATTCTACCTCAGGTTAACTCTTAAGGGTAGGGTTGAAATAATTGCATTTTACGAGAAAAAGTCTATGAAAAAGGTACATACATATTATATCCAAAATATAAATATGACAAATCTCAAATTTATAATATTCATTATTAATATAATTCATATTAGTCCCCCCCGTTAAAATAAAAGAGAATGGGCTATTTTTTAAAGAGTCTAGTCTAGTTCATGTGTGAAATTGGTAATATTAAGATATAAGCGATTAAAGTAATTATTGTAATTTCTGAAATACCTTCAATCTCTTTTCATACGGAAGAAGATTTCAGGAGTCCAGTCCATGGTAAAAGACGAAGAGCAGGACATTTTTTTATACGATTGACATGTACGTCATATTTTGGCATCCGTAGAAGCGTACTTTAATATGGAACGGACGAAATTATCTACAATACAATATTTAAAAAAAAAGGTTCGTCAAAGCCAATCGACCAATGTTTTATGAAACGAAGTGGTGATTTTGAAAGATTTATTATACTGCTGATATATAATTAAATTTATTGTCTATGGTCAAGCTAATATCAAGAACGTAGCGACAAAGGCTTTCCCAACGACACTTTACCAGACAGACTATATTCACAACATCATTCACGATGTCTGCACACTGAAAGGCTTTTACAAAATGTCTACTGACTAAAATTTGCCTGTCGATGTCGGGAAAATGGTGTCGGGAAAAGTGTTGTCGCGAAAAGAGTTTGTCGGAAAAGTATTTGTCGAGAAAATGGTGTCGGGGAAAGTCCGACACAAATTGTTTGTCGGAAAATTGCAGTCGGGAAATTGGACGGTAATCTGCCAAGAATTGTGTAAGAATACGTCAAAGGGGAGCATTCCCCGTTGAAGGAAATTATGGTACAATTGCTGATATTTAACAACATATGATTTTTTAAACACCGCAATTCAAAACTGGCTCGGGATCATCGTAGAGCCAATGTGCATGTTTTAAAGTTTGATCTAAAAATGTTTAAATCATCGGTATCATTGATAAAAAGTGTGAAAAGCAAAGGTATATGATGGCTACCTTGTGGGACGCCAAATAAAACGGAAACAGAATCAGAAAAAGTACAGGGACATTTTTACAGAGATTTCAGTACAAAAGTGTTTAGTATAAAAGCATTAATTAGTTTGTAAAACAATCTTAAATTTAATGAATTCAATTGACAACACCGGTAATAAAACAAACGTGTAAATCGCCTATTAAATAAAATAGTAGAACCACACACCATTACCTTAGTAGCGAGTACAGTGCACATAATACAGTGAGTAGAGCCATGAAAACAGTCAATGCAAACTTTGTGCGCAGATTAAGTCCCTCGCAGACGAAAATCCCAGTTTTACCAATGCCGGTGTATAATATCATATCGCTGGAAATGAGATGTTGTTCGTTATTTAAATGTATCCACTCCAAACGACATGTTTTATGATCCACAATTCAATAGGCCTTAAGGCATACAGTTTTTGTATGCTTTTGTAGAAATATTATTACACAACTTTTAAGGCCTAACATGTGAATATAAGAAACGTCACAATATTCTGAAAATAATAGGAAATCGTAGTGCACATCGAAAATATCATGGAAAAGCTAGTCACGCCGTTGAGTCCAGACTCCAGAGTACATTACTCACAGTTGTACCCCTAAGACGTTTTCTATGTACAGTTTATATTGACGAGGTAATGGAGCATTTCTCTTCTTTTTACCACGTAAAATGTTCATAAGAAGACATATCTACCCTGAATAGGTTTATTGATCCATGCCCTAAGTGTGTTGTTTTCTTTCACCAAATTTCTTTCCGTTCCGGATCACATTAGTCGACTAAAGTGGTGCGCATTTAATGTCGCGAACAAAATAGACCGAATAAATGAGAGCGTTTCATTGCTAAGAAATACGTAAATTGAGGTGTGTTTGATATTCAAAAGGAATTGCTATCTAATGCCTTCCGCACATTTTGCTTACAATACTGGTGAGCCCTTTGTTCTCGGGATTAAGCAGAACTATAATCCGTACTTTCCTATCCGCTCAATACAGGTAGTGTGACGAAGCCTGTGCCCTGTACTGCTTGGGTGTTGTCTTGATGTAACGTGGGTGGAAAGCCCCAAGCGCTGCTTCGTTTGTAGACGACGGCGGTGGGGGTGCTGCTGGACTTCGCAAATGCGTTCGCAGAAATCGCTGCACCGTGTTGAATCGAATGAAGGGTACGCAGGATGATTGTCTCAGACTATTGTGATTTAGTGTCCAGTACATGATAGGACTGATGGCCGAGTGTGTGTAACCTGCAACGGACAAAATGAAGAATTCTTAATTCACAATTTGGCTTAATTGCTTTCATGTCCTCACCTAGCAGCAGGCTGAAGTATGACAACGTTTTGGAGCAGTATTGTTTGCGGCTGAACTCGGTCCACAGCACACAGAAGACATGGGGTGTCCAGCATCCTATAAATATTATTGCTGCAGCTACCAACATATTTGCTAATCGCCTGCGTGACCGCAGTGTAGATGTCTGCGGCAGAGGAATTCCCGGTCCAGGAGTTTTACCCTCTAATTTCTGCCTCTGCTGCTGGACACGTATCTCTCGCATAACTCTAGAAGTACATAAAAGAAATACAAAAGAGGTCATTTAGGCATTGAATGTGGGACTGTGGAATTGCTGAATAAATTAAGAGGAAACGAGAAGTAAAAGCCACCAGCAGAGCTTGGTCAGCTCTCATTTCCTGCTGTTAAATTTATCTTCCTTATTTCGAAAGTTAGATGGGATTTAGAGAAACTCAAACAAAAAGGAGAAAGTATTTTAGAATTCGACGCGTTCTTTGTATATTTCGTGCCAAAGTTTGTACAAAAGGGATTGGAAAGGATCGCTTTGGGGGATTTTCAATGCTTTCTTTTCCAGGCTATCAACAAATTGTTATAATGCTAAACTGGAATCAAAAAATATGCACGCATTAGAATAAAACGGATTACTCATTTTTAGGGGTCCGTAGTTACCGTGTTGAAGAGAAAACCCCTTTTATTTTCTTCTTTCGATCTCCTTTCAGTTCGGTACATTTATTGTTAATCCAGCGAGTTTACATAAAAAAAAATGATTTTTCGAACTCTGCTAACTAGGCTTATATTCCGGAGAATATTCCATTTTTGGCGTGAACCGCTTTCCGTTAAGCTTTTTTTTATGTGTGTTGGAAAAGAAATTTCCGGAGCCAAATCCGGAAAAAACAACGGATAAGGCAACAACCCGTAGTATAACTCCACCAGTTTTGCTGGCGGGTGAGCTGGTGTGCTGTCATGGTGGAAGAGCACTTTGCCAAATAGGACCGTCTCAGTCTTTCCAGTTTCTTTCTCTGGCGGTGTGCCTAACACAATATCATAAAATCGTCAATGCAAAATACTCTCTCTTATGAATTACCAAACCCCTTTCACAGAAGAAGATCGAATGTCAGTTGTGTCAAAAGTTGGGTCCTGTCCGCAGAGTTTTCTCCTTGACCGCGCTAGAGTAGGACAACCACACAAGATGTGTGTTTTAGTTTCATGGTGTACTAGGCATAGACGATAATCTGTCCCATTAGAACTTATTTTATGTAGGTGATACCAGATTGGTAGCCTACCATGGGTATATTATTTGAGAGAGTATAACTACAGCCAGTGCAGGGTTATAGCATGTACACCAATGTGTTTCATATGATACCACCTATGTACACACTTTAAATTTTGATTGCTGCTCTTAAAAATAACGTTGGGAAAAGCATAAACCGTAAACTGTGACATAAACATTGACCGTAAAATGTGAGGAAAAGGAAAACGCTAATCCTAATCTTACGGAATTAATCTTCTCTCTTGACCAGTTTTTATGTTTCACTAGGGACCAAATGCTCAGAGGAAATAATCCATTATATTTAAGGAAACAGGAGGAATTTATACATAAAATTTTTAGAACGAATTTCTTCCGTGGTAGGAAAACAAATAAGACATGTAATTTTTCTTGGTCAAACAAAGACTCAAATGTAATTGTGCAAAGAAATGACAAATTGCTGAGATAAAATGAATTAGAAGACGCTCAAGTTGGATACACACAATAGGTGAAGGTAACATGGCGTAAATTCTGAGGATACAATCAATCACGACCAGTATTGGAGATGACGTCAATGAATACTTTTGCTTGCTGCTTGTTTTCCAGGATGAAGAATTCGAGAGAAAAATATTACACAATTTTATAATGCGATATTTTCGCACAATTCTCCGAATACAGTAATAATTTTGAGGGGATTAATTTTATTTTAAATCCCTAAAGCAATACAAGAATTTAATACTCGTATATGAAGATCACAGGGGGTTAATATTACAAAACTTAATAATTTAATTAGCCGGCAAGAAGGCATCGAAAGAAAACAATCAAGTTGGGTATTACATTAATGGACCTCTATAAAACGTAGGATGCTAACGTAATATAGCAAGGAGGACCACGAGCATGAAAAGTTCGCTGATTACACACATATTATGTAAGTAACAGCCGTTCCATGTTTGTCATACTTAGGATTACTCAGGTTGATAGATAGCCTTCTGCAGTTAATGAGAATTGATATTTAGTATGAGCATATATTATTTGTATACTAGTTGACCCATACCAGGCTCTTCCCGGTATCGATCTCTTTCTTTGAATTATTTAACGACGATCCACAAAAGGATTGGATTGAACCATATGGGGTAACATTGAGATCATTAAATCTCCAAAGTTGTTTCTTTACCCAGTAACAACGAAAATCTAATATATATATGTATATGTATTATAGGTAGCTTGGGTATTGATAGGCCACCATCTTAAATTCATTGCTGTTTAACGCTGGATTTGAAATCAATTACCCGAAAAACTTCATGCACCACTTTTATTGAAAATCACATGAAGTTTACATTTGATAGTCCACAATTTTGAAATCGTTATTTTTGACAGAAAATTTGCCTGAATTCGTATAATTTATACTGTTATACAAAATACTAAAATCTTATGAAAATTTCTTGAAGTTTATTATCTTTGATTCTTAAACCTCGACAGTGTTGAAACATAGGTTACAATCTGTGCCGGAAAATACTAGATACCAACAAAATTCGGTCATGAGGCCAACTTCTGCGAGACGCCTCTGCTCGTCTAACAGCTCTACTTGATATTTATGTTTAGTATAGTCTGGCAAATAATTATAAAAAGACTCATGTTTGAGGAGAGGTAAAAAATTTCTCGATTCGACGCTGGTCACATCATTGGGACTCTATTCGTGACTATTTGGAAAATGTTGCACAAAGATCCTGATCTAGACTCGTATATAAGATCCAATTGGTGCAGAAATTAAAGCAACAAAAGCATTGCTTACGTTGGTCGTTCATTCGCTGATTACGAAGAGCAGTTGAAAGCTGAGTCATTTTATATCTAAATTTATTGTGTTCAGTAACAAAGCTTTGTTTTAAATCAAGCACATTATTATTGTGTAAATTTTGCAAAGTGTTAAGTTAATCAATTGTTTTTCTTGCAAGTTTTTTCCTATAACTATTTTATATACACATATAAGCTTCGAACATTTAAGGAATTACCTTTTCTCTCATATTAGCTCTATCGAACCCTTTAATAAAATGTCAACTTCTATCTTTTATCTAATTAAGTAATAGTTGGACCGTAGGGAGCTTAATTATATGTAAATTTACAGCATTCACGCGACAATCAATTAATTGCTTCATCATGGAATAGTAGGTACAAATTGCTTGCATCCAACGCAGTGATCGATTATTTCAATGGCTTTTCGTGTTGGTAATTGCTATTTTATTAGGATTCTATTAAAGGGCGACCCTTTGGGAGCAAAGTACTTTTGGACAGAGGAAGGCTGCTATAGCGAAATTGGTTTCATGTCCAACCGTTCTTAACTCTTCAATTAAATTACCGAAAAATTGAGTAATAATTTTTTCTCATTTTGAAACACCGACAACCCGAACCCTGGTGAGGGTAATTGCGCCGAATGATGCCTTCGGATAAAATTGTTTATTTCGGCGTGTTGCTTTTGCCTTTTAACAGGAAAATTAAACAGGAAGGCCCCCGTAAAATTTCCACGAGCAATTGACTGTGATAAGACATGGCAAATGAAGTTCATGCAAAGTTTACGTTTGATGTTAGGCTCATTATTCGAGCCCTGGAAATAACGCACATTTTGGAGTAGGTCAGAGTTCCCTCTGTTAGGGATGTGTCGGTTTTAAATTTCCGAAACACGTCACGGACTATTTTCTCTCCATTCTCAGGTACTTCTCAACATTCTATAATAAACAACGACCTTTCGGTACTAAATGTCCATTGCGAGTATATAAATAGCAGGAAATTGTTTCTGCTCTCGCTAATATTTAAGCAGTTTCCCCATGGGGTTTACGAGGGTTGCTATCACCTTGTGCCGCTGGCTAAATTTGCTAATGGGTTTAATTGTCCGTTTTTGGAGTTACCTCGAAATTTGCTACGCACTTGATGGTTTCCTCTATTACCCAAATAAATTGCTTTCACATTTGTCGAGGAATTAAAAATTCCAAGTAATTTTTTAAGTAATTGCACACAGATCGTATGTTTTACGATTGTTGTTTTGTAGATACACTAGCGGTCATAAAAATCGCACCACGCAAAATGTGAACTGGGGGGGTGAAAATGTGGTATAAAAGCAACACTTGAAAGGATATTCAGTTTAAGTTAATATAATGATAAAGTGAAAAAAGTGAAATTGCCGGAATATACAACAAGTTGTCTCGGGACGAAAAAGGCAAAAATTTGGTTTTGGCAGACGAAGATCCGCGTGAGGTCAGAGCTAAAGGATTATCATCAAGTCGACCTTAACGCCGAAACAATTGGTAGGAGGTTACGCGAAATAGGACTACAAATGTATATGGAAAACAACCAGCGAATAAAACCATGCTAACTAAGAAAATAAAGGCGGCTCGTCTAGAATGGGCGATTGGACGCAAGAAGACTGACGACGTGTAATTTGGTCCGATGAAAGCAAAATTCAACTTGTTATGTGCAGACAATTTACCATTCGCGCAGCGACTTTTGGCAGGAGAAAGATTTATGGAAGAGTGCATAATCAAAACAGTGAAGTTTCCTCAAAGTATTATATGTCTGGGTATGTTTTTCTTTCTACACCCTGGGGCCTTTGCACTTCGATGATGGAACAATAAATGCTCCAAAGTATGGGAGAGTCATAAAAGAATTTTTGGTACCAGCCATTGAAGAGCACTTTAATTTTCCAAGATGTCGGATCGGTAAGGATAGTATGGCGTATAAACTGCAATATGTCTCTTTCATAAAGAATAAATTAAAAACTAATTTATCGTCTTATGTTTTTTTTCAGCTGTAGAAAACATTTTCTGATTTTAGAATTCAGAAACTAGATTGACCAGCAAATTCGCCCAATTTGAATCCCATCGCGCATCTGTGGTACGTTATGAAACGGAAAGCAGCAGATCATAAACCGGAGAGCAAAAGAAGGCTGAAAGTACTTGTTGTGGGAGCGAGCTCTAGACAGCCCGGCTATGCTGTCCCTCCGTGGTTTGCGGCCGCGCGAGCTTGTTGGCTAGCAAGCGGTAGTGTGGGGGGGTTGTTAAATGTGCCGCACTTCGCCACGGAGACGAGCTGCCCGCAACGAATATCTCGCGCAGACAGGATCGAAAAAAAATTCGAGGTGAGGGAAAAGGACAGTGGCAGGAGGAACCCCTGCTCCTGCCTTGGATTGACTCTCCGAAAGGGGGATCCCGATGGATTGGATCCCCCTGTCCTAGCCTCAACCGCCCAATGACCTCCCATTTGGCCCATGATTCTTGGGAGGTCCCTATTAATATTCAAAATCGCGAAAACCCGATGAGGAGACTGAAGAAAAGGTAGAGGGGACTTAGGGAGCAATGAAATATTTAAGTTACATTATTAACATCTTCCATTATATTCTCCTCCCAAAAAAAAATCATGACAATTACTCTTTTGTTCCATTTTTAGTTGCCGCAACTTACATAAAAAAAATTTTAATCCCTACTAACCTACAAACTTTATACAGGACGACTTACTTATCTAGCTTGCCCGAAAGGGTTATTTGGAAATATTATTCCACAGATGATCCTTAACTTTAATGTCTCTTTTCTTCGCATATGAGACGATGAAAAAGAGAAGAAGAAAGAAAAAACAAAAGAAAAAAAAATGATATCAAAGGTGCTGTACCTACTTTAATTTTAGCTCCCTTTTGTTGTTATTTCCTTTTTTTTTTCTCTAATAAACCAAAAAAAAATTCTTTAGGAATAATTAAATGTATGTATATAATTTTATGTCAATGCGGGTCTGTTAAAATTGTATTTATTTATTTATATTATTTTTTTTTCTTTTTTTTTCTTCTCTTTCTCTATCTTTAATCAAGGTTAAATCTTTCCTTTAGACCTAGATATCTATATATGATTTTATGTACATTTTGGTCTCCAAATTATTTGTTTCCTTAAACAAAATTAATGTACTTTAGGAATAGTTATATATTATATCCATTTCTGCCCTTAATTTGTTTTATTACGAGTTGACAAATAATATTTATGTATTATATTATAGTTACTATAAAATTAGACATGATTTCCGTTTTTCTTCCTTCCTTTTCCATTTAAAAGTTTTAATATATAAGGTCATATCCTCTTTCTTTTTCTTATTTAGGATATATAGATAGTATTTAAAAAAAAAAACTTAATTTTTTTTTTATTATATGTATGGGACTTGCATTCGTTGGACTATTCTTGCACTAATTTTGTTGCAAGGTCAAATTTGCGGCTGTACACAACGGATTTTTGAATTTTAGGCACAGCTATACGGGGGCAATTTTTACCGAGGGTTACAGTATGCAGATAAAATCCTGCCAAATTGTTAATGAGTTTCTATTGCCAAAGAATCATTTTATTCGAAAAACTATGTACCCTTTTATTACAAAGCCATACGTAGCTATAATGAAAAGAAACGAGAGAGTTAATGTAAAATAAAGATTAAAAATAGACATAACAAATAAAAGATAAAAAAGTCAATATCCAAAAATTATAGAGTCCCAAAAAGCGCCGAACTAAGCTAAAACAAGTCGCACGATTGATTGTGAGTGAGTTCATCATAACGTCCGCGAGAGTGGTGGGGGGTGACTCACAGAACAGAATACAAGATCAAGATGTATGCTTGGTCTCATGAGATTTTTGTATTTCATTCGGTGTAAACGTAGCTTTATAGCACTTCTTAATTGAGTAATAAACGAAAATATTTCTATACAAATGACATTACATACATATGCAATATATCACTGGGGTGACCCTAAGAGCTAAAAGATAACCTAAAACCCAACCTGCTAAAATATGGGACATAAAGTGTGAGCTGGTTGGAGGAAACTTCAGAGACCTCCGTTGCTAAAGCTAATGACTTGTAAAATTATCCGCTTGGCATTCACGAAAGTTCATATTACACTAATTGAGGGTGAAGTAAGGATCAACCATTGCTGGTTCTGATTAGCAAGGGATGTGCAGAGGAAAGGATAAATTATGCGGACCCCGTCAGAAAAGTGAGGAAACTCAGAAAAGTAATCGACTCTGTCGTACAAGCTCGAACACGATTCCCGGTGGCTACACATCTGCTCATTACCAAAATAAGAATTATTCTGTCGTGGGTGGGCTCCGCATTGACATGTCCATCGCCTTACATCTTTGTAATCTTATCAATTTGCAGGGGAAGCCGCAGGTGACGTTTTCCATATTCATGCTCATTGCTCATTGTTGTCTTTGATTAATGAACGCAATCACGCTTAAGGCAGGCTTGTCTCTGTGGATACGCAGGCAAGGAGCGCTGTTGTGTAACTTCAACGGGGGTCATAATAACTTTTCCAGATACCGGTGTTGTTTTTTTAGCTTCAGTTATTTGGCAAAGAGAACGTGTACACAGAGGTACACACACAAAGTATTTGTTAGCTCACTTTTTCAGAATGGCTTTAAAAGAATTGTGCGGCTTCCTATTTGCGATTAACAAATAAAAAGTAATTTTTCATTTCAAGATTTATTGAAACTTCTACACGAGTGCCTCCTCTTTGCAGGGCAGTGAGAAATATATTGGATTTTAAGCAATACCAAGCCGTACGCAGTGTCTCCGCACCATGAATTTTGTATGAACCTGATGTTTTTGAGCGAAAACAAAATGTAAAGTGCTCGCTTTCGAGATTTAAATGGTTTCATTTCCCTTTAATTTGTATCAGGTGTTGTTAGATTTGGGATGATTGCTGCCACACGCGGATATTAAAAAAATACCAGTATTAAATTATTTCAGTACTAGATCTTACCCACGACTTCGCTCGCGAGGACTACTAACCGTTTTAATAATCATAAGCTTGTATTCAGCGAAATAAATAAATAAACATTTGATCTCATGGGTAGTAAAGTAATTGACTGTTTTTTCAAGCATTGGCTAAATCACAAAACTAATTGCAAATTATGAAAGTATTATAGTTTTCGATAACTGAGTAGCGATTAACTAATGGCATATACTTACTTTACAAGGTTTCCCCGACGCTACAATATTTTTAATTTTCATGTTAATGGGATCCACTTGTAACACTGTTATTTAGTAATCAGAACTTTGATGAAGTTATGACAAATAAATAAACTAACCTGTAACTTTACGTGTTCCGTGTAAACACCCACTTGCCTAGTTGTAATCAAGCAACACAGATGTAATTATAACAATTTCCATATTTGTTTGAAGTGTGTTTATTGTTATTTTTATTAAAATGACGGTGAATATTATTACTAATTGGATGTTACTCTTATAACTGACCTGCCACACGTGTAAGCTTGCCTTTAGCCATATTGGTGACAAAATCGAATACGAAAGTTCCAAAAGCGAAGAGTCAATTACTTTTATCCAATATTTCAATTAAATAACAAAACTGATGGAATCCAATCCATCACTTGCTTAAAAAATTTAAATCATAATCCAACAAAACGCATTGAACCTATTTAAGCATATGCCCCAGCCACCTTTATTCTTAAACTTGGCAGAATCACGCTAAGAAATGTGAAGTTGATTTATGGGGCTATACCCAAGCACCAGACTCATTATCCTTCGTTTGAGGGGTATGAATTCTTATGGTAAGCACATTTAAGGATGTGAGCACATATGTTTGTTTATGTGTGGAGCATTTAAAGCCCACGCAACGGCTCTCAATCTAACATCTAGGAGGCACGATATGACGCAACCCACACCCATTCTCATATAGCAAAAAGATTTTATGAGTCAATTTATTTTTTCAGCATTACTTCTATATACTCGCACCTACTAATACATTGAATTTCATAATAATTTAGTACGTGCCCCTTAAACTCAGTAAAAAAAAAAAACTTTTGTTCAAGCTGAGCGAAAAATTCGTTTTATCCAAAATTGTCCTTTATAAATTAAACCAAGGCCCGCTTTTACACGGAGTTGTTTAAGTGCTACAGGGGTCCTGTTGCAGGATGATATTGTTTCGGTAAGGCTATTAAAGTCTCCTAACTTATAAATTGGTTTTGGAAATGAAGTTTTCGTCATCCCTGTGCAATTTGAGGACATGGCTTTTCGGTATAATTACTTCTAGATGGCTGAAAATATGAAATTGTCTGTCTCTTAGGATTATGAGACAAAAGTTATATTAAAATATTTATACTATGCTCTTCATCCTGACTAAGATATGCCAAAAAGGAATAACTTTTTAAAACTCTTGGTGGAATTCGGATGTTATCGGAATGAAAAATGCACTTCTTATTATTCAATAATATAAAAAGCTGACTGCATGGTGCTTGTTTCATGTTGGAGGATTCGGATCATTTTTTGCTAAATGAAAATGGTAATACAGTAACAATGAGTGAAATGCGAAATCGTCGTTGTTGATCGAGTTTGTGGGCGCAATCCTTGTTGATATATAGACTTGGAGTTGAAGCCACAAGATGGAGCCACTTGCCACGCAGCCAGAGAAATAATCAATTTATTAAGAGAAGACTTTGGTAAATCCATTATATCCAGAAGTGGATCTGTAAATTGATGTTTGATTTCTTACAAATTTTCCTAAACAGACCAGAAACTTTAGATGCTTTTAGAACTAACACCAAACGCGTATTTGCTGATATACGTGTTGATTTGTATGAAAAAGCCAATTGATTCATTCACTTACACGTTGCTATGTTGGTATCATCATGTTCGTCGTAGCTGCAGAAACAGCCGAGAAATTAGAAAAACAATTTTTTCACTTGTTGCCCATCGCATCAGCCGCCCCCGGGACAGTCACCACAAAATTTATAATAAGCAAACTTGTAGTTTGCCGTCCACAGCGACCTCTGCGCTGGTATTATCGCTTTTGCCGCAGTTTAAACAGAAGCCGAGAAAATTGAAAAATAATTCTTACTCCTGTTAAGCACCCTCCGCCCCCGCGGGCGTAAAAAAGTATAGAATTTTGTGCATATGGGATACTGAGGAGGAGCTTGAGGCGTGTGTAAAAAATCAGCGAGGTAGGTGGGTTTGTCATGATACCTACATACCATAGGGAAAATCGCTCTAACACAAGCGATATGATGTTCAGCGGCTTTCTACCAGTTTCAGCGGCTTGTGCTGGATGGCGGCCTATTAATGCCGGTGACAATCCCGCGTGGCAAGAGGCCGGTGGAATAGTGTGTAGGAGCCTTTACATGAAAAACGAAAGTATCGAAATCGTGCGTTCAAGTTTTGTTAAGTTGTAACGAATCTTCTCCAGCGATAATATATTTGAAAGCTCAACTTTATGCCTTGTTAAGTTTTTTAAGTCTTTTACCATTTTTACGTAACGTAAACGTCACATATTATTTGTGAAAGCATTTTTTTATGCCATTAGATAAAGTTTGTTTATTTTGGGTATTATTATCATTATTAAAATTTCGTAGGAGAGTCGAGGGATTTGGTGGAGCCTTCAAAACTCTCGTACTGTGTACGGCACACTAGCATATTAAATATTAAGAGGAGATAATTTCCATCACTTCCAAATATTCGTTCCCCACATAAGGTAAACATAGCTATAATAGGGCTCCCGGGCACCATAAGCTTACCCGACTCAAAGCCAAATTGAATGTTTCGGATGCTATGCTGATAGTGTATGAACACTTTAAATGCGCCATTCTTTCTTTTATGTTATCCTCGTCACAATATATCTACTATACATATGCTGTTTATTCTTTCACGGTGCGCAAAATCGAGAACTTATCAATAATTACAACAGCTCCAATACTATATGAAGGGTTTTACGATTTTAATTTAAAGCAACCATATATCCGTTTCATAATCAAACCCAAAGCCATAAGCGAAGAAGTGCAGCGAGTTTCCCATTCAAATATGAGTTTTATCTGCATACTCAGTCGTAAAACGGTAGCACATTAAAAATTCGGATGAGTTGCCGATAACCATTTCACCAGATATTTCCTGGGATGCCTTCCAGTGTTCCAGTGTAGAAACATGATTCTACCGCCAAATCACTTTTGCATCGCGTAATCCGCCGTAGCATTACAGAAAAATATGCATAAAAGTTTCTTGGACCATATCACAAATAGTTTAAGTTTACTCCCTCAAATTATTTTGTCGTATCCACTGAATAGTACTATAACCGTAAAATTAATCTTCCTGCTAGCGCTCTTCCGCTGCCTCTGTAGCGTGCGATATAGGAGCAAAGTTAAGGAGGGCACACTTACCTAGGAGATTTTGGGCTCGTCTTGATTATCGTCTCCATCATAAAATTCTTCTCTCCCGCTGGGTTTTCCTCGTCGGAACTGCCGTCACTGACTACTCCCCGGGCAGCGTTGGCCATTCCAGTTACAATGATCATATGAGTTGGCCTTCGTAAAATTGGCATTGGTAGTGGGAGCTCCCCGTGGGCTGCTCTGGCCGTAAGTGATAAAGCACAAAGTTTCCGGCGAACGCCATAGTGATTTAAAATGACCCCAAGTCCAGGGAAGATGAAGACCAGCACAGTATGAACAACGGTGAAGGAAGTCTGCAACTCGTTCGATCCGAAGTCAGCTGTGCAGGCCGTGTAGGTCCTATGATGGCTAATGATTGGGGATTCCCTTGTGTAAACAATGGTCGTGATTCGATATGCTAAAAGGATTGGAATGCAAATAGCGCTAGCACCAATCCAAGAGAATGTTGCTAAAATGGCGTGCACGTAAGGCCGTTGTCTCAGTTGAGCTAGACTCGGATGCTTGACCGTCGCATATCGGTCCAGGGAAAGCATCAGAAACGATATCGTGCTTGCTGCCACAGGCATCGACTGAAAAGAGAGCAAATGGTTCAATTCAATAAATTATATAGTCAAACAATTTTGATTGATTTTTAGTGAATCCGATTTGGTCAAAACGTCTAAACGTTTTTTTCCATAACTAAACATCTCTGTATAACTGAACGGTTTCAAGCACTAGATTTGCGGACATTTTTGTGTACCTATTTTCACGGGCGGATCTGCATATCAACTTAACATATGTATATAATAGGATGCCATTCATTCTAGGGTTGCAAAATGGCGGATCCAATATGGTGAGCCAAACGTTTCAACTTCTTCGGATAACAATGAAAATGGGTACTTTTAAGTTTCCAAAGGCGCTCATTTCGAATCTGCCAAATTATATTGGAAATTCAAGATGGCTTAGTTCTTAGGTCGAACGAATTTCCGTGTATTTAAATATATAGGGGTTTTTGGGGTCCATGCTTTTTTTTCGATATCGAAATTGGGTAGGCTAGAATATATTATCGTACCCTCAGACACTGTCAGCATCGCGTCAAATATACTAGCGCTGATATTCACCCCGCGAGCCGCAACTTTGGTCTCACCAACATCGTATTTGCTAGTATACAAGTGTATCAGTTATGTATACGATTTAGGTCATCATTAACGCGATACACACAATCCTCACTTAAGCCAATAGGATAATTTAAATAGACCTATGCATTATCAGCACATATGTATGCATTTTATGCACAGAAACAGCTCTCAACATGGAGCCCATAATCGGAATACACGAAATTTTCAGGAAAGGTTCTTTATGCTTGGAGAAACCAAAATAAAACTGGCTGATTGCTTCTCCCCCTGTGCCTTCACCCTCCCTCCCGCATTTCCTGCGTGTTAAAGAGGGTGGTAAAGGTCATACTATTTGTTCTTAAAGTAGAGGATTTCAGCTTTTATTTAGTGATAATTACAGTTTATACTTAAAACGGTTTTTTAAAAACTAAAAAAAGAAACCAGATTTTACCAGCCGCTACAGTACACCGAAAATTGGGGGCAGCCACTTTAAGTCAGGTTTCTCCGAGAATCAAGAACCTTTCCTGAATATTTCTTGTATTCTGATTATGACCTCCATTTTTTGCAGTGGGCTCTTGGACTTGGGTTTACAGCGATAATGTCGAGTACAACCCTTGCTAACCCTTTCGTAAATGTGTATTTGGACGACGTGTTTTTCATAATGGCCACCTCTATAACTGCATCGGTTACTTGCAACTTGATGTTTTGTCATATAATTTATAGATAGAGATTTAAAAAAAATTTGACTGGAACATCCGAGGAATTATTAACTTCTTATGCGACGGATGACTCGGGGTGACAGTTAAAAAGTAAATAACGTTGGCATTGTCCCTAATACGATACTTCAATTCAACTCAATCAGTCGTGCAAAATATGAGTCAGTACGGAAGCTACAGCACTCCTAGGGGTATCACGTGTGGTATTTCTTTGAGGTTGTTGGACTTCATTAATTCAGCTCACACAAGCGCTGAGGCGAGCACGTTTCAAGAAAGCAACTTCTAACAATCTTTCAAGAAAATATTTTTAGGGAAAAGAATTTGTCATAAAAGCCGATGTCTAATGGAAGGCTTTTACTTAATGAAAAAGCCAATCACAATTGAGGCCGCAATCATATTTCAGTGGCGACAGGTACAAAATTCTGAAAGCATACGTGTCTCAAGAGTCGAGTCGGGACACTCGCAATGCCAACAGCAGTTGTGTTGCTTTGCGGAAGATGTTTCTCCTAAAGTAATTTATCTCTGTTGGATCTCGTCAGGCTGGATTATCTCAGAGGGTTTTTATAGCTGCAGTGCAGTGTAACTTAAGTCTCGGCGTCGTTGTTGCAAACAGACGGAATGAACAGGACTGGCCACGTGTATTTGATAAGGACATATTAATTAACTTTAAGCAGGTCTGCGTCGTTTAATCACAGAATTTTCTTTTAGACGTTGTAATGCTAAAATGTTTGTAAAAACGAGCAGAATTAAGTAGGGTTGGGACGTTGACTAAATGTGTTCTTGTCCGACTTTTACCTTTTAGCTTCTTCCTCACTCTCAGTGGACTGAGATATTTAAGATAGAAATATTTAATGTCGAGGAAATCCTTCACTTAAAGTTTCGAAAGTGAAAGTGAAGCTGCTATCAAGTTGGCATTGTATTTCCCTTTTACTCATTGTCAGTAATATTTATCTGCATAGAAATACGCTATTATGACGACACTTCTTAAAAGGTAAAAACGGAGCAGATATAGTGACTGATGCGTGTCTGTTTATTCAGTCTCAGTCTTTTAAAACATATTTTTGTTATACTATTTATTTTCTGATTTATATACAATGATAGCTTACGTACGGAAAATAAGAAGTCTGCCTATAGAATAACGTTTTATGGTTTGGTTAACGAAGGGCCAAATGTCTGAATCTTTCAGATGGGCAGATACATGTATGTATCAAAACCAAATAAATAGGCGATTGAAATTGGAGAAGTAAGACAAAACAAGCAGTACGGAGCACACATAATAAAGTTGTATAGTTGGCCAGAGAAAACGACTTCAGGTAATTTCATATATTTCACGTTTCACAACAACAAAACTGGCAGTGAAATGTTCTAACTCACCTAATGCTAAGCGGCACGTAGTTTGCAGGGTGAAATATCTAGGTCCACTATTTTTTATGGAGATCAGAGGTAGTATGTATGCTTTTGTGTGCGTGTTATTAATAACTCTGAAAATTCTAGTATACGTAATATTCTCTAATATATAAAATTCTCACAGTGTTTGTAACAAAATTCCTCCGAAACGGCTTGACCGATTCTTATGAAATTTTGTGTGTTTATTGAGTATAGGTCTGAGAATAGGACGTAAACTATTTTTAATACCCGTAAGTGATAAGGGTGGTCCATTCCAAAACATTTAATTTTTATTTTTTGGACACAATTTTTTGTTTTAATTTTTATTGATTCGGCATTAAAAAATACATAAAATACTAAATTGTCACCCTTCTGCCACCAATCCCAATTTGTTAATAGCGATATTACTACTATTATATAATATAATAATTTTCAAGCATCATATCAGTTACCACTCGCAGTTCTTCCCACCAGGCGGCTACGGGTTTCACTTATCGTTTTACTTTCTCAGTGCAACTATCATATTTATTAGTTCTTACTAGCAAAACACAAAAGCGAAATATGTACGTATTTTATAATTGTGAAAGGTAGGTAAAATAATAAAAGAACAAATACATTAACAGTATGTATACTGTTTTCTACCATTAAGTACTTCAATTTGATCTATTTGTGTGTTTTGTACAGTGAACAATGCCAGCAAGACGCAAAAGGTCTGATTTTTAATTTCCACATTTCGATAGTAGGTTCGAGATTAGCGACCCCGAAAACACTCTACAACACAAATAATGGAACAGATGTTTCAGCATATCTCAAATTTCAACCGCCAATAGGGTATTAATATATGTATGGGAAAATATTTTTTGACGGAACACTCATCAGGCAGGTTCAGAAAGTTTGCGTAACGTTTGCGTAAAATTATCTGTCTATCATCGGTTTTTCTGGAAAACTATGTGATACATGCAATATCTTTAATCCGTTATACAGCTTCAGACCTTGGCGAAATTGCCCCGATATTATATCTCTAAAACTAGACTGCGCTTCTATCAACAATTTTATTAATTTTGCAACAGTTTAAATTTACAAATGTAGAAATGCCCCGGCAAAGCCGGGACTGGTCTGCTAGTTTATAATATAATATATGTAGTTATGTCACATCAGAAACAAATTATTAATGTATCAAGAGAAAAAATGTTAACAAAAAATTGTTTTTCATATTGCCGGTTGATTTCATGACTATAAATACAGTGGCAGTCAAAAATAAGTTTACAAGTGTACATATACTAGTAAAGGGAGAAATATCCAACAGAGATTAAATCATAATTAAACTCTTTTACATAAAATTGATTAAAAAATATATTTTCTCAAAAAAACTTCCAAACATAACAAAAATCTTCTTCCTTAAGAATTTGTTAATACTATACAATACTATGTGTAGGAACTTGCCAGTCAAAAGTAAGTTTACGTTATTAGTAACCACAATACCCACCGTTATTTTGGGACATTCTTGCCATTCGACGTAGCACAGATAGATCATCAAAGATCGGGACTTTGAGGTGGCCACTTCGAAAGGTTTACGTTATGCTCGTTTAAGTATTTAAGCACAATTTTGGCGGTGTGGATTGGCGCATTATCTTGCTGTAGGATAAAATCTTCGCCAATCTTCCCTTCAGGTATTATAATTACTTTGAGCAAATTTAAATATATAACAGAAGTTACTTCCTTCCAAACATACTATTTTACCTACTCCATACGCTGAAAAACAGCCCCACACCATTATGCCCTTATCCTGCCTTTTTAAAGTATGTTGGGTGCATTCATAGGAGAATGATTGTCGGTTTCCTCTCCAAACGTACATACGGCCATGACTGTGTGACATTCTAATCATGCTTTCATCGGTTCATAAAATCCTATACCAGAAATTTTCAAAAATTAATGCGGTTTTTATAAACAATTTCGTAAAAACGGAAAATTTGTGTAATTTTAAGTATATACGGGCATATTTCTTTAAGTTTGAATTTAGGGAAAAAACGAAGGAACTTTGGTGGCATGTTGTTTTCCACCTGCAGGGATATTTTATCGCACTGACAATGACTCCTCCAATTTTGTGGTAAAGTGGATTTCATCGTCGATTATTGGTCATAAATAAAATATCAGAACAATAAGATTTCTTATGCGCACATCAAATCTGAACAATAAGAAAAACACCAAACGTATTTTCATCATGAATGTGTCATGTTTCAATAGACCCAGTAGCACTTAATCTAGACAAGACAAATACATTCCCAGGATGTTTTTACTTCAATTAATGTCATAAGACCGTTGTGGGAGACAATTTTTTCCTCGTTATCGAGGGCATAAGCGAATTTGATCAATTTTATTGCATTCTGAAATTTCCTCAGGGTATAACTTGATAACGAAGGGTCTTCCAAAGGCAGGATTACAAGTATCTTAGACCTTTTGATATTTCCTTGAGCAACAAGCTTTAAAGAACTATCCCCATGGGTAACGACAGCAAAAACCTAAATCACCCTACATACCCAAATAAATTCATCTTAACAAACCTTTTACCTCAGACATAAATTGAGCCTTCCGGGGAAATATTGAGAAAGATATTTGAAATGTTTTTTCTTGGGGCTGCCATCCGCAAATAAAATCGAGGCATTAAGGAGAACATAAAATCAACATTGCGCTCAAATCTTGAGAAAGGAACAAATAATGGTTCTGTTACCTTCCTTTTCTCCGCATTGAAAGTTTTAATGAGCTCCTGAAATATACGGCAAGGTGTAATGAACAAAATATCTCCAATTTATTAAAGAATAAGCCAATATTACTATAAGTAAAAATATTGTTAGGGAAATGCGGAAACAACACAATAGGGGATACACCTTCTTTTGCGGTTGTTTGTTTTAAATGATTTTAGATTGAGATCACTCGTGCGGGCTTTGGTTATTTTATTTGATATATTACGTAATTATAAAGTTGTAAAAGACTGCTCAAATCGAAAATGAGCTGGCGGAGTGATTGATTGACGAAAGTTCAAATTGTGATCTAGCTTAGATTTTTAGTTTAACGCGCTCAGAATTAACTTCAAAAGTAAAATAAACACACGAAAAATTATAAAAGGAAGGTCTTACATATCGGTTCTTGTCCGTCTGGCATTTTCTGCAATTTTAAACAGTTTATGGCATGACCCTCTACTATTATACGTATGCCTATGAAATTGGATTTTTCATCTATTGATTGATTTCACCATCAGTCCTTTGAAGCTATGGGGCACAAAGGCAAATTGAGCTAAAAATTGATTCAACAATTTGGCAAATTATGTCGAAAATCGAATAAACAGAGATCAGGTTTCATTAAGCCGCTTTCGATATTTTTTCGAGTCCTGTCTATA
Organism: Neoitamus cyanurus; assembly: GCA_947538895.1. Taxonomy (NCBI): domain Eukaryota; kingdom Metazoa; phylum Arthropoda; class Insecta; order Diptera; family Asilidae; genus Neoitamus; species Neoitamus cyanurus. Next base: position 17,398,885 of record OX384544.1, read on the forward strand.
GATATTTTTTGCGGTAACAAGATATCCACATCAAACCGTTTTTCGTGGCTTTCGAACACGCGTAAAATTCCACAATATCAAATTCCATAAAAAAATCGAGCTTTCCAAGAATTATACCGGAGATGGGCCTTTTTGTTTAATTTACAGAAGGCTTCGTTCAGGTCGGTTAAATTTCCGATGACATTTTGGTATGTATTTTTTTTCTTGGCTTTTTGGCATAGAATAGTCACTTGAAAACCTCCATAGACTACGTTTACATGCTGATATATAAACTAATGGACTGCTCATTACAGTCAAATGGCTATGAAAAAATGGACCACATCGTACTATATATCTTATCTTATCTTTTCAATATAACAAATTATGAAAACCACCAACAACAAAGGTGTTTCTATGGAACAAGTTCCCAATGCTGGTTTTTTTGGAATTGCCCTAAAACCTTATGGAAATGTTCCATTTATGGTCGGAACGAGTGAATTAGGAAAGTATAAGTTCCCGCAAACAACACTTTCCCAAAAATTAGCTAGTTTTAACACCAAAAATTAAAAATTTTGTAAAAGGAAAATGTCCTGTGAGAAGATATTTTTTAATAAAGGCAAATTTTTCTTACGAATTATTTTGTGCCGATGTTTTATTTATTATTCACCATGTCCATGAGTGCAAATTTCGATTGTACAAAGCAAAGACGATGCGAATAGCCACTCTTAATTATTTTAGATCTCGAAAACGAGACGAGATTGACTCTGATTTTTTCAATTTTTGGTATTAAAACAAGCTAAAACAAACTAATTTTTGGGAAAGTATTATTTGCGGGAACTTATACTTTCCTAATTCACTCGTTCCGACCATAAATGGAACATTTCCCCCAAGTTGGTCTTTTATCTCGCCAAAATTCATTTCAAGATAAAAGATACTCACTTTTTATTCACATTTACCAAAAAATAGCTTTGTTTTGTTGGTACTTGGAAATTATAATGGCATTATATCATTTTCTACTAAATGTACTATATTCTATTGTCATGCAGACTGAATACGTATGCAAAGTTTCATCGGAATCGGTTGAATAGAAGTTGTCGAAATATCTATTGTAAGATTTGAAACAAACAAACAAATAAACATACAAACAAACAAACAACAGTTTTTTGCTGCTTACTTGCTTATGCTTACTTTTGTCATGTGGCATTTTTGTTAATTTTTTTAAAAACATGTTCGAGTTTTTATTTGCTTGGTTTGGGAGAAGAATGTGATCACGTAAAAAGGTAATTTTATTTAATATGCCCTTCGCGTGCGAGTCCAACTCGTACTTGGTCGGTTTTTAACATGCTGTGGTCTACTGTACTGCTTCAGACAGTAGGTGCAAAATATGAAAAAAATCGTACGTACGTTTCGTTTACGTAAAAATCAAATTAATCGCTCTGGCATACGACCTCGTAAAGTTCAAAGACTTCCCCACTTGGAAAGCACTTAAAACATAGCTTAACAGCCAATTTAAAGAGAAAAGACCGCGTGTTGCGATACAGGACGAACTAATGCGCGTAAAGCACGGTCCCTGCGAAGCTATATACGAGTATGTACATATGTCGACTCATCATCCCGGCCCGTGTTTGCTGAACGAAAATGAGCACAATACAACTACATTTGAGTGTTTGAAGATGGAGCAGCAAACGAGCAGCTGAGTGAAGACTTTAGCGGAGAAAATCTCCAAGAGCTAATCATTTTCGCCGTTGAACTTACACACCGGATAGAGGTGGCATAACAAAGCTTCCCTCGACTTAATGTATCCTTATCCTGCGAATATTCCAGAGAACGGGGCATACTAAAGACACCTGCTTTAAAAAAAGACAATTTCATATTTCTCAATAGCCCGAGTATCACAAGAGAGATAAATCGGTTAATCTGCAACTATTGCAGTCTGCAACAGTGGCAATCTGAGGCAGAGGTAGTACGCGGATATTTCACGAGTAGTCAAGATGTGATTTTGATATTCAGAGTAACGAAAACACTAAATAATTTTCGAGTTGCCCCATGTCTCAGCAACAAGATAATGGGGGAAATCACGGCAAGCCGATCAATTTCAGGTAGGTCAGGTGGTTGAATGCCAAAGGATATACATATGTATACAACGAACCCCGAAAATCAGTATATGCGGAAAGTATCCTTCACGCCAATGAATTACTCAAGCAGTCGTCCGCACTCACCACAAAAAAGAGCATTAAACTTACAGAAGCAGCTTTAAAAATCCTTAATAATTCGCTGAACTGTACACCATCTTCCTCCTTCATACATAGGCCGAGAATACAGTTTGATAAAAGGAGAGTCGGCGCACCATAACGCTCTCGTGCACAAAGTCGGACACTATTTTATTTCTACCTAAGCTGGCGATAGTTTCCATACATATGGTGTGACTTCCGTAGAGACCAACATTAAAGTCCCAATTGCGAACTATGGTACATACCCGTAGATGTACATCAATCTATGAAGGTAGGTACATGTCGTTTCTTACAATAGTAAATTATCGTCTGTGAATTTGAAATTACTGCAAACGATTAATAAATTCATAAATTATTCTGAGTTGTTTCTTCAGTTATATTTTATTAACTATCAATTACCGCTAATTTAAGGCGATTAAAGTAACTATTGTCACGTGCTTTACAGCTTTTGTATGGACATATTTTTTATTACGAGTTACCCTAAATGACAAAAATGCGAAAAACAAGTTTTGGTCCCAATATTGTAACGTTTTTCGCGCTATAATTGAAAAAAGTTGACATGGCTAAATTTGTAGAAAATTTTAAAATCTAACAAAATGTTTTTAAATTTTTCCTCTAGCATTTGTAGAAGATGAGATATTTACTTAAAACGATTTTCCTACTATTAGTAACACACCAAGATTGGGCCATCGATTTGCCCAAGTACACCAGCATTTTGCTTACTGTCGCTGTGAGTACTAATTAACTTTTCGCATAAGGTAGTTTATATTCAAACTTAACATAAACCCTATTTGTTATTTTAATAAAGTCCAAGGTTTCAAAAAGGCGGCTCGAACATATTTACTGGCAAAGTTGCATTTCAAGCAATTGCCCTGAAACTCCGCACTACGCACGGTTTTCGGGGTCGCTGATTTTGAATTTCTCTTTAAAATATCCAAATTAAAAATGGCGGATCCAATGTGGCGACCGAAATTCCTCAATTTGAAGCAATTTTTATGAAATGTAATAAAAATATAAAAAAATAAAAAAAGGGTGCAGATCTTGAATTCCAAAACATTGTAGAAATAACTAATTTAAAATGGCGCAACAAAATTGCTTTTTTTAATTTCAAGAGTTCCGTTTTCGCATCGCTATTTCTAATTTAATAGATTTCTATCAAATAAAACAAATGCAGGTTCATCACAATTTCTGAATATGCTATGAAAGACCTAGAAGAGCGAACGAAACTTTTCAATTATAATTAAAAAAAACATACCTACAATGCGAATCTAACATAAAAATCTTTTCTTTATGAATATCGATTGAGCCTATAGATTATTCACCTCGTTAAGAGTTGATGAGGGAAAAATCCTGAATTACGTTGGTGTATGAAAACACATTTTACTCTCCCTCCCCCCTCTTTAGCTTTTGAATTTGGAATAATCCATCTTAGTGGCTTCTACCGTCAGAAACGGAATATAATCCTGAGTATATTGATGAGTCAGAATATTTGTTTTTATGTTTACATATGTAAACATAAGTAGATTACAATGAATGTAGGTCGAAGTAACCTTTGCATTTAGTTTTGGATTTGAACACATTTACACATTTTACTACGTATGTATATGTAGTGAGTATACAAATTCTACAAGTCTATAAAACTAAAAAAAAGTCTATGTCCCCCCTTACTAGAAATCTTAAACTAAGGTAAGTGCATTATTTGTGTGCATTAACTTAGTCGAGACGAGAGACGATGCAAAGAAACCAACGCAACAAATAAAATCAATTTTTTTGCCGACCCAGGCACCATAGATGTACACACGTGCATGTGTGATATGGTCGGCACGCAATATCTCCTGATGTTATCAAAAACATTTTTTCAGTATATGTCAGGATAAAGTGAAATATGTTTGTATACCTCGGCTTGCCTTGAGAATTCCGTGGTTCAAAAGGTGGGCTTCACTGGTTGGACGATTGTTTTTTTTTTTTGCAGATTGGTGTTAGGTTGAGTGATATATGAAGCGCTTTAAGCGGCCGTAATGTAATCGCAAGGGAACGATAACTCTCATTTTCCTTGGATTCCTGTCACCGGACTTGTTCAAATTTAGTGACACGAAACACTTTATTCTTTATTATTATATAATGATGTACTCATGGATATGAATAGCCATGTCACACGCTTTATTATAATATAGGTATATCTTCAGCAGCTGCTGCAGGCTTAAATTCTACCAACACCTGATTATAATTACCTGAAAATAATAAATCGCTTTGCAACCTATCGATGGAAGCGTCCATGGTTTTTGTGTCAATGCCAATGTCACAATCGTCGACGGCGCCGATACTCCTGCTACCAATAAATCAGCTATGCAGAGCGCCACTAGAAGTGGATTACGTAAGCGCATAGACGACTGAGAGTACAATGTGACGACGAGGGATGCATTTCCTAGGACTCCTCCAAACACAACGATTCCGTAAATGATGATAAGGAGAAGAATCGACCCAGAATGTATCCAGTTTTCCTCGACTGAAACTGTCTCTGTATCGTTGCCATTAACGTCAGGGAAGGTGGGTGAAAACTGGGTCGATGTTGTTGATATTATTGATGACGGTGTTAAATTGTATTCACCTAATATATGAGTTGCCCTTTCTTCTCGCCACCATTTTTGCAGTTCGCTCATTTTACCAACATATTGCTAACGAAAAAGTACTATGCTGCTGGATATGTCCGATGTATATCAAATAAGACGGTGGGGAGGGTTGCAGGTAAGTGAGCTCTTCTGGAAAGAAAAATGCAATTATTTTGTAAGTACGTGTAAAAAACATTCAGGATTGTAATAAATGTATAGTTTCATGTTTTACAAATATATATATGTAGGTAGGTATGTGTACGAGTATGTGCACATAAAATATTTATGTTAAAAATTCATGAATTATTATGTAATTTCCTAGAGAAAATGTATGTTCCGGGTTTTATGGGAATAACTAGACCGGCTGATAACAATCCCTGTAAAGGGACTTGTATAGATAACGCATTCATAAAAAATGGGACTTTCTCCTATAATGCCTTCAAGCTAACAAATACACTGACGGATCATTTACCGCTGTTCATTGCTTTCCAAGATATCAGCTCTGAACTTACTAAAAATGAAAAAATCTTAGACACTGGAAAAATTAATTACAATAAACTAAGAAAATTAACAGGGCTGATAGAATGGAGGGATGTGATCAGCGAGTCTGATCCCAACAAGGCAATCGACTCAACTATTAATATAATAAAAAACTGTATCGAATTAGCAAGGTACAATAGTCAATTAAACAAAACCAAAAATAAGCTAAAGCCTAGAAAAATATGGATCACAAATGCTGTTATGATTTCTTGTAAAAAAAAAAAAGAGAAGCTATATAAAGCATGGAAGAGGGAACCCGAAAATGCACGACTAGAAGCCGAATACAAAAATTACAATAAAATATTGGACAAAGTAATTAAAGAAGCAAAAAATAACTTTGAACAAAAAAATTACCTCAAGAATAGAAATAACCCAAGACAATTGCGGAATTTAGTTAATTCCAAGCTAGGCAAAAAAGTAAATAGAGGTAGTGAAATAGAATACGTTATTGATGAAACAAAAAAAAATAGAGGATCCCAAAGAGATAGCTAATACCTTCAATGACTTCTTCTGTAATGTAGGCCCTAAACTTAGTGAAAAAATAAAACTGCCAACTGAACCAAATAACATAATTCCTAAATTTACAAAATTTCCATATCAAAACAATTTTCCATCAAAACAATATCTGACCACATAGTTACACCACTGACTCATGTTTTTAATCTATATATCGAAAAATCTATCTGGCCGGAAGCACTAAAAAATGCTGAAGTAGTGCCTATTTTCAAGGCAGGACGTAAAAACATTTCAAACAACTACAGACCTATCTCCTTGATATCAAATATAGCAAAAATCTTTGAAAAAATTATACATAGTAGGCTATATGAGTTCGTAACTAAACATAAAATACTAACAAAAAATCAGTATGGATTCAGGAGAAATAAAAGCACCAATGATGCACTAAATCATCTCACAAATATTATTTACAATAATCTTGATAAAAGCAGACCAATAATTGCAACATTTTTAGATCTAGCCAAAGCTTTCGATACAGTTGATCACAAAATACTTTTAAATAAAATGTATTGCTATGGAATAAGAGGGAGTGCACTTGACCTTATTAAAAGCTATTTGTCAAACCGTAAACAAAAAGTGAGGATAAATAAAACATACAGTGATTTTCATAAAGTAACTACCGGAGTACCGTACCACAAGGAACAATATTGGGCCCATTACTCTTCATATTGTACATAAATGATCTACTCGAAAGTATGTCTACTGAAACTTTAATTGCATACGCGAATGATACTGTGGTCCTGTCCACGGAAAAAACATGGGCTCTTGCAGAAAATAACATGAACAAATATCTCGAACATGTAACCAGCTGGTTGGCTTTCAACAAATTATCCTTGAACATCAATAAAAGTGTTTACATGACCTTTGGGAACTATCGGGATAGTGTACCTAGAGATATTGACGTACGTATAGATAATAGGGATTTAAAAAGAGTATTAGATAACTGCAAATATCTGGGTTTAAATATAGACTATAACATGAGATGGGATAAACATATTGAAAGCATAATAAATAGGACTAAATATCTATTATTCGCGCTATCTAAACTATCACGATATATGCAAACTAAAATCCTAACAATGTTGTACTATGCCCTCTTCCATAGCATAGCAACTTATGGTATTCTTGTTTGGGGAGGCGCCTACAAAAATAACTTAAATCTATTACAAAGGCTCCAAACTAGGCTGCTTAAAATAGTCAGCAAAAATAAATTTGCAATAAGCAATTACCCTTTAAATATCGAACAACAATTTACTTTTGAAGCAATATTTTATCATTATAATAAATTAGAAACTCTTTACTATTTAAGGAATACTAACACTAGAAATAGGAGCATTCCATTGCCAAAAATTACCAAAACTGTCAGCAACAAAAAAAGCTATGTTGTGGCAACTAGAATCTTTAACGATCTACCAAACGATCTCAAAATATTATCTTCTAGGAAACAAGTATTAAAAAATAAACTTCAAAATTGGATTAAATCGAATATATAGTAAATTCTAATATATATAAAGTTATAAACTTATAAATTTTATAAACATTATAGTAGCATTGTCCACCGTTGTTGTTCTTTGAATATTCAGAAATATATTTAGCATAGTAGTGTATGCTTTAGTTGTAAGTTTCTTAGGTATTAGTATTAAGCCTTTGTACCAGCCCCGCGTACAGGTAAACCTTATGTTTACCTCAGCGGGGATTACTACTGTAACCCATAGTAATATAGGTTTCTTGTTGTAATTTTTTTTACTGGTCAATAAATATTATTATTATTATTATAAAACAGATTATAATTATTAATTTTAATATCGTTTATATAATGTTTCACATTTTCCCTTAAATATGTGCAAACAAGTTAATATTATCACTTGCTGTAACATTAAATGATAAGTTAAAAATATTATATCTGGGTTAGTCTGAACTTCTTTAATTTGAATATTATCCTTTTTTAACAGTGATGCGCATATGAAGGAAACTAGTGTGAGAAGAAGTGTGAGTCGGAGTTGTGAAGTCCATACGCATTCCTAATTTAAATTCCACTCCTTGGATGAAGAAGGAAGCTATTCCCTAGAAATAGTTGTAATTCCAAACAAAAGGAATTAAGGGATTAAAATCAGGAATACTTCTTAAGTCCTTTGCTGTTCCTGGTAGAATATATGAAGAATTGCATTACATTAATCATTATTTAAATTAATCACTTTCCCTAATTTCCATTTGCAATTGAAAGGAACAATTTTAATACCAAGGAACGAAAATGAGATAGGAATAATTTCCCTTAAAAATGATTCCTTTAAATCTCTGATTTCAACATCTTGAGTTCGTTATTTTGGGTAGCAGATTTTAAATTAGCACCCCAAAAACACCCAAATGCAGAGGTAATATGTTTGCTCGCAGATTTTCCCGTTGTACTGAGCAAGTTAAGGTAACGCTTTTCAAGGCATATTGCCAGGGCTTGTGGGTCGGGTATGCCAAAAGATCGCTGGACACCTTGCGCGTTCGATATAATAATACCTTCAGGATGATGCAGCCGTCATTAGCAAAAATCTATATGCCTGATCCGTAGAACACGGGACAGTCCCAAAAGCATCCTAAAGACTATAGCTGATAGGTTCACTTCGCCACTATGGAGGTGCCTTCTGCGGAGGGTGATCACGGAAATCAGCTCGTTTCCTTAATCGCCCTCGGCGCGGGGAAGTGGACCTATCTGTGTGTCTTTTATGTTTATATTTAAAGTGCTTTGTGTTTTTATTGATACTAACCTACTATAACCCTTTCTAACACACTACGGAAAGTTTAGTTGTCCGAAATAAACAATTTTTATTTTTACTATTATTTTTATTTATTTATTATTTTGCTATACTACGCGTCTCAGTCATGAAAAGTTGCGATAATGCTGAGTAGTGTATTCGTCTGCCAAACTTGATTTTGCCGCCCGGGGCACGGGCTCCGGCTTGCCCCCCGATCCGGGACTGAACTGAACTGAGCATGCATATCCCTTTACCTGCTTTTATAAAACTGCCATATTATGATGTAGACAAAATTTAATTTACAATATTGGAACCGTCTTGATCCAACAAGTTGGTCAACAACAAATTTTGGGGGCCAATTTGAATCTACCATATGCAATAAAAAATACCCGCTAACTGCGATAATACATTAACGAGAACAAATTTTTTCAAAATATATCTAGTCGTTCACGTAGTATGAAGTAACAAATATTTAGACAGACCAAAGTAATTTCTGTATCATATTTAGAGACATGCAACGATATCGTATTTCTATAACCACTAGGAGAATGGACCTTCTGTCTTTAACTCCATCATTATAATCTTTGCTGTTAATTTGCGGGCGAGCCAATAGACGGGTGGACATCAGCTCTTTCGTTAACTGAAACTGCCTATTTGCAATAATTCGCCATCACAATCCCATGTTGACTACGCTAAATAGAATTTACGTTTTGTATGGAAGTCAACCGTGAATGCCACGACAATTTGCAAAAAGCGGGGTTTCTATAATGGGGTTGTTGCCCTTTAACCATTTTATTTTGCAAGAAGATTAATCACGTAGAGAAACACCCAGGTGACAAAAGAAATATCCCAGCCATGTGGGGTTTATACATATGTACATAAAGGAGTTTAGTCAGAAAGGCCCCTAAATAGGATGTAGCATTCCCCCTAACGACCCGATGAAACAGCTGGAAGTGAAAAATTGCGTTTTTCTATGAGGATATTTTTTAATATTTTTTGAAGCATTTGCTTTTTTTTTACTCATTAACTTCAAAAAGTTCTGACGTCAGAATTGAAAAAAAAAATCAATTCTTGAAAACCTGAAACGCTCACTGAATCGCATCTACGTACATATGTACATACATTACATAAACACTGCGTAGCTCCATGTAAAAATGTTAATCTTGAAAGCTTATCGAAAATTCAAGGGAGTCTTTACAAACAAATTGAGACATGAATCTACAAGATTGCCGCCCATAAATCAACTAACAGTTCCTCGGAGTTTACCTGGAGCTAACGGTGTCTGAAAGCCCACATTGCGGGAAATATAAAATAATTCAAGCTCTCAAAAAATGTTCGATGGCCTGAGGAAAAACCCGAAAATCTCTTCAACATATAGCGCTTTCTGGTGTTCTTGGGAAATCTTCTTAGCATCTTATCACTTTATCAGCAATTTTAGTTGCCAAAAGTATTAGGTATATTACTGCGTTGGCGATGGCGGGCACAGTTCTTCGAGGAATACACAAGAGTCGCTTAATTAAAACTTATAAGGGAAATGCTGGCGGCGCTAATTCTCATTAGGGACGATGAAATCAAATGACGTTGAAGAAATAGATTAGAGGGGCTTGTTTGGTATGTATATATGAATGTATATATACAGACCCGGGACGGACTAATTCATCTTCGCTGGTTTACTGAGACTAACTTTGATGAACAGAAACTCAGATCTCTCAATTGCCTCGAAGCAACATACGAGTTATATGATCCCTCTAGTGGCGAGGAAAACTTTTGATTGTTTGTGTGAGCGGCCATTCCTTGACGACATTACGCCCTTTAATTATGTATTATTAGACGCTTTCAAAATATAATCCAGTAACATGAGATAAATCTGTCAAATAATTCCCTTACAGCTTTTCAATAGTAATTTTAAATACCCTAGGACCCTAGGGGGTATTCACGATTTATTGTATTGTTTATATGGCAACCGATTACATTACACTTTTTACAACTAACATATGCAATAGAAAATACAATAAAGCGCGTGAATACTCCTTATGTAAAAAGCCAGGGGGGCGCACCAAAGCCAGGGAACCCTCAAGTCCCTTGTTGAAAATAATGAATTAACAATAACTACAGAATAATTTAATAATATGTGCCGAAAGAAAATTCAAGTCACCTGACAAGTGTCACCAGTGACCAATAAAAAAGGGATAAGAGCGACCAAGGAAACTTTGATCATTTTCTGTTTTACGAAGCACTGGTCAGTCAGAAGCTGGTTACTGATCAAAACCGAGCCGTAGAGTCCATACGAAACACAGTCAAAAGCAGACTGAGATGCTGGTGACTTGTCGCAACTGCGCTGAGTCGCTGATCTAGTCACCAGTGTTAAAACGAAACGAAAACGACTATAGTCAATCTGCGAGCTTTTAACCCGACAACGTAATGTGATTAATGTGATGTGTCTATGTATGTATGTTTGTCCGGATGTTACGGCCTACAGCCCCACTGGATTAACCGATTTGGATAATTAAGGAGTCGTTAGAATCGTGTTAATCTTTCGGGTGTCATAGGCTATATGACGTTACAAAAGAAGCAAAATGGCGGCCACCACAAGTCAAAATGTCTGACAATAAAAAAACAAATTTCAACCAATATTATCAATATGGGTATAAAAAAAAAGCGTTTGACGTGCGATTCATCCAAGTATTGCTGTAAAAAAAAATTAAATTGACGAGGAAATGTTAAAGTGCCAACACAAGAAGCAGAAATGCAAAACCTTTGACAACAAAATTCAATCATCCAAACAAATCCAAAATTTGGCAAACTCAAACACTAAAAACAGATAAACGCTTGCTAGAAAAATCCCCAATGAGAAGCAAATAACAAAACTAACAAAAATATTAAAGACCTAAATACTTCACCTGACAACAAAATCATAAAACAAAACCCTAAACAACAAGAGAATTTGAAAAACTCAACCACTGGTAGCGTAAAAAACATTTGAAGCAAAACAGCAAAAAAGGAACAGCAAGAACTCAAAACATAAGCAGAAGAACAAAAAAAAAAAATAAAAGTACTTACCAATGCGTCCAAATATTGCTGTAAAAAAAATTAAATTGACGAGGAAATGTTAAAGTGCCAACGCAAGAAGCAGAAATACAAAACCTCTGACAACAAAATTCAATTATCCAAACAATACAAAAATGCAAAACACTAAGAGGGGACCAACCCCCCACTCCCCAATGAGAATCAGAATAGAAAAAATTGACAAACTAATTAAAAAATCTAAATACTGACACCTGACAACAAACAAACAAAAGCAAAAAAACCAGAAAATAAATTAAAAACAAAATAATCAACCAGAATAACCAAAGGATTCAAATAATAGGACAGAAAAAAAGAAGAAAACACAATAAAATGACTTACCAGTCTTTCAAAATTGTTGTTGTAAAAAATAAGTAATAAAAGTGTTAAATAAAAACATCCCTACCCGGCACTCACAGCACTCGAATATCTCTGGGTGTGAATTAAATTGTTTTTAAATATAATTCTTAATCTGCCCCTTTACTGATTTTAAAATTTCCGGCAATCCCACTGGCACTCGCTCACACTTCTGACCACCCAAAGTGAAATCTCGGCACAATTAACAATATAAAATAGAATTGACCTAAAATTTCAGCGAAGAGTGTTTAGGTACATAAACATTGTAAAAGGGCTCCAGCTGGACCGCAGCAGTGTAGAGACAAATCGACCGACCCCACCCCGTAGGCATAGTGAGATCAACTGAAGTTGGTGATCTGGCTATAGAAAATATATAGTATATCTACGAGGTAAATCTCGCGGCAGCTAAGAGTCCTTTAGTAAATTTCTCTGAGATTGATATTTACGCAGTTAGAACTAAGGAGGGGCTTCAGTAGCACTGCTACTACTCAGCTAGTGCGAGATTATTTTATAGATACTTTCTCCGAGTAGACGCTAATGTCCGTATTTTTGAACAATTTATTTATGGGTTCGAAGTCACATCTCTTCACACCAGAGTCGAAGACTCTTCCCCACATAACTATCTGATAACTCCGCGCACCGGTAAAAATTTAGTGCTACATAAAGGGCATAGGAAACGATTCTTATAAGAGTGTGTCTGAAGAATTCTCGAGTCGATTGTTTTGAAAAATTGTTCATGTCCTTTTTTTAAATGGAATAACATTAATTACGTCTAAGCCCCGCGACGTAATTGATTGATTTTTTTTTACTGAAAATGATCTTTTTTTAAATCGAACCTTGTCATTGATTTGTGTGAACAAGTTTTTATTTATTTACGAAAAACTGATAGGCGTAACATAATGGTAATTTGTCTCGGTACTAAGGCGCGCGGAAAAAATTTTTTTTCTATCAACACGATGTCCCATGAGATGAGAAATATAAAAGTTATACAAATCGGGGCTTGCGGGAGCTGAGGTGTTAATATCAAACATTTAATTCAGTAAAATTGGTTATAGTTTTGTGCACAATTCAAAATTTCTAAAATTTCCTAAAATGCTAAAATGAATTTTGTATGAATACAAAAGTTAGCATAACGAGGGCTCTGTTTATTGTTACTGAAATTAAAAAAATAAAATGTTCTCTAAACATTTTCTGCAGCAATTTCCAAGATGTTGTTGCTTGAGTTGAAAAGAAAATTCTGAAACCCGAATTATACATAACATATTGATTGAAGTTATGGTTTCCTCTACTAAAATTTATTGTTCGTGACGTAAAGGTTATCACTGTCTGATTTCAGAAATTACCGTTTAATTGCCCGACGCAACGCAATCGGAAAAACCTTTTCCTTGAAAATCTCTAAATCGTACTCAGCTGTCTTTTATGACTGCCATTCCCACAATCGTTCTAAAGGCTGACAGACTGTCATAACCCGATGTATATTCCAAAGTTCTTCCTTACGGGTACATTTGCATCAAATTCAAACATTTGTCAAAAGGCTGGAGCGACATTTGCGGTCGCTGGTGCGGTATGTCGTGCGTATCCTAAGTTCCCTGTCTATTAGAATTGCTTATGTTTTAACATGCCTTACACCCATCCGCCCAGGCCAAATTCGCACGCTTCCATTTGTTTACAAGGATTTCTCGAATAAATTTTTGCCAACGATATGGGTTCCCCGCGGCTTGTTAATTACGCTCCTTGCTTCGTGGAATGGGTGGAGTATTGTAACCGCGTCTTCCGGTTTGTGTAATCGATCCCTATAATAAGTTAAATTATCGCAATTAGAAAATAAGAGTCAACGGCAGGAGGCCTATAAATAATACCGCAGCTCCAGATCACACCACAGGCTAGCTTCTGAGCGACGCAACAGTATGCGCTTCCCGTGGGAGCCCATTTACCGCACCACTTACATGAACCGTCAGATAATCAGGATGATTAATTATCAGTAGAGCGGGGGTCCCCGAGAACGGCATGCTCCGTTGATGTGTATATACATATATAGCATTTATTGATACATATGTGAGGAGAGCTGGGCTTTCCGGTTCGGATACTATTATAGGATACATTTTGATGACACTGAGATGTAATTCCTTTGCCGCCTGGAGTTACTTTACCCAAACGAGTTACGTCAGTATTTTGGCATAAAGTTGGGGCAAAGAAAAACGTTCGAGCTTTCGTCGTAGTCCTTTGCTTTCAAGAAACGAAGTTTCTTTGGCTTACGCGGTTTCATAATTATGCAAATATGGATAAATGGATTTCAGGCACCCTGAACCAGCTAACGGAGCGTCGGAATTTTAACACTTTGCTCCAATGTGAGGTACTCGTAACTTAACATTCGAAATGTTAATGACTGAAACCTTTAGCGCCCGCAGTGGTTTATTAGATTTGCGCGTAAACACAATTTAATTATTTGATTGGAGAAGATTAACAATACCTAACAGTATTGGTGAAATACACTGTGGATACCAAGCCCCTCATTTTTCCCTTTCATCGTTCCTACGTTCATTAAACTGATTGTTCGTAACTCTTAAGTTTGCGTTAGTTGCTTTTGTATAATAAGTGTATGATTGCCATCAGTCAGAATTTTGCCCCAAATTCAAACATATATAATATCACTAGCTTGCCGGGACCCGGCGTTTCCCGGGATACTATTAAATTTGTATTCCTTAATTTTACAACGCCTCCCTACTGCACAACCGCCTCTCCTATGTGACCCAGCGGGGTGGGGGTGGTCTCATTAAATCAACCATAAATTCGTACACAATACATCGCATACATCACTTTCACCTATTCCTAATACTTTTGTAACTGTAAACTGTAAAGTATTATTAAATTTAGTTTTCCTCATTTTACACCACCTCCTTATTGCACGCCCTCTCCTATATCTCCCAAGGGGGGTGTCTCATATTTGAAAATTTGAATAACAGTGATCCCGAAAATCCCAAGCGCGGGTTTTCAGGGACATCCTTTGAAGTTTAACTTTCCGGTCTCCATATTGCTCCAGCATCCAAAACCCAACCCCAAACCAAACCCAAAAACCAAAACCAATAATATAATTGACTGAACCGAAAAAACCACCCGACCACCACCAACCCGACCCAACTTCCTATAGTGCCTCTGCTTCCTCTGAGATACACTTCTGGGGGGTGTCACCCCCCCCCCCCCCACAATAAAAACACGTTTTAACCAGTAATTCCAACATTTCACACTTTTAACCAACCTTTCTTTCACCAACACATTCTACACTACCTCCCCTTTCCAACGATACCCATAACATGCTACACGTATTACTAATAGTATAATAATGAATCTTTACAACAAACTTGCTCTTCTTCTTCCTGGACGGGACGGGAACGCGGTCGAACGGGATAAAAAGTTCTATGTCCGTCTCCTGGTTCTAAGCTACCTCCCCACCAATTTTCAGCCAAATCGGTTTAGCCGTTCTTGCAAGTCGATCCAGCCGTTTAGTTGCAGTATCTATAGATAAATAACCTAGATACCGACTGCAGCACCATCTGCCGGGCTGATTTGTAAATCTAAACCATCCGGGGCGCCACCCAAACGCATACAAAAAAATTCATTCATATCGGTCCAGCCGTTTAGGAGGAGTTCAGTGACAACACACGTACAGTAGAATTATATATATAAAGATATAGTAAGCAAAAAAGCATGAATGCAATTTAAAATTGTTTAATAGAGCTGTTAAGGCTTTGCAGTTTTTTGATGGTGGGCCCAATTTTTTTAGAGAGATTTTATTTAATATTTAATTTTTGTAGTTTTAGCTCTTTAAAGACTTACTCTAGGTTGGTAAGAAGCCGATCAATTTCACGGAGAAGAAAATCAATACGTGGATCAATTATGAACGACGTCATTTCCTAAACATCTTTTTAAACAATCTTTCCACAAAATATATACTTTTCTACATAGTCTTCGTTCTTCTAAATGTATTTTTCGCAGCAAATCGAAAGTTTTTTTTAAACCAGTTTTGTAGAGAAAACGAAGTTGGGTTCGAAGCCAGTTGCAGACGAAGTTACATCTTTTGAATTTCATCAATTTTTGTTGCGTCAATTTGGTGTCGTCTTGAAGTAGCAGCTAATCTTTTTATGGGCAGGAACCTCGTATTTCTGACTCTTAAAAAGTTGGGTTCCACATTTAAAAACAGCGACCTTTTAAGTCCGCTAGTCTTCAATTTGTAAACATTCAGCAATACAAAAAAAATCACTTGATGAAGTTTGTGAAATTTCAAATAATCATTTGTTAACGTAACCAGTTTACTTAAATTAAGTCGCACGTAATCAAGTTCGTACATGCAGTATACGAATTGCATTCCGAGTTAAGGAATTGCATTCCGAGTTAAGGAATTTACACAGTCCTGAAGGGTGCACGTTCAAAGCTGATGAAGTCACTTCTGTAGTTCTCCATAATGCAATCCTTCTGCTCTCACAACGTATCACAGCTAGTGCTACCTATTTACAATTTCGAAACATAGTCAAGTGTGAAGAACTTTATAATTACTTCGACTTCGTTACAAGTTACAATACTGCAAATGCTTCATGAAAACAAATATCTGCATTCTTCACAAAAGCTTGGATGTTGAAAATTTAATTTCGTATTGCGGTAAAGTCAGCCAGTACCTATTCTAACAAAAAAGTACCTTACCTCAAGTGCAATGGAGCATTTCTCGTTATTTGAATAAAACCCACTGATTAAGCATTTAATCTTTCCCCAAAGCAAACTTGCTCTTCATCCACATTAGCTAATTTAATCTGGTGCCCTATTTTATATAAGTCCAATTTAAAGTCATGCTACCACCACCCCTATCCATTGTTAACTTTTAAGCTAAGATAATTGCTAAGAGAAGTTTGCATGCGATTCTCAGAAGCTGATTATCTAAACCTATTAGGTAGACGTAATTCCAGCAGCCCCACATTGCGGTGCTGTTTCTGGTTTTGTTTACACTTTGTTTATTGATTCAATATTGA
Source organism: Neoitamus cyanurus (assembly GCA_947538895.1). Classification (NCBI taxonomy): domain Eukaryota; kingdom Metazoa; phylum Arthropoda; class Insecta; order Diptera; family Asilidae; genus Neoitamus; species Neoitamus cyanurus. The sequence continues at coordinate 17,415,942 of OX384544.1, forward strand.
TTCACAAATTAAAGTACAAGTAAAATGCTTTCGGCAAAATTTGTTTTCTATGGGATCCGTTGATTTAATTTAATTCTGCATGGCTGCACAGCCTACGAATCAAGACCGGGTTACCCCTTCCCTAACAGTATGCTGTGCATTTAACAGGGTACCTACTCTAAATTGGTAATTGGAAAATTTATTTTAATGCTTGTTGTTCACAATAATATCATTAAACAATTTTCGTATGTTTATTTGTGCACACATCTATCTAATACTATATACATAGTAGATACTATGGCAAGGCAAATTTTTAAAAATGTTGAGGTTCATAGTTTCACACTATACTATAAACTAACTTTCGTTATAGATAGAACACATTCTCTTTCGCACCTAAATTAAATATTGTTCTGAAAACGATTCTCCTAAACACCGAATTTAATAATCTTGCATTACATTTAATCTCAAATGTCATAACGAATTGTATAATTAATCAACTATTATCTACCCACAAGGCACTTAAAATCTTGTGGAGCTGAACGTGACTACTTGAAATTAATTAACCCAACACAATAACTTTATTTTCAGCTTGTTCCATGGTTCTCCTTAAGGTTGCCTTTGGGCAGGTTAAGCATGAACATAAATACTCACGCAAAGCTATCTAGACCAGAACGTACATTACCCAGGCTATCGTGGGACACAATGAAAAATGAATTTAATCCATAAAGATCTGCTAGAGGAAATACAAGAAATTGTGCTTGTTTGTTTATAAGTCTGCTTTGTGGTTATTTTTGTGCGAAACAGTAATGATGCTGACTTAAGCCAACGTAAGTCAACTTACTTTCAATTTTCTTCGCGTGAAAATTTATTAGATAGCAGAAAAAGGTTACCTTTGGGTTCTTTCCATTCCTTCTCGTGCTGAAGCACAACCACTTTCCTGCATAGAGTAATCTTGGCATGAACTTACATTAGCAAGAGCTCTTTAGTAACACTCTTCAAAAATGCAATTTTGTGTGAACTTACGACGTCACTTTCACAACATCCTTTCAACTAAACCAATATTTTAGGGTTCATTCGGAGTCCTGTGCTCAAACCGCTTAAATTTTGTCGATAAGCTGTTTATGAGGGGAGCAATTTCGCCAAATTACTACTCAATAGATTTTGGCTTTATTCGTCTAAATCCAGTAAGGTTGGTTGTACGGGGATTTCAATCTGAGTACTTTCCTGGTCCTTTGGGCCCTGCTTTTCGCAACCTTGCAAATGCTTGGTTATAGACATGTGCCATCAACAAGTTATTCGTACAAGATGTTCGTGGGAAGAGGAAATCGATAAATTGGCAACAAACGCTTATCATAGAAATAAAAGAAAGCAGCGCAATAATTTAATATAAATCCGTATTAAAGTCCTGATTGTGTTGATTGTAGTATTAGAACTGAACACGTGGCAATAGCAATAAATGAATAACAATTTTGCCAAGGAATGGTTTACGTTGTGTCCATGAAATACATAAGGCACAAAAGTAGTAAGAAATTTTGATTTTTAAACAATCCGTAACTTCATCCGTAAACATCAAAAATTTAAAAATCCACCTGACAACTTTCGCATTTATTGATGATGTGCAGCTCCCCGAAGGGCAAAAAATCTTTCAAACAAAGAACGGTATTAAAATTATATTATACGCTATAACACATAATTGTCTCATATCTCAAACATACACTACATAGTTACTTTTAACTATATTGCTGAAATTCATTCAAATAGTTAAAAAATACCACCCCAAATACTTTAAAAGTATGTTTCAACTTCAAACTCATTTTGAGAAAACATATCACTTTTTATTTTTTCATCCACAACTAACTTAACACTTGGAGGTGAGGTGTGAATACATTAAATAGCACCAGGGGACATCATCATGAATCTGATTTCATGGTCCCATGATCGTGGCAGTGATCACTATCACATCCTGCTCGAGGTACCTCTGCTAAAGCGAAAATCTCATCCTTCAGGATGAGATGGCCGCTGAACAAAACGTCACGGATCTAGAGGGGACATACTCGATAAAACCCGCAATCCTGGGTGTAACCTATCGTGCCCATAGGATGAATGGCACTGCGTTAGTGTGTCTTCGAACGATGGACTCTGAATACCTGGCGACCTTCAGTTTTAATTTAGCCTTCCTGTGACATGCGGGGCTCTGTTACAGGTGACCACCCTTTCCCTAGCTTCTCGTGGGAACAAAATTGAAGTTCTTGAATACCATGAGGGAGGCGCACCTCAAAATGCTCCAAAAACTTTGCAAGGGGAAAATATCCCTGCATTAGGGAAAGCAGTAGACCTTAGTCCTGCAAGTACCGGCGAATCTATGGAGATATCCTCACAGGAAGAGGAGAAGCTCCTGAGATCGCCTGAACCGAGCGAGACCGTATCAGCTGATGCGACTCTCGTTCCCACTGTCCGCATGCCCCGACTATCAGGGGCAGCTAAAAAGCGGTACAAGTGGTACCTCCAGCAGGGCCACAAAGTGGAAGAGGCTAAGGAGTTGGCTCGGAAGCCGATGGAGAGGATGGCGGAAAGAGGCCTGAAAAGGAATCGTTCCGACGACTCTTCACCGGGTGGAGCTCAACCCGGCCTCAAAAGACCAAAGGCAGATAAGGAGAAAGCCGAAAGGCATGTCTCCACGCGTGGCCCTCAACCTACGTTCAAGGAAGTTACCGAGAGCGTCAGGTTGGGGATCATCCCTGCCAAATTTCCGGATGACAGTCTGACAACGGACCAAATAAGGAACGTTCAGACTGCCATCATTTTGAGGATCGCTGCTGAGAAACAGGGCTCTATAAAGCCGAAGTTTCTCGGCATCGCAGGTAGACTGGGCTGGATGGTTCTCACTTGCGCCAATCAGGCTACAGCAATGTGGCTGAGGGGAGCAATTGGGAGCTTAAAGCTGTGGGAAGGAGCCGATCTGAGGGTTGTAGAGGAAGATAAAATTCCTCGCCCTCAAATTTTGGTCGGATACTTCCCGCAAAGCTCGGAGGACCCTGTGGATCTGATCCTTGATCTGATAGAAGGTCAGAATGAGGATCTGAATGTGGCTGAATGGAAGGTGCTACGCAAAGTGCAAAGGCCCTCGTCAGTTGCTGAAGTGACTCTTTCGGTAGACCTTCAATCAGTCGAACAGCTGATGAAGTCCGGAATTGTAATTAGTTACAAGTTCGGCAAAGTTCAGCTTAGACTGAAGGGGGGTAAGGACAGATGTCAGCCCGCCCAGCCGGACGGTGTTAAGACTGCCACCGAGCCCCCAAGCAGCAGCAACCCCCAGAAACCACCAGTGGCCACTAGGCCACCCAAGGTGGCATCTGAGAGGCAGGCTGCTGCATCTACAAGGGACCCCCAACCATCAACGTCCGCCAAGGTCCTTGGGCCCGGACCGAGCAAGATTGGGGGACCTGTTAAAGCAGCTTCCAAAGCGGCTGATAAGAGGGCTCCTACCCTCCGTAGAGGAAAGCGAAAGCCTAAAGGCGGGCCTGGCCCTAAAGCCAAGGCAGGGGCGCAGACTGGCCCCACCCTTAAAAAGGCCTAGAATATGACCAGCGCCAACCTAAGATGTGTCCAGGTGAACCTCCATCATGCAAAAGCGGCGTCTGACGTGCTTAGCAGGAGGTTCATCGTGGAGAACCTTAGTATGGCGCTTATTCAAGAGCCGTGGGTGCACCAAGGAAGGATCCGAGGACTGCCCACTAACTCGTGTAAGTTGATTTATGATACATTACACGAGAGCCCAAGAGCAGCCTTATTGCTCAAAGCTAGCTTAAACTTCACTCCGCTTCCAGAATTCATCACCAGGGACCTAGCTGCAGCGGCCGTAGAGATCCCCTTTGCAGGAGGCAGTGTAGAGGCTGTTATAGCCTCAGCCTACTTCCCAGGGGACTCCGACGAAATACCTCCAAGCGAGCTGCAACGCCTGGTGAATCACTGCAAGAGGAGGAACAAACAACTGCTGGTGGGATGCGACGCGAATGCCCATCACCTGATATGGGGGAGCACCAACACCAACACAAGGGGTGAGTACCTTTTAGATTTCATTATACTCAATGAGTTAGAAATTAATAATAAAGGCGACAAACCAACCTTTATGAATGCGGTTAGGCAAGAGGTTTTAGACTTAACTCTCTCAAGCGCATTTATAAGCACAAAGATACAAAGATGGCATGTATCAAATGAGGTCTCCATGTAGGACCACATGCATAATAGATTCGACATTGAGTCTATCCTAGCTCAAAAAGAGGCTCACAGGGTTCCAAAGATGACTGACTGGGAGCTCTATCGAGAACTCCTAAAGGCACAGGACGTCAACCTCAGCAGTCATATCAGCACTGCAGAGGAACTGGACCTCGCCTCTGAGCAACTCCACACAGCTATCATGACAGCCTTCGAAACCAGCTGCCCTGTGAAACAAAAAATGGGCACACGAACTGTGCCCTGGTGGAACAGGGAGCTGGAGAAGAAAAGAGCGGAAGTCAGAAAGCTGTTTAATAGAGCCAAACGCTCTGATGAATGGGCTGAATACAAGCGGGCCCTCACAAGTTACAACATTGAATTGAGGAAGTCCAAGAGGAAGACTTGGAGGACCTTTTGCGAGGGAATTAACCAGATTCCTGCAGCAACTAGGCTCCATAAGGTCTTATCTAGGGATCACTCAAATGGTATAGGCTCCCTTGAAAAACAAGATGGAACCTACACCGAGAGTGGAGAGGAGACAATTAAACTCCTCCTGGAAACTCACTTTCCAGGCTCTCGTATAATAAATCAAGGCAACGAAATTCCTACCGGGATCGACACACCTGATTACCGGTCACAGAATAGGAATAGAAGCCTTGCAGGGAGGATCTTCACTCCCAATAAGGTCAGGTGGGCCATCAACACCTTCAAACCTTACAAATCTCCTGGGGGGGACGACACCTTCCCAGCCCTACTTCAGTACGGCATAGATGAGTTACTCCCCTCCATACTCAAGACATTTAGAGCTAGTTACTCTTTGGGATACATTCCAAGAAACTGGAGAGACGTAAGGGTAACTTTTATACCCAAGGCAGGAAAGAGGCCTAGCACGCTTGCGAAGTCCTTTCGCCCCATAAGTCTCACATCATTTATGCTTAAAACCATGGAGAGGGTCTTACACCTACACCTTAATGAAGGTGTGCTGAAAAGATCACCTCTCCATGCAAAGCAATTTGCTTATCAAGCTGGCAAGTCTACGGAAACTGCCATTCACACACTGGTCAAGGACCTTGAGAAAACTTTTCAAGTCAAGGAAATTGCCCTTTGTGCGTTTGCCGACATAGAAGGAGCATTTGACAATACCTCCTTCGAGGCAATCAAAGAAGCTGCTGTGGAAAGAGGTTTCGAACCTGCCACGGTAAAATGGATTGATTCCATGCTCAAGAGCAGGAGGATAACGGCGAATCTGGGGGAAAAATCGATAACGGTAATAGCCGCTATGGGCTGCCCGCAGGGAGGGGTGCTGTCACCACTACTGTGGTCGATCGTTGTCGACGATCTCCTAGTGGAGCTCACTCGCTCTGGCTTTAATGTTCAGGGCTATGCAGACGACATAGTTGTCACCGTCAGAGGCAAGTATGACCATACTGTCTCGACACTAATGCAAGAAGCCCTGTCCATGATTCGCGGTTGGTGCCTGAGACATCGTCTCAGCATCAATGCGAACAAAACTGTTCTGGTTCCGTTCACCAGGAGGAGGAAGCTAAACCTTACGGCTCCAACACTTGATGATACGGAACTCAGTTTCTCAAGTGAGGTTAAGTATCTAGGGGTAACCCTGGACAATAAACTCACCTGGAACCCACACCTGTCGAATGTGACTAAAAGAGCGATCACCTCACTCTACATTTGTCGCAGCTTCGCGGGTAAAACTTGGGGTCTGAAGCCGAAGATGGTGTTTTGGCTTTACATAACAATAATTAGACCCATGGTCACTTATGCATCTCTTGTATGGTGGCCAAAAATAAACCAAAAAAAGGCGGAAGTCAAGCTACAAAAGGTGCAAAGACTAGCCTGTTTGGGAATCACAGGCGCAATGAGTACCTGCCCAACTGCAGCCATCCAATTCCTTCTTAATCTTACACCACTACATCTTCAGGTTAAGAAGGATGCTCTCCTGGGAGCACTTAGGCTGCAAAGAACCATGGTCTTCAAACCAGGGGACCTGGTGGGACATCTCGCGATAATCGAGGAAATTCGATTAGAGGAGATGACCAAAATATCTGACGTGACCACAACCAAGCTGGACTTCACAAGGCCATTTAGCGTGGTAATCGAAACCCGTCAACAATGGCAAGCCAGTGAGGCGTCCCCACCGAAGGGATCGATGGTGTGGTATACGGACGGATCAAAAACAGATAAAGGGGTGGGAATTGGCGTGTATGGCCCAAGGTGCCGCATTTCAAAGGCACTAGGTAAAACCCCTACCATTTTTCAAGCTGAAATATTGGCCATATTAGAATGCATCAATACCTGCATCAACAGAACCATTAATGGTTCTACTATCTTTATATTAACAGATAGTCAAGCCGCACTAAAGGCGCTCAAGTCCTTCAGTGTAGACTCAAAGCTGGTTTGGGAATGCCTGGAATCCCTGAAGCTTTTAGCAACCCACAACAGGGTTACCCTTATGTGGGTCCCAGGCCATGCAGGCTATACAGGAAATGAAATAGCCGATGGTTTGGCAAAACAAGGGGCGGAATCTGCCCTCACTGGTCCAGAACCTTTCTGTGGCGTGTCTAAATGCCACCTAAAGGGGGCCATAGAAAGCTGGGAGAAGAGGAGCCGACTCAGGTACTGGAATAACACCCCAGGATGCCGGCAATCAAAGACCTTCATGGGTGCACCGTATGAAAAGGTCGAGAAACTCCTCCACTTAAACAAACAGGAGCTCAGAACTATTACTGGGCTCTTCACTGGACACTGTTCCTTAAGGTATCACCTTAAAAAGATTAGGAAAGCTGACTCTGACACCTGTCGCTACTGTGCGGAAGCCCCAGAGACAGCGGTGCACATCCTTTGTCACTGTACAGCCCTAGCAAGGCTCCGACTAACTCAATTAGAGGATGCCTTTCCAACACCTGAACAGGTTTGGAAAACGACTCCCAATAAAATCCTAGGCCTCTATAAGAGGCTAAATTTGGGATAAAATATTGATGGGGATTCACAATAGATCCTAGTGGTCGCGGTGAACGATAGGCTTTTTCAAGCCTGAACGCCCCCTTTCAAACTAAACTAAACTAAACTAACTTAACACTTAACAGTTTCTTAAATGTCTTACTTCTAAATTCAGCGTTTATATGAAATGGACTAAAACAATAATCGTCGCCAAAAACACAACAGACCACATGATAGCTATATACATACATACTGGCGAGATAACAAAGCCTTATCGGTCCTAGCTAGCCAATACATATAGGCATTCTCTTTATAACATATGTTAAGTTTCAATTTTTTTTTGCGGGGAAGGAAAAATGGCGTGCACCGTTAGGGGGTGCCGCCTGTAACCCCTGGTGTGTGGAGCTTGAACCCACTAAAAAACCTCCTCCTCAGGCCTAGTGTCCCACCGCGGAACCGCTCATCGAATTACTTCGGGGTGGGGACCTATATTTCGCTCTAATCGAGCTACTTGCTTTATTTAATTGTTTCAACTTTTCTTGGTTACAGGCCCGGTGGTACTCAACATTTTCCTTTGATGACTGTTGTGAAGGCTTTCATGTACCCCCAATTCTCTCTGTTACAGAGCATGGTGTCGAGTATACGTTGTCGTGGGTTAGGTTTGGTTCCCAGAAGGTGAGCTTGTTGTCCAGCAACAACCTTGCTAAGGCTATGGTGTCGTCTATCTGAATCGAGATGATCGTAGGTATCCGGCGTCTGGTCAGGAGGACAATATCTGTCTGTTCTTTGGCGAGACTCAAGCCGTGTTCGTCTAGCCGTGCGCTTGTGCGTCCCATAGTCTGGTTTAGTCGCCGTTGCGCTCCTTCTATGTCTCGCGCCACGATCACCATGGCAATGTCGTCTGCATAACCCACCAGGGACATATCCAGTGGCATCTCTATGTGGATTATGCCATCATAGGACACATTCCAGTCAAGGATCCAGCCCTTGGCTGCTCCTGCCCTTAATTTCGTAGTGGTGTTGTAAAGCAGCTCTCGGTCACTCAGGTAATTCTCGATCATGCGGAGGAGATACGGGGGTGCCTTGAAACCCAGCTCCAGTGCGTGCAGCATGTCGCCCCATCTGACAGAGTTCAAGGCATTCCTAATATCCAAAGTCGCCAGGAGGACGATTTCTCTATAGCGGTTGTGCCCCTGCTGGGCGCGATGGAAGGTTCGCATCACTCACTGCATGGATCGCGGCCACAGTAGATCTGTACTTCCGAAAGCCGTATTGCCTCTCGGAAAGGTTACCATGGGGGCATATATTCTGGTGGAATAATGCGTAGTTGTCGTTCGTCTATTCGGTAAGGCGGGAACAAGGCGTTCATCACATTCTCCGTTACATCAGCGGCCATGGTCGGGAAGGCTGCGCAGGCTCCGAGCTTCTTCATTGCGATCCTGTATCCCAATCCCCACAGGTCGTTGCTTATGTCCACCCGCATATCTTCCCATTTCTGGTGGTTGCTGGTGGAGATTGCTATTTTGAGGTCGCGCCTTGCCTCTTTGTATTCAGCAGTCGAAATGTGCATTTAGTGTATACATACAATAACCAGCAAACAAGTGAAAAGAGAGAGAGAAAGAGCATTTATATTAAATTAGATACGTTAGCTGTTTTCTTTTGTGTTCACTATTCGGAGTAGAGCAAAAGATTATTATCTGTGTGTTGAACCGTTTTATACAGAAATAAAAAAGCCTATGCAAGGTAAGAAGACTCGTATACATCTCATTTTTCCAACAGAGGAACTTCAACCTTCATTAAGAATACAAAATGTGTTTAGCTGATACTTTTAGTTTTATGAAAACTGACAAAAACCTTCTACAAATTGAATTTAGCGTCAGCTAGGCTTTAATAGATAAACTATAGGTGGTCGGGTTGTTATATTCAATGAGCAGAGCAGACTTTCTTCTTCTTGATTTTTCTGATTTAAACCTGCTAGTATTTATTATGTTTACTCAGATATTTTCACCAAAACAAAATCAAAGTCATCCTCTGGCATGTTTTCGATCTTTCAACATAATTTACCTAATTTTTGCTCTCCTCCCTAAGGAATTATAATTGATATATTTACTTCTCGAGAAAATTTCACAATTAAATACCAACCCATAACTCGCATCAATATTATATTGTCTCATAATATTTCTTACTTCCCGTCGTTTTCATATTAATCCCCTTGGATAATGAATCGTTAATTATTTTCCGAAGTTATTTGCGAAATGCCCCCGAAGCGATGGAAGCGATCCCTGATATTTGCCCTGAATTAACGTGGTGTACGTCATAATGGTTTCCCGTGGCACGCAATTGCTTTATGGGGATTGGACATCAGTTGTCAAACTTCATTCTTCTTCAGCTTTTTCATCATTCACAGGATTTTCAAACTGATCCGCTTCATACTTCCTAATTAATAAAAATTCTAAATTTAATACTGCGGTTTCCTGATTTCTGGGCTTCAGAAAGTTTCAACACGCTTCCCTTGAGACGTGCCCATCATACAGCCCTTCTGCGCTCTGTCTCCGACATCTTAGATTGAACTAGACTCGTTGATTTTGTTTGCGGTTAATTTCAAATAAATTGTTAAATTTTATATAATAAATATGCTTACAAAAGTGATGCTTTAATTTCTACTATGAGTTTATTTTACTGACGGAAGTTATAATTAACTCGCTTGCCATCATGAAAGTGGAAGTTAAGTTGTTTTAAGTTTAGAGAGAAACACTTTATAAACTAAGTAAGAGCTTTTTCCTGCAGTCCACAAATGTAAGGAAGGTACTTAATTGCACCCTGCGGCTTTTAAAAATTTCCAGAAACACTGGCGAAGTACCCTTTTATCTCTCCTAGAGAAATAAAAATAACAAAGGGCAACACTTCTGCATCATACAAAGACAGAAAATAAATGCTTTATTGCGGGAGTGTCATTGGCGCAACAACATTTGTGAATAATTAAAAATTGTGGGCGAAGGCTTTTAGCTGCGGTTAAATGGCTTAACTTCAGAGGTTTTCCAGGTTGACCGCAACAAGATGAAAATCCAGTGGACCTCTGGCTGACCCAGTTCCGCAATTTCATTATCTCTTCTGGTACAAGGGGCGACTGATGCCTATACCTTATTTTCAGATCATATTAACTATGAATGTTGGCCTCCTTTTCCTATGGCACTCTTCGGCTTTGGCAAATTCATTGAGGTATTCTAACCATTTCATTTGCATGCTAACTTGATTGGAACCCCAAAGGCTTTCTCGGAAATAGTCTGCCTACGCGCCTACCGCGGTGGTGAATTCTAATTTGTAAATGTTAAATGAATTCCTTACAAATTCAAAAAGTTTTCCTTTCCAATAAGGGTCTAATAAGAATTAGCAAAGTTCAGCAAGTCGAATGGATAAATTCGCTCTATATATAAAACGTGTAAAATAGAAACATAACGCAACGAGAGATCAACCAAACCCACAAAATTCCAACAAACATTTAAATTACAAAGTTAATAAATTTAAAGCTGAATTTCTGTGGACTCAGGCGATGTGGTTTTAACATTTTCCTCAATTCATCCAATATTTCATTTTCTGGCAGCACGGCTTTCCTCCTTGATCCGTTTCCATATTTATAGGCCTATAACGAAATAAACCCAGACATTTATCTGAATCAATAAAAAATTATATTCCGTCATTAAGGGTATTTGTCGTCGCCGTGTTTCATAGATATTTATTGAATTTAAAAATTAATATTGTAACGAAATTTGCCAGCCGAATGGCTAGCGGACTTTCATAAACAAAATTAAAAAGAAGGAATTAAAGCGAGCCACGGATTCAGGCGTGGAAGCTGTGTGTTGCCCGCTGGACTACCGAAGGTTTTGTAGAAGTGCCCGTAGTTCCGGGTACATATAGAAAAAGACAATAGCTCGAGTTTTAAAATTCAATTTAATGTTCGTTCGTTCATTTGGTATAGCAATCGAAATCGATTTAAAAAGCTTAGCCGTCGTTATCGCGTTATCGTCCGCACACACTAGATCCGACTCGTCGGCAAACGGCAGGGAAAAGCAGAAAGGTGCGTTTCCAATACAACGTACAGCTTTGATTTTTTGCTATCTTCACACGACAGACTTGTATTTTTTGGGAGCTGACGGAGAAGTGGGTCCTAGACCTCGAAAGCTTTCGAACTTGATTTTATATAATACGAGATGGAGCTGTAAAATTTATATCTTAGAATGGAAAATTAACAAAAATATTTCTTCTTATACATAAAACACGTTTATTATTTGCCTAATTTATTCAGAGAATATAATATTCTGCAGAACTGCTCATAATGTAAACCATAATTAATTCCTCTAATTTCTAAATTTCCTAAAATCACAATAGAACCAAATAATCATTGGCATTAAGAAAAACAAAGTGACAGGTAATCGTATGATTTCAAAAAGTCTGAAAAGCTCGAACACACTCTGTGCTCCCATTTGGAACAAGGCCTACTCTGACACCGGGCTGCACGCCATATTGGAAACGCTGTTTAAGTCGTGTCAGCTTGCGTTAGTAGCAAATCGGGCAAAACTGGACAATGCATTTCGTTTATTGCAAAACACACTTTTTGCAACATAGCTCCCCTTTCAATAGCTCGAATTACCAACTAAAACTGTAGCAAATGAATGAAAGTGTTTTATGCGGGGAAAAGGGATAAAATTATGAAAGCAGATTTAAGATCAGTGGTCCCAAAAAACCCCACGGAAATCCTTTGAAGGTTGGCATTTTCGGTCGCCACTTTGGATGCGGCATTTTGAATTTGTAGTTATGAGTAGCAGATTTGAAATCAGCAACTCCGAAAACCCCTATACCTGAATTTAAACGGGAATAATAATATTTCACTTTAAAATATATTTTGTCGACAATTATAGAACCTGGATTTCTTGAATAGTTTATGGTATGTGTTGACTTCTAATGAAACTCAGAATCATTATTTTCATCCGCATGTCATGTTAATTTCGTGTAGGGAAATACAGGATGAAAGTAACAATAGCCTCGAATTACAAACAGTCCTGTAACTATAATTCCAATGTTTATATTGCGAGGCTTAAATATTTAATATTTATGCTAGGATAGGTCAAACGTGGGGCTTTGTTAAAGCTTAATTTATTTTCATTATCTAACGTTACGTACAGCCTAAATGTCAAAAGTGTTATTTTTTATCTAGTCTCCCCTACGTAAATTTTTATTTCGAAATTGATAAATTTACTCAGTAAATATTTCAACGTTGTTAACAAGCGAGCTCTTTTAGGCGACCTTTCTGTTATTTCGAGGGTAAAGAATGTTAATTTATGTATATGGGAAACTGTTCTGAACTGGAGCCATTGATGATTTATGTATCGCTCAATCCCCTGTAGCCTAGTTCAAAAATTACGAAAGAAATATCTACTGAAAAAGGCGGCGATTGAGCGATGGTGGATTTGCTAAGAAATTTGCTCCTTTATTCAATGTGACATGACGCTCCAAAGAGTGATTGTAGCGAGTTATTTATTTCATGAGTATGCTATGGAGACTTGAGCGCATATTTACAGCATGTGGATTTTTTTTTTTTAGACTAGACTTCACCACAAGGTACCTTGTGTGGATATGATGCGACTTGTGTAGGCCCAATTTGATTTAAACCCTGACAGTTAACAGGAAAGAAAGTGCCTGCTGTCAGTTAAAACTCGATTATGCGTTTTCTGCGTGTCTCACATGAATAACAACATAGGAGGCTTCCTCGTAAATTCTACATTTTCCCTTTTATTTATGTTAGGAAACTTGATACAAGTCCCAAACACATGGGTAAATGCTAAGACTTTTAGATACATCTGCGCGATATGACTTCAAATGTGCTTCGTCGCTTTGTTCCATCATCTGAATTGTTTCCTGTTGTTCATTTGTTTGATTTGCATTGCTATTAATGTAAATAGATCATTTCAGAAATCTTTACCATGCTAGCTCTGTTTCTGTACGTACATTTGTAGGAACTCGTATAGCAAGGGGATAAACTAAAGTTAGATGTTATTGACAACTACTTCAACGTTACTTTTTAATACAGGCAGCATTATTTGGCAATCAATAACATATGTAGATGCAATTCATTTCTGGAATAACACAGGTCAACATGATTTTGTATCCGGGCTAGTGAATTCTTATGCAGATTTCGTTTTGGAAAATGAGAATACTCTATTAGTTCGTGTTATCAATACAAAATAGGGTTAACAAGAAAATAAAGGTATATTTGCCTTTTTCACAAATTTTGTAAACTTTTATATTGCAGATAGGACTCATTCAATATACCAGTTGAAATAGTGAATACAATGGGTCCCGCCTGCTTTAACTGTAATATGAAAGTATAAATGAGATTCTTGGTTGGCACCTACCTACTTAAAATATTAAAATTAACTTGCTTTTTGCACCCGGTTTTTTTTATTTTGTAATAATTATTTGTTTTTACAACTATTTAGTTTCAGATAATATGTGGAATGGGTAAATATTAATGTCACGACATGATTCAGGCAGCTCGCACCCATAACTAGTAATTTTGCATAGTACCACGATGATTATTATTATACTATGTCCGAAAATTGTCTTTGTTATCCTATGGTATCACGTCGCATTGCCTATCGTATTCTGCTCCTCAGACTCCTTCATTTGGTACCCATATCAAGAAGGATGTGAAGATAACTGTAATTCGCCATCTTGGGCCGTCCGCCATATTTAAATTAGAATGACGTCACATAGATAATCGTAGTAACTCAAGACAAATTGTATTCGTTTATTGCAAATGGTATTCAATGACTGAATGTACTTATTAACTGAAATGATATTTACTTCTCCATCAAAAGAAATTTGTTTCAAAGAATAATTACTTTGAAAATAAAATATACCTTTGCCACTTAAGTTGAATTTAATCACAGATTGTTTGAGTTTTTTATCCCGTTTTTTGCTTTCGTTGTGAACCACTTCGTAATTTGAGAAGCGCAGATATAAGAAAAGCTCATGAACATTTTATAAGGTGGAAATACGAATCAAGGGGAGAAGAGTGTAATTCACTTATGGGTCGAAAAATTCGCTATAACGTGTGGAAGACGGTGTTTGAAGAACTTTTTGTATTCACATACATATAAGCCATTGATATTAATTTTGTATTGTGTTTAATAAACTAACAACCCGCAGTAGTATCTACGAATTTATCAACACAAAATAATGTTACAATTTATAAGAGGCGTGTACCCACGAGTCGTGCTACATACATATGTGCTCTTGCATTTAAACGGATAAGACTACAAGGATGCAAAATGTGTTTACATCCATAACTTAAGTCAACTTAATGCAGCTGCATATCTTGTGAGCACAACTAATAAAATGTACACGAAAAACACATTTTCCTGATTGACAGCAGCAAAACGTTTTTTATTTGTGTGGGTGTGTAAGCTGTGGTTATCGCCAGATTTACACGTTCCATATTTTTTTGCTGGACCTAAAACTTGAGAAGGGTGCAATATCAATTTGTGCCTCTGTCATCTTCGCAAATTTGAAGGTTTTCTCCTATAATCCATGTCTTTAGGTGACCTTTTTAGCTCATGAATTTTTGGTCAAACAGTTTTAGAAATCTGCCGTCAGACTCCTAAAGCTTTCGCCCAGAGGAAAGAAGGATATGCTTTTAATACGACAACACTTCAGGCTATTTGGTTAATATGGCTGCCACGAAAAATGTGGCTTTTCTTTTCATTGCATTAATTTCATCGCACGGAAAGCCAAGTGCACAGAGATCGGTTCCACCCTTTTAAAATTGATTTTCTGTTTCCATTTATTAATAGAAACTACGAAACAAAAGATATGTTTCCAATGTGTGTTACTTTATTGCTTGACAGCTCGTTAAACTCTGTAATTAGTTCACTGGAAGTTGGGCAGTAGTTAAAGCGTAACGAAACTCAAAAGGTTTCAGTGTAACATAAATGCTTGAATTGTGTGCAGTTCCACAACAAGTGTGTCACGAAGTTATACAGAGTTAATTGGATTATTAAATTAGGCTGTGTAATTTTGCTAGACAGAAACGAAACGTTAAATAATCAAATCTGGGATTAATGTTAGCTGATGAAAAATTCGATATTATTTAGGTATGTACTACACTAGTGAATTTATGTTCATTGTGAAATGTAGGTATATACCATTTTCCATTGTAGCTTTGCAGTTTAAATAATAAGATATTTGTATGAACTCCTGAAATATTTCTTCTCAACAACTGAATATTCTTTTCCTTTTTAAGTTTCCTTAAGCTAGGCGCAGACTGATGCGGTGGTGATGGCGGTGGCGGTGGCGGTAGTGAGGCGGTGGGAGTAACGAAGCGGTAGCGGTGGTGACCACTCACACTAGTGCGGTGGCGATTGCGATTTTGGTTTTTTAATTTGCTTCATTTCAATACGATCTCTGAAAACAATCAGTACTATCTTGTAATTGAGTTGTGTGTAAGTGATTACTAAAAGGAGTGGAAATACTTAAGAATTTGTGTTATTATTTGCATTATGCGAAGATGAAGAAAAGTAAATATTTGCGACAATATTATAGTTAACTTTTATGTGTGTAAGTTTCCAAATTATTTTCCATTATAGAAACGAAGTTAAAAGAAGGAAATGGAGTTGTGACATCAATTTGAGCCGAGAAATCAAAGGAGAACTTGCGATCACGCGGTGAAATGGTGCATGCAGCGGTTAGTGGCGGCGGCGATTTCTAATCGCCGCACCACCGCTCATCAGTGATTAGCAAATCGCAACAATGTGTGCTTACACATTTGATTATTGTTTCGCTCTGTTTGTCTGCCTTTGTCACCTCGCACCTGCTAGTTTCAAATTATTTTATGTCTTGAATTTTTCTTGTAAAAGTGCCCGTTTACGAGAAAAAGACGAAAAAAAATCAATTTCGGTGCAGAAAAAAAAATTGACGCGAAATAACTCATGGTATCATAGAAGCAAAGTTTTAGTACTTTTAAAAGCCTTTAAAACGATTTTCTTAATTTTGTTCCAGCTCAAAGGAGAACCTAGTTATTTGAATAACCCGGGCCGACACATTTTTCAATATGGCGACTAACGCGACGAAACGTAATTCCTAACAACTTGCCATTATACGTAATTCCCTATAGTTGCCTAATTAACCGCCCAAATATCGCCGACGTCATTTGCATGGTCAACATAGGAAAGTACCTACGATATAGTGGCTGGACTACATTTTATTACCTTTCCAAAAAGGCACAAGATGTCTATGTGTTGAGAAAGGATATACAAGTTTATTTCGTAGAATACCCTTTGCGGAATATTGAAAAAAAACTTCTTATAAAAAAAATTCACTCAAATTAACCCCAAAATGCTTTTTATTAAATTAAAAACTTATAAGAGCAAGAGCATTTGATTTATGAATAAGAGTTTTGTAATTAATCCTTTCGAAGGACTTACTGATTTCAGTGAATATGCAATATGGACTTGTTTGCCAGATTCAATAGCTACCCTGCAACAATTGGAAAATTCCAAGAAAATTTGACTTTTATGAACCCATGTTGAAATGCCATCAGATACGAACTGAAACACTTCGCTGACCAGGGAATTGAAGAGCATAGCAATAAATAAATAGGATATAAATTGGAAATTGGCCTATAATTTGAGATGTCAGATCTATTCCCTTTTTAGGAAAAATCACTGAAAATTTCCAATGATGAAAGGGCAAAAAATAAAACAAAGAAAAAATTAATCTAAAACAAAAGGTTTATCTTTGTTTTGCTATAATGCGAATTAGTTTTACTATTTAATAAAGAAAATAGTATAAATATCTTAAGAATAAAGATTTGACAATTAAAATTAACAAGATAAGTCCTGAATGCATGTAGGAGCTTCCACTGTCCACAATGGCATGGCTTTCAAATCAAAATGTGAAGTGGATAGTCATCGTGCATTCATCCAAATTTAACCAGATGAAAAGCATCTGCAGATAGCTGGTCAGTACAGTCTATGCGAACAATATCCAATTGAGTTTTATGCATAGTCGACTATCAAGTGGTATGTTTCGGCACCGACGCAAATTGAAGAAAGTTGAAATTTTTTTTCACTCATATAGTACTCAAATAAACTGTTTATTTTGCTTGCTTTCTAAAGAACATACAATTTTTATTTATGAAGCACTTGCTCAGAGACTGCTTTAGAGAAAAATAAAATGCACCAAAATATTTGTTTTAAATTTAAAATCCAGAGTGGATTTGGTTTTTTAATTTTTTTTTTACATAGAGTATATATTGCAGTTATATAGTAAGACAATGCATAAACGAACTTCTTGTTCCTGTTTGTGAGAATTAAAATAGTGTAACTCCATTTAAATCTGGTACAAAGAATTTCTGGGAAGTTACTGTAAAATTGCGAAGGCTTCATATTTCTCCCTCTTTACCTTTCACATTTAACATCAATTACCTTATCATTAGCTTTCAAAAAAACACCATCACCGGCCGAGATTGAATAAATTCGACCCAAACTCCATTCAAACGTACCCATTCTCCGAATAATTTATTCTTCATTCATGAAATATTCTAAACATGATGAAGAGACTTCATAACCCACGGAAAATTTGGTATTTTTATTGAACCCTAATTATTTTTGCTTTAAGAATTTTTCGAACAGTAGGTATTCTTTCTTGTACACAAATTAATAAAGAGATTTGTGAAATTATTGGGTTTATTTTAAATTGCTTTAATGTAACGTCACGAAAATTCCTATAAAGTGTCTATTAAATATAAATATATAAATTAGAGATATGTTGTTCCCTTTTCCTTCAAAGTGTCTCGCTGAAGAAAATATTATTAGCTAAACTGACCTTGTGTGCCAAATTATATCTAGAACGCTGTGTCTTGCCTGCTTGCTTTATAACTTTGATTTATATCACTTTGCGAACTTAGTTGTCACCCACAACTTTTACAATTAAATAAACAATTGAATACACCACAAATCTCTTCGACCCGGGTCACGTCGCACATACATATATCAGTTCGGGGCTTGTGTCAGGTAACGAGTCGGACCTGCGATATGACCAGGAGAGTAAAGACAAAACAGGAAACTTTTTCGGAAGAATCAAACTAATTCCAACACGTTCTTTTCCACTTAAGGTAAACACACAGTTCGCCAATTTCAGAAAAGCTTCCACACAAGTCTGTCGACACAGGACAATTCCGGAAGTCGCGATGGTAAAACCAAAAAGTCGAAAACGATCGTACGTTGAACAGAACTTAACGCTCGGGCAGGACTGAAGGATTACGGCAGGAATCATATTTCCAACCGTAAAGGTATTTCCCCTATCCTTTGGATGTCCCAAGGGCCAGAGAGGGCTTTGAATTGCGCACTTTGCCTTTCGGAGTAAAGTGAAAAGTCCCACGCAGGCAAATACAGTCGCAAAAGCACGCAAAGGACAATAGTGGGAGCTTGCAAACATTCGAGCTAACCTGTTGCTGGCTGCCCTTGTGGTAGCGGTGGTGTAATGTTTTTCTTTGGGCTACTGTCCCTGGATTGGTACCAGTTCCTCGGACTTTTGTCTCCCAGGTCCTTTGGCAGAAGTGATTCTGACGTTGGTTTATTATTTTTTATGTTTTGGAATCCCTAGTAGCCTGGACCGACTCTTTTCATTTTGTTCCCATCTCTGGCTCATTAGACGTAGTAGCTTGGATGGTGGGTGGTAATTTACATTTTTCAAGAAATGTTAGAATGGAACTGTACAGGCTTTCTCTTTTTGTGTGTTTGCAGCTGCCTTTAGAAATAGGTCGATTTAAGACCTGAGGTTTACTGCACGTGACGTTTCAATTACCATAGACGTAAGATACTGAGGCAGGTAATCAGTCTTATCCCGAAGGCTAAAGAGTTTTACATGTGAGTTACAGATCCTTAGTTCGATATTAATGAATTCAATTTCAAGGAGCAAACTTGGCGTACCTATATTTGTCTCGGTTTCTAAGTGTTAGGAACGCCCACACGCAAACGTATTTTCTGTGGAGAAATTGTTCTTTATTTTGCAGGGAACGAAGTAAAAAGGAAACTTGTACTCTAAATTTGTGAACTCTATTATGTATAATTGAATTATAATTCACAACATTTTTATTATCATAAAATTTCTTTGAAATCAGTAAACCTGAAAATTCTCATTACCATAAAGACCTTTTTAACTCATTTGAATGTGAAGCGTATAGTGAACATTTTTAATTTCGTTTCGTTTCCACAATAAGCACAGTAACGAAACATTGAGGCCCTCAGGGTAAAGGCACCAATTTCCGGCCAGGTAACACTTTTCGTAAGAAGGTTTTTAATTGAAAAGAAAATTAATTCTGTTTATTCCAATTACAAAAATTACTGAATTTTTTCTGCGGTTTATTGGTTTTATTATAGTGTCTTATTTATCAGAAAAGTTAATTTACTATATACGTGTTCTTTTTATTAATTTTTACTTGTTATGGAAGCAAAGTGTCTGTTGTGTAACTTGTTCATACACTATTTATTATCCTCTAAACAGTCTAAACTTTCACCCTCAGTTTGACCCTTTTGCGGATATTTTCTATAACGTTTTCGCATAAATTAGGCTCAATTTCTCCAACAAGAACAAGCACGGTTCAAAATCTGGCGTATCGTTTTCAGAATTTGTAGAAAATTTTAGATAACGATGTACTTATTCGGATCGAAGAATACTATACAATTTTTGCGATTCGAACAAAATCAAATTCCAGAGATACCGACCCATTAGCTGCATTAATGAGATCAGCTCTGGTCTTGATCCAAAAACTCTCGTGACAAAAATTTGTTTGAACCCTGCCTAATATCTTTAAAAAACAACCATTCCCTAATTGTGAAAGAATAAATTGCGAGTATGATGCATTAGATCCTTCGCTCGCAGTAGGCTTTAAGCTGCTCGGATCCCAGCATTATGGTGATATTACTTTCCTTTCTTTCATGCAATGTTCAAATAATTCGGCATCAGTCCCATACCATTAATTTTCCTTTAAAGGTTTTGCTGTACTGTGGTGTTCCCCATATGATTCAAAAGTAATTCATGAAAAAGCTTAATCTTCTGGTGACATCCCTTCCCGAAAGACGTAACATCTTAAGTAAGGAGATTTATCTTCGTGGGAATATTAATGCAAGAATCATCTTGCCGACTGGGTTTTTGGTAATATCGTTTGAGGCAGTAAATATCCTGATAATGACATCAAAATATACCGCAAAAATTTCTATTACTATATATTATAATAACGGATGATTCCGCTTGCATTTCAGGCTGATTAATTCTATAATTCCTTGGGGATAATAATTTCAATTAAAATAAAATTCATTTAGAACTCACAAACCTCCAAAAATGTTTATGCTGGCGTGATTAAGCTGCCTTCATATTGGAAACGTGATTTTTATAAGATTCATTTATGCGTATAAAGGAAAGTGGAGCAGACAACGACTATTTTAAAACTGTTATTTTTATTCTGTGATACATACATATATTGGCACTAGTGTTTATTAGTGGCGAATAATGCTGTCGGTAGAAGAGAGAGTTAGGATTTTAAGTGATAGAATTGAGAGAACTGAACAGAAATTCTTAAAATAATGCAAAAAAGAATTTTAAAAAGATCACATAAATTACGTGATATTCACGAGATCAGCTCTTAGACCCAAAGTCGATGAGAGGTCTATAACGAAATGCTTAGCAATTAAAAAAAATATGAAAACCCCGTTTATATTCTTACAATATTATAATCAAGGAAATATTAAAATGAGATGCGAAACTTTACAATATTTAAACAAAACGTTGGGTCACTACATTTTGCTTGGCTCTATAAAATGTACTATGCCTATATGATGAGGATATGAGAGGGAAAATTCATTATGTTATTATTACCCTCTGTTTTACCTATTCTAACCCACTTGTTCGATCATATAATCTCTTGTTCTCCTTTTCCTGATGCGTGGATGCACGCTATTGTTATCCCTGTTCCAAAAAAGTCCAGCCCAGCAGCTCCCTCTGATTTTAGACCCGTCAGTCTTTTATGCTACATCCCGAAAATTGTCGAATAACTCATAAACAATAAACTTGTTAGATACCTGAACCATTACAGCTACTTAATGAAATGGAAATCCGGCTTCCGTCGTAATCACTCATGTGAGGCCCGTCTTGCCAGAATATTGTGTGGTGTACCTCAGGGCTCGCTTTTGGGTCCAATTCTCTTTACACTCTATGTAAATGATTTACCCGTAATTGTAAACACTCGAATATCCATCTCTATGCTGAGGATTGCCAATTATATATTAGTAGTCCTCACAGTCTGGCTCACTTATATGTTGAATAGCTGAACAAAGCCTTGAGCCAAATTTCGGACTGGTCAATTGATAAGCCTAGAGGATGTCGGGTCTTGGTGCATTCAGGAGGAGTTTATTAGAGCATTATATTTGAAAGGGTGGAATTTTGAAGAGGGAGGTTCGTGTGTGCTAGGGACTCTTAAAAGCTTTTGTTTTACTTTTATTTTAATTTTGATTCACTGCTTTAGGTACAATTCAAAACATATCCTTTCTTATTGTACAATATTCAATAAATTATCTATCTATCATATCTACAATATTCCCCAACATGGACTTTTCCCGCTCGGTTTTCTTCATCAATCGGTAGCGCCAAACTCTTCGCCGCATTTCATCCTCTGTCGAACGCTGCCCTCCCCATTGATCTACGTCAAGTAGTCTTCGAGTATTTGTGGTTTCAAATTGGACACTGTTGCTGTCGCTCATAATTTTCCGATGACTCTCAGTACCAACATTAAAGACGTTTTCACGTAAAAACACGTTAATAGCATTTTTAACGAAAAACCCCAGTATGCGGCTTCCGCAATGTTATTAAGGAGGTAAATGATTAACTTGGTATAATTTACATAAATTCTGTGAAAGCGTATCCTTGGGGCATTACTCTGTTTTTCATTTACAAACAAATGAATAATTAAACCAAGCACAAATAATTAGATTTCCATCATAATTCTGCACATCTCTGTAGCTATTTGTAATTCTACACCCTGCGGTAAGGCCTACGTTATTTATATATGTACATGTATTCAAGACAATGCATACAATGGAAATAATCGTAAAATTTTTTATTGAAGGTAATATATCTCACGAGACACGTCGACAAATTTTATTTAACAGATATTTTATATATAAATTATGTTCTTATTATTTAATATAATGTCCAGTAAATTTTGAAACGCTCTGGGAGGTATGGGGGGCATTAATTTTTTCTTTCGCTTCGTATTGGTCTTTACATAAAAAGAATTACGTTCATTTCTATGGTGCTTTTTATAATTTCAAATAATGATGAAAATGCAGAATAAATTAATGTATAAAGATTTTTTTAATTCAGAATTTTCCTCCTTCTTTGAAATGTTCATATAAAATAGAAATACACCTCCACACGTTCTTCTCAGAAGTTCTGCAGGATAAAACTTTGCTAATTGGATGCGAAAAGGTTTTTTAGACATGTAAGAGCTATTTATCTTTTGTTAGGACTTACACTTGAATTATTTATTTTAATAAGCACTCTGAGGTTTTTGCAGAAAGCTGTTTATGAAAACGTCAGAACCAACTAACTCACCTATCTTATTTTCGATGATAAAATTGTTATAATGAGAAGACTGAAGTATTGTACCTACAATCCTTTGAAATTCCGTTGCAGTAACCTCACTATTCACAACAGAAAAGCGAGAATTTATAAACGGAGATAATTTGCAGTTTTTAGTGAGAAATATATGAATGAATGAAATAACATGTACATACTTCCGATTCTAATTCAGTGGAGAATTAATAGAAAATCCTAGCCAGCGATGGTTTATTGATATCGATCGCAATCAACAATTTGTGAGGCGGTAAAGAGACGCTACGTCGCGAGGATGAGCTGCAATTCATTATGTACTACTTTATTTTATGCCTGTATAGTTTAGTTCCGATGATAGAGGTTTCTCTGCATTCAATATTTAAATTTTAATCATTTAATTTCCACTAGCTGTATAACATTAATTGATGAAAAACAAGAATTTTTAATTTAATTTTTAATTTATTTTATAGACGTTAAACCCGTTCATTTTTGTTTTACTTATAATCTCAAAAGTGGTGTCAGCAGGGGGATTGGAGATTAATGGTTCGGAAGATATGTAAAAATCATAGTACATGGATAGAATGGAACACGTTACGAGATATTGAGTTGTTTTTACTACATACACGTGCCATGTGTATGAATTCTCAAAGCATACCTACCTAAGTGCAACTCGCACTTGTTTAATTTTTAAGAAACCGGATTTTTTTCTCCTTTCGGGTTTAAACCCAAACCTGGAGTAAGCAATGTTGAATTATTTCGTGACAAAATTCGAATGGAGTAGCTGTATCGCAAACAAAACTCATTACTGTTTGGAATACTGCCACGACAATTTAAATGAAGGACCTGGGTATTGAATTGTGTATTCATAAATGGGAAAAACAAATTGAAACCACATCAGAAAAATATTTTAATTTTCACCAAATGCAGCTGTGTTCTAGCAAAATCTAAGATCGGTTTACAGGACCAAAAACGCGAAGTCACAGTGATGGCAAATGTATTCAAAATTTCGGAAAGTGTTTATGAATAATGCATAAAACAATCAGAAGGCAGATGAATATATTATTGTCTGCACTTAAAGACACTCGTTAGTATGCTGAGGACTCGTTTGCATATCTTATTAGATCAGTTTAAAACCAGAACTCACCGGAAAATAAATACCCCTCTGAGACGTTACGTGCATTGGATGAACGACAAACACCCAGGGCTAAACAGTACACAGAACGCAAACCGCTTACGAGTACTTTAAGTGAAACCTAGAAGATCTGGAGTTCATCCCTTTTCTGGGTCGTAAATTGCAAATATGAATCCGGGACTAATGAAGTTAGACGAACCGAGTCACCACAACCGGTAGACACTTCAGTTAAAGACAAACAAAGTACGCGCACCACAGGGAATCGAATGAACCGCTCTTTCAACATGATTTATGAGCAAACTTTATAAAATATTGTAAATTCACTTGGATTCACAAAATAAATAACTGACATCAGTTACAGGGTCATTTAGGGAAATTATATCACTTTTACATGAACGAAATCACATCAAAGAAGCCCGATAAGTCTTTTGGGTTTGACGAATAATGCACCTGTCTTTCAAGGTCGATTAAAGATTTTGATATGCTCGCGACATAGATATACGCGAATGTCGGAACTGTTCAAGCGACACTCGAGAACTGAACGCAGAATAAAGAGCAGTGAAGGTGCTTGAGCTCCTCTTCCAAGATGTTCTCCTACTGTATCCTTTTTCGGAAATTATGACTGCTGAAAGCTTTGTTAGGAAAGCCACCCCTATCTCCATGAGTTTCCGGACTAGCTGCACAGTATTGCCTTGGGACTCGCTAAAAATCGTATATTTGTGCAGCGTGGTCCTGAGTTTCAAGCAACGCATATTTTATACATATTCAATATTTTCGGAGTCAACATCATGTCTTGTCATTGAGTTGCACACTCATTTCCACTGCAATAAATGACCATCCCATGCATCAAATATTATATCCTGTTGAATTCCCCATGAATTATTTATGACAGCTGCACATGAATATTTCTGCTTGAAGAGGGAATATGTGACTGGCAATTTTGTTTCACTAACAAACATGGCACGTACTTCTTTTTATGAACTATTGGCTTAGTCCAGACATCATTTCGGCGTGTACATGTGATTACATTACATCCTTTGAATCTATTAAAAATCACATACAGTGTGTAAAAAACACATTTAATAGAAATAAAAAGAGAACGCAGACAAATTGTTAGATTTGTACCTAAGTGTAAAAATTCAAATAACATACAGCTCAACTATAAACCCAGAGATTTATTTAAGTTATGCTTCGTTTTAAACATCACACAGATTAGTATGCACGGTCGCAATTACACGTATACGACAATTTAGGTCACATAAAGGAGTAATTCCAAAGTAGTAGTAGTGCCAAAGAAATAATATAAAGGAATAACACAGGCAATTTGTGGTAGCCTTAATTAATTATTAATAGTTGCTAATTCAATCTGAAACTTTGCAGGGAGAGTTTTAAGGGCGAAATATTGTACACCAGTAAAGTGCTATCAAAGGTACTTTTGTTGAGTTAAAGGCACACTTTGTATAGCAAAAAGGATTTCGGTGAAATCTTTTCAAATCTTAGTACGTTGTTGTCTTAAAGTTTGTAATCAAAAGTGTTTAAGTGCACAACCCCCAAAAATTTATACTTCGCTATCCAGACAGTTCAAAACTGCAAAGTCTTCTAGTTATGAGACTCATTGTGTTAATACAGATTTTAGTAAAGCTTTTGATAAGCTTTCTCACAAGTTATTACTTTTAAGCTATGTACATGCCCTTGATTTTCTGGCGCGGATGGTGAGCTGATTGTCTTCTTATCTACATATATGCATATGATCGGGAGCTACAAGACCCTTTTTGCCCAATCCAAAGGATTTACGATTGGACCTGGTGTACCCCAAGAGCGCGACTTAGGACCTCTCCTTCTCATTTTATTTATTAATGAGGTTTCTCGCGTAGTAATGAATTTTGATATATTAATCTACGTATAGATAATTTCAAACCATATACGATTATTAGCTCGTTATTGATAGTGTTGAACTACAGGAAGAAGGACGTAAATAGGTTTATTGATTGGTGCTCTACAATTTCACTGTTTTTTAACTTGGATTCATTCAAAGCATCTCATTTTATCGTACAATAGTCCCTTTGTTGATTATAGTATGCGTCTCATTCAAAGCCTTATAGGTCCCTGAAATCCTCTTACGTCCCTAACGCTCGGCACTCGGATCACATAGTACAGAGGTGGTTTGCTCTGAAGGGTATAAATTGGTAGGATGTTCTTAAAGGTTTATATTACTCTTACAGAAGTTTCCAACAATTAGCAGACTTCAGCTAATAAAAAATGTATGAGCTCTAATGGAATGAAAAGTCGAGAAAGAACAAATTTAAAACAAAAACAACATGCAGGTATTTTAAAGGTACACTGAGAGAAAAAACCACGTAAAAACGTAAAAGAAAACGGTTTTTATTCCAAACGTTTCCTCTATGATAGAACGAATTTGTAAAATTTGAAGACGCTCCACTTCAATCAACCTACACAAACGTACCATATGATCCGCTAATATTTTAAGCAAAACAACATTCAGGCGAGAATTCTCTTAATATCGGAGCTGCGAGGTGAATTTCATATTTATTCTGCACTGGTGATTTCAATAATAAATCAGCTATTAATTTTACTGATCTTGTGAAAGCGGCGAAGGCAGGAAATCATATTTAGTGTTGTATCCAGCTATGCTTTTGAATTTAAATTGGTTTTCGTTCTGCAGGAGCGTGGTCTGGTATGCCACCCCAAAGGGGCGGAAGTTTAACCGAAAATAATGAGGTTGCTCCCTGAAGATTGTTTGATGGTCAAGAATTGCCTGATTTGTGGCATTAAGCGTTTTCGGGCACCCGGTCTACTGGAAACTTTTTGCTTTGTTTTGCCTCCGGCTACACCCGCAAATTTACAAAACAATAATATTCAAAGATAAATTAAATATCTTGCAATGACTCTTCTGAAAATTACAGTGTTAATATGATAATATGAAAATTAGAATTTTCATGTTTTAGTTTCAAGTAATCGTAGTGCTGTAGGGTAGTTGTAAAAGGCACATTTCAGTCTATTAGTCCAGAAACTTAGAAAGGGAAATGTGGCTGGAGCAAATTTAACCCCTAGGAAAAGAGGATAAGGGGAAACAGGTATGCTCGGAGAAAATTAGAAGGGGAAAATTGATCGGGCGAAAATTGGCACGGTGAATATGACCTCCTACTGCTTTGCCGTAATGCGGCTCCAACATACGCACCTAGGATTTTATATATATAGATTTTAATTTTAGCTTTGTTTGTTTAAAATCAGCATCGATTAGTCGGTATATTAATGTTTGATTTCCAATGACGCTACTTAATCTATAAATTTGGCTGCTGCAAAACAGCCACTTAAATTTGTTAAAGCTCAACAACAAAAAAGTGAAAGGTACAGATACTCTGTCTTCTTGTGAGCAATTTAACTGTCATGAGCGCTCCAATATATGTCAGGAATAAAAACTTGACAAAGGTAATAGATACTTGAGAAATATAAATTTCTTTCACCCACTTACATATATTTGCAATACCCTTTGCGTACATGGATTGCATATGTAATTGGTTAAGCTTGAGTTTTTCACTTTTTACACATTCTACACATTTCTAGGTTTTCCTAAGGATACAAATATATTTTTGTGTTATTTATGATGTTAACTTTTTCAACAATTTTGTAAAGAAATCTGTATCTTGAAAATATCCCAAATAATTTTACTTTGCCGTTTGGAAGATTTACATAAGTGCCAAGAACTTGTGTAGATTTCTGTTTTGTCAGTGCAAATTAATTCAATTTTCACTATAGGAAAAGGTTTGCTTACCTAGATTTTATGCGTAACGCATGAAGATTACTCACATTATCCAAATGATATTTCCCGAAAGGTCCTTCAGATTTCCCGTAAGAGGCCAAACCGACAGCAATGGACTTTTGTTTATCCCACAGCTCTTTTGAAAGGCAGCCTTTTACTTGAAAAATAAATCATGCAGTCCTCGCACGACGTAGACCTTTCATGTATTTTCACCGCTTGGAAATCTTTAAAGCTACTTCCTTTTGAATCCAGATCCAGACGTCCTCAGGAAAACCCTTTTTCCCAGGTTCTTATCAATTCTTGTCAGGAAACTCTTGCTTTGAATGTCAGTGGCTCGGATGAATAATTCAAGAAACAGACGATGCTTAAATGTTATCCTTGTTATCTGACCTTCTATATCTATCCTCCTGTTTTTGTTAATATAATTAGATTGTTGCTTCTTTTGGAGCGTCAGTCCTATAGCGGTTAGGCGAGACCTTTTGCCCAAAATTTCCATACAAACGCACCTAACATACATACTCTGAATTGCGTGATTATCTCAGATATCGCATTGCTAATTTGATGAATTCGCCACGAAGAAGACCATGTACATATGTTAAATGTGAGGAAAATGTAAATCTAGGGAAGTGTGTTCAAAATACCGCCCATATCCACTGGCACGCATAAATTGCCGATTTTATTGCAATTCTGCAAAACCCCTTCACATGCGTTCGGATGATTATATAACCAAATCCTTAGGCACTTTTATGCCATGGATTACCAGTTGTGCAGCACTAAATGCTGCTTATAATCTCATCTGCACGCTTCAGTGATTTAGGATTATGGGCTTATACTCGTATGTATGTATGTTACTTGTGCCATTGTTGTCAACAAAAGCCAATGCGATTTTTATGATGTTGAATGGAAATGATTGCAGCATTCATTCCGTCGTTTACTATAGAGGTCTTTTAAAGTTCTCTATGAGAATTAATTCGTGTTTCTACATATCGGTTACCATTAAAAAAGTTGCAGTGCTTTGAGTCGCTGTGCAATTATTTTTTGATAGAATAACATTTAAGAGAGATACAGCCAAATTCATGTAATTAGTAAACTATGTAGTAATAGTATAGGTATATTTTATAACACTCATTGTATAAAATTGCCTAGAAAAGTCATGTCGACATTTAAAATTATTTCGGCGGAGGCTAATTAATGGTATGGGTTGCGGTGATTTCATTAGGAAAGTTGGATCTTTCGTTTCCTTCTGCGAGAATGAACAGCACAGGGAGGTGCTTCAAAATAATTTGTTGCCATTGTTGCGAAATTTTAGAAGCCAATCTTTAATATTTCAGCATGATAATGCTTCAGTTCACTACCAGTAGGAGTACAAAACCTTGAAATCAATGTAAAAATAATAAAGTTCTAAAATGGCCCGGCTTGAATATCTCTGAGGGATCCTTGGATTTTTGACTAATAAATAAAAATGTGGGGTGTACAGGATATTAATGTATTAAAATAATAATTGAAATACCGGCAGCGAATAAAAAGTGAAGGAGTTCTTGAAATGTGTGTAACTGGTTTATCATGTTTATGAACTTTAATTTTGTTAATTAAAATAGTTTTAAAAAATATTTCCAATGAACCCAAAAATATGTCGTGAATTTTATGGTGCGTGTATTAATGTGCAACTATCTTTTAATCTTCCACTACTTACTTGGGTCCCTTCTGACGATGCTGATTATCTTGCTGCGACAAATGTACGGCGTGATGTGGAGCGGGAGCTAATAGATAGTTTATGTGACCTTGGATTGCAACAGATCAGCGGTATGTTTAATTCCCGCCATCGTCTTCTCGACTTGGTTTTTACCTCGGAGTGCTCGACTACCCATGTGGATGCTTGCTTTGACCCAATTTTTGCGGATGTTCCTGATCATCCTGCCCTAATTATCTCATCGTCTTTGATTAAGTTACCATCTGACGCTCTAGTAACTAGTTTCTTTTATAACTTCCGAAAAGCTAACTTTGAATTACTTAACTCGTATTTAATTGACGGCGCCGACTGGTCATCAGTTTATCGGTGCCTCGATGTTGAACAGGAAGTTAACGAATTTTATAACATTCTTTTAACAGGTGTCCCTCGTTTTGTTCCTCTGGTCAGAAGAAAGGACCCTTTGATTAGTACCCCCTGATATGATGACACTTTGAGGTCTCTAAGAAACCAACCAGCGGAATAACGCTTGGCATAATTATAAAAACACTAATTCTGACTCTGACTACCTCCTGTATTACGACTTACGGAGGAAATTCAATAATTACTCCAAGGCTCTATATCACCAGTACACTGATCGCATGAAATTTAATATTAAATCTAATCCTAAAATATTCTGGAATTTTGTTAATAGTAAACGGAAGACTAATAACTATCCCTCTGTTTTATCTCTTGACAATATCTGTGGTACTAACCCGGGTGCTATTTGTAATCTCTTTGCTAAATTCTTTAGCGATGCCTTCTGTGATGATGCTTGTGATATAGATTTAGAATATTTTAACTACTTGACAAGTCTTCCTACACAATTTCCTAATATTGTCCTGGACGCCTCCACTATTTTGGAGTATATAAGTAAACTTGACGATGGTTTTTCTGATTCGCCTGACTGTATCCCTGGTTAATGGTATTGTTTTACGTAGTTGTAGCATGTCGCTTGTTGAACCCTTAACTTTTCTGTTTAACTTATCTCTGCGTTCCTATGTTTTCCCTAGTGCGTGGAATTGCTTTATGTCATACCTATTTTGAAGAAGGGTGAACGGAATTTAATTGAAAACTATAGGCCTATTGCAAAACTTTCTCTCATTCCTAAACTCTTTGAGCCCATTGTAAATGAACATTTAATTTTTCACTGTCACTTATCTGATAAGCAGCACGGCTTTATAAAAGGTAGATCGACTGTAACAAACCTTGTCGAATTCTCTAAGTTTTGCCTAAACAATCTTGAGCTGCTTTTAAGCAAGTTGATTGTGTATATACTGACTTCAGTAAAGCATTTGACAAGCTTTCTCACAAAATGCTAATTTTTAAATTGTTACGGCTTGGCTTTCCAACTAATCTTGTTCATTGGATTGCGTCATACCTTACAAATCGTTCCTTCAAAGTCAAATTTGCTTCGTCTTTTTCCGACTCTGTTCATGTTTTTTCTGGTGTCCCACAAGGAAGCCATCTTGGGCCGTTGTTGTTCACTCTGTTTTTAAATGATTTGTTCCCCTACTCCAAAAGGCACACGTTTTGGCTTATGCTGATGATCTAAAGATTTTCATGGCCGTTGAATCTGTAAACGACGCTCAAGATCTCCAAGACGATCTCACTATTTTTTCTAAGTGGTGCTCCAAGAATCACATGATTTTAAATGTTGCAAAATGTAGCCTAATTTCTTTTAATAGGATATGTTCGCTTCTAAACTTTTCATATAAAATCAATAATAGTGCTTTGGCTCATTAAAAAAGTGTCGTTGATCTTGGTGTTACTCTTGATGTCAAGTTCACTTTTGGCCTTCATATTGACCAAATTATTAACCGTGCTAATTCCTCCCTCGGTTTTATTAAACGATGGTCCAAAGATCTTGGTGATCCATTTGTTTTGAAGGTTTTGTTTTGTTCATTTGTTCGTCCTATTTTGGAATATGCCTCTGTGGTGTGGATGCCCTTCTACGAAGCTCACAAACAGCGAATTGAGTCTGTCCGGAAACGCTTTCTCCGTTTCGCTCTTCGTCATCTACCATGGACGGATCCCGTTAACCTTCCACCTTACGGAGAGAGATTAAAACTCTTGGATATGCAGTCCCTTTCCAAACGCAGAAAAGTTGCGAGTGTGTTTTTCATGCATGATCTTTTAACTGGTGTTATAGACTCTCCCAGCCTTCTTAAATTAATTAATATTAATTCATGTCCGCGAATGACCAGAGGACGAAGTTTTCTTTATTCTAGTTCTCATAGAACGAATTACGGCTCTTTTGAACCATTGTCGGCTATGTCTAAATATTATAACGCTGTTTTTAGTCTCATTGATTTCCATATTAATAGAGCAACTTTAAGAAAGGTATTATTGTTTAATTAATTTATTGTTGTATCGCATCTTAATATTATTGTTAACTTTGTTTAATTTCTTTTTGTTATTTATTTTTATACTATTTTTCCCTATAAATTTTTGTTTATATTTTTCTATTTAGTGTCAGATGGTCAATTGTACCTGTTGATGATGATAAATAAACTCTCGTCTTTTACACACGCTAGACGAAAAATTTAAACATATTTTGTTAGATCTCGCAACTCTCTACAGACAGTGTTTTCTGCTTCCAGTTTTTCTCTCCGTAATTAGTTTAATTTTTCTTTATTTTTTGTCCCAGCTTACCGATTGCAATTTTTCGGTACCGGACCAGTTTTCACAATTTTTTTTCCCAAACCACTTTTTCATAAAAATCCATTTTTCCCAAAACCTTTTATTTTTCCCAAAACCTTTTATAATAAAATTCTTTTTTCCCAACTTAAAAAATATCATCTCACAGATGACTTTCCTTTAACAAAATCTTGCATTCGGAATTATGGTTTTAGGAAAATGGGTTTTTTGGGAAAAATTGATTTTAGGAAAAAAAATTGTGAAAACTAGTACCCAATCCAATTTTTCTGAATTCGAAATATAAGGCAAATATGGTCGGCTTTTTCTCGGCGGCCTTTAATCTTTACCATTAGCAGTCAGTGGAAAATAAGCGATTCGTATATCATGAACAACTTAACCTTACCTTATTTGGCCTTAATATTGTAATGTTTGGTATTTGCGAGATCGATGGTATTAATTGCATTTAAAACTATACAGGTGAAACTATGGTGAGAATCGCATTTAAAGTCATGTCCTACATACATACGAGTATATAAATTTGGATCACGAGAGAATTCAGTCAAATGTATAATGTACGTACATATGTAGATAAGACAGCTAAATTTGTCTCTTCGGTCCCACAAGATGAAACAGGAATTGTGTGAAATCATTGAGATATAATTCAATTACACCCATTCAATACCGTCTGAACTTCGCGTTCCATTAGTCAACTAGCGAGCATCATGGATCAGCAGTGGAATTAATAGCCGTTTTCGGATAAGCGGAATTGTTAGCACAATGTGCAGCGCGAAATGTATTGACGTTTTTCCTCTTTTATACATTTTCAACTTGATTGGCAATATCTGTGGCGTGAACTATGTAGGTAAAACTCATATTGATTTAAATTGGATTTTCATACCAATTTTATGGGCTTGTTGTTAGTTGCAGCATAAACAACATATTTGTTTACGGATAATTGTCTTTGAATTTTAAATAATACAGTAAAGCTTTTTCAATTAGATTTATTTATAAAGTAAAATAGTACTCTGTCCTTTTGTATTGCATTTTTTTTCCAACCGCATAGAGGATGCCAGTAGTGGTTCAAAGACATCACATGATTTGTAGAGAAAGACATAGAAAAAGTCTTAGAAGAAATTATGTTAAATATTGTCCGAACTGAGATGAGATATTTAGCATCTTGTGAGAATTGGCCTTAGCAACCATAGTGTTTGTTAATATGGTTCTATTATATGTTATAAGGTTATGAAATACAAAACTTAAGTAATACTCCCAAATCTTTGGTTTTATCAAGGTGAATTAATGAGCTTCCATAGAGCCACGTTTACATATAATTGCCTAAAACTTAGGTCAACTTCAGGATTTTTTTAGACAATGGTTAGATTTCAGTGGCTGCCTGAGGGCACACTTAGGACATACTAGGCCCGTTGTGCTACCACACAGGGAAGTCTCCCTTTTCACCTAAGTTAAACCATTCAGTGTCCTTGACGAACCGTAAGAGGTCGTGTATGTTAAGTGTCCAAGTTCCGAGCCCTACGTATAACGAGGGCCGGACAATGACAGAGGAGGTATTCAACGGTCTCCTCCTCGTCTACATTTTGGCAGCTTTTGCAGCAATCCTAAGCCTGCCTATAAGGCATTGACCTGTGATCAAAGCCAAATTCAAAGAGTCACGCTTGAGGGCCAGCAGTCTATTAGATCTGGCCTGTTTGAGGGTTAGTCAGATTTGCCGTTTTTGCGGCACCTGTCTTCTGCGTGCCATGTGTTGTTTGCAGCCCTTACGGCTGATTCCTTGATGACCAGCTTGCGGCTTTCCAGCGGCGCGCCGTGATAGGCGATATGGTGTCAGATTCTGGGAGGGTTGTGCCGCGGTGAGCAAGCTCATCGACTTTGCAGTTCTCCTGAATCTCTGCGTGCCCCGGAATCCACATGAGTTTGTATCGTACGCAGCGCCATTCAGTGATGAACGACAGTCTTGGGCGATCCTTGAATTGGTATACACACCGGTCAGAGTTTTTATTGCTGCCTGGCTATCAGTCCGGATGGGGTGGAGGTTGCAAATTTATTGCCAAAGTGGGACTTGGGGTGATGTGGTCTATTTTTCTGGCTGTTTTGCAAGAGCAAAGTGCCGCGACGGCTTTTTGTGACCTTTTAATGAGGTTGGGCTTCCAGGAGAGTTTCCTGTCGAATACAATGCCCGGGTACTTTACCTGAACAGAAAGTTTCAAGAGTACACCGTTGAGAGTCAGTGTGTTAAAGTGTGGAATATTGTGTTTCCTGGTAAAGAGCATCATTTCTGTTTTGTTCAGATTAACGGACAGACCATAATTGATACACCAGGAAGCCATTATTTTGAGTGCTTGTTGCAACACTTCGGAGATAGTGTCCAAATATTTTCCAGTTACCGCTAGAACAACGTCGTTGGCATATGCGACGGTGAACTGCCTAGATCAATCCAACTCCTTGAGAAAACCATTTAAGACTAGGTTACACAGGAGCGGTCAAATAACGCCCCTTAGCAGGGTGCCCCTTAGAGCGTGGACGTGGGAGTTTGGTCTACAAAAATAGATAGATGTCCACTCTAATACAAAAAATTGTTCCTATGCAAACAAATCTGAGGCAGAGCTCAGTCACTTCAGCTTTCTTTATGTTTGTGTGCGTGAGATAAATTCTTAGTTAATAAAGTTGCGAGAGAAGACATTTTCTATGACTCTTTTCAATTTTCAAATTAAGCCTGCTCACTCACTATCGGCAGTCAACATTGAACTGGGAGAAGGGTGCGAGGTAACTATGCTTGTTAGGTTTGCCCGGTCATAATGAACCTTTCTTTAAAATCTCGTCCATCAACTCCATACACTCTATCTTTTACTACCACTGCCTGGAGTAGACTAGAACGCCAATGCGTTCGACAGGCTGTGACAACGTAAATATTGAATGAATTCAAGAATCCTTTCATAACCATTGATTTATTCATTTTATTGAATAAATTATATGTATAGATTCTTTTTGTCATACCTAAACGTGACCTAGGTATGAAAAGTGCAACAAACTATTTTTCTAGAAAAGGATATGAACTTGAACAACAAGAATTTTAATTTAATTATTTTCTGTTTTGTAATATAATTAAAAAATCTAAATCTTTCAAATTTGTAAAAGGATTTGGTGTAACAACAAAATGCTAGAAAATGCAAGAAGTTTCATATCATATTTTTGTCTTTCTACCAATAATATTAGTTCTAAGATGATTATTGTAAAGCTACTTTTAGTAATTTTAAATCTAATTATTATTATAATTCTTTTATTAATTTTATTTAGATGCAGGGAATCGAGAATGCATGGAAAACAATTTTCTTAACATATCTTTCTTGAGTGGTGTAAAGGAACACAACTAATAAAAGCGAACTGGCATAGAAAGGAAATATTCACGTATCTGAACATAACATAAAATCGTTGAGCAATTTAAATAATTGGATATAAAAGGTATTTGGCATTACGACACAAATATCAATATCGTCTCACGTGTCACAAGTAAATTCGATTTTCTGCCTGACGAGAATCGTTCATACAATTTCCTCACCCGATAAATGTGCTGCAAATAGGCAATTTTGCCAGAATTTATATAAATCGGCTTTTCAGTGCTATTGCATACATGGTAAGTGTTTCATTGTGATTGGGAAATATCTTTCAATTTTTGGTGAGTACTGATTTCCGGTGTTATTAATATTTGTCATTTTCAGTCCAACCTTGCTTCTGATTGATTTTGATTGAAATATTCAAATATTCAATGCTTACACCTTAGACAGGTGCAATTCATCACTTTAACTATTTGTACCATATCATATAATGCAATTATTTGCCAAAGTATTGTCGCCTTCGTTTATTAAATGTTGTCTTTTAAGGACTGTGAAAAAAATCATGTAAATCTAATCATCAAAATTATTATATTTCAGGGATCGAAAATAACCATTATTTCGTGTTTATCAAATGAAAAAAATCACAGAGAAATAGTGATTCAATCTTGTAATGAAATGGACCAATCTCATCCTGGCCAAATAAACTTTAAATTCTTGCGTAATTTGAAGTATAACTAATAAAATAATAACTACGCATCAATGGTTATTTTCGATTAATTTTTATTAATTATAGTTTTTTTTTTTTTGGTTATGAAATAAGAATTTTGACCATATTTTGTAATACTTGCCAAAAGTAAGAGTTCTTAATTAATTTTTAATTTTTGTGGTTATTGACTCTTGCACATTTTGAATCTACTTACTTTTTTGGTTGATTCACAATACTTCCATAGTTTCCGGTTATGATAATACTGTACAACATTACATGTTATGCGAAATGTGATATGACATGTGATGCGACGCTTGACATACATACTGTACAGCAGGTTCGAGAACCCCCCCATAGGAAGGAATCCTATAAATGGGTGAAAAAATAATTTTAAGACGCCTCTCATAATTCGATCGGACTCAATGTTTGAGTTCAGCGCTGAGTTGAATTAGATTTGAGTCCAATCCACTCTAAATTTTTTATTAGTTGTTTACTAACTTCTCAAAGTGTAGACTTGGCCTTTTATTTGTGTTTCTTAAAATAAAAATCAATAAATAATATTTCAATATGATATAACTGTTATACGAGGTAAATTTTTTGTTAATATAAAAATTTTTTCAGAAAAAAAAATTCAATACTTTTCTCATCCGTATGTAGCCGTAATATAAATTAAAAAAAACTCCCATGCTTGAATAACCACTCATCACCCTACGCTGCAATTAGTCACTGCATGAAAATAAAACAATTTTGCAACTTTGTTGAAGCTTGATACAAATACAAATTATGACAGCTTTGTTCACACTCAATTTATCACTTTATTTACAAATATGAGATTTTATTACTTCCTAGAGCGAGGCAAAATAATAAGAAAATAAATACAAATTTCAGTAAGCAAGTGTTTTGTCATCCTAGTAAACTTTCAATTACTTTTTTCGAGATAATGCGATCACCGCTTGTTGCATAAACTACGAATAATGAAAATCATTAACAAAGTAATTACACTTTTAGTTTTTTTAGCTTACTGTTTACTATTCGATATCCATTCTCATCTGCCTCATACTCCACTACAAGTTTCAGATCATCTTCGATTATCCAAGCGTATCTCCCCTTCACAGTATAGACTTTGACTCCATTAACGTCTTTAAGTACTCCCTTTTGTTCCTGGCTGCTGCCGTCGGTTACAAAGTATCTATGGAAAAACAAAGTTATTAAGAAAACAGAGTTTTAAACGAAATTACTTCTTACTTATACTCGTAGGTGTCATTGGTTCTGGTGTTTGTATATTCAATCAATTTTGGCTCAAAAGAAACTTCACCATCTTTGTTATCTTCTTTGATCGGAGCCGCGAAGACTGCGCTCAGAAAAATCGCAGAAATAAAGCACAGCAGCGATGGTTTCATGTCGCACCTTAAAATCGCACTAAAGTGGACCTCGCCGTTTTAGCAAAAATTGCGGAAAGTCGACTAGCGGTCTAGCCCCCGTAGAATTTGTTTTAGTACAGATATTGCCTTCAAATTTTAACGATTTATTTATTTCAGTCAGTCGTCCCAGAATTCTCGTTATTGTAGTGGAATCTTTCAAATATTTTAAGCGAAATGCTCTTTCACAATATTTAAAATATTTTTTATAGAAGTTCACTCTTTTTAGTTTATTTTTGTTGCGTCTACTATCTGCTCTATATTTGCATAGTTAGAAGGTGTTTTCTCGATTAATTAATTTTAGTTGATGAATTATTCAATATGACTTCACACTGCATA
The DNA here is from genome assembly GCA_947538895.1 of Neoitamus cyanurus. Taxonomy (NCBI): domain Eukaryota; kingdom Metazoa; phylum Arthropoda; class Insecta; order Diptera; family Asilidae; genus Neoitamus; species Neoitamus cyanurus. Next base: position 17,453,852 of record OX384544.1, read on the forward strand.
TTTTTTACATTGTCTTTTATAAATAAAATAGATTTAATCAATGGTAATCCCAAACGGTAACTATACATTTGCTAATAACATTAACTTTTCTGGGAGAGATGATTCGTTTTCGAAGGTGAAAATGAATTCTTAACAAAATTTACTCAGCAGTACCCTACTACTATTTCTCGGAAAAATAAATATTTTTTACAGGAATTCGGATGCGGATTCAACTTCAATTACCGTGACGGAGACACACATCACATGTCGTCTTTTATTTATCTTCTCGTATTTACCTGTGACTTGACTACGAGCTCGAGTGGGTGTTACTCAACTCTTTTATGTTTGCTTCAAGCATATAAATATATCCAAAAATCGCTACATCGGTTTTCCTCCAAGTTTTATACATATGTAAGCACGTGCTTTAGGAAACATGCAAAAGCATTGTAAAAATATATGATGGCATTAAAATGTTAAATATTAAAAGAACTTACTCACAGTAATGTCTCATACTTTCGGGGATCACCACTATGTATGAGAGATTATGATCATAGATTTTCGGGGATTTTTTAGTATTTCTAAAAATTGAATGTCATTTTTAGCTGGTTACGGACATTTCATAATATAACGATATGGGAAGTATGTTTAAGGTCAATGTCTTACTGGTCAGAAAAAGATTTTTAGAGAATTTTGTTATTTAAAAGTCGCGGTGTCATTTTCAGCTGGTTATGGACATTTAATAATAGCTATTCCTTGAGGCCATGTGTGAAGTATGTGTGAGTTTTACTGGGCGAAGATAGATACTCGTGGAATTTTTTGTTATATTTGCACTCATGTTGAACAAAATTTAAAAAAAATTTAAGTTAAGAAAAAAATCATTCCAGAAAAATATCATAAAAGTGTTAACACATTGATTTGCTGAAAAAAAAATAAGAATCGGTGTTCATTGCGAAACTAGAGTTCTTTTCAATAAGAAAATTGTATAGCTCGTTCGGTTTGTGCATTCAAGAATCTCATAAATTTAAATATGTATTTAGCGGATTTTAAATTGTTGTGTATTTTGTTTTTTCCTATCTTTCTTATTAATTTCATTCCACTAGTTTATTTTTAGTTATGTGCTTCATTCGATTTATAAATCTTGTGTACCTCTGAATAAAATAATCGTTATAGGCTGGCAGCCCGCGACATCAAATGTGCCGCTATCGCGGATTTAAAAGAGGTGTGTAGGAATAAACGGTTAAAGGTTAAAGGCTATAGAAACAAGGTGGAAGCGGTACGGCGGGGAAGCATTTTTGAGCACAAGCAGGGCAAAAACCGTCATAATAGAAAAAAGTAAAAGTTAGTAAGCATCTAAAAGTTAAAAGAACGGAGCCCATAATTTTACATATTTTTTTGAAAGACCTCATTCACCTCTCTACCTTCCGTACTTTTAAAGTTTTTTGCGTTTATGTAAATCATGCTATTAGTCATCGACCTTTTTCAAGATTAGAGAGAAATAATCAGAAAAAAATCAAAGACCCAAATATCATCAACAAACAAAATTGAGCGCAATCAAGAAGTGATATTGAGCGTCCATTGCACCTGAAAGGAAATGACTGCGTTGGTGGCCTTAACGGACCCTACTTCTTCGAGAACGATGAAACACGACTATTAACCGTAAATCAGAAGAGGTGAGCTAGCGATTAATAAAAATGTTTTATGGCTCTATTTTCTCTACAACAACTAACTAACATGATAAGCTTTTTCAACATGACGGCGCTACGTGCCACACAAGTGGCGAAACAATCGGTTGAGCCGAGATCGTATGATTTGATACCTATAGAATAGACTTTTTATATAAGCTCATGTCAAGTCACTTGTTCAGGGCGTAAAGAGAGGTGTTTTAAATTTTTGAAAGGAAAGTAGGTAAAAAAAAAGTCAGCATTCGTCTAAGACAACTATGGGTCAAATGATTCTAAATGGTCTATGCTAGCTGAATGTACACCTTGTATGTAAAGGACCAAATTTTTGATCTAAGTATAAGCGTGTGAAGGATACAAACTTGAATATGCATTCTAGACGAGAAACTACCCTTAACAAAAATGCAATAAGTTATATTTATGAGAATTATCAAAATACAGAAACCAAATGGCGCATACTAAGGTAAATTAATTATTTTTTATTTGTATTATGTTCGTTAAAAGCCAAAAGCGTTTAAATCACTAAAAACAGCTAGCGTTCACATCACTGTGAAATAAATATTCTTTCGTTCTTCTTGACAGTTTTAATTACAAAAAAATTGTACATAACAGGTTCCCATTAAAAAGATATACAATATATAATTGATTTGTCGTACACCGTAATTATACATAAAATCTAAGAAATCGAGTCGCTGTATCTCCTCACACTTTCAAAAAACCTTCTACCTGTGCGAATGTTTGCTCGAAACACGTACTTGAAGTTGTTTACAAAAAATAATTAAAAAGCCTTCGCGGTTGTGATTTTGTCCGCAGTATCAAATAGCTCGGCTTCTTTTTGCTATACATAACTTTTTATAATCAACTTAATTAAAACAAAAGGACCCAAAGGTTTCCTCGGTTACATTACTAGAACTTCCACTTAAACTTGCGCTCCTATAGAAACAATAAAGGTGAAATAAAAGAATAACGGTAGTAAGACATTTTCTTGATAAACGGGTACTACGCTCACCGCAAATTCAGCGGCTTTTTCTAAAACTTCGGGGTCCAATTTAGTGCTGTCTTAAGGTTCGAGATGAAACCATCTCTACTCTGCTTGTTTTGTGTGATATTTCTGGGTTTGTCTTTCTCAGCTCCAGCCAGTGAAGATAACAAAGATGAGAAAGATGATTTTCCGACAAGATTAATTGAATACACAAATACCAGAACGAATGACACCTTCGAATATAAGTAATGGCGTATTTCTGTTGAAAAATTGGCGTTTTAATCGTTTGGTTCTTATTGTTAGATATTACTTAACCGACGGCACCAGCCAAGCAGTGAAGGGTACACTAAAAGACGTTAATGGTACAAAAGTGTTCACTATAAAGGGTCAATACACGTGGGAAATCGAAGAAGATTTAAAACTCGTCGTTGAGTATGAGGCAGATGAAAATGGATATCGCATAATAAAAAGTAAGTTTACTCAATGGAATACAGCCGTTTGCTCTATTAATATTTTTGTGTAGTTTATGCGTACAGTGCTGATCGTTTCATTGATGGAAAAGCAATCGGGAGTTTGCTTGGCTGAGAGACTCAAATGGCATTAAATGTTCCACTGCCCTTTCGGTTACAACACTAACTTAAAAATTAGCCGGTTGGGGTCCGTTTTGCATGAATTTGTATTGTATGTATCGAGCTATGAAAATCCCATTAAAGTGACACATTTTGTATCATGAATGCATGAGAGTGATGATGTCAGGCACTGATATTTATTCCAATAAAATATAAATATAAATTCAAGTTGTATTCATTTATTTCACATGTTATAATATTTAACACAACCCACGCAGCAAGCTTCGCTCGACATACATATTATTACGGACAAGGTTATAGTAATATGATAAAAAGCTCTGGACAGTTAAACAGACACATATAAATTTGGTCGTTGTGATAGTTAATATAATCATTTTGCTTGAGCAGTGAGGAAGTAATATAGATTTGTATCAATGGATTTAATATTTTTATGACTTACAATCGTTCCAAAATAGAAAAGTGAAAATGCCACGCGTAAACATATAGCCCTTTCTTCCGTCCAGCATTTGCGAGGCTTCATTTAATTTCCTACAAGTGAGAGATGATTTAAGTATCACAAGATATTATCCGCACATTGCGAATTTGGAAATAAAACTATACCAGAACATGGTCATAATGTGTTTCAGAACAAAAACAATAAAATTAAAAGAGAAAAAATCAAATAGGCACAAGACCAGTTTTGAAAGTTTGTAAACAAATTAAAATTCTTTCATAGGAATTTCTAGTAGCATAGATCAAATGAAATGAAACCTAAACCAAGCTTTAAAAGAAAATTGATCAAAAAATCTTACGAGAATGGTTTGTTGGACATTTTATTCAATTTGTCAGACGTAAGCTCGATTCGGTATCGATTGTATGAAGTACTTGTTTAAGTGAAAATTAAGAAAAATTGGAGTTTTCAGAATATTTTTGCAAGGACTGTAACTACGCGTAAAACGTTATATATATATCAGGTACTGTATAATCAATTAACCGCACGCGGGAAATCTTCAGTCACTTATTATTTTATTATTTGTTATTTATTTATTCAGAACATATTAAGCCAGCCAAACATTGTGTAGTACAAAGTCTTACGGTTATCGAGTTATTTTAGAATTTTTTCCAACATTTCTCAAAGGTTAGTTTTTCATTAATTTAAAGTTTCCAGTAATAAAATTTATCTATTCTGTAAATACGTTAATAAACGTCTCAATTGAGGTAAACACTTAATAATGGCATGTTAGCGTAGTACACATTCCGGATTTCAGGGGGTTTCTCTAAATAAGGTAACCCAATATGTTCAAATACTTATGAAAACATCTCGGTACTACACCCTTTCGAATGGTACTTCACACAAAGCTGGTCAATTCTTAAAACTATTGCTATAAGATACAAAGAACAGATATCTTAGACACTTTAACAAAAAAAAGTGTCTTAACAAAAGACGCTGGCAGTGCGTACCGTTTTAATCAAGGTTTGTGTAATTCTACCGCCTTAAGTTGTGTTGAACTTCTTCATCTGAACAGCAGGAAAATACAAGAAGTTGCTATATGAAAGAAATAAAGTTGCTAAAAATAACAACCGGAGTGAGACGTACGTGGTGTGTGTCAGAAATCAGCGTTTGTTCGAGAAAGTAAATATTAACGTTATGTAAAGTTTGTTTTACTTATTGTTAATGCCCAAATTAAGATACTCTTTATCAATGTTATACTGATTGTGAGTATCCTAGTTATCAGGTTTAGTGTAGTGGTTCCATTTCCATCCAGAATCATTAGGAAAATATAGTAGCAACAACAATTTATTAATAAACAAAAAAACTTCCAGGAGACGGTGGAACCGACTCCTCAAAAGTAGATGCGCTGCATGCAGACATAGTAAATTCATCCGCGTTTGCTATTAATGATTCCATAATTGTGCCAACACGCGATATAATTACTGCACCGAAATCGCTAAAGATATATTACTAGAATGTACGCGGGCTAAGAACAAAAGTTAGGGAGTTCTCTTTAGCCGTTATTGAAAACAACTATGATGTCATCGTTTTAACTGAAACATGGCTGAATAGTATTTATTCTTCGGAACTCTTCGATGAGAATGATTATGCTGTTTACCGCAAGGATAGATCTGCTCACGCAACTGGACATGAACGTGGAGGTGGTGTGCTTATTGCTGTCAGGTTGGCTTTCTCCAGCGAGGCAGTCACTCTTAAGAATGAAAGTGGAAAAATCGAGCAATTATGTGTGAAAGTGCGTAGACTTTTCAACTCCTTAGAAACAATTGATGTATGTGTAAGTTATATTCCTCCGGGATCATCATTTGATAGCTATACGAATCATGTTAATAATGTTTGTTCGCTTATATCGGAATATGAGATTAATGAAAAAATGCTATATTTGAGAGATTTTAATCTAGGCAATATAAAGTGGTCAATAGGCACCGATGATGATTTTTTAATACCATATAATGTCTCCGCAGATTACGGACAAATTGTTATTGATTCATTAAGTAGTTCTGATTTAGTGCAAAAAAACTATGTTTATAATGTGTTTGGTAATTTGCTGGATTTAGCTTTTGTCAGTAGCAACATTATATGTAAGATTAATGGAGTAATTTCTCCTATAGTTAAGTTAGACCTTCATCACTAGGCAATTGAGATAGATATATTCTTTTACGATTACAATGCAGCTAATGATTCCCCTTTGATAGGGTACAATTTTTCAAAGGCAAACTATACTTACAGCATTATATGAATTTTTCGAAAACACAGACTGGTCATTGGTTATGCAAGGTAGCTTACATCGTTCATATTATGAATTTTTACAAGTGGTTCATCATGGCATAAATAATTTTGTACCTAAATATAAAAAGTTTTCTAACAATCACCCTAAATGGTTCAACAAAAATCTGCTAAGATTAAAGAATCTCAAGACCAAAGCTCACAAAAAATTTAAATTGACGGGTAGTTCTGAGGATTTACATAAATTTGAAAGGTTAAGAAAAGAGTACGAGTTTCTTCATCGTTTCCATTTTGGTCAATATATGTGGCGTATCGAGTCTAAGATTAAATCTAATAGCAAGGCCTTCTGGCATCATATTGATAGTAAAAAGAATTCCACTGGTTATCATAGGGTTTTTTCTTATAATAATGTTAAATCAGATGATCTTGCTTCCAGCTGCGCTTTATTTCGTGAATTTTTCGTATCAGTATACTGTGATAGTATTAATTCCTCATGGCACTGACGTTCTAAATTCTATCTTGACTACAGTTGATATTGGACACATCTCCTTCACCGTTGATGAAATTTTCTCTTGTTTAGAAAAACTGAAGGGGTCGTCACAGTGTGAAATTTTCGAAAAATCGATTTCTTTTGTTGCAATATCGGATAGTATACAATGTAATAAACATTCTCTCAAATTTTCAAATGGAAATTCAAAATAATTACGGTCGCTACAGCGTTTGTTGTAGAAAGGGAACGGAGGGAACTGATGAGAATCCCCAGCATCAGTATTGTCTTTCGGGAGAAGATTCGTGGTGCGAATGGCGCAAAGCTGAGGCCAATGGATTTCAGGAAAAATATTCTCATCTACCAGCGCTCGATGACTATGTCCAAGAGGTTTTGAAGCCAATCTACGAAGATTTGACCACCGACGATTTGTTAGAGAGATGTACGGGCGCTTCAATCTTTAAACGCGTTTTTCTCAGAATGGTGTTTTTCAAAACGGTTTCCACTCTCAAAGGAAGAGTTTTGAAGATATCTAGTTTCAATGTGGAGAGAACATTTTTAACGGCATTCTTTATGGCGCTATGGAAGCTTTTTTTTTTTTTTTTGAAATCTTCCTACTTTTTTTTACGATAAACTGTCGAAAAAAAGGGCCAAATTCGATACTTTTTGTTCAAACCGCCGCCATTTTGTCAAATTGAAAAAAAAACCTCCATAGCGCCATAGCGACTTCCCTACAGATTAATAATCTTTTTGAAATTTTTGTTTCGGGTCAAAATTGCGACCGCAATCGTGGAAACCATACAGGACCTTTTTTTTTACGTGTCATTTCAACAATTTATTGAACTATTTCACACCCAATAAATAAACATAAAAAAAATCATTTTGTATTCGTCATGAATGTATTTATTTATAAAAAAAAACCGGACCGATTAGGTTATTTCAGCATTAAAAAAAAAATCGCGAAAATCAGTGATTTTTCGGAGGGTCACACTGAGACGATCCCTTAAGTGCAATATAAAAGTTGATGAAGACAATATCTGCTCGTCTCTCCTTAAATATTGTGCATTACCACTTGCTTCACCATTAGCATTCATATTTAATCTTTCTCTGAGCTCTGGTCACGTCTTAGATGCATGGAAGGTATCATACATTACACCTATACATAAAGCAGGATCTAGGAATGAAGTTAATAACTATAGAGCTGTATCCATAATGTCAACCATTCCTAAGATTCTGGACTCACTGGTGAGCTGTAGGTTGAATTGTTTGGTCAATGACTGGATAAGCCCGCAGCAGCATGGATTTTGTTCCGGAAGGTCATGTGCCTCTAATCTTGTTACTTTCACTAGTTTCACTATGAAATCGATGGAAGATGGAGCACAGGTGGATACAATTTACACGGACATTTCCAAAGCTTTTGATAGAGTTAACATTGTCTGGCTTATTAAAAATCTTGAACGAATTGGTTTCCATTCCAACATACTAAAGTGGATCTCTTCTTTTCTCTCTGGCCGCAGACAGTTCGTTAAATTACAGAATGTTCTATCGAGCGTTATTTCAGTCAATTCTGGCGTACCTCAAGGAAGTCATTTGGGTCCTCTTCTCTTTGTCTTATTTATTAATGATGTATCGAATGTTTTCAAATCTTCTATGTATTTAATGTTTGCGGACGATTTAAAATTATTTCATAACATTAAATCTCCAAATGACTGCCTGCTACTTCATCAAGATCGCGCATTGTTTCTTGAATGGTGTAAAAATAATGCCCTTTCATTAAATATTTCTAAATGTAAAGTAATGTCTTTTTATGGAAAGGCATCTTTTATAGATTTTGACTATAAAATTGATAATGTTTCTATTATTAGAGTATCAACAATTAAGGATTTAGGAGTATTGTTTGATAGTAAGTTATCCTTCAGTCATCACAACGAGCACATAAATTCTAAAGCTTTTTGTAATGTGTGGTCTTTATTCTAGGAGTGCTTACTTAGAACTGACTACATGATTGACAATATGGTGGTAGAGTAACACTAGCTTAGAGTAGTACAGAGTATTGCCAGATACACAAGTATTAATTAGGTAATCCTATAACATCTCCCCTTTCAAGATTTCACTCAATGACAATTACAAATAGTATCTTTCTTCAAATTAGTTCTGTAAATTGACATAGTATTCTTCTTACAATTATTAAACTCAAGAGCATTTTTCTTAAAATTACTAAATTCACAAATATCTTTCGTATAATTATTAAATTCAAATAGTATCAGACAAAATATTCAAGTGGAGAAAATGTCATTTATCGTAATTTAATCTTGTCGGAGGTTTAAGTAACCTTCCAAAACGAGAAAATAAACCCTTTTCAGTATTTTCACTTTGTGGGCTTGGACTGTTGTAAAATTCTGAACCAGAAGAGGAAGTTGATGGAATGGACCTGTTGCTAACATCGGGTTGCAATAATGGAGTAGAAAACCTGTCTGTCTGTATATTTTGATCTGGTACATGTACGTCTTTTCCAGGAGAGGGTGTTTTAGGAGAGTTCATTATGTGTTGGCGATTCCGTCGAAGCAATTGATTATTATCACCTTTTATTACATAAGACCGAGGTTCTCTACATTGATTTACCACAATTCCGGGATACCATTTGGAGCCAGGAGATTTTTGATAATATACTTCATCCCCTTCCTGTAGATCTGGTAGTGGTTTTGTGTTATTGTTATAATATGTTTTCATTTTCTGTTGATTCTTCTTATGAAAATTTTTGATTTTGTTATAATCAGCTTGTGTAGGGTTTAGATACTGAAATGTAGATGGGATTTTGGTTCTTAATTTCCTACTCATGAGTAATTCAGATGGTGAATATGAACTAGCATTAGGAGTGGTACGGTATTGTAATAAAGCGACGTAAGGGTCTTTCCCTTCTTCCATGCTTTTGCGCAACAAATTTTTTATTGTTTGGACAGATCTTTCTGCTAGACCGTTTGATCTGGGTAGGTATGGACTTGATGTACAATGTTCAATATCCCAGTCAGTACAAAAAAGTTTGAACTCTTCTGAGATGAATGATGGTCCGTTGTCGCTTATTAAAACTTTCGGTATGCCGTGACGAGCGAATATAGACTTTAAGTGAGTTATAAGCTTTTTGCTTGAATAGCCGCGATCCAATAGCGCTATTTCTATATACTTGGAAAAGTAGTCAACAACAAGAAGATATACTTTGCTACTAAACTCAAATAAATCAACTCCAATTTTGAACCAAGGTAAATTTACAATTTCATGTGGGAGCATTGGCTCTTTGGCATTAGAAGGTCGATGACGTATGCATATGTCGCAATTATTGACCATATCTTTTATTTCTTGATTAATATTTGGCCAATAGACTGATGATTTGGCTAGACGTATGCATCGTTCAGAGCCCATGTGCCCTTCATGAAGTAGACTTAATATTTTTGACCTTAGGCTTTTAGGTATAACTATACGGTCGGACATGAAAACTATATCATTGACAAGATGTATGTCATTTCTTACTTTAAAATATGGCATAGCTAATGGATTAATTGATTTTTTGTTTTCAGGCCATCCATTTTTATAGTAGCCAGCAACACTTTGTAACACAGAGTCTTTTAAAGTTTCTTTTTGAATTTCCTTAATTTTCTCATCAGTTATGGCCAAATCTAGCATAAGAAGGTTACATTGTAACTGTATATCCTTATCAAAAGTGGTTAATGTTTCGGTTGGGATAGGAGCTCTAGACAATGCATCTGGGACGATCATTTCTTTTCCGGGTTTGTAAATAATTTTTATATCATAAGCTTGCAACCGTAGCATGAATCGCTGGAGACGTGCAGGAACTGTATGTAGAGGTTTATCAAAAATGGGTATTAGAGGCTTATGATCACTTTCTACTAGAATAGTTTTCCCATAAATGTATTGGTGAAACTTTGTACACCCAAATAAAATAGCAAACAGTTCCTTTTCTATTTGTGCATAATTTTGTTGACTAGGAGTTAAAGTCGCAGAAGCATATGCAATAGGATTATTATCATGATAAATGACTGCTCCAACAGCGAATTTAGATGCATCAACTGATAACTTAATTTGTTTATTAGTGTCATAGTATGTAAGAATTGGTGCATTTGAAATAAGAGTTTTTAATTTAATGAATTCTTGTTCATGTTTGTCGGTCCAATGTCACTCAATATCTTTCTTTAATAGTTGACGTAACTCATAATTTTCGTTTGACAATCCTTTTATAAAGGATCCTAGGTAATTAACCATACCTAAGAAACGTTGTAAATCGGCGACATTTACAGGACGGGGCAAAGCGCAAATAGCTTCGATTTTTGACGGATCAGGGCGGACACCGGATGCATTAAAAATATGACCCATGAATTTGATTTCATTCAGACAAAATTGGGATTTCTTTTCATTGAATTTAAGACCTATTTCTTTTGCTTTTTTGAGAACTGTCTCTAGACTTTTAAGATGTTCCTCTTTTGTAGAAGAATATATCAAAAAATCGTCGATGTAAATAATTACGTTGGGAATATCTGAAAAATGTTTTACTATTTCAGCATGAAATGTTTCTGGAGCTGCATTGATTCCAAATGGAAGACGCATAAAATAATACCTCCCGAAGGGAGTGTTAAATGTGCAGAGTCTAGAAGACTCTTTATCTAGGGGTAGCATCCAAAATCCCGAATTAGCATCCAGGGCCGTAAAATATCTAGCTCCTGATAATTTTGATTTTATATCGTCCATATTAGGAAAAGGAAAGTGTGGACGTAGAATAACCTTATTTAGATTACGGGGGTCAAGGCATATACGTAATTGACCGTTAGGCTTTCTAACAAGGACAATAGAACTTACCCATAAGGTAGGTTCTTCGACGCGTTTAATTACTTCCAGGTTTTCCATTCGATCAAGTTCCGCTTTTAGTTCATCTCTTAATGCAAATGGGACTTTTCTTGGCGGCTCGACTATGGGCTGTACATTATTTTGTACGATCAAATGACATTCGTTCTTCAGACATCCTAGACCTTGAAAAACTTCCTTATAGTTATCTAAAAAATTAGGAATATTTACATTGTTTTCAATCTTATTACATATTAAGTTATTTGCAAACGCATTATTATCTTTTTCTTCAATTACTTGTAGGACCTTCAATGTTTCTAGACCTAATAAGGTTTTGCACGACATGTGTAAGACGTGAAATTTAATGTTATAATTTCTATTTCGGTGCTGACAACTAAGGTTAACGTAACCTAAAGATGGTACAATTTCACCTGTGAAGGTGCAAATTTTTATTCCGGACTTTTTGATTAAATTTTCTCTTAAACCTAGCGAATTAAACTGAGATACCGACATAAGATTAACCTGAGCTCCTGTATCGACCTGACAAGTGACGAATTTGTTGTTTATGATGACCTTGATGTACCAATCTTGATGTATGTTGTGGTTCTGACTCATGATTCCTACAAAAACTGGCGATGACTGAATGTTCCTGTCTGATTCCTCAACAATGTTGCTAACCAAAGCCTTATTTGGACTCGAGTTCTTCTTAAAGCACATTTTTGCGTAGTGATTGCGTCCGTTACATTTGTTGCAAGTCACATTTGTTGCTGGACACTTATTCCTATGCAATTGACCACACCGATTGCACACACCATTACGCTTGGGTGAAGCACTGTTATTATATGGCTGACGACTTTGTCTGTTGGACTGATTCACATGTGGAGACGGACTTTTGTGGTTATGTGTACTCTTGAATTTGTTGATATACTGGAATTATATCTTGACTACAGTTGATATTGGACACATCTCCTTCACCGTTGATGAAATTTTCTCTTGTTTAGAAAAACTGAAGGGGTCGTCACAGTGTGAAATTTTCGAAAAATCGATTTCTTTTGTTGCAATATCGGATAGTATACAATGTAATAAACATTCTCTCAAATTTTCAAATGGAAATTCAAAATAATTACGGTCGCTACAGCGTTTGTTGTAGAAAGGGAACGGAGGGAACTGATGAGAATCCCCAGCATCAGTATTGTCTTTCGGGAGAAGATTCGTGGTGCGAATGGCGCAAAGCTGAGGCCAATGGATTTCAGGAAAAATATTCTCATCTACCAGCGCTCGATGACTATGTCCAAGAGGTTTTGAAGCCAATCTACGAAGATTTGACCACCGACGATTTGTTAGAGAGATGTACGGGCGCTTCAATCTTTAAACGCGTTTTTCTCAGAATGGTGTTTTTCAAAACGGTTTCCACTCTCAAAGGAAGAGTTTTGAAGATATCTAGTTCCAATGTGGAGAGAACATTTTTAACGGCATTCTTTATGGCGCTATGGAAGCTTTTTTTTTTTTTTTGAAATCTTCCTACTTTTTTTTACGATAAACTGTCGAAAAAAAGGGCCAAATTCGATACTTTTTGTTCAAACCGCCGCCATTTTGTCAAATTGAAAAAAAAACCTCCATAGCGCCATAGCGACTTCCCTACAGATTAATAATCTTTTTGAAATTTTTGTTTCGGGTCAAAATTGCGACCGCAATCGTGGAAACCATACAGGACCTTTTTTTTTACGTGTCATTTCAACAATTTATTGAACTATTTCACACCCAATAAATAAACATAAAAAAAATCATTTTGTATTCGTCATGAATGTATTTATTTATAAAAAAAAACCGGACCGATTAGGTTATTTCAGCATTAAAAAAAAAATCGCGAAAATCAGTGATTTTTCGGAGGGTCACACTGAGACGATCCCTTAAGTGCAATATAAAAGTTGATGAAGACAATATCTGCTCGTCTCTCCTTAAATATTGTGCATTACCACTTGCTTCACCATTAGCATTCATATTTAATCTTTCTCTGAGCTCTGGTCACGTCTTAGATGCATGGAAGGTATCATACATTACACCTATACATAAAGCAGGATCTAGGAATGAAGTTAATAACTATAGAGCTGTATCCATAATGTCAACCATTCCTAAGATTCTGGACTCACTGGTGAGCTGTAGGTTGAATTGTTTGGTCAATGACTGGATAAGCCCGCAGCAGCATGGATTTTGTTCCGGAAGGTCATGTGCCTCTAATCTTGTTACTTTCACTAGTTTCACTATGAAATCGATGGAAGATGGAGCACAGGTGGATACAATTTACACGGACATTTCCAAAGCTTTTGATAGAGTTAACATTGTCTGGCTTATTAAAAATCTTGAACGAATTGGTTTCCATTCCAACATACTAAAGTGGATCTCTTCTTTTCTCTCTGGCCGCAGACAGTTCGTTAAATTACAGAATGTTCTATCGAGCGTTATTTCAGTCAATTCTGGCGTACCTCAAGGAAGTCATTTGGGTCCTCTTCTCTTTGTCTTATTTATTAATGATGTATCGAATGTTTTCAAATCTTCTATGTATTTAATGTTTGCGGACGATTTAAAATTATTTCATAACATTAAATCTCCAAATGACTGCCTGCTACTTCATCAAGATCGCGCATTGTTTCTTGAATGGTGTAAAAATAATGCCCTTTCATTAAATATTTCTAAATGTAAAGTAATGTCTTTTTATGGAAAGGCATCTTTTATAGATTTTGACTATAAAATTGATAATGTTTCTATTATTAGAGTATCAACAATTAAGGATTTAGGAGTATTGTTTGATAGTAAGTTATCCTTCAGTCATCACAACGAGCACATAAATTCTAAAGCTTTTTGTAATGTGTGGTCTTTATTCTAGGAGTGCTTACTTAGAACTGACTACATGATTGACAATATGGTGGTAGAGTAACACTAGCTTAGAGTAGTACAGAGTATTGCCAGATACACAAGTATTAATTAGGTAATCCTATAACATCTCCCCTTTCAAGATTTCACTCAATGACAATTACAAATAGTATCTTTCTTCAAATTAGTTCTGTAAATTGACATAGTATTCTTCTTACAATTATTAAACTCAAGAGCATTTTTCTTAAAATTACTAAATTCACAAATATCTTTCGTATAATTATTAAATTCAAATAGTATCAGACAAAATATTCAAGTGGAGAAAATGTCATTTATCGTAATTTAATCTTGTCGGAGGTTTAAGTAACCTTCCAAAACGAGAAAATAAACCCTTTTCAGTATTTTCACTTTGTGGGCTTGGACTGTTGTAAAATTCTGAACCAGAAGAGGAAGTTGATGGAATGGACCTGTTGCTAACATCGGGTTGCAATAATGGAGTAGAAAACCTGTCTGTCTGTATATTTTGATCTGGTACATGTACGTCTTTTCCAGGAGAGGGTGTTTTAGGAGAGTTCATTATGTGTTGGCGATTCCGTCGAAGCAATTGATTATTATCACCTTTTATTACATAAGACCGAGGTTCTCTACATTGATTTACCACAATTCCGGGATACCATTTGGAGCCAGGAGATTTTTGATAATATACTTCATCCCCTTCCTGTAGATCTGGTAGTGGTTTTGTGTTATTGTTATAATATGTTTTCATTTTCTGTTGATTCTTCTTATGAAAATTTTTGATTTTGTTATAATCAGCTTGTGTAGGGTTTAGATACTGAAATGTAGATGGGATTTTGGTTCTTAATTTCCTACTCATGAGTAATTCAGATGGTGAATATGAACTAGCATTAGGAGTGGTACGGTATTGTAATAAAGCGACGTAAGGGTCTTTCCCTTCTTCCATGCTTTTGCGCAACAAATTTTTTATTGTTTGGACAGATCTTTCTGCTAGACCGTTTGATCTGGGTAGGTATGGACTTGATGTACAATGTTCAATATCCCAGTCAGTACAAAAAAGTTTGAACTCTTCTGAGATGAATGATGGTCCGTTGTCGCTTATTAAAACTTTCGGTATGCCGTGACGAGCGACTATAGACTTTAAGTGAGTTATAAGCATTTTGCTTGAATAGCCGCGATCCAATAGCGCTATTTCTATATACTTGGAAAAGTAGTCAACAACAAGAAGATATACTTTGCTACTAAACTCAAATAAATCAACTCCAATTTTGAACCAAGGTAAATTTACAATTTCATGTGGGAGCATTGGCTCTTTGGCATTAGAAGGTCGATGACGTATGCATATGTCGCAATTATTGACCATATCTTTTATTTCTTGATTAATATTTGGCCAATAGACTGATGATTTGGCTAGACGTATGCATCGTTCAGAGCCCATGTGCCCTTCATGAAGTAGACTTAATATTTTTGACCTTAGGCTTTTAGGTATAACTATACGGTCGGACATGAAAACTATATCATTGACAAGATGTATGTCATTTCTTACTTTAAAATATGGCATAGCTAATGGATTAATTGATTTTTTGTTTTCAGGCCATCCATTTTTATAGTAGCCAGCAACACTTTGTAACACAGAGTCTTTTAAAGTTTCTTTTTGAATTTCCTTAATTTTCTCATCAGTTATGGCCAAATCTAGCATAAGAAGGTTACATTGTAACTGTATATCCTTATCAAAAGTGGTTAATGTTTCGGTTGGGATAGGAGCTCTAGACAATGCATCTGGGACGATCATTTCTTTTCCGGGTTTGTAAATAATTTTTATATCATAAGCTTGCAACCGTAGCATGAATCGCTGGAGACGTGCAGGAACTGTATGTAGAGGTTTATCAAAAATGGGTATTAGAGGCTTATGATCACTTTCTACTAGAATAGTTTTCCCATAAATGTATTGGTGAAACTTTGTACACCCAAATAAAATAGCAAACAGTTCCTTTTCTATTTGTGCATAATTTTGTTGACTAGGAGTTAAAGTCGCAGAAGCATATGCAATAGGATTATTATCATGATAAATGACTGCTCCAACAGCGAATTTAGATGCATCAACTGATAACTTAATTTGTTTATTAGTGTCATAGTATGTAAGAATTGGTGCATTTGAAATAAGAGTTTTTAATTTAATGAATTCTTGTTCATGTTTGTCGGTCCAATGTCACTCAATATCTTTCTTTAATAGTTGACGTAACTCATAATTTTCGTTTGACAATCCTTTTATAAAGGATCCTAGGTAATTAACCATACCTAAGAAACGTTGTAAATCGGCGACATTTACAGGACGGGGCAAAGCGCAAATAGCTTCGATTTTTGACGGATCAGGGCGGACACCGGATGCATTAAAAATATGACCCATGAATTTGATTTCATTCAGACAAAATTGGGATTTCTTTTCATTGAATTTAAGACCTATTTCTTTTGCTTTTTTGAGAACTGTCTCTAGACTTTTAAGATGTTCCTCTTTTGTAGAAGAATATATCAAAAAATCGTCGATGTAAATAATTACGTTGGGAATATCTGAAAAATGTTTTACTATTTCAGCATGAAATGTTTCTGGAGCTGCATTGATTCCAAATGGAAGACGCATAAAACAATACCTCCCGAAGGGAGTGTTAAATGTGCAGAGTCTAGAAGACTCTTTATCTAGGGGTAGCATCCAAAATCCCGAATTAGCATCCAGGGCCGTAAAATATCTAGCTCCTGATAATTTTGATTTTATATCGTCCATATTAGGAAAAGGAAAGTGTGGACGTAGAATAACCTTATTTAGATTACGGGGGTCAAGGCATATACGTAATTGACCGTTAGGCTTTCTAACAAGGACAATAGAACTTACCCATAAGGTAGGTTCTTCGACGCGTTTAATTACTTCCAGGTTTTCCATTCGATCAAGTTCCGCTTTTAGTTCATCTCTTAATGCAAATGGGACTTTTCTTGGCGGCTCGACTATGGGCTGTACATTATTTTGTACGATCAAATGACATTCGTTCTTCAGACATCCTAGACCTTGAAAAACTTCCTTATAGTTATCTAAAAAATTAGGAATATTTACATTGTTTTCAATCTTATTACATATTAAGTTATTTGCAAACGCATTATTATCTTTTTCTTCAATTACTTGTAGGACCTTCAATGTTTCTAGACCTAATAAGGTTTTGCACGACATGTGTAAGACGTGAAATTTAATGTTATAATTTCTATTTCGGTGCTGACAACTAAGGTTAACGTAACCTAAAGATGGTACAATTTCACCTGTGAAGGTGCAAATTTTTATTCCGGACTTTTTGATTAAATTTTCTCTTAAACCTAGCGAATTAAACTGAGATACCGACATAAGATTAACCTGAGCTCCTGTATCGACCTGACAAGTGACGAATTTGTTGTTTATGATGACCTTGATGTATGTTGTGGTTCTGACTCATGATTCCTACAAAAACTGGCGATGACTGAATGTTCCTGTCTGATTCCTCAACAATGTTGCTAACCAAAGCCTTATTTTGACTCGAGTTCTTCTTACAGCACATTTTTGCGTAGTGATTGCGACCGTTACATTTGTTGCAAGTCACATTTGTTGCTGGACACTTATTCCTATGCAATTGACCACACCGATTGCACACACCATTACGCTTGGGTGAAGCACTGTTATTATATGGCTGACGACTTTGTCTGTTGGACTGATTCACATGTGGAGACGGACTTTTGTGGTTATGTGTACTCTTGAATTTGTTGGAATACTGGCTATAGCCATGTGCCGTTTTAACGGCACCGACGAAATTTTTAGGTTCATTCGCGCCATCCCGGAACTCTTTGGAATGTTCTTTGTTAGCTTCGAGTACTTTAGCCATGCTTAAAATGGTATCTAATTTCTTATCACCTTCACTGAGTAGTTTTTCCCGTATAAAATTGAACTTGCCGCTTAAACCACAAATAAACAGGTCTCTCACTAAGTCATCTTTAAGTCCACCAAAGTCACAATGTTTGCTTAGATTCTTTAGTGAAGTCACAAATTCATCTATTGTCTCCGCTTCTTGTTGGCGCCTTGTGAAGAAATTATATCGCTCCATTATTATATTAACTTTTGGGACGAAATATTCCTCGAATTTTTTCACTAATTCCTGATGTGTAGCGGTTCCTTCATCGACTTCAAATGAATCGAAGATCTCGAAACAATCCGGGCCCATGTGGTGCAGCAAGAGTGAATTTTTCCTAGTATCGGTTGCGTTTTGTAGGTCCCCGGCAGTCAGAAAAATTGTAAACTGCTTATACCATGACTTCCAAGCAGCGGCGAGATTTGGAGACTTTAAATTAAATTTCTTGAGGTTACCACTGTCCGCGCCATACTGGTAATTGTTAATGACACTTATAGGAATTTTATTCTCTGGCGTCGGCGGCGACGATGGTGAAGCCATCCTAATATATTATTATAAGCTTTGACTTTATTATATATGATCCGACTTCTGACACCATGTAATGTGTGGTCTTTATTCTAGGAGTGCTTACTTAGAACTGACTACATGATTGACAATATGGTGGTAGAGTAACACTAGCTTAGAGTAGTACAGAGTATTGCCAGATACACAAGTATTAATTAGGTAATCCTATAACACTTTTATATCTATAGGCTTTATAAAGCGGTATACAAAGGACTTTAAAGAGCAATCAACCCTAGTCACATTATATTGTACAATGGTCAGATCTATTTTAGAATATTCGTTTGTTGTGTGGTGTCCTGTGTACAAAATATACGTTGACCACATTGAGAAAGTACAAAAGTCATTCACGAGATTTGTTCTGGCCAGAAATTCATATTGGCACGAAAATATGCCAACGTACAAAGTTCGCTGTGCATTATTAGGTTTATCTACGCTTGATTTTAGAAGATAGGGAGGATGTGCTATTTTTATAAGAGACATTTTATGTTATAAAGTGAAGTCTTCAGAACTACTATCTTCAATTTACATTTATGTACCAGAAAGAGTTATGAGGCCTCGACCACTACTTAAGTTGCCGTCACACCGAACTAACCATGGTTATCACGAGCCAGTCACGAACTGCATTATTAAATTTAATAAGTTTTCTTCTTTTGTTGATATAGCTATGCCTCGGGAAATTTTTAGAAACGCAATATATGAAAAGCAATATTTATTCTGGAAATAATTAATTACGAATTAATATAATTTCTTATTTTTCTAGTCTGTAAGAATGTAATATCTGTAGAACTTGTATATAATAAATAAATAAATAAATAAGTAATTTAATAATTTTTTAGTTATAAGCTAATTAAGTAGCAATGCAAAATACATCCCAGTGAGGGGTATGTGTACGCACGTCCCAATTTAAGTGTACGAATTGTGAACGGCCCACGCGCAATGTCATACCACCAGTGACTAGGACTTGCAGTGTAGGAGCAGGCTCGCTGATGATCTCCTTACGCAGATAAGGAAGAACACCGAAGCCGATATGGCCGTCATCAGCGAACAACACCGAAATAGGGAGGAACCGGGCCCATGGCTCCAACTGGTGCTTCGGTTGGATCAAAAGCGACAGGGTCACCTATTTACATGAGGTTCTACCTTACCCCAAATGAGAGCATAGTGCTTTTCCAGGAGAAGCTATTATAGATGAGCTAGAGAACTTCATCTGAGAACAGGAGGCCGCATCTATTGTTGGAGTTCAACGCGACAACAATTGAATGGGGTATGCCAAGCACGGACTCCGTAGGACCGCAGCAGACGACTATTGTGGCCCCTTGGCTGCGCACGTTTTGGCGAAACAATGTTTGAAATTCATACGTAACAATATGCGTGCGCCGCTATGGGCTGGTAGCTTGAAAGTAAACACAAAAACATTTAATTTGACTAAGGAAAAAGTTTAATAATTCTCGGAATTATTCTTAAAGGTTAAATTTACAATTTTTTAATTTTTTCGATTATTATTATAATTAAATTGTCATTATAGTTTACACTTGCGCTTTGTTTTTTTATTAAGTGTATAATTTTATCTAACAGGTAAACTAACCTAGTAGGCCTAATCCCCGTTTTTATAAAGAATTCTATTCCCTTGTAGCATTATTTACAACTTTCTACTTGTAAATAGGGAAGCAAAATTACAGAGGCAATAAAGCAGTTGATGATAATGAGGGTACAATATTAGCTTTTGTATTTGGTAGTCTGCTGACAAAATTGTAAATTTAATGAAGTCACAGCGGTTATTCGTCCGAATGAAGATATTCATTAAGTTGTTATTCCACCCCTTTTGTTAATGAAATCCCAGTGAAATTCTAATTAAAATGTACGACAAAAAAATCAATAACTGATTCGAAAGTACCTCGGAAAAGTTTCGAGGTAGGCCACCCAAGGTTTTAATTATTATCCGGTCGCAGTATCCAACCAGAAAAGAGTCCCAAGTTACAAGTTGAATTCTCCGCCTTTGTGGAGTTAATTAAAACTTGGATGAGATCTTTAGGAGAGTATTGTGCGAATATTTCCTTCGAAATTGGTAATCTATTAGTGATTTGAATATGTTCACCACCCTATGATATATAGCTCATGGCTTTGATTTTAGTTAAATGTGCAGCTGTTTTGAATAGAGGCAATTATAACTAGGCATATTCCAATTTTCTCAAAAAATATACTCGTAGTGCAATGTTTTGGTTTTCAGATTCGTAATCCATAGAGAAAGCACTATCGGTGTCACCTTTTCGTATTTCAAGGAGAAAATCCTTGCCGACGAGTGTTTCGAGTTCTGCACGACTCTGTACAATCTATTCAGAGAATGTCAAATTTTTTGCTTGAGGCATTACCTATGGTGTGTTGTTAGTAGAAAAGAAAGGGGTTGTTCAAAGTTTAAGAACAAATTTATTCTACTGAATATTTCAGAAAATACAAATATGCAATAAGTGTTATTGCCTTGGGGGATACCACGCAACAATCTAATGTACTCCCTATAAATTGAAAAGTTTCACGTTCCGCAAAATTCCCTCCAAGTTTCTTATAAAGTTCAATTCTTTTCACCTTATTTTAGCTCCGCAAAATCGTTTTCCCCCATACATAACGGAAACAAGTCAAGTCCAAAGAAATTGCCATATAACTTGCTTGAAGAGCATAAAGCCAGTGAGTTTGGGTTTTCTTTATTTATTCGAAGTATAAACAACTGATTGCTTGCTTGTACAATAAATATTGAAATTGAACTTTATTTGTCATTCGAAATAACATTTATGACGCGTCTGAAAATGGGCGGTTTTAAAATTTTTTCTTCTTATTTGCTAAAAATAAATTTATTATGGGATAACAGTCCAATTTTGAAAATTCAAGATTATGGATCCAATATGGCATGCTACAAATAATAAGTTTTAGTAGGTCAGTGGGCCAAATAGTCTAAACGGTCATTTAGGGCGTTAGAAGCAATGGGATTTATGGTATGTAAGTGGCAAAAAATGACTCTCGAGAAAATAATGTTTAAAGTTTATTTACATATTGCATGCTACTTCTAATGTATAGTTGAAGTTTTAGGCGTGATATGTCAGCACATGGACATTAGTAGACTCTATTCGTTGCGAGCAACCCGTCCATATATCTAGCTCATTTTTGTCCACTTTGTCACTTTTGCTTCTGACTCCTTCAAATAACACATGAATAATATTTAAAATTTAATGCGTTTTACATGCAGTTGTAGAGTCGATAATGAAAATATTTTAAATTATGCATTTCAACTACAAATCTATATATATAAAAATGAATCCCTATTTCCCTTGGTCACGACATCACGCGTGAACGGCTGGACTGATTTCGCTAATTCTTTTTTTGTTGTGTTTGTTATATTGTATTAAGAATATTGCGCGGAAAATTAGATCTTCAAAGAATTCGTCCTCCGTGGGATCCATCCCTACGTCGTCGTCTTCGCATTGCTAAAGTATCAAGTTCCCAAATCCAACAGTTTCTGTGTGTCGTAGGTTAATCGGCAAGGTTATTCATCTATATATATAATACATATAAAAATGAATTGCTGTGCGTTAGTCTCGCTAAAACTCAAAACCGGCTTGATCGATTTCGATATTTTTTTTTATTTTGTTCGCTATTATGCAGGGGAGGTTTAAAAAAAGAAAATTCGGGAAACCCCAAAGGAACAGCCGGAAAATCGAAAAAATCGAAATTTCCGTTTTGTATAGGAAGCGAATTTTCCAACTTCAAGGAATCTTTATGAAAAAGGCAATTGGAGGTTTTTGGGGTCGCAGATCTCAAGCTTGCATTCAAACTTTTGGAATTCAAGATGTCGGATCTAATATGGCGACCGAAAAAGTAAATCTTCGAGGGATTTCACTGAAAATCTGAACTTTTGTTTTTGGTTTGGGTTTTTGGGGTCACTGATTTTGAATCTGGAAAATTTTGGAAATCAAGATGCTGGATCAATATGGCGACCGAAAAGTTAATCTTCAAGGGATTCCCTGAAAATTCGAGCTTGGGGATTTTCGGGATCACTGATTTCGAATCCGTTATTCAAATTTCCAAATATGAGACCACCCCCCACCCCGCTGGGAGATATAGGAGAGGGGGTGTAATAAGGAGGTGGTGTAGAATGAGGAAAACTAAATTTAATAATACTTTACAATTTACAGTTTAAAAAGTATTAGGAATAGGTGAAAGTGATGTATGGGGTGTATTGTGTACGAATTTATGGTTGATTTAATGAGACCACTCCAACCCCGCTGGGTCACATAGGAGAGGCAGTTGTGCAGTAGGGAGGCGTTGTAAAATTAAGGAATACAAATTTAATAGTATCCCGGGAAACGCCGGGTCCGGGCAAGCTAGTTAAATTATAAAAATAGTTTATTATTATCTACATAGCTGCATTATACATTAATGAAGGGGTATAATCTTTACATTTAAATGTTTATAATACAGCCAATTGTTGCGAATTGTTGCATGGTACTTAGCCATAATTTTAAAAGAAAGTTCATTCTATTAAAATATGCACACAAAAAATAATAATAATTACTAATAAAAACCATTAAATCTCTTAACACGATGCGACATTTTTAATATTTTCTGTGAAGTTTGGATTACGATCGCTGCGTGGTTTTGAACGACTACCGATAAACGACTCAAAGCTACCTCCAGTGTATCTGTAAACAAATTTTGCTTTTCTTGAAATTTATATCTTATTATAAACCAATTTTTTTTTTAATTGTTAAGAGCTAATATATACCTACAAAAAAAATTTTAAACGAGGTTTTTCTTTACTATCTTACGATATGGTATCATAAAATTTTTAGGAGATGTTGAAAGTTGGCGCGATAGTGTTAGGGATTATTGGGCTTTCCAAACCCACAAGCGTCCGGTTTATTGAGATCATGCTGCACTTTCAAATCAAACCACTTGTGCTTATATTCGTTTCCAAGTTTTCGAAGGAAATGAACTTATAATTTATTATGGTCTTGATTTTTGATCATATTTTCTACAAAATAATGTTACAACCAGCCTGAACGAAAAAAAGTGATCGTTATCTTATTTCTTAATTATTCGGATGTATTTCGAAAAAACTCTATTTTTGTCCAGTAAGTCAATAACCTCAAACATGCTTTCCATGTCGTCAAGGAATATGTAGCTATAATTAACTAACTAAAAATGACACCACTTTCAATTTTTAGAAATAATAAAAAATCTCCCGGAAATCTCTCTCTCATGGGGATCCCCAAGAAAACATGAGACATTACTGTGAGTAATGTCATTGAATATTTCAAATTCATATTTTAAATATCACAGTATGTTTGCATACTTCCTAAAAACGAGATATTCACATGAACATAACTTAGTAGAAGCTTTTTCGGCAGGTGTACCGATTTATGGGTTTTTGATTGACGTAAAACGTGCAAAAGACACCCACTCATAACATAGCACATATAGTCAAATCACAGGTAAATTCGAGAAGTCAAACAGAAGACTAGGTGTCTCCGTCAAGGTAACTGAAGTTGAAACCACATCCGATCGGCAGTCAAAATTAAGTCTTTTTACTTTCGAGAAATGTTAACAGTGTACGGCTTATCTTCAACAAATGTATAATTACCGTTTATGCGATTACCATTGATTTAATCTATTTTATTTATAAAAGAGAATGTGAAAAACATGCAGTGTGAAGTGATATTGAATAATTCATCAACTAAAATCAATTAATTGAGAAAACACCTTCTAACTATGCAAATATAGAGCAGATAGTAGACGCAACAAAAATCAACTAAAAAGAGTGAACTTCTATAAAAAATATTTTAAATATTGTGAAAGAGCATTTCGTTTAAAATATTTGAAAGATTCCACTACAATAGCGAGCATTCTGGGACGACTGACTGAAATAAATAAATCGTTAATATTTGAAGGCAATATCTGTACTAAAATAAATTCTACGGGGGCTAGACCGCTAGTCGACTTTCCGCAATTTTTGCTAAAACGGCGAGGTCCACTTTAGTGCGATTTTAAGGTGCGACATGAAACCATCGCTGCTGTGCTTCATTTCTGCGATTTTTCTGAGCTCGGTCTTCGCGGCTCCGCTCAAAGAAGATAACAAAGATGGTGAAGTTCCTTTTGAGCCAAAATTGATTGAATATACAAACACCAGAACCAATGACACCTACGAGTATAAGTAAGAAGTAATTTCGTTTAAAACTCTGTTTTCTTAATAACTTTGTTTTTCCATAGATACTTTGTAACCGACGGCAGCAGTCAGGAACAAAAGGGAGTACTTAAAGACGTTAATGGAGTCAAAGTCTATACTGTGAAGGGGAGATACGCTTGGATAATCGAAGATGATCTAAAAATTGTAGTTGAGTATGAGGCAGATGAGAATGGATATCGAATAATTGATAGTAAGTTGAAAAAATCAAAAGGGTGATTATTTTATTATTGTATTTTTCATTAATCGTAGTTTATGCAACAAGCGGTGATCGCATTATCTCGAAAAAAGCTATTGAAAGTTTACTAGGATGACAAATCACATCACTTATTAGTTTGTCTCGCTCTAGGAAGTAACATAATTTTATATTTATAAACAAATTCATAATTTGGACAAATTTGTATTATTATCAAAAATAAATAAATAATATTATTAATAATGAGAAAAAAGAAACCATTAATAAATTTTTCGGGATATCTGCCAAGTTTAACTAAATTCCTTGTCTAATATCTTATAAAATGGAATCAGACGTGTGTCTAACTTCTCTACACGAAAAAATTCCTTTTCTAGCTTTTATCATGCATGTATGTAGTTATGCAGTCTGTTTTCTATATTATTCGATGTATTCCGACTATCATATAAAACACAATCTATATTTTAAACAAAAAAAACCCCCAACTACTCAGAAACGATTCTATTTTCTGAACAATACTCTACTAGGCATCTAATCAAACGGTTGCTCCGATAAACATAATTCTTTCACACAACATAACTTACAGGCTATTTGTTGCCTTGCCTAAAGTGGAAGGTTTTAAGATGGCGGTTCCAAAATAGCTACCAAAAAAGTTAAACCTCAAGGGAATTCCATGGCAATCAATAGGGGGTTTTCCGGGTTGCTGATTTGAAATCAGTCATCGAAATTTCCACATTCAAAATCACGGATCAAATATGGCGACCGAAAATTCTCAATTTTAAGCAATTGTAATGAAATTTAATGTGAAGACGTCATTGGAGTTATAAAAGTTATATCTATAAAAATATAAGATGACGGACCACAAATGGCTTCCAAAAAGTTAAACTTTAAGGGATTTCCATGAAAATCAACATTAGGGCAATCCCTAAAACGATGCTGATTTCGAATAAAACAATATTTTAGTAAGTAACACACACAGATCACAAAACTTCTGTACAAATAATCGATTGCAATTAAATTAAATGCCTAAATAGGATTATTAAAGTAAAGTGAAACTCAGTACAGTCACGCGTCTCCTTGCGAATCCGAGTAACTCAGCTAATCATATACTTACATATAATTTTTGAATTTTCTCAAGTTGCATACTCTACAGTCTACACGATGGACTTCGAAGATTATAATTTTTTAAAGGTAAATCCTATATATTTAATTTTGCCTAATGTTACGTGGCAGCAAGGGTGAATGTAACGACACATTCTTTATCATAATCCATTGTCACTTCATAGAGTGCGACAAACCAAAAGTTATGTGTGTATAATTTGGACGGAAACAATAGTCACCGCAGTCGGATAAAAATAAAAAGTAATAAAATGTTATTCTCTTTCCGGTCATGAAAATTACTTCAGTAGGTATTGTGTGTCATATTCCGAGACATTTTAATTGAATTTTACCACAATACTCGTTTCGTCCCACTAATAAACCTTGGACCATTAAACACGATTTCAATTTTAACAAATATGTTACGTAGGCATGTACATGTTCAAATTGTCGGTCATTTTGTAGTTGCGAAGCACGCTAGAATTTCTTCGAATTATTTTAAAATTTTCAATGCTCCACAGTGATTTATCAGAAAGTTAAAGAACTAATTTTTGATACGGCCGTGGCTTCACTATTTGATAGTCTGAATCTAATTAAAACTTTAGATTAAGACTGGAAAGATTCCAGGGGCCCCTTAGTAGGTAAGCAATTAAGGATAAAATTCTTTCAAAAACTATTTTAAGATATGTTAAGCTCAATTCTGGTTTTTATGTGTTTATGGTGCATAAAACCATAAAGCTTTTACCAGTGTCTTGCAGTCCATATAATAGACCAAAAAAAACTGCTTACCTTGGCCTTGCGCCTCGCGACTACCATGTATGGACCCTATATAGGTACTAATAAATTCCTTCAGTATGGACATAATCATAAATCAGTTGTTTGTTCCAATGTTACACATCCTGCATTCTTGACAATTTCAAATGACTCAAATTTATTGTGCAGGGCGATAGAGTTTGTCCACTTTTATATATCTGTTACATTTGCAAAACAAATTCTCAGCTTTCGGTAAACTTAACGCATGCTAAAATTATAGGAGTGATAGATCTCACCTAGTCGAACAAAAAATCGTGTTCCCGGGGAGGAATCTCAACGATTTTCGAGTTACAGGGTAATCCATAAATTTTAGGATCCATATTATTATTTTATTTTTATCTTTTGATCTAATTAACGAAGCGACATCATCATCACGCCAAGCAACTAAAGTCTTCATATGCTCTCCCAAAATGCCCCCAATTTTGACCTAACTCGACCGATGCAGGTACAGTCAGTTGCGAAATTTAAACAATGCTCTAAAATATCCTAAAATTCAATTTGCTCCCAATTTTTGTGGTGAATTTATGTGACTAAGATATTCTTTTTTTATTTTTATGGAATTGCCCACATTGTTGCTGTCCCATATTTCCATAGAAGCACAACACTTCCAAGTAGAGAAAGAACAAACAAATTTATACGTAGAAAAGCTTTGCGGAATTTTCTCTTATTTAAAACTTATTATAGTAAATGGTATTACGATCGTTTAATTTGAAAGAAAAAACATTAAAAGTTCCGATTTTTTATATTCCGCAAACTGTTTTCTACGTGCCAATTTGTATAATATTTCCCTATCTAGAAGTATTGTATTGTGCTTCATTAGAAAGGCAAAAAGATGGGCAGTTTAATAAAAAATAAAATTTTTTGGAGAAACGTGAATTTTAGAAAATTTTGGCGAAATTTTCATTTTCTTAAGTGACTGTACCTGAACTGGTAAAGGTAGATCAACATTGGTTGGATTTGTGGAAAGAATATTAAGATAGTAGTAGATTGGCGTAAGTTCGATGTCGCTGCGTTGATTAGATCAAAAGATTAAAATAATATAATAATGTGCATCCCAATTGTAGCTCGAAGACATTAATCTCAGCGTCTTTCGATGGGTTAGAATTGAAAAAAATAAAACCTGATCTACTTGTGTCAACTATACTATTAGTCGAATTATCCAGAGACCACATTTGGCTTATGCTGCTTTACAGCCAACATGCGAATTAAGCTCACATCCAAAAATAGTGCCTGCATATTCAAAAATCTCATTTCTCCTAACGTAGCATTTACATTCCACCTTCACAATATTTGTAATTTGTCATTTAATAATACAAATGTGTTCCTCAATGAAATTAACACCTGAATTTAAAAAAATTTGTAGGCTTTCACATAAATAATTTGTAAAGAGTTATACCGTGGGACGTGGGACCACCCACATCAAATTAATTGAATCAATCAGTTGGAAATAAATTACAACGTTATCGTCGGACTGGACTACAAAAGATAAATATCAAGACCTCGGAAGAAATATAATCTGTTACATACTAGAATTGCCATTACGGATATTTCAATCAATCAAAGCCATATTGAATTGTTTATGTGATCGCAGTCAACGTAAATCTTGCGGTTTATGTTTGTTTGGTGTCCAAATTGATTCTGTGTTAAAATTTTTACTGCTCTACACACTGTAGGAGAGCTTCCGCAGTGCGTCTGTGGGTATACAGATCTGACCGCTATTACGTTAACATGAAGAAATCTCTATACGACTGATCGCCGAAGTTGTTAAGTTGTTTACAAAAAGAAGTCTTTATTGGCATCTGACATGCTGCTGTTTAAAACCTGACCACTCCCAAGGTTAACTTGTGTTTCCATCGTGAAGGTAGGTCTAAAAGTATCACAAGTAGAACCTCTTTTCTCTTTAAAAAAACAATATGTGAAAGCCCTTTAAAACACACTCTTGGCTCTGAACTGAGAGCATAAATAATAATTGCGCGGTTTCGCAAAATAAGATAAGCAGAAACGAAACTTATTAATAGTTTTCTCTCGGACTAATAAGGAAATTGGTAATTGTTCTTGTTTTCATATTAGTTTTTTGCGCTCGTTTGGTGCGGGCACAGTATAATTTAAAGGTTCACGATCCATCACGATTCCGTCTTTGGTGATGTTGCTGGGTGTAGTCGTTCATAACATAACAAGAGACCGGTAAGCAGCAGATCGTAGATGAAAAACCAGATAACGTTTTCTTCGTTATTCTTCAACTGTTAAGGTAATAACATATATATAGTATGTAGTGTTTCAGAACTTTTTACACAAAAGTTTGCCTATCGACACTGAATATAAGTTGCGTTTATACGTCTGCGTCTGTCTAAATGTTCATTGCTTTATAATTCGAGAAGGGCTTGACATATTCATTAAATTTTTGAACGTATGTGTGTGTTAAGGCCACGGGTTGATGACACATGCTAATTCACCATTTTTATGTAGGTACGAAAAAACAATCCAGCTACTTCGCACCTTTGGGGAGCTCAGTCCGATAAGTGTTAGCGGAAAATATTTAAAGCGGTGGACTGAACATACTAAATTCTATTGATTCATTAAAATTCGGCACACGATTATTTCTGAGGTCGATGACTTCAAATATATTATAGCAAAATTGGATCCCAACATTTGTCGAACAAAAACTGGCAAATTTGACGGACTCAGTATACTAGCTTTATTATCACTCTTTTAATGTATAATAAAAAACATGTGCATTATTATTTATTCGAATGATAAGGAACAAACAAGATTACAATCTTTATACAACTGCACATAATATACATCTAAAATTTAGGCAATAAAAGAGCGAAATTCTGGGACTGAAGATAACTGATATTTTTGAATTTTTGAACTAAGCACAACCAGTGAAAATGTAGTCGGAAAATTGAAGGAAGTAGGTACACCTGGACGATTCTCATGAAGCTGTCTACAATTTCCGACAAACTTTTTCAAATTGCAACTGTTTGCATTTTTACCGCACCAAAATTATTATATCTAGACACTTCCGTGTTAGAAAATTACAGTTTTTAAGGACGCTTTATTTTTATCATTTATTTTTCTGGCCCAAATTAAAGGTAGTATTTTAGAACTTTTATATTTTCAATGAGATGAAAAGTTGCAAAAAGACCTTTTATTTTTGCCTGATAACTCTGTGAGGCTATTATCGCATTCTTCCCTGTCATGGACTGTAGTGTTACGTATAGCAATCATTAATCAAGTGGTACCTAATCTGTATTTGAAAGTGGTCGTTGTGCATTATCGCATCCGGAAATAACCTGTACTTAACCGGTATAATACTGCCCGGAATCAACCATCAAAAATACCAGCGAATGGCACAGTGTGAATTCTGTTCTCATTACCCAGTGGGAATTAGAAGCGCTCAAACATGGCTGCTGCAGCGCTTCCGTGTCCTATGGGCCTGTCCACAGAAGCACAGACAAATAACTGTGACAGAAGGAAGCGCTCTTAAGTTGGTGACACAACCAAATTTTGAACGCGTCGCGAGCGATGCGTGCGATGACAGGCTTTAAAGCGCTTATGCAGTCCTGTACTTCGCGTTACAACGTATTCGTATCCGACGCGCCGCTATGCGACGCGTCGTATCCTTTGCGCAAATTTCTAAATTTTAACGCGGCGCATTCAACTTAACCTTACTTTTAAGTGTTAAGTGGAGCCGACGGTTTTAACGATTTTATGTATATATCATGAAGAAAACATTGTAATCAAAGAAAAGGAATGCCAAAACGGAGGAAAAAAGCTTCTCAAGACGTAGTCGAGGAGCGTTTTTCCTCATTTTTAACAACTATCGAGAAAATAACAGAGAAAAGATTCTATCAAACACTCTTTCAAAAAACCTTTCGGTTTTACGGTGAATATTGAGTTCCCTATCCCACATCCTCCTGTGTGAAACCTGGAGACTTGCATATTTGTATGCTTGATATGCACACATAAGGATCGACAAGAAATCAAACATTTCATCTATTTTCGCTAAAACTGAAATTGCCTGTATCACTTGCTTGTCAGTTGCCGCGTTCAATATTCTGTTGTGACTTACCTAGCGTCGTATGCGTCGCTTCATAAATGTCAACGCACGCAATGCCGCGACGCACGCGTTGGTTGTGTCACTACATTTAGCCTGCACCTAGGGCAGCGCTCTAGGAGCGCATAAAGAGATTTGACATGGCAGCGCTAAAACGAAAAGCTTTAAAAGCTTCATTGACTCAAAATTTGTCCAACGATGCTTCTTTTTCATACAACAAAAACATACGTCTTGAGGCATGCTTTTGTCAAATGATAAAAAGCACCATCTTTAAAAACAATCTTTAGGAGCACTCGTACAGCACAATTAGCAATTAATTTAATTTCCCTATCGACGAGCGTCGCGCCCGCACAGAAACTCACACTCTCACATCAACTGCCGCTTCCAGAATTAAACCTATCTGTCCTGGCAATAGAAAAAAGTGAATTCCGTAAATTCTGTGTGAAACGAACTCGCTGCTCTTGGGAAGCGATTGACATTTTTCCCGTTGGGTAAATATTCTAGTTTATATAAATAAAATCAAAGAAGGGGACACGATAAGTTCCGAAAGCTCTGTTGTGGTTTTGACAAGTGATTGAAGGGGTTCTTGGTGCGCTGATTTCATTTATAAATTCAATTTTTATCTACCATGGAAGATTAACTCCGGAGAAAAGTCGGACAAGCCCCTTAAGAAATAGAAAATCACAGCAGAAAATGCTATTTTTGCAAAAACTGCACGTGATGGAATTATTTTTTAAACCATTTTCGTAATCAGTGCCCAAAAAAATAACCTCGTTGATACTGAAACAGGTAATTTTCACTTGAATTTGAAACAGGTCTGTCTGTCGAATCAATTAAGGTATTTAACTCCTACACTCTTAGAAACACCCCTGACTTTGATGAAATTTTTTATTTAAATATTTATTTTAAAAACAGAAACATTCAAGCTGTCGCACAGTGGGGCAGAATCCCAAAAAGCTGGCCAAAAATCAAATTTTTGAGTTGTGTATATTCGTCTATATACCATCAGATCTTGTTTAGGGATAGTCCTAGAACATAATTCCGGACCGGGCAGGTAAATACCTGCTCTAGGGTCGCCTCGACATCAGTCGACATTCAGCCTCCGTTGAGTACGCAAGAAACAAGTGTACGCGTGGAAAAATTCTTACCTGTTTGAAGTGCTGCGAAACTGAGGAAACTAGTTCACGAGTTCGCGAGGTTCGTTATAGTTTCGACAAGGAACTGATAGCGTACAGTGTTAAATATAACATGTTAAAAACTGGCTGCTTTCGAGTGCCCGTTGAGTAGTGAGACTAATTTTTATGGAAAAACGCGTGGCGCGACATTAAGGGGGTATTCTCATGTGAACGCATAAATTTTAGCTCATTTTAGGGAATCGAAAAAACATCGAATGGAATATTGTTCAGTAGATCTGTCGCTATCGTCCCTACCAAAATTAATCAATTTCATTGGAAAAAAAAAATGGCGGACTGTAGAAAAAAAAGTTACGAAAATCTTGTTGTTTGGTACAAATCGTTTAAAAAAAATAAGAAAATATTTTCGAAAGTAAGCAATTTTGGTACGGACGATAACTATTAATAAGTAGAAGAACATATACAAATTTCAAAGCAATCTGTTGAATAGTTTTTTGTTTAGGCCCATGAGAGTTTTAGAAAATGATGTTTCGAGAAAAATGCGTTTAAAGTTTCAAGAGCAGAATTTTCGTGGAAAGTTTATATTTGACTAATGAATTTATCATATCAATTTTACATTACTTTTACGATGTTTTTGCTCTAATTTAACTCCTGAATCGTAAGCAATAACCTCGAAAACCAAATTACATGAGATTTCACTTCATATTTTCAACGTATAAAACACAGTCCGCCATATTGGATCCGCCATTTTGAATTTTGAAAACCTGACTTCAGATTCGTAATCAGCGATCCCAAAAACCCCCCGTGCAACCAGTTTCAGTCAAATTAATAGAAATTCGAATTTTTTGTCCGCCATATTGGAGCCGCCATTTTGAATTTTGAAAATCTGAATTCAGATTCGTAATCAGCGACCTTGAAAACCCCCATATAGGTAATTTGGGATTTTTGGCCACAAAATCGGGATTCTTCCCCATTGTGTGTCGGTCGAAAATGTGTAGGTATAAAATGTAAACAATAAACGCAAAATGTTGAATTTGTTTTGCGATGATGTGAATTTAATTATTATATTTTCAGGATACGCTAAAAGGACATTCAACATCAGTTTGGTCGGACTTTTTCGTAATTTTGACCTTTTTGGCATCTAATTTTACTTGACTAATAACCTTAATCTTGCATATGTACATATTTATTGTATAATTTCAATTATACACATTTTCAATAATGTGGACTGATATTCCTGTCAATTTCTTCGATTAATGCAAAAAACATGAAATTCGTGTATCTATAAAAATAAAACAGACAAATTTAATACATTATGGAACTCATTCAATTCAAAAATAATTCAGCAAATCACCTCAAAGAAAAGTCGAGCCATCAAATATACAAAATAGAAAAATTTGTCATGATAAATCAATTAATTATTTATCACAGTAAACGTTTAGGCAGTTAATTGACGAAAATGGGAATTATGAAATATTAGCGTGAGCGTAACGAGCGCGAAATATTTTGATTTTTTTATGCAAATGTGGCCTGTTTGTTGTTGTTTTATGTGTTTTGTCTCTTTATATAATCGGCATTAAAACAGCCTTTTGGGGGGCTTCAGGAAATGTGTCTGCCACTGGTTCTGCTGTTCATTGCTGATTGCTTTACGTAGACTGCTATTGTGGAGTGTTGCTGTGCGGCGGACGCTACGCTTCGTTGCTATGAATGCGTTGTCGGGCCGCTACGCTTCGTACCTGAAAGCTCCGGCCACTACAGCGAATTTCAAGCAGTGCCACATTGGACATCTGGGTTATTTGTCTGTGGTACTAAATATTATACAACTCAGTAATTACACTAGAAATTACGAAATCCTTAGAAAACTCAAACTAGCGGCTAGCGCAGGCGTGTCCCTGGCTACGGCTCTGCTCGGAAGATTAGAATCTACTAAATAAATCCAAAATAATGCTAATAATGCATATAATACATCTTCCATATCGCTTTAATAAAATATTAATATAATTAAATATTTATAAAATGAGAGGATCCCTTGGTCCTTCATTTAAAAAAACAGCTCAGTCAGTTGGACCGAAAGCCAGATAATTAATAGTAGCTCTGGAACTTCAAGTGAAATATATTTTCAAAATGTGTCTTCCAGTACATTTTTTCACATAATGACCAAATGTGAATATTTTCTTTCCTTATTTATTTATTTATTTGTGCCCACAAATTTCCTGATAAATTTTGGAACTAAATAGACAAGATGTAGAACCAGATTTCATTTACAGCTACTAAAAGCTTTCAACCACTATCGGAAAGTAAGACCTTTCGTTCCATCATAAGATTGAAGAATTTGTATATTGTAACACCTGGTCTTTATAAGACTCGGGGCTCGAATATGCTTTTAGTGTAGCTGAAGAGTTCAAGATGAAACTATCGTTGTTGTGTTTTCTGTTAGTACTGTGCGCAATTTCCAATTGCAATGCGAGGAAGGAAAATTCTGACGATTACTATGTAGATGATGCTGATACAACTAAACTAAAGGACGAAGAACATTCTGCCGATTTGGCTGTAGATGATGCTGATACAACTAAACTAAAGGACGAAGAACATTCCGACGATTACTATGTAGATGCTGATGTTAGTGACAATGTTCCTGATACTGTTACGTTGAAAGCGTATAAAAACAAGCGGATCGGCGATAACTTCGACTACAAGTATTAGGATAAACTTGTACTAAGGTGTAACAAATTTTTGAATCTTTGTACCTTTATAGATATGCAATTAGTGATGGTACTGTTCACCGTGCAAAAGGAACCATTAAAAATATCAACGGTACAAGGTTAATAAGTGTAAAGGGACATTACAAATGGGCGATTGGAAATGGATTATTGCTCTCCATTAAATATGAAGCTGACGAGAATGGACTTCGTGTAACAAAAAGTAAATTATCATAAGCTCATTTAACGCAATAACTGAAACTAACTACTTATTTCATTTTAATCTGTTTTCAACTAGTTGACACATATGACGGAGATCGCAACATTACCACAAAATCTATTGCGAATTTATTGGGATGAAAATATGGCAAAAACTTGATAAACTGGATAAATATATGAAAATATTTGCATACGAGTTAAAGATGCTGATAATTTGATATCTATGTAAAACCATGAATATATCTTTACAAATTGTGTATTTAAAATTAGTAATAAAATTCAGATCACAATAAATATTAATTTATTCTAACTCGTGCACGATAGCAGCTTGTGAGTTACCAGCATAATAATCTGTATAATGTCAATTGTCGTCGTTTGATGAAAAGACACCGCACATACCTAATGTAACATATGCACCAGAGGGTACAGTGAATTATTCTCATAATTTGGCAAAATATAGTTCAATCCATGCTGATGAAAAATCCTCATGGGCCCAAGGTCGAAAAATGGACTAAAATCGACAATTTATATAACTTTTTTTCTAACCTTTTAAAACATGCAAATAACACAATAAATTGCTTGAAGTTGGAATATTGGCATATCCGCCATCATGAATTCCAGGAAAAATTTTTTGTCCGAAAATTTCGCCGGCGAGCGCACATCTAAGTTTCATCGCAATCAGATGAATGATTAAGGAGCGCATAGAAGACGAACAAGCATACAGACATTCATTTTTATATACATATAAGAAAGCGTGTGTTGCTTTTTCGTCCAACCAACCGATGGCGCTGTTTTCCAAAAAAAAAAAATAAATAGGCCTACAAAACAATGTGTGTATTCGAATGCAACGTTATGTCAACATTTCAAAGCAATCGGTAAAGAACTTTCGGAGATTTAAGAACATTAAAAAAACGCGGCTATAGACAGACAGTTTAATATGTCTTATGAACAACACTATCTGAAAGGTTTTATGAAAATTTATTCAAAGTGATTGGGCTCCGAGATTTTTATATTTCTAGTACAGTCAATCTGTCGAATTCTTTTTAAAAATCAACCCTGTAAATGAAACTTGGTGAGTCGTTAGAGAATGATGAAAATAAGCTTCCCTAGCAATGGCCACGTGATACCTCTGTGCGTTTTTGAAAAAACTCAAAAATATTTTGAAAAAACTCAAAAATATTTTGAAATGCATTTTTCTCGAAAACTATGCATTTTACAGAAAAATTTATTGAACAAAAAATGTAGAGGGCATCGCTATCTACAATTAATGCCATTGGTGCTATGTTGTACAACAAAAAATGTGCGTAGTAGGTGGCGCTAAAGTGCCAAAAAATTTTTTTACAAAATTGCTCTTTATTATAATTAATTGAAGATAAGCTCTATCGTTTAGTATCTAAGCTATTGTTATATATATATAAAAAATGAATGAAGCGTGGAAGAGGCAGGAGTTAGATGACACTACAGAAGAAGATATAAAAAACACTCGCAAAACAGCGCGTCGCATCAGAGAACAAATTCGATCCAGGGAATATAAAATGGACAAGTATCCACGGACTGCTACGTTCATTGAGGATGCTGAAAAAGATGTCCCTGATTTACTTTCGGTTTTCCTAGAAGAAATCATACTTGCAGGTAAAAGACCAAGTTCTCACTCATTTTCAAATAGCAAAGTTTTGCTGTCTCTACTCTCCGAAACTCATATAGCAACTGAAAAACTATGCCAACTACATTACACCACAACTTTGAAACGGTAAGTTGTATAAAAAAAATGTTAAAATAAAAGTTGTTTATAAAATTAAAAGGAACTATTTGGAATTATAAAACCACAAAAAAAAAAATTGAAATTTTTCTAAGAAGAAGTGTTGATAGGAAAAAACGACTCTGGCAAACATTTCTTGTACAAAAGACCTTAAATATAATATGAAGACCTTATAAATAATAAAAATCCAGCAACAAAAAGAACTGATATGTGCGAATATTACAAGAATATAAGATTTTCGCTGATAAGTGGGTTGGAGGAGGAGGATGCATTACACGTCAACACGAGAGAGACAGCAAAAGAAACCAACGATTCTCTTCAAGACTATCAACAGCCCGCTTTTGCGTACAGATACATACTTGTTACAAAATAAATTCTGAAATTTAAAGTGTTTAATTTGATTACTTTTGTCACATCCCTTAAAACTAACACTTTGAACTCTGACATCATATAAGCCCTGCCTACTTACCTACAGGCGGGCGGTAGGTACTGGCAGACCTGCGGAGTTATATGTTTTTTTATCTAATTTTCCTTTTTCATTGCTATTATTTTATCAATTATTCTTTCTTTCATTTTATCGCGTCAAAATATAAAGTCTACGACAAATAAAATGTTGTTCTCTTATTTTCAACTTTTATTGTTATTGTTATTTAATCAATTAATTTAATAATTTTTTTATTGTGTCAATTGAAAGTTTTTTGGAAGTACTGTCAGTGCTGTTGCAGTTTATCTGTTAAATGGTCACGCTTGAAATACTTTAAAATATATGCTTGCCTCTCTCGGTATCATTTTATACCTTTGTGGGCTCCTTCCTGAGCGTACTTATTCTACGTACGATCTAAATTTTTAGGTTTCGCTAAAAGCGGGCTGTTGATAGTCTTGAAGAGAATCGTTGGTTTCTTTTGCTGTCTCTCTCGTGTTGACGTGTAATGCATCCTCCTCCTCCAACCCACTTATCAGCGAAAATCTTATATTCTTGTAATATTCGCACATATCAGTTCTTTTTGTTGCTGGATTTTTATTATTTATAAGGTCTTCATATTATATTTAAGGTCTTTTGTACAAGAAATGTTTGCCAGAGTCGTTTTTTCCTATCAACACTTCTTCTTAGAAAAATTTCAATTTTTTTTTTTGTGGGATATCATTTTTTTTTGTTGTCGATTTATAGAGTATATTAATTAATTAATAATTAATTAGTGACGTTTTTAGCAGGAGTCACTTTTTTCTTATTAACGTATATGGCGGGCGCGTACACAGGAGCGGTTTTGAGGTTTGAACTTCCACCTACCCCCTTCCTTCCCAAATGTCAGCAAAGTTGTTGTGCGCCAATTTGCGGCGATTTAAATGGCGACTATAACATATAAAGAAACAAAACTTAAAATTGTCTTAAAATTGCCTTTAATTAAGGTCATGTCTTTTGAAAAAACCCAAAAAAATCGCGCTCGCTACGCTCGCCTTTGCATCATATAATACTG
This sequence comes from Neoitamus cyanurus, assembly GCA_947538895.1. Classification (NCBI taxonomy): domain Eukaryota; kingdom Metazoa; phylum Arthropoda; class Insecta; order Diptera; family Asilidae; genus Neoitamus; species Neoitamus cyanurus. Next base: position 17,492,184 of record OX384544.1, read on the forward strand.
CAATGTCTATAATCAAGCCGGCTCTGATAAGGTCAGCTTAAGGATATGAATATTCGTCTGTTGTTATGTAAATAGCCCCCGAACATTTTTTTCCACTAATTTTTTTATTGAGTGACTCACTGTTGCTGAAGAAGCAGAATATAAACCCCTTTAGCTTTGTAAGGCCAGAATTTTCTCGTAACGTGTAAGTCGTCAATTTCGACCCAGTTATTTTTATCTCGCAGCATACTTGTATAGTGGCCACTCTCAAGAAGTCATTTGATACCCATATCATGGGGGTGCATTTCAAATAGCCTGTCCGCCATCTTGGATGTCCGCCATGTTGGATTTAAGTTACGTGACTATTTTTTTCGTATTCCTGACAGCAAACCCTTTCATTTGATACCCATATCATGGGGGTGCATTTCAAATAGCCTGTCCGCCATCTTGGACGTCCGCCATATTGGATTTGAGTCACGTGACTATTTTTTCGTATTCCTGACAGCAAACCCTTTCATTTGATACCCATATCATGGGGGTGCATTTCAAATAGCCTGTCCGCCATGTTGGATTTAAGTCACGTGACTATTTTTTTCGTATTCCTGACAGCAAACCCTTTCATTTGATACCCATATCATGGGGATGCATTTCAAATAGCCTGTCCGCCATCTTGGACGGCCGCCATATTGGATTTAAGTCACGTGACTATTTTTTTCGCATTCCTGACAGCAAACCCTTTCATTTGATACCTATATCATGGGGGTGCATTTTAAATAGCCTGTCCGCCATCTTGGATGTCCGCCATATTGGATTTAAGTCACGTGACTATTTTTTTCGTATTCCTGACAGCAAACCCTTTCATTTGATACCCATATCATAGAGGTGCATTTCAAATAGCCTGTCCGCCATCTTGGATGTCCGCCATGTTGGATTTAAGTCACGTGACTATTTTTTTCGTATTCCTGACAGCAAACCCTTTCATTTGGTACCCATATCATGTGGGTGCATTTCAAATAGCCTGTCCGCCATCTTGGATGTTCGCCATGTTGGATTTAAGTCACGTGACTATTTTTTTCGTATTCCTGACAGCAAGCCCTTTCATTTGATACCCATATCATGGGGATGCATTTCAAATAGCCTGTCCGCCATCTTGGACGTCCGCCATATTGGATTTAAGTCACGTGACTATTTTTTTCGCATTCCTGACAGCAAACCCTTTCATTTGATACCCATATCATGGGGGTTCATTTTAAATAGCCTGTCCGCCATCTTGGATGTCCGCCATGTTGGATTTAAGTCACGTGACTATTTTTTTTGTATTCCTGACAGCAAACCCTTTCATTTAGTACCCATATCATGGAGGTGCATTTCAAATAGCCTGTCCGCCATCTTGGATGTCCGCCATGTTGGATTTAAGTCACGTGACTATTTTTCTCGCATTCCTGACAGCAAACCCTTTCATTTGATACCCATATCATGGGGGTTCATTTTAAATAGCCTGTCCGCCATCTTGGATGTCCGCCATGTTGGATTTAAGTCACGTGACTATTTTTTTTTGTATTCCTGACAGCAAACCCTTTCATTTAGTACCCATATCATGGAGGTGCATTTCAAATAGCCTGTCCGCCATCTTGGATGTCCGCCATGTTGGATTTAAGTCACGTGACTACTTTTCTCGTATTCCTGACAGCAAGCCCTTTCATTTGATACCCATATCATAGGGGTGCATTTCAAATAGCCTGTCCGCCATCTTGGATGTCCGCCATGTTGGATTTAAGTCACGTGACTACTTTTCGCGTATTCCTGACACCAAACCCTTTCATTTGATACCCATATCATGGGGATGCATTTCAAATAGCCTGTCCGCCATCTTGGATGTCCGCCATATTGGATTTAAGTCACGTGACAATTTTTTTCGTATTCCTGACAGCAAGCCCTTTCATTTGATACCCATATCATAGGGGTGCATTTCAAATAGCCTGTCCGCCATCTTGGATGTCCGCCATGTTGGATTTAAGTCACGTGACTATTTTTTTCGTATTCCTGACAGCAAACCTTTTCATTTGATACCCATATCATGTGGGTGCATTTCAAATAGCCTGTCCGCCATCTTGGATGTCCGCCATGTTGGATTTAAGTCACGTGACTATTTTTTTCGTATTCCTGACAGCAAGCCCTTTCATTTGATACCCATATCATAGGGGTGCATTTCAAATAGCCTGTCCGCCATCTTGGATGTCCGCCATGTTGGATTTAAGTCACGTGACTATTTTTTTCGTATTCCTGACAGCAAACCCTTTCATTTGATACCCATATCATGGGGGTGCATTTCAAATAGCCTGTCCGCCATCTTGGATGTCCGCCATGTTGGATTTAAGTCACGTGACTATTTTTTTCGTATTCCTGACAGCAAACCCTTTCATTTGATATCCATATCATGGGGGTGGATTTCAAACAGCCAGTCCGCCATCTTGGGGAGGCCGCCATATTGGATTTGTAATGACGTTTCTTATCTAGTCATGATTGTCATCAGAACTCAGAGCGTGTGCAAAATTTCATCCTAATCGAAGACCGGGAAGTGGGTCAAGTGAAGCTGATAAAAGCGTATTAAAAATCATCTACGAGCAACGGTTTCCGAGATATTAGCATTTTTGTTTTTAACGGTTCCTGAATAATTAAAGTTAGTAATATTACATTTTGTGAAATGCCAATGGGTTCTATATGCTTTTTCCGGTTAAGGTGATGGTACCGGTGGGGGATAAAATTTTCATTAAAAATCGTCTACGAGCAACGGTTTCCGAGATATTAGCATTTTTGTTTTTAACGGTTCCTGAATAATTAAAGTTAGTAATATTACATTTTTTGAAATGCCAATGGGTTCTATATGCTTTTTCCGGTTAAGGTGATGATACCGGTGGGGGATAAAATTTTCATTAAAAATCGTCTACGAGCAACGGTTTCCGAGATATTAGCATTTTTGTTTTTAACGGTTCCTGAATAATTAAAGTTAGTAATATTACATTTTTTGAAATGCCAATGGGTTCTATATGCTTTTTCCGGTTAAGGTGATGGTACCGGTGGGGGATAAAATTTTCATTAAAAATCGTCTACGAGCAACGGTTTCCGAGATATTAGTATTTTTGTTTTTAACGGTTCCTGAATAATTAAAGTTAGTAATATTACATTTTTTGAAATGCCAATGGGTTCTATATGCTTCCTCCGGTTAAGGTGATGGTCCCGGTGGGGGATAAAATTTTCATTAAAAATCGTCTACGAGCAACGGTTTCCAAGATATTAGCATTTTTGTTTTTAACGGTTGTTTATGATGAATATTCAAAAGTTCGGTGTGATGACTTCGCCTATTATATGCGATAGAGTAAAGGCGTGCAGCATCGCAACTGGAAGCAGCGGATGGCTGAAAAATATATCGCACACTGAATTCGATAGAGTAAATTCGTGCAGACATCGCAATACATCGCAACCGGAAGTAGCGGATGTCTGAAGAATCGTCGCACACTGAATAATTATTTAAAGTTTTTAAATTAAAGAAACACGAATAACTTCTGAACCCCGCGACGTAATTGATTGAAATTTTTTCTGCTAAGATAACTTTTGGATTTCTGTCGAATACGTTATCGACATTTTCCAAAATGTCTTGGATATCATCAATGAGAACTAAAACACCGAAAATAACGACATTTTCTCTCACATTCGCGTAATAAGTCTTTGTTCGGGCGCACGAAAACAATTTTTTTTTTTTTTTTTTTCTATCAACACGGCGCCCGACCGGGCGCCTTGATGTCTAAATCCTAAAATAAATGTTTGACTCTAAAATTTTGGAGTGAGCTACATATGTTATTTACTACCAGGAAGGAAAAAACAGAACAGTTAGCTGATACTTTTGATGAAAACCATAGCATTACCAAAAACAGTTTAAGTGATAAGGGGCCATTCATTAATTACGTAAGGACAATTTTGGTGACTTTTGACCCCCCCTACCCCAATGTAAGGATACATAAGAATTCTCGAACTCCCCCTCCCCTTTCTTACGTAAGATTCTATATCGTTCTTCTAAATAATAAAATGTTAGAAAAAGATCAATTGCACTAAAACCTATAGTTTAACGTGAATCAAAGATTTTTATTTTTTAACAATAATAACTCAAATTATACTATTCTATTGCTATAAGGTTTAGATTAAAACTATATTATTATTAGACAAGCATTTGGTATTAGAATTAAAAGTGATTTTCCAAATAATTAAAATACGATTAATACGCGGGAAAATGTACTATGATTTTTTCTATAATATCAAAAATGGATTAAAATAAAAACATTTCAAATTTTAATAAGTAATTTTTTCAATAGCAATAAAAAATTTTCAAGTAGGATTTAAATTACATTGTACACTATAAAATGAAGAAGACCATTAGATTCCTAATATTGAATATCAATTTACAAAATATGTATTACGTAAGAATGAGTTTTTCCCCCCTACCCCCAAAATAAGGACATGTAGATATTTTCTTAACCCCCCCTCCCCCTCGGTACCCTTACGTAATTAATGAATGGTCCCTAATGCCACTGAAAATGTAGTATCTGAAGCAATATCTCATATCTCACAGTTCTTCTCGATTGAACATTTTAACAAAACCGATGAACATCGCCAAAGAAATCAAACACTTGAAAACCAATAAACCGCCAGGTAATGATGCAATTCCAAATATTGTACTTAAAACGCTTTCGCGGAAAAGTGTAGTTCTCTTGACATTCATAATAAGTTCATGTTTAAAACTGCACGTCGTTTTCTCCGTCTGGAAAACTGCGAAAGTTATTACTATACTTAAATATGGGAAACCATCTGATTCCCCTACAAGTTAAAGGCCTATAAGTCTATTAAATTCAATTAGCAAAATTTATGGAAAACTTTTAAAACATAGGCTTTGAAGCATGTAGATGAAAACAAAATATTTTCAAATAGTTCGGTTCCGGCCAGGCCATTCCGTTCATCAGGCGTACAGAATCAAGAAGTACGTCAGGGGAAATCTATAAATAAATTATTCTACTGGTTTCTTCACTCTACACATTGAAAAAGCATTTGACTCTGTATGGCATAATGGTCTACTGTATAAGTTTCATAAATTCAATTTTCTAACTTATCTCACTAAATTGTCAAGAGCTTTTAAAGTGAGAGACCTTTTCTGGTATGCGTCGGAGCTGAAAAGTATTCCTTGCGTTATATTTCGTCTGGAGTTCCACAGGGCTGCGTTCTTGGTCCAATGCTGCACAATATTTACACATCTGTTTTCACAGTATTCTAAATTGCCACTTTTCTATATATGCCGATTACACAGTGGTTTTTCTTCTGACCGGGACACACCATATATCATAGCTAATCTACAAAATGCTTCGAATATAGTTTTAAATTACTTCAGCAAGTAGAATATTAAAATAAATTCCAGCAAAACACAAGCAATTTTCGTTACCCGCAGAAAGATAGAGATTTGTCTACCTCAACAGCAATTGAAAATCAATTTCTCTGATATTGAATGGAGCGACGAGCTAAAGTACCTAGGCAGAACGTTTAAAAAAATATACTATTTGACAAGCAAATTCAGGCAATACTACAAAAGGTTACAAATTTGATCAACACGTTGTATCCGTTTATAAATCGGAACTCGAATTCAAGTGTGGAAAATAAACTAATAATATATAAAGTTATTTTTAGAATCTTGAGGATGATGCTTAAACTACCATGGCTCTTCTCTACACGTGAGTTGCATTATAGCGTCACATTGATCATAGTTAATATAGGAGTAAGACTTAATAAGGGTTTTGAAACAAATGAATTTTCCTTTCACCTAGATAAATACAATATCATCACAGAGTGTAAGGAACTAAGATTCTAATCTCTGCACACATTTATAAATTCACGTTAATCATTGTATATCACTTTAATAAATTCTTTCTATTCTATTCTGTTCTAATTTTTGAATTAAACAGACTATGCATAGATAGAGAACCAGATTTCGCTAACAGCAGCAAAAAGCCTTCAACCACTTTCCGACCTTTCGTACGGTCATGTTTTTATAACAACATAAGTTTCATTAAGAGCTATTTGGCCTCTATCAGATTCAGTTCTCGAATATGCTTTTAGTGTTGCTGGAGAGTTCGAAATGAAACGATCGTTGTTGTGTTTTTTGTTGGTACTGTGCGCAATTTGCAACTGCTGTGCAGAATCAAAAACTGATAAAGATAAAGAAGAAAAGCATTCTGACGATTACAATGAAGATGCTGATATTGATGACAATGTTCCTGATACTGTTACATTAACAGCGTATAAAAACAAGCGGATCGGAGATGCCTTCGACTATAAGTATTAGCGTACCCTTCTACTTCGGCATGAAATTTTTGTGTGTGTTTTTCTATCTCCCATAGATATGCAATTAGTGATGGTACCGTTCATCATGCAAAAGGAACGATTACAAATATCAACGGTACAAGGTTAATAAGTGTAAAAGGAAATTATAAATGGTCAATGGGAAATGGATTATTTCTCACTGTTGAATATGAAGCTGACGAGGATGGATTCCGTGTAACAAAAAGTAAATTCTTATAAGCTCTTGTAATGCAATAACTAAACTAACAACTTGCTGTCTTGTAATCTATTTTCAACTAGCTAACACATATGACACACATCGCATCATTTCCTCAAAGGCATTTGCGAGTTTATTGGGATAAAATATGAAAAAATTTAGCCAACATTTGCCTACAAGTTAAACATGCTGATTAATTGGGTGTGAAAAGCGATGATGTATCTTTACAAATTAAGTACTTAATATTGTTAATAAAATTTATATCAACACATAGAGTTATTTATTTCTTCAAATATGTGCAATATAGCAGCATGGGGAAGGGGACCTCTCAACCGTTGTCGAGTTACAGGGTTATTAATAAATTAGGGATGCAGATTATTATTTTGTATTTATCTTTTGAAATAATTAAAGAAGCGACATCAAACACACTTAAAAGAACTACTACCTTAATGCAGGTATCACTTCTGCATGTGTTATACGAAACACCCTGTATATCGAAATACCAATATGATGTAAGAGAGCTGCGAAGTTGCTTGATTAAAATTTCTTTCACAAATACTTTGCTTATTTTATAACCAGTTGTAACGCAAATATTAAAAACTATTTGCTCTGAGTTTAAGCTAATTACCACAATGTAATAATCAATCAAGAGAAATGGCCAGATAAAATGCGATATACCGAAGAACATTTTACCTTCATTTTGTAATTAAAATTGTATATGTATATTGTATATATGGAAACGTGAAAGTACTTGCCTTCTAAATTAAGAACGAATTTAATTTCGCAAGCATGGTAGTTTGAGCCTGAGCGCGTTAAGTGCTGCATTATGAGTTTTTCACAGCCTTAAGGTCATTTGTACGAGAAAAACAAATCATATGACGTGTGATTAATTTTTTATTTATTATTCTGCTTCGAAATTATGTCAAATTTTAATTTTTTGCATTGATCAATGTGAGGAATGTCAAAAAGGTCAAACGATATTTATTTAATTGACACAGAACATCAAAGTCCATATAAGGTAGGAACTAAGTATGTAGTTACAACCAAACAACCATATATACTTATACCGATAAAAAAGAGGAGTTATAAAAAAGTGTATACCGTAGCCGGCCGATGAAGGGGAACTACGATTTCGCAAATTTTTAATTGATACTTAAATTGTTTCCCCATAAATATTGTATACTACCATGTCAGTTTGGCGGTAAGCCGCGCGTAGTGAGCACTTTAAAAAGTCGCATTTATGGCAAGAAATATCAGACTTAATATAGTTTTCGGGAATAACGATTAGCATCCACAAAGTACTGCACCAAACCATTTCATCGATTGCCAGACGTTTTTCCATTCTGAAATTTCCATTCCATTTTTTCCATTGGACGTTTCTTCCATTCCAATTTTACCATGGACATTTTTACATATATTCATTACTTTTTTTTCCTTTAGGCATTTTGTGAAAGGCAAATAATAAATTATGGCAAAAAAATATTCAGTTATTGGAAAATTTGTCCATGGAAAAAATTTTCATAAAAAAAATTTCTGATGGAGGAAATGTCCATGGAAAAAAGAATTGATGGAAAAAATGTAATAAGGGAAAATTTATAAAGGAAAGAGCGAACCCCTGCCATTTTCATCAGATCCGTATATAAATGTTAACACAGGTCAGCCCCCAAAATGTGAAGAATTATCTGGGTAGAATTTTCAATTACAATTTCTTCAGTCAGACTTGACCAATTCCAGTAGAAGAGTGTCCACGTACTGTTTGCTTGATTCATATCATCAATATGACACATATCAATGCAAAATACTCAAGGGATTATTTCAAGTGTAATTTCGATGCTATATGTATGTACATGCAAATCTGCTGAACTTGGACAGGGATCACATACATATAATAAATATATAGGTAATATATATAAATCTTGCAACGAGGCCGTTTTCACCTTTTATTGCATCTTAGAAGACAAAAAAATGACAAACTAGTACATATTTATATTTGGCAATGTATTTCTCGAACATATCTTGAAATCCAGCATTAATGAGTAATTAATACATTGCTCATTAAGTAAATATACTCTGAAAAAGAGACATATTAAAAATAAATACTCCTCTCTGAAAATTTTCTGTCTTAATGCTTTATATACTCGTAGAGAGCACGCTCTGCCAGAGACTGTAAAAATAATAAAATTTAACTAAGCCAGATTTTGTTTCATAAAGAAGAAGTCATAAAATATTTGGAATAATGCGTATAGGAAATATCACTCTAGGGACAAAAGACGCATTCTCCTCTTTTCGATAATGTTCCCAGAAGTTTTGGGTAAAATTAGCCAAATGATAATAAGAAAAAAATTGCTCTAATCCTCTCAAGGAAATCTTTAAAATCATCGAAAGCAAGTCTTCTCAGAAGACTACCCAATTGATTTATTCATACATACATACATGCTCGAGCTACAGGTATATCAACAAAGATTTTACAAATCTCAGCAAAGCTTCAAAGGCAATTTTCTCTGCCAATACAAAGAATAAATACATTTGCAAGGGGAGTCTAACAAAGCTGGGCTTTTCCTCCAATATCACCTCTTTAAATTGAAATTCTAACAAAAGCTCTGAAATCACACGATAAATCCCGGCAAATCCCCTTTCAAGATATAATCCGCTTAAAAAGTAAGAGATTATTCTGATGTTGGCATCCTGAAGATAAATTCCAGTCCAGATTCCACTCATATTTTATAAATCAAAATTCTTACTCTTTTGATTAAAGTGCACTCAAATTCATCAGCAAATTATGAGAAAGCGATAAAGCTAGCGATGTAGGTACTTAACAGTATAACAATAAAATCGAGATGGTTATTACGAAAAGTCAATTTAAAATTGAAGTCAAGAGGAGAGGATCAATTTGGGTGCCTCGAAAAAATCCACAAACCCCTCATAATCCAGTGGCGATACTTTGAAACGAGTTTCGTCCTTTTCGGTTTGGTTGAATAATTGTTCACGGATTTGCTGGACGCAGTAAATAAATTTGATTAATTTGAGTTACAAATGTTTTATTTTGTTATTGAACTAAATAGACTACGTAATAGGCCAATGATTAACTCCAACGCATGATGAGAGCAAATGATTTAATTAAAAGCATTTACATACTCGTATGCTTAGTAAAATAACTCGGTACTAGTAAATGCTAAATATTATGTGAATAGTATTTTTGTTATCAGTACCTACTGGTAAAATATGGTAAATACCTACTTGCTTCACAGAATTAAGGGAGTAACAATATAACCAAAGATTATATAAACACAAAGATGTAGCAAAGTGGCTAAAATCCACTTCGCGTTTCAGGGGCCAGCTCTGGCCCCCCATAAATGTATTGGTAACACACCTATAGGAACTCTCTCTCAAATTTTTAATTTCTCTGGCTCTATTTTCCGAGTGCACCGAGCGAAACGCGAATGGAAGACGAGGCGCTTGTGAGACTGGCGAGCAACAAAAAAAGGAAAGAAGCGAATAATGCACGGGGTAAGCGGGGTATATTGTGGGGTGGTTCTGTTGATTCCGGGAACATTTTATAATATGAATTCTGCTGTCGATGCCGTGGCTGCTATGCGTTTCATTCTAAGAACATATTGCGGCATTTGACAAAATCTTTAGCGCAAATTTTGAAGCACATTCAATTAAGCAAAAAATTATAGAGCATTGTATTGTCATCACAAATGAGAACCCAAATTATGTTGGCTGGTTTGAAACAGAACACCCTTGTTTTGAGCATGAAAAGGAAATGTTAGATGTTTTGATTTTAGTACTCCTACGGAAACATTGCATTTGGTTGAATAAGAAAGAACACCACTAGCAAGGAACCAAAATTAAAAATTTTAACTACTTAGTCCGATGATCTCATGCCGCCTAACGCGATTAATTGCATAGGTTGATTCGCAGCACATTTTTACGAATGGCGGTATATAGTGCCACAATACATTTTCGATTATTGAAACTGATTAAGATCAGCCGAGAATGTCGCAAGGACCGATAGTATGATTTTTATATTAAACATGAAATGCAATTAATAGGTTTTTATAATATATAACCAAACATGTTTCCCAAAATTCTTTCTTAGTGGATGCCCACGTCATAAAATCTACATATGTACCCCCCAACATTTGTCTCCCTAAGAAGTCAATCAGTGAAGGTTTCATTTTATGCAATAAAGTAGATATAAAGACGCATTTTGTTCAAAGATAAGCTTTTAAATTGAATCAAATTATCTTATTGCACGAAAATTGTAACCTCTTTGGATTAGTTTTAAAATTTGTCTATTCCTGATTCGAGAAAACCCAAAGTGATAAAATGTAAAAAGGAACATATTTGGAGAAAACTTAGAAATAATAAAATTAAGGGACAATAACAACGAAATCAAGAAAACACAAAATATCTTAATTAGCCAAGAATCGGAATTACAGCTCAAATTCCCGGAATTAATATATGAGAAACAAGCAACCCCACAATATACCCCGCTTACATGCTCCCGTGCATTATTCGCTTCTTTCCTCTTTTTGTTGCTCGCCAGTCTCACAAGCGCCTCGTCTTCCATTCGCGTTTCGCTCGGTGCATTCGGAAAATAGAGCCAGAGAAATTAAAAATTTGAGAGAGAGTTCCTATAGGTGTGTTAACAATATATTTATGGGGGGCCAGAGCTGGCCCCTGAAGCGCGAAGTGGATTTTAGCCACTTTGCTACATCTTTGTATTTATATAATCTTTGATATAACAGTTATAATTCTTTGAATCAGATAATTAATATTACTAAAGGCTCTTTTCAAGAATCATATCATAACCAATACTTGAAGACAAATTATACTTATCTCAATACTTGAGATCAAATTAATATAGAAAAAAAGTAGAAACTCCCATTAACTTTTTGTTTTAATTACGCTTTGTACATTTTTAACCAACACTTGATTTAATTACGGCTGACCTCTCTTCTTACATTTCCGACAAAGTCGCATAAAATACCTGAATAATGAATCAAACAGCATCAAATATAAGGCAAGTACCTCGCATTTCAAGTAATCTTCATATTCTTTTATATAAAGTCTTTCAAAAAGGACGCTTGAATTTTAAATGTAAATAAAACAATTTTTGTGTGAGATATCCACTCAACTTTTATTTTATTTGAAAGAAGACATTAAGTATGGAATATAACGTTGTTGAAATGTCCGCCGCCGTCCAACTCGTATGTACGAGTATATAAAAATTAAAGTGTGTTTGTGTGTTTGTTTGTTTGTTACTCAATCATGCCTAAACGGTTGCTTCGATAAACTTCAGTTTTTGACACAAAGTAGTACATTGTCTAACTTAACATATCGACTATTTATTATTTTGATAAAGTGCAAGGTTCCAAAAGGGCGGCTCTAAGATGGATACCGGTTAGTTATCTTATTAAATTAGTTAAACTTGAAACTATTGCCCTGAGAATACATACTAGGGGGTTTTCGGGATCACTGATTTCGAATCTGTTATCAAATTTTCCAACTTCAAAATGGCGGATCCGATATGGCGACTGATAGTCCTCAATTTTAAGCAATTTTGATGGAATTAAATTTGAAGACTTCGTGAAGTTACAGAACTCAAATCTACCAAAATTCAAGATGGCGGACCCAAAATGGCTACCGAAAAAATTAAATTTCGAGGAATTTCACTGAAAATTGCGCACTAGAAGATTCTCGGGGATGTTAGTTTCAAAATTGCCAAATTCAAAATGGCAGATCCAATATGGCTACCGAAACTCCTCCACGTTAAGCAATGATAATGTAAATGAATATAAAAAATCCGGTCAATTGCGAGTCGGACTCGCACACGAAGGGTTCCAGACCATCGTACAAGACATAACACTACATATGTACTTTTTAAATACTTTTGTAAAATAAACAAGAGAGGCGCTATAACATAGTCACACACTTCTGGTTATAAGGTTATATACATTTGTTTCAATTGAAAAACATATTTTTTTCAATTAGGATGCTTTTATTTATGTCATCACAAATTACATGATTATTATCGGACAGGTTGTTATCTCATCTAATGTTTAACACATTATATAAAATCACATTTACTTTGAAATGCCATTCAAAATGATTACGTCGTCCTGTGAATTTCCATTATACTGTCAGAATACCCGCCTGACCTCTAAACGCCGGGCTTTCGGATAAGGCATCCCTCCAGGATAAATACTTTTCGCAAATCGAATTATATTTCAATCAAGCACATCTAGTTTCGACTTCCTTTCGTGTAATCTCATTTATCTACAAGGAATTTTATCGCCCTGCTCCTATGTCAACAGCGATGGAGGTGTGAATTCCATTGATAAAGGTCACTCACTGATAGACTCGTACTATTGAGTGAAAATGTTCACAGGAAAGAATTAAATTGATTGAAAGTATAACAAAACATTAGCTTTATATTCTTTGGAAATTGCGCAAACTCGATTTCGTAGCGATTAAATGTGTTAAATCAAGGGATACCGGCTTTCCATTTTACTTGTAAAAAGATGGCGTTTCAAAGCATTGAAACTGTCTGCAGTGAGAAGAATCGTGTGAATTTAATTTAATTCCTGTGGGACTGCACAAAAAGTAACAATAACAAAAGTAGTAGCCCGTGAATTTTTAATTTGAATTTTTGAGAAGTTATAGCTTCTTAAACATTCAAAATTGTTAGAAAAGTCGAAAACAAAAGTTGTTTAAAATATTATCCTTAACAATTTTTGTAATAATCATTTTACACGTAATACCAATATTTACCGGGATAATTGGCTGCATCACAATTTTCAAGATGATGGTCACTCCTTGCGAAATCTGACGGAGGAAACCTCCGATTTAACGTAATCGTAGCCCCTTTTTTCGACGATTTTACTGAACTAAGTAAGTAGTGAAAACCGTTTGTAGTTTGCAAACAATATTGTTAACGGGTTTAAAAAATGGATGAGTGTTTCGATCCGAGGAAATAAGCATGGCGCTGCCATGAACATTTACGAAGAGGGATCGAAACCCAGCGCCTCTAACTGACTTATAATATTTGGTTCATGCGCTACATGTGATATTTCACAAATATAACTAATATTTGTTTTACTAGTTTAGAGAGTACAAAATAATGCACAGGTAACAGGTATACGAGCGCGTATGTAATCATAAATAAAATTGAAACATGAGGGTTTTTGGGGTCACTGAATTTAAATACGGTGTCTAATTTTACAATTAGCGACTGAGAGAAACTCTGTCCTCCAGGTACTGGACAATAAATAAATACAAATTTGTAAAAAATCGTTTTATTTGACACAGATAAATAACAGTTCTTATTAATGAATGACGACCTCTTCTTGGCACTATTTAAAATGATCGATTCTGAAATGAAACGTTTTAATTAAATATGATAGCAGTTCCAAGAAATATCAAAAAGTACCCTTTTAGGCAAATAACCTGGGTTAGATGAACCTTTTGGAACTTTCTGCCCCTTTTCTCCGCAATCATAGTAGGTAATGGTTATTGTTTGTCCGTTGCTTTCTTTAATAGTTGGTCCTTTCGTGTCACAGTCAAGTTTAATTATTTCATATCTAGAAATAAATGTATTTCATTTTAAAAATAATTTAATTTAAACGTCCAAATAGAAATTAATATGAGGTGTGCTCTTTGAAATAAAAAAATTAAACTGGTTCTGTCTGGGACAGTCAGTCGAAGTGAAAGTTCGGGTGGATTAACTTTGTTTTCACTTATTTTGTTTAGCATTGTAACATTTTTATATTATTAATTATAACAATGAAGAAAATAACCGATTCTAACGATAATTATCAACTTTTCAGATTGCCGGCATGTCTCCACGCTATAAACTTTAATACGTATACACAGTTTAAACTTTTAAAGCACTTCTGAATATACTATACATACATATGTATATGTATATAATAACTTCCCCAAGTTCCACAGATTTTTGTTAAAAATGTCTAAATCATTGCTTTTTAAATATGTATATATTAATGAATATTTTGTTCTTGGTGTTGGTAGTCATTAAAAATTTAATATATTATATTTAGAGAATTTGACGTATCGCATTATATTATATTATTATACTTATATTCCCGTTCCTATTATTAACAGCAAAGTTGTTCGGTGATTTCCTGATATGATCGCCTAAACTATTCCAGAACTATAATTGTAAGAATTCACTCACTACTGGCCTTCAGTGGTTCTACCGGTTTCATTCTCCTCGACGCGTTTTACCTAATGGCAGATAGAATTTCTATAATCTCTCATTTTGTGTTACAGTGGTTGTTGCTTGTGAAGGCTGTATGCTTAGAAATAAGTATTTCATTGTGTGATCTATTATTTTCTTGTTGTGTTCATACTTGAGGGGTCTAACCACGTGTATGTATACTAACATTCTAATCGCAGATTTATTAATTCATTTATTATCCCTGCTTGTTATTAAATGGGTTCGCTCTAACTTGACGAGCCGCTCTCAGCAAGTATTATATTATTTCGCGATTGTCTGTTTAGAGAGACACATAATACGTCTGGTGTACCGTATGGATCCCATCCTGGGACCACTACTATTTATTATCTTTATTAATGATTTGTCTGACTGTTTGAAATATTCTAAATTTATGTTACGCTGACGATGCCAAACATTTTCGTGTTGGATCTTCTGAACTTTTAAATTCAGACTTAGCTTCTTTTTATGAAATTTTAAATAAAAATATAATTATATTAAATTTTGAAAATTTTTTTTTTTATATCCCATTTTTAATAACCCTGAGTTCGCCCTTAAAAACAAAGCCCTAATTAATTTAATTGAAATAGCATAACACCAATGATTAGTTATTTATATCACTATTAGAATTAAAAAAAAAAATTATTCATAATATCACGCTGTTTCATATCGTTACACAATTGCCGTTTTACTTAATCTTAGCTACAAATGTTTTGACCACTTCTACCAAAAAATAAATGGAATAAACGATAAAATTAATACACCAATAAGACCGATGCTGATAAATATGTTCAACACCAACTCACCCCAAGCCTTGTTTTCCCCATTGAGGCTTATTTTGTGGAACAACTGCTTGATTGGTTTGTGACTGTGCTTTATATTGGTACCCATTATTTGTAGGAGCTCCCCACGTTACACCAAGTAAGCACAACATAAAAGCGAACGTAATCAAATGATGCCTCATTTTTTAATAAATTTTTTATTTTTAAATATTGAAAACTTGTCACTCTCCCGACGGGAATGTATATCAACTAAAGAATCAGAGTAAACTAAGCTTCTAGGAACCCATTAAGTCATTATATGCTAAAAAGATCTAGTCGTCTATCTGAATATTCTTGGTGGGGATGAAAACAGAAAAGGCTCATAATCACCTATTGTACTCGATAGCCTTCGCCAAGGCCGTTAGCGAAAATATCTAAATATGAAACAATGTACGGAAAGAGAATGCTTCTACCTACCAACGAAGTCATCAGCTGATAACTTCAACCGTAAATTTGATCCCGCCTGAACAGCCGCTAATAATTCATACATCATTTAACGACTCATTTAATCCAGAGTAAAATTATGTAAATTGGTTTCTAAGAGTCGCACTAAATCGTGTTGTGACAAGAATCGGCCCATATCCGGAAGAGTCCTTTGGCTGCTGTATGAAAGCTGCTAAAAATAAAAATCAACCACGCGGACTGGTTCCATAAAAGTAAACAAAAGAAGCGGCACATCACTAAGAAACTTTTTCTGCTAGATTCTAATGATTTAGTACTATTTACATTTTCCTATTGCATAACTTTTAGTTTGAGTCCGCCTGAGAACTGAATTGCTAAGCAGTGGAATTCCCAGGGAGGAGGATTTAATATAATTTAGTCAATTTGACTATCATCTTTGATATGATTTAATTAAGTTGCTCGTGGGAGACCTTCCTTGTTGTTCTATTATTTTAATTTGCAACTGGTTTTCAAATTTTTTAATCTTATAGTAAAACAGGGAGTACTTACTATTATGGCTTCATCTACTGAGAATTTTGTTATTCTTCCAGAATTACGCTGTTGTATATATTAATAATTCTTATCCAAATTGAATTTTTATACTCGTGGCCGTAGTTACGTAAAAGAGGACACCGATTTTTTTTAATACTAGATTTACGAGACAGATTTCGAATTTTACGAGCTAAATCACAACAAACTTTACTTGAGAAATTTAATTCGAGGTGTGATCCAAATGTATGTCTAAACTGTTCCCCTCATCCCTTCAACTTTTGTAGTTCTGAATGTTCATTGTACATATGTATGTATGTTTGTAGGTAGTACATACCTATCGCTATTTTCCCAGATACTCGTCAAATTGACGGGCCGGAACAATGTAATCCCTGAAGCACAAGTGTCTATTACAGTTACAGGGTCTTTCAATAGGGACTCTCGACTTTTATATGTAAATAAAATAAGTTATGTGTGAGACATTTATTTTTATTTTATTTGAAAGAATATTTTCTGGCATTAAATATGGAATATAACGTGTCGTTGAAATGTCCCTTCTGAAGCGCTGCCGTAGATGTGGGTTGAGAACGCATCCTCCTGCGGGCTTCAAATTCCCGCTTGGTTTGTTGAATTTTTGTCGACATCCACCACACAAACGAACTTGTTTGCTGAAATCCACCGACAATTCAACCACAGATTCAGAAATTTTATTTCTTAGCTTTGAATTAATAAATTTTACATTTTTTCGTTGGTGATCGGTAGTTGGCATCTCCAGAAATGTGTTAAAAAATTTCTGCAAAACCTATAGATTCCCAGCGGGAAAAGAAGCAGTCCAAGATGCAAACGGAAGCAACTCCTTGGAAGCTATGGAGTGATTCCCTTCCGTTGGACACTCCATGTCTTTTTAACATTGCATGTCCGCAGGAGGAAGCAGTAAAAAAGCTTTTTTACTGCTTCCATCTAGCTTCTTCGGAATGCACATGGAATCTGGTTCATACTGCTCCCAGCTTGCTTCTATGGAATGCAAGTGGAATCTTTTGAAATACTTTCATATTGCTCCCAGCTTGCATCTTTGGAAGTATAATCTCTAATGCATGACATGTTTTTCGTTTTAAGTCAAAGATCAAGGACAGGTCAAAAGGCGAACAAAAATGAAAGCACAAAACGGATTTTATTATTATAAACACGCAAAAACGCAACAAAAACACTCAATAGAACGCAAAACCAAAAACGCACCTTACTGCACAGAAGATAAACAGGAATGAGGAAGATTTCGTTTTGTTTTCTTTGATGACTTAAAAACAAAGCGAGAAGGTTCGCTCGCAGCAAGCTCAATTCGGTGATGAATACCTGCCTCTCCCGGAATCAACAGGGAAGCAACATTCCAGCGGGAACTGGAAGCATACAAGAAGGCATGAAAGAGCACTTTTTAGAAGCATAAAAATGCTTGCCTCCCGTATCCCTATCCGTACATTTTTAACCAGGGCATGTCATTGCGAGGAAGAAAGCTTTTTTTATTTTCTTCCCGTGTGCTTCGTCGGAAGACTATTGGAATATTTTTCTGTTTTCTTACCGTGTGCTTCTTTGGAAGCTTATTGGCAAATTTGTCTGTTTTCTTTTTCTTTGGTTCTTTGGAAGACTATAGGAAGATAGACATGGAGGCGAAGCAGATATAAAGTTTAACTCTTTCGATCCTGGTTTTGCATGAAATATTTGTCAATTTCCTAGCTATGATTAGGCCGCTATATATAATGTACTAAAATTTATGAGGACAAGTAGGGAAATATATTCATATCAAATAAGCATGATCAGATTTATATGTATATATTTAAAAAAAAACAGCCTTTGTTTCCAGTAAAAAACAGTCTCAACATAAAAAACATAAACAGCTCCTTTTCCTTAAAATTATTTCTAAAAATTAATACAACAACATAAACAGCCTCTTTTCCTTTAAAAATTATAAAAAACAGCACAAAAAACATAAAAAAAAATATTAATTCAATTCAATTAGCTTTTGTTTAAAAAATATGTATTTTTGTAGAAGCGGTTTTTTAAGAGTCGTAAGCCCTTCTTCATCTCCTCTACGTATTGCATAAAACCAAAATCTTCAAATTTCATAGCTTCTAAAAATTTTGTTTATTTGTAAATATGTCTACAATAAATTTGAGACCTTACCAAATAAAATTGCTTTGAAAAATTTCAAATTGTTTATGCCAAATTGTTTTTTCGATCCGTTCCAGGATATTTTTAATATGTAGCTTTAGTTGAAAAATAAATGAAAACATTTAGATAATGGAACTCTTCCTATTATTTCCCTTATGTACGTGAACTATATATACGAAAATATTTTAATACGTTATATATGAATATGGAATTGAATTACTTATTAGTTCATGATCGGGAATATTTTCGATAGCATGCGATGCAATAAATAAAATCTAAAATATGACTTATTTATGCGAAACCTTCTAATATAACAAATAATTTAAGGGGTTATATCCACTTGTAAGTCCGAAAAAACGTGTTTTTCTGTGAATTTTTTGTGAAGAGGCTTTTCATTAAATAAATACATAGAATAAATGTACATATAGCGAATTTAATGTATTTTAATAATTCGCGATGTATTTACAAAAATATTCGGTTCCGTTGTTCCTGTAGTAGATCTCCTAGAGGACCTCCACAAAAAGGTGTCTGGCGGTGAGCAAGATATCTCTGATCCAAATTATCTTAATTAAAAAAAACCAAAAGATTTATTTTTAGGAAAGATGAATACTGGTAATGATCGAAGGAATAGTTAAAATTTTGATTTTTGACAAAATGGCGGCTTCCCCAAGAAAAAAATCGTTTTTTCAAGAAAATTTACAGTTTAAAGGAGCTTAAAAAATTATTGTCAGAAACCTTATTCCTTCAATCATTACCTGACACAATTATCTAAGAAGATTGTGTGAAAATTTCAAGCCGATCGCTCCAGCCGTTTTGGAGAAATTTTGCTCAACGACTTTGAAAACACCGTTTCGAGAAAAACGCGTTAAAAGTTTTGGGAACCATTTAAACTACTTTCAAACGCTCGGAGACGTCTTTACAAATACGCTAATTTCTCCGAAACTATTTGCCGGATCAATGTGAAATTTTCGGACGATATTCTCAACTATATGTACATTCAAAATATGCAACAAAAAAAATTCAATTTTTTCAAAATTACAAGTGGATATAACCCCTTAAGGGTTCATCCTAGTTTAAAGGCCTGAAAATTAAGCTTTTTTGGAGAATTTGTTTCACAGCCCCTAAATTATATATCGTTTTAATTCTTTTTGGGCTAAATAAACACACTCTTACAAAATACGAAACAATATTTTTTTTTTATTTTTCATAACAAATACATTCAAAATGGCGGAATTCGTGTAGGCATATAAAAAAAAGCTATGTCAACGGTGTGGTTGATTTTTTAGTGAAGATTAGCCTGAAACACAAAAACCAGCAATATTTAGATTCAGTGTGCCAGTGGCTATCGTGTATACTAGAAATATTAATTTTTATGCAAAAATAACAAAATGGCGGCAACTTATACAAAAATTTTCGAAAAACGTGTTTTTTTTCATGATTTTTCGGTTAAAAAAATTGAACAAATTAAAATTTTGACATAATTCTAGTATACACGATACCCATACATGTCACAAATGTGTGGTAAAAATTTCAGAACGATCGGTCTAACCGTTCCGGAGAAAACTACAACACCGTATAAGAAAAAGTGATTTTGGGAAAAACGCGTGTAAAGTTTTTTTGTTGAAATAACATGAAAAAAGTGTACTTACGCAAAACGAGACTAACGTTCAAATAACATACATATAAGATTTTTGGGTATTAGAATAGACTAATATAACTTGTTTTCAAGTATAAATAGGACAGTTGTTTGCATTTACAAAGCCGAGAGCACCGAAGAGAGGCGAAACAAGCGCTCATATACTCAATAGCACGCCGGAGAGCGCGCTCGAATAAAATCGAAAAAATATAGTTAGACTGCTCCTATCTTTATGAAATTTTAACATGATATTTCTGAAGTGATTTACTTTCGAAATTCATCATAAAAAAAAAAAAATTTTTTTTAAGTTGGTAAACTAGGATGAACCCTTAAATAATACTTACCGCAAACAGGTACAGAAGGAAAATCGATTATTCAATTTACTAGTGCCGTTGATAAACTTTATAGTTAACTAAAAACCACTAAAACTGCACTCTCGAGCACCTAAACGAAAATGAGCTAAAATGCTTCAGCAGAAAGATAATTTTACAACGAAATGATGTCATCGCCCTTTTACGCATGAAAATATAGAAAATCTTCCTTTGCATTGCCAAGGGCATATGTTTTGAAGCATTTTTCGCTCGCAGAGAATGCAAAATAGGAAAAAGCTTTAACATCTTCCTGACTGCTTCATAAAGACATTGATAGGAATCACTTCAAATTTGCTTTTTAGGAAGATTCAGAATTTTTTCCCGCTGGGTTTCGCTCGCAGGCAAGCTCAGTTCGGTGATGCATACCTGCCTTCCCCGGAATCAACAGGGAAGCAGCATATTTTTCTCTCGTAAAATTTACTGATTCCAAACCCGCTTCCCTAGGAATGCCTGACCATTTGGTCATTAACCGTTGGGTTAGTTCAGTCGTAATAACACTTACAACATTGGCAACAACAAATAATACGAAAAACTGTCAAACCGATTTGGATGAAATTTGGTATGTTGTTTCATAGTAGTAAGAGGACTTCAATTTAAAGTTCGTACGTACAATTTATTTCGAAAAAAGTTCAGGAATAAACCTTTTTATAATTATTTTCGTTAATTATTCGTGTTTTACAACAACAATAATACATACTGGAATTTCTAAGTTATCCTATCTTTTGTGAAATTTTATTGTGAAACTTTTATTCTATCTAACTATCTAACTTTTCTCTAAAATCGTTAGTTAACTATTTGAACACGTTAACATGTCTATTCACTGCGAGAGCTTTAATATGTTCTACTAAAGAAGTCAAACATTTCCGCTTGAAAGAACTTTCCATTTGATTTGATGCTTGCTGGACCAATTTGATGCCTGCCAGAGACGTGGAGGCATGTGGTACGGCTTAGTTGGTAATATTTTTATTTATTTATTTTGCGTTATTTGAAGTTTTTTGATATGTGCATTGGCGAAAACCTGTACTTTTACACCTTTATTCCCAGATGGCAGCATCCTTTGAGACTTTTGGTATTTTGTTTGAGGCTATAAAAGAATAGTTCCATCCATTTTTAGCTTGTTAAACTATAATAATTTTCCTAACTTTAGCCCTTTCATCTTGTATTACAATGAAAATGGTGAAATACAATAGATGAACTATGTATATTTATTTCGGTAAACTCATATTACTGTTTAATATTATAAAATAATTCCGTATAACACGGTTGGTTGAGTAGTTTAATGTTTATGTATTTATGTATAAAGCAATGACACCAGCTAACTCTTTTTATTATATCTGTATGGATATGACAGCTAAAACTAAATAACATTTAAAAATTATGTAGATACATAGCATCTCTCGAGGGAGGTCATGCAAAAGTGCACGCATGCATATAAAAGTTGAAAACCATGAGCTAGCAGCTACCTATTTCAAGGCATTTCATAGCAGATGTAAACTAACAAATTTTAGAAGAGTTCACTTTGGTTTAAATAGCCGGCAAGTTGTTACAACTCTCTCAGTGTTGTTTCGTCTAGCAAAAATGACTTGTGCTAAGTGGCCATCAATTGTTGTTCTACTTTGCATAACTACCGCTTGCGTTAGTGTGAAAATTACTAAACAAGAATACAATTTGAATGCGGATAGTAGTTTTCAATACAAGTAACAAAATTAGTTTTCACTATAGCTCGAGTTATTACTCTTATTTATTATTGTTGCAGCACTGCACTGGACGTTGGAACCGACCAAGATGCAACTGGTTACTGGACAAATGTGAACGGAGAAAATGTTTTAGGCATCAGAGGATCTTACTCGCACGGAACTCCTGAGTATTTACGCATTTCAGTTAACTATGAAGCCGATGAAAATGGGTTTGTAGTGAAACACCGTAAGTTGATGAAACTTGTAATGTACATATTATAAGCAAATTAATCATATCAGCCTTCTCCTACTTTTACTCCCCGTCCTTTTACTACTCCAACTTATCACACTACCATTAGTCCAAAGAGTATTGACAGCCTTCTTGGTCGTTAATTAAAGGCTTGTTTATCATAAAAACAAAATTTAAAGTTTTTCAACCCATTCGGGCGGCATTTATTTCGGAAGAGTTGTGGCAAATAATTTTCTGAGATTTTGTAACTACGGTGCGGAAATAAAACATAAACACATAAAAACACAATTCAAAAGATTACACACTCAAAAAGCTGTTACATATTAATATTTGTTATTTTAGGAGTAAGTAAAGCAATAGTATATTCCCTTTGTTTCAATCTATATACACATGTATATAAAAATGAATATTTGTTTGTTTGATCGTCTTCAATGCGTTACAAAACTATTCGTCCGATTGCGATGAAACTTTGTTGAGCTGGTGTGCGCTCACCCGCGACAAAAAACAATTTTCTGGAATTCAAGATGGCGTATTCAATATGGCAACAAATTTTCCAACTTCAAGAAATCTTTATAGTGAAGACCACATTGCACAGTGGCCGATTTGTCGAAAAAGCTGGCCAAAAGTCGAAAAAAAAATTGTTTCGTTCTGTTCAAACTACCATCCTATGTCATAAAGAACCTTTTTCTACACATTTTGGCAAAATAACAGTAATGTACTGGTAAGGGATTCTGCATTAGAGCAAGTCAAAGTGACTCTATTCGACGCATCATCTGGCACGCTACTTTAACCTGGATTTGTACTACGTCGTTTTGAAAGTGATAACAGCTTTTCTAGTGGCTGTTTTCAGATCGCCTTCAGTAACGGGTGTTTCTGAAAGTATAGAAAGTACCTACTAAAGTTTCGCTGTGTAAAAACTTTTTTTAAACACAGTCATGCACGTCAAGCTTTTTCGAGTTGACATTTTATAAAAATGAAGAAAAATAGTTAGAAGTTCCGCAGAGTTCCACGATAAGATCATTTCTATTATATAAAAGAAAGTATTTTCTTTCATTTTACGAAAAAAGCAGCTGCGATAATTTGCGATATTTCATGAAACATAATTTTCAATCTTGCGGACTGAAGCTGGCCGGTTCACGAAAAAGTTGGCCAAAAGTCGAAAAATGATAGAAATTACACAAAACTTCGCAATTTTATGGTTTTGACGTCGCTGATCACGAATATGAAATTTATTTTTCAAAATTCAAAATGGCGGATTCACAATGACCATACGAAATTTTGTTGAAATCAAAATGTTTTAAGTAGTACACGGCCGCCATTCTGAATCCGCCATTTTTAATTTTGGAAAAAATGTCATATTCGTAATCAGCGACCTCAAAAACTAAAGCATACAAAATTTTGTTGAAATCGAATTGTTTTGAGTAGTAGACGTCCGCCATTTTGAATCCGCCATTTTGAATTTTGGAAAAAAAAAATCATATTCGTTATCAGCGACCTCAAAAACTAAAGCATAAAAAATTTTGTTGAAACGGAGTTGTTTTAAGCAGTAGACGTCCGCCATTTTGAATCCCACCATTTTGAATTTTGAAAAATAAATTTCATATTCGTGATCAGCGACCTCAAAAACATAAAATTGCGAAGTTTTGTGTAATTCCTATCATTTTTCGACTTTTGGCCAGCTTTTTCGGGAAATCGGCCACTGTGCATTGGGACTACTGAATTCAAATCTACCACAATTCAAGATGGAGAACCCAAAATGGACACTAAAAAAGTTAATTTTCTAGGGACTGCCATGAAAATCCACATTAGAAGTCACATTTCGAATCTGCCATAAAATTTCAAAATTAAAAATGGCCGATCCAATATGGCGACCGAAACTCCTCCACTTTAAAAAATATTAACGAAAATTAATACAAAGAAGGCTAAGGGGATACCTACCTACCCCTCCACAGGGGAGTGGTTCCAATGTTTCCCCCTCAAAATAATCGAACACGTCGTATTTTTGACCATTTCAAAAATAACCAAGGTATGAACTAACTTTTGCGCGGAAAATAGTTAGGAATGTTGGGAAAGTCTGCAGTGTAGATATTGTATAGAATTAGTCCCATTGTCGAACCCTGCGGTACATCGGCGTAGTTTTGTTTCGACGTGAAAGAAGCTGCTGCAACCTTGAAACACCGTTCATTGAGAAAGTTACGGATCAAGATTATGGTAGGGGTCCAGGGAATCCAAAATTGAAGCCGTTGGATCATATTATCAGTGTATGAGTTTTCGCACTTAAGAACTCTAAGGAAGTTTACCTGCCCAATTCATAGTTTCTAAGATTGGTTGAGTGCAAAAGTTCAAAGAGAATTTTTTGAAGTACAATTCCGCTCTTTCATTATTAATAATATTATATATAATACAATTCACGTTTTGTTCCGCAAGTGCTGGAATCGACTTATGTTTATTTTTAATAATTTTAGTGACATTCCAGAAAGGTTTGGATCATATTTCCATGCTTTGAAAAAATCGGCTCCATTTTCTGTTCCTAAATTCAGTTACTGACTTATTGCTTGTATTCTTTTAAAAAAAAATTAGTCAAATTATTATATATTTGCTTTCTTAACCTATTATTTTGATTTGTAGAAATGTTGATATTGGGGCTTTTTGGAATTTAGCTAACTAGTTTCACTTTGTCCGTCCGTCTCTCTGCATGTCACAGTCTTCCCTTATTACGAAGAGATTTTGTATACGTTTATTAACTCACGTAATTGTCATATTAATTTTCTACTTGGCATTAAAAAGTTAAATAAGTAAAACAAAATATTAGTAAAGAGTCATACTCAAAAATATTAATAAAATGTAATTTAATGCTCAGTAATGCTGAGCGGGAGTTTCTGTACGAAATCCAACAGATGAGCACGTAGTGTTGTTTTGACTGATTTTATATAATTATGTACACGCCAATGTCGCCAACTTAATATATATATATATTTATATGCATATAATTATATAATCATCTATATACGAGTAGCATCTCATAAGAAGAACATACAAAAGTGAGTTATTTTATTTTTGCGGGACAGTTCTATGAATGAAGCGTCCAAAAGAGCACGCATGCATCCCAAAACTCAAACGTGTCGGCCAAATTATTTCAAGGCCTCTATATGTATATGCCAGCTTACATCTGCTGTATTGTTAACGAATTTTAGAAGAGCCCAGTTTTGTTTAAATAGGCGGCAAGTTGTTACAACTCTCTTAGTGTAGTTTCGCCTTTTAAAAATGATTTGTGCTAAGTGGCTATCAAGTTTTATTCTACTCTGTCTAATTACCGCTTGTGTTAGTGCGGAAGTTACTAAGCAAGAGTACAATTTGAACGTAGATGATAGCTTTCAATACAAGTAACAAAACCAGTTTTCACTAAGGGTCGACACAATTATGAGTCTTATCAGAGAGAAGTTAAATAACAAGATATCTCAATATGAACAAACTAGGAAAGATTCATCTTGTGATAATCATAATCAGCCTAACAGCACTACCTCCAGGCTGCCTGGAACGCAATAGTTAGAACGCAAGTTCCACATCACATGCGCTACTTGACTAGGTTCGTGTGGATTACTTTCAGTGGGTGGTGGCCGGTGGGTAGTGGGTACTTCGCACTGTAGACCGCCCACAATAGAGCTGTAGACCGGGAATTGTGGGGGAAGGATAGAAAAGTTTAAGTTTGAGTTTTTGTAGTCACAGACCTTTCAACCACTTTTTGCGTGAATTTTACAAATTTGCTCTTGAGGCTTAACCTTATGTCGCCGGGAAAAAATTTATGTATGAAATGTATGGAAAATGTCGTGTTCTAAAACTTACGAAAAACGATTTTCCTACTATTAGTAACATTTTTTTATGTGATATAAAAACAAGAAGGAGAGAAAGACCAGCCGCGACGCGTTTAATTTCACCATATGAGGTCATTATCAATCAGCTTGGGCCATCGATCTGCCCAGGCACACCAGGATTTTTCTTACTCTCGGTGTGAGAACCAACTAAGATTTAAAATACGGTGAACTGACATAACCGTGAAAAAATTTTGTCATAATCGCGAAATTGTAATTGAATAAATTTCGCAACAAAAAACATGGTATAACTACGAAAATTATTTTATTTTTGCCATAATCGCATATTCGCGCTTATAACCAAAAAATGTTAAGACTTTTCGCAGTTATAACAATTATTGGCACGATTCTTGTTACTTTGGCCCCGCTTTTTGGGAACGGGTTTCGAAACATTTTGCTGTGCTTTGAATTCCTTTGTAAAAGGAAAATTAACTCCACCGGCAGTTTGTAAAAGGGAAAATATTATAATATAATAGAATTTTCCTGAAAGTTAAAGTTTTCCCAATTAAGGTGGCTCGTCAAGTATGAACTATTTTGCCCTATATCTCGAAATCGGGTCGAGGTAGAAATTTTTTCATTATTTTGCCGTTAATTAGCACAGCAAAATGTTTCGAACCCCGTTCCCAAAAAGCGGGGCCAAAGTAACAAGAATCTCCCCCAATTTTTATTTATTATAACCGCGAAACTCAAAAATCCGATTTTTTTTATTTGATTGAATTGCGCGAACTGTGTCCATGTGTGTGTGTGTGTGTGTGTCCTAATGAGCACATGTTATGTGGAACTGTTAGGTTGATTTAAAAAATATATCCATGTTTGTTCGCATTGGGGCCTCTTGTTATTAAACTTCTCTCTGATTTATTCATTTTTATTGCAGCACCGCACTGGACGATGAAATCGAACAAGATGCAACTGGTTACTGGAAGAATCTGAACGGAGAAAATCAAAAGGGAATAAGCGGATCTCCCTCAGATGGAGCTCCAGAAAATTTACGTATTGCTGTTAACTACGACGCCGGTGAAAATGGTTTTGTAGAAAAACACCGTAAGTTGATGAAAGCAGTGACGTACATATATGTATATACGAGTATGTTATGTTTAACTTTCAGTTTTTCTGCGGGCACAGAGAGATGCAAAAATGCGTCGTCCTGCACCTCGTCCTACTCTTCGTGCTAGTTCTGTTCTTCCTTCTCCGCGTCCTACTCCTCGTCCTTCTCCTTCAACTACTCATCCTCCTTCTCTTCCTCCTCCTCTTGTTAGTCATTACATTAGTCCTAAGGCGATTGAAAGCTTAGTTGCTGGTTAATTTTTTGCGGTATAACTTGAATTCTGTAAAACAAACCCATCCGGGCAGCATAAAAACTAAAAAACTGTCACTAATTGTTATTGTTATTTTAACAAAACAGAACAAGTTCCTATCAACAAATAAAGAAATATGTAAATAAAAAATATTAATTTTTTCGAAATGTACTCCCATATTCTACCTTAAAGGTTAGCAAACCTCTTGACCTATTAACTTTTAAAATCTCTGAGCTTAGCAGACTGGATATTCCACTTGTACAACTAGTGGAGTTTCTCTAGTCTAGGTAAAGGTAAATTGCAGAAATGGAAACCTGTGAATAGCTGCGTTTTACAGTTAGACTAGCTTGCCCGGACCCCGAATTTGTATTCCTTAATTTTACAACGCCTTCCTACTGCACAACCGCCTCTCCTATGTGACCCAGCGGGGTGGGGGTGGTCTCATTAAATCAACCATAAATTCGTACACAATACACCCTATACATCACTTTCACCTATTCCTAATACTTTTTAAACTGTAAACTGTAAAGTATTATTAAATTTAGTTTTCCTCATTTTACACCACCTCCTTATTACACTCCCTCTCCTATATCTCCCAGCGGGGTGGGGGGTGGTCTCATGTTTGGAAATTTGAATAACAGATTCGAAATCAGTGATCCCGAAAATCCCCAAGCGCGGATTTTCAGGGAAATCCCTTGAAGTTTAACTTTTCGGTCGCCATATTGATCCAGAATCTTGATTTCCAAAATTTAGATGGCAGATTCAAATCAGTGACCCCAAAAACCGAAACCCAAAACATAATTTTCTTACTTTCCGCTCAATATTCTTAATTTTTTCTTTCATAACAACCTTCTCCTGACAATAACAAACACAATAAAAAAAGAATTAGCGAAATCGGTCCAGCCATTCACGCGTGATGGCGTGACCAAGGGAAATAGGGATTCATTTCTATATATATAAAGATTATTCCTTAGCTATCGATTGGTGAAAAAATTATTCCTATTCATGCATACACTTTTCTTCCACAGCCGTTTCAATTTTTTCGGCACCCACCGAAAAAAACAAGTTTTCACTATTTTCACCACCTTTCACCAACCCGGCCCAATTTCCTATAGTGCTTCTTCTTCCGACCCCTGAGATACACTTCCGGAGGTGTCACCCCTCACCCACCCCTCCCCCACAACAAAAACAGGTTTTCCCAATAATTCCCACATTTCACACTTTTCACCAACCTTTCTTTCACCAACACATTCTACACTACCTCCCCTTTCCAACGATACCCATAACATGGCACACGCATTACTAATAGTATAATTATGAATATTTACAACACATTTTCTCTTCTTCTTCCTGGACGCGACGGGAACGCGGTCGAACGGGATAAAATGTCCAATGTCCGTCTCCTGGTTCTAAGCTACCTCCCGACCAATGAGTTATAAATAGTGTAACTAACACGACTTTCTTTTATATATATAGAAGATATCCATAGAAACAATTTTAAATTTGGAGAAAAATTTATGAAATCGCCATAATTTATTCCCATCCAAAATTCAAATCATGAACTGAAATTGTTTGAGATTAATATTTTAAATGTAACATAGGCATAAGTCATGGCAATATGAATATACCCGTGATCTTTTAATCTATGATATATGTATATAAAAATGAAAGTGTGTTTGTTTGTGTCAGCTAGTGTTCCAACATAATCTTTTGTATGGGGAGAATAGTGGCAAGTTCTATATGGAACATTAAAACAATGCGCCTCATATTGAATTTACAACGATTCAAGTTATCTAGATGTTGAAAAAACAACCCTTTAAGAATAATATTAAAATAACTGTAAAAATCACTTAATTGAAAACAAGTTTTTATTTAAGTTAAATTTGCAGCAACAAAAAATATTTAGCTATTCAATTACCCACCTATGTACATATGGCATTTTTAGAATTTTTGAAGTGTGGCACTGTAGACATAAGAAGCATGGAAGCTGGATTAAATTTTGTACAAGGTAACCAATGTGCAATCGTCAACGTCAGGAGCACTGCAATTTTGAAGGGCACTGCTTAAAGTTTAGCTTGCTACTGTCGTACCATCAGGGCGTGCTGTTTGTAAGTTCATACATTTTTTTTCAGTTATCATCAGTTTAACGAATTGAACTGCTGAGCCGAAAACATATCAACGCTTAACTAGCGCTGGTAACCAACTATACGTATGTATATCTGAACTCGATTTTAGCGCGACTATGTTATGTGAATAAGTATTGAGCAATCTCACGCATTTGCAACATTTTTTATTCATTCGGTAACACAGTTCATAGGCAAATATTTTGTGCTAAGGTTATTTGTATTAAAGTAGCGCGAATATTTGAATTTCGGCACCGCTAAATCGTTAGTCTTTCGCTAGAGCTTCAAGATGATGGTTCATATTCAGATATTAGTTTGTGTTTCCTTTACTTTAACTCAAATTAACTTTTCATCTGCTGGAAGGTTACCCGTCACTGTCGCAGGAAATTATAATACGTTGAATCCCCAACGAGAATTTCGTTATAGGTTGGTGCTAATAGATAGTTTCCTAGAAAAATTTAATTTCCTTAAATCTGTGCAATTAGTCACTTAAACAACTTCAAGCTGTCTGATGGAAATAATCAGAATGGCAATGGAAACTTTAAAGATATCAATGGCATTAAAATCATAAAAATAATAGGCGGATCTTATGGAGATGTGGAAGAAATAATAAATAAAATATTATACATTGCATATCCCGCAGATGAATTCATTGTGAATAAATGTAAGATGTTAACACTAATTAAATTAAATTCTACAAGCTTCCATTTTAGCTAATAACACTGAGCAACCAGAGTTACCCATGCCAAACCTAAATCATGGAAACAATGGGGTGCCACCGAGACTCAAAGTTATAAACCCAAAGACAGTGAGTAGTTTGCTTGGGTAGCAGGAGAGAGCGCCAAAATTTGGAACATAAAGGAAAATGCTGGACAATAATTTTTTATTGTAGTAGTTTTATTTTGATTGCAATTCTAGTTTGAAACTAATGTAAATAGAATATGTATAAATATTTCTTAATCATGGAACACATTGGTTTTTTTTATAAAATCATGTTTGCAAAACATATATATGTTTATGTATATATAGTCAAGGAGCTATCTTCTCATATATTTCTTTCTTGCATTATAACAACGTCAGACCATGATGACGATAAGGATCAGAGTCACAGCGCGACTTCTAGAAAGCCTGTAAGCTTGGCTTTACTAATTTCTCATAATCAAAACTAAAATTAGCCTCAGCGATGAATGAACCAAAAACATGCCATTTTGTAATTTCAATCATTACCTATCTATCTATCTCATTACCAATGATTTTATTTTCATATTTACAAATGTGATAAGTTTTCTATTTACCCTTATTTCCCTCCAGCCTTTAAACATACCTGAACTCAAAATACAACCGCTCTTCGTTTTGTTTAAAGAATTTTCTGTAGGTACTTTCGCAAAGACAAAGATTAGCTCGTAAATTTTGTGAAAAGTGAAAAGATATATTGAACATTAAAAGAACACGAGGGTTTTTATCTTTTTTTGCATGTTTTTAGAGCTTGACCTTATATTAGCAAAACTCTTAATATATATAATATATGAAAAGCTGCTTGCCCACTCCGGGAAAATGTTGTTTCCAAACTTTGAAAAAACAAACATGCATCACTTAGTACGTACAACAGAAGCAAAACTTTTTAGCTGTTATGCTTATATTATTTTATATTACTACTAGCAGACCCGTTCAAGGTCTTGCACGGTTTGTTCGATTTTTGAAAATTAAAACAAAAGAAACCGAAAGTATAATTTATAAACATAACAAAATATTGGACCCGCCTTGTATTCAACAATTTTGAATGAAGACTAGAAATCAGTAACCCCGAAAATCGTTTTCCATATTTCAATTATACCATTTACAATAGAATTAATATACATATAATATAAAGCCAAGCTCCCTTGAAATTTTCAAAATGTTTCTGATGATTTGATGATGTATTCATGCACAATATACAATACAAACGTATGTATGTATACCTTTTATTTTCAAGGTCTATTGCTGAAGATAAATCTCGGGAACAGGTTTGAGAAAGTAAATGTCTTCTTATAAATTCGACAAATATTCTCTGCCCACTCGATCAGGTGTTTAGTTCGAAAACTTAACAATGATTAGTTGCACGTGGATTTCAATTTGTGTTCTAGTTAGCCTTTTTTCCACTAGCTGTGGTCTAGGTCTAGACAACGACCCTCCTCCTTCCCTCATAACTATTGAGAATATCTTAAATCCTGATGGAAGTTTTGAATACAAGTAATACAAATGGATAAGAATATTGTATGAGAAGTTAATTTGCTCTTTTGATCTAGTACGGAATTAACGGATGGAACAAGCCACCATGCCACTGGACATGTGAAAGATGTGAACGGAGTGAAAGTGTTGGAAGTAAAAGGAACATACAGTTACTATAGTCCTGACCATTCGGATGTTTTTGTTATGTATGAAGCTGATGAAAACGGCTTTATAACAAAAAGAGGTAAATGACAATGAACAACTAGAAAAACTTATTATGTGTTAAAAATAATATTACTTTCCATAGTATTCACGGGAATTCGCCGTTCACATGAGGAAAGGCGGAAAATTGAAAGCTTACTTGCTGGTTAAATGAAAAACATTCTCTATAGATGGTAGTCGACTTATAATAAATGTTGTAAACTACAAAGAGGACGTTTTGATTGTCAGAAAAATAATAACTCAACCTGATATATCCGCAAGAGTTTAAGTGAATTAATTTAATTTAAATATCAGGTGTAGCATTGCGCGATGTCAAGGGTGATTTTCGTCATTAAATAAAAAAAAATAGGAAGATTCGAATGATTTTTCTCAAACTTTTATGAATATTACAAAAACCGGGGAACGTGCATTGCCCGAAAAATCAAAAATAAATATAAGGGGTACCCACACTTTGGTGCAAATGAGAGAAAAATCAGTAATGGGCTGGATATGTCTTTATCATCAAGGAATGGTGCTGCTTAAAATATACGAGGAAGAATGGGTTGATAAATACAAAGATATTTTATAAAATACAATGCTGATGAGATGACGCTACGATAGATATTCCAGCAAATTAATGATTGCGAAGCATAGGCCTACAAATTTAATAAAACAACGACTTCGTATTCAAAGACATTGCACATTAAATTAATTTTAATAGTTATTATTATATATTTACATGAGGGATGCGAATCGTAAGCGTGTTAGACTGTCGATCCAAAAGTTCCAGGTTCGAATCAGACTTGGACTCCACGCTTCCACTCCAGGTTAGTTACTGCAGACTTAGCATAGCATAAAACGATTAAAACAACTAAAGCAGAGCCTTGAAGTGGAGAAGCTTTGTGGAAACCCTATGCTCAACTGGAGTGAAATAAGAAATATATATTTACACGTAAAGCACTACCTTCTTGAGTTTTGTCCGGTCTTCATATGTATGACATGACTTTGAATATGATATTTTTTTTCCAAAATCGTTTTTGATTTTTTTAAGGGGCCGTACCTTGTTCGATTAATTGGTTAAATAGTGGCAAATAAAAAGGTATATCTCAACATTTACAAATCGTGTTAGAAATTAACAGTTACTTAAGGTACTTTATTTTTCCGGCGTAAAAAAATAGGTACCTTCAAACTTTAATTTTTTGTGAGTTGTAAATTTATAAAGAGACCTTTAAATTTTTTTCAATTTAACACCTTTAGACTTCTTCCTTTGGGACTATCTTAAGTTACAGGTCTATGAGAATAAACCGCAAACAATTGATGCCCTCAAAGTCAAAATAACGAACGCCGCCGTTCAGCAAATTCAACCAAATTTATGCGACAAAGTCGAAAATTGGACCCCTCGAATACGTGCCACCAAGCAAAACCGCGATAGAAATTTGAAGGACGTTATATTCCATACTAAATTCCATGAAACCATAAAATATTCTCTCAAATGAAAAAAATGGGGTGGATGTCACACATACAACTTGTTTATTTACATTTAAAAGTCGAGCGTCTTTATTGAAAGATCCCTTACATATATGTATGTATATCCTAGGTATACATACCATACATACATACATATACATATGTAGATAGAAAACGAAAACAAAAAATTATTTATTACTCTTATATACAATTTTGTTTAATTTAACAAGAATTTAAATCCTTCGGAACACGGCATGAAAAGTGAAAGCCATACATTTTCTCTGAAGGGTTTTCACAATTTTCTGATTCATATAAATTCGCTTTTACAGATCAGCAGTTATTCTATAAAACCACATAAAAGATTTCGCGGTTATACATATATGTTTTATTTAAAAGGTCATTCCCTTTACTAGGTTCTCCGTAAACAAAATCAACGCACATATATAAATAATATAAACATCTCCATTCATCAAACAGATCCGAACCCAACACCTTCTGGCTATTCTTTACGATTATGGCCGCAAGCTGAAGACTCACTTTCAACAGTTGCATAATAATCCAGTACAAGAAAAGAAATGTTAAAAGCTTTGTTTTGTGAGAAGTTTGAATTCTTGGAAGGTCAGCAGCTCATTGTGCAAAATTGAGAGATGAGCCGTCAGATATATTCCCAACTGAATTGGATGACTGACATGATACCCAAAGTCGTGAAGCGGTGTTAGTACATTATGTACATTGCATGCATAGTCGACACACGAAGAGTCAAAACTTTTCTTTTGCAAAAGAAATGCAAAGAAAAGATAATAAATTACGGTTCGTATATTTGAGTTTTATAACAAGTTTTTATATTATATTTTCTCCGTTTGTTCATGAGCCCAATCTTTAGTTGCGAGGTTGTGAGGTGGTCATTTATCATTTCGATTCGATATGATGAATCCAGCTTGCTTGGTTTTCTATTGTTTTTTTTTCTTCGTCAATGTGGAGGTTTTCTTCTTAAAGATTTGGAGAGTTACAAACAATGAAAGTTTGGTCTATTATATATTTATCATACTGGCTTTTTTGTAATTTAAAATTAAAAACTTCATCTTTATATTTAACCCTTAGCTGCCACACTGGGGTACCGCACACTGTCTCAACTTTAATTTAAGCTATTTACATTTTTTAAAACAGTTTTGAATGTGACCCTTACTCTTTTTAAGTGAACTGTTTTCCCTCTACGGCACCTAGCATAATTTTAAAAGCGTCAGTCTAATTCGCCACTGCAAGCGGACCGAGCCTTCTGAGAATGAGGCCTCAGTGTGGCAGGTGCAGTAATTTTGATTTGATTTTTGTGCTTCTTTCAAGTTTGCGTAGGTACAATTACATGATTTATCCCAGTGTCAGAATTTTTTTTTTCAATAGCCTTCGATATTATTTGGATTTTATTAGATGGCGTATAATTTACGATAACGGCTTATGAGCGAACAGTAGACTGAAAAATATTATGAAGGTGATTTTTAAGGAGGCGATAATGATTGAAATTACATTTTGCACTCGGCAAGAAGAGAAAAAATAGAAGCATATTCGTCGTGTAAACGACCGATTTGTGAAACTCACCGAATTATGCTTGCAATGTCTATAGTAGCGTTAAAAAAATTTGTTTTCCAAATGTTGACCAAAAGACATTGGAAATAAATTTTCATGTATAAAAAACAAGAAAATAAGATTTTTGTTCCTGACATTCGCATCGACCGGCCGGGAGCGTTGTAGGGATATCGAGGCAACTACTTAGCTATTGTTTCTTTGTCTTTCTCTAATCCCTAGGCGTTTGTTAGGCAAGAGCAAAAGGATGTCCTAGACATTGAAGCTGCAGCAGAACCTTTGGTTTATGTAGCTGGAATCGACGAATTCATGTAAATTTAAATGTGCGTTTTACTTCTACTTAAATATTTAATCACTTTTCAATCAAAACTTATTTTTGACGTCGGTGGACACGGTTTCTCAAAAACGAATGTACCGATCTTTTTTGAAGTTTCCCACACTTCTTCTGGATAAAATTGACTAGCGATTGAATGAAAAAAGTTTTTTCTTTGATCACATCTTATTTTACAATACTATACATGGTATATATTTTACCGAAAATCGTACTGTTTTGCATACAACTCTGCCAAAAATTAAAATTTCAATATTTTTTAATCCCTCAACCATCACGAGCTATGTATACTCACCTACTAACAGAAAATATTCGCAATGGGTAATATTGAATACTCAATTACTTTTTCCAAAGCTTGTATAACGTAAAGACTCTGTTCAAAATTACGCCCGCTTTCTTAAATACGTACATATGTATATAAATTGCGAATCAAATAATAATACCCAATGTGCCAATCATTCACACAACCCAAAAAGTAAAGTAGAAAGTCGCTGAATAAACTTTTAATAATCAAACCACAGACGTAATAACAACAAAAGATTTAATTAACCGAGAGTTCCAACCGCAAACGGACTAAGATTTAAGCCATTTTTAAAAGATCCCGTTGCAGGAGAGTAGTTTTTCTTACGTGCCACCAAAAATAATAATGTAATTTTTTTTTTACACTTAATCGCACTTCGTTCTAATGAAAGCTAAAAAGTAGGGGAACAAAGACTTACCTGCTTTAAAACCAACTAAGGTATTGACAGTACCTAATAAAAACTCCATAATAAAATTTATCTTCTAAATTTATTTAAACTTTTGAAAACGTGTCATCCAGAACAACACTTCTCACTTATTATCGATATGTGCAACCATACGGCATAAATAATAATAATAATATCTTTAGAGTTCTCAAGTTAATCTCTAATCTAACTAATAAGATGGTTAACCAAGTAAACTACCGACTGCTTTAGGGTTAATACCACCATAACTAACTAATACAGGTTGTCTCATGAAAACAACTAAAAGAACAAATTTTCATTTATTTCCTATAATTTTAATTTCAAGGACTAACCTTTTTTAGCTATGTATCCATTTTCGTCAGCTGAATACTCAACTGTCACTTCGATGAAGTCAGGCGTTGTATACCTATAAGATCCCTCAAATACCAACACATCATTTCCGTTCACATTTTTCAATACACCTTTTACATGCTGTTCGGTTCCATCAGACTGCTCAATGCTATATAAAACAATAGTAATAACATCGACCGCAATAATCTCTAATCACTCTTATACTCATATTGAAAAGCTCCATCGGGATTTAAGTTATACTGATTTTTTAGTATTTGCACAGTCTCATCATATGCAGGGGCGTTCTCCACAAAAATAATTAGAGAAAATAAAATCAAACTCGAACCGCAGATACTAGCCTTCATCGTTGAGCTTTAAAGTAGCACTGATGCTCGTGAAAAAAGTAGACATCTAAAATCTTTTATCGGACTGGACCGTTGGACACCAAGTACCTGAAAACTCGTTACCTAAAGCTTTAGGTAGTTATGATTTAAGATGAGCAGCCTTGAAAATATATTTAATTTTCTTCATTTTTTTACATGGTACATGAAAATACAAAAATGTATGTATAGCAAGGTAAAAGGTTTAGCAAGCCGTAAAGTGTGCATTTTGGTAATTATGTATCTTCTTTCCAATTTTTATTTAAGAGAGTAATGAACCTTTCATAATAATAAGCTGATATGCTAGCTGTGGTTAAGCGTCAAATATATTTAGGTGAATTAACTTTTGCCTTCCCATAAGTAATTAGATTTAAGTGATTCACTTAAAATTATGAAAGTATCTTGAAAAAGTCGTTTCTAGAATTTTTTATTTTTCTCAGAATGGTACAGATTTAAAAACATTTAGAAATAGGGTAACATACTAGTCACAACTGATATAACACTTTTGCAATCTGTACATTAAGCAATTGACTATTGGAAAATTTATGCACATTAATCTTCCACCTCAGCTTCACTTTTCACTACTTTGTTGCTCTCTCCTTTATTCATTTGTTCTTCCAGTATATTAGCCTTCTCTTTTCGTTTGCACTTTTAGTTATTATAGTAGTTTGTAGTTTGATTTCTTGTGTATTTTTTTTATTGAGCTATATTACTGCAACTGTACAGAACCTTTAAAACGCAGTTCCAATTCGCTCTTGCCTGATTCTATTTTCTACGAAGCACATTGTGGTATTTTGCAAAATTATTTGGTGTTGGTAAAAATCGATCACTTTTTGGATATAAATGCAATTTTGTGTGTATGGAGTTTGGCCGAAATTCCAAATAGTGAATACAATTACGTCAAAATACAGTAATGTCAGAATATTATATTCACCATGAAAAATTTGATTGTTTCAAACGTTAAAGCTTTATTTGTTTCAAAATTCAAATAATTCAAATTAAAATTTCAGACACTGCATGACTTACACCCTGTAATCGTATATATATATATATTAATACTAAAATTGCAGCTTTACTAAGACCTGAATTCCGCCCTCGCATTCCAATACTGAAATTCATATAGAATTTGAATAAGGTAACAAAAACGCTTATCACTTCATATAAAATAATTTATATTTATAATTACCCTTTTAATGCAATACAACTTCTAAAATAATTGCTGAATTTAACCTTTCTGCACACCACTAAATTTGTCCGCTAGTGTTTGCAAGAATGTAAAAACATTATAGTTAACTTCAAGGCTACTGCTCTTCTGTAGAACCATAAAATTCTAATTATCCGTATAGTTAATATTCATATGTCGTCAACGAAGAAGCAGTGTTACTTGAAAGTTCAACGATGAAGGTTGTCATCTGTGGGCTAAGTTTAATTTTGTTTCATCTCATTCTTGTTGTGGAGAATGCTCCTGTACATGATGAGAGTGTTGAAACGATCGAAAATCAATATAATCTAAACCCTGACGGATCATTCCAATATAAGTAGAAAATGTGCTGAACTAATTGTGGGCAATATCATCATTAGTGTTTTCACAGCATACTGCAGTCTGACCGTACTGCTAAACGTGTGAATGGCATCTTGAAAAATGTGAATGGGGCTGATGTTTTGGTTCTTGAGGGCTCCTATTCATATACAACGCCTGAAATGTTTGATGTTTTTGTTGAATTTGTAGCTGACGAAAGGGGCTTGGCAGTAGTGAAAATTAAAATAAATAACATAGGTGAGTTTAAAAACATTTATAATTCAAAATGAATAAAATAATATTAATTTTGAAGGATCCAAACCACATATTGAAATTCCACCCATTCCTCAAGGTAAGCTTAAACATTATCTAAAAATTTGAATAACACAAAATTTTTTTAGATGAAAACACACCACTCATTGAACCTACTTTTAGTCCCATTCCAATTTCTATTAATCCGAAAGCAATAGGTAGCATACTGGGTTAACAAATTATTTTTTTCTTTGTCCTTGAAAACATTCAATTTTATACTTGTAATCCCTTTAATGAGATTTTGAAGTTTGTGATTAAAATTACAGAATTCTGAACAATTTTATGTCTTTCTAAACAAAAGCTAATTTTAGACCTTGTATTTAACCACACAAATAAAATTTATATAATACAAAGTGTCAACCAAGTGTTTGTCGGCGATATTTTTTATTACAACTTTACAATTTGCTAAACTATTTTTAAGTGAATTTAATTTTTATGTCTTGCCCCGGTTCTTAATTGATATTTAGTTGCAACATCTCGAAGCATTCACCTTTTGTATTAGTGATTGCCTTCCATTTGAAAACACAAGTAATTATTAGCAAACAATTCGAGTTAAGTCAAAGGTTAACTTCCCACATTATGAAATACACCCCGTACAATAGTAGAAGCAGGGTTTTGATGTCTTTGGTTTTTCTGTTGTTGGGATATTTTCCACACTAACTGCTAAAACACGAACGATTCGGACATGTATTGATCTTCCAAAATGAATAGCATTTCAGCAGCGCAGCGTGCCATTGAAATAGGCGTTTGCAATTATTAATTCTGGCATCCCTTTTCGCTTCATTAAGGCCAGGAAATGTTTTTTATAAGCTCACATTCCTGGATCCTTTCCATTTTATTTAATTATTTATTAATTTGTGCATTATTAAAGACTGATTACTCACAATTTTAAGGAAAAAAGTTCATCATATTAAACTTCATGCATTTTCTGGACAAATTAAAATCTATTCAATCAAATTTCTCGTTGAAACATCGAAACATGGATGTGACGGATTTATGCAAGCCATAATTAGTTCGATGTTGCAGAACTTTAAAGAAATCCCAACTTCTCAATGAGCGACACGGAATAGATAAATTAAAACAAGTTAACAAAGCTGAGCAGTCAATAATACCTTGCATATAGTCAAAAACAAAAGCAGCTTTGTAGTTGTAACGTCTGAGCTCGAACAACTGAAGATTAATAAGTTTGAGACGATCCAAATAAGGAGAGAAGATGATAGGGTTGCTCCATGGGACCCCACGGAGGGCAATGTGCACAAAACGCCTTTGAACGGCCTCGACACGGTTGATGTGTGTGCTGCAGAAAAGAGACCCAACACATGACGCATATTCAAGGATTACCGATTGGTCTAACAATGGTGTAGTAGAGGATCGGCATGCTGTAAATATCCTGGAATAGTGAGCTAGACAAAATTAATGACTTGGTTTACATAGACGAACAATTAGTAAAATAAAGACCTTCTATTCCAAAATTTCTAGTTTTAAATGCAATTTTAGAGTTATTGTTTACCGGAGGTTACAGGGGTGAATGTAAAGAGAAAGTAGATTTTAGTAATATTTTAATAACATAATACAACTTCTCAACTATTGTTTTGAATTTCATCTCTCTTGCATTCCCCTAAATTTGTCCGCTAGTGTTCGCGAGAATGTAAGAAAAATTAAATTTAACTTCAAGGCTGGTAGACTTCGGCAGAAATATAAAACTGTGATTATCCGTAGTTAGTATTTTTAAATTGTTCACGAAGAATATGTGCAGTAATTTTTGAAAGTTCAACGATGAAGGGTGTCATCTGTGGTTCATGTTTAATTTTGTTTCATCTCATTCTTGTTGTGGAGAATGCTCCTGTACATGATGAGAGTGTTGAAACGATCGAAAATCAATATAATCTAAACCCTGACGGATCATTCCAATATAAGTAGAAAATATGCTGAACTAATTGTGGGCAATATCATCGTTAGTGTTTTCACAGTATACTGCAGTCTGACCATACTTCTAAACGTGTGAATGGCATCTTGAAAAATGTGAATGGAGCTGATGTTTTGGTTCTTGAGGGGTCCTACTCATATACAACGCCTGAAATGATTGATGTTTTTGTTGAATTTGTAGCTGACGAAAGGGGCTTGGCAGTAGTGAAAATTAAAATGAGTAACACACGTGAGTGAAAAAAAAAACATTTTAAATTCTAAATGAATAAAATATTCTTATCTTAGTTGGATCTAAGCCACATATACAAACTCCACCCAACCCTGAGGGTAAGCTTAACATTTTTCTAAAGTTTAAGTTAATATTTTTGTTATTTTAGATGAAGACCAATTTTTTACTGAACCTCCTTTAACAGAATCTATTAATCCGAAAACAGTAGGTAGTTTGCTTGGTTAGGAGCATTTTTTGCTTTGTACTTGAAAATATTATGCATTATATCAAATATTATACTTAATCCTATAATGAGATTTTGAAGTTTGTGATTAAAATTTCGGAATTCTGAGCACTTTTGTTTTTATTTCCAATAAAAGCTATACTTAACTTAATCATGACTATATAACCAATATGTATTTAGTAACATTTGTACATACTATCTCCTCTCTAAAGGAGTTTTCGATTAAAGTAAGGGGTATGGAGATTCAATTTCACAATGCGTTTGTGTCTTTCACTGGTTTGAACAGTTAGATAGTTAGAATAAGTGAAAATAACACAAGTGGACAAGGATTTTGCTATTGTTCAAGCAGTGGATTACAAAATTATAAACGGAAAAATTTCATCAAATAAAACTTTCAAGTAAAAGAAGTCAAGCTTTTAAGAAAATGCATCGTCTATTGTTAAAATTCCATTCAAAATTAATAATACGTAATAGAAACTTGCTTAATACCTTAAATAAAACCGTAAGCACTAGAGTATATCTGTAAAAATTAAGAACTTAAACAGACTTATTAATTTTTTAAGCACTTAGATAAAAGCAAGCGCAAAATTGGCTTATGCACAAACGTACGCAGATGGCGCTCACTTTATAATTTTTTATTTTGCGATCAATTTCAGAAGACTTCTAAACCTTTCATTTTTTTCAAGTAGCGTAAGGTTTAAGCTTACATTTGAGCTACGTCATAAATTTCTATAATACCTCACTATTTATGTGTCCATGTAAGTATTTTTCAATACAATTTAATTTGTAGTCCTGTGTAATCAAATCAAATACTGATAACTCCGAGGTCAATCGATACTGCACCTTTTGCATTTTGTGCTGTTTTGTTTTCACTCCTTGAACTTCTGATATAAACTTTTCTTCTTTAACCGGTTATTGCATTGCATTGCACTTACTAAGGTTCCCAGGCACATAAACGTTCAAGAGTTTATTTTAGCAATGATAGTGGAGGAGTAATTATTTGTCGATAAAACATTTCAATTTTATTCATCATCAGCTGAGTTAAGGTTAAGAAGAGCGAGCTTCCGTTATAGTCTAAACAAGAAATGGTGTTTCAGAATTGAAGAAGAATGTTGCGATCAGTGTCGGAGCATTACGATCGCATCGTTGTTCTTTAAAAAAAACTAACAAAGAATAAATTAAATAAAATTAAACCAAAAAATTCAAATGAATGAATGGAATATCGTTAGAGCGAAAAGGTCTTTGGTTTACCGCAGAGGCATTTGAGACAGCTTGAGTTTTGAACTTTGGCTGAAAAAATACAGACGAGGTTTAATTAGAAGAACAATTTTTCATCCACCCCATATGGGTATACTTTTACTCTCAATGAAAAAAACATTTACTACAAACGTCTT
Organism: Neoitamus cyanurus; assembly: GCA_947538895.1. Lineage (NCBI taxonomy): Eukaryota > Metazoa > Arthropoda > Insecta > Diptera > Asilidae > Neoitamus > Neoitamus cyanurus. The sequence continues at coordinate 17,534,957 of OX384544.1, forward strand.
TTTTCTACAAATTAAGCCGATATGCCCTAGAGCGGGTAATTGTAACGTTATGATGATTTTCTAATTCGATGATATGCATAATTCACGTCTTCGCACTAGAGATGATGATGAACTCAATTAACCTTTAAGTTTCCGGCACTTTTTCTTAAAATATACACTATACCTACATATATAATTCCTTATTCACGTTTGTATAATGCGGTCAAATCGCCACCATTCTTACTTTAATATTTAATGTGGGAAAATGTTCTTCACATCAAACTTGAATACCTATCGGTAGTTACCAAACTTGATCCTAGGTCACTCAGATTATTAAAGTTAAAATTAATTTACTTTTGCTGGATCTCCACGTAATGATAAGTAAGTAAGTTGAATATGCTGTTGATTTCGTATTTACTTTCCTTGCACATATAACTTCCAATTAACGGCTTATTTGAGAGATGTGAGAACACACACCTCTTCGTAACATTTTCATTACACCAACCGACTCTCTATCACGAACATGCTCTCGTCGGACCGGTGTATCTTAACGATTATAGCCGTGAAATCGTTACCTACTTCAAGTAGTTAGTTGCATAATAATACATTGCCGAGAGCTATAGTAAAAGTTCATTGTGGGAGATTATTGATTTCCCCGGAGGCAACAGCCGATACACGAATTTGAAAAATGCAGAGAAATAAACAAGTAGATAAGACTACCTGCCAATGTCTTTATATAGAGGAGGTCTTACCATACTCGGTACGTGTGAATATAAAGAAGGTAGTAATAGGCCATCAGTACTCTTCTTACGTTGTATATCTTACAATTGTACTGATTTCCAGGTAGTTATTATATATTGGGGACGATTACGTCACAATTTCTCCCACGCATTGTACACAAGTTAGTAAATCTATAAGTATATATCAGGTTTCTTGCAGGAATTCGTGCTAAAAGGTTTTTTCCGTTCAAGATTCAAAATGACGAGCGGGTGGTCTTGTGTTATTTTGTTTTCTGCATTTTACTTAGTTTGCAGCATAACCGCACCTCAAAATATAGCCTTAAAGGTCGCTCCTGCAGGAATATCTAGTCAAACAGGATATGATCCCAGCTTTAGCATCAGGTAAACAAATTTTATTATATTATTATTTTTTAATTGTATAAAACAATGTTTTATATTTTGAGCAATGAGCACCAAACGTATACTGGAAAATTAAAAAATGTTAATGGTGTAAACGTGATCGTGTACGAAGGTTCCTACTACCTCTTGCATCCAAATGGCCTATGGCAGCTTGTTACTTATGTTGCTGATGAAAATGGGTTTGTTGTGAAGAAGTGTAAGTACCTACCAAGTATTTATTTAAAAGTCTCAAGATATTTATTTTCTGATATTTTAAGTTGAATTGAAAATACCAATGTATGCCACTATTAATCCGAAAGCTGTTCAAAGTTTGCTCGGTGGTTGAATGGGCAACAGAAGTAATATACGTATATATCAAGGGAATGTGTTTCACTTCGTAAAGTCATAAATCAGTTTGTGCACCTTTTTGGTTGTCTATTTCTGCTACATAAGTGTTGGAAAATTGCTCACCCATTGAAAATTTTATGTGATTTATAAAATCGCCACATTTACGAAGTTTACGAAACGAATGCCTTCATTATATGTATAAACATAACAAATAACTCAGATATTTAGATCAAAATATTTGTGTGTTGGCTTAGCTTTTAATTTTGGAATTAACTTAAAACTATTCTTAGTTATATATATGTACCTATAAAGTGTAAAATGTAAATTTTTTGCGGCCAATTAATGTTAAAACTACTACTGGACCGATTGTGATGAAATTTTCACAGATGGTTTTCTTATGATCCCCTGAGGTGTATAGGCTATAATATGTACTTATTATAACTTTATAATAATAAAAGCTAATAATTTCTTTTTAATTCGTCAAAATCAATTTTTTTACTTTCAATCCTTTCGGTCCTTACTTACATTTATTAACATTATTTTTTCCCCCTACCCAGGGTGACCACTCGGCGGACTCGGAATCGGGGGAGGGGACAGCGACAAATGTCGACGTCCCCTCCTCCGAGTCTGAAGCGGCCGTGGAGTGCGCTCGTTCTTTGGAGATCTCCGCGGGGTTACCCCCTGTCAACGATGTTGAAATGAGCGCACTTTAACATGGGTGCCGACTCTTTCAATATCTTACAGATTAATTTGCAACATGGCAAAACGGCCTCTGCGGAACTAAGCAGAGTCCTAGCGATCGGGCACACAAAATTAGCCCTGGTTCAGGAACCCTGGTTGTACAAAAATCAGGTTCGTGGACTCGATCTGGGCAATGGCCGTGTGTTTACGGCAGACGCCGCCTCTAAACCCAGGGCATGCATCTGGATTGCGAACGGTTTAAAGGCGACGCTAAACCATGAGCACAGCTCCAGAGATCAGGTTACTATTCGTGTAACTCTGGACCTGGATGATGGCGCTCTGGAGGTAATTGTTGTTTCTTCATATCTGCCGTATGATTCTGCTGAACCTCCGCCGAGTTCAGAACTCGTTGAGGTCGTAGATTTCTGCCGCAGGAATAAACTTCCGATGGTAATCGGTTGCGACGCAAACTCGCATCATACCTGCTGGGGAAGCTCCGATGTTAACAGTAGAGGTCAGTCGCTCCTCGAATACCTTATTTCTACGGAGCTGACTGTCCTCAACAACGGCACCGGTCCAACGTTCGTAAACTCCATCAGGCGCGAGACGATTGACATCACTTTGTGCTCGATCAGTCTCGTCGACCTAATATCTGACTGGAGAGTAACGGACGACATTCTAACCTCCGATCACAGAGCCATCTCGCTGAAGATCGCGGCGGTCTGTCCAGCTCCTCCCAGCTTTAGGAATCCCAGGAAAACCAACTGGGACCTTTACAGATCCGCTCTGGGTCTGAAACTGGAGGGATGGCTGCCACGGATCAGTACCGTCAGCGACCTGGACCTGTCGATTAGGGTAATAGAGAGGGCCATTACCTCTAGCTTCGAAGAGGCTTGCCCCCTTACCACCCCCAGTTCTAAGGGCAAATGCCCCTGGTGGAATCGCAGGCTTTTGTTGCTTAGAAAAGGAGTAAGAAAGCAACATAACCGTGCTAAAAACCTCAACTCTGAACCCGAATGGGAACTCTTTCGTGAGAAACAGAGGGCCTACAAGAAAGAAGTTAAATCTGCCAAGCTACTTTCTTGGAAAAAATTCTGCTCAGACCTTGAAGGGATGAGAGACTCAACGAGAATCCACAAAATTCTCAAAAAAGACAAGGCAATCCAGCTGGGTTCACTCCAACTACCCTGTGGTGATTTCATAGATGATGACCCCTCGGTCGCGTCTCATCTGTTAGAAACCCACTTTCCTGGTTGTGAACCGGTACAAGAGGATCACATAGCGGCTGTACAGCACAATCCGGAGGCTTCGGACTGGGCTGTCGCCAGGTCTGTTATAGACAGAGATCTTCTTAAATGGGCGGTCTTTTCTTTCTCACCTTTCAAGAGCCCGGGTAGAGATGGCATCTCCCCGGTCATGCTGCAAGAGGCATTCTCCATGATTCAGGATCATCTGACCACAATTTTCAGAGCGGTCCTGGTTTTCGGGTATATACCTTGCAGCTGGCGCCTTTCCAGGGTAATATTCATACTAAAACCTGGGAAGTGCAACTATAAGGTAGCAAAATCTTTTCGACCGATCTCACTCACTAGCTTCATGTTGAAATCGCTTGAGAAGATGTTAGACACGTTCATTAGATCGAACAATCTGAAGGCTTTCCCGTTGCATGTAGCGCAGCACGCCTATCAGAGAGGGAAATCTACAGAATCGGCCCTCCATCATGCAATCTCTTTCATTGAAAGGGTTTTTCATGAAAAAGAAGCGGCCCTTGGCGTCTTTCTGGACATCGAGGGAGCGTTTGACAACACCAGCTTCTCTGTAATGGCCTGCGCCTTGCAGGAGCATGGTGTAAACCCAACCGTAACCAGGTGGATTATAAACATGCTGCAGAGCCGAATTGCTTCCACTGAGGTAGGTTCCCACACAGCGGTCAGGAGGGTAGGCAGGGGCTGTCCGCAAGGTGGTATTCTGTCTCCTCTCCTGTGGTGCATGGTGGTTGATGGCCTCATAAGGTTACTGGACAGTAAGGGCCACTTCACGGTAGCCTATGCGGATGACATAGTGCTATTGTGCAGAGGCAAATTCCTCAGTACTCTCTGCGATCTCCAGCAGTAGGCTTTGTGGGTGGTGGAGAGGTGGTGCAGGGACAAGAACTTGTCAGTCAACGCTGACAAGACCTCTGCTCTACTCTTCACTAACAGAAGGAAGCTGCAGGGTCTCAGGCAATTGAGAATATTCGACAGAGAGATTATCTACGCCAATAGCGTAAAATACCTAGGAGTGATCCTGGACATCAAGCTGGACTGGAAGCTACATCTGAGCTGCAAGACACAAAGGGCTATCTCGACCTTTTGGCAGTGCAGAAGAGCTTTCGGCCGTACTTGGGGCATTAGTCCAAAAATCATCCACTGGATGTATACTGCAGTCATCAGACCGAGTCTTTGCTACGGGGCGTTGGTCTGGTGGGAAAAGACAAATCTAAGCACCATCAAAGGTACATTATCTAAGTTACAAAGATTAGCCTGCTTAGCTATCACAGGAGCAATGAGATCTTCTCCAACTGCATCGATTGAGTTGGCTCTCTCCCTGGCTCCACTCGATATCATCGTGCAAAAAGAAGCGATGAAATCGGCCCTGCGCCTTGTTCAAAACAATCTCTGGCGACCCAACCATCGGCTGATAGGGCATTCCAAGATCTGGGATAGATTGTTACATACCAACAGTTGCGTCCAAATGATCTCGGATTATGTAACGCCCCGTCTTAGCCTATGTAAAAGGTATGTTGTGTCTATTCCCTCCAGAACGGAGTGGGATGAGGACTATCTCGGCAACACAGTAGCGGATGCAAGCTCTGTATGGTTCACGGACGGATCCCTTGCAGAGGGTCTGGCTGGAGTCGAAGTGCACGCACCGAGTGAAGATGTGTGCATCTCCCGCCCGCTAGGCAGATTCGTCTCCGTTTTCCAGGCGGAAGTTCTTGGTATCTTGTTCTGTGCACAAGAGATTCTGAAGAGGAAACTGTGTGGGAAAAACATTTTTATTTTCTCTAACAGTCAAGCTGCTCTTAAAGCACTTGACTCGTACATAGTTTCGTCTAAGCTTATCAGCGAGTGTCGTCACTCGCTTGATCAAATTGCGACTTCAATAACATAGCAGGTAATGAGACTGCGGACAGGTTGGCGAAAGAAGGGGCCTGCTCGTCCTTTATAGGACCAGAACCCTACGTGGGTGTTTCACCATCTCTCATCAGTCGCTCGGTGGAGGACTGGGTCCGCTCTGAGCACAAAGAGAGGTGGTCCGAAAGATCGGATTGTCGTCAGTCTAAGATGTTCTTGCATAGGGTCGATCTAGGCCTCGGCAATCATCTACTCAACCTTAGAAGATGCCAGTTGAGCCAAGCTATGGCCATTATTACTGGCCATTGCAGGCTGAACAAGCATCTTCATACATTACGAATAGCGGATTCGCCGCTTTGCGGATGCGGGTTGGAGGACGAGACAATCGCTCACCTTTTGTGTGCATGTCCGTTCTACAACAGCGCCAGAACCGCTTCTTTCGGGAAACCTCATGTAGATCCCAATGATCTACATAAGTTCACGCTGCCCACCATCTTGAGCTTTGTTAGAAGAACTGGTCGTCTAACGGCTCAATCTGGGCACCGAGATTAAATCAGTTGTCGGTCTCTCTTCTCGAGGTTTGTACAATGGACCTTTAGTCTAAGTGCAGGGTTTATCTACCCGCCTCAAGATAATCTACATCTACATCTACATCCCCCTACCCAGACCCTTTGGCAGCATTGGAACTCAGTTTTCATTTTCTTCAACACGTAAAAATACCGCCTTTAAAATTTCTGTTCCTAAACTATGCCCGAGTTCCAATATACATACATATGCCCATCAAAGAGAATTCAAAACTTTTTCGAATAGTGCAGAAACAATGTGGCCTCAGTTTCTTACAAGCTATAATAAAATAAATAAATAAGAATATATTTTCGTCTGTTTTTCCACCAAATTTTATCCAATTCCAACTGGAATCAACTTGAGTCCTCGCTTCGAGGCAAGCCCACGTAGCAATTGTCGCTGAATCTCTACACCTAGTCGATTGTCATTTTATAAACATATGTGTAACTTATAATACAAAAATCGATTATATTTATGCAATACTTTTTTGTTATTAATTTATGAAAACACACCATTTTTTGAAGCTTTACTGTACGATAGCCCTTAAACATTCCTAGCGAATGGTTACTGAATTTTAAAAATGATGTTTTCAGAAAAGGTTCGATATGCTGTGACAAACCTAAATAGCATGGATTGCCTGGCCAAACTTAAAATTTAAATAACAACAATTTAAATGTTTGCTCTTATGGCAGTTGTCGTGCTAAACGAACATTTTATAACTTTCTACCCTATCCGATGGAAAATATTATCAGGTGAACATCGCAGGAGAACAACACTGGATTAGAAAGGAAAATTCTTAAAAAGAAGTCCTTTAAAAAGAATTACGTATTATCAACGGAAAGTTGCATTTTGTATTCAACATTTACAAACACTGATCTGTTAGGGACCCAGGAGAAAAGAATTTCAGTTTCTACCAAATGAAAATTTCTGACCTGGCCGAAAAATTAAATAAGGGATAAAAAGAGGTGATTTTCTGGGTTGTTGAATTTTAGCGAAGAAAGGAGATTTTAGGATTTCAGCTTCCAAAAATTGTTTTAAGAAACCTTTTGTAGGAAGAATATATCCACAATATTCTTCTGGCTAACCAAACGGAAGGAAAAAAAAGAAAGAAACGAAGAAAGGAAACATTTTGCCAACGGCACCTTTGAGTAAATTTTTAAGTTGAGAAAACTCTTTAAGTCAACTTCAAAGGCGAATCATCTAGAAAGCGGTGAATTTACGAGGGGTTGTGTTTGAGAAGGCTTACAATAAAAAAGGAATTTGTATCATATGGAGAAAGTTCCTCCGTTTTGCAACCAAATGGTTTAAGAAAGAGAACGTATTTGTGCAAATACACCCCTCACGTTCAACTGATTTCCACTTTGATTTGCGGACACAAATCACTCAATTGGATGAGTATTGCCTTTAGTGGAATCAAATTTACTGATTCCTTTGCAATTTCAGTGCTTTGAAGAAAAGGACAGGAAAGCTATAGGTACTCGCAACATTGCATAGACCGCACTCTTGTAATTTGATAAAATAAAATCAAGAAAATAGAATGGCTCGCTTTATCTCAGACGTAGAAATGATGTTGTGCAAATGTCTCCTGTTTCGTTAGTCTCTTTACTCGACTACGACGCAGCCAAAATAAGGGTGAAAATTTTTGGGTTCTATTTGTTTTTCTGCTTTGGTAATCCAAAACATTTTGGATTTGTTTTTCAAGATAACTGTGTATGTGACATCAAATTAAATGGAATGACAAGTGAAAGACCAAAATTTGTTTACACTAATAAAATGACCGCCCCAGTGATCGCTATGCAATATGCATACCTCCCTTTGTACTCTGTTTAGGATCGTATCTGAATTTATGCGCAGTAAAACTGATGCAGAATGTATGAAACTTTTTCATGCGCGGAGATCGTGTTTGAAGTGAAACTTCTTTGGTGGCGGTAAATTGGGCTGGATGCAACTAAAAAGCGAAACAAATCTCTTTCTCCAGTTAAACTTCAAGGGATTGCGATTCGAAGATCGAAATTTTAGAATCTTAACGGGCGACGACGAGCAAGGCTTCACACATCTTTCAAAGAAAACTTTCACTAAAATTTCTTAATTAAATTTTCAATAGTTGGCCGCGGCGGAAGATTTTGCTGACAAAATAAAGATAGAATTTGCGAAAATCGGTTAAAATTAATAAACGTTCAAATATAAATCAATATCAAATATGGACTAAATATGGACAAATATTCCGACCGTAATTCCTTGTCCCATGGACGATGTTTTACGTTCCGAACAGAGCACAAAATGTTTGGAATTTTGGGAAATTTTCTTCTTTGGCGTAAATGTAATACCAAGTTTTAATACAAACCTCGAGATTTCCGGTACCAATTTTTTGTCTTAGTTTTTTTAGGTGCTTCAAAATATAGGCAAAATTGCTTTGCTGAATTTTAATTTCTTAAGGAAGAAATTACATGAATAAGTGTTCATTTTTAAAATGAGACTGAAATCTGATCTGAGCAGTTATTATTGAAATAAAACTCTTATGTATTTAATTATTATACAGACAGATAAGAAAATACAACTTAAGCAATCAATAAATTTTCTTTTCGGCTTCTGTTTATCTAAATTACACATACAAACAAATATGTAGGCTGAGATTTCCAGAAGAATTATTCTGATTATTTGGAGGAGTAAACAAATAAAGTATTAAGAACATATCATTAAACTATAATAAATATTGAACCGGTTGAAAAATATAAAGATATTACCGTATGGATTGAACGTATATGGTATGCCTATAACATAAATATAAAATGCCAAATAAAACTGAGCCGTTCCAGAAAATAAAATTCATCCGCAAGATATCTCCATTGAAGTTTGTGAAATACATTGGACATTTTAGTGCCCTCCCAGGTAAAATCAATGTTCGAAAGAGTTCACACATTTCCTCCAAATTCCAATCTAGCAAAATAATTCAATTTTCCGTTTCAATTCACTCTTATGAGAAATAATGGAAGGGGAGGCAAGAATATCTTTATACATATACCACGAGAGCAGAGCTCTTTCTCCGGACTACATTTGCAATGCTTGTGATTCGTTCAACCCTTTTATATTTATGTACGAAGGCACATAACGTTCAACTTTAAGGGCCTGTAGAGATACTTGAGCACCATTCAAATCCTTGTCTTTATAGATCTCAAAGTAAAGCCCGGAGACTTGCTCCACTCCATTTACTCGTGCTTTGAGAAGGTTGCTGACAATGACCCTGAAAATACAAATCCAAATCTAGGGATCTTGACGGATATACACGGGGCCTCATTTATTCTGAGTCAGGGAGTTTTCCGGTAGCCACATCATTTGTCATTCAAACGCGTCTTCTTTGCTTAGAACTTCTTGCAAGAATGCTCGGAACAATACAGTAATGATGATGTGCTTTTTGCTGCGACATAACGAGCTCATTTTCACTTTGAAGATGTGACGCGATATCTGTTGTTTTGTTGGCATGAGCATCATGATGCCTCTCAAACGGATTAAAAGTCAGTAGAGTAAAAATAAGCACGGCTTTGTCTTTTAAGAGAAAACATTTATCGTAATTGCCTTTTGAGTATTATCCCCAGGAAATAAATTGGGCTATGGGTGAAATTTATTAAAATTCTACATAATTACAGTGCAATAAAAACCATTCTTCGCTAATTTGGTTTGGTATCTAATTTGTATATGAAACTACATATTAAATTTTAAGCTTTCTATTTAGACTGGTGCGCTTATAAAATACAACCACTAACGATTAACGGAGACTTTTCGTTGAATAAAATAAATATTGTATATAAATTAATTTTAAATTCAAATCTAAATTTAAATTTTATTAACAAAAGTATTATGTATAGCGAGATTAGCAATCACCTATATCTGGGGTTCCCAAAGTGTGTACCGCGGCGTCCCGCACGTCACTCCTCTTTTTTCTTCTCCGGAAACTAAACTTTCTTATATTTCCATTAAATAGCACTCAAATCTTTGCTTAAATTACATTTTCAGACTGGCGAGGCACAAGTACGGCGTCTTATGTTATTGAACCTGCTTATCGCAGGAAAAATAGTACCTAAATAAATTTCCAGAGGCCGACGTCTATGCAAAAAATGGGTCCAAACTTTTAAAATGCTTATATCTCGAGAACGGAGATACGTAGAAAAAATTGCTTGGAACGTGTCATAGACGTAGTAAACTATACCTACATAAAAACTAGGCCGCTGGAAACCATTATGTTCCAAAAACTTTCTTGTATTTTTGGAAAGAGTACAAAGGATTCGATTTCAATATGATTAAAATTAATAAATATTGACCCGCTAGCATGAATTTCTAATTCTTATTATAATATAACATTTCTAAATTCCACTTGAACATGTGCAAGCGTAGGTGCGCAACATGTGGTACTCGTTCGTGAAAGGAAATAAGTTTAAAGCGATGGAACTTGATATAAAAGCTTACTGGTGAGCTTTTCCCTCGAACTTATGGGAAACCACAGAGGCAATGAAAAATCGATTCTCAAGCTCACTTTCTTGCAAATCTTAATCGAAGGAACAACAAGTTGCCAGCTGTCGAACTTCTGCAGAGAATCATTCGAACCACCTACCATCTGTTGAAACATAGAAGGCACATTAGATCAGAGGTAACATACGTGCATTTCATCAAAAAGTTATTATTGAATAAAACATTTACATTTTCAGCTATCTGCCAATTTTTATTGGAAGTGAAAACTAATAGTTACAATTTAGGGCTTTTCCTCACCCATTCCGTCAGTCTACAAGAGAGGGTCAATTTCGCTGCACATAAAAATATAAAAATTAATCATGCCAGAATGCTTAAGAGCGTGTTGTACTGCAACCTGTGTGAAGACCTTCCTGCTGATCTTTAGTGTGAGTTAAAACTTAGTTAAACTATACCCGCGTTACTGCATTAAACATAGTACATTTGAAAAAAAATCATATTACGAGTTCGACACACTAATTGAATTATTTGACAAAAAATAAAAACCGAATTCAAAAATATAAAATGAAGCACTAAAAAGTTGAAAAAAAATTGTTTTTGAAAACGGTTCCAAGCCGTACGATACACATCTGCGCAGTGCTGTGTCGAGTAGCTTGCGCGACGTGTCACACGAGGGACGAGCGTGGTAGAGTTGGCATCCCGAACGAAAATAGCTTTTTTTTTAACTCTCTCTGAAAAATAAATAGTTAGAAAAAACCAAAAAGTGTTTTGGGGGTTCAATAATTCAAAAACAAAAGTAATAAAAAATCATTTGATCGTCCAACAGACATTATTCCAATCCAATATTATAGGGTCGTATTTTTACAACAGGATTCACCGCGGGGAATTATTTATAATTATACAATTTTACATCAAGGAGGTTATTACTGAAACCGAACGTAAATCCCTCCCAGCAGACCTAGAAACACAGAAAAATTAATTTTTCTTTTCGATTAATACGAGACTTCCCAATGAAATAACATTCCTACGCATTATGAATTAAAAATAAAATATACTAACCATTGAAACAATACAATTCAGTTTACAGGTCTGATGATAATTTGGGCAGGAATGTGGATACTACTGAACATGGAAGGTAATCTCAACGATAACACAGGGTACTCAAGTACGCATCCATTCGTTCTGGTCGCAATTGGCATTGTGATGTTGTTTGTAGCTACCTTGGCCTACAGTTGTACCCTAGAAGAAGAACCAGATCTTCCCCATCCGCATGCTGCTTGCTACATTTGGTATAACTGGATATTTATTGTGTTGAACTCTATTGTAATTTCGCCTTTTAACACAGTGTGGCAGCTGTTTTAATTGAGACTATGATGCTATTTCTTGGAATTGGATTGATGTATCTATTATCGCATATAGAGAAAACCTTTTTTATGGTTTCGGCTGAGGTCTAAGACAGGATATGCGAAATTATTATTATTATTATTTATTTCAGAAAACGGCTACACAAGAAAGTTTACATACTTAAAATAATGTGCAGGTAAATTTGGAGGAGGTAATATTTCAAAACTAAAATGAATAAGAGAAATGGAGGGAAGAAAAATATACAAAATTCAATATTTAAGTCTAATACTAAAATAAGTTAAAAGAGAGAACAAACCCAAGAATTTATCTATTCTGCTAAACATTTAGCAAAATGAATTGAAAGCGATGACAGCTGGTATCCTGTTTTTAGGGAGGCTATTCCAAAATCTGACAGCACGGATGAAAAATTGTCGTTCAGTAACCTGATGATTAAATATAAATGTTATTAGATTTAAGGTTGTCCGAGAACGTACGAACTTCAATTTTTCGAATAAATATTGAGGACTTTTGGAGAAAATTAGTCTACACACAAAAACCGTGATTCAGAAGTTTATATGCCATTGAAGCGTACAACCAACCTAAGATGGACTTCAGGTCATAGCGTCTGAGTAAGTGATAGTAGCGAGTAGCTGCATTAAATGCAATATTAAATTTTCTTTGCGTACGGGAATCCAGTGAACAGAATATTTCGCATTCGTAAGTTAAGGCCGCTTGCGATTTCAACAGCACTAGCACTAACATTTTATTTCTGCACTAAAATATTTCCGAAATAGCCCGAATAATACGTAGAACGTTCAAATTCAAACGTTCTGAAAACTGCACTAGCACTGGTTTTTCTGTCAACAATTTAGTGTATACAGCCTACAATAAAATGGGCTTTATAGTACACGTATGTAAAGTATAGGCACGGTTTCTCAAAAGCACACATACTCTTACATTCCTCAAATTAACGTATACTGTTTCACCTAACCACTACTTTCCCATTGATATACGCAATTCAAGAAAAGGTAAGAGATATGAACAGTACAGAGGCACTTTTAATCATTACTTTTTTTAAATTTATAGTTGAAATGTTGTGGTGTAAATAGTTACAAATGCTAGTATGAACTTAATCCCACCAAGGAGGTTCCAGAAACCTGTTGCATTAAACCTGAGAAATGCAGACCACAAGAATCTATAGATGTTTATGGTGATGTAAGTACTTTTAATTTAAGTTTAAATATCCCATATACAAAACACGAGAGAGCTAGAAGTGCAGGCTCTTTAAACTTTTTGTAGAGGAGCGTAAGACCACGTAGGACCAAATTGTAGCAGTAGCAGACGATTATTCCTCCCCACTCTGATTCTAGAATTTCGCTATAATCTGAAAGTAGAGTACGACGAATGGAGGAAGAAAAGGGAAAAAGGAAAAATAATTATTTATGGGCAAAAGAAAAATATAAGCAGGCACCATTGACGAATATTATAAAAAGAAGAGGGCCTAAATGGCTTCCTTGTGGAATTCCTGAAAGTACATCAAACACTTTTAATTGCACCAAATCATAAACTCATGTTACTGCTGACAAATTGTTTCTTTAATTACAAATTGAAGTTTATCTATGTACTCTCAAAAAAATTAGGTAGAGACATCAGCTTAGCAAACTCTCTGTAATTAAAAACCTCATTACGAGCAGCAGCTTTGCGAAGGGGTTTGGTAAAAGAAAACTTTCAAGTGTCCAATCAGAGTCTAACATATAAGTTTGTGTTCTCCAATAAATACAAAAGAGAAGATAAGCCTATCATATCAATCAATTCTTTTTTCTTATTTCAGAGTTGCATCAAGAAGTTTATTGTTATTCTAAATTCAAATATGTGTCTGATTGGCGTTGTTGCATCAGGAACCGCATTTGCTTCTTTAATTGGAACAATCGTATCCTGCTGTTTAGCGTCGAATGCATGGACAAGTCAACTGTGTTCAATGCAAACAAAACAGAAAACTTATCAAATAATTTTCTAATCTTACTGATTCCAAAACTGTGTAACCCATATTTATTATGTGTATATCATGAATATAACTGTGATTGGAGACAGAACAAAACTTGCAAATATACATATGTGTGGATTATCAATAAACTTTCAAAAACATTTGGAGTCCAGTTTCGTGGAAAATGTTAATAACAACCGTGTTTTTGTTACCTGTATGCCTCCTATTATTTATAAGATGGAATAGTCATTCATAAATCTGTTAAATTTGTATAAAATATGATCTTCCAACTTTAAAGTTTGCAGTACAGGACTACAGCTTTATATATACATATAGCCAGTATACATATTCATGTGTATCTCACAAAGTATTGAGTGGTTTAAATATGGTATACCCAGAATAATCACCAAACGCAAAACTTTGATCAATACACTTAGTCCCTTACTTAAAGTTCAAGTAAAAGAGGGCACGGAATTTAATTGGACCGCATCTTATGAAGAATGATTTAATAAGAGCAAACATCTTCTTTTAAGGGATTGGTGGTTGGTACACTATGGTTCCAAGGTCCCAAGAAATGACTTGTAATTTCCACCGATGCTAGGAGCAGTTTTAGCTCACCGAATAGCTGATTAGGAAAAATATTGTTTACATCAATATGCTTCATAAAGCTTTGTTTTGGGAATAATTTTCGCAGTTTTCCAGACGGAGGGGAAAATTTGTAATCTTAGACATGAATTATAAATGCCAGAAACACTATACTTTTCCTCGGAAGTGACTTAAGCCAAATAAGTGGAATGGCATCATTACCATATGAACTTTGTTTTTTAAGAAACTTAAAATCATTCGCAACTTCCCTTGGTTTTGTGAGATGGTCAAATCGAGGAGAAGATATGAACGAAATTTGAAAAATACTTGTTTTGCAGTAGCGTTATCGCTATTATTATTTATGGTAATTCAATGCATGACAAAAACATCTGCAAGATGGGCTTATAGTATAAGATAAATGCATTCCCAAATTTTAAGGTCGGAATATTTCTATTTTTATTTTTAATTATCTTAACGACATTCATAGGTTTTCGAGAGGAGTGTAGTCCAGTTTGAGTTCCGTAAGGCTTGTATTCCATTTTTCATTTTATAGTTATGTATTTTGTTAAATTTTCTTTTCAAAAAGGTGTCTCTTGTCTTTATCCACTTCCGACGGAAGTTGTTTATGAGAAATATGAGAGCATAGGAATAAGATTAAAGCGATGGAACTTGGTGTAAAAGCTTAAAGTGTATTTAAGTGGTGAGCTTTTCCCTCGAGCTTATGGGAAGCCACAGAGGCAATGAAAAATCGATTCTCAAGCTCACTTTCTTGCAAATCTTAATCGAAGGAACAACAAGTTGCCAGCTGTCGAACTTCTGCAGAGAATCATTCGAACCACCTACCATCTGTTGAAACATCTACCTTCTCCTAGAAAGGCACGTTAGATCAGAGGTAACATACATTTCATCAAAAAATGATTTATTGATATTTTTAAAATTTGACATTTGCAGCTATTTGCCAATTTTTACTGGAAGTGCAAATTGATAGTTACCATTTAGGGTTTTCCCTAAACCATTCCGTCAGTCTACAAGAAAGCGTCAATTTTCCTGCACATAAAAATATAATAGTTAATCATGGGGGAAGGCTTAAGAAGGTGTTGTGCTATATCCTGTGTGAAGACCTTGCTGATGATCTTTAATGTGTGCTTCTGGGTGAGTTAAAACTTATTTAAATTATGTACACGCGTATTACTGCTTTGAATATAGTACATTTGCAAAAAAAAAAAATTTCGTTACGCGTTCGACTCACTAATTGAATTATTTCACAAAAAATTGTCCAGAAGGTCAAAATCCTCATCAGTGGTTATCTCAACGCCAGCAGTCTTATCAACAGTGATGACTTTTTCATTGCGGATTTAATTTATTTTAAAAACGCTCAGCCGTATTTTGATCCGTTATACGATGCTGCTTGAGTCATATGTGTTTTGCCGGCGTCTTTCATTAGATGTAGATTGCAATATTGCTGCAATTAAATACTTTAAGCACAGAATATTATTTGTCTGCGGTTTTAGGTAAACAAAAAAGATTTTTTTATTTCTTTCTCATAAATAATTTCTTGATAAAGAGAAAAATCACCATCAATGTGCCTTGGAGCTTCAATAACACCAGATGAGTTGGTTGGTGAGATCGTTTTAAGCTGCACACTGAATGCAACCATTTTTCTTCGACAAATCAAAAGTGCTTTAATATGAGACCCAGTTAGCTTCGATGCGTTATCGGAAGCTGTCGAAACGTTCAAAGCGATTTAGGAAAAAATTAACTCTAATCAGTGTTACCCAAACAATGAGTCATATTAGTATAACTTTTACATCAGCTTAGTCCGGGTGTTCAAACATCTGATCTGTAACTTGCGGTATGAAAATACACCGAAAGTTAACTTTAGACGTTTCGCCTAGAAAATAGAAGGAATCACCACAAGATAAAGGCCATTTGCATAAAAACTGAGCAAAAGCTGAGTCTCAATTTTTACATATAGAAAACCCGACCTCGTTTCAATTAAGTTTCAATTTGAATTTGTATACATATAAAAGTTGAATCTCGGCTTATGCTCAGTTTTTATGCATAAGAGCCAAAAAATTAGCGTTTTTCAGATTCCTAATTAAATAAGCTCGGACATTTAATTTCAATTAGTAAATTTATTGTACCTTCACCCTCAAATTACATTTCGTGTATGTGTGTGGGGTGGTTCCTCCTTCCTGGCATGGCTTCAGGGACTACAATGTACAAAACTTGTGAATAATGTGCACAGTAGGATTTTTGAAATTGGTATCTGTGTGCAGATAGCCAAATTGATTATATGGTAAGGCATAAGCCCAGGTTTTAGGGTCGAAGGGTTATCCTTAGATAACTTGATAAACAACGAAAATAAATTTATTTTAATAACGAGTACTACTCATCTCCTCTAGCTGTAATTATATCCCGAGTTAGACTAGGCATGCAGTTAAATAATTGTGATAATGTGAAGATGAATATCGATGATAACGTGATAGTTTCCGTGAAGGAAGAGGCCGTTTTATAAACATGTGATGAACAATGAGAAAATCGCGCATTTTGATACAATGTACGCGGCGCGGCGATAAAACGGCCTCTTCCCTCACTGCAGCTATCACCTTATCGTCGCGCGATATTCATCTCCACATTATCACAAAATATAATTTCCTCGGATAACATCTCTGCAACAACAGAGACAACAGTTTTAAGCCGTGATATTCTTATAAAAATTGTCAAGTTCATATTCGGTCCCTGGTCCCTGTCAGACTGGAATTGGGAAATTAAAACGAATCATCGCGCGACCAAGTTCAACGCGTTCACTCTATCAAGTCCAATGCTTTTTCCCCTGTTCAAACTCATTTCGTCGCGCGATTAAATCGCATCGCGTACATTGTGTATCCAGCCGGAATACATTACCTCGATTTTTGAGCTGCGCTGTTCAAAATCGCAGTGCGCACCTGTGCTAAAGATTAACTGTCGCTCTTTTGTGCAGTGCTTCTGGAAAGAAAGAAAAACTCCTGGTGATTGGAAAAGCGGCAAAACCGTGCGCTATTGAAAACACAAATGTTGAAAATCACCTTAAGACCACTTAGCGCAATAACTCCAAGTCATTTTTACTGAATGGCTGAAGGCACTGAAAAACTCTTATTTTTGGATAGTGCCCCCTGTCATATTGTACAGATAGACTTCATTTTATCAAATATCGAACTAAAGTGTTTGCTCCCTAACTTCTCAACTTCAACCCTTAGATCAAGACATTATAAAGGATTTGAAAGTCTGTTTACGAGAGTTCTTAAGGGCGGGGTAACGTATTAAAAAATTTTATTTTTCCTTTTTTTATAATTGTTTCATATGATTGTACAACATCTTAAGATTGTTGTGTCAAAATTTCAAACAAATCGGAGTAAAACTAACAAAGATACAGAACTTTGAGCGTTTGTTGCTCCGATACGGTTATGTCTGCCCAGCAAGTGCGTGGCGCGCTGACTTTGTGCTGTTTAGGTATGAACAAATTCATTTTGTTTTATTGTTTCATATGATTGCACAACATCTTAAGATTGTTGTGTCAAAATTTCAAACAAATCGGAGTAAAACTAACTAAGATACAGAACTTTGAGCGTTTGTTGCTTTCATGTATACTACTCGATTTTCAGGTATGCAAAACTTTAAAGCGATTTTCTGACGCTTGTCATTTTTAAAACCGGTGAACAGTTTAGAGCAAAATCTACTCGACCGATTGTTTTGAAATTTTGTATACAGCTTCTTTACATAAATGACCAGGTAACGCTGGGAGCTTTTTTTTTTTTTTTCATAATTATAGATTTTACAATAACAAATAGGTTCATTTTTTAGACAAAAATCGGTGTTTTCACTTCTAAGTGTCAGCAAAAATTGAAAAATCGAAAAAAAAAAATTTCATCCCAGGAATACCTTTGGAAAGCGGTTATCTAATGACACATTTTTTTTTTTTAATTCAGATGATCCACTCTTCAGTAATATTGTTCACCGACAGACAACTTTTTTTCGAGGCGCCTCCGAAGATTTGCTGCCGTCGGCTTAATTATTTATATTTTGTTTTAAAATATTAAGGAAAATATTGTTCACAGGTTGTACTATAATGCTGCGATCGACTAATTAAATTTGTATTGCCTGTAGCGTCTGGAAAAATTCTTGAAAAAGGGCCTTTTTTACGCCGAATTAACGTTACCCCCCCCTTAATGGAACAACTGTTTTGCACCATATAATAGAAAAAACTGAAATTTCGCGGATGTTATTGCAAAAATAACAGTGCCAACTTGATGTTTGTCAATGGTTGAAGCACGTTTGGAATGCGGTTCGCGATAGCACTATTATTAACTGTTTTAAAAATCTGGATTTCCGGAAGCAATTATAGATGAGGACGTCAGTGGTAACTGGTATTGACTCGAGTGAAGACTCGCCCGATTTTGAACTAGAACCAGAGTTAAATATCTCGTTCGCAGTTGATAGACCTTTCGAAATTCGTCCTACGAAATGACCCGCAGAAAATTCTGGAAACAAACAAAACGCAAAGCCAAATAACATTTTTTTTTAATTAACTGAAATTTTGTTTGTATGTACAGTATGTATGTATGTATGCATGCATACATAGTACATATAACATACATAAATATGTATGTTTAAAGTATTGAAAAAAAATCAAAAATTTTTTTTTTTGTTGTGTTCTTACCTACAAGAAGAAATAACATTGCTATTGATTATAAATTAAAAATAACATACATATATGTATACTTACAATAAAATTCAGCTTTCAGGTCTGATGATAATTTGGGCAGGAATATGGATGCAAACAGACATGGAAAGCTATCTCAAAGTTAGCACTGGGTACTCAAGTGCGGCTCCATGCATTCTAGTCGGAATTGGCATTGTGATATTGTTTGTAGCTACCTTGGCCTGCAGTTGTACCATAAAAGGGCAACCTGCTATGCTCTATTTGGTATAACTGGAAATTTGTTGTATTTAATTCTATTTTAATTTCTCCTTTTAACATTTAGTATGGCGGCTTCTTAGTTATCATCCTATTTGTTGAAGTTGCATTGGCTGCATCAATGTACGCATATAGAGACAGACTTGCTGAGGGTTTTGACCAAGGTCTCAAACAGGACATACGAAATTACACTGTTTCACCTAACCACAACTGTCCCATCGATATAATTCAGAAAAAGGTAAGAACTATGAACATTACAGCTCTTTAAATCTTTAGAGACTGTTTTTCATTTAAGTTGAAATGCTGCGGTGTAAATAGTTACAGAGACTGGTATGAACTTAATCCCACCAAGGAGGTTCCAGAAACCTGTTGCATTAATCCTGAGAAATGCAGAACACAAGAATCTATAGATGTTTATGGTGATGTAAGTACTTTTAATTTAATTTTACACATTTCATACCTATGCAAAAGGCAGAGAGATTACGGGTTCAAATCCCACTCGGCAAATTGGCCACCTTGGCCCTTTCTCCCAACACCTAGATTTCCTTTCCTCGGCGTTGTTAGCACAAAAGATTTTTCAGCTCGCAGAGCCCACCCCATAATGGAGTCACCGGTTACATTTTTAAAAAAATCCATTTAATAAAGCTGGTCCTTATAAAAGGATAATACGAATTCTTTTTTTCTAATTTCAGGGTTGCATCAAGAAGTTGATTGATATTCTGAATTCAAATATGTCTCTTATTGGTGCTGTTGCTTCAGGAGTCGCATTTGCTCCTTTAATTGGAACAATTTTGTCCTGCTGTTTAGCGTCGAATGCAAAGAAAGCAAAGTATGAACAAGTCAACTGAGTTGTTCAATTCTAAAACATAACAGAAAATCTATAAATTCCTTTAATCTAATCTTTCTGATTCCAAACTTTTGTAACCCGTATTAATTATGTATACAAGGTATTCATGAATAGAACTGAAGAAATTGTAATTGGAGATACGGAGGAAAACACAATGAGTATGCAAATCCTAATGCTTTTCAAAATAATGGAATTTAGTTTTACAACGGTACATTAATGTGGATTATCCGTAACATAAGAAGTCCTTTTACGTGAAAACTGTTAATTATATGCCCATTCGAAATTTTTGTTACCTCTATGCCTCCGATCACTATAAGGTAGAATTTCTATTCATAAACACCCTATACTTAAAACATTAAGGCAAAATAATTTTCACTCCTATCTGTTAAATTTGTGAAAATGTGTTCTTCCAACTTTAAGGTTTGCATCACAGCTATAAACATACATACATATATTACATACATATTCATGTGTTTGTCACATAGCATTGAGTATGTAGTTTAAATATATCGAAAGAAAACAAAATAATACCAAACGCAAAATCTACTTTAATCAATAATCATAGTCATAGAGTTTTTCAGCCTCCATCCGTAACAATTAGTGCGCAAGTGACACACAATATTGTTTTAATTTTTAAAACTAGATACTTAATTTACCACAAATAATTCTAAAAATGTAATTTGATAATACACAACGTTGAGTGCATTAAGCATAAAAAAATATCTTATCTCAACCCAAAGTTGTCCATAAATCTCAATTAAAATAAAAACATTGCTCAAACTCTAAAAATTTACAAATTTACAATCATCATATCAATAGCTCAATCACTTTTAATAATGTATGTATTCGTTTATAATATCTAGACTTTATTCCTTAGACAGATTCCAAATTAAACGTGGCAATCCCACTAGCATTAGTGTTTGAAATTCAAAATTGTCGAACAGTTACGGCAGGATATTTAGATTATGGCATGAATGCTTAATGATGGCTGTGTGCACAATTTGTAAGCAGAAAAACCTTGGATAGAATTGTGCTGATGAATCAACCGATTCGTTCCTTACCATTTTGAAGTGCGTACATACATAGATACGATTTACACGTACGAGACGATCAATATTAAACTTTACTGTATTATATTCTATTATTGAAAATATATACGTATAATATACACTAATATTTAGACTTTATATTGATTTGAAGATAAACTGACTGCGATATTTAAAACAAAGCCTAGCAAGCCTTATAAAGTATACCCCTTCTGTTACCTGGACTTGTATCTCTAAAGAAACAAGATGATCAATTTAACAAAAACAATGGAATGGATTAATTATACGAATTTCGGAGAAAATATAAGGAGTCGCTGTGTTGAGTAGATCAAAAGATAAAAATAAAATAATAATGTGCATCCCGAATTAATTAATCACCCTGTAACTCGAAAACGGTTGGTGTTGCACCCTGCCATACAATTTTCTGTTTGGCCAGGTGAAATCTACCACCCCATTCATTTTGTTCCGCGAGAGATGAAACACCCATTATAATGTGTTCATTCAAAGCGCCTAGGCTGCCTCATTTGTTACACAGGCCAGCAAAATCGAATTTAAAAAACCTGTTTCAGTTTTAACGACTGTTCTTGGTGATTTTTGGGGTGCTGATTACAATAAAAAAAAGATGTACTCAAAAAATTGCATCACATACAAGTTTTGCAACAAGTAGCATTTTATACTGCGTTTTTCCACTTTTTTCTTCTGCTGAGTTAATCTTACGTGCTATATAAAAATGAAGTTCATATCTGAAATCAGCAGCGCCCCAAAATCCCCTTCTATCAATTGTGAAAACCACATCAGGGGTCATATGTTGAAACAGAAATTTTATAGTTTTTCAAAATTCTTTCCTTACTAGATAATATCGCCACTCATATTGCAAAACTAGAAAATATTGCTCGTCAGCTCAAAGCCATCAATAAGAACAAATATCAGAATCCATGGTTATCACTACAGTAGGTATTGTGACTCTTCCCACAAGTTTTAATTATATTATACCGGCCTGGGAATCTGCAGCTGCAGAACTGCAAATGCTTCATAACTTGATTTCTCTCCTAGGTATGGAAGGGGCGCAGTTATCATCTTTTAACGGTGGCGGGCAAGTGAAGTCTAAGGCCAAGCAAAATTCCCGTCCGCGTAAATGTTTTCCCTGCCGCGAAAAAGGTCGCTGGAAATAAGACTATCCTAGACTATCTCGAAAATCAAACAGAGCTAATGGCAAAAGTGCTTATGCTTTTGTTTGGTAAGCCCCTGTTAATGCGATAAAAATCGGACGGTTGTTCCTTGATCCGGGTGCAAGTGCAAGAGACCATGTGACTTTCGACGTAAATGGACAATAAACTTTAAACAATTTGATGAACCCATGGCAGTAAGACTCGGTAATGGTGATAAGATTATTGCTACAGGTATTAGTGATATAAAAATTCTTGCATTCAGTGAGACTGGCTGGGTTGAAAAACATATTGAAAATGTTCTTTACATTTCTCAAGTTCAAATTAATTTGTTTCCATCAAATCGCGCATTGGATAAAAGACTTAAGTTGACGTCGGAGAAAAATATGAAGAATTTTTAGAAAAGGTGATCACTCTATTATAGCAATGAGTGCGTGATGAACAGTTTTTTATTATTATAAATTTTATTTAAAATCAATATGGAGCTATCCCCTATCTTTCATCAAAGGAAGTTTCACCGCTGCAGATATTGCACGAACGCTTCGGTCACCAAAATGTAACTCATGTACGAAGTGTTTTAAGAGGTCTTTCTCTTTTTTTTCGATGATAAAAATTACAAATTTTTAGAATTATTTTCTCACGTATTTTTTTTATATAGAAACTTGAAATAAATATAATACACATGGTTGCACTAGTAGTGACGTATATTCGAGTGAAATTAAAAACTGATTTCGATTTAATTTCGATCGAATCTTGAAATAGGCGATATAGTTTGCGAAACTCGGGATATTGCCGGGGTACCCGAAAATTACCCGATACTCAAATATCAAATTATGGCGTATATGATGGCTGGGACATATAAATCAAATTAAAAATAGGATCTGAGGTCAGAAGGAACCGTGTACTTCGTGTACTTCAGATTTTACGCGAACATGGACGATGCGAATAGACATTTCCTTAAAAATGCTTAAATACAGCTTGAGGCTGATGTACTGATTGCGTAGGTGCCTCAGCGTCTTCACGTCAGGCGCTGTCAACCCAAGGACTTGCAGAGTACACTGTCGAAGTTGTAACCAAAAATGAGATCTAAAAACCATTTTTTTGACTATCTACTGAACTATTATATAATCTATGTATGAAACGGCAAGTGTAAGTTGGACTCGTGCTCTAAAAATCCGTAGATAATCATTTAATTTAACCTAAGAGCATATACTTTGTTTAGTTGTTGCGAAATTTTTAGTAATGAAACACGTTTATCTTTTATTATTATACATTTAATTCCTACTTTGCCACATCGTAATGTCATTTACCCAGCACGATTTTAATTCAAAAATCGTTAAAGAACTTCTGTAAAAATGTACACATTAATAAAAATTAGAACATTCATTTAAAATTCAGCAAACACTTCAATTGTAACACAGACAGAAGACAACAGAACAATCGGTTTTATTGAACAGTATTAGGACTGCATTGACCCAGGCATACTTCAATATTTGTATATTACCTACGTTTTTCGACACGGAAGCCTATCAAGAGCTCAACAAAGTTTGAATACGACTTAAATGAGGATAATTTGGAACAACCTCTCTGACCCACTCTGGTTCAATTGAAGAAACGCAGACAAGATAATTCCGTTGAGTAGTGACTATATCTATAAAAACAACGCATATCGGCTTTTTCCCACTTAGAACACTGGAAGGATGAATTTTCGCTTTGTGCCGACTGGACATTGTTATATAGAAATTGTCACGTTGCAAAGCAGCGATATTACAAAACAGACCAGCTAAAAGGCACTTCCGAACCTTGTCAAAGTCAGCACCGCAACTAGTTATTTTCAATTCGCACCTTAAACAAATTTCCTTTAATTGATTACGGACATCTTTTGCATAAAGCAGATTCCTCCAGTTCAGAAAATTGTCGTTACACCACATCTGAAATGTAAATTGTGAATTCATACACTGGAAAAATATTTTAATAAATATAACTACCTTAATGTTGTCCGTTTGCTGAAATGCAGAGAACACATTAAGTAGTGTTAAGTGATCCCCATATCTGGACTCAAACTTAGCATGAGCCAAAGATGCTTGCTCCCTCTTGTCTGTGGTTGTTATAAACACATTCTCTCCCGACAGCATCGCAACTATACTTAGCATTTCCTCAAGGCAGTCAAAATCAGGCGCAGCCAAAAGAAGTTTACTAAACCGCGGATCCAGAGGAAACATAGCCATCTTCTTACCATCTGATGTCAACTCTGGATTATTAACAGATTTTATAGCTCCGAGTAAATGTAGTTCTCTATAACCATTTTCAACGGCGTCTTCGGGCGGCTTATCCATAAAATCAAATGTCCTGCAGTCTATTTTAATTGCCAATAGTTGTAATATCTGAAACAAAATCGTATATATACTTGACCTAAAATTAGAGTCGATATATGCATATAGTGTTAAAAAAACAAGAGGGGGTGTATGAACCCATGAACTTTGACATTTCAATTTTTACATTCATTATTGAAGTTTGTAACTATTTATCTATATAATAAGTGAATATAAGTATCAGTAAATATAAGTAAGATCATGGGATGAGAAAGAGGGTCTAACTTTCGATAACATAGGAAAACCTATAAAAGTAATACTATATTTTGGTTTGCTACGACTTCGGCCAAATTCCGCTTGGGCTCACTTGGACCGCCGAGTTCTACTGTCTCTGAATAGTGTAAATTACGATTTTCACATAGATTTTAACACGGTCGGCCTCTTCGTCTAGTAAGGATAGGTTACCCTTTTTTATTCCAAAGATCATACTTACGCGACCTTTTGTTTCAGTAATCTTTATACATAGCTTTTCATAAAAAGCCAGTTAAGGTTAGCAGTCGATGTTACTATGCTATATTTTTTCCTAAAATAATGGAGTTCCTCGCCATTTTTACTTACCACTGTTGTTATATTGCTCGTTAAAATCTCAGGCTTTGGCATCATTTCAAATTTCTCGTATTCAGCAACTGTGTATGTTCTGTAGCAGGCACCTTCAGCTTCACGACCCGCTCGACCTTTTCTCTGCCAACTTTGTGCTTGTGAAATTCGGACAACTTTAAGGGCATCCATACCAGTGAGAGGGTCATGAATGCGCCGTTTCACAAATCCACTATCGATTACATAGCGGATACCCGGAATAGTGATGGAGGTCTCAGCAATATTTGTTGCCAAAATTACTTTTCTAGAGTTTGGCGCTGATGGCCTAAAGCATTCAATTTGCTTATTCTGAGGTAGCTGGGAGTAAAGTGTGTGCACACGTAGAGTAGGGGCATTTAAATTATTTGTCTAAAGAAAACATATTATTAAAATAAATAATTAGGTAAAATTAGATCCACTTTTACCCTTGCTATCAGCCTTGCCGTATGAGCCATAGCTTCAATTTCTTCTTGTCCAGTCAGGAAAACTAAAACATCGTGGCTAAAAAACAATCGTACAACAAACCACCCCATTATGATTACAGGACTTACTTGGCTGGCGCTTCTTTGTGTATTTGGAACAATGTCGTGAGACAAGCTTCTAGGTAATCCCTTTGAGGTTGTTTTACTTGAAATACTCTTACTGGATAACTCCTACCCTCTAGAAACAACGCTTTTACGCCGAAGTATTTTGAAAAGGGATCGACGTCCATGGTAGCTGAAGTGACAATAACTTTTAGGGGAAGTAAGTTGCGCGCTCCTCGTTGCTTCTGGGCTTCTTTAACAATTCCAAAAAGAACATCTGTATTTACCGTCCTTTCGTGTGCTTCGTCCAGAACAACAACGCTGTAGTTTTTGAGCAAACGATCGGAAATTGCTTCTCTCAATAATGAACCATCAGTTATGAAGCGAACTTTTGTCGACTTGCTAGTGCAGTCCTCAAAACGGACGGTAAATCCCACGGTCTTACCGAGCTCACAGCCAACTTCTTGTGCCACTCTTTTAGCAACCGAAATAGCCGCAACTCTGCGCGGTTGCGTTACAGCTATCATCCCTTGGTTCCCATAACCTGCTTCAAGAAGAAATTGCGGTATTTGTGTAGTTTTTCCAGAACCTGTATCGCCCAAAATTAACAACGTGTCGTTACGAAAGAACTCAAGCTTAAGCCTACAAGGTAAACATGAGCATAACTATCAGGTTAGAACATTTTTCGTATTACCTGTCCCGAACGGCATAGGCTGGAAGACTCTGCCGCTGCTGAAGAAGGGAACGAGAATCGAGGACTTTATTTGGGCTGGACCCATTGCAGTTGTTTTGTCTAGCAGATTTTAATGGTTCAAGCTTCAGTTTCTTTAGAGACTTATCATGGTCCCCTCCGTTGACGGCCTTTCGTACGACGGGAAAACCATTTAGCGCACCATTCTCTTTTCGCCTTTCTTGGTGGTTTTTCTCCAAAACTTTCGTCTTGGAGTCCTCCCAATCATCATCCATGCTGTTGGATTTCATGTCACATCACATTACCTTCAAACGAACAACGTATGAAATTACGAACTAAAATAACTCCGTGCAGGGATTTTGAGGTTACGCCGAGCGACAGCGCTAAAAGTCAACGTAAATGTCAAAGACCTGCCTTACCTACGAAAAGAATCAAGAGCCGCAGCCCAATGTAAGCGGAAATAAGATTTACGTTTTCAGTTAGAAGCTTTTTATGTTAGGAATTTTCTCTACAGGAAACACAGGTAAGTACACAACTTTTTTGGCACGATTCTTGTATCCTTGGCACCGCTTTTTGGGAACGGGGTTCGAAACATTTTGCTGTGCTTTGCATTCCTTTGTAAAAGGAAAATTAACTCAACCTGCAGTTTGTAAAAGGGAAATTATAATAATATAATAGAATTTTCCTAAAAGTTAAAGTTTTCCCAATTAAGGGGCTCGTCAAGTATTAACTATTTTGCCCTATATCTCGAAAACGGGTCGAGATAGAATTTTTTCATTATTTTTCCGTTAATTAGCACAGCAAAGTGTTTCAAATCCCGTTCCCAAAAATTGGGACCCCGTTCCCAAAAATTGGGGCATAGGATATAAGAATCTCCCCACTTTTTTTAATAGATGTTACAATTTTTAATTTTCATACTTATCGCGATAATTAAAAATTTCTGCACAATATGAGAAACTATATTATCGTAGGTGATGTGGTATTCACTGAATATCAATATGTTTAAAGAATTTCTGATCGCAAATGCACACGAGTACCTTGATATGTTATTTATCGATGGGTACACTAAATGTTTGCTAGGAGAAACCAGACGTACATAGTTCTTGTTTGGATCACATGTTTTGCAAATTTTAAAGTATAATATATTGATTTTGGTATCTTTGAAACCTATATATCAGATCACTTCTCCATAATAGCGAAAATAACACTTAAAAAATATTCAAATATATCCTTCAACGTTAAACATAATTCATCTAATAATTATTAATAAACTCGCTTAGCAAGTAAGCGAAGATCGGAACTATACCGCCTAGAAGAAGCTAATGTAGCTACAACTAAAATGTGGTATGTTGAATTTTTACACTACATCGCAGCAAGTATTTACATCATATAGTCGCAGTAGGTCCAAAAATTTAATTTAGTAATATTGGTCACAGTTTGTGAATATTTTAAAAGTTTTAAAATGTCATAAGTACCTATGGTAATGGAATAGGTAAACAAAAAAATTTTTTTTTTTTCTTTCAGTATTTGAATTAAGTAAAAGCTTGTTTTTTACCCGACAATGAAAGGGTTATTAAAATGTATTTTTTTCAGTTATTTTACTTCAAGCGATTCGGAATTATAGCGGACTATAACAACTTCGCTGATAATTGTATTTAATTATGAAATGAAGGGGCAGAGTTAGAAAGAGTTTCACATCTAACGCTTTTTATTTTATATATTTTGTCCCGTTGCAACATAAAATGTTTTATAGGCTTAACATTTTCCATTCAAAAACTATTTAATTGGCTGAAGTATTTCCTTGTAAAAAACGTTTCTTTCCCTTCTGGCCTGGATGCCAAGAGTCCCACTTGTAAAGAATTCCCTAATAAATTTCTATAATCCTAGGAGTATACCTTCTACGATATAACTTTGCATCCTCACTTATATACCCTTGCAATATTAAAAACAAAGTAAACTTTATTGTGTTTAATTACTCTATCCTCGTGTTACTAGATATTAAAATAGAATAAATAGGATAAGAAGTCTCACCTCGAACAACCAAATGAAACACTGCAATCGCGATGCCTCCTATAACTTAATCAAATAAAATTCAATACTCACGCAAAATCGTCACGGCAAGCACACGATTTTTTACCCTACAACGGAAGGGTTATTTACGGGTTTTTTTAATTCTATGTATGTATGTATATATGTATGCATGTTTGTCCGGATGTTACGGCCTAGAGCTCCACTGGATTAACAGATTTAAATAAATGAGAGGTCGTTAGAATCGTGTGAATCTTTCGGATGTCATAGGCTGTGTAATGTTAAAAAAAACACTGGTGACCATCATAACACATTTACGAAGACGAAGAGAAACAGAACTGGTATTGAACCCACATCGAAACCACTAATAATTTTGACTGTTTACCCCAATTTGCATCCTCACTACAACAATCAATTCAATGATAGGAATCGAAAAATCTTCATTAAATCAGAAAATAATTAATGAAGACTCATTTATGCTTGCGTATCGAAAATGTTATCTGGGTTGTTGAATGTTCTAACATGCACTGCTGTAGATGTACATAGGTGGTTTCTAGTTTAGTTGAAAATTACCAGGAAAAAAAATATAATACTTTCATATATTTCTTCCTAAGTTACAATGACAACCTCAGAGTCATTTCAAGTGTTTTTTTAAATAAGTGACTATACAATCAAAATTTCAAGCGATTTGTGGCGTGTATAATGTTCCATCGTATATGTATGTAGGTACACAACACAAAATCATAGCTGAAAATAAATGTTCCTTATTAACAAAATGACACCACTACTCCGAAGAATATAGCTTTTCGATTTGAATAGTTTATACCTCTCCAAAAATTTTTTTATTGAAAAAATTATACGTTACTATCAGCAATGTTATTCAATGTGATTCTCTTCATTAATCTTATCTTACTTGATCAAAAATTGAAGATAAATGGAAAGACGTAGCGTGTCGAGCTGCTTCATCAGAAAGAGTTAATTTAAAATCCTTATCACGTACATTGCGAAAAAGCCAGCAGAAATTAATATATCTGAAAAAAGTGATTCACGCATGTTCTTTCTGAAAACTGACCTACGTGAAATATTTATCTTTCATGAGCTTTGGTTCTCGAGTAGTTGGACAGGAAGCTTTTGGGGGAATCAGTCTAGCTCCATGAGTTGACCTAGGTGGTTGCACAATTTCAACCAGTGAATACTTACATTATACCTTGTTGCTGTGGATGTATTCGAAAAGCAAGGAACATGAACTCAGAACTAGCGATTGAAATACTTTTACTGATTTGTGTGTTAACTGCTACTGGGTTTGAAATTCCAATGTGCTGCCCTCTTGGATACACCTTTAAAGAATCTAGTCGGGGGGCTTTTAGGGCAAGTCGGTTTGAATGCGTACAAATCAGAGGGAACTCTAAACCGTCGGGTCCTCTAAATGGTTACAACGTGAAATCCAGCGACAAAGTGCAAATACCATCCTGCGATGAACCTCTTTTAATGAAAATAGCCGATACAGCACAACTGTCTTTCAAGAGTTGCATTTTCGAAGAAAATAATGTGATTTTTGCTGTTACGTGCCCTAGTGAAGATATTACTGTAGTGAGCGTTTTAAGTAAATGCTGTCCTACTGGTCAAGCATATGATTTGGAAAATAAGGCGTGTGTGGACAGTAATCTAACAAATGAAGTGTACAAAAGCCTTTTTAATCACGCCGTAATTTTTTCACATCAGGCTTTTAATTGTCTATCGGGAGTGATTGTGGAATATGTTTCAAGATACCACCAGTTTATTTTCATCGACAGCGAATTACTGATTCGTGAAAACCGCGATACTTTTAGCTCTGATTCATATTGCCTGGAGGCTACTTTTAACAGTTCTGTAAACACAAAAGATTCCCAATCCTTGAAGCAGACGTTTATGGCGAGGACTTGCAACAGCGCTCTGATTTGCAATAGAATACCTTGTGTTCGCAGATGCTGCACCGATAGGATGAAATATGTCCAGATCAACGAGAGTACTGTATGCGTACCTCACCCAGTTGACCACAATTTCGTTTTTCACAAGTTTGACCCGAAAGAGGTGAGAAACGATGGATCTTTTCGGCCGAATCCCATTATGCCCAGAGGTAATTCGACAAACACTTTACACTAGTCAGCTCTTTTCCAATATTGAAACATTTAAAACAATCATTCAACGTACTGCCTCATGTGAAGTCTTTGAGTTTGTTTATTTAGGTTCTCGGCTAGTAAAGTAAACAACACGCCCGCGAAATGAACGCCCGCATTGTATGGAAGAAGTATTTATAAAGAAGCATGCAATCATGACGCGATATTCGGTTATAACAGCCAATAATCAAATTATTTCGATTTCATAGATTTGTTATCACCTTCTACGAAATTAATGCTATATACCTCGCATTTTATTGAGGAACATTTGTGCATTTCCTGCCGTTCTCAAGTGTTTCTATGTTCATTTCCGTTTAGATTGCCCTCACATTTCATACAAATTACATAACGTGTTTACTCTAGTCGTTGATTGATTACCCATTTGAAACTCTATACACAGCTTTTCAAATTATTTGGCCATCTTATTAGGAAAGGGCAGAAAATTGGACAGCTTTGTAAGCTCATTATCATTCACGTTAAAATATCAATTTGTTTAAGGGCTTCAAACTCATAATTAGATGCCATAATGTTATCTGTTAAAGTGGTTTCAAATTTCCAAATCGTTCCTGTTTTCAAGCAGTAGTATAAAACCATTAAAATAATATTTACTTGTAGATTAAAGGAAAGCACACACAATTATTCTATAATGGTGCGGTTCCATAAACATAAAGGAATACTCACTTAAAGAACACATTTTATCGCAGAGTCACGAACGCACTTTTGAATAATGTAAATATATGATATAGGGATACGACAAAAGCGACTGAAATGATATTTTAATAAATTGTGTATTATGCAAATTAACAAATACCAGACGCCTCTAAATGCTTGTGGAAAACAGTTTAAATTAAAGGAAGAGGCCCCACGTTAAAATAAATATAATATATTTCTTAATTGTATGAATATTTTATTTGCGTCTCTTTTCGTTCATCAAATAAAGAAAAGCTATGCACAATTTTCTGATTTAGAAGAATAATCGAAAGTTAAAATGTTGTGTAGGTCTTTATTACATAAATGTTAGAAATTTGACAACAATGTTGCTTTTATCGAATTAATAATCAATTAGTAAAAACGCCCCAAATTTGAGGAAGCATGTTATTAATGCGATAAGGTGAAAATAAATGAAGCTTTTATGAATCTCTTTATAATTATACGACGTTCTTGAGAAGATTTGCTGCAAAACGACTTCGTAGACCTCCGCACCAATAGGAGGAATATATGTAAATATATCAAAACAGACAGAGTTTTGTTTAATAATTCACTCGCGATTATTTTCTTTTGAACGGTTATGTGCATACATATATAAACTTTTGCTTTATTAGATCACTATAGATGAAGCTGGAAACCTTGCCGTGGGTCGAGGGAGTCTCCAGTTCAATAACGCTTCTAATTTCATGTTGTAGAGTTTCCCCTTTCACCCGATAACGGAAAGGTTCTTATACAAAATTATTTAGGAAGAAAATCTAGCCCTCCAATTGATTTGATCACAATATGTCCGATCAGCAACTAATTCCAAGAGTCATAAACCTGGGGGCACAATTGTATTTCATAATAGAATTTAGTCCATAATTGGAGTTCGGCCGGGGTGCAACCGCTTTGTGTTATTTACACCTGCAGGTGGTAAGGTCGACCCTTGGTCGGTACTGTGCTTTTACAGGTGAAGCATACCACTATACATAGCACGTGCAAGAAGTTCAAAATTTTGATAGTATGCTGAATGCATTCGCATTTAGTTGCATGCACTTGTATCGTACTAAGACCTGGGATATGGCTATTACCTGACATCTGTTGGCTTCGAAGCGGGCGAATTACATCGCACGTACATACTTTAAGTTATGTGATCAGGAATTACCGCCGTCACTTTATGGGTTTGGAGCGGTGTGTTGTGTTATGAATGATTAACAGATTGCACGAATCATAACTTATTTTTAAAGAGAAACTTTCTGACCCGTCCCACCCAGCTTTGTCCGGGTTTCCATACTTTTAAATTAAAAGTTTTGCAGAATGAATGAAACTGTTTCAATTATTATTCGAAATTTGAATATTGAATGGAGACGGTTTTTCGCGGGAACTTATATATTCACAGAATAAAAGGTAACCTAAATCATGAACGACAAAATACCTTCCAGTACAGGTCCCATCAAAATAAGGTTAGCCATTCCCGCGATTAGTCCGGACAAACAAACAGACAGATAAAAAGTAGCTTAAATCAGGCCAGACAAAACATTCTACCTTCCAATGTAAGTCCTATTGAAATTAGTTTATCTGATCCCGAAAAGTAGACAGACACACAAATAGTATAATAGCATAAATCATATCCGACAAAATATTTCACCAAATTCGGTCCCAGGATTATTATCTATAAACTACGTAAATTTCATGGTAAGCAGTTTTCGAATGGTAATGTGCAAAGTAATGGAATATGAAAACAAAAAATTTATTTAAAAGCTGAAAATTCGAAAATCACAGACGCAGATAATTCAAATTTCTATATCGTATATGTAATGATTTTTATAAAATACACGCGGAACCAGCCAAACTTTGTTTCGCCCTAGCCTACATTAATAAATAGATATTTTAATTTTGTTATTCTTTCAATTTCGCAAGTTACTGTACCTGCAATGATAGAGGTAGATGAACATTATTGAAATTTTTGGGAAGAATACTGCGATAGTTGTTTTTGGCGTCAGTTTGATGTCGAGCAATTATGCAAATACTCATTACAACCCTTCAACATAGGTATCAAATTAAAGGGTTCGACGAGCAAAATACGACAAGCTATGTAACATCATTGTCATAGGACAAAGACAATTTCTGAACGTACATGTTATACTATCATCGTGATATGATTTAAAATTACTAGTATGAGCTGTCTGCTTGATCATGTCATAACATTACTTACCTACTACATATTATCTGAAACTAAAAAGCAGTTTTTTAAAATAATTTTGTTTTAATGGTAGTCTCCTTAACAAAATAAGAATATACAAATACTACTTCTGAAGACGGAATGGTAATCGCTTTATCCA
Organism: Neoitamus cyanurus; assembly: GCA_947538895.1. NCBI lineage: Eukaryota > Metazoa > Arthropoda > Insecta > Diptera > Asilidae > Neoitamus > Neoitamus cyanurus. The sequence continues at coordinate 17,568,529 of OX384544.1, forward strand.
TTTAACTTTCATTCATCTCTTACTTGTTATTTACATAACCTTACTCAAAATGCCAAGAACGTCATATTTAGATTTTTTCTAATTTCATGTCATAGAAAAAGAAAACAACATTTGGATAATGTTCTGTGTGTTCTGTACTTAATAATGTTTACAGAACTGATTAGTACATTACGTACCGAGGGCAGTAAGGAGGCTTTTACCGGACCAAAGCGTATCCCCCCCATATCGTAGCAAAACAACTTCCCTAATTCATATGAACATAATAGAAATAGAAACACGTCAATACATTCAATTTATTAGCACACATCGCACAGAATTTCTTTTAATATCGAAATGAGTCCAGATTCAGGGAAAAGAGGTACCGAAAGAGGCGCTTATTGTTACGCACCTGTAACAAAAACGTATGTACAGCCTACTATAAAAATGGCACTAAACCTTGCTACTTTGGGTAACATTTACGTCTAATCTTTATTACGGTTGCAAAAATTTCGGGCTAATTATTCTTAGCTTAATTATGTATAGATTTATTATGATTGTGAATATTGTTCGCTAATTGAAGCCGATTGATTTAATTAGTTATTTTGAAAGCAGACTATCATATTATATAAATAATAATTGATTTGCTTTATGATTTTGGCAGTTATGATTTGCACTTGTGCGTCACGTCGCTGAAACACTGGTTGTACCTTAGAGGACTTCTTTAAGCTCGATAAAAAGGGAATCCGACAAGACATTTCGCCACTATCTGGAATGGCAGAAATATCATATTCCCCAACATAGGTACAACATATAATAATTTAACGAAATCTGGCACGTGCGCGTCCGACATACGTGATAAGGGTTCTGTAAACATGAGTAAAAAAATCCTGTTAATTCTAACATACGAGTATTCTACGCAAAATTCACATTGTATCACAAAATGTAAAAGCACAAAGTACAAGTTATAAAGCAATCTAAAAGCAATTCTTTAGAGTTGAAAATTTTTGATTTCCATATTGGATCCGCCATTTTTAAGTTCCATTTCGATAATACGAGTATATTCGAGATCAGCGACCCCTAAAACAAAAAGAACGGCAATCCCTTGAAGTTCTATCTTTAATTTCGAAATTTCGATGGTAGATTCGAGATTAATAGCTCCGATTTCATAGCATTCCTCATGGAAAGGGGGCAATACCATGTTTCGTTACACTTTCTCTCGCATGAATCGAATTTGCTATACTGTGCGTAAAGAAGTTTCATTTCAAACATTTTATGTGTTAACTCGATGAGGTTTTTTCTTTTACCTAAAAATAATTAATGAATTATGGTTACCAAAGTTAAAAAAACCTCATCGATAAATTTTGTCTGAAATTAAATATTTGATATTTATCTACTTATAGAAAAACATTAGGTTGCCTTTTAGTTACCACCTTCATCAATATGCCGAAAGTAGTGGGGAGGGAGGTGCGGATCAGAATGGGTGAGGCAGCCCTTGCTAGTTAGTTGTGTTCACCTTTCCTGAACATACTCGTACATTGTCTCCCAAGTCCACGTGGATAAATCTTAACACTTGGTGTGCATGAAGTTAGCAGGGCAACTTTCGTAATTCACTTTGGGGATACTTTTATATTTTGCTCAGTGTGTACAGGGCCCTGTTTTACGAAGCGACAAGTCTTGTACGACCAGTAACACAGATTGGCTATTTATTGTCTTGGTCGCTTTTATTCCTCCTCTAGAGTCACTAGCCACGCTTGTCGCTTCGTAAGATAGACCCCAGATCGTATTTTCAAAAAATTAAGGAAAAAAACGTAATACCAGTAATTGGAATAAAGACCAAAAAATGTGTTGTCTCAAATAAATTGCAAAAGATTCGTAGAATAGATGTAGATACGTGAACATACCAATTTGCGATAGTTGCTTTGCTTACTTCAAATGACAAAAGTATTTAAAAAGTGCATAGTGTTATATCTTGTACGATGGTACAGAACCCTTCGTGTGCGAGTCCGACTCGCACTTGACCGGTTTTTTCACATGCCCATCTAACACTAATCGTGACAACATGAGCAATTTTCCATTTGATTCCAATGTAAAATATCGCGATACGTCCCTTAATAAGCGGTTAACGTGCCTGAAACTTAAATCGGACCTGCGACCTGATCCATAGGCCATCCGTGAGCACGCAGCTAAGCTGGGGATCCCCTTCAACAATCACTGCAGCAGTTGCGGGGGACCCAAATGAGAGGGAGACGCCTTCCCATTTTTTGTGCAAATGTCTGGCACTTGTCGGGGCTAAAGACTGAGCACTAATAAAACAATTCATTGATGAACTCAAGAAGGTGTCCGAAAAGCGGATTGGTGATTTTTTTTTTCTATCTCAATGCTACGAAGTGACTCCAACCCAAGGCGTAGTCTGCGTGTATATCAAACTCTCTTATTAAACACTTTAATAACCAGATTATAGTTTAGTGGTACATAGATACATACATACATAAATCAAAATGGTGCGTTACTAGTGCTAATTGTATTCTGACCAGGATGTGAGAATCGCCACCTAACTAACCAGCCAACCATTGTTGTAGAAATATTAGTCATAGTAGACACCAATTTGTTAAGATTTCCTTTACTCGCTTGGCACTTTTACATTGTTGCTTTAAGCTACAACCATAAAATAATTACTGTAACTATAAATCTTCGAATAAACAACGAGATTTTCCGCTGATATCAAAAGTTTTCATCTTCACTAACATTTATACAATATATGTATAATACATACCCATACATAGAGGAATCATACAAACAGAATGGCGCCTATAGGCAGAATAAATAAATCAGTGTATTTTTAGATAAACGAGAATCAAATTAACGGAGAAATATTCGAATTGAATTTTCGAAATATCATCACTGGAAAAATATGCTATGCGTTTACACATGAAAGTCTTATCAATACTCTGCCTCCCTTGCTGTCCGCACTTAGCAGAAATTACACAAATAACGTCCAATAAGCTTAGGATTTATGACGCTGCAAAGATATGCCACCGTATAATTTTGCTTTTCGCGGATTGTTAGCTTTTCCGTTTTATTAGATGAATTAAGCTGCGATTGTAAACAGCTTTAGATCATGCACTGACACACGATTTGAAATGAAAATTACATTGAACTTTTCACTATTCAATTTTTAGAATACGGCATCTTGCAGGGACAAACTTGTGAAAAATATGTTCTAGAACCCGAAATAGCTCCTGATGATACACACTACTTCCACTATGAGGATGGGTCTGTTCATTTACCATTTGCAACAGCAAGTTATGAAAATAAAGATTACTGCGTTGAATTTACACATACAGAAGACTTAGGAATAAAGGTACTATCAAAATCTCAATTGATTTCAAAAATTATTTGGACACTTTTTTGCAGCCCTTTACATTCGTTTGCTTTGATGACGCTGACGAAGACAACTCAAAATTTCGTATATATTCCATTGGACTACTGATATCATCTGTATTCTCCGTTATTACCTTAATTGTGTACCTAAGTTTACCTAAACTCCGAAATCTTCCGGGAAAAATTTTGGTGTGTCTTGTTTTTTGTCAACTTGCATCCTACCTGGGAATGGCCATTGGTCAAATTCATCCCACTACAGATGACGCTTGTTACCCATTCGGTAAAGTATTGCAAATTTGAAGTATCATCCGATCATAACCTAATTTATATGTCGTTGCAGCATTTTTCATTTACTTTAGTCTAATGGCAGGATTCTCTTGGATGAACGTCATGTGCTTCGATATTTGGATAACTTTCAGGTAATATATTTTTTACCAGATTATTATACAATCAAAACCAAATGATTATATTGCATTACCGGATTAAAGCACATAATTAATAACTCATCCGTCGAAGCCCCTTGGATGAATTTTGATAAGATATGAAAGCTACCGCATAAATCGAAAGATAGACCTATGCTTTGGCGGCACTTAAACAGCGTGTTGTACTTCCGATGATCAGCACAAAAAATAATATTTGACATACCTCGTAATTATAAATAAAGAAATATGTTTCTTATCGGATTCGATTATCTATCAAATGGAGAAATACGTATATGTTTTCAACGTAACTTACAACGACCTTTGGTTTTCGTATAAACGGAAATAGTTTACTTTGTTGACCATTAAAGCCTTCGGTTCTACTTTATGGGATTAAGGGGATTACGGGATAAGTAATCTAAATGTATTCAGTTGTGAATTTAATTCAGATTTTGTGAATAGTTAAATAGGAAATACATAATAGAGCGACGAGGTGTGTCGATAAAACTTTATAGTGAATGAAGTGAATGAAGACTATAAAATCGAACGCGGTTGGGCTAAACATGGTAAGCACAAAATTTTTTAAGCAGTTATTGCCGGTCATACTCCCCTCTTTGACACACATTATAAATCACATTTTGACAACATCCCAATATCCCGATATTTGGAAAACTAAGGTGATTCCCATCGTAAAAACCAAATCAGGCAATTCCCCAAATGACTACAGGCCAATTAGTATTTTGCCTCATCTATCTAAGATCTTAGAAAAGATTGTTTAATGGCAATTAACTTGCCTTTTTCTTGACAAGCATCAGCTGCTATCTGCGAGTCAAAATGGGTTTCAGAAAGGGCACGGTATGCTCACAGCACTTTTAAGCCTGACTGATAATATAAGGAATGTCATCAATCTCGACAGAGCAACTATACTAGTGCTTTTAGACTTTTCTAAGGCTTTTGACTCCGTGGACCACAATATTCTAATTAAAAAGCTTGAATATCGATTTGGACTCTCTCCCATGACCATTTTACTAATTAGAAACTATTTGTGTGATCGATATCTACCAGTGTTTTAATGTAGAAGAGAACCTGTCTGCATGATTAAAACTATGTTATGGAGTCCCTCAGGAATCTATTTTGGGTCCATTACTGATTTCTTTATATGGATCATTCTTTTACAAACCAGTTACATTGAGGACAATATTTAGTTTATTGCTTTATTGTTGCCCTTATTCGGATTTTCATGATAGTTGCAGTATTACCTTAATTCTGAAAATTTTCCGAGGAAAATACGAAAAAATTATAACTATAGACCCCCATCATATCATACCAGGCAAATTATTTTGGTTTGTCTAAGCATTTCGTGTTCAATAAAAATGCTAACATACATACCGGATATCTTAAAATTTAGTTCATACCCCGGTTATTTACGAAACGGTAAAAAATATAAAAGTTCGCTCAGACAAGTGTTCGATTATTTCGAAAAAGACTCATTTTTAAGGAGTTCCTAACATTCCTAACATCCACTTCCCTATGGTGAGGGAGGGGCCAACTGATTTTTTTCTAATGGCAAAGAGGGGCAAACGATACATCGTTGGAAAGGTCTTTGCAATACAAACATTTCCGTAAAAAGAAAATAATATCCAAACCCTCTTCAAAAGTTATGGGATTACCGATTCTTGCCGCGCGCGCTAAAGGTCCTAAAGAAACGGTTTTTTAGCCTTGCTGAGAGAGTATAAATAAAAATGAATGCTATAAAAGTGTACCGAAATAATAAACTAACAACAAGGACTTCCAAAGCACATAAAAATAATTAAGGGAATCTAAAATCTAAATCTTTTCAATACTTCATCCGTCCAATACATATGGGGCTCTTTCGTAAAGGCGATATGCTTACTAATAACCAAATTGAAAACACACGTAACTGCTTTCGTCTAATTACTGGGTTAAGCTACTTGCAAAATTAATATAACCCACTAATGGACGTGTTCACACCCATTACCTTTACCTCGTGCCAGAAACATTTCAATAACTCTGGCTTACCTTTAATGAAGCTAATCCTTCGACCTATCGCTAAAATAAACTAGAAAAGTACTACGAAAGTAAAAATATCCACGTGACAAATATGTAGGTGGTTACATCAGCAATTCTTGTCATAATTTCTCACGAACCCACTTGGCAAGCACTACGACCTGCTGGTTTATTAATTAACTTTTATTAGCGCAAACCCACAGCCATGGTTTATGCTTCCCTTAAACCTTTAAAAGTTTCTTATACGTATGCCCATTACCCTTAGTTGTAATTCTTGTGTAGCACTCGATACGTACATACATATGCAATTAAAATTAAAACAATTTTTATGGCAGACAAATTGCTGTAATAAGTATTACTGGATTTTTCTTCATATTGTTGAGTAGACATAAAGAACATTAAGAGACCTGCTGATCCGCGACATTTATTGTTCTCAGAATTGTCCTTAATTATTTTCAGCTCATCGGAACGGTCACATCGACTTTGGAAGCGTGAGGAGAAAAGGCGATTCTGTTTTTATTCGTTGTACGGCTGGGGAGCACCAATTTTGATGACATCCCTCACTGTTACACTTGATCAGGGCCAATTACTTCCGAAGCATTTAAGGCCTAAATTTGGAGGAGGCCGTTGTTGGTTTGAAGGTCTCCTCACAACTAATTAAAAATACCAATAAAATAAATAATAAGTTTTTGCTTCCAGCTATTAATGTTGCTCCCCACATAATATTTTTCTTGGGGCCAGCTGGAATCCTCATTATGTGCAACTTCATCTTCTTTGTCCGCACGCTACAGTATTGTAATAAGGTGAAAAGGGAAATAAATCGAATGCAGAGCACGAACTCTGAAAAGCCTGTCCTAAGGAAAAAACTTGGCATAAATAAGGCTCGCTTTACGATGAATTTTAAACTTTTTGTAGTAATGGGTGTATCTTGGATGCTGGAAATCATAAGCACGGTTTTGTACGACAAGAAATACAATTTTGTCTGGATGGCTATTGATTTGTACAATACACTACAAGGAGTTCTAGTATTTTTTATATATGTGTTCAAGTGGAGAGTGTGGTATTTATTTTTGGAAAGATTTGGTAAGCTATTCCTTACAAATATGTAATAAACAAGTAATGCGAATCTTTCTGCAGGATTTAAACATAAAAACCGATACAAGTCACCAAGAACTACTGTCGCCACTACAGCTCTTAGTATGAGCGGAAATAGCAATCTGATGCGAATGAAAAGCATGGAAAGCTGTTCCTCTTTATTGAATCAAAATGTGTCAGTGCCTCCGAAGAGATCGAGTCCAATTAAATAACATGTATAGTATTTATACATATTTTCTAAGATATCACAATTCTAGTCCTTTTGTAATTAAGTGTTATTCCAAGCCTTTACTTCCTTATTTAGTAATTGTATCGTTAACGTTATCAGAAATTATGTTTAAATGTAATATTTGGATTTTCTTTGAACCTTATAACTCAAGGCAAGAATCGATTACCAGCTTTTTAAAACCTGTAAGTATAAATTTGCCAATAACGTTGCATTTGATTATTTTTAGTTGTTGATTCGTATTAAGCCGTATTCTACATACGTTTTATTACATCGTTGCGTTTATTTAAATTCTACACAGATGGTGTCGGATTCTGGTTTCATTAGGATTAGATTAGAGTGTACCTCATTCCTAGGTATAGGGGTCTGGTTGTTCTTCCGGAGAACATTCCGGATCTCGTAGATGTAGATGATTTTAGCGTATTATATTATTGCAGCTGCATTTGTTCGTTCAGATATTTTAAAAACATCCGTCGTAGGGATATCCCTGGCAAGTCCCGTCTCAGCTTTAGTGGCTTTGGATATGGCTATGTCGATATGAATCGAGGCGCTAATGACATAGCTGATTTTAGAGACAATGTGAGCATCAGTAATACGTCTTTTTACTGTGTGACTGGGTTCGCATACTTTCGATGAGTGGTGTAGTTTTATGACAGCAAAATTCAATGTGAGATTTCCAAGAGAGGTTATCATCGAGTATTTATCCAAGATATTTACCGTTTCTTTCTACTCTCTCTAATTTTTTGTCACTAACAAGCACATGTAGTAAGAAGAAAGGTTTGTTTTTATTGTTTTTAGATATCATATGGAGCCCTTTCCGCCAATTCCGACAATTTTGCGAAATTCGGTTTTTTGTTGCAATCAACTTTATTCCGCACCTTGCATAATTTCCCACACTGGTATGTACCGTTAAACAAATTAGTAAGGGAATTTTATCGCAAGTTTTGAGTATATTTTCTCTGAACCGTAAGCGACTTTAGAGGAATATTTATCGCAAGGGCCCTTCCATATCGCTCACGATAAATGTTGGTTTCGCGGCAATGTAAAGAACGTTCTTGTCTGGGATGAAGGTTTTCGGTAATTAGAGCAATATTTGTATTAAAAGAAGTTTTCAGAAAAAAATTGTCACTTACATAATATGTGGTTTTCATTTCAACAATTTTTAACGTAAGCGCCATTACAGCTTTAACGCCCCGCCATTCGCTTTACGAATGACCACAGTATCGTAACCGTCGATATTTAAATAAAACCTTTTCCTGTAAAATTTACTTTTTGTCGCTATATTGGGTGTTACTTTTAAGACCATTGCAAGTAGCACAGTTAATATAGTAAGTTGCTAACGTTTCGTTCATCTCTTGTTGTAAGCAGTTACCCATTTTACCTGAGAAAAGAAGTAAAGTGTCATTAGCGTAGATTGTGTAAGACACATCCGGTAGCACATTCTGCAAATTATTAATACAGGTGAGATATAAAGTGTGAGCCCCGCATATACGTATAAATATAATACATACTTAAGTCAGGGTCCACGCTGCTTTGGGTACCAGTTTTTGTGATCACAGCTACACAGGCAATGACTATGCCGATGACCTACCAAAGTAACAAAATCGTTCCTTATCGTAGTCGGATAGCGGGACTTTTCTCAGGCTGATAGGCGAACAAACTTATTTTTGCATCGCATCACACAATTCTGAAACTGTCTTCTGGCCTCGTTGAAGGTGAAGCCATGGACGCTTTCGGTAACGTAGCCAGCACTGCATTCCAGCATTCAGCAATCTAAGATATGAAGCTGAATAGTGAGGCTGTATAGCAAATGACTTGTTCCAAGTTTAACCACTTGAAATGTTTAAAATTCCAATAGTTACATGGTCCCACCTCCGTATTGGTTAATAATTTAAGGTAAGAATCATAAAACTAATTTATTCATTCATCCAATTTATTCAGCACATAGCGTCGTGTCACAAGAATATGATATTCAGTGGCGAGTTACATTTTTTGCTCTTGGAATAATTATATCGGATGTCGTTATAATGCTAAGGATTTTACATACCTTACATCTAAATATCGAACTAATAAAAATAAATAATTACGCAACGCAGCAAATATCGCTTTGGATTTTTACTGAATAAATCTTAATTTACATCTATTTACACATTGTAAGACATTTGCGCGTCACATTGTGAAGGCAACTTTTTCGATTAATTTAATTCATAGGCTCAAATTAGCTGGATTAAACAGACCTAATGCCAGATTTACTTTCGCCTGTTTCCACCACCTCCTGCAAGAATAGTCGCAATTCTAATAAAGATGTTCAGGGTGTCCATATAAATTGAAATTGCCCTAGAAAACAAATTATAGTCTTCTTCATTAAATAACTAAATTAATATCTTACGAGTTAACAGGATCAAAAGGTCTGGCAGCATATGTTGGATATAATTCAGCCGTTTTAACAATTCTCTGTGTGTCGTATAGTAAAAAGCCGCTGAAAAGAATCAAGCCTCCGTACAATGACATTGAGGCAAGCCCTAAAAGAATTGAAAGAAGTAAACGTTTTGACTTGACCCAAAAGTACTAATTCTCACCTGCTCCCAGTGCAGTTGTTGGAGGCAACCACATCGAAGCTAGAGAAGAAGCGAAAACGAACCCTAGGCCAATCGCAAGAGGCCCGCCCATATACAAAAATTTGTCGCTTGGCGCACATACTGCTACTGTGGAAAGTCCTCCCACGATACCTGCAGTATACCAAGCAGCCCGCAAAAGAATGGGACCGCCTAGAAAACAAAGAGGTGCGACAACTCCACCGATAATTGCGCAGTGAGCAGCCCAAGCCAGTTGTTTAGGGCCTATTCCTGGTGAATACGGAATAGACTGAGCCACCACACCAGAACCAATCATTAAGGCGAATGTTCCTAAAACCGACTGATGGACATTTCATGAATAAAGTACTATAACTTAAAAATATCCATTTACCATAAAACCGTTTCGAGTCACTAGACTCAACATTCGCGGAGAGCGGAACACAGCGGCTGCACTTGCAGCCGTAATTAATACAGAGGCTCCAAAATAGCCGTAAGTGCTTCGAATCCTTTGCCTAACGTGCTCGGGCCACAACCTAAGTTTAAAAATGCGCAATGATATATTCTAAAGTACAATTGTAACTTACATTGAGTTTTCATAAATGCTTGTTCCTTTTCCGAGGCCTAGTCCATAAAAGCAAAGGGCCCCCAGCCCCAGTGCCGCTGCACCAGCAGCGGCTCCTTTTCCCATCGAATATGCTGTTGTGAAATGTTATGTAAATATGAGTATGAATAAAATTAAAATTTATGAATTTATACCATTGGGCCCTGGAGCACCAAGGGCACGTTCCTTCAATGTCTGTCGAGTCCTTGTAGTGATTTGCTCTCGGTTGTCCCTGTTAAACTGTCGCACAAAAGTGTCTCGCTTTGGTATCTGTCGCAAAGCGGTCTTTACAGCCGAGGCTGAGAGGATCGGTCGTCCTAAGACAAGTCTAGAAAGCATTTTGTACTCAAATCCTGAAATGCGAAATTTCTCGAACTCTCAATTATTCCAATCGCATATTTTAAATAGGGTTCTCGGTATACTTACTTTTATAAAGTTCTTAAGATCGAAAACTGTGTAAAATCAGGGCAATTCTGTCTGGTCTGTCGAAATTTTAGTTTTTTCCTCTCGGCCGAAAATCTTATTTTTTATTGCGAAATTGCATCAACTTTCAAAGCGATTGCCGTCACTGACAGTCAACAACGACCACTCGGTTGGTCTCTGCATTGACGTATAATAATAACGACAGACTGGCTGATGTAAATAATAACCACTCGAACATAATTAGGGCTGCCAATCGTTTTCATCTGTACTTTAGGACTTGCCTTCAGAGTAAATCGAAAATGTTCAGTTTAAGATGAAGAAACCCATCTCCCATACCAAATGCACATGGTCTTCTGTTAGGAGTGTAAGAGTAAAACCAAGTTGTTCTGCTTATTTCATTGCTGAACGGTAATGTTTTTGCCTTGTAATGTGCACTTTCGTGTCGTGTATCCTTGTAGAGAACACAAGCTAAAATTATTTTAAAGAAAAGAAAAAAAAATTAAAAAAAACGGTAGATGGAAAGGCCGAAAGTCTATGATTGTACAAAAAAAAATTCCCAAGAATTTTTTTGAGCAATCTCATATTCGAAATACACATACAAAAAAAATTATTTAAGTTGCAGGGCCGAAAGACACGTTAGACGGGGGCTGGCTTAGGTTCGGGGGCGCGCCTAGCTGGGTAGCACGTGCCTAGCTCGTCGAAAGGGGAGGGGTTCTTGAACCGCCACAAAACCTACGTCATACAACGTTGAACTAAAAGCGCGCTGGAAGGGAGAGTGAGAGACAACACAGCTGTGAGGGGGAGAGAGAGAAGTAGAGGACCGAAACTCAGGGAAATGTTTTCTAAAGCGACATATTATATTATACCATAACAAATTTCATTTATTTCGGTTGAGTCGCTCTGGGCGACCTACAAGAGGGCGTATATATTTAATTAACTCCAAAGAATACGCGCCTACTTACAGACAGCTAATGTTACTAATAAGTAGCCGCAAATAAATTTTACTTATACCGAAAAAAAGCAAACATCGATTGGCACCGTCCGCCTTAAGTATCGGAACTGAAGGAAAATTTCACTTAAAAAGGATTTATACAATTTGATTCTAATAATACTCCGAAAGGTATCACAAATATCCGATTATTATAACAATTTGTCAAAACCAAAGCAAGAGAAAATTTTACTATGAGATTAATGGCAAGCAAGAGCACATTGGTACGTCTAGGGACAACTTCAATCACTAGGTATATGAACGCTGTTCTCGTCACAAGAACAAAAAAAAAACAAACTGCAAAACACTGTCCTCCGTGCTTAATATATAAGGAAGTACATACCTTCAATTCCTGCAGCTCCTGGGAGATCGATCTTCCGGTTGCAGTAAACCTCTAAACTGTTGACTTTCAATTTTTTTCTTTTTCTTTGAATTCGCAGTGCTTTGCGAAGCCTGTTCGGGGAAGGGGGAAGGAAGAAAAAATTGGAGCGGAAACTTGACTTGATTGCCAACCTACTTGACAAAAATTACTATATAAGACTTTAAGAGTCAGCAAAAATGAATGTTCACTACTTTACGTTACTATCAAAACCGGCCTATTACGCAAGGTGTAATAAAAATAGTTATATATAAAAAAAAAAGAAAGGGGCAGGCCCAAAAAGGGGCAACAGCACCGAATCGTTGTCTCAATCTAACCCACGCGGTCCCGGAACGTCCAATGAGGCAGGAACTTGACGTTGATGGGGGAAGAGGGCTATCACTGGTAGCTGGTCTGCGTCCTAGCCGAAAATCAGGGCAGGAACTTGACGTTGGGGCCGTCGGATAAATGACCTATCTGGGGACGTGGACTTCCCTTTTCCTTCTTTTCGCTCGTCGAGGTGAGGCTCATCCGTTGTACAGCTTTGCAGCGGGTAGTGGAGGGCACAAAGGGGTGCGTGGGTGTCCTTCGACGAGTATTTGTCAGGGTGACATCAGTTATATAGCGGGGAGAATTCCAACGTTTCTGTTCACGCTGTTGCTTTCCGCTGACGAACACACTTAATTTGGCGCACAGGGCATCGTTGATTGCAAGGCCGGCCACACCCAAATCAATTTTTAGCGGCACCCGCGTGCGTGCTCCTGGCCTGGATAGCGACTTCTGCGCACGACACCCGGAACTTGCCACTTCGCTGCTTCTTTGCTGAGCCTGTGAGGAGCAGCGTGAATAATTAGGAGTGCTCCTGCTTTATTCTTTATTTTCTATTTTCTTTCCCCGTAGGGATAACAAAATGGCTTACCTGAAGAAAATTTTTCCAACGTGTGCTCTCCACCGACGTCTGAACCAAAATGCTGTCATGGCGGCCAGCATGCCCATATCCCTTTTCCGACCGTGCACCAGTTTGGTTGCAGCGGTTGCCTTAGGGTACGTGCACCCTGGCCTCCAAGTCAGGAGTCCGGAACAAACGTCGGCTTGGAACATCACAAGGCTGACCATTTGCGAGGGGTCGTAACACGAGAAAAGGGGCAGAAAAATGTTCCTGAATATGCGAAGTCTCATTGGCGTAAATCCTTCGCGTGGTAAATTCCTAACGAGCGACCGTTCCTGTCTTCGACTTCGTAGCGACTGTTCCCGAGTACTTTGACTATTCGACCTTTGCTATATTTCTTATCGAATTTTGCGCAACGTCCGTGGGGCATGTTGCTCACAGGCCACAAGCGTCGGTATATTTCCTGACCGATCACATAGTTGACTTCTCGACATCTGGTGTTGTAACTGCGCTCGTGACGCAAATGTGCTTCTTTAAGGTGTTGTGAAATTCGGTTTCTGATCAGGATCAGTTTGTCGGAGGCGGGCAGAGCTTGTCGATCGCCGTCCACTAGTCCTTTGACTGCCTTCAGGAGAGGATATACTGATCCGTGCAAAGCCATTTGTTGACCAAATAAGGCGAAGTAAGGTTCGACATTAATGGCTTGATGCACGGTGCTGCGCAGGGCGCACGAGATCTTCGCCAACTGGAGATCCCAGAATTTATGGTCCTCTTTCATATAGGCTCTAATGGCAGCTAGAACTGACCTATTGACTCTTTCTGATGCATTAGGATGAGGTGAGTGTTTGGCCGTCTTTAGATGTTTGACGCCATAGTCGGAGAGAAGTTTTTGAAATACGTGAGACGTGAACTGCTTGCCGTTGTCTGAGAAAATAGATTCCGGTACTCCAAAGGTGGAAAAAATTTCGTCTTCGAGATATCTAACTACGAGCTCCGCGGACTCAGCTTTTAGGGCCTTCAGAAATACGAATTTGGTAAAGCTGTCTAGGACCACCAGTATACAGGTATTTCCTCGAGGTGTGCGGGGATAGGGTCCCATAAAATCGATATAAAGAAATTGGAGAGGTCTCTGTACTTGAATTGGTTCGCCCATCGGTGGTCTTTGAACCTGTGTGACGGTTTTTGTCTCCTTGCATCTCGAGCACGAGCCAACATAGTCACGAACCTGTGTAACCATTCCAGGCCAGTAATATTTCTGTCGCAAGCGATATAAAGTTTTGTGGAAGCCACCATGTCCAGCTTGGGGAGGGTCATGAGCGGCGACTATTAGGTCGTGGGTGAGTGCGTGGGGAATCCACAATCTCCAACACGATTCGTCTTCTGTCAGGTCTCCACAGCGGGGCTTCGTTCTTTTATACACATATTTATCTGAAATCTGTAGATCAGGTAGCCGATCACTATTCCGGTGAATTGTAGCTTTCAGTTCTTCGTATTCCTCTGAGGTGAAGTAGGGGGATTCAAGGTTAATTTCTAAAGGCAACATTTCTCCGTCGCGCAACTCGTCCATGTTAATGCGTGAAAGCGTGTCGGGTACTACACATTGGCTTCCACTTCTGTGTTCGATTGAGAAATCAAAACCCTGGAGTTTTAAACTCCAACGAGCTAGTCGTCCACTCAAGTCCGTTTGGTGCATGAGCCAGCGCAGACTGGCGTGGTCCGTTATTATAGTGAAAGGGTGGCCTTCCACGTATGCTCTGAATTTTTTTACACTGAGCAGTGCTGCATAGCATTCCAACTCTGTTACACTATATTTGCTCTGAGTGGGGTTGAGCTTCTTAGACAAAAAGGCTATGGGTTGTTCATTTCCGTCCTCATCTTTTTGAAATAATACGCTTCCGACGCCGGTGGTGCTGGCATCACACTGTATGTAAAAATGTTTTTTGAAGTCTGGAGTATATAGGTCTGTGGCGTTGGCCAAAGCTGCTTTCAGAGTCTGGAATGCGGTCTTGGCTTCCTCGGTCAACTCAAAGGATTTCGATTTTCTCAGGCAGTTAGTAAGAGGTACTGCTACTGACGCATAATTTTGGATGAACCGCTGGTACCATCCGGTCATGCCGAGGAAACGACGCAACTGCTTCGCCGTCTTAGGCTCTGGAAAGTCGAGGATCGCAGTAATCTTACCCGGATCCTTCTTCAAGGTTCCGTCTCCGACTATATAGCCCAAATAACGTACTTCTCGTACACAGAATTTGCTTTTGCTAACATTTATTGTCAGGCCAGCTGAACGCAAATGGAAGGCGACTTCGTCCAAGATTTTGAGATGAGACGAGAAATCAGGAGTGACAATGAGTAGATCATCGAGGTAAATAAATACGTGTTCTCTAAGGTGACCTGGGATGACCTTGTCCATCAAACGGCTCATCCTTTGCGGAGCGTTACATAATCCAAAAGGCATGACCGTAAACTGGTAATGTGGGCGTCCTGGTACCGTGAATGCTGTTTTCAGTCGACTGTTCTCTTCCAGCGGAATTTGCCAAAACGCGTCCTTTAAGTCAATACCGCTGATGAATTTGGTATCCTGGAGTCTACTCAGTAGACCATCTATATGCGGGAGGGGATAAGCGTCCTTGACTGTGACCATATTGACTCTCCGAGAGTCCAGACATAACCGATTCTTTCCTGGTTTTCTCACTAACACTACTGGTGAATTCCAAGGACTATTAGACTCTTCGATCACACCTAAGGTTAGCATACGGTCCAATTCCTCGTACATCAGTTTCTGTATCGCGGGAGAAACTGGATAATGTCTTTGTTTAATTGGTAAGGCATTGCCGGTATCAATGCTATGACTTTCTAGGGGTGTCTTTCCTAATCCGTGAACAGCATAATTTGGGAACCTCGCCACTACTTGGTCTAGCTGGGTTTTCTGTTCGCAACTTAAATGACATTGGTCTGCCTGGTCCGGATTGAGGATAGATAATTCCGAAATGAGGTTTGGTGCTAATTGAAATGCGCGCCAAAAATCTACTCCCAGATATAAAGTTTGTGCTAGGCCTGGTACTATGTATATAGTAAGGGGTCTTGTGACACCACGATATGTGATATGTGTCTTTACAAATCCAGTGATCGCCTTTCCTCGACCATCAGCTGTTTGGACAAATTTATTTAGGCTGATCGGCGTTAAACCAGCTAGTTGAAGGACTGATTCAAACCCATTTCCGAGGCAAGTTACACTGGCGCCACTATCCAGCAACCCTACCACAGGTATTTTGTTTAAATATATTTTTAGGTATGGCCGGTCGTCTCCTGCGGTGCCCAAGACAGCTGAGAGGGTCCGCCTAACGATGCGTTTTCTTTCTTCTGCCAGACGGCGTAACCTCGCTAAGGATTTTCGTTTATGTAATGGGAAGGGTATGTCGATACATGAATTGAATATACGCTCCCGAGTTCTTAGATAGTTTAACCAGCGAGCATGGAATGTTATAGGATGTTTTTTTCCAGCATCAGAGGAAGCGAAATTATTATTTACGACTGGGGTGTTCCGAGTTGGATCTGGGGTACTAATAGTGGGTGCGTCTTCAATTAATGACTGAGGACGTACTAAAACTTTTAGTGAGGGGGTAACTCTTTTGAGCTCTGAACTGCTGGGGTAGCCGGAGGACTGGGAGTCGGGCGACACGCTCCGGTGTTCATGCGGCCCGTGTTCTGGTTTCCCGTACAGTTCGAACAGCGTGGAGTCGTTGTATTACTTTTCCCGCATTTGTAGCAAAACAGATGTCGTTGCTCATCGGGACACATCTGGAAATAATGTCCTTGACGACGACAATTCCAACACAGGAGAGGGGTATCTGAGTGGTGAATAGCGTCTATTGAATTTAATAACTGACTGGGTGGCCTAACTGAATCGGAATATTCAACTTCATTTACTCTGCCTTGTCGCAGAGTTAATAAATTTTGTTGGTGTGCATGCAACTTTTCAGCTTGCGTGCAGAAGGTTCGCAGTTCGTTTAGGGTATTCGCCGGTTGGACATAAACTAGTTGTGCTAGGCGCGGGGATAATCCGTCCTTGATTACACTGACTAATTCAGTCTCCGCCAGCCGGTGGACAAGTCTATATTGTAAAGCTAGCACACGCTGTTCGAAATCCATATACGATTCCTCTCGCCGTTGCTTTGCTGTCATCAGTGCTTGTAGCACACTATGATTCGTTTGTAATGACCGAAATCTATTAAGGAGATTAGCCTTAAACGTGAACCAGGTGAAAACTCGATATTCCTTACGAAACACTGACCAAAACCAACTTTCGGCCTTGTCTTTTAGAAGGAAGTGCAAATTAGAGCACAATTCAGCGTCGCTCACTCCGTTCGATTGAGCCACGCATTCAGTGCGGTATACAAAGTCTTCTACTGCCGTACCTTGTGGACTGCCAGTGAAGTGAAAATTCCAGGTGGAAATGACGGATTTTTTTGCTGGGGTAAAAGCTGTGGAATTTCTAGCCGATGTACTATTCAATATGTGTGAGGTATCTCTACTATGCATTGCCGAAGGCGAAGTCTCAAAAGCACTAACTGGTGCTTGTTGCGTATGCCTTTCGGTGTTCCTGACCGTCTCGTCTGGCAACTCAATGCTTCCATGGGTAGAAAGCAACGGTGGAGCTGGAGGGGCTGTGGGGGCGTTTCGGTTATTCGAAAGACCTTGACTACGAAGACCGGTCCTATTGCCTCTACATGGTCGTGGACCTCGCGAGTTTCGATTCCTCTGAGGGTTTGTGCCTGTCGCCAACTGCATAGTTGTTATATGCTGCCTTATGTCTTCCAAATCGTTACGTAAGGTGTCGATAGACTTGTCGAGTCTACTCGTACCCTCATTCTGTGACGAAGTTCCTGCCACACTAGATGTCGCGCCATTCGTGCTCGGGCCATCTTTGGCTGGATGTGGTGAATGAGAGAGGGGCATAACTATTATTGAAAACAAAAAAAAATTTTTTTTTTTTTTTTTTTTTCTTCGATCGGTAAAGAAATTGAGATATCAAAAAAAAACGTGATCAGACACTGTAATATCTATTCCAGTTACAGCGTCTGACTTTGGCAAAATTCCAGAACTCAAATCTTCTTACTTAAGGAGTAGAATTTATACGTGATTATCTATACAGGGGAAATGCAAAACCCGGATTTACATGGGGGTATCTACTATTCAAGTGGTATTCCTAAACTTGTTTACACTAAAACTTATAAAATTTCGAATATTAACTTTGACTGAGTTTCGTTCCTCCCTCCACTCTCTCGATCCGATTGTCTCTCTCAGGAAAAGGAAGGAAAAAAAAGGAAAAAAAAAAAAAAAAAAAAGGGGGTGAAAATTGGTGATTTACTCTACAAATGTGGTTTTCTGATTGCCGATGGTTACGTAATCTCACACCTTAGAGACCAGGCGAGTGACTCAGGCTAAGCCTTGAGATCACCGATCTCTGCGCCTCACGAATGTGGGGTCACGTTCCATAAAAGACCACGCTGAGCTCATCTGAACCCTCCGGGCACAGTGGGGTGACTGAATCTCCGCTCTTCTGGTTCTCCGGTGCGATTCAGACGAGGACAGGGAAGTCTGGTCAACCTACGATTCCCCTATGCTTTCGATACGTTCAACTGCACCAATGAAATCCCCGCAACATTCAAGGGCTGTACCCTCTGAAGGCGATCTAGGGAAACCATTGTCACAGCTAACGCACCGCATACGGGAATCACCACAGACGGAATGCAGCTAAGGATAATTAGATTGTTTCTTTCATCAGGTTACCCCAACAAAAGAAAAGGATAAAAAAAAAATCCGCAACACTATCTCTGCTGCAGAGAGGTGCTGGGTTGCTCCAGATGTCTGGGGCAGAATGAAATTGCTAGTTAGCCATTAAGGAAAACTAGAATTGCAAGGATTTATAAAAAGAACGTTAAACTAGCAAAACTGAAACTTTCGAGGCCCCACACGTTGGGCGCCATTTTAAGTAATGTGCACTTTCGTGTCGTGTATCCTTGTAGAGAACACAAGCTAAAATTATTTTAAAGAAAAGAAAAAAAAATTAAAAAAAACGGTAGATGGAAAGGCCGAAAGTCTATGATTGTACAAAAAAAAATTCCCAAGAATTTTTTTGAGCAATCTCATATTCGAAATACACATACAAAAAAAATTATTTAAGTTGCAGGGCCGAAAGACACGTTAGACGGGGGCTGGCTTAGGTTCGGGGGCGCGCCTAGCTGGGTAGCACGTGCCTAGCTCGTCGAAAGGGGAGGGGTTCTTGAACCGCCACAAAACCTACGTCATACAACGTTGAACTAAAAGCGCGCTGGAAGGGAGAGTGAGAGACAACACAGCTGTGAGGGGGAGAGAGAGAAGTAGAGGACCGAAACTCAGGGAAATGTTTTCTAAAGCGACATATTATATTATACCATAACAAATTTCATTTATTTCGGTTGAGTCGCTCTGGGCGACCTACAAGAGGGCGTATATATTTAATTAACTCCAAAGAATACGCGCCTACTTACAGACAGCTAATGTTACTAATAAGTAGCCGCAAATAAATTTTACTTATACCGAAAAAAAGCAAACATCGATTGGCACCGTCCGCCTTAAGTATCGGAACTGAAGGAAAATTTCACTTAAAAAGGATTTATACAATTTGATTCTAATAATACTCCGAAAGGTATCACAAATATCCGATTATTATAACAATTTGTCAAAACCAAAGCAAGAGAAAATTTTACTATGAGATTAATGGCAAGCAAGAGCACATTGGTACGTCTAGGGACAACTTCAATCACTAGGTATATGAACGCTGTTCTCGTCACAAGAACAAAAAAAAAACAAACTGCAAAACACTGTCCTCCGTGCTTAATATATAAGGAAGTACATACCTTCAATTCCTGCAGCTCCTGGGAGATCGATCTTCCGGTTGCAGTAAACCTCTAAACTGTTGACTTTCAATTTTTTTCTTTTTCTTTGAATTCGCAGTGCTTTGCGAAGCCTGTTCGGGGAAGGGGGAAGGAAGAAAAAATTGGAGCGGAAACTTGACTTGATTGCCAACCTACTTGACAAAAATTACTATATAAGACTTTAAGAGTCAGCAAAAATGAATGTTCACTACTTTACGTTACTATCAAAACCGGCCTATTACGCAAGGTGTAATAAAAATAGTTATATATAAAAAAAAAAGAAAGGGGCAGGCCCAAAAAGGGGCAACAGCACCGAATCGTTGTCTCAATCTAACCCACGCGGTCCCGGAACGTCCAATGAGGCAGGAACTTGACGTTGATGGGGGAAGAGGGCTATCACTGGTAGCTGGTCTGCGTCCTAGCCGAAAATCAGGGCAGGAACTTGACGTTGGGGCCGTCGGATAAATGACCTATCTGGGGACGTGGACTTCCCTTTTCCTTCTTTTCGCTCGTCGAGGTGAGGCTCATCCGTTGTACAGCTTTGCAGCGGGTAGTGGAGGGCACAAAGGGGTGCGTGGGTGTCTTTCGACGAGTATTTGTCAGGGTGACATCAGTTATATAGCGGGGAGAATTCCAACGTTTCTGTTCACGCTGTTGCTTTCCGCTGACGAACACACTTAATTTGGCGCACAGGGCATCGTTGATTGCAAGGCCGGCCACACCCAAATCAATTTTTAGCGGCACCCGCGTGCGTGCTCCTGGCCTGGATAGCGACTTCTGCGCACGACACCCGGAACTTGCCACTTCGCTGCTTCTTTGCTGAGCCTGTGAGGAGCAGCGTGAATAATTAGGAGTGCTCCTGCTTTATTCTTTATTTTCTATTTTCTTTCCCCGTAGGGATAACAAAATGGCTTACCTGAAGAAAATTTTTCCAACGTGTGCTCTCCACCGACGTCTGAACCAAAATGCTGTCATGGCGGCCAGCATGCCCATATCCCTTTTCCGACCGTGCACCAGTTTGGTTGCAGCGGTTGCCTTAGGGTACGTGCACCCTGGCCTCCAAGTCAGGAGTCCGGAACAAACGTCGGCTTGGAACATCACAGCCTATAAAGTAACAATGTAAGATTTCTATACATAACCTTAGTGATTTTGTTTTGTAAAGCTCTTTAATTGTTTGGGTAATATCATGTTTTTCCTTTACCCGTACCCAAAGGTTGCGAGCAGAACCCTAAAAGCCTAATGCTATCACTCAATTGTCCGTTCTTCTATCAACATCCTCCTATCTACCTCAAAAGTTCTATATATGAATTTATTTTTTTCATGTTTCAATGACTGCTTACTTCCATTACAAAATTATATTAAAAAAAATGCAACATGAATATAAGAATTACATAATTACCCAATATTGCCTCTAATAAATTGTTTAGACAAGGTGAAATCTAAACTATCAAACCTTTTTTTAACGCACTGGGACATAGATGTACTCATTGTAATCATAATTGGTACTATATGTATTGAGAAACACTTAGTAGAGCCTGATTCCTCAAAGAGCGAGCAGGAACAGATAAATTAAACAAAGAAAGTAACCGAGGAGGAAAAATGTTGCCTTGTCAGCAGTCCACAGCGAAGACAGTTATGGAAGTGTTTCGTCGTTTTTCTAAGGTATACAAATTTAAAAGTTTGATTCTATTCGCGTATTTGGGTAATATAAGAGGATTACTCCATGGAAGACCACGCAGCGCAAAACGAATAAATGTATGCTGGACAGCTTCCACCCGATTAATGTGGGAAGCATGAAATGGCGATCACACACAGCAAGAGTACTCTAAGGTATACCTTGCCTTACAAAAGTGCAATATAAAAAACGATTTTTATTATTGGTCATTAAACTCCTTGCACCATCTCTTAACGTCACCTAAAATAGAGTTAGGCTTGTTAACAACTATCATGTTAATATGGTCGTCGAAATTAAAGCTGGAATTCAACCACACACCCGAAAACTTTGGTTTTGTCATGTGTGGTCAATGCAGGGGAGATAAATTAATATAACACCTCTCGAATTGAATGCTTTTCTGAAATCAAAAATGAAGAAATGCAGATCTAGGAGACTTATCCAAACAAATTCCACAATCAAAACACGAATGTAAGGAAATTCGATGAATTATTATAAATGCGTGTTACTTTCACACCACACAAAAAAAACTAAAAAGTATTTAATCGTATAAAAAGTGTTTTACTCAACCTATATCAAACTTTAAGTACATAACAACGTTTTCCTACATCAAATGCATATTTTAAAAAAATAACTTAAAAGTTTTACATTTTACTCTGCGCATTTAGAGCTTGGCGTTGGCACTTTATCAAACTGATGCATAACTTCAAGAATGGACCTCTGCGTCAACTGGATGTAAAATAAATTGTACATGATGTTACGTAAATTTCCAAAATGTTTTTTTGTTTTATCTTCGATCACCCGATCTCTTGCTAAATCTTCTAATTTCCTTTTTCTGCGACTAATTCTGCAGGCCTCTGTATTTTTTATTCGCCTCTCCAATTCTTTAGGCGTTCTATCTTTAGGTGGAAATTTGCGGGCCATGTTGGGGTTATACCTACAGATCTCAGATAACTTGTGAGCAGGAAGGCTTAAGACAATGGGTGTGAGTTTCGGATTCGTTTTTATGTTAATTGGTGATGTTGATGTATTTAATAACGGAATAGGTGAAAATTTGTGATACTCCTTATATTCTTTATATTCGTTGAATTCTTCATTATCTGGAACCATTTCTTCCGTTTTTATAAAGGGTGTAAGTGAGATTTCCGTTTGCAAGGCTTCACTGTTTACAGATGATACAAACGATTCTTTACGGCATCTTTTATTTAAAGCCAAACTTTTTTTGAAAGGTGAACATTCAATTGAAAGCTCAGAGGTTTCTGGGTAGGTTGAATTTTCTCTTGTACGTTTTCTTAATTTGTCGAATTTTTTATGAACGTATTCGCCGCAGCATTTCGTCACTATTGAAAATTTAGTTAATTTATTATGAATGGATTCCTATTTAAAAATGTGTACCTTTAGTATTTACATATTTCATATCCATCGTATGATTAAGAGAATGATGGATTTTGCGATTTCTAGCAATACTTCTTGTGATTATTCTGCTTTCTAGTTGCAAGGAGAGTGCTCTGTCATTCATTTCTGTAATAACAAAAAACAATTCATAATTCATATTAAAATACACATTAAAACATAAATCGCGTAATATAAAGTTTTATTCATTTATAAACCTCCGCAAAAATTAAATTAAGAAAAAATATCGAAGCAAATACTATAAACAAATTCATGGATATGAATAAGTTATTACTAAACACTTTATCTGTGAACTATTTTTATTGTATCAGTTTAATTGTAAGATCATCTAACCAGCTCGGAAGATGTTTTTTTAACAATGTACAAATGTAGTTGTATATGTTTGCCTGTGTGTGATATATAATTGGATACATTTAATTGTGTTAAATCAATCAAACCTTTAAATCAAAGTATGTGAAGCCCATTTTATTTATAATATTTATTATCAAAGCTCCTTGATCTATCATAGTTTTCCATGTAATCATATGTTTGTGCAATAAGCAAATAACATTTTAGTTACAAATCTACGAAAATGTGAAATTACTCACCTTGCAAAAATGCCTTACTCTGATTTTTCAAAACTGACACGATTAACCCTAGTTCACGGCAGTCACTAGCTAGTTACTTTCTGAGTTCACCCATCACGCTTGAGTTTTCCACTTTATATGATAATTTATGTGTACATATATAAAAGGTGTTGTAAGCGAATGAGATACTAGACCTACAGATGGTGCGATTTTTCGCAGGATGAGGATATATACCATACATGATTAGTCATCATCCCTCTAGCACAACCACATCCAAGAAGCTCCTTTTACATTGAATTGCTAGGTAATTTACCTATGTATTGCTGTGCCATCATGTACTTGATAATTACTTACTTGAAAGTTGTCATAGTGTTTATTCGAAATACCTTTTCAATTATGTAATAAATGAAATTGAATAGAAATACAGAAATTAAACTAAAAAAATGTGAATATGCATGTAGGTATATGTAGTGTATACTGGCGGAAGATTTCCATAATTGGTATAATTGCAGAAGCGTTTTGCAAAATGGGCAGATGCGTATGCATATGTATACATATAAGATAGTATGCAATATCGATATTTGAATTCAGATATTTATTTACTGGCAATAATATTAAGTAGGACAATTTATAAAGGCAATCCAGGCCTAAGGATGAACACAATAATTTATTATACCTAATTACGCAGGTCTGCTTGGACAACGTATCTCAGATCAAAATGGTGAATCCTGTAGATTTTTGGCTACTGATTTTGAAAATCATATTCGATTCCATCACGTACTTATGCAATAACGCTCAATATAAAGGAATCACTGATTCAGAGCATCACGCATACTTCCGAAAACCCTGTTGGGGTTCTGACAACTGATGATTTGCGGATTTGTTGGTGTACTGATTTCAAATATAAACCCCATTATTATATAGCACGTAGAGGCGGCTACAGACGACCCAATATGCAGGGCCCGATATGTAGAAAAAGAAATTAGGTGTGCTCTCCACACGGCACAACTTATCAGATGCAATCGTCACTCGAGCGGTTGGGTTGAGTAGTTGCCTCGTCCAAGTCCAACTGGTCTAGCAGCAAATTTTTTATCGGCCCTAAATGTCTACACACACTCCATATTTTAAGGTTCTTACAAATAGGGCCCTGCAGATTGGGTGTCTGTTGCCGGTTTAATATTAACAGAAGAAGTCGGAAGACTCGGAAAAACAGCAAAAATTGGAACAAAATAAATAAAAATTTGTAGAATAACCTGAGTTTAACAAAACCATTAAAAAAATGTAAAAGAAGACGAAAATATCTGACGAAATGTGTGGAGCTGTATAAAAATATTGAATGCAAGTTATTAGTAATCCAAGAAATGACACAATATTTTATAAACATCGGTTAAACCAGTTATAAGTGAAAGCTTAAATATTCGTGGAATAACTCTTACGAAAGTTTTGGACCTTTCGAATTTTTTTTCATTTCATTGAGGGTTCAAACTTATATTTGAGCTATTCACACAAAAATGTTTATTCACTAAATATTTTTGATGAATTTAATAATACAGGATTTTTTACTTCCTTAGCCTACATTGTTTAAATGTTATCTAATGAAGTAACTTTGTTTTCAGATCTGTAATCAATAGAAATAATAATAGGCACTTGCAAAGAATATGGACAGCAAAATAACATTACAAATATTGCAGAGTATTATTAAAACCGGAAGTATACGCTTCCGCTGAATCAGTTAAACGTTACTTTATAAGGAACTGGCATTTTTTCCAAAATTATTGTTCAATCAAATATAATATCACACAATATCTCTCTGATCATTTTTGTATCATATGATATTCCATAAATCAAAAATATCTCGGTGTTGTTGCACTTTAATGTAAAAAAAATTTTGAGGATGCAAAACCATCTATTTTTGTAACTTGTTTAATTCAATTAGAAGGCCCACTGTATGGCCCTGAAGTTGCTGATTAAGTGCAATTAATAAATTTTTATAATTATTATCATCAAAATGCGTTTTTTTCCAAACTATTTTTTTTCAAACTGGTATGTATGATCAGTAGACCAAACATAATTTCCGAGCACTTATTTTTTTCATTTCAATTTCGGTTTTCTTCTGTTGGCCAAAGTGAAAACAAATCAATTTTTATATTCAAATGGCTGCCATTTTGTTTCTTATTAATCAATTTTAATGTTCCTGACTCATGCGATATACATAAACATCTTTACTGATTTAATGAAACTATGCGTGCAAACATTTCTCAAAATATTTGTCCTTTGTTTCGTGGGTATTAGGAGAGTATGTGAATCACTCGATTTATTGTAAGTAAGGTAATATAGTTTTAAAAGAACTTTATTGAACGGTTACTCATTCCAGATGCCACTTCAATGGAATAAAGTATATGGTTATTAAAAGCGATCTGCACTGAACATGCTCGTTTTTTAGTGAATAATAAAATTACACAAACATCTATTTACACACGCACATCTCTTACGCTAAGATAAGAAAATCTACGCAAATAATTGAACAAAAGGACAATGATAAGGCAGTCATTAAGAAGGGTGTAGTGCATGCGAAGAAATGCGTAAACAACTCTGAGTCATCTTCGTAACTTGGTTCAAAACAACCCTCTTAATTGTGCAGTGTACTTTATTGCCTTGTTTTTCTTTGTCTCTGCAAAGCAGCTAATCCGTAAGTTAATCTTTATTCCACATCTCAATAACTACCCTAGCGTCAGTATATAAGATGATTTGCGCTGTAAAGTAAGTTAGTTTAAAATTTCTCCAGTCACATTAAAACCGCGGTATTCAGCTGAGATCTTCAAAATAAGTTTTTTAAATGGATATTGCTCACAATAAAAATAGTTCAATAAAGAAGCATTCAAATAAATTAACTAATTTCATTAATTACACATGGAACAACACATTGAGTGAAGAAAAAGTCAACTCTTTAGTTTCCCAAATGAAACTGTTAAGCTCGTATAAAAGTAAGTAATTCATTTATGTCGAAAATTATGCTTCTTAGTATATTTATTCCATCAACGTTTTAATTCATTTTTATTTTCTTCTTTTTTTACAGAAACATATGAAGAATTACATCGGAAATTGAACGATGTGATAGATTTCACGAAAAACGTATTACCAAGTTCTGTAGTCCAGTTCCCAATTACCAATTGGAAACAATGCAAGATTGATGACTATATAAACATGCAAATCGAAGCTATCGAAGAAAGTCATTTCCTGGAAGAGAGTAACTTCATTGAGAATCGCCTCAAAATTAACCCCATCATAAGTCGCAAGCGCAAACGATCTGTTGATGATGCCAAGTTAGACTCTGCAACTGAAAAGCGAGTGGAATCATACAAAAGGTCCCGTTTTCACGATAAAGCAAGGAGAATAACGAGAGACTTAAAAGAAGAATTTATAAATAAGAAATTGGCCGAAAGCACTTCTGTTCTAAACAAAATATCTGAGTTTGTTATTAAACAAAATTCAGAAGTATTGTCACCAGCGATCCTTGTAACCGAAGGAATATTTGGATATGTATGATGAAGCACATGCAGCTGAGATTTTTATGGTAACGCAAAGAATATGTCACATACACGATGTCATTATTTTTGTATAATAAGAAACTTTAGAAGTATTTATGTAGGTTAGTGATAAATAAATTGTTAAGTTATGTTAAAACTGAAAAATTGATGTATTTTATTCTGTGAAAGTACTACAGTTGTTATTGTTTAAAGCTTAAATATTTTTTCCCCAAACTTAAAAAGCATTAATAAAAAACATTTTCACTGAACTTATTAGCTTTATATTGTACCGGGAGGGCCATAAATTTTTGCATTTTTAGATTGGCCCTGAAAACAAATACAGATCGTATTTAAGTAAATGTTTGTTTAAAAGAACAAAAAATAAATGGGGAAAAACATTTCTTCAAAATAATGTCGTCTAGATGTGTGTCATTTCGCGCTGGCATTCCTCAAATCTGGCGCTAAAATTTTCGAAAACTTGTCGACACAAAGCGCGCGGGCAGCTCTTAACGTAGGCCAGCCAAGCGATTCCGATATTCTCTCTTACAGCATACTCACAGACTTTTTTTAAGAGAAACTAGGCAGTTTGCTGTTTGCGTCAGTCAAAATAAACGCAGTCTCGTGTTTTGCAGGATAGTGAATAATAAAACACTATACGCAATGGTAATCAGCATCACTGATTACCTGACCATACACATATTATACGGAAAAATGTAATCATCATGTTTTAATTAACTTCCGGTGATTATTCTGCAAACAAAATACAATAAAATCTCGGCTCAGAGGCATGAAATAAAAATTGTTTTCTATAATTTTAATAATTTATTATGACAGCTAATATTAAATCATTTTTGTATTAAGGTACATATGCATGTATATTAACACTAAGAACAATGACTTGACATTTTTAAATATATTTTCCCACTGAATAATTTTAAATTGAATTAAAGGTAAAATTATGCAAAATGATGCAACGCAATATCTACAAATTTGTACTGGGATCCTCTGGGATGAATGCAAACTGGGATTATCACAAATTCTTATCAGCGGAAATACAAATCATGATGATACAGATGACAACCTAATCCTACGAGCCACCCTTGTTCTTCTAATTTGGGGGTTCTGAATCGTCTTAATTTTATTATCGCTGGACTTTGATAATAGATTGTAATGCAGGAGTAGCAGACCTTCTAAGGCTTCCATTTCTTCTGGAGTGATGACTCTGTGAACTGTTTGTTCTATCTCTGAAAAATGATAGAAAAAAATCATGTGAAATTGATGCACACACTTGTATATTAGATTACTTACTTTTGCCCTGCGACATTTTGATGTTTAAAAGATTCTGTTGATTTTCAGGAGTTTGGTCAATTCTACCTTGTCCAGCGAGTTGTGAGTACGGAATGATTTTTCAAAGTCCCCACTTTGTCTTTTATAGAAAATATTTTAACCGCAAGATCTGTTTACTTGGAAATGAAAATAAGGACTTACGATCAGATTAATTACACATAATTTGGTGTACCTTTTAAGTTAAGGCAAGAGTTGTCACTTAATGGATGGCAATAAAGTAATAATAAATTAAGATTAAGTGTCGTTACCTGAAAATAAAGTAGGTACCTACCTACCTAACTAACATATACGAGCGGATGAGTGCATTGAATTGCTTGAGCATACCTACGATCCTACCTTCATCGAATCTCATACGAGTACATACCTGCTTCCATTGTTTTATTAGAATTCATTATAACAGTGACATCTAGCCCTGACATAAAATTTTCAATATTACAATTGTGTTGCAAACAAGGAAAGGAGCCTTAATGCGTGTTAAAGTGCACGTACTTGCTTTGTTTTTTTTTCCCAATAAATAAGAATAAAACTTCTTTCTTTTCAGAAATGTAATACTTCTTGATCTGATTTGATACGGGAGAAATATCAAAATAAGTTGAAATTTCATCTTCAATCACGCCGTAATTTAATTCCTTGGTACATCTAATACATTTTTAAGTTCTGTTTTTAATTTAATTGCAAGTCCCGTAAGATAAAAATTATTAATTACACATGAGATTTATTTCCATAACGAAGCAGAACTTTAACTATGATCTGCTTTAGAAGAAAAGAGAGCCAAGCATTAATTTAGGGTTCCCATAGCTCTCTCATAAAAAAGCTATTGCAAAAGTACGCGTTTTCCCCCTGTTTTTCTTTAATTTAGTAATTTCGTATTATAGTCCAGGCGGGATCTGTTTTAAGTTGGATGTTTCATATAGAATCTCTATTTTTTTAAAGCCCCCGAAAGGACTTAAGGAATCATGATTTTTATATGCGCCAGTTGAAAAAGTTGTGAAAAATCAAAATGTGAAAAAATCCAAAAAAAATATGGTTTTTTCGAACTTTCCTTTCAAGTTAACTTCTATATGGCATGAAAGCATGGACCTTAAAGAAGAAGTTTCTGAAAAAGTTGGAAGTACATATTAGAAATGGGTGTACAGGAGATTACTCAAAATATCTTGGCAGGATAAGGTGACCAACGAAACTATTCTGCAGAAATTGAAGCTCAAAAAGCAAATAACAGTTATGATAAAATGTGGGAAACCTCGTTAGCTTGGTCATTTTATCAGAAACGAGAAAAGTATTGCATACTAAAGCTGGTTCTACAAGGCTAGATCGTTGACAAAAGAAGTTGCGCAGAAGACGGATCACATGGCTGAAGGATTTAGCACACTGGTTTAACTTGCAATTGAACGAATAATTCAACGTAGGATTGTTAAAAGGTAAAATTTACTTGATGGTAACTAACCTCCATAGTAGAGAAGGAAATTGGAAAATTCAGATGAAGAACGCACCCCTTGCAATTCTCTGCAATCTATTAAATCATTGGCATCTTTACCGACTATAGTTTGGTTCGGAAAAATATTTCTCGAGATTTCGGTAAGCTTCAATATTTGGGAAAATCGGAATGTATTTTCCCCTGTAAAATAAACCATTAGAATCTACTTGAAAAAAATTTCATGAAAAGCCATTCACTATATAACGGTTGAGGTTTTATATATTTTACGGCTAAATGCACTCGATTGATATCCAAAAATACAATATTTGATTTTAATGCGTCTATAATATACATATCAACAAGGGCGGATCCAGGGGGGGCATGCCCTGTATTGGCTTACCAGGTTTGGAATTTAAAAAATCGGGACATTGATCCATTAGTTATTTGAAGAAGTGGAAATAATGCATAAAAGCGGGACATTTTTTGACTATTTTGAAATATATAAAAATAGAAAGAAATTTAGGAGTTGGAATTTTATGCAGCAAACGAGTACAGGAATAGGTGGCAAAATAAAAGCAATTTTATATAACAAAACATATATCTATTTAATATAGTATTTAAAAATAAACAGAAATATAAATCAACAAAATACTTTTAATTCGACAATATAATTTCAAAATAAACTCAAGAATAAACCCTAAATATTTAATCAAACTCATTAATTGCATTGTGTAGAATTGCAGTCGGAGGAAATGCAATTTTAAACAAAAATTAACACTAGAACTGTCGCCCGTTCCGATCGTCTCTAACTTTGCGCATTTTTTTAAACTTGTCGAGTTTTATTGATATTCATTGAAATACACTAGTTCAATAAAATGCAATTAGTTTTAAGGTCCTAGATAAAAAATATTTACATAGTTAGAGATGACCGAAATGGTCGCCAGGATATAATGAAATTGAAATGGCTGCATTTCTAGTGTTATTACAAATGAATTCTATGTACAAGGTTGAAATGCAATATGTTTCATGTATAGTAGCCAAAGCGGTTCAATTGTGTCCCGTTTCAGAAATTGAAGAAAAACGGGATATGAAACGTTTATAACGTTCAAAAGCGGGACGTCTGACAAGCTTTAAGTGCATCTGTGTTCTGAAAGCGAAAAATGGGATATCGAAAAATTCCCTTAAAGGCTTGTAATGAATCTTTTAAAAACGTGTTCAAAAATATTTGTGTATACCGGCTTATCTGTACTTCAATTGAAAGGCTTTTGCATTTAAATAAATGAAAATGTTGGTCTTAAGAAATAACTAGTATCTTTCATAATGAGTAGGTATGAATAAATTTTAAACTAATTAATTAGCAAGATTACCTTTTAATTGGGTTCTGTTCAAGGTCTTAATTTATAAAATGTATTTAAATGAAAACGCTGTATTCAGTTTTATGAGTTTTATCGAAATTCACAAGCGGCTGAAATTGTAAACAAACTAAGGGATGCAATAGGATTTGCTACTTCCACTTGTGTACCCATTTTTGGTTCGTTCCTTCATATATGTCACGGGTCTCTACACTGATCGTATAATATAATATACCACTTTACATATAAAATTATTGGAAAAGAATGATGGGCACGCAATTTGCTGCTTGACTATGGATATAGGTTCAAGATAATTTACGATGCTATTTTGCTACTTTTCTTTTGGCTTAAGTTCGCGAGCGCTCCCTTTTTGAGGTACCCTAAAACCTTATGGAAATGTTCCGTTTATGGTCGGAACTAGTGTATTAGATAAGTATTGTTCAGGGCAAGCAATAATTTCCCCAAAATTAGCTTGTTTTAACACAAAAAATTGACAAAATAAATTGACTTTGACGTCTGTTTTCGAGACATAAAATTATTCAGAGTGGCTATTTGCATCGTCCTTGCTTTGTACAATCGATATTTGTGCGGTAAATAACTTTTTAAACATCGGTACGAAAGAATTCGTAATAAAAGTTCACTTTTCTTAAAAAATAATTTTTGACAGATGATTTACCTTCTACAAATGGAATGGAAATTTTCAATTTTTGGTGTTTAAACAAGCAAAACAAGCTAAAACAAGCTAATTTTGGGGAAATTATTGCTTGCCCTGAACAATACTTATCTAATACACTAGTTCCGACCATAAACGGAACATTTCCATAAGGTTTTAGGGTACCTCAAAAAGGGAGCGCTCGCGAACTTGTTCCTTTCTTTTGATAATTAATAAGATCTAGACATAAAACAATAAATTATAATTAATTGTTATATATCAGTCGGCCTACATCAGTAGTTTGAAACATTACAGAATCCTCGAACCCTGTTTTAGCATAGCAGCACTGGAAAGATGACATACATGAACTGTCCCAAAATTCTAAGGTTGGCACCTCAGGCTCAGACGTCAGACATCATAAAAAAATCTAGTTTGTTGAGAAGAGGGCCACATCGGTTTGCACAAGTTCTTTGGATATTGCGTGCTGGATCATCACTAATTGAACCAAAAATACAATAATAGTTGAGAGACAACTTCCAGACCTAGTCAGTTTTGATAAATTGGAAAGATTGTGAAGAACCCTGCATTTGTGCATCAAGTGTAAAGAGTTGTCAGGCGGCTAATTAGCATCATGTAAGTGGCTAAATTTCCCCCAAACGTGATTAATTGAAGCTTTCTGCTAATGATTTGCCAACAACCCAATATTTCACGAAAATACGTGCCTCCGTTTAGTGGTTACTCAAAGAACCAGTAAGACATCATCCTATTTACGCACCGCTCTGGTAGGTCAGGTGAACATGCACAGGTGGAATTTCAGGTTTATGAGAAACGTGAGTGCGCTATGCGGTCAGATGTTAAGCATCTACCAAAATCTCTATTGCGTTAAGCCCACTTTCTAATTGTGAATAACAGTAAAACTTTCGTTGAGCTTAAAGAAAATGTTTGCCGGTATAGTTGTAATTTTCCCCCAGCCTTTGATGAAAACATGCTCTCATATATATCCAAACTTGATCAGGTTATCTTTGATCCCAAGTCCAAAGGTGATTCCATGTAAGTCTACTAGGATATTATTTAATTTCACTGTGGAATTCACTTTGTGCCGTATTTCAGTTGTCTAATAGGCTAAACACATCACGTGGCTTGTTTTGGCTAATACTCGGATTAGCCCCAAGTGTAATGAGCAAAAAATGCTTTAAGTACCAATGTATGCAGGTATGTACCAGACTTCAAACATAAAGCTACTAAACTCGTGTCGGGGCTGCAGATTTTTTTTTTATATATACTACCTCACTGAGGAAACCTGAATCCTATACTCTTACTGTATAATTCCTTTAAAAGGTCAGCCCCAAGGCCAAATAATCTGGATATAAACACGCAAAACCAAACTACACAAGCAAAAGATTTGAAGCCTAAGTCTATACAGCGTATGCCGGAAAGATACACTTCAATTAGACGAACATTGATTCTATAATTGTATTGATAAAGATTGATAAACGAATATGCATTTCTTTCTTATACAAGGTACCAACAAAAAACGTTTAAAGCTCTCGTGATACGTGATGGCGTTTAAAGCTATCGTGATACGTGATAGTGGACGTTGGGACGAAGAAACCGATATTTTATCCTTATGTTATCACATAAAGCGGGAAATGCTTAATTGGTACACAAGTTACAATCTATAATAACACTATGGACATCTTAGATCACACTAGATAGATCACAATACCTCTCTCACGAAGGCAACAGTCTACGAAACGAAACTAAAAAAACCTTTGTTGGTAAAGGTTTTTGAGGAAAACACTTTGAATACCATCGCCTACGAGGAACTAGGAAGTGGATAGTACATTAGAATTTGCTGCAACATAGCAGAGGTCGATGTCTTTCAATTTATTGTTGTTGTTGTGAGTTTAAATTTTTGGTGCGGGCTTAGCGCCAAATGACCAGCCAATTCGTCATGTGTGTGTATTTATTCATAATTGCCATTCAGAGCATGCTCAGAAGTCAGAACCTCTCAAAAACTAACCCACAAGCCAATTGCCTGCTAACTATGCGTCGGCTCGGCATATTTTGTGATTCGTAATCGAATATGTTTAATTGGGTCGGGATTTTGGGGTATTTCCTGTCCTTTGGGAACAGCTTTAAAAGGTAATTACCCTGTATAGTTCGGGCATTGCAACCGAAAACATGGGATCGCATTCATAATTACATTAGACCCATTATACATAATACCAACTTCAGATGGTTACTAAGTTCAATAAGACAACGGCCCGGTTTTATTGCGTCTTTTAATTTGCCTTAATGTTGCCCAAACGAGTCATAAATCGTGTTTACCAGCTGTTTGTAGTCCACAATCATCCACTGCCTGAAAAAAAAATAGTGACGCAAAACGTACACGAGTTTTCGTGCGCGCAATCATCATAGCAAAAAATATACAACATTTACTGTTGGCAATTTTCTCTCTAGATTATATTTAAATTACACTTATAAAAATTTATTTTATTCGATTTAAATGTTCACGCAAAAGGAAATAGAAGAATTGCTTGTAATTACTGTGACTTGCTTTAACAAGGAGGTATTCTGGGGTGGAATTATACAGGACGTTATCTGTATCGGTGTTTGCACTGCAATCGCAATATTCAGTAAGTTAAAATATAAATATGAATACTACACTTGTCGACCTAAGGCTGGAGGATTGCCTCTTGCATGGTCTGCCGTGAGGGTTGAAATACGCTGCTCTATCTGGGCGTCGAGCGCCTTTGTTTCGAAGAGAATCAAGGGTGGAATTGTGTATCTTGTTTCGAGATTAGTCGAAACGATTTGAATTGACTGAATTTTATGTATAAGATTCCTATTGGACCACCTGTAAGGCTGCGCTCCCGGGGTGTCCGCCGCCTATAAACTTCGGGGCGTTTAACTATCCACCACCCCAGGTATTTCGAGTTTAGTCGAAACGAGTGTAATAGTTGAATTAACATCTAAAACTAAATTATCAAGCATATAGGGTAGCTATTTGTGTTGTCTTCCCAAATACATACTACATTTACATATTTATTACAATACAGATATCATGCCATTAGAAGTAAAATGTCACTACTATTTGTATTATATATATATAGATGTATGAAGCCCATTGGCGTCTAAATAAGTAAATAATTTATTTTTGCAGAGAATATGAGCGACGATCAAAAAGAGTCAAAGCCTTCAGGCGCTGGGGATGCAAGCACTCCAAACACCGGAAGTAGCTCTGTTCCTCCTTCAGCACCAACTGAATCAATGCAACACAGACTGATTGAGCATGTTAAGGAAAACAAAATAGATGTAGCACTGTGGGCTACTAGGGTCTTAACTATTGTATTTACAATCGGTTACATACTGCCATTTGTTGGGTAAGTAGAATATATCAAACCTATTCTTTCCTCTATTAATCTTTTCTTTCTAGCAACGCCCAAAATTGCTACAACAAAGTTTTGCTCGCAAACGCCGCCACAAGTGCGTTGCGTCTGCACCAGCGTCTGCCAACTTTTCACTTTTCACGAGAATTCCTATCACATCTCTTTACAGAGGATTCGTGCCACTATCTTTTTTATTCACTTATATTCTTGTATGTAAATCCTGAAATACTTGTTCTCCTGCCGGTGGTGCTCTTTGCTGTGTTACACGCTTCGAGCTATTCTCTTAGGCTTCTAGATGTGAGTATTGAACAGTAGTTTACTTAATAGTAATAGAAATGCATTACTGTAGCGACCACTTACATGCGTATAATATTTAAATGTAATGTGTACCGAAGGAAGCAGTTATGGTAAATCTGGGTCTCTAAAGTATTCAGTTCGCTCAACTGAGCCTTATGAAAGTCAACTATAGCTGAATTTCTTGATATAATTAAAATAAAAACTCTGGGTTTTAATCCATCGCATGGATTACGAAATTAATGATCCGATCTTTATTCAATCAAAAGTTTAATTTGATTGATTTCAAGTATTTGATTATACTCTTTTCTTGTAATTTAGATTGTTGGACAGAATTCTTGGTGGGGCGCCAGGTTTTGTATTTCTATCATTGAATTCCAAACAACAAACATTCTACGGCTGGCTGCTTTTGCGGAGATTCTGATAATGCCGTTGGCAGTAATTCTAGTATTTATGTAATTCCTTACTTTATATATATGCTGTTATTTGGTCGCTAATTTTTTAATTTTACAGGGGACGTGCAGGACTCATGACCCCATTCGTGTATTACCATTTCTTAGCTCTTCGCTACATGTCGAGGCGTAATCCTTACACAAGGAATATGTTCAGTGAACTTAGGATGGCTACTGACGCCCTGGCTGTGAAGTCACCTCTTACAATAGCTAAGATTTTGAGAGGAGGAATTGCATTTATCAGCCGTTTAGCTCCAGGACAACCGACTGCAGCACCAGCCCATTGAGGAAGTTGATGTTGTAGTTGTTCTACAGCCTAGAGAGATGAGCTCCACTCATCCCTTTTGTTTTTCTATCATTGTATGAAGGATTCTTCATAATTTCACCTGATTGTTAAACACTGAATTAAGTTGATGGAACACATTTATGCTTAGTGCGTTTAATCTATTAATGGAAATTTGTTGTATTTATACTTTTCTTGTGGGTATTTTCGTGGTATGATTCTGTCTGTAACCGTCACCTATTCCCCGTAAGTCAACGTATCTTAAATGAAATTTTTTACCAAGCCTAATAAAGGACGTTAGAATTTATTGAAGATTAGTTTTGCAAGACAATTCAAATTTTTGTAAAATAAGTAAATCATACTTATTGTTATAAAGATTGAAATACATTTATTGTGTAGGGTATTGATTTTTTTAATTTTTTTCCCATGCGTTTTTTATAAATTGACTAGCTAAGGTACCCGGGGTACGAATAAAATCACCAAACCAACAAGGAACAGATTTTATTTTCTGTTGCAGTACGAAATCATATTTCTCATCTTCCGAAATTGAAAAAAAAAAACAAAGTTCTAGTGAGGTAATTTGGTATTCCTGTAGTCCGTTCGAATTACAGGCCACGAACGGACATTCATTTGGTGTTTGCAACTTACTTACATAGTTCATTTTAGCTTTAACCAACTCAATGCTTTCAAGGATTTACTTGGCGAATTTTCTATAGACTTTGATTTTTTCGTATTTATGTAGTTATCGAAAACCTTTAGTGCGAACAGGCTCAGCAAATAGGTCATTGCGGCGAGAAACAATGTTTTATTAAAAAAAAATCGGACGTTTTTTGGTGCCATACAAGTGATAGTTGATATGAATTCGATTTTTTTGAAGATAATCAGAAAATTAAATCTTAAGCTTAATCAGGTAAAATTTTTGGGAAAAATAATGATATAAATTAAAAAACTTTATTTCGTCAATTTCTCTAAAAATAATCAGAACCTAAATTCGGAACATAGCTCGAATGAAATTTTGGACCTTATGTGATTTCCTAACAAATATAATAAAGTTTTAATTTCAAAACCCTTCATGAGGCTAGTTCTTTGGTTCGTCCAGAAAAACTCGTAAGGTAGCATGAATTTTCGAGCTCGTTACAAATATGTAGATATATGTGTACCGAAAATTCGGCCCTCGCAAGAAATTGTCGAAGCCAACACCATAGTGGATCATTATTTCATTCGCAATGCCTCAAGTCCGCGCCCCGCACTGAGGGCCCGCCTGTAATGGCCACGCAGGATATTAATTGCTAGCCTTAGTGAGTTTGTGATTAATTTCCTTTATAAATGGTTTGGACTGTAGGAGGTCTTGCTTTGCGTTCCATCTCTTGTTATGCTGTTGTATGACTCAATTTTCAAACTATAAAAAATAGCAAAAATCAAATTTTTTGAAATGATGCCAAACCAGCACTGGCCGAATTGGAAATCATCCAGACCTGTGTTACAATATCAGCTAATCAGATCGCCGGTTTTGTACTATTTTAACCTTACAATTCAGACGTGCCATCGTCGATTTATAGCGAGCCTGCATTAAGGATTATTTGTAGAGGTGCCTTGATCTACACAAAAAAATAATATTTCGTTAACACTTGACCCATTTGACAAGAATTGTGCATTTTTTTCACTTTTGCGGTGCAGGTATCAATTTTAACACGTCCTAAAACAATTTCATTTAAATATAATGAACAAAATAGACTAGGGAACGATTGAAGGTCGAGTTTATCCTGCCGATTTTTCCCCCGGTTGACCGGGGAAAATTTAACCCGTCGGGAAACAATGACTGAGGGAAAATCCCTAGGGTTCATTTGACCATCTACCGGATGCAATCATCTAGCAGCATGTAATTTGTTGCGTGTTAAGTAGAAGAGACTTAGAAATCTTATCTGCAATTCGCCATTTCGAGATAAATCGAACAAGTTACATACTGCCACCCCATCTTGATGTTGAGAAGCTGAATGTAACAAATAATTAACCTACCTGTTGGTCTAATTCAGATTGAGTAATTTACTACAGAAAATGAATTCTCAAATACAGCAGCGGTGGTGTCGAAACGGCTTGAAATAGTTGAACCGCATAACTACCTGCAGGAGGCGATTACTTGCCAGATTAACTCCATTAAACAAAAAAGTGGGTGAAATATGCATTGCCGCTTAAAGTTCCCCCCAATCTTAATCATTTTACATTTCGTTAGACGAAAATTACATATGCATAATGCTTATTTGAATTTTGCTAAAGGGAATTATATTTAAAAGGTATGCAGCGACAAACAGTAGTTGGTCTGTAAAAGACCAGTGACAGAGCGAAAGTGAGATTAAAGAAGCTGTATACATTACTCTATTCTTTAGATATGATTAGGCAAATAAAGGAACTAGACCCGCTGCAGTTCTAGACAAAATGTTATTCAATAACAAAATACAATTTCTAAGCACACTATTGCGCTTGAAGTGAAAAAACGTTTGAATCTGTAAGTAAAACTCAACATACTTTTTAATGTGCTTTCAAAGTGAACCAAAATCGCCTTGATGCATAATTAAGTTGCAAAACGTACTACAGCGTGTCAAGTTTTCCACACAGTTTAGATACATTTTGGAAGTTGCGCTCTAATACAGAGTTCCCTCAGGAATTCGAAAATTAAGCACTGCTAAGATTTACAAGAGTTACGCGCACTTCAATAGCCCACTCTCCAATAAGAACACAAAATGTGTGTCGTTCCTTTTATTAAAATTAAGCTGTTGTCTCACAAAAACTTATTATCGCTTTCCTCCAACTCGTGGGGCTGATTTCTGAGTCACTTTTGCGGCTTTTTGTTTTGGAGCAGCCTTCTGTTTTGCTGGGGCTGGCTGGCTAGCCTTCTTAGCCGCCTTAACAGCACGTTTTTGCTCTTTGGCAACCTTAATGGCTTGTTCCCGCTGTGCCTTCCTTACTTCGGGTTTCATGTTCCTCTTGGCCATAATTTCAGCCAATGAGGCACCGACAATAGCTCGCTGAAACTTCTGTGTTCGGCGGGTGCGCTTCTTTTGCGCCTCCTCCTCGATACCCTTCTTGTGTTTGCGACGGTACAGAACTGTCCATGTCACTTTACGTGGGTTCCTCTTCATCAAGTAGGATCGCTCACACTTCTTATCGAGGAAAGTGAAGGTCTGAAATTAAAGAAGGAAACATCAGTTTGACACTTGTTTAAATTTTGAGACATTTTAATAAAACAATTGATGTGCACTGTGATATATGGTACAGTTCGTCTTTTACTTTCTCTGCAGCATCAAATAAATTATATTGATCACATAACACAAAAATAACTTACCTTTCCGTCAATTTTAACCATAGTCTTCCCATGGCCGGGGTAAATTTTGTACCCGCTGAATGAACACAAACCGATCCTAAAACACAGAAAATAACAAATTTAGCACATTACTCCAATCATCGGGCATTATTATTGTGCAAAAGTATCCCACCAAGGGCTGAGATGGCATAACTATTTAAAAATTTCATGAAGAGTCGCGGCTACGTACTTCATTTTGCTGTTGTTGTCACTCGAAAGAACAGGAAATGGTAACTAATTTGACAGCTGCCAAATGAAGCGCTTTTTTCCCCATCTGGTGGTGAATGGATTTTTTTAGTTTTTGTCGAAATCTTTCACTAAATTATCGTATTTATTTTTATTAAGTAATGAGTTTTAAAATTATTTAAATAATCAAAAAATCGTTAATAACCAAATAAGTATATGCCTATTGTTTTAAGGACCTGTTAAATTTTAGTCTGCATAAATTTGCCTAAAAATCTGGCTAATTTATGCAAAGTATATATTTGGCGTAGTATAATTGCTTTCCTTACTAATATAGTCTTTTAAAAAATATCTGACTGAAAATTTGTCTTTTACAAGTACAATTTTTCCAAAAAAGTTACAAAACAAAAAATTTTTCTTTTAAAAATGATGAAATCAGATTGGTATTGCAGTTCAAGGATATCGACTGTCGACTGATGCTGGCAACTTTTCTATTTATGTGTATCCTTTGGCAAAAATGTCAAGTCCTCCTCTTTGCAAAGTAAATAGTGGTTACGTTTCGCGAAATATAGCCAACGATGAAGCTGTCCTTGACGAAATACTCATTTTTACTATTCTTCCAATTCCTTTTTTTGCTGGCTGATTTGCTTGTTAACAGCTTTTCCTATCTGGCGAGAGGAGATAAACTTTCAACAATTTTCATTTTTCTGTAAGTATAAAGTTGGGCCAAAACGTGCGACAAATATTTGAAAATATTGTAGGCACATTAAAAAAAGTTGTGAGAGTGTTGATATAGTGTTTTAATTAGGTCCTAAATTTGAGCCAATATAGCCCTTGTTTTAAGTAGAATATAAAAAGGTAAAATCTCATTTGGCAATAATATAAAGATTGCTTGGCACTTTTCAGCCGCAGGACTAAAGTGAGAAGTAAAGCTTAGCGTAGGATTGGACGTTGAACTTGTACTTAATTCCCATTCTCAAATTCTCTATTCGATGACGTCAAACAAATTCACTATCCTTAACCAAAGAATATGGGAAATCATTTAGCAAAGAATGTTCATTCTCTTTTTAAGACGTAGATATAAACCACTGCAATTTTTCATGCAAATAAAGTAAAAATTACACATTAGTAAGAAAGGGACGATTTACCTGTTTGTTCCGAATCCAAATACTCATTTAGATTGTTTAACGGGTTACACCTAATCGTCACTTCGGAGAGTGGGACTTTAGGATTAATTTTGTAGAATAAGAAAGTAATCCAAATGAAATTTTGAGACTTAATTTACATCTAGAACGAAAAAGCTTGTGATTCCTCCTGTGAGTTTATTTCTGCATAGATTTAAATGATTCCAACACTGATCCAAAGCTTTTCAAATGGATATGGAATATCAGTAAATAACAGTTTGAAAAAGTGCAAACAACTAAAGTAATTACCTAAGAACATTATTTTAACATACCTAACGATTGTCATTTGAAAATTTTCTTTGTTGACCAAATAAATAAATATTATACATAAATGTTTATCAACGTAATTTTTACGTTAGTTTTATGTAGGTTAAAACAGTTGCCGTTCAATATGTAAATTAATCATACCTTTTTCTTTCTATCATAGGACTCAAGATGTTTGCATTATCTTGTCATTTACCACTTTGGTCTTCAGCATGTATTCCACTTACGTGTACCAGGTTAATATCAATTACTGAAATACGTTAATTAAATTCATGCGAAATTAACATCAATAATAAAATAATATCTGCTTTTCTAGGCTGGTGTTGCTGAACTTCTCTATAAAAAATTTCGGTTGCCACTTATAACACTTACCACATACTTTTTACTTTGTGTTGCTCATCACGTTTGGATTGTAATAAATCACCACAAGAGCCCCTTTACCTTCCAGTGGCCAACTGGTCTCACAGCACTATTCATAATTCAGAGATTGTGTAAGTCTAACCCCTCATTAAAGGTCCAAAAATAAAATCAAAATACGAATATTATGTGTACCGATATCCCACATACAGTTTCATATAATAATTGATTTTATTTCTTTATACCGCAGTTTCGCCACTTTACTACTATTTGTACAAACGATCAGCCCTTAGGATGAGTGATCCGAGATTCTATGAGAACATGGATTGGGTGGCAGAGCAGTTGGCGATTAAATAACTTCACTCCCTCAACGGAAGTTTTTATGTTTCTAAGACAGAAATGTGCATATCTAGTCTATTTTGATTTGAACGTTATTGTAAATGGAAATTTTAAAAGTGTATCTATGTTCAACAATTATTTTGTAGTTTTTATTCCAAACCTATGAAACCTCTTAAATTTTTCGGGTGGTCAGTTTTTTAAAGCATGTTTTTACATTCGATGACTCAAAAACAATTTTTTATGAATGGCTGAATTTGCTGATAAATCACGTCTGTACACATTAGCTGCGTTTTTTTCTGCAAATTGTTCTGGACAGCAAAAATCTCACCCGTGTGATGAACCGTTTTATACAGGAATCGATGAAGTGTTTGGTGAACAAATTAATAACATCCACAGATGAATTTAATTCATGCAGAGTAATGAATTCCCACAATTCATTTAATCACGAATACAAATTTGTTTGTGAACTGATAATTTTATGAAAACTGGCAAAAAATTTATGCAAATTAAATATAGTGCCACCTAGGTTTCAATAGAAGAACTATGGACGGCTTGTTCCTTATGATCTGTTCCTTTGTTCTGCAAATGTATGGGTTTTCCAGTCAAGGTGCACAAAAGAACGCTGTTATTAGCAATGTATGCAGTTGTGAAATTTCAGTCAGTCAGAAACCTGTACCAGATGCGCTGAATTGCATATGGCAACACAAAATTGTTATTCTCACACAGAGGAAAAAGCTACCGCATGTGCGAGATAGGTGACAAAAATTTCAATGCAAATGAAAGAGCTGCAACTATGTTGGTTGGAGATTAAGCAATAGATGATAAAGACAGAGCCTTCTTATTTTGTAATCGGAGATTGTCCATTCACAGTTTATTTTAGATTGTTTTGCTAAATCATAGAATAGATGGACGAAATTGATGTTAAAATGTTGGGTTTAAAGTCTATTAAACATGTAAATGTAGAGGTCACCACACTATTGCTCAAACTTAATTCTTTCCAAACACTTTAATTTTTCTCCAATATTTTTCAAGTTAAACAGGATGCCTTTTATCTAAACAATTCATTGCAGAGCCTCTGTACCCAATTTTTAGTTTGATTGCGATTAATATGGATAGGATTTTTTAACCCATATCTAGCCATAATAGTCAAATTTGAGATAACAATAGTGTAACATGGACATTGAAGAT
The DNA here is from genome assembly GCA_947538895.1 of Neoitamus cyanurus. Taxonomy (NCBI): domain Eukaryota; kingdom Metazoa; phylum Arthropoda; class Insecta; order Diptera; family Asilidae; genus Neoitamus; species Neoitamus cyanurus. Next base: position 17,611,646 of record OX384544.1, read on the forward strand.
AAATATAGGCATTGCATACTTTAAACAAATTTTTATATGAAACATTTTCCGTAGACTCAACAAATGCTCGTTACTTCTTTTCCTTGTTTTCCTCTTGCTTTGTTTCCTTCTTTTTCTCCGTTTTAATGACAGATATCATGGACCCTGCCCCAGCTAAAAATGTGCTGATTCCAAAAATTTTAGCCATGTTGTAAGTCTGAAAAAAATTAAATTGTTGTTTTCTGCATTCATGAAATGTTTGAATACGTAATTACTTTATCAACGTAGCAGTGCAAGGACATCTTTCCTCTCGCAGATTGCCATTTAAGACCTCGATAGAGCCAGATGATTGACCAGCCTACAAGACCAATAACTACAATAGGTACTGCCTCCTTAAAGCCTTCTTCGAGCTTCGAAATCCTTGCAAGAACCTTCTTGGTTTGAAGTCTCTCCTCTTTCGTTAACCCTTTAACAAAAAACAGTCAATATATTGTTTTGTCATAGTTACAGTTTTGAAGAATTACGAGTGTGCGCTTCTTTATCTTTGGAAAAGCAAGTCGACGCAAGTGAGCCACCAACAAATAGTCTATTTAATATCCGATTCATAACTAAAATTTTTATAAAATTATGCTTAAATTTAAATAAACATAAAATTTTAATGCTTCGTATTTTCTGATGGACACAAAATGTAATTGTTTTTTATTGCCTACTTTAATTTCTAAGCGTGCACAATGGATCATCAATTCAGAATAACAAGGTACTTTTGTGGTAAGGAATTTGAGGTATCGCATATAAATAAGAGGATACAAAAGGATAAGCTTTGTTTAATACTCTTAATACTAAACTTCAAATTATTCATTGAGTCTTGATGGTTCTGGTCACCATTAGTTACTGGCTACATAGTGCATAAATGGCATTTTTAATATTGAAATGGTTTTAAATGGATTTTTATGTGGCTAATAGTTTGAAAGTTTGTAAGTTTACATATGTGTTACGGTCCAAATTTCTGTCGTGGTACCCGTATGTCATTTTGAAGACGTTACCCATAATAAATCTAAAATAATTTCCAACTTTACCAAAGGACCAAATAAAATGCAAAAATAAAAACTTCGTTTCATGCATACTAAAGGATTTGAAAATTTCAAAATTTTCTTCGAATGGGAGCTGTAGTTTTTTCCACACTTTCGCTACTGCTGCAGAATAGAATACTTACAGGCAACATTTTTAAACGAACTAAATACAAAAATGTTTAATTTGCTTGTTCGTTTGTTTAACTTTCTGTAGATAGTTTTGATTATTTGGTCCCGTTTGAAATAATTGTAAATAAGGAACTAGCCACCAAATATTTACTCGATTGTGGTAACGAGGCAAGTGAATCTGGTTTGCGTTATTTTAAGAAATCGTACATTCATATGGCACTACATAATCCTATTTAGGATCGTATTGAGTGACACCATAACAAAATGGAATCGTAAGTTTAAATCGTAAACATTTTTAATCTTATCGTATGCAGTGACCCCTCCGTTGGTATAACACTTTCGAAAAATTCAAATATTTTTGGTCTGGCAGCGTTGCGCACCTACATACTTTTTGCATTCACTTGTCAGTTATTAAACAACTGAGAGGAGGAGGAAAGCATAAACAAAGCGAAAACAAAGTGGCAAAGACGTCACTTGGTAAGAAATCGCATACCAGCAGCAGAAGGAACAAAGGCGGAGAAGAGAAGTTGATTTTCTAAATTACAGCATTCGAGAGATTATCAAATTCCCGCTGAGAATTACTTTTCGATTTGATCCGCGAAACGGTAACCTTGTGAAATTCGCACATCGCACCAGCAGAAGATCTGCCCACGAACAGTTAGCTCTCAACAGAATCAGCTGTGTGTTGTTTATATTTTTGGTCTTATTACTGTGCTGTGAGTGATCGGTTGGTGATTCGCTATGCCTTCTTACAAACTGAATTTTAATCAGGACTTCACGTAAGTTGCCATTGCCACTTTTCAATTGACGCAAATGTCTCCATAAAAAAGGGCACTTGCCTTGATGAGCAAAGGTGTCATCCCGAGCTCTTGATATCGCTAAAAATATCAGACTGCAGCCAGTCTTTGTTCTATGTATATGAGAAAAAAACGAAACTCTCGGGAATCTGTTTGTCGACCTTTTCATAATTTTTATTAAATTTTGCATGACTCCGAACGGTATAATAACACTGTCGTCTCATCTCGGGGGATTTATAGGATTCTTGTGTGGGTGGGTGCCTGTCCCCTCGATTTATGTGTGATTACGTCCAGCTGACGCTCGAGATGAATGATGTCAGAGTTGATTTTTTTTTTAATGAAAAATGTGAAAAACTGCAAGTGGTCACTGCTTTTTGTGTTGGCAGAAGACTAGGATCAAAAAGGGAAAGTGTTACATGACCTTGTAATGTTCGTGCAATTATTATCGGAGTGGGGCACGAGCGCTACTACCTGCCGATCGGGTCTAGCTAAACAACATAAATTCCCCAAAAAGCGTCGAGCGAAACTAGTTCCACTGAAAAATTCAAGTCACTATCGATGTGTTTGGAAGACCAGCGCAGCCCGCTGTGCCCATAAGTGTATAAATAATTCCGCTTACTTCTGTGGTGCAAGGTCAGCTGATTCTTATCGGAATCACTGTGGGCATTGGGTAATTGCACTTGTGCATAGTGACTGCGGGAGGCGGGTGCTCCTAGACCCATTGCAAGCTACTCAACAATAAAGCTTCAAAGCATGCATTCGGGACGCAAATTCTTTCACCCCTGGAGTTGAGAATTTTTAGATGGGCTTCACTCCCAGGCACAGACGATTGCTATCGTGACTTCCTCTTGTTGATAATTCCCTGAACACAGTTGTTGAACTTCAGAATCCACCCGACTCAATTGGCTTGGCTTATCGCAGAATTCAGTTTTTCACAGCCTTTGTTTTGTTTATTGCTTTGTTGTATGGAAAAAAAATTTATTTTTATGATATGTTTTTGGTATAATTATAAGGATAACGGGAACAATTTTTTCATCCAATTAGACAATAATAAAAAATCATGATGTATTCCTATTTTTAAATAGCGTATGTTCATGAGTCCAAGATTCTCCCTCAAAAACATACATATCTAGGAATTGCGGCAAGGTATTGTTTTTCTTTTGTTTGGGATTATATGTCGGGCTGCTCTGCCTGCTGTTCTTCTCCAAGCATAACAGAAAAGCTGACTGTGTGTGCCTCATAAGTCTTAGCCCTCGGGTTCCTGTGCGACGTCCCTGGGTGACCCCATGCCGAACGTAACCGCTGTCTTTACACGAGCCTTTAGATCCGCATTAGAAGGTACATGAAGCGTTTTCCTAATTTAATGCTAAATTAGTACAAATAATAAAAGCTGCAAATATCATAACTTTAATTTTCTAATCAATTTGTTTAACCCTTCATAGTGAGTCCCCTCCTTAACACATTTTGTTCACAAAATATACAAAACGACTAACAATAAAATTGATTTTTTTCATTTTCACAATATGGCATTTTTGTGAACGTTTGTTTGACGTCAATTTTAGTTGGACTTGCGTGGCCGAGACGAATATTTCAACATCTCGTTTATTCAAATCGATTGAGTCCTTTGGTTTGTAGAGCTTCAGAAAAAAAGAAATATGTGAATATATGCTATCTTAATAAATACATTTTAAATCTATCAGTTTGATAAGCTAAAACTACACAAGCCGCTCAAGGCTACGTATCGAATTGCTCGCAAGTACTTGGAACTAGCGAATCGAACACAGCTAAAAATATTAGAGAAAAGTTAAAAAAGGGTAACTTCAGTAAACCCGTTTATACGGCAAACATAGCTATGACTTTGGCACACGCTAGGCACAAGTCCTGACTTTGTATATACATACATAGTCTTTTTCGAATCCCACTCGTACCACACGCTTCCACTCGCAAAATTCGCTTTTCCTAATAAGCGACAGATGGAAGTTTCATCAATTGGATAGGTACTGCGGGCTACGCATAGCATAAAATTTCAAGTAGTGCAACTATTCGAATATTTTCAGCCCTAGCATAAAACGAACTCAAATTCGAGAGAATACATTATGTTATTGTCGATTTTTTATAACTACCATCCGACTCCATCATCAGACACATCAGATTTACATATGTATGCATAATTTCAGCGTAATCGGTTATCGGGAAGTGAGTAAAAATCATCTTCTAAGATTTCATAGCATACAGACATGCTCTACTCAAATTATTTATTTTCTTGACTTCTTCATTCTATAAATATTATGTTAATGAACCAGATTGAACCACTAGTTGTGTGAAGTTATCTGGGTTAAGCTAGTTTCAGTATCTTCCTTCTGAATGATAGAGTTATTTTGTCTAGTCGAAGGCCCATTCCACTATGATTACGTTTTGCAGAAGTAATAATCACAGATCACTACTTCTAACATACCATATAAGAAAATATTTAGTGTGCTAATTTTGTGACTGATTAAGTTGTTAGTTGTTGTTGTATCAGGCTATAAACGGTCAACTACATTAGGGCAGATATGGAAATTAGCTCATTAGCTTAAACAAAATTATTTGATTAGGGATTGAATCTTCGCATCATCTACATACTACTTTGCATGCTTTCTTTTATGTAATCTGGACGGGAACTAAATTTGTTTCTGACAAAGAAAAATGTTCCATTGCAAATTTAAATGCATTTATTTATAATGGGAAGATTAATTTAATAACCGTTAAATTAACTAATGCACAGGTATACTACCTACAGACCAGTTTTTTTACTCATCTTCTAACGTGAATGGAAATTTGGTATAAAAATATACTTTTAAGTTGAATAGACCTCTTACTTTCAAAAGTTTTACAGAATTTTTCAAACGTTTTATGCTAAACTAGAAGCAAATAATTGTGCATACATATATATCACAACACTTTGTTAGCCATAAAGTCTTGTTGGCCAGTATCTATTTGGACTTTAATAGGTGCTTCAAACGGATATGGATATAAATCACATTTGATTCCGTAGCTTCTAAATTTAGATATATTTTATGCAAAGAATTTGGTAGTCAAATAATAAATGATATCCAACAGGTTTTCTGAAAGTCAATATTAAAATTGCCATATTAGAGCAGTAAGAAAAATATAAATCAAAAGACCTTCATTTTTAGAGCAGCTTAAATGTTGGAAATTCTTTGGTTATAAAACATGTGTTTAGTACAGGGACAGTAGGAAAAATTAAATAAATGTGGGGAAGAATAAAATGTAGAGCAATCTTATCTTTCGTAAAATAAACTACCTTCCTGAACAGGAAAACCTTTTCCTCTGACTTGATTAAATTGAAATCTTGTGACCAAAGACAATAATTACTTACTTTAAATTGTGTCAATGATTAAAGCAACAGCAGTGCTTAGTAACCAGTCTGAGCAAAGCAAGTCTCCTAAAAAAAAAACAAACAATGAAAATAGTCGAACCGAGGTTGTAGTAGCACAGATCGCCAATATCGGAGCTAACGCACGCATAATGAATTCTAGCTAAAAGCTGTTCACGTGCTGTGAAATGATGTAATAAAAGTTTAGCGCAAAAAAACAAAATACGAGATAAAGTTTTGGTGGTTTTCTTACTGTTGGGGCTGTGAATCGTTTTTTGTTTGTAAATAACTATAACGCGCGCTTCTTATGGAACTTCCTCTCTTTTTATGGCGGAATTTGTGAAGCCATCACGTGCAATGCAGTTAGGTCTTGTTTGTTTTCGTACTATAAAATTCTAATAGAATAAATAAGATACGGATATTCGGGGAGATGTGTCGCAGTTTGTTTTTGTGATTTGTAGTAAAATAATGATTTTTTTTTTTATTTATTAAGTTGTTATTCTGTTACAACAATGTGGTTGTTAGTAATACAGTCATCGACGGAAGATATGCGAAATTTGATTAGCATATTACTGCAACTTTTATTTAGCACTTTACACTACCAATGCCATCTTAGTCTGATCATTTGAATGTATGTGATATGTATATATTATGTTAGGTGGTTAGATGCATGCGATTCATCTTGTTGCTATAAAAACAATCACCATACTACTTTTATGCTAATACAGGTGAAGGTAGGCCTGATTAATTACTTGATTTTTTGCACTTTCAAGACCTTAGCATTTCATATTATATTTCGGAGGCTATTACTACTCAATTTGTGGATCAGAAAGCGTTTCTTTACTTTTTAGTAAAATTTAAACGATTTAAGGCATCTATACCTATATAAAACTTGTTATAAAGTTATTAGTTATTGCAAATATAATAGATTTAAATTACCGTGATAAAATATCTAGAGGGAGAGGAGAGAAACCATTATCTGTGACCTAGGTCCTAGAGGATTAGTGTGTTTTTCGTTTAGTTATTAGTATTCCTCATTATTTTGTTATTTTAAAGAGCCAGCTCGAACTTCCTTTCATTTGATGACTTGTTAAGAAGCTGATTGATTTCATTGGATTGATTTCTTGCACCAGTTGCACCTTGTAAAAAATCTAGTGCAAATCCCTCATACAAAATACATACGTGTTACTCAACTGTGTAAGTTTACATAATAAATCTCACACATCCTCTATAAAAAAAACGGAAGCATGAGTTATTGTTTAATGTGAAGGATGCTGAGGCTTCTTGCATTCCATTCCCCTTAAAGTTTGACGTTATGTTCGGTAATCATGTCGCACAACTGGTGCGGTGTCAAGTCAAGTCTATTTCTATATAATATTATATTTTAGCATTTGCTATATTTCCTGTCTGTTTTCAGACTGTTTCCAAAATCAGCTCAGAAGAGTGATAAGTGATAAGTATGCAATGTACTACATTGTATTTTTGAGACAGCTCAGAATTTTGCAGAGGTAGTACACATATTATTAATTGATAATTAAATTGTATTGTATTGTCATTTTTAACATTGATGAAGTTATTGCAAGATTTAGTTTCTTTTCAGTTATAACATTCGTTAAAGATGGAATCGGTTATTCTACCTGCTTGAAAACTATAGCAAAAACCAATGATATTGAAAAATGAGAAATAACATTGGCACAGTTTCCAGACATGATAGGAAAAATCAAAAGTTTTGTTTATTTCCATCAATGTACATAAGTGCTTTCCTTGAACTTGACATTAAAAAATATCTTGACTATCCATTTTTATTAAAATGCATATGAGTCATGCGATACTTATGGTTCATAATAACTACTCGTGTAAAAGACCTTATCTACATTGTCCGAATCATAAACCTTTTGAACCTCATATTTTACAATTATGTAATTACTTGCAAATCGTGGAAAACAATTTGAGTTGGACCTGTAACGCTAGAAACAACCTTAATATAAAAATACACAATTTTTAACTATTTTATTGCATGTATGTAAAAATGTAAAAAGTTCCTAAAAAGATTTAATTCCCTTCATAGTCGTAAATTGTTGCCAAAGACGAAGTGGCAATCGATAGCAATAACAAAATGCCTCATCTGCAGTGACGCATTACTTTGCTACCAATATGTGTGTATCTACTTATGTGTACCTGGCTGTTTACTGCAACTGCGAAAATCTCAAGACGACATTTGTTTATCAACAAACGTCGTGCAGTTTGTGTAACCGAATACGCGTTACCTTCGATAGTAGTCGCCAGCCTAGCAAAAAACATAATTTTCATTAGAAAGATGACGCCACTCTGTTTACACAGAGAAACTACTAAAATGCGTTTCATAGCCATGGAGTTTCTAGGCATATTAGTCGCATCGCACAACACAAACCGTATTCGCGACGAATTATGTATATTCTTGTAATCATCAGCAATGATGTGCCATACTTTGATAAATAGAGAAAGGGGAAGTAATCAAACACTGTACAAACAAGCCATACTAATTTATTTAGGCATACGTTTTAAAAGCTCAATGTGGCGTGGTGAAATCATTCAATCATTCATCAAAAGCTGAAAGTATTAAAATCTTAATTTATGAAAAATGATAAGTGCAAATTGATTCTTCGAAAATTAACATCCAAAATTCTTATAAAAAGAATATCACGTCCCTGTGCATAGAACTGTCGGGAGGGGAGTACGTTGAACATCTGGCGTATACAAAAATTTTCCTTCAATATAATTCACACACAAAGTTTTTAAAGAAACCATAAGAGCTGTAGTGGAGGGCATACTCGTCAGCTTTGCGCAGAGGCGATATCGTAACCAATGAGGTAAAACCGAGGTGCGATTATTGCTAGTTGAAAACTTTAACCAATACCCCGCCATGAGCACGTGAAATACCGTGCGCTACGGCAATTTTTGGAAGCCCGAGAGGGCATATATTATACTTAACAATTGTTTAGTTTGTAAGATGTGGAACGCAAATATTGTTGTCCATCTAAAATTGTTTGCTTTGTTATTTTGTTTTGTAGTCAGTACTTCACCTACAATCAGTGAGTGATTGGCTATTGAAGAGTCCTTTGATTTAACTTCTGATAACTACTACATGCAAATTTAAACATGAAGGTGAATTGTGCAACTGCAATTGGTTAGATGAAACTCTTTTTCCGTCCCAGCTGTAGATAGATTTTTATAATTTTGCGAAAAATTGACAAAATGCCTCTGATGCTGATAATGATTTTTTTTCCTTCCATCGAGGGACGAGGATCCCCCATACATAGGATAGGGATGAGAGGATTTAAGGAGTGGGTCGCTGGTTGGTAGAATCGGAAGGCTGCGTGCGTGAAACGTTACTTTACGAAGCAGGGACAGCGAGATCGATCATGTCGAGAACACAAAGAATTCAGTCATTGGGGTGCACTGATGTTTCCAAATTTTTTAAGGAGATCTATTGTACTAAATTGTACTTATCTTTATATGTACATACATATATTGTAAATTTCAGTCAGAGGGATAAACCCCAACTAATGTCGAAAGCTATGGCAGGTAATACGGTGGCATCAAGAATCCTATGCGATCTGAGTTTGTCCGTGATGGTAAAACGCGTTCGATAATTTCTGAAAGGATCAAACCAGTTAGCTTGTAGGAAAGGTGCGCAGGCCGGCGCTGATACAAGGCCATAAAGATCGGAGACTGGAATTCAGACGGGTCCAGTTTTATTGGCACGATTAGAAAGGGATACGACGATGAACCGTAATTTTGGAGCCGAGTCAGTAAGGGTGCTTTTTGTTTTTATGGATCGATGGTGGTGTGCTTCATCTATTATAAAGGGTGTTTTTTTAGGAGGTTTGTTTTTCCGATAGATGTCGTTTTATTTTATGGCAGTTGTTTTGACAGCTCAAAGTGGCATTTCTACTCAGTATTGTTTGGCAAATCATTATGAATAGGTTAACTCCAGAACAACGTTTTCAAATCGTGGACATTTATTTTCAAAATCAGTGTTCAATTAAAAATGTTTATAGAGCACTTCGTGAATTTTATGGTGCACATAATCGTCCGTCAGAGACCACCATAAAGAACGTAATTACCAAATTTCGGTCTACATTCACTCTTTTGGATGCCAAGCCACCGACAAGAATGAGAAGAGTTCGTACAGAAGAAAATATTGCTGTCGTTGAGGCCAGTGTCGAAGAAGACGACAATTTATCGATTCGTCGTCGTGCTCAGCAAATTGGACTTTGTCCATCGACTTTATGGAAAATTTTACGTAAAGATTTGGGTTTGGTGCCATACAAAATTCAATTGGTGCAAGAATTAAAGCCACACGACCATCGTTTGCGCCGTGAATTCAGTGATTGGTCGTTAAATCAATTGAACGAAGATCCATTTTTTTACCGTAAAATTCTCTTCAGTGATGAGGCGCATTTTTGGTTAAATGGATACGTCAACAAGCAAAATTGTCGCATTTGGAGCAAAGATAATCCACACGCCGTTCAAGAATTACCAATGCATCCTGATAAATGTACTGTTTGGTGCAGTCTATGGGCTGGTGGGATCATCGGTCCATATTTCTTTAAAAATGAGGAAGGACGACGCGTTACCGTGAATGGAAATCGATACAGAACCATGATCAATGAGTTTTTGTTGCCAAATCTTGAAGATATGGATATGGATGAAATGTGGTTTCAACAAGATGGTGCCACTTGCCATACAGCACGTGAAACAATCGACTTATTGAAAGAAACTTTCAACGACAACATTATTTCGAGAAATGGTCCGGTGAATTGGCCTCCGCGTTCGTGCGATTTGACGCCACTCGATTACTTTTTGTGGGGATACGTGAAGTCATTGGTTTATGTGGATAAACCTCAATCGATTGATGCTTTGGAAACCAATATTCAACGTGTCATTGCTGACATACGCCTCCAAATGCTTGAAAAAGTGGTCGAAAATTGGACCTCCAGAATGACATTTGTGAAAAATAGTCGTGGTGGCCATATGCCAGAAATTGTGTTTAAATGTTAAATGCCAAAAAATTATCTACCAAATAAAAAAAAAATTTTGGTCATTTCATAATTTTATATGTGTTTTATTCAAAAAAAAAATCGGCAACCTCTTAAAAAAACACCCTTTATATGTATATAAAAATTAAAGTGTGTTTGTTTGTTACTCAATCACGCCTAAACCATTGCTTCAATGGACAAGGTAGTACATAGTCCAACTTAACATATAGGCTATTAACTTAACATGGCGGATCCAATATGGCTACCGAAACTCCTACAATTTAAACAATGTTAAAAATATTCATTCAAGGGGATATGGATTTCAAACTTACTAAAATTTAAGATAGCGGACCCATAATGTCAACAAACAAAGTAATACAACCCAAAATTTTAAACTTTAAAGGAATACCACGAAAATTTATACTTATGGCTTCTTAGGTTGCAGATCTTGAATTTTTATAGCTAATGTACAATGGCGGATTCAAAATGACAATCGAGATTTTTGAAATTTAACAGATTTCCATTAAATAAAAGAAATGGGAAGCTTATCACAATTTCTGAATATAGTACGAAAGGCCTAGAAGAACAAACGATACTTTTTCGATTTCAGTTAAAAATAACATATGTACATACATATTTCTTTAATAGGTGATATTGAATATCTGAAAAGAATTTCAAAATTACGTACTGGTATTATAAGAATGATTGAGGAGATTTGATAAAAATAAAACAATATTTTCCGGTGTAAGTAATGCACACAGATCACAAAACTTCTACAAATTATATGTGTAAGTAGGATCATTGTAATGTCAAAATCAGTACAATTACACGTCGCCGTGCGAAGCCGGGTAACTCAGGTAGTATCTTATGAAAATATTATAAAATTCTTTACTTACTTGTTTATGACAAATTCATCAACAAACTGATTACTTCTATAAAGCCAATGAAAAATTTGCAACGAAAAATACAATCTCTCACGAAGTAGACACTTTATCTGGCCTCTCAAGTCTCGATAAATGAAAGTCAATGAGTCAATGTCAAGGAATCGTATGTAGATTAATATTAAAGGAACATGACATCGAAGCTACAACCTCATAATGAGCGAAGTGATGTATTAAATGGAAGAAGTCGTGATTCCTCAAAGGCCGCGCAGGGTTAGAGATATTAAATAAAGCCAATAATTCAAGAGATTATACCATTGAGACAATGAAAATGATGAATGAACTAGGAAAAAGGAGGTAATACAAAAATGTTTAGCCAGGTAGACCACGGTCTTTTAGTGTTCTATTACTCAACAGCTTGATGCCAACGAAAGACCCTTTTGTGAACCCTATGTTTAAAACGTCAAGATTATCTTTAACCACAAATATCTCAAAAAGATTAGGTAGATCCATTACTTTGAATTTTCTGCGCAAAAAGTTTTGTCGCCTACACATGATTGTAGAGAGTTGATTCCGTTCGAGACAAAGAGATTTGTGACATATTTAAATCGTTACAAGATGTTTTTCCTACAAATATTACTTCCTCAACCTACAAAATATTTTAAATAAATTACCATTAATTTTTTCAGCTCAATCGTGGTGTCCGGTTCCACGGGATATCGTTTGTTCAGTCTATCATCGGTGGAAAAAGTTGAAGAGATAAACTGTAAAGGAAATGAGAACATTCCAGACATTCGTATAGTTGAGAGACTCTTTAACAGCAGTCTAGTTGTTATGGTGACTGAATCCAAACCAAACTGCCTGAAAATATTGAATTTCCGGAAAAAGGAGGACACCAGGAACATCTGTGATTGCGTTTATGCCAGCAGTATTCGATCAGTGCGAATGAATAGATTTAGGCTAGTTGTATGCTTAGAGGAGAGCATTTACATCCATGACATTCGAGACATGAAAGTGATACATTTCCTAGAAAATCTCTCCCCTAACGAATTAGGTCTATGCTCACTATCATGGAATTCGCATCTTGCATACCCCATCTCCTTTTCTTCCGGGGAACTTCAAATATTTAATGCCGAAAAACTTACACCTGGACTTAAAATAGCAGCCCATGAAACACCCTTCTCGGCGATGAACTTTTCTCCGAATGGTGTTCTGATAGCCACCGCCTCAGAAAGAGGAACTGTGATACGAGTGTTTTGTGTCAAAAACGGACAAAGGGTTCATGAGTTTCGACGAGGTGTGAAGAGATGTGTTCGCATAGCTTCATTAGTATTTAGTCAAAACGGCGACTACATTTGTACGAGTTCAAACACCGAAACTGTGCATATTTTTAAGATAGATTCTAAGGCTGTAGAAATAGCTGAAAGGCGCAGTGTAGCAGATAAATGTGATGTTGGAGCGTCGTCCTTGGAAGACATTAATGCTTCTCAAATCCAATCGGATGCAAGCTGGTCTGGTTATTTTGCGAAGGCGGTTACATCGTATCTTCCTAGTCAGATGTACGACGTTTTCAGTCAGGACCGAGCGTTTGCTACTGCGCAGCTTAGTCAACCTGGTCTGAAACACGTCTGTGCACTAGCAAAAATCCAGAAGGAAACGAAGTTACTGGTTGCTTGTGAGGATGGCTTTTTGTACATTTATGACTTCAATGACACAAAAGGAGGAAGCTGTCGGCTGATTCGAGCCCATGATCTCAGGAATCCCCTCGAAGATGTGATAGGTAGGTAGCTTTTTAATTTGTGGTAAAATATGAAAACTTTATTTAGTAGAATTAGATATAAAAGATTGCGGGGATAAGGCTCCGCGGCACGTGATCGTTGTAGACGGCCCAATCAGTCCAGATACGTCGTATGCGGGTGTTCTTAAAGGAAAGCAACGCAATAAGATGACAGGTATTTCCTCAAATAATTAATGGAATTTTGCAAGTTTAACTGAATCTGTTAGTAGAATCGGACAAATGCAGGAGCATAAGCGAAGCTTTGGAGACACCGACCAAAACGATATTCGATGAGAGGCAATTTCCTCCAGTAGCGCCCGTTCGAGAATGACAAAAAGTAAAGAGTTAGAAGCCATGGTTAATCTCGTTCCAGAAATGTGTTTGGTTACGATTATTTTGTAGTTTTCATTAAAATCGGGCTATACAGTTTGGAAGAGTACACTTAAGTAATTTTTTTTGTTATTCGATTCAGGTTAAAAAACTCAGCGATATTTTTTGTTTTTAGATTAATATTGTTAGCTAATGTCTGTAGTATTTGCTCTCGGTATGGTCAGATTGATCTGGCCGAATACAATATTTGCAAGCACAGAATCAAATAATTCATCGTTACTCTTAATCGGATTTGAAGATTTACTTGAAAGTATTTTAAACAGTGACCTGAATCGTTTCAGAGGTGTTCAAAACTTACACAATTTTAGGAATATTTAGGCGAATAAATCTACGTGTTTACGGCAATATATATATTCGGATTCTAAATTTATTTTGGAGGTGGAAATTTTAGGCACTTATCTCGTTTCTGAAAATCTTTGTATGGATGTGCTTCTTCTATTTTTTATTTACCCCTTTTACAACGATGAAATTTATAAACGCACACAATATTAAATTTTTTTTCTACGCTTCTTTCTTTTTATGTACTTCAACTAAATGCACTTGCAATAGAGGGTGGGATTTAAAAATAATATCGCAGAAAAACTATCACATAAAACATATTTCCAAATTTTATTTCCATTTATTTGCAAAAATTACTTTTAATTTTTATACATGATGTTGCTTACTCGAAAATGTATTGGTTTATTAATTTGTCTATTTGATAAAACATGGTATGTGTACATTGTATGGTACTATGCAAAACTAGACGGAATTAATCTCCACACTTAAAATGTTCAACTCAATATTAAATGTGGTAAACATATCTAAAAGAAGCATTTGAGCTAATTAAATTAATTGTAGGAATTCAATTCCTGTAAATGTATTTACTTGGATTTATCGATTGAGCTTGTCGAGAATAGTTCAAAACGTAAATGACAACTCTTGTTTTCACTGGCTGTAAGATCTTTTGTTTCTTATACTATATAATATTTACTTGTGATGTATCAAAATATTCTGGATGCCGTAGGCTTTCCAATAATTCCATATTAATTTATTACTTCTTAAGCATGCTTTAAGTATTTGATTTTTTGAACTAAAGCAAAATTTTTTGAGTAAGTGAATATTGTTGCTTAAGCTTAATTTGTATTTTGTGTGCCTCTTATTAGGCTACTTAGTTTAATTCGATTAATCATGTTATTGGAATTACATATGTATTTATATGTATCGTTAAAAGTATTTATTTGATTTTTAAATAAGTTTAGTTAAAAATTATTAGAATAAATGCAAGAAAAAACTGTGAAAATATGCGAAAAGAAATGAAAATAAAAAAAGTACAAATACCACCAATGAATACATGAATTTTTATTGTCTGCATTACTCGAAAGAAAATATTTGCTTGTGGTAGCATTATTTTTAGTAACCTATGTTACTCCCGAGGTGTTAGGAAGATAATGTTAAAGGTTTTATTAAAATCGGTCCAGTAGATTTTTAGCTTATCGAGCATTTAGGTATATATACATATATATGGATACATGAACGAAAAATTTTATATATGGCCTACTTGATTGGTTATTTTACGATAACTTTCAATTACAAATAAGGCTACTTGATCACTACTAAATTGTTAACTTCATCCGTCAATCTTCAATTCGTTATAAAATTATATGTACATACATAGGTACCATATTTTCGAACAGAGGGAGTAGCATGGAACTTTTTCACATCTCGGTGCAGCCTTTGCCTCGTGTGAAAATTTCATTAAGGTGCTTTGAGGACCTTTTGCATCTTTATATTTCATTTCATAGGGGTGCACTATTCTAGTTAGCGGAGTATTTAATGAGCGTTTCACTTTATCCGTTGAAACTTACACATGAAAAACAAACACTTAAGATCTGTGAAACCAATAACCTCCTGGTTTTATTAATTTAATATAAACTACATAATTCGCCGTTGCGCTTACAGCCTTCGTAAATAATTAATTAAAAAATAAATTAAACACAATGGGTATATTGTAGAAAATAATATCTTTATTATAAATGCATGTCATTTTTAGTATGTTATGAGCTCAAAACGTTTCTTTATTACATAACGTCTGACCTGTATTGAATATTGTATTAGTGTATTCAATGAATTCTTTATTAGTCATTGTTAGAATGAACCGATTCAGATGATGGACCAGATCCAGAGCCTGATTGAGTGGATTCATCTAAACAGCGGATCGGTTTTTTCGTTAACCAAAACTTCATAGCAAATATCGCTTCTCTCTTAAATGCGTCAAACGGTTTAATCTGAAATTATGATATAAAAGTTAATTAAATAGCCATGAGACCTAGCTTAAATTTCTTTCTCTCTCCGTTAAGGGAGAACACCACTAATGAAAAAGAGATTAAGTTTTGAAATTTTTTAAGTGCTAATGGCAATAAAACTACTTTTCATTTCATTTTTTTTAATGGAAAGGCATCACTAAGTCTGTTATTTTTAGGTGACCTTTTTTTGTGAAAGTTCAATCGGTATGTAAGATTTCTTCGATACAATTAAACTTAGAACAAAATGTCAACAATTGTTATTGTCTTCCTTATGTTTATTAGGGAAATATTTATTTATTTATTCACACAAATATTGAATTCTCACCATGCATTTAAAATATAGTAATTTTCTTCTTAAATAGGTAGGGACAGTTTTAGTTATTTTGTAAAACCCCTAAATATTTCCCTGAATAAAAATTTGGTGAAATCCTTTCAAAACGTTATATCAATCACATAAAAATTGTAAACGTTATACTGTACAGCAATTTCGGAAAAGTCATTTCGAGAAAAACACGTTTAAAGTTTCCGAATCGTTCGGAGCCTACCTGGGGGCGACGATTCCAACAAAAGCTATTGTTAATGTACATTGATTGCTTTGGACATTTAAGCGTAAACTATGAATAAGGAGGTGACTGAAACCATAATAATAAATATGAATACCTTTTCTTCTACGGCCACTCTCTGCACGTTCCATATAAATTCAAAGAATCCTATAATGAAACCAACAAATATGCCACAACCGAGAACTAAGAAAACACCTCCAAGCTGTTCTATACTTAGTTCATTGCTGTCGTTTGAAATATATGTTGGACATTGTGTCTCAGCCTGCCACCATTTTTCCTTAAGCTTAAATAGCTCCCCTCTCTCACTCATTCTTAATAATTGGACGCTCAGTTGTGATCTATACGGCGAGCCTAATAAGAAATACGGATAATTTCGATGAAATTCAAATTGTGATTAATTCAATCCTTACCAAGTGGTAGCGCTATTCCGTAATGTTTTTGCCCAATTTGCCCTCCAATCTGGTCAACGTCACAATTCCTTGCCTTTAAGTACTGCATGCTTGTAGTCTCCATCAAAAAAGCATACTTTCCTTTTCCCTTCTTGACCCTCTCTAAGCCTTCAGTGTTACTAGACGCGTAGACTGATGGTGTTGCAGTTTCCATTTTGGTAAAAACTTGTCGAAATGTGGAGTCGTTGGATTCCTTTTGAATATTAATTTACAATGATGAAGTTAATACATATAATTGCTACTTTGTTCACCTTGAAAAACATCCTTGTGCTCCCAGTACCAACAGTACCGAATTTGATTTTTGTTTGTCCTGCCAAATCTTCTATGTTCTCAATACTTGATGGTATTCTCGAAGATGTTAAGAAAGCAGCCAAGTTTGCTGTGTATGAGTTAACAATCATGAGTGCAAAGAACCACCACACGCCAACAACCAAACGCATTGTTCCAGATCTTCAATTTAAACAGTATAAAGAGGATTGTTGCAACTTGATTTTTGAAATTGTTATCTTACTTAGGTAGAATATCACAACCTTGTCCCATAAGGGAACCCATAGTAAGCCAAGTCGTATTGGATAAATTCCATAAGTTTTCTAATTCCTCAGGATTTGGATTACATGGATGGGGATTTTCCCATTCATTTTTGGAAATTCTATAAATATGTGTTTGGTATTATAGTTTTTAAAATATAATAAGGTTTTGTGTTAGTAAAGTTTGGAAATACAATTCTACAACGGTAGCAAAGTGTTTCCATCGCCAATGTATTAGGTCGTGTAATATAAAAAGTTCGATTTCTGTACTTTCGCTTATTGATAGTTTAGTTGTCTGATTATTGAATTTTCTTTCATTCTAATTCGAATACATCGAATAGTTGGGGAAATTGCAAATACGATTATATTGGGCAATTCTAGGACATCAAATAATTCTAAAGATTTCGAATAATTTTCCAAAAAAGTGATACACTAAAACCATTGTCTCTTAACCGCCCATAAAAATACAATAATTTACGTCAGATTTGGCTGATATTTTTTTAAAGAAAGGTACTCATTTTTCACTTGGTTTGGTTTTTGATGTGTAAACATCTTTACCGGGAGGTAGTGAAATGAAAGAAATCATGCGCGTATTGCGTACGTGTTGTGCTCCCGGCCATACTGGTAGAGTTCCACTGCGCTCAGGTCCGCCCCATGGGGAGGTTCTTGTTATCAGGCCCCAATTTTTGGGAACGGGGTTTGAAACATTTTGCTGTGGTAATTAACAGAAAAATAATGAAAAAATTCTATCTCGCCCCATTTTCGAGATATAAGTCAATTCGCGAGCCACCTAACGTTCGTAGCTTTTAGGAAAATACTATTATATATTATAATTTCCCTTTTATAAACTGCCGGTGGAGTTAATTTTCCTTTTACAAACTACCGGTGGAGTTAATTAGCACAGCAAAATGTTTCGAACCCCGTTCCGAAAAATTGGGGCCTGAGTAACAAGAATCGTGCCCGCCCCATGCATACTTTCGCTGATATTACATATGTAATCCCAAATAATATAATAGGGGTAATCATGCTTTGGTGTAAATGGGTCTTGCATCGTTGCAAACGGTTCAAAAGTGCATAAAATAATCGGTTGCCATAAAAACAACTATAGAAATGTGAAATTTTACACTCGATGCAAGGTTGCAAGGCCTATTTGTATCAAAGCGTGAATACCCATATTATATAGTACTTAGGTATACAACACCTACTTAAACTTCTCTTATTTATTGTAGTAAAGTTATAAATACACTGACAGACTGACTTGTTAGACAGAGGAGAGCGCGCAGCGCTCTGCGGAGTTGTTTACACATCTTAGCCGCGAGTCCCGGCACTCACACAATTTTTTTGTATACGAGTATACGCGTACAGTGTACACGTAAGAAACGTAGGACTGACAAATTCTGGCTTTGGATGGATAAAAGATTTCGATGACATTAAAATAGTTTTTCAAATGTTAGTAATTCTTTCAAAAAGGTGGGTTACATTGGAAAAACGTTTTATAATCAGAAGCCGATTACTTCGACCATTAAAACATTTCAAACACTTTGATTCCATTCTGAAAAATTCGGAATTTTATATTACATGACTTCATAAATTCTATATTTGTTTTAGCTCTTTATCTTAAACTTAAAGACGTTAATGCAATCACTTTCTTTTGCTTATCCATATTTTCGATGAGAAAAAATGAGGACATGCAATTCTGTTAAATTTCTAAAAGCGGCTATTGAATATTTTAATATTCAGCTGGTAGCAAAACACAAAGTAAAACCAAAACAAATATTGTTTTCTCACCTAGCCATAAAGAAGAGGACAATTGATAGAATAAGATATGCTGTTGCCATGTAAACCCAGACTTCTAAAGCAAAAGGTTGAAGGAATGAGAAAAGAGCTGGTGGTTCTGGCTTTTCTTTATAATAAAGGATGCTAATACCAAGCGACATGAACGGCACTGTGAAGTCCACAACTGATCTGCGTTCAGGGGTGATGGTTAAATCACATATACCCAAATCTGCTTTCTAAAAATGTTCTATTAAAATTACAAAAAATTTAAGTGAACAAGCTACTGGCTTACGTTGTACATTAGCTGTCCTATTAAGCCATTCCATTGTTTTGTAGCCTGATCCATTTGGCCGTACATTCCGTCTTCAACAACTTCTATTTGAAAAGTAAATTCCAACTGTTCTGCGAGTCTTGATATCAAGTCTATGGCGTAACCTTCATACTTATCATTACCAAGGAAATTCCCTGATCCATTTTTGTTTCGGCTGAAAATTTTTACTTATATTATATACTGCAAAAGTCCAAGCCACTAGTATTCCATGTTGCCCAAACATATTTTTGTTGATAAAAAAAAATTATCCTTGCTATTGTTATACGGCGCAATTAGGCCAATATGTTATATGTTCTAGACAACAAAAAAATCATACAAGTTCAATTGGAGAAATATTGAGAGCAAATGGTCTACTGGTAAGGGAACAGTCGGAATTTTGAAAATGGATGGATGATAATTGAATGGAAGGAAGCAATAGAGAAAGATCGTCGTCGAGAAGTTGTTTCAGAGGTCTCCTGGGGGTTTTTGAAGTTAGACTTCTTTATTGACGGTAAATCGGTCTGTATCAAACGAAAAAGTGTAACGCCTCCTTTTCTTCGGTAAACTTTCAAGGAATTGCCCTGAAAATCCGTATTGGGGAGTTTTCGGGATTACTGATTT
Organism: Neoitamus cyanurus; assembly: GCA_947538895.1. Taxonomy (NCBI): domain Eukaryota; kingdom Metazoa; phylum Arthropoda; class Insecta; order Diptera; family Asilidae; genus Neoitamus; species Neoitamus cyanurus. Next base: position 17,631,597 of record OX384544.1, read on the forward strand.
CGAAATTGCCAATATGGCAACCGAAATTCCTCAATTTGAAGCAATTTTTATGAAATTTAATACGAGGACGTCGTTGGGGTTGCAGTATTTAAAAGCCAAAATTCAAGATGGGGAGGTTTCCCTTCTAACGCAGGTCTATGCGAACCATCCTGAGACAAAACAACAATGCCACATTCTTGCTAACCAACCATTTTTACTCCAAAACTTCTTCCAAAATTTCGTCAAAAGGAGTCGGAGTGGCCATTTTACAAACAAGTACACATTTTTCAAAATAATGAAAATTTCATTTGAGTTTATATATATTTTTTAGTTTAAAATTCTTGTTAAGACAATCTTTATATGCACTTCGAAGTTATGTTGTTTGAAAGAAAAAATCATTTTCCCCTTTAACCTAACAAGAAAACAAATTCTATTCTACTCACTTCATAACGTAGGGCTCTCCCAAACGTGTCACCACAATTAAATTCTTTTTTCGAATAGGACTTTCATGACCACCTTCCTTCAGCTTCCTCTCAGCATGCTTAGTTTCTTGAAAGTCTTCGAAGGAGCTAAATTCAATTATTGATCTGTTTGCACCTTCAACTGTTTCCATTTGCAGGATAAAATGTTCACGTTCATTGTACGTACCGAATCTTAAGGTTTTTGTATAGAAAGGTTGTTCATCTGTGGGCTGTAATCACAGTACAATTACATCTTCGAATACCATTCTACTATTTTGCGAAAAAAGTAGTGTTTGGTAAATGTTTGAAATAAATTATCGTGTATACTTACAAAGAATTTCATATTATTCACTATTATTTGTCCATGCTTCCACTGTGCATTTCCGGAGCAAGTTAACCTTGGTGGATTGAAATTGTGTGGAAGACTTTTCAAATAGTCTCGGAGAACTTCAGCCAGTATATAAACAGCATCACTCAGAACTAAAACATTTGTGGGTGGTGGGACATCCTGCAATACACCATTTTGTCATTTTAATTGTACTTCTTTAAAAACCTATATTTCACAAAAAACGGGAAATTACATCGGTATTTAGAGTGCTCAACTGTATGATGTGAAATTTGCTGTCGTAGTGGTCCAGTTTTCTAATGTCCGCTGTTTTTGTATCGAGATGAGTGAGTAAAAAGCTCTAGAATGGAATAATATTATTCAAAAATTATTCACTATTTTAATTTCATACATTTCCTGCCATTGTAATATTAAAATCGCTTGCAGCCAGTATAAGGTCCATTACCACATCTGGAGAGCAGTCGAGGATTATTCGTCTTGCGCCTGTTAATTTGACTTCTTTCCAAAGGACACGGACGTCTGGATATCTTTCAATGCTCCACACTTTCACACGGTGCTGATTAATCATGCTGACCTCAAGCACATCTTGTAGTCTATACAGTCCTATAATCGATTTAAAAATACAAATTATGTATTTGTAATGTAGTCGACAATTTGTCTATACCTTCTACCGAATCATAAATAATGCTCCATGAAGACCACGCATCAGTCTGCGACAAGTAATGTATTATATTCGTGTAGAGTTTGCTTAGACTCAGTAGATCCGGGTAAACGTTCAGAGTCATCATTCTTTCCTGCTTTTCGACTATCGATTCTTCTGCCCTCGCGTCGAAGAGTATGTGTGGAATACCAAATGTGTTGCATAACGACGAAACGATATCTAAAACATTAGCCAGCTTAAAACACGAGTTCGGTGTTTTCATAAACAAATGATCTACCACTTGATGCTGTTGAACTTGGTCCAAAAATAGCCACGACACCCTCTTGGATTAGCTCACATGCTGTAAGTTGAACAAATATAGTAAAAGTGCATCTGTTTCTTGGATATGCGTGCATTAACCTAAATTTTGTAGATCGTAAGTTTCTCTTGAAACTGCATATCGAATTTTCGGCACGAGTTCAAGGTCGTCGTTATACGGGTGCTGGTTAGCACGATTTATATATCCAGTAAAAATCTCGGTTAAGTTTATTTCGTTTGGAAGGAAAATAGCTCCTGAAAATTATAATTTATTTTAGTGATGTTTTAAAACCAACTGAAATAAACCCTACCAACTTTCAATCTCACTGTAGCACTAACAACACTTAGTGAAAGTATGCACAGAATAAGTACTTTCATTTTCACACTTCCTGATCGTTCTCCATGATGATCTCAAAATAAAACGCTGCACACACTTGATTCCGATCGTCGCTATCAGTGGACTGAATAAGACGTTCTATATTTGTTTAAGACGAGGAAGTTCGAAACTGGATCTTCTTAGATCGTACACATTTTAGGGCACCTTTATGAGAAAAATTTACAAATTGAGGATATATACGACAAGTTTTCTTTCTCATTTATGAATGAGTGTTTGGAATTTCCGGTTTTATTCCATACAAACCTCGCCTTGGTGACTTGACGAATTTTCAGTTCCGAAATGCAAGGAGACGAATCCATTCTCTTCGTAAAGGTTTTAAGTTTTTTTACTATTTACACTGGAGATGAATGGGCAGAGGCTGGGCACGTTAACATGCACACAAATTTATTGCAACATATTGTGGGCGAAAGTGCGAAGGTTATTTTTAAACTAAACATCTTTCTTGTGTAGACACATGTCTTCGAATGAAATGTTTTTAAGTACTGTTGGCCAAAATCAAGACCTAAAGGCTGAAAGTTTAAATGCATATATAAACTGGAGTTCATGCTTTAGAAACCAATCCTATGATGGTATGTGAACCATCACATTCTATTCACAGACAATATGCACATCGTTGCCTGATTAAATATTTACTAAAACTCATTTTTCTAGTCAAGGTGTTCGGGAAATAAGTAGGACGAAGTATTCTGACCGAGACCTTGCAGTTGATCAATGATTGTCGTTGTTAAATTCTTTTAACAACTAAAAATTTCACTGTGCGATCAAACGTTGATAACAAAATATTGATCTTTTGAAGTTGTTTTTCCTGGAGGTTTTTATGTCAAAGGCCTTTTTCTCAGATTAATAAAGCGCTAATAAACAAAATATAATAAAGCGTAACTCGTGAGTTTCATTTCAAAATAAGAACAATAGGTATGATTTAATAAAAACATTTTTGTTTAACAAGGAGTTTTTTTAATATTTTTAATTTTTTGTAGTAATTTTGATTTAGTATACTGCTTGTTGCTTTCGCTGTTTTTTTAATTAACAAACGCTGGCAGTCGAAAAAGCGATTAATAGGCTACCGGTCGCAAGCGTTGGCAAAAAATGGGCTTCCGATAGGAAAAGTGATGATAAGGCACACACGTAAAAATTTGTACAAAGATCTCTAGTTGGTAATATGAATGAATACGAATAGCAGGGACAGATACCTGTTTGCAGGTGGTACGGACGGGCAGGTGGAAACGGTAATTTAGTGAAAATGATCGAAGTAGCGACTAGCAAGTAGGGCCCGGGCCATCTCTTTTAGAGTCTTAGACCACCAGAATTCTTTGACAGTTCATTCGGTGGGTGCGGTGCGCCTACTAAAATAGACATATACTGTGATTTTAAATCTATATTTCCTGGTTTTATAATGTAATCTATGAACATATTTACAGACTTAGTAAGTATATATATATATATATCGTAGAAAGTAATATGTTTATTATAAATGCATTGTTCTATTATAGTATGTGGTTTGAGGTCAGAACGTTTCTTAATTACGTAACTTTTTATATGTACATGTATGTATTAGTTTGTTCGTTGAAGATGTTTGTACTATTGATAATAATTGATACTCTTGCCATTAGTCGTTATTAGGATGAGCTGACTCCGTTGAGGTTGCAGATCCCGCGTCTGATTGAGTGGATTCATCTGCACAACGAATCGGTTTCTTATTTATCCAAAATTTCAAAGCAAATAGCGCTTCACTCTTAAATGCCTCAAATGGTGTAACCTGTAAATATTAAAATAAAAGCTAGCCATGCGTACTTTCTAGAGTAATATAAGGGGGAAAATGTCACGGGTTACGAAATAGAGTTTAGATTATTAATTTTTTCGTTCAGTTGTTCTCTTCACGTTAATTGGTCCCACAGATACAAGTAATATATAATATAAACCTCCCACTAGAAGAATATTTTTCCCAAAGCATATCCCAAAGGATTAGCGTCTTAAAGTAGGTTACCATGGACAATAAGAAGGACATAATAAAATATTTGGGGATTCTATCATATGCGAGGTATTTTCCTTTTACGAAATGCCTATAATCTGCTGTTTTCAAAATAAAAAGCACCAGGCAAGCATTTAAATTATTTATTACTACGCATTTACTGCATAACTACGTTTTTCTCGGAAACAACTTCATTAATTAAAATTATTTATTATTGCTTAAAGCGCGATGGAACCTTAGGCATGCATTAAATATGCAGTAATAATTAATTTAAGTTCATTTCCGTCTGTTTTATATTTCGCGAACGGCGGATTTTTAAAAAAAAAGAAGGTAATTTATATATTGCACTTTTTTGTAAATATCCTGAAAACGATGCGAGGTGGATTTTTTACATTATTTTTCCCGTCTTCTCTGCTACAAAGTGCTTCAGAAACTGTTCTCAAATCTAAAAACCTCGGATATGATAGAACTGCCAAATTGTTTTTCATATACATACATTAGTTCTGTTAACTATTAATACAAAAAGTACAACAACAAAATACATCTTTTACCTTTTCATCTACAGAAACTCTCTGGACGTTCCAAATAAATTCAAATAATCCAATAATGATACCGACAAATATGCCACATCCGAGAACTAAGAAAACACCTCCAAGCTGTTGTATGCCCAGTTCATTGCTGTCGTTTGTATCATATACTGGACATTTAGTCTCAGCCTCCCACCATTTTTCCTTAATCTTAAATAGCTCTCCCCTCTCACTCATTCTTAATAATTGGACGCTCAGTTGTGATCTATACGGCGAGCCTAATTAGAAATACAGATATTTCCGATGAAATTTAAATTATGATGAATTCAATCCTTACCAAGTGGTAACGCTATTCCGTAATGTTTTTGCCCAATTTGCCCTCCAATCTGATCAACGTCACAATTCCTTGCCTTTAAGTACTGCATGCTTGTGGTCTCCATCAAAAAAGCATATTTTCCTTTTCCTTTCTTGACCCTATCTAAGCCTTCAATGTTACTAGACGCGTAGACTGATGGTGTTGCAGTTTCCATTTTGGTAAAAACTTGTCGATATGTGGAGTCGTTGGATTCCTTTTGAATATAAATTTGCAATGATTAAGTTAATACATATAATTGCTACTTTGTTCACCTTGAAAAACATCCTTGTACTCCCACTACCAAGAGTACCAAATTTGATTTTTGTTTGCCCTGCCAAATCTTCGATGCTCCCAATACTTGATGGTATTCTCGAAGACGTTAAGAACGCAGCCAGGTTGGCTGTGTAGGAGTTTAACATCATAAGTGCGAAGAACCACCACATACCACTCACCAAACGCATCGTTCCAGATCTTCAATGAAAACAGTAGAAATGTATTGTCCCAACTTGATTCTTGAAATGGGTAACTTACTTAGGTAGAAGATCACAACCTTGCCCCATAATGGAGCCCATAGTAAGCCAAGTCGTATTTGATAAATTCCACAAATTTTGTAATTCTTGTGGATTTGGATTACATGGATGAGGATTTTCCCATTCATTTTTGGAAATTCTACAAACGATATAAAGTTAGGTATTTTAAATATAAAAAGCTTTTGAGTTAGTCATTGCGAATATGTTAAGTCGTGTAATATAATCAAATAGTTGTGTCTTTAATTGATTGTTGGTTCGAATATTCGGATTTACTCGCTTCGCATCAAATAATATTACTGTATTTTAAAATCGATAATACTAATATTGAGAGGATTGAGTCGCGGTGGAACCTGGGTCGCGAACTCAAATGCGTACGTAGTGCACGTTAGCTGCCGTTCTCGCAATCAACAATCCAATATATGTATGTATTATATACAAATTACCTTTTATTATTTCAACAATAGGTACTATCATATATTTAAATTATTCCGTTAGAAAAATAATGCTAAAAACTACGAATTCCTACGAATAACTGGGCATTCATTATGAAAAATCCGACTAATTGCATCAGATGATATCATAAAATTATAAATTAATTCTAGTTCTGCCCCTTAAAAAACTATCACTAAGTTTTATTCATAATTCTAGATTAGGTCCCAAAGGCCAAAACGAGCCATTCATTTAATTTAGTATTCAACTGCTTAGGAGGAAATAAAATAAAATAAAGAGAAAATTCTTGTCATACCTTGCCATAAAGATAAGAAGTAGTGAAAGAATAAGATATGCTGCTGCCATGTAAACCCAAACTTCTAATGCAAAAGGCTCGAGGAATGAAAAAAGACCTGGTAGTACTGGCGGTTCCTTGTAATAAAGGATGCTAACACCGAGCGACATGAACGGCACTGTGAAATCCACAACTGATCTGCGTTCAGGGGTGATGGTTAAATCGCATATGCCCAAGTCTGCTTTCTAAAAATTTTCGATTAAAATGAAAATATAAAAGTATCTGACTTACGTGGTATATTAGCTGCCCAAGTATGCCATTCCATTGCTTTGTACCAGCATCGAATTGGCCGTACATACCATCTTCAACAACTTCTATTTGAAAAGTAAATTCCAACTGCTCTGCCAGTTTTGATATCAAGTCTACGGCATAACCTTCGTACTTGTCATTACCAAGGAAATTCATTGATCCATTTTTGCTTCGTCTGAAAATTTTAACTTTTAATAGCGTAATGGAAAAGTCCATCAGTTGAGAATAAGGCTCGCTCAATTAGTGTTCAGTATCGACCAATCAAGGTAAAAGTTCAAACATTGTACGAATGCCACTATTGTATTGGACCATCGAAGTTTCTAACAATAAAGTTTATGATACTATTTTGGCTGATAGACGAATAAAAGTGCAAGTGTTATCAGCAGCTGTGGGATGCATCTTAAACCCAGCTAGTGCATTTCATTTTGTTCATGAATAACCTGTCCCCCAAGATGTGTGCCGTTGTTACCAGGAAAAATGTAATTGAATTTGACAGCATTTGAGAGAATTTTGAGCAGAGATTTAATTTCACTAAAAATGCTCCTTTATAAATACCATTTATCTTTCTATCTTAGAAGAGAAATATGAAGTGTGATACAATGATACCACTGATACAAATTTATTTAATTAACTAAATAGGAACATTTTTAAAATAACTGGCAAATTTAGCAGACATACATTTTCCTGGAAAAAACCAACTGCTGCTGAAAACTTGTTTATCTGATGGTACAACTGGGAGTACAGTTAAAGAATATTATGCAAATTCAGAACGCAAAAATATTATTATTTGCACAAATGGAATGCATAAAACTAAAAAATACGAAAAATAGTAAAAACTTGAATAACTCGGAAACCATGAGACTTTTGATTAGTCATATTATGCTCATTTGATAGTTAATAAGCTCACCTATCACCGGTTTCCAGATTTTCCATTGGGGACACCCTGAATTAACCTAACAAGGAGAAAATTATCTTCTATACTTACTTCATAACATAGGGTTCTCCCAAGCGTGTCACCACAATTAAATTTTTTTTCCGAATAGGACTTTCATGGCTACCTTCCCTCAGCTTCTTACCAGCACGCTTAGTATCATGAAAGTCTTCGAAGGAGCTAAACTCAGTTATTGACCTATTTGCGCCGTCAACTGTTTCCATTTGCAGGATAAAATGTTCACGTTCATTGTACGTACCAAATCTCAAGGTTTTTGTGTAGAAATGTTGTTCATCTGTGGGCTGTGATCACAATATAATTATTTGAAATAAATTACGTGCACACTTACAAAGGATCTCATATTATCCACTATTATTGGTCCATGCTTCCACTGTGAATTTCCGGAGCAAGTTAATCTTGGTGGATTGAAATTGTGTGGAAGACTTTTCAAATAGTCTCGGAGAACTTCAGCCAGTATATAAACAGCATCACTCAGAACTAAAACATTTGTGGGTGGTGGGATATCCTGCAATACACCATTTTGACATTTAACTGTACTTTTTATACTACTTATATTTCATTAAGAGTAGGAAAATACATACATCAGTATTTAGAGTGCTCAACTGTACGATGTAAAATTTACTGTCGTACTGTTCGAGCTTTTTAATATCCGCTGTTTTTGTATCGAGGTGAGTGAGTAAAAAGCTCTGAAATTGAATAAAATTATTCACAAATAATTTACTCTTTTAGTTTCTCACATTTCCTGCCATTGTAAAATTAAATTCGCTTGCTTCTAGTATAAGGTCCATCAATACATCCGGTGAGCAGTCGAGGATTATCCGTCTTGCGCCTTTTAACTTGACTTCTTTCCAAAGGACGCGGCTGTCTGGATATTTTTCAGTATTCCACACTTCCACAAGATGCTGATTAATCATGTTCACCTCAAGCACATCCTGCAGTCTTGTCAACCCTAAGATCGATTTGAAAATACAAATGATTTGTAATGTAGTCGACAATTTGTCTATACCTTCTACTGAATCATAAATAATGCTCCATGAAGTCCACGCATCGGTGTGCGCCAAGTAATGTATTATATTCGTGTAGAGTTTGCTTAGACTCAGTAGATCCGGGTAAAAGTTCAGAGTCATCATCCTTTCCTGCTTTTCGACTATTGACTCTTCTGCCCTCGCGTCGAAGAGTATGTGTGGAATACCAAATGCGTTGCATAACGACGACACGATATCTAAAACATTAGCTTGCTTTAAACACGAGTTTAATGTTTTCATAAATAAGTATCTATACCACTTGATGCCTTTGAACTTGGTCCAAAAATAGCTACGACACCCTCTTGGATTAGCTCGCACACTGTAAGTTAAAGAAATACGAGTATGAAAGTGTACATGCGTCCCATAGATATGCCTGCATTTACTTAAATTTTGCATATCGTAGCTTTCTTTTGAAACAGCATATCGAATCTTCGGCACGAGTTCAAGGTCATCGTTATACGGGTGCTGGTTAGCACGGTTTATATATCCAGTAAAAATCTCGGTCAAGTTTATTTCGCTTGGAAAGAAGATCGCTCCTGAGAAAGTTAATCCAGCTAATGATGTCTTAAAAGCAAGTGAAATACACCCTACCAACTTTCAATCTCACTGTCGCACTCACAGCGCTTAGCGAAAGTATGCACAGAATAAGAACTTTCATTTTCACACTTCCTGATCGTTCTCCATGATGGTCTCAAAATTAAACGCTGAACACAATTGGTTCCGATCGTTGCTGTCGGTAGACTGAGAGCAAGATGCTCTATATTTTCTTCAGACATGGACAGCCAGCCTCCAAGCTGGATGTTATTAGATCTCGCAAAATTCAAGGAACTTTTTCGAGGTAAACACTCAAAAATTTACTCTTCAGATTTTTCCGTTTAGTTCGATAGAAACCTCGTCTTGGTGACTTATTTGATTCTCTAATCTATGCAAAGAGGAGAAGGGGCTCTCTTTGTAAAGATATTACACTAGAGATGAATGGGCAGTGGCTGGGTACGCTAACATGCTCGAGGCATATTGTGGGCGAAATTGCGAAAATGTGAAAGTTATTTTTAAACTACATAAATACTTTCTTTGTCTAGACACATGTTTTCGCACGAAATGCTTTTAAGAGGTTTTTCTCAGAATCCAGGACTAAACATCGAGGTTTGGATACAATCCCAAGATTTCACATGCAATAAAATTATATTCTCAAAAAAATATATTTGTACTTTTTTAAACATGAAAATCGTTGCCTGACTCAGTGTATACTAACACTCAATAACTGCTAAATATTAGCAGCTGTGACCTGTTCTGTTGTCTACATAACATAAGCTGCTATTTTTATATGTTGCTTCCAATTACTTCACCAAATGCGACTAAAATAAAAGAATTTGACCTTTATGCAGGTCTTTGCAAACATTGATTCCAAATAATTTCTGGCAAAAGTTCTTGAGGCAAAGTTTAAAAAAATAAAATTACAACAAAAATACTAAGTTATAGAAAAAGCTTTCTGTTAGTCGGTTAAATGAACAAACTAGAAACATGCAATCAAATATACAAACAAATACCCAGATCAAACTCATAACGCCTCTATAATAATCGTGAGATGCATAGAAGTGAGGCGGCTGCACATTTTCAATACTATACTGGACAATTCGAATTTCCTACTTTAATTATTGCAAACTGAGCAAGAAATCGTCTAATTGCAAGATAAAAATTGTGCTTTCATTAAATTAGTCATGCGCTGTGTAAAATCTTCGAAGAGTGCAGGTTGTTATGTTTTCATGCTTTGGGAATGTGGCCATATTAAACTTATAGCATATGATTCTATGGGAAAGTCTCAAATATTTGCAGTTTTCGTACTTAGAGCGCATGTACTACATATATAAGAAAATAGTGGATTTTTGGATTTATTTTATCAATGATACCTACATATGTATATAAGAGAAGTTTGATTGATTTGACAATATTTTCATTTAATATGCCAGTTCCTTATCAGATCAGATTATAAAATGCAGGGAAAAAAAGAAATACACAAATTTTGATGCCTGTGTATACTCATTCTTTCAAATGTATTTCACCATCTTATTTGAATCACATTTGCTGAAAGAATCACAGCTACAATTTTATATATTCAAACATACTTTCATAGTAGTTCATAGTTAATAGTTCAAATGAAAATACAGCCGTCTTCAAAAGTATATATTAGAAAATTCAATTCGTCACAAAACTTGTGTGCTGACGTGTACCACAGCCCTATAAAAGGCCGAGCGCTTCACTGATCAAAACCAGTATTCAACTAGCAATTGTGGAGGTGGTTCTTGAGCTAGACCTGATATCCCATCCACTTACCGTTTTTTTGCCGCTTTTGCTAATAGAGGAGTAGCCCAAGGAAATTAACATTTGACCTCGACAAAATTCCCTCCAGGCTGAATTTTTGCACAGACGTTCTTTGAGATGTGAGATATTGAAGGCCAAAGTTTTTTTGCAAATTTTTCGCTCTGGAGTTATATGCATCGAACATGCATAAACTCTCAAATTTTTCCAGAAGCCTAGCCCTGTTTGAGATATTCAAGGTCAAAGTTCCAAAACATAAGGGTTTTGCGAATATCTATGCATCGGACGAAACTTTGTCCTTGAACACCACCGGTCACGTTTCTGAGGCAAAACTCAAACACAAAAGTGTCTAGTTAAAAACAATTAACTATAGTAAGAAGAACAAACCCTTGACTAATTAAAAAAGAGATAAACCTACTTATAGTGTTTTCCAGGAAATGCTTACCTAAGTCCATCACAAGCATTAAAAAATATTTTACGATATTACAACTCGGTGATCTGGCACTAATAAGCTTGTGTACCCGTTACTACTTCATCAGTTGCAGATCAGCCGTTAACAAAATAATATAAGAAAAAATACTAGAAATGGACAGGACGCCGGAACAAGCCAGTCAAGCAGTTGCGCTCCTTCAAAGTGAGCTAAGTCAGCGTGTTATGAAAGCACGCCTTAGTTTGAGCAAATCAGCGGTTAGAAGCTCTTACTAACGATACCAGGAAACCGCTGCCATTTTCAGCCGGCCGGGATCAGGAAGAACTGGGGCTACCACAGACAGAGACGATCGTTTTTTGGTATCAACATCCGTGAGAAACCGTCACCTCACTGGAGTTCAAGTGCAGATGTGCGGAGAGTAACCACAAGCGAATGGAGAGTTAGGCGAACACTGCAAGAAGATAATCTGATACCCCATCGGTCTCCCGTGGCGTAGACCGGAGTTGATAGCAGCTCGTTGGCAAGATGTTTTTCGCGAAGGGGTTAACGGCCACCATGATTGCAGCCCATGATTGAGACGTCTGAAACTAAATAATCCAAATTGTTGTTAATTTGTATCCTATTGGTTATCGCCTGAACTAGGAAAAAGTAAAAATATAGAAAATTGCAAAAGTTATACAAATTGAAAAAAAAAAGTTCGATTTTTTTGCATAAACAAAATCGTAGTTCCGGCCCGGCGATAGCGGCTAGTATAAGGATGATTCTGTATAAATTTGAAGAAAATCGGTGAAGTAGAACTTGAGATATCGTGGTGGCCGTATTGAAAAATGCTGTTTCGAGAAAAACGCGATTAAAGTTAGATAGATCGCCGCACTCGCATCGCATCGCGCTCGCCGCTCCAACTTTGAGGCATCATAACGTCAATTTTATGAATTTTTGAAAAATTCGTTTTGGAATACAATCTTAAATACATTAACAATAGAAATATTAAAAACAAAAATATCGATTTTTTCAAAATTTCACAGCGCAATACCCCCTTAAATTAAAACTATGGGAAAGTTTTAATGAGTGTTTCATTCTTAATGGAAAACAAACACAGCAAAACAACTGTGCTTTCAGATCTATGTATATTTCCTCATTTTATTGATATAATAAAAACCTACATATTATCGCCCACACACTTACAGTTAGTATTAAATAATATAAGGAAATGAAAAGCAAAGCAGTATCGTAGAAAATAATATCTTTATTTTAAATGCAAGTATATTTCATGAAGTTTGAATTCAAAACGTTTGTTAATTACCTGTACGTAAAGTTTAAATAATGTATTAGTTTGTTCTATGAAGACATTTGTATTATTGACACTCTTTTATTAGTCGTTATTAGATTGAGCCGATCCCGTTGATTCTCTAGAAGTAGAGCCTGATTGAGTGGATTCACCTGCACAATGAATAGGTTTTTTCTTTATCCAAAATTTCATAGCAAATAACGCTTCACTTTTAAATGCCTCGAATGGTGAAATCTGAAAATATTATAATAAAATCCGTGCGTACTTGAAAGTGTATAGCATCAGGGTAAAAATGTCCGGAGTACGTAATATAGTTTAGATTATTATTTTAGAATTATCGTTCATCTGCTCCTTTGATGTTAATAAATTCCGAAGATATCAGTTAATATAGCATCCTAAAGCAAGTCCGCGCACAACAAAAGTAACATCCAAAAAAGGACATCAAAGTATTGGTTCGGTTAACTATGAATGAGAAGACGAAAAAACATAGAAATTAGTATGTATACCTTTTCATCTACGGCCACTCTCTGGACGTTCCAAATAAATTCAATTAATCCTATAATGAAACCGACAAATATGCCACATCCGAGAACTAAGAAAACACCTCCAAGTTGTTCTATACTCAGTTCATTGCTGTCGTTTGCATCATATACTGGACATTTAGTCTCAGCCTCCCACCATTTTTCCTTAAGCTTGAATAGCTCCCCTCTCTCACTCATTCTTAATAATTGGACGCTCAGTTGTGATCTATACGGCGAGCCTAATAAGAATCATATACAGATATTTCCGATGAAATTTAAATTATGATTAATTCAATCCTTACCAAGTGGTAACGCTATTCCGTAATGTTTTTGCCCAATTTGCCCTCCAATCTGGTCAACGTCACAATTCCTTGCTTTTAAGTATTGCAGGCTTGTGGTCTCCATCAAAAAAGCATACTTTCCTTTTCCTTTTTTTATCCGATCTAGCCCTTCAAAGTTACTAGATGTGTATACTGATGGTGTTGCAGTTTCCATTTTGGTAAAAACTTGGCGGTATGTGGAGTCGTTTGATTCCTTTTGAATATTAATTTACAATGATGAAGTTAATACATATAATGATTGTACGACACTTTTACTAATCCACTTTTACTATTAGGACAATTTTACTAATACTTCTTTTTACTAAAACTCACTTTTACTAATAAATTGTAAAAGGAAAACTAATGTTGATGTCCATTGGAAGTACATTAGTAAAAGTGTCCATAGGTAAAAATCTCCATTAGTAAAAAAGTACATTAGTAAAAAAGTACATTAGTAAAATTGTCCTTTAGTCAAATCGGCTTAGTAAAAGTGGATTAGTAAAAATGGATTAGTAAAAGTGTCTTCCTACCACATATAATTGCTACTTTGTTCACCTTGAAAAATATTCTCGTACTCCCACTACCAACAGTACCGAATTTGATTTTTGTTTGCCCTGCCAAGTCTTCAATGCTCTCAATACTTGATGGTATTCTCGAAGATGTTAAGAAAGCAGCCAGGTTAGCTGTGTAGGAATTTAGCATCATAAGTGCGAAGAACCACCACATACCACTCACCAAACGCATCGTTCCAGATCTTCAATGAAAACAGTAGAAATGTATTGTCCCAACTTGATTCTTGAAATGGGTAACTTACTTAGGTAGAAGATCACAACCTTGCCCCATAATGGAGCCCATAGTAAGCCAAGTCGTATTTGATAAATTCCACAAATTTTCTAATTCTTCCGGATTTGGATTACATGGATGAGGATTTTCCCATTCATTTTTAGAAATTCTGCAAACGATATAAAGTTTAGTTTTTAAAGTATAAAATACTTTTTTGTTGTGTTGTTTAAAAAGTTTGATTGAGGATATGTTATCTATGTATACATATTAGATGATTGGGGCAGCAGGTTAATTTCTAAGACCGTATGAGACGTAATTCGAAACTGTATTAAAAAGGATCATACAACCGATGCATTATAACGTTGTGGAATATTATCATTTATTCTTTGCTCCTCAGACACTAAGGCCTGGGGGACAGAAGGTTACTGTGGAGTTGTATTAATTATTATGGAGTGTTAGTTACATTTAATCTGAGTGAATTGAGAAAATACACGTTAATATGATGGGTGATGTTTTCTAAACACAGTTGTTAAATCGAAGTTAATTTCTCAAAGAATTGCCGAAATAACGCTTACTCCAGGTACATTTTGAGAAGATATTTTCATTTAGTGACCAAACAATTAGCCCACCTGTGGACAACCTGCGAGGTGCTCTTTAAACTGGGATCTAGTTGTGAGAATTTCCCACCAAGAGGTGCTGCTGATTTTCCTGGTCAGGTCATTATTTTGAGCCATCCCGAACAAATCGTATTGCGATTCGCTGACTAAACTTGAGTACCTCAACCTGTCCGTATTTACTTCCCGGAAAGTGACGCATAACTGTGCGAATTCTGATGTTGCTGTTATCTGCTGCTAGAAATTTACACCAAATTTACAAATTTATTTCACAATTTGGAAAAAAAATTATAATCTTGGGGTAAGACAACCCTAGCTCTAGCACCACTGGTGGTGGGGTTCGGAAGGGGGTGACAAATAAAAGAAATAGTAAACGACCGATATTTGTGTCGATTCTATAGTTCTAAGGGTCGCTGAGATGAATAATAATATTCCACATAATAAATAAATTATTTTTTTTTATATGAATGCAAATCCCGGGTAAGGCCGTCTGCTAGTAAAAGTTATAAAGCGAACCTCTTGCGTGAGGTGTAATAATTAGATGGGAATTAATTATGTGATTATTTTTTATTCACCCCCAAAAATTAGACATTTAATATTAGATAACCTCATAAAGTTATAAATTAATTTTAAGCCTGCCCCTTAAAAGAACTGTTTGTTATTTTTGCTATTCATGATTCTATCTAAGTATTAGGTAATAAGCCATTTTATATTAAGCGGATATTTAGTAATTCAGTATTCAACTGATTGCAAGAAATAAAATAAAATCAAGAGAAAATTATAGTCATACCTTGCCATAAAGATAAGAAGTAGTGAAAGAATAAGATATGCTGCTGCCATGTAAACCCAAACTTCTAAAGCAAAAGGCTGGAGGAATGAAAAAAGGCCTGGTGGTACTGGCGGTTCCTTGTAATAAAGGATGCTAACACCAAGCGACATGAACGGCACTGTGAAATCCACAACTGATCTGCGTTCAGGGGTGATGGTTAAATCGCATATGCCCAAGTCTGCTTTCTAAAAATTTTCGATTAAAATGAAAATATAAAAGTGTCTGACTTACGTGGTATATTAGCTGGCCAATTAGGCCACTCCATTGTTTTGTACCCTGATCCATTGCACCGTACAATCCATCTTCAACAACTTCTATTTGAAAAGTAAATTCCAACTGCTCTGCCAGTTTTGATATCAAGTCTACGGCGTAACCTTCGTACTTGTCATTACCAAGGAAATTCATTGATCCATTTTTGCTTCGTCTGAAAATGTTTACTGTTAGTAGCTTAGTTGAGAAGTATTTTTACTCAGATCGGGTACATGAAAAAAATCATGGGTGAGGTTGTCTTATGCGACTTTTGGGTATTAAAACTAAGCAAAGATCATATAGTGAACTCAATTGATATAAAAATTCGTGTTCTGTGGCTGTGGCTCTCACAATCTCAGAGAAAGAAAGAAAAGTTGATCGACAATAGTTTCATCTTATGCTTTTACATGGATAACGTTTTGACGTAATATGCGTTAAAGAGATCAAGAGAAATATTCGACATTTATGTTCTTTGGCGACGGTAACTTGTATCTCAACAAGAACTTGAATTTATGTTTATTCAGTCATATTTGTATGACAGCTATGGAAACATAGATATTTACGAAAATGCTGTGTTACATTTGGAAAGAACATTTATAAGTTGTGAAGACCCATTCTATGTAAAGCAAATTAACATGTGCTTTCCCTGCGCATTCTCAAACTAGACTGACCGGCCGCAATCG
Source organism: Neoitamus cyanurus (assembly GCA_947538895.1). NCBI lineage: Eukaryota > Metazoa > Arthropoda > Insecta > Diptera > Asilidae > Neoitamus > Neoitamus cyanurus. The sequence goes on from OX384544.1 coordinate 17,648,162, forward strand.
AGAATGAGCCGATTACTCGTTATGACCTTGACCATTTTCATAAACTGTTCTTATGGGCGGATGCGTCAACTCTAACCCTACATATATAACATATATATGTATATAGAACTCAACTGTACTGCGCACGTTTTAAAATGTAACTTTCCAGCATGCATTCCTCCAATATATTTGGCTTATCGTTATATTTATAAATAAAGACAAAAAAATGTCTTTCGCAAAAAAAAACAATTATCAATTGACCCTACAACGATATGGGATGACTATTATATTAAGCTAACAAAGATCAAATTCTATTCTACTTACTTCATAATATAGGGTTCTCCCAAACGTGTCACCACAATTAAATTTTTTTTCCGAATAGGACTTTCATGACTACCTTCCCTCAGCTTCTTACCAGCACGCTTAGTATCATGAAAGTCTTCGAAGGAGCTAAACTCAGTTATTGACCTATTTGCGCCGTCAACTGTTTCCATTTGCAGGATAAAATGTTCACGTTCATTGTACGTACCAAATCTCAAGGTTTTTGTGTAGAAATGTTGTTCATCTGTGGGCTGTGATCACAATATAATTATTTGAAATAAATTACGTGCACACTTACAAAGGATCTCATATTATCCACTATTATTGGTCCATGCTTCCACTGTGAATTTCCGGAGCAAGTTAATCTTGGTGGATTGAAATTGTGTGGAAGACTTTTCAAATAGTCTCGGAGAACTTCAGCCAGTATATAAACAGCATCACTCAGAACTAAAACATTTGTGGGTGGTGGGATATCCTGCAATACACCATTTTGACATTTAACTGTACTTTTTATACTACTTATATTTCATTAAGAGTAGGAAAATACATACATCAGTATTTAGAGTGCTCAACTGTACGATGTAAAATTTACTGTCGTACTGTTCGAGCTTTTTAATATCCGCTGTTTTTGTATCGAGGTGAGTGAGTAAAAAGCTCTGGAATTGAATAAAATTATTCACAAATAATTTACTCTTTTAGTTTCTCACATTTCCTGCCATTGTAAAATTAAATTCGCTTGCTTCTAGTATAAGGTCCATCAATACATCCGGTGAGCAGTCGAGGATTATCCGTCTTGCGCCTGTTAGCTTGACTTCTTTCCAAAGGACGCGGCTGTCTGGATATTTTTCAGTGTTCCACACTTTCACAAGAAGCTGATTAATCATGTTCAGCTCAAGCACATCCTGCAGTCTTGTCAACCCTAAGATCGATATGAAAATACAAATGATTTGTAATGTAGTCGACAATTTGTCTATACCTTCTACTGAATCATAAATAATGCTCCATGAAGCCCACGCATCGGTGTGCGCCAAGTAATTTATTATATTCGTGTAGAGTTTACTTAGACTCAGTAGATCCGGGTAAAAGTTCAGAGTCATCATCCTTTCCTGCTTTTCGACTATTGACTCTTCTGCCCTCGCGTCGAAGAGTATGTGTGGAATACCAAATGCGTTGCATAACGACGACACGATATCTAAAACATTAGCTTGCTTTAAACACGAGTTTAATGTTTTCATAAATAAGTATCTATACCACTTGATGCCTTTGAACTTGGTCCAAAAATAGCTACGACACCCTCTTGGATTAGCTCGCACACTGCAAGTTAAAGAAATATGAAAGTACATGCGTTCTTTTGATATGCCTGCATTTACCTAAATGTTGTATATCGTAGCTTTCTTCGGAAACTGCATATCGAATTTTCGGCACGAGTTCAAGGTCATCGTTATAAGGGTGCTGGTTAGCACGATTTATATATCCAGTAAAAATCTCGGTCAAGTTTATTTCGCTTGGAAAGAAAATCACTCCTGAGAAAGTTAATCCAGCTAATGATGTCTTAAAAGCAAGTGAAATACACCCTACCAACTTTCAATCTCACTGTTGCACTCACAGCGCTTAGCGAAAGTATGCACAGAATAAGAACTTTCATTTTCACACTTCCTGATCGTTCTCCATGATGGTCTTAAAATAAAACGCTGAACACAATTGGTTCCGATCGTTGCTATCGGTGGACTGACAGAGCGGCAGACGAGGACCTCCTCGGATCTCGCAAATTTCAAGGCACTTTTTCGAGAAATCACTCAAAAATTTACAAGTTACGAGAAATGTTCTCATTCATGAATTACTCATCGGAATTGTCCGGTTAATTCCATCTTATTCGTCTTGGTTACTTGATGAATTTTCTGATTTAAATGCAATGAAACGAAGGGGTTCACTTTGAAACAATGAATGGACAGGGGCTGGGTACGCTAAAATGCTCGAGATATACATATTGTGGGCGAAAGTGCAAAATGTTAAAGCAAAAGTTATTTATAAACTACATAAATACTTTCTATTCTATTCACATGTTTTAGCTTGAAGTGTTTTAAAGTAATTTTCCTCTGAATCTATGAATCGTTAAAGTTTGTGACTTATAGATACGATCCCAACATTTCACATCCCATCAAATCTCAAAAAATACAATTGTACATTTATAAACAACAAACATAACAATTTTATTCTGATTGAATATTTTCTAACACTCAGTAAACGAGCGATTAAATTAGAATCAAAATGAGCAGTTATACGTTGAAGTTTCTTCCATTTATTTCATCAAATGCGACTAAAATAACAGAATTTGAACAAACATATAGTATCCCAAAATATTTCGCGCAAAGGTACGAGTACTTTAAGGCAAAATGGTGGGTAATTAATAAAATTATCAAAAATTAATAGCAATAAAGGAATCGCAACAAATATAGGTACTAAGTTACAAGAAGTTGATCGGTTGAATAATTAAACAAGATATGTACAAAACAAATACCCAGATTGAACGCAGTCTGTACATTTTCATATTTACACATTTCCAATTTCCTACTTTGATTATTGCAAACTGAGCAAGAAATCGTCTAATTGCAAGATAAAAATTGTGCTTTCATTATATTAGTCATGAGCTGCATGCGATCTCCAAAGACTGTAGGTTGTTATGCTTTCATGCTTTGGGCATATTGCCATAAACTTGGGCGTGATTCTTTCGGGAATTCCCAAATATTTTCAGTATACGTATTTTAAGCGTATATAATTATGAAAATAATGGATTTTTGAGAACTTTTTATCAACGATAGCACTAAGAGAACTTTGGTTCATTTGATAATAATTCAACTATTTCATACGCTATCCAGTTCTGAATAAGACCAGTTCGCTAAATGTAAACGAATACAAAAATATATTTACACAAATGTTGATGCCTGTGTAATTGTTCTTTTATTTGTATTTCGCTGTGATCTGAATCATGTCTGCTGAAAGAAACGCATCTGGATTTGTTTATATTGATAATGCTTTTCTTTAATTTGAAAACTAATTAAAACATTTAGGCAATGCTATAATTGCCAAATGTTCGGGCATGGTTCCAAACATTGTCATATAATATTAAAACATTCTGTACGCAATGCCCTGGACCCCATACAACATTGGAATGTGCCTCCAAGGAAACCTTAAAAAGTGCCAACTGCCACGGTACCCAGAAATCAACTGATCCCGATTGAATCAGTCACCGAAAGTATGTGGACTTTCGTCAAAAAATTACTCACAGAAACCCACCATTCGAACCAATTTACATCCCTAGTCAGTCTAGCTAGAGCAACTCCATCTGCATTTGACCTTTTTCTAACAAACTGTCCTGAGGTTTTATCCCAACCCCTTGTTATTTACATATTATACTTCCTATAGGTGTTAATGTGAATTTAATTAAAAATCTTTTTAACAATCGATCCGTTGTCCAACGATCGATATATGGAATTGTTTTAGTTTTTTCGTCATATTTTGTTTTCCAGAAGAAGAAGAGCTCTACTAAGCGTCAAACCAGACGTGAAGATAACAAACCTATTTGTTGCTAAATTTGTTTTGATTGTAGTATTATAACTTTAAGCAAAAAATCTGTTTATCAAACAATCCAGTTCTTAATTTAAATTTTTTTACGCGTCTAATGCTAACTTTTGAGGAAAATATTTGAAAATATTATTTATAATTCGGAAAAATTTAAAACTATTTTGTTATTGTGTGAAAACTTTTATTTTAGAGATTTTTGTCAGAAAGATGACAAAAGAAATAATTGAATTGAATAAAATGAACATCTGCACATTTTATGTATGTAGAAAGGATTATGTTGAGCTTTTCGGTGAACACATTACAATAAGCTTAATTTACATTTGATTCATTACACTATTACAGTGCAACCGTGCAATGTCTGTTGACATTAGATATCTAAATTTAGATTAGTTCATTACTGACAGTGCACTTGAATAGATTCAAAATGAGTATTTGTCCCAATTAGATGAAATACGGACATAAAAAAATGTTAAAGTTAATATTACTGGTGTGTTTTTTGTGTTATCCAGTCTTTGGACAGCCACAAATTCCCATTGGTGAAATGCAGTTATTAAAGTTTACGGAATGCATTCTTTTGAAAAATGATCTTATTTTAGGTGCTATTTTCACAAGTGCTGAAGATGAATATCAAATTGCGTTTCTCGCTGTTATTGACCGCATCAATGTTTATGAAAGAAGTTTTAAAATAGTTCCAGTTATCAATTATGCTAATTGTGAAGACAGTTTTTTAGTGGAGAAAGCCGGTATATGCTTTATCCATAAAAATATTAGTCAAATTATCCAAATATTTCTCGCAAATATTTGTTAGCATGCAATTTGATTTCACAAGGAGTTGTGGCTATTTTTGGACCAAGTGCACCTACAACAGGTTTGATTGTGTTGAAAATAGTAATTGTAGAAATATTATAAATCGTCATGTCTGGTTTCAAGGAATCGTAAGTGCGATATGCAGCGTCCTGGAAATACCCCACATTATATTCGAATGGGTTCCTGAAGTGGACCCAACTGAAAGACCCTTTAATTCCATGACTCTCAACTTACACCCAGATAACATGCAACTTGCGAGAGCTTACGCAGATGTTGTAAAAAGCTTGTCATGGAAGAGCTACGTCATCATATATGAGTCTTCAACAGGTTAGCTAATGCTTAACAATAGTAAGAGCAAGTAGTTATTACGTGGTGTTTATAGAGCTGCAGCAACTGCAAGATGTTTTGCAAATTCATGGCTCGGGAGATAGCTCAATTACAGTTCGACAACTAGACGATGACGCAGACTACAGACCATTTTTGAAGGCAATCAAGAATCTCGGTGAGCCTTGCATAATCCTCCATTGCTCGACGGAGAAAATTCTTGCAGTACTACGGCAGGCGAATGAATTGCATATGCTTGGAGAATATCAGGTTAAAATCAAAATTACATACCTATACTTACGGAATTACAAAAAAAAGGTTTTAGAGTTTCTTTCTAGCACCCTTGGATACACACACTATAGAATTTGATGAATTACTCCTGGCAGAGGCAAACATCACAGCAGTGAGATTATTAGATCCAACAAATTTTGATCTTAGAAATACTGTTCATGATTGGGAGCAACATCAAAAGCGAAATGGCAAAATATATCGCAATTTGCCCGAAAAAACAAAGGTATGGACAAAAAATGGCTGTACTCAAGTAATGAAGGTTTAAAATGTGCAGACGAATATGCTGCTACTCACCGATGCTGTATGGTCATTTGCCAGAGGATTAAGTGAACTTGGAATTGTTGAGCAACTAACATTGCCAAAATTAGACTGCAAGCGAAACAAGCCGTGGCCATTTGGGAAGCAAATTTACGAATTTGTAAAAGCGGTAGGCATGAGAATTTATATATCAACATGAGACTAATATTTGAAGGGTTTGGAAAAATGCAGTTACACTCACATAGTTGAACACAAGTTTTTTTTAAAATAATAAAAAAGCAATTTAAATAAAATAGGGATTAGCACAATAGATCTTATAGGTATATGGAACCCCCACTTAATTGTAATTAAAATGCTCTAGACTCTAGATTATATATGTAGTCAAGTCTTACAGTTCATCTCTTGTTATGATCGTTTAAGCCCTTTTTTCAAAAACCCCTGATTAATAATTTTTTACGTACACAAAGGTAGGTACGCCTTGCTTATTCGTCCGTCTGCCGTCTGTCAGAGCCTTCTAGGTCATAAACAGAAAAGATACAAATTTTAGACTTGTTTTAAATTCACAAATGGCGGAGTAAAGAGACGCCAAAGTCAAAGACATTAGACCACTTTTAAATACAACATTATTTCCAATATGGCTACACATTAAATGATGGAATAATAATGAATACTGGCTCATGTTTTGTAATTAAACGATAATTTCAAAAAAATTATCGATCTTGAACATGTTCGAGTTTCTTCACCTTCTAACTTGTAAATTTCTTCGCATGAGTATTCAAAGGCATATCCGGTGTCATAGCATTTTTCACCATAATTTTTAAAGAATGCCTAAGGTTCTGGCACGGGGCTCTATCGGCGTACTGTCGTGTCTGGAGGAGCGGAGGTCCACGCGGTAGGTGCTGTTGTCAAAATTCAACAATGCATTAAATTTGTTGCACTTAATATATACTTCGGCCTTCGTTTTGAATACCCTGTGCTTACTTCTAATCGCACGCATCACATAAAGGTGAACATCTCTAATTTATAAGTTAGTAATATGTATATGTATATGTAAAAACCAGGTTCCCACCAAATAAATTATACTATACCCCAGAGGCAACCCAGCGTAAATGCTGCAATTAATGAATTCAGGGCAAGTAATTCCAGCAATGAGAGCTGGGATCAGAGGCATCAACGATAAAAGAGGACCCACAAGAGCACTTCGGTCAACGGGAAATGAATGGCACAGGCAATTAACCACTCTCGACGGTCAACTTATATGCTTTTAGAGCAAATGCAAACACCTACACAGCAGCACCCTATTATATTTTAATCTGCTTTTACATTTTGCATTCACAATTTGTCCCTGTCAATAATATATTTCTACTTTACATTCATAATTACTGGATAAACATTTATCGACAAAATATTTATAAATTTTCTTGCAGAGAACCGAAGAGGGAACAACAGACAAAATTCAGTTCAACGAATACGGCTGGAGGTCTTACTTCACGCTGCACACTATGGAACTCTCGAATGACGGCTTTCATGATATAGCTGTGTGGGATCCTACAAATGGACTAACAGATCTTGATCTGGATCCTCATCTCGCGAAAAAAGCAGAAGAAAAATTACTAAATAAGACATTTATTATTTCTTCCCGGATTGGAAAACCTTTTCTGAAAGAAAGGTAAGTACAGAATAAAAGATCGGCCAGATCTGATGATTTATAAATAATAATATTATAAATCGAAAGAGAAGCGAAGGATGGTGAGATCTTGGAGGGGAATGCTCGTTACGAAGGATATTCTCTTGATTTGATTGATAGCATTGCAAAGCTACTGGGATTTAAGTATCGGTTCGAGATTACCCCTGACAAGGCTTACGGGTCATACGATAAGGATCTGAAAAAATGGAATGGAATTATAGGACAGCTTCTTGAAGGCGTATGTAGTAATAACTCAGAATTATTAAAACACAAACATTGTTTCACAAATTTAGAAAGCCGACTTGGGTATATGCGACTTAACTATGACTTCAGCCCGGAGACAAGTTGTAGATTTTACTCCACCATTTATGACTCTTGGTATCAGCATTTTGTTCTCAAAACCAGAGACGAAGCCACCGGATTTGTTTTCATTTCTTTCGCCATTTTCTTTGGATGTGTGGATTTATATGGCAACAGCCTATTTGGGTGTGTCGTTACTTCTTTATGCCTTGGCCAGGTAAATAACAAAATATGTTAAAGCATCACGTGAGTCAAGCTATAAATTATACAGAATGGCTCCAGATGAATGGGAAAATCCTCATCCATGTAATCCGGAACCTGAAGAAGTGGAAAATGCGTGGACAATGCTTAACACAACTTGGCTTGCTGGAGGCTCTCTTATGGGTCAAGGATGTGACATTCTACCGAAGTAATGAAAGCTTCAAACTTTGGTTAATTTAATTAAATTTTAAATTCTTTTATCGCAGGTCAGCATCGATCAGACTTGTTACTGGAATGTGGTGGTTTTTCGCGCTTATGATGCTCAATTCCTATACGGCAAATTTAGCTGCTTTTCTGACCATGTCTCGAATGGATTCATCAATTGAAAGTGCTGAAGACTTGGCCACCCAAAGTAAAATTAAATACGGCGCTGTGATTGGTGGAAGCACTTTAGAATTTTTCAAGGTAAACATTGACAAAAAATATACGTACAGATATAATAGTGCAAAAAAATATCGTAGAAGTCGAACTTCTCAACGTATCAAAGAATGTGGGCTGCGATGGAAGCAGCCAGGCCATCAGTTTTCACCCAAAGTAACGATGAAGGAGTTGAGAGAGTACAAAAAGGAAAACTCTTGTATGCGTTCTTGATGGAATCAACCTCCCTGGAATTTATTGTAGAGAGAAATTGCGATCTAACTCAAGTCGGTGGTTGGCTGGACTATAAGACTTATGGTATTGCGATGCCTTTTAGTAAGACAGACTTCGAATTGGTTTTTCTTCGACTAATGGTACAACTACTAGATTCACCTTACCGGAAGCAGATAAGTAAGGCTGTTCTTAAGTTAGGAGAGTCGGGGACGTTATCAGAAATAAAAAGGAGATGGTGGAAGGAGCGACTTGGTGGTGGCAAGTGCTCCAAGGATACTCAACAGGTCAGCGATACACCGGAACTTGATTTGGAGAATGTTGGTGGTGTATTTCTTGTGCTAGGAGTGGGGTTGAGCTTTGCTATCGTAATTGGTATTTTCGAATTTTTGTGGAATGTGAAGCAGATTGCAATTGATGAAAAGGTTCGCAATATTTGTTACAATATCAACGTCTTATAATTCCATTTTTAGGTAACACCGTATGAGGCACTCAAAGCAGAGCTACTTTTTACATTGAAATTTTGGATAACCACAAAACCTGTAAAAACTACAAGTATAAGCGGATCGGCATCAAAGAGATCTTCAAAATCAAATCTCCACTCTGAAACGCGAAGCACGAAGAGCACTAAGAGTACAAAGAGCACAAATACCAATGGAAACTTGATAAGCTCTGCTCTTTCTTTAAAAACATTCAGGGTTGGCAGAAAAAGTAGTAATAACATTGAAAAGGTGTAGTAATTATGTGAAACTTGGACGTCTTTAAGTAATCAATGTTAAACAAATGTAGTTATTTAAGTGTTAGTCATAAAAAATCGCCCTTGAAATTATTTAATTTGGTCTCTTTCTGCATATTCAATTTTTCTTTAAGAAATCAGCAGGTACAATTTTTTTATCATTGCACCATTCTAACATTTCAAATGCAGTCATCTTTTAGACTTTTCAAATTTCAGCAAATATTACTGCACATACATACATATATGGAACCCGTGTAAAAAAAATCAGCGTACAGCGCAGAAATACACTAGCCAGTCACAAAAGAAAGAAGCTATTTTGCTAGTTTGTTTGTTTGTTTTTGTTTGTTTGAGATTCGAAATTTTTAATACTTTGATCCGACTTTATTCAAAACTAGCAGACCGCTCCTGGACGTGTCAGGGTTTTTAAATCGGATCAAAAAATATTTTTCCCCATACCAAGATTTATACCCCCTTGGTGGGTGAATTTTGAGATGTTATGAAATGCATGTTCCATTATTTCTGTTGAAAGTGTTTGTGCAAAGTTTCAAGTAAATGCGATCGAGAAAAATATTTTGCGCGGCTATCTCATGAAAGGAATCTACTATTCAGCCTACAGCCTTCTACAGCCGCATCATTTTACACACTTTACGTTTCAGGTTTCTTATCTTTGGTACTCCATCCACGATAATAAAAAATTTTTCGTGGGGGTGACTTATCGAGTTAATGGGAAAAGCATTTTTTAGCAAATAATCTTTTTGATCAGACAAGTTAATCAAATCATTTGAAAAGATATGAAGTTTAAAAAGAAATTCTCAGAATAGTACCATACAATCGTGCCTATAAGTTAGTTCAAACGAAAAATCAGCTTTCCTACAAAATAAACAAAGCCAGCTGTAATAATAACAGTGGTTCACCGGGCTGTTTGATAGCGTCCGATTACCAGGGGAATCACAAAAAATGTATTGTAGACTTTCGTATAAAAGGCTCGGTGGACAGCTAAGTTTCACAATATCTTAGCCACGGTTAACAGTTCCGTATTAAAAATCAACAAAATTAATTATCTGATTGTACTTAATATTATAACTTTATTACTATGGACGTCAAATTTGAAAAGGCCATAAATAAACGGGGCATCAAATTTCACAACTACAATATAAACGCGAGATCAAATTTGAGTGAAAATATTTCAGCTGGTGGAAATCTATCAGGAAATACCCTACAGCCACCTACCGCTACTGCCTTTGTTTCAGCACAGGCGTAAGTATAGCTTTTGAATTTAAACTGAGTTTATGTAAATTTAATAAAACATATTTGCAGAAACAATCATTCTGCAACTTTGTCTCATCAACGCGCCCCGGGATATGGAACAACAAACACTGCGGCTGTATCAGCAAACCTCTTAAATACCAATGGACATACTGTGGATGTAAATACTTTTAATAGCCACACGAAGCTCGACAACGGATTTAAGTTCAATACCCATGGAGGAGGTGTAGGCTACAGCAGCCCAGCAGGATTAGCAGTGGGAGCAGGAATGTCCACAATTCCTGGAATCCAGAGAACAACTGAAATATCGGCATCCCAGAATTTTCTAAGAACACCGAATTCCTCAGTGGATTTTACAGCCAGCGCGGCAAGAACCTGCAATTCTTTTGGGCAATGTAATACAAGTGGAAGCGGCATGTTCAGGTTCCAGGGGAAATTTTAATATCTTTCATTTCATTCTTTAATTTTTTTTTGATTGTAAACAATAACCAAACTGGCAAGTTTTTAGCGAATTGAATAGAAGTTATAAACATTTACTTAAACGACACACTTTTTTTTCTGTCCTGTTAATATGAACTAGAGCTCCCCTTTTGACGTTTAAACGTTTTTTTTAAGACACGAGTTTCACAAAACCTTTTTTAAGAAACGTTTAAGGGTTTTTTGTAGCTAAACGTTTTATTTCAAGTATTGTGGTTCCATTGAGCCCACCCACAATAATTACCGATATTTCAATTTTTCTCTTCATTCTCGACAAAATCTACACCTCTTCATTTTCACGGTAAATATTTTTTTTCTAATTTCGTTTTTGACATATATTTAGATATTTTCCAACAGTATTATTAAATTCAGTTTTCTTCACTTTACACAACCTCCTTATTAAACCCGTTCTCCTATATCTTCCAGCGGGGGGTTGAAGTTTAACCTTTTTCGGTCGCCGTATTGGATCCGACATTTTGAATTCCAACATTTTCGGGGTCGCTGATCACGAACCTGCAAAACCTCCAATTGGCCTTTTTTTATAAAGATTCTTTGAAGTTGGAAAATTCGCTTCCTATATAAAACGCAAATTTCGATTTTTTTCCGACTTTTCCTTTGGGTTTCCCGAGTTTTCTTTTTTTTAAACCTCCCCTGTATTATAGCGAACAAAAGAAAAAAAGAATCATCCAAATCGGTCGAGGCATTCTCGAGTTTTACTGGGACTACCGAACAGCAATTGATTTTTATATACATATATAGATTAATAATCTTAGCGTATAGGGACCAGGGACAGGAGAGAAATAGGGATGTGTTTAAAACAAAGCAAGCGTACCCCGATAAATGTGTCGAGGACTTAGAATTGTCAGTTTGTCGGTTTATTTTATATACGTCAGTACGTCGATCTCAATACTTCACCATATTTGAACTGAAATAGCGGAATATTTATATTTTAATAAAATTTATGCATCATGGCCAGGATAACAGAACAAGATATGTGGTTGCTCTCTTGCGATACATATGAAGCATATCTAGATCATTTTCGGACTAGAGAAGACTTAGTATACATAAGGGAAAGTAAATACACTCGCATGATCGCTTTATTAGGCTATCGTACCCCTGGATCAGTTTATACGCTAAAGCAATTCGAAGACAGGCGCAAATTAGTAAAAGACTCTATAGGTCCACATAACGCAACTTTTTATTTTGCTTACGACGCAGAAGCTCTAACTGATCCAGTCATACGAGAACTTGCTGCTCGACAAATTGCCAATCACCAAAAAATCATCACGGTAAAAAAGAACTGAAAAATATGTGTGTAATGTTACTTCGGATTAATATTTTAGACAATAATTTTTGTGTGCTATAAAGGAAAATCCGGCTTTGATATTACTGGTTACATTGATTATGAGGATAGTTTAAGGAGAGCCGCTGAAAAAAGGGACGACGCTCTTGACTGGAAAGGTATATTCGCTGGAAAGAAGAAAATAATACCTAAACGTACCGACCTCAGCTATCATAATTGGAAAACTGGAGCTGTTTATTACAATGACTCAATCAATTATGAGGTATTTGATTTTAACAGAAAATCCGCCAAATCTCCAAAAAAAAGATGTTTCGATAATTGAGCCGTTTATGTTTAAAATGAGGCATGCCCAATTATTTCTTAAATTTTTTATGCACTACTTACTTCTAAAGATAGATTCAACTCGAATTTTCTAGTCAGACGTTTTTTGACGGATATCTTATTTTGACTTTAACATATAAATATAACAAGCAAACTATAAAAATTTCTTACAACAGATAAAAAACATTGAGCCTTGCGGTATGAACTTTATGTATAAAGGTGATAGAAAATTGATTTGCACCAATCCTACCTTTGAAGACACCATCGCAAAAAGAAACTTTTTCTTCTCTGATAAATATTATTATGTTGTCCTATATGACTACTTTATACGAAAGAAGATTTAATGAAATAATACTGCTGAAATAATAACGCAGATAAATCTGTCCTTATCAATAATAATATGAAAATGCATAAGTATTGAAAAAATTATTAAAATTAACTCTCTCTACACTGGAGAAATATCTCTGGGCTTCGTCGAGCTAAACAGCTCGTCAGCTCTTACACATACTCTGAGATTTTTGCCTTTAATAAAGTGAATCTCAAACTAGGCTACGTTTCTGACCACCCTGGGCTAAGGTAATACCAAGATAAGTCACTCCAATGAGACGGAATGTTGTCTGGGCCTTAAGGATGATGAAACCGCGACGTACATCCTGGTCGGGAGCTCTTGAGTTTGGATGACGTTCGATTATCTCCTGCAACAGACCTCCTGACGTTCCTTAGGGTAGCTGATCGTCCTTTGCAGTAACGGTATTTAGGCACAAGTCGCAGTGCCCACCTTTAGGGCCGCCCCAATTAATAAATATATATACCTATTCGGTATTCGGCACACGGCACACACATATGGATACACATGGGGTGCAAACAGGCACTTCCTTGATTAGAGTAGTTTTGTAGTGGACTTTTTTTTGTCAGACCTATGGTTTCAACAGAATAGTAGGAAGTATTGAAGGGATTTTCTCCCTTAAAATTTTGGTTAATGTACCTCAAATTTTTTACCTCTTCCTATCTGAGAAAATTAATTCCGAAAACAGTGCATTTTTAATGCCTTCTAAGGATGACGGCGGCGGTTCAGAGTAAACGAGCTCTTAGGATAGCTTCTTCTTACCGGAGGGTGTCGGTGCCAGCAGTCCTGGTCGTAGCGGAAGACCCTATTCATATTGTATCCCAAGAAAGGAAGATTATCCACACCATCAAAAATGAAATCGGCAGAGAGGCAGCGAGAAATGAAGCCCACGAACGCACTTTGAGGTGCTAGCAAGAATGATGGAATAGCGAGTCTAGGGGTCCAAAATGTAAGGATGTGTTTGGAACGTAAGCATCGCGAGGTAAACTATTATATTACCCAGTTCCTCATGAGAGAGGAGCACTTCAGCGGCTACCTACAAAATATGGGGATAGTATGCAGAAAGCCCTACCTGTCAGCACGGCGAATGAATGGGAAATTTGTTTCTTCTGTGGCAAGCATATCTGCCGTCTCATTGCCGTTGATCTCTTCATACTTGGTAGCCAGGACAGAATAAATTGATTAAACTGTGATGATTACGGCGCAACGTAACATATACCTACATAATGCATAATATAAGTGATTAAGATGTTTTCTTTGTCTGGTTTGAGACCACACCGCGTTACAAGATCCGTCAAGAATACCGAGGCTTAATAAAAGATATCGCTATTAAAAATACTTCATTTTTTATTTTGAGAATGTTAGAAATGTCGTACCACATTTTAACCAAATATTGTACATGGCGTTCTAACTTTTATCTTATTCGTGCTATACATATTAAATTTTGAAGATATAAATATGTACTAATGGCGAAACCAAATAATTTTTTTACAAACCACTTGCTCTCACAATTCAGGTTACAACATGATCTCTTCAAATGTAATAAATGTAATGTAATACATTGAAGGGATGATAAAATTACATAAAAATAACTACATATCACGAGAGTAAATACATTAAAATTATCTGAATAAAATAGAGTTAATCGTAACTAATTATTGACAAAAAAAGCCACACCAAATAACTTCTCCCAAGATTGCCCAATAGCGTTCAGACAACTCTCAGCATTCTCAACTGTTTCGAAAGTACATGTCCACAATTCATACTTATTTTGAATTTCGTCTAGAAAGTTTATTGTGAACACATTTTTCGCCGGTGTAACCACTTCAACTATATTGCTCATAAGCTGCATCAATCCTGGCTCCACATTAGCATTCGAGTTATCAGATAGCCAGGAAAGGTTCGTGCTAGTTAGGTAAAGATGTGTATCAGTTGTGAAAAACGCTGTTGGGGAGAAAACTTGCTCCGTATTTTCAGAAGATATTTCACACTTATTAAGTATCGAAAACATCTTTAACTGCCCCTCTTTCACGAACGATGTTAACTTCGTGCGAACTCTTTCAGATGGTTGGTAATCAATTGTACATTCATCTGGAAGTGGATTGTCTACAAAAGAAGAAGTTAGGAAAGTTGGAAACAAATATTTTTTTTAGTTTGAGAAATAAATTACTTGCTAAGAACAGCAGTAAGCTATCGGTCCTTGAAATATCTTGGAGTATAAGTGAAAATTGTCCCCATCCCTTGATTTTGAAAGACATGCCTATTTTCCATGGCAGCAACTGGACACCCTCGATTCTGTCTACCGTTCCACTAAGAATTTGCTTTAACCACTTTTGAATGTCATCATTTTCTGCACCGAAAATTTCCATTACATATAATTTAGCCGTGGAAAGCACTAGGATTCCCTCACAGAGCTGATAGTTGTTTTCATTGTAAATTTTCCCTTTCACTAACCACTTAAAATGTTCACTATCGTCTTCAAATTTTATTTGATAGAAAAAAAGTTTTAGCCGATGGTCTACGTCGCTGAAATCTTTGTAATTAAATTTAAACGGCTCACAAGCTGAAGGAGACTCTAATCCAGAGGGTTTTTGTGATCGTGACATAAGTAAATTGGTGGATTGAAAAAGACCTGGAAAATATAATTATTTTAATAAAAATCATCGTCTATTATATTTTCTTTTAATTTATATTAGGTTTAAGTTTTTAAAATCTAAATTCCTAAAAATTAATAAAAAAAAAGATATTCTTAATACAATTTTTTAAATCAACATTTTGGCTTCTTACATTATCTAAAAACTGACACAATATTTCATTTTTAGCTAAATTTAAATTTAATATGCTTTAGTCTTTAGATTACAATTATTACATTGGAAATTAAGGCGTCTTCGGCATAATATTTTCTACATCCTTGTAAAGGGTATTTCAACAAGAACTTGAATTTTGAATTCTTGCCATTTCCGTATATCAAATGTTTAGTCAGTCATATCTAGTAGCTACATATTATATAGAAATATAGACATTTGCGAAAATTTCGCGTGTGGTGGAACGCTTTGGAAAGAGTATTGATCACAGTTACCGAGATATTTATATATTTTTGTCATATTGCAAAATATTACAGAAATCACAAAAAAAATTACAGAAATCACAAACAAAATTTACAGAAATCAGAAAATCCTAATTTTGCTTGTGGTCCAGTGAACCCCAAGGGGCCCAAGTACAGTTTAAGGGTTAATTATGAAGCACAACTCACAACAACTACGAAGTAAACAAATAAATGCAAAACAAAACATGTATGCTCTTAGTTGTCAAAAGAACTGCAATCATTATTTTATGCTTTACGGGCGCGGTTATTCTATTCCCGTGGACTTAAGATTTTTTAGCACCCTGAATTTCTTCGCTACAAGTGGACTGCAAAGAATCTGCAATTAGTTTCTTAAGTACGACGTCCCGAATAATTGATATTCACAAATGGAAACCTGCATACATATAAACTCGGTATCCTGAATTTCAGTTTTTTTTTTTTGTGTTCACCGCAGTTTACTCGCTTTAATATACGAAAACTTCAGTTTAAAAGGCAGTGCACACATTTACTCCGTTCATATTTAAAAATTCACTGCGAAACCAGGCACTCAGTTGTGTGTTTTACCTTTCGGTATGTTCCATTTTAACATTCATAGTCGTCGACCTTATTTTAAAAAATTTGGTCTATTCTCCAAAATTTGTAGCAATCAGCATTTCGAAAAAAACACTTCATACAATTTTTACATTTTTCAGAATGATCGTATGAGTGGTAGAGCATACAAAAGTCATCAAAAAATGCCCTTAACTTTTTTGAGTTCCTTTAAAAATGATAATTGGTCAGACAAATAAACATCAACTATACCAATCGTCTTGAAATATTGATATGACTTCAACATAAGAGCACAAACATTGATTACGACGCCAACTAAAATTACCTCCAAACATTGAAGAAATGATCGATTCTTCCTTCTTATTTTCCTTCTCAGGTTGTAATATTTTCCGATGAGCATCCACAGTCAGAGATGTGTCTTTATCATTCTGCTCATAAGCTGTACAAATGCTGTCCGTTACCGATCCGGACGAGCTACTTTCTGTGAGATTGATTGGACCTAAAGATACCTTTTTGTTGATACCTTCTACCATGGCGTCCTTTATTGGCAGCTCATTTTGACTAGTTTCAGTTGACGTTTCTCTAGTAATCAACGTTCCGGGGGTACTTTGCACACTTTGATCCTGAATTGTTTCCAATGAAGGAATTCGGGAAATCTTCCTCTCTTCTGATGTTTTACGACTGGGATGACCATGATCAAGCACTTCAATACTACTCTGACTTGGGTTACTTAAAACCTCAACGTCACTCTCGTAGTTCTTGCTAAAATTGAAATCCTGGTCGCGGTCATTTGTAGAACTTCCTGCCATGCTTTGATTTGAATCAAAAGAACTTTCAGAGTTGGATATTTTTGAACAAGATGAAGATTCGTTCAGAGATCCAGCCGAACCTACACGTAAAATATTATTAGGGACGTGCATATTGTGATTGAATCAAACTAATTATCTACTTATATTTTTGTGTGCGGACAACCTCCATGTTCCTTTATCATTTGCTGACATGCAAAATTGCATTTATTAGTTATGAAGTCATTAAAATCACTTGTTATAAAAAAATTGTATTATCTAAAAAATTTATTTGAATAAAAACCCAGCCAGTGTGCTTGAAAAGTTTGTAAAATATAATTGTTAAATTAAGCATTCAAGTTAGTAAACTACTGAGTACAATTGTGTTAGTTCTGTTAGTTGGGTTGTCATGCAAATTGATTAAAAATTAGGATAAAAGGAAACACAAGCAAACAAGAAACAATTTAAAATTAATTAATTAAATTTAATCCAATTTTAATCAGTTGGGCACCCGGTTGAACCAGTCAGAAAGTAAGTAGAAGGTCCGAAAATAATAACGGAAATAAGTTTCAGAGGAAGCTTTATCAGAAAATCGCATTTGTCCAAGGATCAAAAACGCGCTCTATACAGTCGCTTCAGAGGGTAATCTTGTGGACTGAAACTTAGAATTAATACTGGTTACGACTGGACAGCCTGCACTACAAAGATGTGTGATGACTGTAAACGACCTCTGTCCGCGCATTGCCAGCGTGATAGAGGCTCTGGGGAAGTGGTTAGGTCCAGACGTTTATGCGGAAATTACTGGAATTAGTTTTAGCTTTATTTACAAATCGCGGCGCCAGACGAAAAGCATCGGACTTCCGTTTTGGATCATCGACCCGATTAGCTGACATAAAATCGAATTCCATCAAGGGGGCAGACTGTTACACTACCTCGTTCAGATGATCGACCGAAATTTCAAAGATTTGCTCAAGCTGTAGGAAGATCTGCCCCATGAGAGGAAGGCGTCAAAAGTCTCATTGGGAGAGATGGATAAGGACATTCAGACGTTGCGTACAGGACTGAATGACGTATCCAGAGAGATCGAGTTCAACCAAAGTGTGGGACCACAACAGCCAAGAGATAGATACCTTCCAGTCATGAGGGAATCTCACACCCAGCCATCAGTAAGTTTGCTGAACCAATATGAAGATAAGATTCGATCACGCGTTGTGAATGTTTGGAAAAGATGGCTGTGTTGTGAAAGTCCGATGAATTATGTGGCACTTTCGACACCTTCCCAACTCACTGAGGATAGATAGATAAGAAGAATATCCAGGAAAAGGAGCCTAAACGTACTAAGCAAGAGGATGAACTAAAGCATAATTAAGCGGAAAAACAAATAGGGACTTATGAACTCGGTGCCGCACAATCTGGGCCTTAAGGGTAGTGGACATAAGTAAGAAGTGATAACGCTAAGGACGAGCTCGACGATCTTATCTCAGCCTTGTGTAAAGGAGACGTTTTTGGGGGGCTATTTTATATTTTATTTCAATAGAAGGTTCGAAATTGCACGTTTTGCTCGACGTTGTTACTTGGTGGAGGCAGTTTTAATATTGTAGATAATTTATAGTCAGTACAGACAACTGTCGTGTTTCATTCATTTTACAAAGTTACGGAATCCTAGACTGCATCAAGTGAGATTCGGGGGTTCACAAAACCCTAGATAATTACTCGATAGATCACAATGGTCTATATTGAATGAACATATAATTCTCAATATATCCATATCTTTTGAACATCTGAATAATAAAATATAATATGTGTCATAGACAATATAGGTCTGGATTAATTACCCGACTGTCCTCTAATATTAAAACCAAAGAAATTGATTCTAAATTTCATGCAATATACTACATAGAGTGTAATATTTTTTATGTTTAGTGATCAAAACACCATTAGTTAGTACGTAAACATATAAGCAAATATTAATCAAATAAAAATTGTATGCTTTAAATTAGTGAAGATGGAGAAAATCAAAAAAAAATTTAAATTTAAAATAAATCTAAAAGTATGCTTAAGTACTGTACTTCGGAAAATATATACCTATACTGCTGTGGGAGGCACTTTTTTCGGGTTCTTGTCTATTCGAACTCTGATTTTCGGTTTGACTCATCGCTGACTTTTGATTGCCAACATTTGTGTTCTGGCTATTTGATGAAGCAGGCACTCTTGGTGGTGATTCCTCGGGGGATTCACAAAACTCAACAATGAAGTTCTTCTTACACTCAGGACAAATTGTAACTTAAAAATAATGAGTATGTCATTTTAACTTTCATTAGCAACACGAGAAAATCAACCTGGATTTCGTCTTTCGTCGATGCGTTCTCTAGAGAATTCACACAAACAATTAAGGCATCTGTAAAGAATTTGATTCATATCTGATAATTTTCTTTTTGATAGAACAGCTCTTAGAAGATTTTCCAAGTCCTGTAATTACGCATGGTTAGTTATAGACAAAACCATATACACCAAAATTTCGTACTTGACACAACCCTTCTTCAACTTCATATATACGCTCCTTTTTATCCTTTTTAAGTGTGTCGAAATTAATGCGTAATGTATTTGATTTTATCCTCTCACAGCTTTCCAGGATTTTAAGGCTCCATTTGGTTTTCGTTCTGAAAATAATGTAAGTACAATAATGTAATGTAAAAGTAAACATTGTTGAATTTTAATGGAATTCTTTTAACGTTTAAAGACGCTTTTCATAAAAATATCCTAAATAAAGTCACGATACGTAATATAAAAAGATCTTTTTGGTTTGGTTTGGTGATATCCTTCACCACCACATAGGTGGTTCATCTCAGTGACTTATTTGGTCTCAGCTACCAGGGCTATATTGACCATAAATCAAAAACACTTTTTACTCATTTTGAGAAGTTCACTTCAGCACCTCACAAGCACGGCAAAATGGGCCCACGCGAAAAATGTGCACATCAAAATAAAATCAATATCTTTTCATAAATTTTCAAAATAATGTGATATTATGGTATATGTTGAATTGGAATTTAGTGTACTGTGTAGGCCTTCCATTTTTTGATTCTTTCATCTTTTAAATCAACTTTCGTACGAAACGAAATCCAGACGAAAATGAAGTTTGGTAAGTTATCAAGGTCATCCAAAAAGACGTTGATATAAAAGTAATTCAATATTTCGTAAGAATAATAAAAAATCGAAATTTCGCAATCGTTCAAGGCCACCCACCTTTGGATGACAAGGAACCTTTTCCTAAACTAACTGAAAAATTGAAGTCAATAACAAATATTTAAATTTTATTATATAACTAACTGACCCGGCGAACTTCGAACCGCCTCAGAATCAATAAATGTTGTGTTAACTTATTAGCTGTATTAAATTCGTGTGTTCCAGCGGATCGTTTATCCGCTCTGATCACGACTTTGTAGTCATCACTTGGCATGCGATTTAAAGCAGTTTTGAACAACCGAACCAATGCATGATGTGCATGAAGTAGTTGCTGCAGATCATAAAGAATTGCTCTTTTCATTGCGGTATTGATCGTTTGACGCCGATCAAGTTGGTTCTTTATATTGCCCACGAAGTAAATTTGGATGAATTTATGCTGTGCGTCTTTTTTGATTTGCAATATTCCGAAGTCTAATTGCATTACGGCTTCGTTGTAAAAGATAAGATCTTCTGGCTCGCGGCATTGTAAATAACACTGGAAAATTAATCACACAATTCAAAATTACATAATGAAACAATTATCGATGCGCGCATAATCACAAATGTGATAACCTCGCAAAGTGAATATCTTCGAACCGTTTGAAAATCACGATCGAAAATAAAATTTGACAGAATTACGAACGAATACGCTTGCAAAATCAAAGACACAGTTCAAAATTACCGATTGTCAATGCGCGCACAATAACAAAGGATATAACCTTTCTCAATGTGCACTTCATCAAACTGAACTCACCTCTTTTAAATCACTTTTCGCTGATGAATTTCAGAAAAAATCGTTTAAAGAGAATTAATTAAATCAAATTCAAATGAACCGTCGAAAACTGAATGCAAATTGGTGAAAACTCGAAAAAAATGCGGATAAATCGGGGCGCGCACGCACGTCTGTTAGCTCAATGGTATGCAATGAAAGGACCGCGTAACTGAATCAGCTGCCAAAGGATAATGCACACAACGTCATCTGCTGACATTACCAGAACCAGCATACAACCATGTTCATTTTTGTTTCTGTCATGTATCAAAGATGGCATTGTATACAGATTTAAATCTTTGGTGATTTTCTTACTTTTCCAAGGCGCGAGAAACTCTTCGTGGCTGAGACGAACAAAAAAAATTCGTCGAAATCAGTCAATCCGTTCTCGAAATATCATCAAAAAAAACGTTCCATACAAAATTTATGAGAAAATAAATTTTTTTTTCGTAAATTTTGCCAATGCTTTAATAGTTATTCTGCTATTCGGGGCGGAGATAAATTCAGCAAATCAAAGATCATAAAAGTCGGTCCAGCCGTTCTTGAGTTATAAATGGTGTAACTAACCCAACTTTGTTTCATATATATACGATGTCTTATATCGCTAAGAAAAAGTTTATTTTAAAAGTTAAGAGCACTAACCTTCTTGTCAAAATGTCTTTTTCCTTTATGTGCAAATCAGAAACAGCAAGGAAATGTGGATCAGTGTTTGCCTTTTGGGTTACTATGTAAGTTATTTCATTATCCTCCGGATCAGAAACTGAGCCAACTAAAATATAAATAATAAACGTACATTATATACCCAAATCTGTAATATTATTTTACTCACGCTCAGATTGCTGCAAATCGGACGAGTAAATTTCATCTATATGAGTTGGAGCTGTGTTATATATAGAAGGCTCCGAATTTTCCTCCTGTTTATTTTCCAAGACTATAGTGTCACTGGAAAAGTTAAAGGCCTCGTTGTCTTTTGTGTTAATAGGAGTGGAAGTTAACATGGTTGCTTCTGTATAGGTGGAGCTCTCAGTACTATCCATTTGTGGTATTTCTATGTCATTAAGGTAGTCATTTATTAAGGTCTTCTGTGATAAGCATTCTTCTGAACTCCCGAGAGTGTCCAAGCCAAGGACACTTTGGACAACGGGGGCGTTATGACTATTTAACCATCCTGCACCATACTTCTCCCTCAAATCTTCAAGTTGCTTCTTCGTCTCTAAGTGATCAGTACTAGCTTCCATATGTATATTACTCTCAAAATCCAGCCCGTGTGGTCTTTTATTGCACTCTTCTTGCTCTGTTTTAGTTTCTTCTATTTGCACCGATCGCACTTTTATTTTCTTCTGCTTTTCAGTCATGGAAGTTGTCATCGCACTAGTTTCAGTTGCATTTAATTTAATGCTTCTTATAGAACCAACACTGGATGATGGAGTAACTCCTTGTGATTTTCTAGTTGGTGTAGATTGCCCACTGGATCGAGTTTCAGCGGTTAATCTCATCGTAAGGACTGACTGAAAGTTCGGGTAGCGTCCTACATATGTCTTTTCAGTTTTGGATAATGGCTCAGTATCTAAGACAAATTTCACGCTTGCGGTATTTTTATGTAAGTAGGCTGTGGCAGCCCTCCGATGCTGTGGATGACATGCCAAAGGATTGCCTTGTAAATTAAGGTACCTCAAAGATATTAACGTACTTAGTGGAAGCAAACTTATGTGATCTAAAAGGCAATTATTTGATAAGTCGAGTTCGGCGAGGGCCTCAAGCCTAGAAATTCCCATCAGATCTTCTACAAAATTATTGCTCATTATCAGCACCTGCAGACGGCGTGATGCCTCGGTGTGAAAACTGGGGATTGTAGTGAGGCGATTGTATCGTAGGTCCAAAACTTTCAATTGTGGCAGCCATTTGATAGCAGCAACGCTGGTAAGTTGATTGTAACTTAGAGTTAGGTGCTGCAGCCATTGGGTAAATTCTAAGGAAGAATCCACGCTTTTTAGGCCGTTGTAACTGAAATTCGCAGTTTTGAGTTCGTTCCAAACAAATCCGTTCGAATCATCTCCACCACAATATGTTATAATATCAGCAACAGAATTGAGACTTCTATTGCATATAAGGTGCTGCAGTTGAGCTCTTAACGGCTGGATACCAACTATTTGTTTTATATTTACTTTATGAATCTCGAGACGACGAAGACTTCGGAACTTGGATATGTCGATATTTCCTTCGAAATCTTCATCTCCTAAAAATTGGCTAATGCAAAGCAAAACCGTTTTCTGAACAAAATCGTGAATAAGCTGAAGGTCTCTGAAGACTTCAGACTTTGAGTTGTTGGGCTTAACCACTTGAAAAGACTGCGGAGATGTTAGGTCTGCTGATTCTGCGATCAATGTGAAAGAATCGTTCAACGCCCGAAGTATTGGACCTGTGAAAAATGCATTGTGAATTAAATTAAAGAAGATGATAGAAATAAATGTATGTAGGTGTATTTAATGTAAGCTATCTGCTTCCACAGCATTAACTAATTTAGTCAGTAATAATGAAAGCAAAAACAAAGAAGCAAGCCGACAAAAATTACCAATCGGCATAGTGTCGACGCGGCTAATGTATACATGCCGCTCGGCTTTGCCAACAAGCCAAAGGCGAACCAAATCCAAATCGACCCAAGTGGATTTCGATCGGCGCGGCATGATGTTATCAGTCGGCCACACAACAAGAATGTGTCACTTGAACGCACTCGGGGGAATTCAGTTCCTCTCCTCTCATTACTGGTTTGTACCAAAGAATATCTATCCAGCATTTTAAAATGTTCAAGAATTTTTCAAGTCTTTAAAATTTCTAAATAAAATAACTCCACCCTGTAAAAATTGTAAAAATTGTACCTATGTCCTTCCTCTACCTGGATATGTTTTATCCTTTTGGAAAGGTTATAAGATGTAAAATTTAATAAAAATAAAAAGAAGTGATCATTACATGAATTTCGAAGAAAATGTGGGAAAAACATGAATTTAGGGAACTTCAGAACATCTTTTCACTTTCACAAGTAACTGTCCCTGTAGTGGTAGAGGTAGATCAACATTGGAAAGGAGTAAAGGACATTGAGATAGTTGTTTGGCGTGAGTTTAATTTCGCTACGATAATTAAGTCGAAAGATAAAAATAAAATAATAATGTGCATCCCAAATTTATAAACCACCCTGTAGCCCGCAAGCAGCTGAGATAGCCCTTCCCCGCTGCTACACAATTTTTGATTGCCTAGGAGCCTAGGTGGGATCTATTGCCCCTCATTTCTGGATGCGTTATGAGAAACTCCCTGAAGGTATTGAGAACAACAACAAAATATCAAGACGTCTTCCGTTTTTAATGAAAAAAAAAAGCAAAGCAACGCAACCCATCCCTTAAAAGGGGAATCCCCGGGATTAACATTTCATACAATTGTTTTGCTTACTTCATTTCTCTACAGATAAATTGCTTTCTTCTTATTAAGATTTCGCGGTATGTGGCTAAGCTTATCAACACTATTTCTACAAAGTGAACAAAAACCTTTCTATGTAAGATATTTACAAAGTTTAGATAGTTCGCACAAAGAAAACAATTCAATCGCTCCATACAATTTTGAAGAATTTTGCAATGTAAGCGATTTAAATGCAAATCTTCCAAAGATAACTAATTACCCGATAGAGATAGTTTGAAGTCGCCGGCAAGCACTTTGTCTCCATTATCCCGCAGTGATAGTGCGAGCTTCGTGATCTCCTTAGGATCCATTGATGCAATTAGCCGTGGTTTCCGATTTCGCACAGAGGCGGCAAAACTGATAACGAATTATGAGTAGTGTCGAGTGAGACGCTAGTTCTTCTGCTCTGTTTATTTTTCACTTTCCAAACATATTTAATCATCAATTCTATTTCTATTTTTAAACTTAGGACGAATAAAGAACTGCACTGAGTTAGGATAAGCACTTGCAGGAATTGCACACAACAGCCCAAATAAATCTGCGACCACACCAGAAGTTTCACATTTTCGATATGACTTAGTGGGCGATATATTTTGCAAACAGGATGGAATAATTGGGCACAAATTCGTATGACACCAAAGAAAGACACCGTCACTCCCGAAACCAAAAGCGAAATGTCAGAGAAACAGCTGTTCAGGTTGCCAGTCAAAACAATAGTGTAGGGACCGCTCAGACTGTTCTTTTGAGGTTGAAGAAATTGGTTTTTATCGGTTTGAGCCTTGCATATTTTAGTTAAAGGTAGCACAGCATAACGACATGGACTAACTAATCACACAAAGGCTGTGCACTCAGAACAAATTCTGGAACAAGTTCCCTTTCTCACTTTTTATGGTCACCATTTATGGTCGGAACGACTGAATAAGGTAAAAATAGTTGTCGGAAAGCAATACTTTCCCAAAAATTAGCTTGTTTTCGCTTGTTTTAACACCAAAAATTGAAAATTTCCATACAATTTGTAAAAGGTAAATCATCTGTCAAAAATTATTTTTTGAGAAAAATGAATTTTTATTAGGAATTCTTTCGTACCGATGTTTAAAAAGTTATTTACCGCACAAATTTCGATTATACAAAGCAAGGCCGGAGCGAATAGCCACTCTGAATACTTTTATATCTCGAAAACAGACGTCAAAGTTAATTGATTTTTGCAATTTTTGGTGTTAAAACAAGATAATTTTCGGGAGAGTATTTCTTTCCGACAACTATTTTTATCTTATTCAGTCGTTCCGACCATAAATGGAACATTTCCATAAGGTTTTAGGGCATTTCAAAAAAAGTGAGAAAGGGAACTTAAGCCCAAATTCTGATAACGCTTTATTTCGACTCGAGAATCGGCGATGCCTCGCATGACACCATAGAAAAATCGGTGGGGTGGAATTCCCAGAGATTTGTCCGAAAAGCGATTTTAATAGATATAAGGATTTATCTGCCTCGGTGGAATAGACAAGTTACAATATTCATTTATCGAATATATTTGCTCCTTATATTTACAATATACAACACAATTCTCCACACCTTTTCACCTCGCAAAAGAGTGAAGCAAATCTAAATCTTAAATAAAGAATACAAAACATATTGATATTCAATTAGTAATAGTCCAGGCGGCATCTGTTTTAAAAATGGGTTTGTTGGATGTTTCATATAGGACCTCTAGTCAGTAATGAAAAATCCTACATTGGTGACTAGGGTGACTATATTTCTCTTGAAAAAAGGAGGGGTTTGCATGTTATAAAACAGACAAAATAAATTTGAATTACAAAATATTTAAACAAATTTTTCCCAATAACAAAAATAAATAAAAACAGTTTCTATTTATAACAAGTACCAATATATACCTATAGTAGCATTCACACTTTAATTTGAATTAGTTGTTCTTGATGTTGATTAGGTTTCTATTGAAGCGTAAATACCATATAAAAGAAGTGTACAAAACAAATTTTTTCTACAGATGCTTTTTTGATGCTAGACTTAACAATTATTTTTCATCTATGTATATATATTCTTTTATAAGTCGTGTTAGTTATACTATTTATAACTCAAGAACGGCTGAACCGATTTGGCTGAAAATTGGTGGGGAGCTAGCTTAGAACCAGGAGACGGACATAGGACTTTTTATCCCGTTCGAACGTGTTCCCGTCGCGTCCAGGAAGTAGAAGAGCAAATTTGTTGTAAAAATTCATAATTATACTATTAGTAATGCGTGTGCCATGTTATGGATATCGCTGGAAAGGGGAGGTAGTGTAGCATGTGTTGGTGAAGGAAAGGTTGGTTAAAAGTGTGAAATGTGGGAATTGTTGGTGAAAACGTGTTTTTGTTTTGGGGGAGGGGTGGAGGGTGACACCCCAGAAATGTGTCTGAGGGGTAGGAAGAAGAGGCACTATAGAAAATTGGGCCGGGTTGGTGAAAGTTAGTGAAAATAGTGAAAACTTGGTTTTTTCGGTGGGTGCTGACAAAATTTAAACGGCTGTGGAAGAAAAGTGTATGCATGAATTGGAATAATTTTTTCACCAATCGATAGCTAACGAAGCAGAGTAATCTATATATATAGAAATGAATCCCTATTTCCCTTGGTCACGCCATCACGCGTGAACGGCTGGACCGATTTCGCTAATTCTAAAATTAAGAATATTGCGCGGAAAATTAGAAAATTATGTTTTTGGTTTGGGTTTTCGGGGTCACTGATTTTGAATCTGCCATCAAAATTTTGGAAATCAAGATGCTGGATCAATATGTCGACCGAAAAGTTAAACCGAGGGATTTCCCTGAAAATCCGCGCTTGGGGATTTTCGGGATCACTGATTTCGAATCTGTTATTCAAATTTCCAAATATGAGACCACCCCCTGCTGGGAGAGATAGGGGAGGGGGTGCAATAAGGAGGTGGTGTAAAATGAGGAAAACTAAATTTAATAATACTTTACAGTTTACAGTTAAAAAAGTATTAAGAATAAGTGAAAGTGAAGTATGGGGTGTATTGTGTACGAATTCATGGTTGATTTAATGAGACCACCCCCACCCCGCTGGGTCACATAGGAGGGGCGGTTGTGCAGTAGGAAGGCGTTGTAAAATCAAGGAATACAAATTTAATAGTATCCCGGGAAACGCCGGGTCCGGGCAAGCTAGTTTAAAATAATTTTTAGAATTCTATTTTGTTATTAATAAGTTTTTTGTTGTGTTAAGGTACAAATTGGCAAATTTCCAGGCAATCAGTATATTCTTCAAAATTTGAAAATTCGGCCCATTTTTCATGTGAAAGTAATTCTAAGAGTGTAGGTTTACTCAAGTCCTCCTATATTTATCGTATTAAATTAGAAAACAGATCTAACAATTTTAAATCATCAAATAGTATTATTGGATAAACTTAGTTTTAATGAGATATGTTTATTCATAGATTTGTAATTCTAGTTTTATGTACATATGCGCATAAATAAAAATAGAGGACAAGAATTAAAGGTTGAGAAAATAGGAGAAGTCCTCTAAAAAGAGGACGTGTGGTCACCCTTGTGAATTCATGTTTACTCCAACTCAAATATGAAACGTTTTAGTAAAATTGATTTTTTTCCCCGTGAAAAACCACTGTGCGCTGTCGCGAGCTATTCGTGAGACGCCTTAAGAAGTTGTCAAATATTCAACTCAACTTAAATTGACTTTAAGTATCAAAGCAATAGGTAGAATTGCTGGGAAAAATGGAGGACAATACGCAGTTGGAAGTGTCTTTTGAAATCAATTTAATTGAACTCGTAAAGCAAAAACCTGAGCTCTACGATAAAAACGACAAAAATTACTCTGATACACAGCATAAAAATATTTGTTGGGATGCAATCGCAAAGACGTTAAAACGAAGCAGTAAGTACCTTGTTGCAAATAAAGCCAATACCAAAAGTGAAAATAAACTTTTTGTTATAGGTGGGGAATGTAAAACACGATGGAAAGATTTAAAAGAAACTTTCATGGGAAATTGCCAAGCAAGGCCATCAGGAAGTAGTGCAGAGGAAAATATATGGCCTCATCTCGAAAGAATGATGTTTATGAAAGAGTTTATCAAACCGAGGAAGTAAGTATTACTAGTTACTAAATAAACAATTACTGTTTCCTTCACTAATTCCAAGGCCAATAAAACGAAAGCGATCTATTGGCTCTACGTTAAGTGCCATGGAAGGAGCTGCTTTGGCTCTAAGGCGAAAGGTTGAAGAGCCTGTTGAGGACAACTCCGACACCCTAGTTGGAAAAACACTGGTTTCATTATTAAATGAAATCCCTCTTGCTAGTAAAAGGGATAGCGCACGGGCTGAATTATTTCAATTCGTATTTGCTTTAAAAGCAAAATATGTAAGTAAACGTGCTTTCAAAAAAATTACATTAAACTAGTGAAGTTCTAGACTACAAATACAACAGACTGAATCACAGTGGTCATTAAGGCTAAGTTACAATGCTGCTGCTGTTGAAAGTATGGATTGCACTAATCACAACTACGATGTCGCTAAGAATGTTGCTACGTGGTTGCTTAAGATTGAGAACATTAAAACTTGATACGCGCGGCAATTCGTTTTGAAGCAAAGGAGGGGATGTGAATTAAAGTAGTAATTGCGGTAAGCTTATTTTAAATGTTATCATAATTGTTTTCAAATTAATTTTCTTTTCCTTTGCTTAATAGGAAAAGTAAAATATGAATATATATTGGGTGGCAACTTATGTGTATCCTATATTACGTGACAGTCATTCTGGTTACAAAATTACTAAGGGGAAGGGAAAGTTAAAATTTCACTTCACAACAACACCATTGTAACAGAGTGCGAAGCAAGCGAAGCGACAATCATCACAATTGCAACAATTTTCGTAACAGCGACAGCATTGTAGCAGCCGTAAAACGACGTAGTGGATATGTTAATTATTTTATGGACACATACAAGAAATATATAGATGTCGGATTTCGGATCGCTGAACAAAATTTTGTTCTTAGCAAAATCACATTGGCCAGCTTCACTGGCCAGATAAGAAACATCAAAATAAGTTTATGTAAACCTCAAACCGTTCTTGAAATGCGCGGCAGTAAGCATCTTTCATAATTATATTATATTTCTTATAAGGATTAGGGAGACCCAAATGGTGAGCACTGAAGGTATTTTGTGCACACAAAAGGGCTTCTCAAGCTTCACATCTTTCCTTAAAGTCATTCTGGTTAGATAGGGAAAAATATCGATTTTTTGGGAACTTATTTTACTATGAAGGAAACAAAAATTTATTGTCAATAATTTTTCTCTGCATTAAATATCTTACATATTACAGGATTCAATATTAAAATAAAATAAAATATGTTATTATTTAATAATAGTTAATTTTTTATTTTTATATTGTAGCCTGCAATGATTTTCAATGTAGAAAAAAATTATTGACAGTAAATTCGTTTCCTTTATAAAAAATCAAATCTCAAAAAATCAACACTTTTCCTATCCATAAACCAGAATGGCCCCTTAAAAAATCGCAAAGTGAGCAAGTATTCAGTACCTCGCTTTACAAATTTTAAAGTAAAGATGCAAAGGCCGAGAATCCTTTTGCAGCCCTTTAAGTAGATTTTATCAGTGCGCGAAAATCTTTTTCTATCCTTTCCTTTCTATCGCTGACTACCAGGCAGATTACTATTTTTTGTCGAATTTGAATTCAATTTCGGATGGGTTTGAAATCAAAAATCGGTTCCCCATTCGTCACCTTCAACAAGAATTGTAGTTAGCGCTGGTTCAAAAAAATACCACCGTATATTCGCACACATGCCTTTTATTGGCTAAATATGTCCTATACTTTTTGTATAACCCTGTTTTGTACTTTGCCGTAAATATTCGTATTAATAGGTCTACATATATGGATAACCTTTTAATCCAACATTTTTTCTTTTCTTGAATGTGTATGGCGTGCTTAGTACACATATGTAGGTAGTCGTAGTAGGTATACCTTAGAAGAATTGTCCATATCAGATTCTTATTCTGGTATTTATATTACTCCATAAATATTTTAATAAACGTGTAATTGGATATCTTGTGTGTTGTATTTTAGTGATATTTGCGTGTCCAATTTTACATATTATTTAAAGTATACAAGCTTTCATGCCCGACTTCGCACGGAGTCAAACATTTTGCCAGTGTGGATCCTCTATTCCATCGAAATTGGTTCAGGAAAGTGAGAATATTCAGTCACCATCTTAAAATCCATTTCGATAGTATATTCGAGATCAGCCACCCCGAAAACATAAAAAGACCCATTTCCACAGTAAAATTGGAACCATTTTTCAACCAGGCCGACGTCACTTCCGGATTTGATTTGTAAGGTAAGTCTTTTAGTAGGAATTTTAAGGCTTCTCATTATGAGGCTAAGTACTGGCTATGCAGCTGCCCCGCTATTAATAAATAATTTTGTTGGCCAAATTTTCTAACCAATAATGAGGGGTTTGGACTACACGTTACTTTATTTATCATTTAACTGCTGCAATGACAAAACACATTATTTACCAATTGTATATTATTAACAGCGTTACTCTAAAAAAAAATAGGCCTTTGATTAGGAATGTCGCATTTGTGGCCTTTTTTATGCAAGGCAAAAATCAGATATTTTTATGGCTTTGGAAAGAAACCAGAACAGAGAGATAAATTAAATAAATAACAAAGAACAGGAGAAATAACAGTCACACCTACGTTAGGGCTGAAATAAAATAACAACTTCCCCCCGCCCGAAATTTCTTGTTTTCTTATTTTTTTTAAACCAAATGAAATGAATATATTTTCTGTTAACTTATGCAAAGGTTGGGTAATATCGAATTGCGACTTTGCGAAGTGGAAGTTCAATCGAGCTTTAATGAACAACCTAAGCTTTAAATGTAATGAACATGTTGATGATGTTTTCCTTAAATCTACATACTCGCGAATTTTCCGCTATGCCAACGACGTGAAATCTTTCTGTATATAACTGTTAATCGTGACTGCCAGCTTTTCAACTATGATTTCAAACCTGTCAGACTTGATGCTTAATCAATCAATTTCCTTTGAATATTTTCTAAATGCATCTGACTTCTTCACGTGAAGAGAAACTGATGCTGTATAACTTCACGATTAATGGACAGTCCTTCACTAGAGTTGACAAGGTAAGGGATCATTCTTGATTTTGTTCCCCTTTTGTGAGCACCATATTAACCGGATGGTAGCCGATTAATGGCGCCAAAGACGTTTTAACTTTGATTGGATGCAAAACACGGTTAACTAACCTAAACTGCTTGCCTTTTTAATATCTCTATTCCAGCTCGATCTTTTAGACATCACGATTTACTTTATATAAATCAACACTGCACTAACTACGGCCTCACTCAGCCAGTATCATCGATGACACTTTTCTTCAATTCTTCTTATACTATTATAGATTTCTATGTTATATGTTGCAAGTTGAAAAGAAGTCGTCATTATTTTTTATTGTTTCCTTTTTTTACACTTATTTATAATGAAGCTGTAATAAAAAAATAAAAGTACATACCCAATATTGAGTTTTCTTGTTATGACCACTTTTCGGGGAAGTTGAAGTTTATATTCCAAATACTTTTGTGAGCTGAATTTTGTTGTTTACCTTACTTCCAAAAAATGTACAATTGCATTTCCCGTTGTAAATGAAAACCGCAATGATTTTAAGGATTGCAGATATACAAATATATTCATAAGAGACTCGTTTTAACAACATACTGTAGAAAGAATATATGTCAATAATACATGATTAAACTATGATGATGATATAGAAGTCTAACGTTAGAACAGACATTACACATAAAAGAACTTCCAATCAGGCTTATTGTTTAAAACAAGAATGTTTAATTTAACGAATATTGAAGATACATACAGTAATTCCCTAGCTTTTTAGTATTCGTTCGAACTCTAATAAATAAGAATAGCGCTACAACGGAATGTTTTTATAAATAATCACATATATTTAAGAATTTAATTGCCGAACTTAATTTTTGGTACTCCAAAAGTGCTAGATATAGTATATGTGTAGAGATTTTACCCTTGTCCATGAAGGATCCGGTGCAACACAAGTTCGCTTCAAACATCTCCTCTTTACCCAAATTTGTTCTCGTTTGAGTTCATGTGCTTGTGTTTTCAGGGTACCTCAAATAATATCTGTATAAGGATAATATTGTTTTAACGAATACCTACATTGCAATTTTAATCCTCCACGTCAATATGAACACATCATACACTGCTTATTAATAAATATAATTTAAGGAGTTAGAAATATAACAAGGATCATGCAAACCATTTTGTGTGCAATACGCCAACTGGTTGGAAGTTCTTAAATTCCAATCACAATGATGTCACTGACGAGAACTGAATATAAACTAAGTATTAAGATAATATCAATATTACGTCGCTGCGCATGGCAACTATAACAAGAAAATGCAGGCAACTAAGCGAAAACTTATACCTTAAACAGAAATTCAGTAACATCGCTTCGGTTCAACAAAATTTGAAAATATTTGAAAACATATGCCTTAGTTAAATTCGACCTTTCACCTAAAGTTATGACTTTTGATAGAGAAATGAAAAATAATTTTCTAAAAGTTGTAAAAGACACAAAAATACTACAACTACAATTCATCCTTATTTTTGTGATTCTTAATATACTTGAGTAGATCATCTGTTTTTCTTGGACCATCGTACGTACTAACATAGTTGCCGTTCTCGAACAACATTATGGTGGGAAATCCTTGAATTTTGTACTTATCTACAACATTATGATTGGCGTCACAGTCCACAGCAGCTAGACGCATTGGTGCAGAATTAGCCGCTAATTTTCCGGCAGCAGCTGCGAAATCAGGTTTCATAGTCTTGCAGTGACCGCACCATGGTGCATGAAACATTACTAAAAGTCGACTAATTTCTTTAGCTTGCTGTTCGAAATTATCATCGGACAAAATTAATATGTTGTCAGATCCCGGGAAATCTCCAAATGGTTCTTGTGAAGTATGTACGTCTTTAGTTGAAGTGGCTTCAGGATCCTTAAGAAATTTAACGAAGTCATTTTTTGTTCTACCACCAGTGTAATCAGTCTTTGTCTTTAGGTAGCTAAAGTAGTTGATTGTTGGATAACCTCGAACTTCATAGGCCGAACAAACTGCTGAATGGCGTGTACAATCTACTGCTGCCACTGCTACACGGGGATCATCTTTGAACTCATCTGCCGCTTCAGAGAATTCCGGTTTGGTTTTTTTGCAGTGACCACACCCTGGTGTTTTCATTATAAAAAAGTATTTAGTGATATTAAAAAAATATCAAACAAAAAATAAACATTCATAAATTTGTAGTACTCACATGGTGCATAGAACATAACTAGAGCGTGCTTCTTCTTCTTCAAGAATGGCTTAAAGTTCTCCTCGTTTAAGTGAACTACTTCACTTTCTTCTTCATCCCATGCTTTTTCTGGTGGAGGCGGTGGTGGAGGCTCTTTTGGATCCTGAAATTTAAAAATATTAACAGTTCCCATTCGATTTTATGGTAATATCGAATCTTTTATAATGTCTAAATAAAATCTTTTATACGATTATGTATTATGCGCTAATGGAACTCAATATTGCAATTGGTCTATAATTCGACGGATTATCGTTTTCTCATCCTGTATATATTGGTATTATAATAGTTTCTATTAGACATGTTGAAAAGCCCCACTCTCAACAACTAATTTTGTTTAACCCGTTATTCCCCCCCTGTTCTATTTGTAGAAATTTTAAATATTCTCGAGTGTTGGTAGGGAACAATTACATATGCATGTACTCTGAATATACTCATAGCTTTGGTATGCTATTTGGTGATGTGATGTTACATATAGGTTTTCAAATCTTACCTTCATGAAGCTAACAATTTTGTCTGCATCTCGAACATTGACATCGAATTTGAATTCTCCATTTACAAAGTACTTAACTGTTGGATAACCCTTAACCCCATATTTCTGGGCTATGCTATTTTCTTTCGTTGCGTCCAGAGCAGCTAAAATTCCTGGAATCTAAATACAAAAGAGTTAAAGGGCTCTTACTGCTGTGCTCTATTTCGTACAACCTTCTCATTTTTCATGATTTCAGCTGCCTTCTCGTATTCCGGTTTCATTCTCTTGCAATGGCCGCACCATGGCGCATAAAACATAACTAAGACGGACTTTTCATCTTTTAGAGCTGGCTCAAATCCGTTGGTTGTTAAATGCACTATTTCCGAAGTGGTGTCAGCAGACCAATCTTCGTCCTTCGACTTAGATACTGGTGGCGCTTTTGGATTTTGCATAAACCCTATAAGGGCGTCTTTTTTATTGTCACCTTCATAGGTGTGCTTCATCTTTCCATTTTCAAAGTACATAAGAGTGGGGAATCCAGTGATATTAAACTGCCTCCTTGCAATCGTGTTTTCGGGACGGTCAACATCTATCGCTGCCAAAATATACTTCGGTTTTAACTCTGTGGCCGCAGCCGAGTATTCAGGTTTAAGCTGTTTGCAGTAGCCGCACCATGGAGCGTAAAACATTATCATAATCGGTTTGCTTTCCTTCTTTAAGAGTCTGCCGAGAACCTGTGGAAAATCGACATTGAACTACGAATCGGAATTAGAGTACTGCAATACATTGGTGTCAGAGATGTGCAACACATCAGCACCTTTAGGATCCTCTTCCCAAGGTAAGTCTCCGGTGGGGTCCCTCATGAAGTTAACAACGCTTGAAACAGCAAATTGCCTGTCGTAATCCTTGTGGAACTCTCCGTCCTTGTAGTGTTTCAGAACGACTTCACTGAGACTTACCTTCATTTTCTTGCACATTTTCTTTTTCTCACTGAAAAAGAACACGATAAGCTTAATGTAAAATCTATAAAGGAGTGCACTACCTATTCGAGCAGTCTACAAGCACCATCGTTCCTAGGCCTCTGACGATTTCAGCAGCATCTCTAAACACCTTTATGCTTGACTGGGCCTCCTTCATGCTGGGCACAAACATCACCAGTATATTTGTTTTGGTCCTGAGTAGCTTTTTGAGCTCTTTTGTGTCGCTAACATTGTCAATAACTACATTAGGACTGTTGGTTTTAGCCAGGACATTACCCACCGCATCGAAAAGAAACTACAAAAGATGAATTTATTAGATTTGGTTTCCGAGTGAAAAGTTACCGCTGGCCTTACTAATGCAATTACTATGTATAATTTGAAGCTCTTCATGGTGATCCCTGATGAAATTATTGCGAATAGGCTAATTAACTACCTGTGAATGAAATTTATCGCTACAGCCGGCACATCCCGTTTACAAATGTTGATGACGTTTCATGTTTGAGGTTATGTGGTGTTTACTACTGTAATAAGTGCAAGGTCTTTTTGTTAGATATTCGCTACTAGTTTCCTATAGAGGGCCATCGTGCTGCTAAGGATTCAGTTTTCAATTTGAATTATCTTGAATACGTGGGAAGTTGAAACAATTTACATATTATAAAATTGCCTTTGTAGACTTATTTATTCGGTATGGCTTGATATAAGGCATTATAAAATGTTTGCTATTGTCAAGAGTGACCCCCCCAAGAAACAAGATTATTATACACCATTTGACTGAGCTTTTCCATACTTGAAATAAATTAACACCGTTGCAGAATATACACAGCTTCAATTTTAATCCCTCCAGTAAAGGTATTTAAGGGAAAAGGTATTAAAATAAATTTAGTCGTTCTCGAGATTAGCTCGGACAAATAGATAGATAGACAACAATTTTGAAATGTGTTTGGGTTTTGGTATTATGCGAATAAACATATGAGCTTAGAAAAAGGAAGTTATTTCGAAACCACAGACAGATTCTAAGAATCCATTTCCATGAAAATTCATTTATGTTAGTAATGGAAATTTAGATAGTAAATTTAAACTCAGCGACCCCAAATACTCCTATATATATTTTTTAATCACACAGAAGAAAGTAGAAGGCTGTATTTTTTAGGGATATAAATACTATATGCATGAATTATTGAATGATCTTAATGTCTTTTAAGTCCTTAAAAAATAAATCGAAAAATCATAGTTATATAGCTCAATAATTACAGATTTTGATATGGAGGAATAGACGTAGGACCAATTGGTATTATATTTATGCTTTATTTTTATTTATTTCTGATACAATTTTACAATTAAAAGACATAAGTCTTATAGCGATTGCTAAGAAATACAAAATAAAGAAAGAATCATAGCAACAAACAACCGTAGCTAACACTATGACTAAATCAACCTAGAATTAAAACAGTTGGACAGAAGGAAATTAGATTAAGTTAAATTAAATCAGATTAAAATAAGTTACGATAACGTGATGAAGGTAAGTTAAATTCAAAAATAAGGATTAAATTTAAAATAGCATTGCAAATTGTAAATCGCGCTCCCACAAGATGATGCCCGCTCAACCCCAACAGCCCGCACAAAACAAGAAAGGAAACTTCTGCGGTGGAAATAGGGAGGGACACCCAGGCAAGCAAGCAGGTGATTTAAATAAACAACCGGTGAACCAGCAAAGCTAACTAGCCAAATGGCTTAAGCAAATGGCAACTTGATTGAGGCAGGTAAGCTGTTCCATAAACGGGCAGCTCGCACGACGAAAGAAAGCTCCATGATCTTCGATGTATGGGAAGGAATCAGAAGGCATCTAACACGAGACGAGCGGAGAAAAATAAACCGTTGATACAGATAGATAGGGGTACCCTGCACAAGGATCTTGCGAGTCAAGAGTAGAACCCTGAGACTGAAGAAGTCGTCCAGCGAATAACCCAGAAAACGGTAGACATAAGGTGAGACATGAGCCCGAGCTTTCAGATTATATATAAACCTAATAGAAGTATTGAAGCAAACCCTAATACAGTCCATCTCCCCTGCAGTGCACCCAGCAAAAATTTCAGGAACAAGAGTTCGGATGAGGGTAATCCTCAGTGCAAACGGGAGAAAATTTTTAACAGAGTAGAGCCTCCGCATAGCCAAGAATACTCGCTGTCTCAAAAAGGAAAAATGATCACTCCAGCTTAGCATTTCGTTAATCACCACTCCAAGACTCTTAGCTGCACTAACGAAAGGAATAACCCTGTTATCAAGGTTGATGTTACTCATGAGATGCTTCACCTGGGTCCTGTAAATAGCTAACGCCTGGGACTTGTCAGGGCTTAGCGTTAACTTGTTCAAAGCAGCCCAGCTGGATAAGGCGGCAAAGTCCCGGTTTATTAAGGAGACAGTATTGTTTAGCAAATCCAAACGTGAAGAGTACAAGATCTGAACGTCATCTGCATACATATGGACAACTCCGGCACTAATGCTGCCAGGCAGGTCATTGATGT
This sequence comes from Neoitamus cyanurus, assembly GCA_947538895.1. Taxonomy (NCBI): domain Eukaryota; kingdom Metazoa; phylum Arthropoda; class Insecta; order Diptera; family Asilidae; genus Neoitamus; species Neoitamus cyanurus. Next base: position 17,686,275 of record OX384544.1, read on the forward strand.
AAAGGCTGAAGAGTAGCGGTCCGAGCACAGACCCCTGGGGGACTCCGCAGCTAACTGAGCATCTTCCGGAGGACTGACCATGCAAGGTGACAAATTGTAATCTGCCAGTCAAATAGGAAAAGATCAAATTACAAGCAGAAGATGAGAAGGCAAAGAGTCCTTTGAGCTTTAGACAAAGAATGAAATAATCAATACTATCAAACGCCTTACTAAAATCCAGCAACAGCAACATTGAAACCATTTTTCCATCAATATTAACACGAATGGATTCAGTTACATCAAGGAGTGCCGTAGCAGTACTATGCGGCTCCCGGAAACCTGACTGTCGCTCGTAAAGCAAAGAGTTATGCTTTAAAACCGTTTTCATAAAAATATCTTAAAACGGGCTTTAATTTGTACTAACCATTTTAACGACTAATGGACGCAGTTACTGTTATAACTAATATGAGATTTAAATCAGGAACCGTAACGGCTATGATTTTTTCCGTAAAAATCAGAAGCAAACAATTATTTCTCGATTTTTATTTTAAAAACCGAAATAAAAATCATCAAATGATTTTTATTTTTAAAATTACAAAGTAACAATTACAAATTGATTTTTTATTTCCAAAATATAAAATAAAAATAAGATGATGATTTTTGGAAACACTATACATGCTATGTAACGACATGAGACATTGACAAGGGTTGTGTCACGTAACATAATGTTTTCTTATTGCACCATGTTGTAGAGCATGTTCGATGGCGCGGAAAAGGGTGCAAAATAAATTTTAAGAATCATGTTCCGATTTTCAGCAACACTCCACGCCATGGTCACGTTACATCTTGTAACGGCACTTGTGATGTGACACGTGACTTAATTTGTTTATAGCAGCATGTTGTAGAGCTGTAAAATTCAAGGAGTATGATTCAAATAAGATCAAATTTTATGCTGTTTTTCATACATTCTATCTTTTCTGAAAATCATTATTTTTACTTTCTGGTCTAGAATGAATGAATGAATTTTCCGCAATTTTTGTTCTAGCAAAAAAGCCTAATGCATACCGATTCTTCAGGAATGTTTTTAATTTGTTTGTTTCAGATGATCCAATAAAGAACCTCGCCAGCACGATAATAATTTTGACAACTGTCCTTTACGACAGGTTTTTCTATTATTAAACAAAATTAATTAAATATTTCATTTAGCATTCTTGTGATACTTGATACTTTGCTTTTTCAATACAGAACAAAAATCTTGACAATTTCGACAACTTTTCCCTTCTAGGCTTAATCACTTTTTTTGTCTAAACTAGCTTGCCCGGACCCGGCGGCGTTTCCCGGGATACTATTAAATTTGTATTCCTTAATTTTACAACGCCTCCCTACTGCACAACCGCCTCTCCTATGTGACCCAGTGGAGTGGGGGTGGTCTCATTAAATCAACCATATATTCGTACACAATACCATACATCACTTTCACCTATTCCAAATACTTTTTAACTGTAAACTGTAAAGTATTATTAAATTTAGTTTTCTTCATTTTACACCACCTTATTATTGCACCCCCTCTCCTATATCTCCCAGCGGGGTGGGGGGTGGTCTCATGTTTGGAAATTTGTATAACAGATTCGAAATCAGTGAACCTGAAAATTCCCTAGTGCAGATTTTCAGGGAAATCCCTTGAATTAGCGAAATCGGACCAGCCGTCCACGCGTGATGGCGTGACCAAGGAAAATAGGGATTCATTTCTATATATATAGATTACACTGATTCCTTAGCTATCGATGGGTGAAAAAATTATTCCAATTCATGCATACACTTTTCTTCCACAGCCGTTTCAATTTTGTCGGCACCCACCGAAAAACCAAGTTTTCACTATTTTCACCAATTTTCACCAACCCGGCCCAATTTCCTATAGTGCCTCTTCTACCTACCCCTGAGATACACTTCTGGGGGTGTCACCTCCCACTCCTCCCCACAACAAAAACACGTTTTCACCAATAATTCCCACTTTTCACACTTTTCACCAACTTTTATTCCAACAACACATTCTACACTACATCTACTTCCCAACGATACCCATAACATGGCACACGCATTACTTAATAGTAGGTATAATTATGAATTTTTACAACAAATTTGCTCTTCTTCTTCCTGGACGCGACGGGAACGCGGTCGAACGAGATAAAAAGTCCTATGTCCGTCTCCTGGTTCTAAGCTACCTCCCCACCAATTTTCAGCCAAATCGGTTCAGCCGTTCTTGAGTTATAAATAGTGTAGCTAACACGGCTTTCTTTTATATACATAAAATATAGATTTTGGGTTTAAAAGAACTTAATTAATCGATTAAAAAGTAGGTGTGTGCTTTAGGCTTTTACTATCTTTTATCCTTCTAAAGTTCCGATTTTATTAACATCATATTTGTACTATATGTACTATCTCAAATAAATCACATACGTGTATGTTCATATGTGCAACGCAGTTTAACTGTTAACAATATTGTGGGTCATCTCGGAATGGTAAGAATGGGATAGAAGTGGGAAATCATCTCTTTTCTAAATTGGGTCGCAAAAGCCATCACCTAGTCAAATAATTGCGAGCGAACATAATGAAGACAACTTGTCTCCTACACAGCTCCCACAGAATATGTGCATCAACGTGGCAACTGGATGGCAACTTGGGAGGTAATCAAGCGCCAAAATTAATCCCTTGGAGCATAAGTTGTTTATTCATTATACAATTGGGCCATCCATACCCCAAATCAAGCCAGTCTGGTAAAATAAATTTGTAATAAGGGAATAATTCGCTCCCGCCTGTGCATGTCACCTTTTGTCCTAAAGATGTGGAAGTCAAGAAAACAATGAGGAGCGTTTTGGCGCACAGCAAGTTTTTGCACGTTAATTGCGGTGGAAATTCATTAGACATTCGTAAGTTGTGAATGTTCCCGTGTATATTCGGGTAATTAGCCGTATCCCACTGGGCAGGGTGCAGACAATGCTTAAGAACTTTAGGAGGTAACAACAGTGGAAAACAGGAGGAGTCAGAGCTCGACTTTTACGAGGCTGTCGACGTCCACATTCATCCCCCACTTCAAAAGATGTTGAATGTTGTCTTGATGATGATGATGGTGATGTGAATGAGTTTATCCGGGATGTGAGAAAACTTTCACATTACCACCATTAAAACCATGTGCACTCGCTCGTTATCAGCGGAACCAAGCTTGGCTTTATTACTAATCTCTTTGCTTCATTTTAAAACTTCAAAGCAAATTTGATGTGGGATTGAAGTTCCTTGTTTTAAACTGAAATACGAAACTACACAATTTCCGTGGAATAACATACTTTTCAGGGTGACTTTTCCTATACTTTATAGAATTTTCTTTATTGGGGTATGTCTGCTATAATTATCTTAACATCACAAATTGCCTTAAAATTGTACACATTGTAACATTATAAAACTTAAACTTCGGTTTGGTGGATCGTTGAACGGAACAGGCAACATACAATAATATCTTGTCGTAAAGGGTTGACATTTCGTGACATCTCTATGCACATTTTTGGTCTATATTACATGTTTAGGCTACATTTCAGAAAAATAACTCCACTCCTGCATAAGAGAGGCCATGCAAGAGGCCTTTTTGAGTTACTATTTTATTTCCACGATTTTTCTTCGGTTTTGTATTTTCGATAACATTTACATGTTTCATATTTACCGCTCCGATTTTTTTCGGCAATTATGATTAACTACATATCTTCCGATTTCGATGAAATTGAAATATGTCATAAAGGAGGTTATTCTGATAATCTTTGTGCCGCGGAAGCTTACAGGAAAATAGATACTCACAATTTTGTATCTGTATTGTTTTCCTACCTTATATCAATTGTTTACATACGATTAGTAAAAAGGACTACATTTTTGTGTTCTATTATTTGCATAAATTTTTTTATTAGTAGTCAGAGAAATGATATAGTTTTCAGCAACAGTTGTATTTTTTTCAGAAAAAGATTATATTTCTTAAAATGTGACTCTACCAAATTTCTGCAAGACGTGCCAATTTTTTATAAAACTTCCCTATTTAGTTAAAATTTTAAATTGGTATCACGTTTCTCATTTCTCTTCTGAAATAAAGATATTGCTATTATAATGATAAAGATGCTATTTTAGCAAAATTAAAAAATCTGCCTTTTCTCAAATTCTGTCCAGTAAAATGATGAAAACAAATTACATTTTTACATTTAAAACCATGTTAAATAACGTTAATGGCCATGGTATTGGTATATTTAATAAAAACTTGTAAACATGTGATTCCTTCCTATAGAAATACTTTTGCAGTAGGTACTTACTGAAAGGTTTTAATTGTTTTTATTAATTTTTTCATCAAGTGATTTTTAAGGCGCGTCCACACCAAGAAACATTTATGAAACATTTGTGAAATATTGGAGAAACACCCTCCATTATTTCTTTATCTCTTACAATCTCTACCATTAATTAATGCATAGTCATATTTGTCAGGGGATTACTAATCTTCAAATTGTCAACATGGCCAACGTTAAGTGGGATGTGGAGAATACGATTGAGTTAATTAAAAACATTAAAGTCAAATGAATAATAATAATAACTTTATTTGTCAAATTAATCTTCTCTTCTTAATTTTTTTGTTGCAGAAATGTTCATTAACCACGTAACAGGCAGAAAATACTGCCGCGTGATCAGGTGAAGACATTTTATTTTAAACTGAACGCTGGAACAAATCAGAAACAAATTCGTTTCCTCATTTCTGGTAGAATAGTTCTTCAAATATTTCAAAAACCTTTTCAAACTTTTTAAACACATTCGAAACATTTCAGAAACATTTATTAAACAATTTTAAAAACTTTTCTTCTGTACAAAAATTCTGTTTTACATTTGTTTTTTTCACAATGTTTCCTTGGTGTGGATGGGGTCTTAATATTTATACATCTCTAATAATCCTTCCCCCTTAATATACATATGTAAATATATGTATATACTTAAAGTACCTGCCTACCATGGAATTCAGAGTTAATAACTTTACCTGTTCGCAATATCGACTACGCTCATTCCTTCCACAGGAGCAATTTGAAGCTCCAAATGATATTTCATGGCACATTTCACAATTATATAACTTTATTCGCCAAAGCAACATAACGACATCAATTTAGTGCGGTGGAACATGTGGAGGTTTCGCTTAATGTTTGCTCTCTTTGGTATTTATTCTATTCATCTTTTATGACAAATCAAGCAGAAACCTGCGGACTGGGACCGTTGGAAGGGAGAATTTGCCTAGAGCAAAAATGGATAATCTGCTTGAATTTTCATGCTACGGAAATTTTAGGAATCGTCAAAATCAACTTTTTGAATTTGGAGGAAAATGCCATAGACTATTACTATAGACGGTTAGGTGACCCAGAAATAAGCATGGGCGGTTCAAAGGGGAATTTTCGAAAATTTCCAAATCCTCCTTAATGTAAACAAAATTGGGGTGGAAAGGCAAGATGCCATTTAAGTTACATGAAATATACCCTGTAGTGCCACTTAGTACCCATAAAGCGCTATTGCACGGATTACACGACGCTTCGTTTCTTGACCATTAAAGTGAAAAGGGTAAGCCTGTTGGGTACTTGTGCTGCCGGTGAATGCATAAAGCAAGCAGTGGAAAATCTCAAACACGCTTTAATTCTAATGGAAGTTTTATTGTAGTTGGAAAGTTGTTAAAGTAATATCAGTATAGTTGGAGCCAGACGCTGCCATTCTCTCCCAACGCCTACAGGGATCGTGATAAAGTCCACGAATTGCCAATGAAGCTGAAGAGAAAATCTAATATTTGCATACTGATAGAACATTGGCATGGTTTCAGTTTCAACAAAGTATTTCATTTCCCTAATATTGAGTATGTACAAATGTGGAGTTTTGTTCCATGATTTTGTTTTATTTCGTGCAGCGGCACTGGAACATAATATAGCCCAATTCTATAAGATACTTTGACATTCGAATATTGCAAAATATGGGAAAAGTAAATTCATCCCAGCAGCTGTTGTACTGATACTTTGGCTCAAGTATACCCACTCCTCCCTTATGAACAGAGAAAGTTTTTGTTATTTAATTTTATCTGTGTAAAATTTAGCCCAATTAAAAAAAAAAATGAACAAAGTTTGTATCGGATATATTGAATAGGTTCCGTCTGTATTGATCGATATGGATGCAATGGAAACCATGCACGCATACAGGATGGAAAAAAATTAAATCCACTTTATTTAGCGTTCCGAATCCGAAGTCACAGTTTTTTAACTAGCCAATTGATTGTTATACAGAGGTGGTTGAGGTTGCTGATTGCGATTTTATGATTACATTTTTGAAATTCAAAATGGCAGAAAAATGGGGTGATAAAAATGAAAATTATAGACTACAAGAAATTTAAATTAAATTTAGTTAAATTCATTTATTCAATATACAGCTAAACAATTATGCTTAAACGTGTTGCATTTGCATTTAGAATGTTAGCTAAAAGTGATTTATGCAGTTCAACTCTCAGTCAGCTAAAAATGGTCGAAATGTGTTCAAGTCTCTTTTGGAAATTCTTGATCCGTGATTGCTTCGTCTATGAGAGTCGGAAAGCGAAAATGCAAATAACAATATAAATAGAATTTGGAACTTTCGCCAAAGTTCTTATTGAAATTTGTGACGGTAATTGACAAAGCATACCGCTTCATCTGCGTAAACTTCAGGCTTCCTGTTGCGGCATTATGCAGCCCTCATCGCCCTTTGTGGTTTTGTTCCTTCCAATTGTTTGTTCACCTTAAATAAGCATGTTTATCCCCAAAAGGGCTTCCTGATTTCTCGCCAAATCACTCAAGCAAGGCACTTCGATAAATTCGAATACTTCCAGGTTGCCCTTGATACAACCCAGTGAACTCCTTCACTTTCAATGCTGCGAATTGAACAATTCACCTGAATCCGTTCATAAATTTTATTGAAGATTGGAGCGAATTTGATGGCGAGGAATCCTTTATGACTGACGGTGAGGAAAATGTTTATAATCACCTTCCAGGTGCGAATGCAGAAATCCCCTGTAATGTTGAAAGTATAAAAGTTTTCAGGTCTGGCATTTCTCAACATCGGATAGCTGTATCTTAGATACACTACAGCGTGCTTTCACAATGTTGACGCAAATTCCAAAATGATGTGCTACCGAATGAGATTATAGTAGCTGAAGCGAAATAATCTTTCAGAGCGTTCTGTCGACGTTTACCTACTCATAATTTGGAGATTGAAATTTACTGGGCTGGGGTGGATGTAAATTATTCATCGATCGGCAATTATTGAATGGGTGCGAACTATGTGATACAAATTAATCTTTAAAATCTCAAGGGGTACCATGTAAGGCAGTGTAGAGAAATTTAGCATTCTTAGTCCGCTTTATGGCATCCGCTGTATTTTCAAACAGCATCCTTTAAAATTCCCACGAAATAACTACACCCCCCATTAATAATATGTGGTGAAATTTTTTTTTATTGTCAGACAGTTTTACACTTATGGTGGCTTCCATTTTAATTTTTTTTGTAACGGTATATAGCCTATGACACCCGGATGATTAATACTATTCTAATGACCCCTCAAACAGTGAATCCAGTGGGGCTGTAGGCTGTAGCAACCGGACAAATATACATGCATACAAACATATTTACATATATAGACTGATAAGCACATAACTCTTCCGTTGTCGGATAAAAGAGTATCTCACTGTAGGCAGTGAATATTACGATAAAGTGAAGTTGCTATTGAGTTGGCGTGCATACCCAACCCGTTTCATCTCTTCAGCTGCAGCACGGATGCGCGCCCTCAATTCCGCTATGGTTATTATAAGTCTCCTGTATGCTTTTCTTTTAGCATTCCCAGAAAAAAAGTCCAGCGGATGCAAACCTAGCGATCGCAGTGGCCACAAAATAGGGCCTTAGTGGTCGACCGATCTTTCAGGATAGGCACTATATATAAATAGTAAGCCGTACTGAGTGTATGAAAATACAATGGGCTTATCATCCGTTTACTGGACAAAATTTGAGAAAAGGATCATTTTGGTTGCTTTGCAATTTTAATAGCAATATCCTTTTAATGCAGAAGAAAAATGTGAATGTGTTTTCAATTCAATTGGCACGTCAATTACTTAATAATATTATGCAAATACAGAACGCGCAAATGATGATTTATACAAATGGTATGCAAACAATTGATATAAGGTAGGAATTTTCTAAAAAAAAAAACTTTAATAACTCGAAAAACGTGGGACTTTTCATGCTATATTGTGCTCATTTGATGGAATAGCTAGTAAGCTACCCTATCACCGGTTTTCAGGTTAGCTAGTATACACTTAATCTAAAAAGTACAACGATGCGACCTTCGGTCATCAAGTACAATTCTGTTCGGATCTTTTAATACAATTGTGTGCAGTCATGACCAATGTTGGATACCTATGTATAAGATGGCAACACAGACCAAAAGACAAAACTGTCTTGATCTCTTGGTTTTATACTCTGAATTTTTTTCAACCACTTTGTTATAAACTGTTAAATAGATAAATTTTCTTTGCCAACTTTTCGTGGCCTCTCCTTTGCGCCTAATTGCCCATCTAAGGAATAATCATAAACTTCAGAATCCGCAGAATTCGATTCATGTCCTTATGGTTTTACGATCCGTGGCATTATAAATGTGCAATCTCTTAATACACATAATTAAACTGTGACGGAGCCGAATCTGTACATGAAATATTTGTTTTAAATTATAACCGCGATGGACATTATTATCGATATAGAGACCAAAACAGCAACTTTTACAATTTTTGGCTGCCTGTGTACACATCACGCGGAAACTACTGGCGTAATATATACATATATGAGGAGTGGTAGGATCGCCATGTAATATAAGATGGGTGCCGAGTGGATTCTCGAGGAGGAACCTAGTTTTAGCGCGTCACACCAGTAGTGAATACGCGCAGTGTAATTGCGTCACACCAGAGGTGGATACGCCGATATTTCTAAGGGTAGACACTAGACAGTCAAATAAAAGTGCGCGGTATGGCAGTGCCGGGCAAACTCGGCTCTTTTGACTCCCGAGTGCTCCTCAGGTAGATTTCTGAGCTCCTCATTGCTACTGCAAGTGCAAGTGAGAAATGCATACTCCTGTCGTAAAAATTACTTGTGCGGTACACAGGACACAGATTACCTCCTTCTAACTTCTTACTCACTCCTTCTCATTGCGTTAATGGTGCGACCCAAAATGCACTCAGGTATACGGCCCCCATGAAGTCAAAGTTTGCCCGGCTCTGCCGTATGACAGCGTTAATGTATACCTATTTGCATAGGATATTGCAGAGCCGGACAAACTTTGACTTCATGGGAGCCGTATACCTGAGTGCATTTTGGGTCGCTCCATTAACGCAATCAGAAGGAGTGAGTCCATGTCCGCGCTGCAGATATCATTTGATGTTTTGGACAGGAGTATGCATTTCTCGCTTGCACTTGCAGTAGCAATGAGGAGCTCTAGAAATCTACCTGAGGAGCACTCGGGAGTCAAAAGAGCCGAGTTTGCCCGGCTCTCCTATTGCCTTAACATTACTCATAGCCAAATAACCAATCATAGTGAATTGATCCAATTCTAATTTATTGGTCACACGATGCGCTTGCACATATCATAAGTGCATGGCGCTGCACTTAAGTGCTTTGCTTTCCCCGGTGCGATAGACTCGAAGGGTTTGGTATTGCACGTTGCCGTACCAGGTACCTGCACATGGTGCTGTGCAAAATCGAGTCATCGCCGCGCCGCCGTACAGTGGGCTGAATCGTCGAAAAGGTGGCTATTAAATGAAAAAAAATTTTTATCGTTTTTGGTCGACACCCGTTATATATGTTACGTAGGTAAAGTATACGTGGGGCGGAATTGTAAGGGGACAGGTGCTAGAGCGTTCGCATGTGCGTGCTGTAGCATCCAGTATATGCTCGCACGAACCGTGAGCACAATATATCTGGCGCGGTCTATTATCACATTAGAGAAAGGAGTGGATTACTTTTGTCGTAAGTGTTGGTTTCCAAATTCTTGCGATGGATCCTGAAGGTATGTAGACTTTTTTAAGTACAAATTTTACATTCGTCTAGTCGTTTTACCTCATGTATTTTTTATATAACTAAGGCTCTTCAAGCGATTATAAAAAAAAGATTGGTTTGTAATATAATAGGCCTATATTTTTTATCTCATCAGATCACATCAGATCTTGCAATGACTTTTATTTGATAGGTAATACTATCTCGAACAACATTCAATTAACTTTAGCTGCGAATATCTGCGATTCTGCTTTGTTTTGTTTTGTTTGTCACCTTAACCTTGTCACGCAACCACCCACGCGTGGTGGTGCCCGCCCATTTTTCATGTTTTTTTATTTTTCAAGTAAAACCAAAAAAAATAAATTAAGGAAAAAAATCCATATTTTTTATAGGAGCCATCATTTTTGGTCAGCCATTTTTTTTCCACTTTGGGTTTCAAATTCTTCATCAGCGACCTTAAAAACCCTAAAAAACATATATTCAGTACATTAATATCAAAACTGAATTAATGACCACTTTTTCGACTATTCAGCCCACTGTGCGCTGTGGGGATTCCGTGGGACGTACCATTTCTGTTTATATTTTGGTCAATTCACTTGTGCGCCATTTGGTCGGGGTGGTATTACATTTTGTTTGCTAACATATTACGTGATCGTTGCATGATCACTACAATGGACGGATTTAAAGAAACTTGCCAGTGGGCACTTATGTCCTTGGTCAGGTTATAGGATACATTTTATCCCGAAAAAAGGAGTTACCGCGGAATAGTAAAAAAAACTGCCCAGCCCAAAACCTTCGATTTGGAAACATGAAATTTTAGGGGTGTCTTGTCTTTATGACATAAAGGGGTAAATGTGTTTTCACATACTTTAAATATCTTTAAAAAGTATGTGCAACAGAAAAAGAAAAGAAAAGGAAAAAGGCGAATGATTTTTTTTAATTTCCGTCACCGGTTTCACTTTATAATAAAATATTATTATTAGTGATGTTGTCTTAATCCCGTTTGGCCTGTAGGCCTGGAGACTCACTTGCTTACCAGATGAATGCACTAAATGAAAGAATGACATATGCTAGTCGCGAATCTCTTGACTCTGCACCTGAAAATTGAAATCAATGGATATTTATTGATGAGTGTAAGGCTAGAACTCCAGTAGAAAATCAACGCTGTTGTAACTGCCCTAGATTTTGTATAATTTTAAGAGAACTTCTCCATAAACTTAATGATATGTTGGGATGTCATCTTCTTGGTTAATATTGAAATGTGAAGTGTGCACAATTGCTGGGAAATCTATAAATGCCCTAAGATTTTTATACCACCATACTATCCAATGTTGAACTCGACTAAAAACATGTTTTCCAAACTAAAAGGCAGACTATGAAATGATTTAGGAGAATCATATTTAACGTTGCAATTAAATTTGGATCATGTGAATTGAACTCCTAGAATGTGTTATTAAATGATCACAAACTTACGAATAAAAAATGTTGAATTTATTATTTAGTTTAAATAGGATAAAAGTCGTTGGCATTTAAATGATTAGTATGGAAATTGGTTTGAAAAGTATAATATGGAGTATGATTTGAAAAAAAAAGGTTTATCGTGACAGGAAAACAGTATTCATATGTATTATCATTTCTTATTTACTTAAGGAACACATAATCTTGTTTTCGATTTCCCTAACCCTATTTCTCACAATGCCTCTAAAACGATTAATTTTTTCAAAGTCACTTTATTCTCCATTGTCACTGAAATAAGAAGAATTAGGAGAGGGATATGAAATATAAAAAAACGTTTATTTTTATTCTGAAATATAATTTTATTGACTAAATCTTTTTTTAAATTTCTCTTTTAAATACTGATGCTGCCATAATTCAAGTATGTTTTATGTTTTATATAACTCCTTTTATCTATATTAAGTTTGTCATTTTCATGCCTCTGGATTATGATGGGATTCAGATATACATAAGTATTTACATTCACATACGACATAGTAGTGTCAACTTCCTTTAAAAATAAATATAATGTCTATTTTTGGTATACATACAGATAATTAAAAAAAAAAAGATTAACTATTAGTGTCTAAGGAGCTACGAAGGTATCCCCAGGACATCGAAGGAAGCTGTCTCTTACTTATTATGTACAAATTATGTAATTGCATCTACATTCGCCTGCATGGACCTATACGAGGGAGTTGCTCGCGTAACATAGCGCTAGTATGCCTTAATGAAATCATACATGTATGTAGTTCCCTTTAATGTGAATATATTTAAAGATAACACTGAAAACCCTTTAAATTGTTGCGATAAGGATATCTCGTGACGCTAAATCTAAGCACGATGAAGTTCCAGACGTTTAAACCACAGCTGTCGTGGATGAGCTTTCGTTTTCAGTATTGCTAGACGACTGCTCACGTGCGGGCTCATGAAGTCTCCATTGATCCTGGGGGTGAATGCACAAAACAAGCAAAGATTTAGCTACATATGTTTTATTGCAATTTATTGTGGCATAGTACCGGGATTGCTTCCATTCCAGTGCTGCGACCCCATCTCAGCCTCATCGGTTTCCGTATTTCCCTGCTGAACTCCCGTGAAGACATCTCGTTGTCGTCAAGTTCAAGCAGAGCATTTAAGAGTGCTCGAAGCGATTCGTTTCCAATTGATAGCTCCTCGTCCCTCCTCTGCTGATAGTCGTTCTGGTGAAAGTTCAAGAAATGTAATTGTTGTAGGCACGGCTTTGACAATAAGAATAAAATTGATAAGGAGTGGAAAATGGGACTTGGTCTAAGATAACATGAAAATCGATGTTGGATTAAATTTTTTGCTTATTTTTAATGGTACAACACGATTCATTGAATTTTCACCCTTTGGCGTATTTCTTAGGGGTGAACACCAGACGGTATGCTGTTACTAATGAATGAACAGTTAGAATAAAAATAGGGACAATTTGGGAAGTTCGAGTTAATGATTTTGCTGTTGAAGTTGGTACATACATACCTAGGCATATAATGTCGCAGATAAGATAAGTTGAAAAAGATGTGGACAGTAGTTTGTAATTTTTGTTGTCTTTCTATATTTTTACTGGAAATCTCTAATCTAATGGAAGCAAACCTATTGTTTGTCATTTATTTCGATTTATGTATTAATATGTATTTTATTTAACATATTCAGGCCAGCGGCTAAGTTGTAAAGGTTTTCAAACCTTGACAAAAATTCCTATCAGACCTTTTTTCGTAATTTCCTTCTTTAGGGTGTAATTAAGAAATCCATCCCTTCTGTGGAATCTATTATAGTTCAACGCTAATTTCCGAAACAATTTTTATTCACTGTCGTTCAAGCGCGTGTAACTGTGTTCAAATGTAGACGGCTGTCATCTGATTTATAATAACATACTTAGATTACTTTTTTGGGGCTATGTTAAGTTTCGGGTTTATGTCGAAGAGCCACAAAAAATTGACCCAAAAGAATAATACCGGTGACAGACGGGCACCTTAAAATAACAATGTAGTCAGAAGGGAAATGAAGAAAATATACTGTAGAAGTAGCAAAGAACGAGCAATCGGCAACTATCTATTTAAGTAACAAATCCAGCCAGTTGATTTGAGAAAATATTTCGCGGCGGAACTAATAAATTAATTCAAATTATGAGTAAAGGATTGCTACGTCGTTTATTGACTTTTACTTATTATAGCAAGCTCTTTACAAGATACTATATCAAGCTGCAAATGAGCCGTGGAATTAGACTATATGCGCTATAGCAACGCATATATACGCGGCACACTATCGTATATAGTAACTTGCTAGTGTAAAGCATGCTTTTAGCTGTAGGTCTGTCTCCGATATTATCAGAAGGCGTCATTCGTGAAATTCAACCCATTTTATTCGCGACATTTATTAAAAATTGGACATCACGGGTATGCGCCACCAAACAAAGTCATGCAGACCATTTGTCCGACGATCATATAATATATATATAATACCATGATATCTTCAAAAAAAAAATAATTTATTATAAAACCACATATATCACTGACACAACGATGATGTCTTTAAGCGCTAATGAGCCACCATCGTTGAATGTTAGTTTTCTGGGATACAGGGTTCAAAAATTCAAGTAACTTGGGGTTGTGGCAGGCAAACAAATATGTATAAGGGGTTTTGTTTTCTCAATTGTGGTATGGAATCCTAAAAATGGTTACGGGCAATTGCTTTTGAAAATATTGTCTCCTCTAAAGAGATTTGAGAGTATTAGTAGAATAATGGAAATGCAGCTAATTTGAATGCTTTCATTTTATTAATACCATTACATTTGTTAGTCGAGCATCTTTGTCGTCAAATTGGAGTACTGAAATAGAAATGAAAAAAAAGGAAAATATAAAAATAAATAGTAATAAAATAAAACTTGATATAAATACTGAAACTCTTAATTAAATTTGCTTTCGGTTACCCAATATGGTGTAAAATTGTTGTAAATGGATTTGGAATTCAACATTTACGTACTGCATAAAACTTTTACCTCAAAATCTTCTTCCATAGGTGCACTTCTGCCCCATCGTAGTCGGAGATCAGGTTTTCTCACTACTCTTGTTGTATAATCTGATTGGGCATCGGAATCTGAACGTTTACCGAATCGGAGCCGGAGTGATGGAGATCTGATTGGTTTTTGATTAACGTCACCGAACCAACGTTTGTCCATTGGTTCGACGAAGAAAGATGGATCGCTTCGACCAAATCGCAGCCTCAATGATGGTGATCGCTGTGCCTTTCTTTCAACTCGGTGATTTGGGAATGGTATTGGGGCCGCGTACTCTCTTTGCAGTAAACGTTCATATACATCGTCCAGTGAGGCTGTTAAATATGAAAAACAAATTTTAAATACGCCAAATAATATTATTTGTAGTTCTAAGTTTACTGTCTGTATTGGAAAGTGATGGTGCTGCTGTAATTGAGTTCACCAGAAGAGTGATTAGAAGTCCCAGAATTGATATACGGTACGTCATTATCTGAAAGCAAAATATACCAAATTGTTAATACGGTAAACTAATCACATTAATAATAATGATAGGTTCTATGTTTGTAATGAAAACTAAGCTTATTGACAGATCCCCAAAATTTTATTTCGAAATTCGCAGAAACGCCTAAAGCCTATAAATCTAGCATTACACAATGGACCAACAGAGGCCAACTCCAGTTATCTTCAATGTGCAGATGATTGATTGTTTTTCCTTGGCTGGCGATGACCCAAGCTGACGGACAATCGATCCGCTGGCGATACCGTATTAAATTCAGGTCGAAGTTTACATCATTTTATACACCCTGTCAATATCGGCTTCTACAAGTAGTAGGTTATTTTGGTCTAGTTTAATATAGCAACACAATTTTTGTTTTAAACAAGCAAAAACAGAAGCGACAAATATTGTATAAAAATTCCAAATAGAAGAGGTCCGAGGATTGAACGTTGAGGAACTCCAGAGCGTAAAATTAATGCAGATAACCCCACCGCAGAAAAATTGTTGTTGTCGATTTATTAAATAGAATCGTGATTTTCCAATGCGGAACAGCAGTTTGTGGTCAATTTCACAGAACGCCTTACTAATATCCAAAAGAAAAAAAACGTAAGTTGACCTACATACATCTATCGAGGTTTCTGTTCGGTTTATTTAGTTTAGTGGTTACACTAGTAGATCCGATTCAAACTTGCCCGGATTTTTTCAAGATGCAATTTCCCGACAAACAAATTTCCTGAAAACCTCTGAAACTCTTTTTCGAGATTTTGTAAAAGGCAAATTTCAGTCTGTCGGGAAAATTGCTTGTCGGTAAAGTGACCCAGAATCTCTGTCGGCATTAGACGCTCAATACTTTTACTTCAATAAAATAAAAGAAAATTAAAACCTTATTAAATTTGTTTAAACCAGACTTCTGCCTTAGACAAATGTGGGCCTTTGATCTTTAATTTTCATCCTGTAGGTGGGGTTGGAAAATTAAAAGCGTAATTTAATGAAACTGAAGCCGATAAAAAAAATAATATCTCAATAATTAATTTAATAACTTACTATTCAGTTTAATCACAGGAGTGTCTCTTTTTGGTTAACGCTCATGTTTACAGTATTTCGTGCCAAAAGGCATTGTGCTATCATCACTTGGTAGTCTTCCCACACCCCTAATTTCGTATTGCCTTCAAAATCCCACTTGTTTCCAAACAACCTTTCTGCAAGGGCTGTAATACCCTACATATGAATGTAAAGGAAAGCACGCAGCATCCTTCAACCATGATAAGGTGCTAATGAATTTCTTTCAACGTTGAATTTTTGTAACGAGATTATTTTTTTAACTGATTTATATCAGCTGCCGAAGTCCCATGGCGGTAAAGTTGCAAAGCCATAACACAAAATGTAACGTGCGTATTTATTCCCGACGTGCGTGAGAAAATATAAAGATTTTGAAACATCCCGACCCCTCTTGAGATGGCATGAACCTTGCGTGAGTTCATATAAACAAAAGAGAATATTCAAAGTTAAGTGGATTTTGTTAAGGATTTTCCCGGTCATGTGACGTGAGTATATTTGGCGAATAATTTCTCGCGGCAGTGTCGTGTGGGGAGCGATGAACGGAAAAGTTTTCAAAATGTAACAAACCGGGGAAAAGGGTGATTCTTGGTTCGTAACAGGAGCAACTTATGCTTTTCATGAACTGTTGAATTTGTAAGGCGAAATTTTCTTACCGTGGGGGTAATCGGTGCAATCTGTAACCACTTTTGGTTAAACACTTGTTTCCTGCCTCGATAAGTACGCACTTCTTGGAACCGTGAAAAGCTGGTGAATGAAGTCAAGTGGGGAATTTATTCGATATGTGGGTGGTCTTGTATTAAAGTGCCTATTTGTCGTGTAAGTCACTTAGATAATCCATGTGTGTAATTTTAACTGCATATAAATGAAGACTTGTGATTTGATGGGTGCCGTCTGGCAAAATGCGTACACTCAATTTTTCCTCTTGTGTGTGTGGAGTGTGTTGGAGTTGGTTTTCCTGCTTATTAATTAATTTACAAAGAATTTTTTAATGTTAACATATTTTCCAAAACAATATTTTCGTTTTTGAGAATTTATACCCCCATAAAAAGTAAGATATAAGATTCTGTTTTGTATTTTTGTCTATTCTCGTAGATATATGATAATGATATTCTAGGTGGATCAATTTGAAATTTTTTTATATTTGATTGATAATTTCCTTTTATAATTTGACAAATAGATAGTAAAATTGTGTTCATTTTTAAAACACTGTTTCGACATTAATTATCAACTAATAATTGATAGAAATAACATGAATTTTAATGGATTACTAGTTCAAACATCAATAAAATTAAGGGATTAAATTAAAAACAGAAAAGAATTTATCATCCCTTGCCACTTAGCGCTCGCTAAACGTTAAGGGGTTACATACGTCCAGCAGCGCCAAAAACGCGTTCAAATAAAAACTGTTTTTAGAAGGGATAGCAATAGAAATTAATTAAAATATAATAACTTTTACACATTGTGTATTAGTATTTAAAGTTCATAAAAAAATTTATTTAATTTATTTTTTTCAAAAATTACAATAAAAAAAATCACGTTTCCCGAAGCACTATGAAAACAAAGTTGCTCCAAGGTCTGCATCATTTCTCCTTGAAACGTTGATGGATCCTCAAAAAGTAAAATATTCTTGTAAAATAAAGTTGTAGTTATAGTCTCTCGAGCCAGATTTTTAAAATTCGAAAAATTTGGCAATTTACGGTAGTTTAAAAAAAAGTGTGCATTTTGTGTCATAAATGTCACACTTTAATTATGTTTATAAAATATTTTAATCGCAATATCAAAAATTCGGCTCGAGAGACTATAGAGAAAGCAATTTCGAATATTTCAAAAAAAAAACATCAAAAAATATTAAAAGCTGTATGAGTTATCATGCAGACCGTGCCGGAAAAAGTAGTTTTGAGAAAAACGCATTTAAAATTTCAAGTGCGTTTCGTTCGAGGTCACGCAGCTAAAGCAAGAACTTTATGAATTTTTTAATTTATTTTGTTAACCTACGTCTAATCCCCCATTCCAGCTTCATATTGTATGCCTTCCTTGTCAGTAAACAATTGTTGTTGTTTATTTTTTTCCAGTCGACGAGTTCTCCGACAGTAACGGCTAGCTGCTTCAAACAAGGGACACCTACCTGGGCGCATCAGAATCTCGGCGGGCGGTCACGATTTCTATAATAACTTTCGATCTATGGGGAATTTTTGCAATTGACTTTCACAGAAATACGCCTAAACGTATAGATAACAATAATCTGTAGAAAAAAACTTTTTTGTAAAAATTCTGGACGTATGTAACCGCTTAAGAGAATTGTCCCTTAATTATCTACAATATGTTGAGAGAGTACATAGAACATTACATGTAGATTATCAAAATGTGGTTACATCAACAATGTTCATATGATTGAATCGCAACGCTGCAACTAAGTAAAAACTGATTTAAAATTTGAATAATTTAGTACCTCTTTCTAGTTTGTGCGATTTTTCGTTTGAGCCATTATACTCGTATGTATCGCCAAATAATATATCAGTACCTGGGAACAGTACTCCGACGCACGGTTAACTTATTTCAAGTCAAGTATTTATTTCGAAATCTGTAGAAGAATGTAATAAACAATTGCATAAATGCAATGACGAAAAAAGCGGGTGAGGATCTCCGAAATTAAGCCCCATTCTGTATTATTTGCAACTCAATTACTAAGCTTACTGGCACATTTCCGAGAGCTCTTTTCTGCATGGGATCGAGCTGACGCCCTCTTATCCGCAGACAGAGACTTTCCCGGAATATAGGCGGAAATTACGCCTTGATACTTTCTATCCTAGGCCCGGGGACTTTCCCCAGGGGTGTGAGAGTTACTAAGAACTCGTGTGTGACCCTGAGAGAGAAGTTCAGAAGATCCAAACATCTAACCTGCACGGGCTTATTTTAATGTGGTCCTTATATTTGACTTGACTAAAAAGTGTTTCTGTGGAGTATAACGAAAGAAAATTTGTGTGGGGATAACTTTCGGTTTGTGTATACACTAAAATCAATCGGTTAGGTAAGTATATAAGATAGAAAGCTTTCTTATAAAATTAAAAAAACGGACCGATTTGATCATTTAGCAAAGATACGAACACGATTTAGTGCTGATGGGGCTAAACAAGACCTTGTGACCTGAGTGTAGTTTTGTTGTTGGTATAATTACTAATCCGGAGTGCTTAGTCGAGCACTAGTTAATTCGAATTTAATGATTCTTTTTTTAATTGTACCTAATGAAAATATATTTATAAATCCCTTTTTCGTTCATTTCTTTCCTTTTACCCTTTTTTACATAGAAACTCGTACTCAAGAATAATAAAGTCAGGCAAGTGCGAGTCACACTCGCACGTTAATTTTAACTTGATACCTTCATGTGTTCCTGACAAAAAGGGTATTGACAGACAGACAGACTATCTATTATTTTCTGAAAGTACAGGAACTCAGCTTTCATGTCAGGCCAATTTCATGCTTCTACTCAAAGTAGTTTTTTAGATATATGTATAAGTTAAATAACACCCACCCTGCATTGGCTCTCTAGCCGAGCGAGGCGCCGCCGCACACAAATCTTTATCTACTTTACTATCCCGAAATGAAGAGTGAAAAAATACAAACAACCGCGTACGTACTTCTCAACTGTGTGTGCGTTCCCCCTTATCTTGCATTCGCATTGTCTGTACTCTCTCTTTCTCTCTCTCTCTCTCTTGACGTCAAGGTAGTAGAGACCGCACAGCAGTTTTAAAATACTGCATTTTATATCTCACACTGTACATGATGTACGTGAGATATTTTTTGCCGAATATCCCAGCGGGAAAAGAAGCGCTCAAAGATGCAAACGGAAGCAACTCCTGGGAAGCTATGGATTGCTTCCCTTCCGTTGGACACTCCATGTCTTTTTAACATTACATGTCCGCAGGAGGAAGCAGTAAAAAAGCTTTTTTTTACTGCTCCCAGCTTGCTGCTATGGAATGCAAGTGGAATCAGGTTCATATTGCTCCCAGCTTGCATCTCTGGAAGTATAATCTCTAATGCATGACATGTTTATGTATGTGGAATCTTTCACCGAATTATTTTCGTTTACCTTCTCTTTTATAAAAGCACAAGAACAATTTTTCACAACTGATTTTATTATTAAAAAAACGCAAAAAAACACTCAACGCACCTTACTGCACAAAAAGATCAAACAGGACTAAGTTTTATGGCTTAAAAACAAAGCGAGAAGGTTCGCTCGCAGCAAGCTCAGTTAGGTGATGCATACCTGCCTTCCCCGGAATCAACAGGGAAGCAACATATTTTTCTCTCATAAAATTTACTGATTCCAAACCCGCTTCCCTAGGAATGCCTGACCAAACTTCCCGCTGGGATGGTTCTCTTTGTTTCTCTTCTCATAAATCAACCTAAGTATAGTTTCGGTTTCCCAAATGTTTATATTCCAAACAGCTTCTGAGGAAGCAATCAGTAAGATAGGTAGCTTACATTATAAATCGCTTCTTAGGATGGGCTGGGGAATAAAAGCTTTTGCCTTTGCTTCCTCCTAATGACATGCAACGGTAAAAACGAAATGGAATGGGATATGGAGAGGAAGCAACTCCAAGCTTCCAGAGAATGCTTCGGCATGCCTTACTGCATGCTTCAATTTCAAACTGGGTAGTTATTCTTTGGTTTGAATACTACCAACGCAATTACGGTCAGATTATTATTAAAAGTTCTATTGTGATATGAATTCTCCTGTTTAATTATGTTTGACCTTTAACACTGTCCTGCCAATACAGGTCGAAATCTTCTGCGTAGGAGATCCAAAGAATTCATTAGCTTTAATCCTGCGAAACAAATAAGTACATAAAACTGCAAATTGTATTTAATGTGCAATTGCAAAAATCTGAAATTCGTCAATTAAATTGGACTAATGATATTTCCTACTTTATGATTCCCAAATCCCAATTGATATTACCTAGTCGAAATACGGAGAGTGGCATTTAATAGAGACTCTGTTTACTTACCTCACTCAACTTCAGGCTGAGCACGGCACGTTTCTCTGTACCTTTAGTTTAATGAGTAGTGTAAACACGCGGATCATGAACAAATTTTCGACCTCGGCGATTCATCAGAAAGTTTGCCTGCCCATTAAGTATCCGCTGTGTCCAACCAACAGACTCAGTTCACAACTTTTAGTTACATTTTGATGGGTATCCATCCCCAAAGAAAACGCCAGGACTTGAGCAATTCCACGGAATGGGGTGGGAACGAGTAGACGACCTGTTGCTTCGCCCGTTGAGAGCACTTAGGGTATCAGATTTTCTTGTACACAGTTGCAAATTGTTCACCTAAGGTGGTAAAATGGTGAAAAATTGCTGGCATACCACCCACACGCTGTTGCTCCCCAATTGTCAGGCAACTCAACTTTTCGGAGATGCTCTGCCCTGTGCCTGTGCAGTGACATTGTTCCGGACAAACGTACTTCCTTTGTGGACGACTGGCAGTAAGCAAAATGGGAATTTTGTATTTTCGGCACTCCCTTCGGACGGGGATAAATGAAAAAACTTTGTCGTGTAATAATGCCCCCTTACTCGTACGTAACATGAAAACCTTGTTTCGGTCCTTCGGTCTCGCATAATACGCCCCAAGTCACCTATTTAGCGGTGAGCCTCAAGATTCTGATTCAAGACATGAAAATGCATCTGGAGTAAACCCTAATTTACCTGAGATTGAGCTCATTAAGAAGGGCACTTCGCAAAATATGCAGGTCCACAGTCCACACGTCTTCCCACGTGGGAGTGTGACGCAAACTTATCACACCAAGCCGAGTTACCTCGTTCGGGTTAAATGCAAATGTTGGATAAAATAAAGGGCGGAAGGTTACTGCGATGCTCATACATACATATATGGTATTGGGGCTAATGCTAATTAACTTTGTCGTGTTTTGCCGGGTTAAGGTGAGTGCCAGTGAGAGCAGTTTTACTCGCTGTTATTCAATGCAAGTCTCTTGTGTTTAGCATCAGGGAGTGCTTTCGGCTTTATTACAATTGCCTAATAGGATCTCGTTAAAGAAATTGAAGCCATTCTTTAAGTGCGTAGCCACCTGTGCAATTCATTGTTTTCTCTTATTGCGTTATTGACAGCTGGAAATACGCAACAGGGGATAACAATTTGTACAAGGGGAGTTTATTACATTTTCGAATAAGTGAAAATTCATCTCATAAATATTATTGCCTTTAAAAATACGGATGTCATTTTATCAGTATGTGTACATTGAAAAGTATGGATATTGGCAGACACAATTTAACCAGCCTTGGCGATGTGAAAAATTCTCAATATTTGTTCGCCCATGGCTTATTTAAGAAAAAAATGCAATTTAAATTTGCCTAGATACCTACATCAATCCCAATAAATTTTACCTGAAAATAGAAAAAAAAATCTGAATATCTGGTTATGTCGTCCACATGCTCATATTGATTTTTAGGGCTAATTAAATCCAACAAATAAAATAAAATACCTTCAACAACCGCATATTCATTGCGAAAACACGGGATGTTGAAGCTAATCAAATAAATGTCGTTTGCACTATTTACGCTTGGGCAATTCCAAAAAGAAACTAAAAGTTGTTTGTACATACATATGTATCATCCACGTGCTGTAGGCATAATAAATTAAATCTTGTGGTATTAAAGAAAAAAAGTTCACCGTAAAAGTGAAGCTGGTCTTGCGATGAATTATACTTTGCAGCGCATTGACTAAGAAACGCTATGGGTCATAGTGTAGTCAAATTAGACGAAAAAGTGAATGAAAGTGCGAAAAAATTTGTATGGAACGAAAATTGGTACAGACCTACATTACACTATTACTAATTAAGTATCAAAAGTGCCCACCGATCCGAGTTGAGCTGACCATTTCTTTAAAGGTCAGAGGTCAACAATATCCGTTTTCCGCATATTTCTCGTAAACGGTGCAAGGATAATCAAATTTTCCTGAGAAGCAGTGTCCTTTAATAAATACTCGTCCATCATAAAAATGGCATATACTGCCCTACCTCTTACTTGCGCCTTGGTTTAGCAAGAACGCGGAAAACACTTCCAGCTGTAAAAAGAGTATGGAAATATGAAGGTTTCTCTTTCTATTGTCCTTCTACATGGGGCTTCGCCTAGGCAAGAACGGCGAAGACATATTCAGCTGTAAAAAGCAGTAAGTGAATATGCATCTCTTTCATGTACATACGCCGCGGGCAAATGAATTGGTTTTGTTCGAATTCTAACTAAATTCAGACAAGATAATCCAAAAATTAAAACGCTGTTTTAGGCACAGTTCTCAGAGAAGCGCCGTGTACGCTGTTTTCTCGGCTTCTACGACAAAAGTGAAAGTACCAGCATATAGGGCGCTTCGATGCCAACAACTTTTCTTATTAGGAGTTTTGCCATTACTGTAACGATGGGGGCGACAGGAGGGAAAACGGTAGCTAAGATTGTTTTTCCATTTTCTCAGCTTTTATTAAATCTACAACGAAAGTGATGATACCAGTGTAGAGGGCGCTTGTCGTAACTGCAGCGGTTTGCCGCAGGGTCGCATGAGCGCATATTAGAAGTTCTAATTTTTGAAATCGCGAATGGAATCTCAGGAACGGTGAATCGTGGAGAAAAAGTATATACGCTACTTTTGTAGATAATTTTAAGACTTCTTTTGTATGAACCATTTTTGCACTAATACCAAGCTGCCTCTCACTTTTCAGCCTGTATCTATTATTTTCAACTTTGGAGATATTTATGTCTACTTTTTTTGGACTATACCGAGAACTCCGGTCAAGTTTAAATGAAGAAAATAAAACAAAATTCAAATATATCTGTCCATAACTTTGATTTCCACTTGTCCAACCTCCAAAGATAAAATTCTGCACATTCGCATAAATCCTGTCAAATTGAGTGGGGTGATAGATCTCACCTAAGGCAAACAAACTATCACCCCACTCATTTTGACAGGCGTAAAACATAACTAAGAAATATCGTAATTAATGTCATAGTGATAGCGTTTCTGCCTAGAGTTCAAGAATCCGAATCGAGTCGCATACGAAATTATATGATTTATGATTTGTCATAATTTCGTTATTTGGAGTTATGAGGAGTCAATGACAATCTTATAATTTGATTTTGTATGTCCATATAGACACTCCTGTCTTTAAGATGAGTTATTCAACACCACATTTACCAAAATAGGCCAAAGTGTTGTGAAGTTACCATGGAACAAACAAACATCTAAATAAAATACCTCTCCTCCTTGCTTAGTCCGGTAAAAACTATGATCCGGTGGAAGTTTCATAGAGCACTCTTACCATTTTCACACTGCCTAGCCCACTTACGAGTATACCTCTTTTGGATGGATTATGCTTCTTACACTTTGCCAAATGGATATTGCTTTAAAATGCAAAGTTCATTGTGAGCGAAACTTATGCAAATTGTTTTGCTTCCTTATCATACCATTTGCTTGTGAGGCTTAAAGTTTGTAGGTACTCGTAGGTAGTGCTTACCTGAGTGAGTAACAAAAAGTATGTGGGGCTTAAATATAATTTGTCATGAAAGTCTTTTCGTTGTTTCTTTTTAAACGGGTACCTCATTGCTGAAAGAGGCGAAGAATTAAGTGTATGAATGTAATCGCTGTGGAGGCACAGTATCATAATATAATCAACTTAGTGAGGAGCGAATGTTTTGATTTCAAAAGGATATTTTTGTATGAGGTTGATTTTGTATTTCATTGATTTAAAATAATTGAATCTTCGTTTCGGATTAGCTTAAGCTCTGGTTTCATAGAGAGCTGTACCGTCATATAGCGACTGTCAAAAAGCATTGGCTGACGTCACAAAAACTGTCCAGCGTAAAACAATGGCAGTGATCTCAAAGGCAGCGGTAGTGTTCACCATAATGCAAGATAGTGTTGCTGTCATATTCGTAGCAGTAGACCTGACGGTGAGAAACAGTTAAATAACGTTTTCTGTCGCCGTAGTCGGTTATAGTGGCAAGCAAATTGGGAATTAAAAAATGAGTGTCTCGAGGAAAGAGTCTAATAGTTATGACTGAACAAGTGAACAAGAAGAAATTATGATTAATTTTGAATAATTTCAGTGTATACTGAACCTTTATTTTTATTTGTAGTGCTTGCTGTAATGTTGATCTTACCTTAATGGTAACGTAACGTAAGAATTAATTTGAATGCCTGACTCACTATACCTTAGAATTTCACAGTGCATGGAAGCATGCAATAGGGCTCCCACGTGTAGATGTCCACACAGATGCAGACACACCTCGAGCTGAAGTCTGAACGATTATTTGACTAAATGGCAATCTGGCTTTACCTCTCTCCACATTTTTTTTGCCAAACAGTTCTCCGACATGCCACTTGCTTTAATCTGGACTTTGGTAGGCATAGGGTAGGTTATCTTACCCTCCTTGATTTCTCAAAAGCCCTCGATAGCATAAATCACCTTATACTTCTAAATAAATTAATCAGGATGTATTTACATTTTTCGTTAACAACAGCAATTAAATTTTGCCAAGGTTTCCTTCTGAAGCGTAAGCAACAGGTGAGGGTTGTGAAACATTTGTCTGATACTCTAGTAATCAAGTCTGGAGTTCCGCAGGGCTCGATATTAAGTCCGCTTCTGGGCATCTACTTAGGTGGCTGGCATAAAGCAGAAACACTGATTGGTATAACCAGAGGATATCTTATTGGATAAGTTTTTGTTTTCTTGAGGATTTTTCAAGCCATTTGCATCCGTTCGGACTTTTTCTTGCAGCTTCGTCCCAAAGGATATTTTTTTGATTTTATCCCTGTAAGGATAACAAACCAAACGAATTTCACTCCGAAATCGTATAATAATTGAATCTTTTCGGATAATTCTTGAGTTCATATCTCCAATTTTTTACTGTGTAGCATGCAGTGGAGGTCAGATATAGCCGCCCTTCGCCTTCAAAGTTAGCAAAAGAAGGGACCCAAACGTGCTTTAATATACATACATATATGTAGAACTTTCAAATTTTTGACTAAGTTAGTATCACGTCCTTCTAGCAAACTAATATTTAAAATCGTGTAACTTCGATATTTTAATGAGGTTAGTTTGGGATTTTGAGGGAATAATTCGTACTGAGATTTAAAACCTTTAAAATTACTTTAAAATTTAACAATTCTTTTTGTTAATTTATTGTTAAGCATAGTTACAAAATTTCATAGAATTACATATTGAGTGATTCTACCTACTTCCACCGCATTATTTTTCCTCATGTAAAAGTGAAGGGGAGAATACTGTTATTAACAAAGGGTATTAATTTCTGTTTGGTTTGCTTCGTTAATTGCTCGCTTCGCCTGTCCTGGTAGCGCGATGCGATAGTACGTGACGGGCTGAAATATTTATTAAATAAATTCTGTGAAAAATGACGCTTGCATATTAAGCAAATATTTATAAAGTGATAAATGTGCTGCCCGCCGTATTAAATTAATTAAAGGATGAACCTACAATATATTGAGTAAGGGTTGTCCCGCAATGCCGTAAAACCATCAAAAATTCCAACAGTCACTTCGAACGCATTTACCTTTTGAGCAAATTCATCTTCGCCAAAGGCTTCTAATTTACCCCATGCAGGGAGCTTTTAATTTAATAAAGCCTAAACGTTCTCGTGCTTTTCTTCCAGCACCAACAAGTTCAACTGTGTCGCGACCTAGTGTCCTAGTGACAAATTAATAATTCAACACATTCTTGTCAAGTAGACTGAAATATTCATCCATCCATGTGCAGCCACGGGTAAGGATCTCTAAGGCTTTTCCCTCAATTAACAGACTGCACTTCCGCGTGCCTTGAGCTTTAATTACGGCATGAATCGGTGAGATTAAGATTAGGTACTTTAAAGGTGGGAATGGACTGCTTTATGCTTTGAGATAATTTACAGACTCTCTGGCTATATCGATTGGGACTAAATCGGGTTACCTATTTTTAAATGTTTCCGCTCGATTACACTTTCGTGCTCATTTTGTTCGGTTAGAAATTGTTTTAAAAAATGTCGCACTTGAGCAATGGCAACAGTCGTATAGCAAGGTTGTTTCTTAAATTTTTAGGTTCTTGCAATTAGAAGGTTTTCTTAAAATATTTTGCTTTGCTGACTCTATTTGAATTTCACTTACGGCTACCAATTCCAAAATAACAATAGTAGTATAGTAACACAATCAAATGTTTAAAGCTCTGTTGTAAACCCTATTTAATATCTGTTCTTATAAATGAATAATAATTGTAATATGCATTTTTAGTACCCAAGAGAGCACGTAATTGGAGATGGATTCCATATTCCGCCTTCAAATTAAAAATATGATTAACTAATGGACGAGTCTGCGGGGTTTAATAGGGCATTCAACTTACTGTGACAATAAAGCTCAGGTGTTTCTTTTTAATTATTCCAGAAATGACAACATTTTCGTGCAGTATTAATATTCATGCGAAACTGATAAATTAGGGTGTATGTCTGAAATGAAGCTGTGGCAAATATTACAAGCTCAACGACCACAATACACTTAATCATGCGGTGGTACAGCATGCAAGAGAATTAATTAAATGTTGTTAAGTGATTATATGTACGTACAACGTAGTAACGTATTTTAAATTCTAATAAAATTCAACACCAGTCGCGTAGTATTTAGGGCGCTTGGACTAATTTAGAGTCTTTTGATCTAATATCGTACACATTTAAGTTTAATAAATAATTAAAGAACATCTTTGAATTTAATCTTAAGTCCTCCTTTCTGTAAAATACATAATATTTGATTCTTTGCAATAACTTCGAATGGTTCAATTGAGGAAATTAAGGTTCAAAATTATTATAGAAATTGACTTCAAAAGCAGATACCAAGCATAATTCTCAAAAAGAAGAATTGTATAAGCAAACACACAAATTTCTTCCTAGAAGAGTATTAGCCGAGCAAAGTTAATGAGCAGAATGACGTCCGAAAAGAATCACATCTTTCCTTCCTTCGAGAATTTACCTATTCAAAACATAAAAATTATTATAAATGTATAGTACCCTACTGCATAGAAAGCTTGTGAGTTATGTTTTCAAAGTTGATTTTGAGCTTTAAGGCTATAATTGATAATTGCAGAACTGTATGTACATACATACATGTACGTTAAAGCCATCTCATTATTAGCAGGTACAATGCATGGGATCTACTTAATTCAAGTTAACAAGAGATTAATTGAAATATTGTCGCAAAGCATTGTACACCAAGCGTTTAAAAGGGGAAACAATTTAATATTAATCCCATCTCATCAAAAGGTGGGGAGCATGTAACATAAAGGAGACGACAAAAGGGTTCAATATTTTGTCGTGATAACAGAAATCCCTTCTAATACCGATGAAGATTCGATATGGTAACAAATTCATGCGTTACATAAATTTGGGAACAAAAATTTATATAAGGTCGATAATAAAGAGCAGATAATAGGGCAGCTTGCAAGCAGATGGGTTAGAGCATTTTAGGCAGGATTTGGATGTTATTTCGCGGTATTCTCCCTCATAGCATTTTGTAGCTTAATTTGGGTATTATTCGTGTTCACCTTTTATGCACAGATGTGTGTATCAGGACATGACGACTAGCGATATATTTCGGGTGTTCTTATTATTCGAATTTTATTGTGAACAATAAAAAATTGCTGAAGATCAAGTCGACCCTAAAGCAATAAAAATGCTAAAATGTTAAAAATAGTTTATGTAAAAGGTAAGTAGGTTCGATCATATTTTCAAATAAGAAATATGTAAGAGCACATTCTATAACCATTCTACACTTACGCAACCATAACTTTAAGGAATATTCTTAAATTAAGGACTTTCCAATAAAAGTGAAACCAAATATCGGTGCAGTGGTAAAGCTTGGGAGGGGGTCTTGTGCGGCAGCGGTAGGGGTAGGTAAAACTGTTATTTTGCTATTAAAGTACATATTTCAATATTTATATGACTGAAAATAAACTGCTTTAATATTTGCAAACAATTATAAGAGAAATTCTGTTTTTCGTAAGGAATTTCCTACAGGCTGCCCACAAGGTGGGATACTCTTCCCACTATTGTGGGGCATGGTGGTGAACGACCTGGTTAAAATTCTTAAATGTCGCTGTCGCGCAATCGCCTCCGCAGATGACATAGCGATACTAATTAGGGGTAACTTTCTAAACACAGTTTGTGACATTCAACAACAAGCTCTCTCAACTTAAACGCTTTTTTTAATTGATTCTCCCAGTTTTTTCATAAGAAAGCTAACAACTATTCTGATGGTGGCGTAGTGGGAGGGAACGGACTTTGAAGCTGGGGACGAAAGTTCGAGCCCGGTTGGGAATGTCTCCTTTTTTCGTTTGTAAGTTAAGCAGACTATAGACAAGCCTCAGTCGGAACAAGTTTTCTTATTTTTAACTTAAATACCCACGCTCCAATTATTTTATTGAATTTGTTATATATGTTTTTCTATGAAAATGTTCTGAATTTTTCGCAGCTTATTAATACAGGCATATTACTTTTATAGCTCCTTGTTACATTGTAACGAACCTACTTGGCAGCCCTCAAAACTAAAATAACGAACGCAGTTGACAGCTCTGAAATTGTCATAAGCCCACTTGGCAGCCCTAAAAACTAACGGGCACATCTGGCAATGCCACAGCCTGCCGTATAAATATCGGCCGGATCACAAGTAGCAGTTCAGTCTTTTCCCAGCGACCGAGGAGCTGACTAAATCCTTCCAAATACCCGATATGCCAGAGATGTTGCCTTTGATATAACTCCTTCCGAATACCCGATCTACCAGAGATGTTGCCTTTGGTGTAGAACCTTATTTACATACATATATTCCTTCCTGACGTACCTATCCTAACATATAATACTTTGGTGTCCGGTTGGGTGATGGAGATGTTGCCTTCATCACTCCAGCTGTATTTTGCTTGAAGCCTATAGAGTCTACCCGTTATCCGGGTCCGTTTTGTAGGGAAGTAGTCTCTCTTTTCTCTTTCTCCGTCCGTCTCTCTCTGTATCTATTGTTCTCTCGATGATATTTTTTTGTTTGGTTAATAATTATAAATTTGACCGTCCCGTTCACCCTGGCTTCCTTAGAGCCTACCCGGACAACGTTACAACATAACAGGATGTTAACTTGAGATAGTGGCAAGATTTGAGACATGTTCTTTCCTAACTAGGGATTACTATTTAGAGCCATACGAATTAATTTGTAATACAA
The DNA here is from genome assembly GCA_947538895.1 of Neoitamus cyanurus. NCBI lineage: Eukaryota > Metazoa > Arthropoda > Insecta > Diptera > Asilidae > Neoitamus > Neoitamus cyanurus. The sequence continues at coordinate 17,716,672 of OX384544.1, forward strand.
GTAATATCCTAAATTGACGGACTATTACCATTTATTTACTTAGAGCGTTAATGCTGCGAAAATGAAACGAAAATGTAAATAAGAAAACTAATCCTCGGTGGGGACAGTTCAAATTGCTATAATATTTTAAATTTTGCGAATGCATCGTGTGAAATTGTTGTCTGTAAATATTTTTGTCAGAGTTCACTCATCAGAGACTGTCACTACTTCAAAGAAAGATTTTTGTCCGGAGGCGACACAAGCAGTAGCAGAGCACGTCCTCCCTAGAGTTTTTATGTAACCACTCCAAAGGAGGATTTCAACTACATGTGTTTGGAAAGACGGAAATAAAAACAAAACAAAAATTTGCGGAGCCGTTATGTTGGGGTTGGGGTTGTATGTGATTGTAGACAGGCCCAAAGAAGTCAGTGATGGGTGCATGGTGGATGTTCGCGACGTATGTATATAATACGTCCCGAAAGCTGATGCAGATAACCATTCAAACAGCAGGGTGCCATAATTACAATATATGTAAATATCTGCTTTTTACAACTATCTTCCTGGAGTGGCAGTTTTTCAAACCCCTCCCAGTCGCACTTATATTGCGCGTTATCCTATGAAGATTTACATTCTGTGACGAAATTCCCCATAACATAGACTCTCTGCTTACGTGCTCCTCTTAAAGGGTAATTCCTTCTTTGCCGTAATGACTGACGAGAAGGGCTTCTGCCTTCCTGCACTTGTAACGTATGTACAGTGTGAACTGTGACGGGGCGATGTCAATGGTTTTACTGAGGTAATTCATGCACAAACGTTCAAGCGAGTTCCCAGACGGCACGCGGAGACTTCTGGAGTTATACAATTTTCGTTAAAGTAATAGGCGCTAAGCAACCGGTTGAATTCAGTTTATTTTCTGCTTGTAATCTTTAATGGACACTAGGTAATATGCTTCAGCATAGAAGGATGTTTCATTGCCCTCATCCTTTTAGCTGTGAGGACAATTACGTACTGGAGGTAGTAATGTAAGTAATGTGGCTAGCAACAACATTTCTTTAATTATATTTTGTCTACATATGTTTCTTGTAAATAGTGATATACTGCGTAGTTTTATACAAAAATGTCAAATGGCAAAAACGGAACCCTTATAATTTCGTCATGTCCGTCTGTCTGTATGTCATAGCCTTATAACTCCGCCATCTTTCCATCTATTCTGATGAAATTTTATTTGCAGGTGCCTTCTGTGAACTTCCATTTAGTTATGTAATGAAATAACACAAAAAAAGAATTTTGGATAGCCCCCTCTAACTTTCCAACCATGTGATTAAAAAATCTGAAAAAAATTAAGATAGCAGCATTTTATAAATACTTTAAAAAACGAAAAGTATTGTGCAACTAGATACCAGCTTGGCACAACATAAAAAGGCAGTATTTCCACTGTGTGCAGATTGTAATTAAGTATCCCAGAGATATTCAGGAAGAAAGAAAAAAGATGATTTTATAATGATTTTATGTCATATAGATGATGATAGTCCAGTATTTATTTTCAACTCGTGTCTTACATATTCTAAATTTCCACAAATGTGGAAAAACGCTGTGATTCTACCCCTAGCTAAAACTTCATCTCCTGTTTCACCGAGCGCTTTTCGGCCGATAAGCCTACTTTGTTTTCTCAGCAAAGTACTAGACCGCCACTTTTCAATCATATGCTTACCTACATTTCCGATAAGAATATTTTAGCTAGGTGGCAATCTGGTTTTCGAGTCGTTCACAGCTAGTGTGACACACTACTAAAAGCGCAGACAACCTATATAACCTCTATATATATTATAACCTCTCCCTACTGCACCCCCTCCTTTATATGTATATCTTACAGGAATTCGGGTAGTCTCACACAACTTTCTAATCTAATGCATCACTTTCACCTATTCCGAATATCCTTTTTTTTTACTATAAATTCGTGATGATATTTTTGTATCCCCAATCTCGGGAATAGAACCACACGTTTTCTTTCATTTTTCTCAGGTAATTTTCAATATTTGTTTCCCCCCAAGAATTCTATATAATTTGACCTTTCTTTGAATATTTTTCACTTATGAAATAATTTTCTGTTAAATAAATTTTAGCGGCTATTTTTAAATGGATAACCTAAAACTTACGTATAACATAATGTTAAAAAATATATATGTATACATATCTATCTACTTATAGACAGGTACACATGTTAGGCGAAATCAAGGTAAATAATCGTCACACGTAGGAGGAGCTGGGTGGTAACATTTCAATACACCTCGGTCGCATTTTTCTGACACACACAGTGCATGCACCTCTGAATGTTTTTTCGCCTTGCCTTGCCTTGCCTTACGTCTGCCTGTTTATTGCAACGGATGTCGCAACTGCCTATTTTGCAGGATATTGTATTTTAAAAACTATTCGTAACCATGATGGCCCATGCTAAAATTATGCTGTTAATATGATACAAACAGAGTCTGACACATTGAGTTTAGAAACTATATTGATTAAATTGAAACAATTTGAAAATATTCCAGATGGACAAAAACTAATCACCACTTCAGAACGATTTTTCAATTTATTCAAACATCAAATAAATGTCTTCTCTCAAGTTTTTAAAGCAAAATCGCACTTAAAAGACATTAGGAAGCTTATTAGTAAAAAGTGTATACACACTCATTTGATTCTACGTGGTTTAATGAGAAAGACCCTTGCTATAATCACCGAATTAATTAACTTAATTTTATGATAACTACTCTTCTTCGAAAAAATTGTAAATGTGGGAAAAAAACTGCAACAGTTAATACGCGTAGAAAATTAGAAACAGTTACGAATAAAGAATTTTTGTTGTACGTACACTAAAGTTCATTCATTCGACTTTATAACATAACGACAGACAGACGGACGGGCGGGCGGACGAAGGATTTCTTTTTACCATTTTGGTACGGAAATAATGTGTGTTGCTTTTTTAATACAATAATTTTTAAGAATTTAAAAACAATAAAAATGAAAATTTGATTTCGGGTACTAAAAATTAGAAACAGTCAAAATAATATAATATGTGCCTATTTTACAAAATATCAATAACCTAAAAATAATATTTATAACAACACTAGCTAAAGAAAATTCTTTGAAATTAAACCGAAAAAATCTAAAATCTGAATTTATTATAAAATAATCATTATTACCCAACCCAATTCGCATGATGAACCTTTTCCAGAATTCCCACTGGACCTGTCTCACGCTTACTGCTTGTAGCGGCCTACTACATACACATTGTATAGCTACGCGATCTAGAATGCGTCGCGCATCGCACGTCGCGCGTCGTACGCAGCTAGCTGATTGCTGTTGTGAAATGCGTTACTGCACTGTAGCGGCTGTGAATGCGTTGCCGGAGCCGCTAGAGCAAAAGCTCCGGTCGCTAGAGCTCATTTCTTGTGTGCTCGCTTTTCAGCATTGCCGTTGGACATCTGGGTTATTTGTCTGTGCTAAAAGTATTTGTATGAACATTTGAATTTTTGCAGTCGGTGCGCACTGAATCTCTACTTATTCCGGGTGCGCCAACAACGCCAAATAAAACTATTGTTATTATTGTTATTTTTTCACATTACAATATATGCCCGATATTAACGACTAAAATATTAACTTTGAATAAATTTTGTAACAAAAATGTTATCTAGCACAGTTTGATCAACGTCTATTAGAATTGGCATCAAGAATAAATAAATGTTTACAGTGAAAAGATTGCCGGATCGTAACTTTTTCGTTGAACCTGTTTCATCAAAACGACGAAAATTACACCAGTTATTGACTGTTTCAAGTAGTCAAATCGTATTAAGAAAAACAACATGACTGCTGCTGTAAAAGCTATGTGAATTTGTTATAAGTATATTTTGGCCAATTATTTCACAATAATTCTTAGAAACACAGATCAATGAGAATTGCAAAATCGAACTAAGAATTACATTCCTTAATCCCCTCGTGAACCTGTGCCCAGCCAGCATCTTGCCTTACCCTGTTATTTTAAGATGTGTGTGTTTCACGTACGCTATTTAAACAGGAAATATCCTGTACTGATAGCTCCATTTATGTTTCTTCCTGCAATTGTAACAATGGAACACGTACAATATGTATGCTTTAACCGAATTAAGAAATTCTTAATCTCTCCTGCAATTGCATATGTACATATCTATTGAACTTACATTTCCAAAAGTGGTGCCAAAATGTGGAAACTCTTCAAGTGGTTATACCACGTTATATGTACAGTAGAATGAGATAATTCGCGCGTAGAAATATTTCATAAAAGAGCTTTCATTCAACATTTCGAATGCTGTTGGCATTGAAGAAGAAGTTACTCAAATGTACTTTTTTCATTAGGGCCCGAAGGGGTTTCGTTTAAGTTCTTCATGAATTACTTTTTCTGTGGATGTGACTTATGTGTGTAACTTAAATAAGTTAAAGCAGCTGAATTGCCAAAGCAACTTAAGACACCCTTGATTAAATATTTATGAAATTTAAATGTCTTCTCAAGAAAATTCAAAGCGGATTTCCTGCCCCAAGTAGTCCATGGATTCCATTATATTAAGTGTATACAAAAATTATTATTATAATACATTCGAGCGCATGTATAGATGGAATTCCCTGGAGAAATGAATTTTTATGATTAACAGCTCAGTTAGTACTTAACTCTGATTTCAATACATAATTTAAAAAATGACTTTTTCCTGTTCATAATGTAAATATAGTAATATTTTCATTTGGGAGTTCTTTATACAAAACTTCTTTTCGTGAGTATAGTACATTATATATCTGCCTGTAGCTACGTTTTTTAAAATTCATTTCCATGGAGTATTTTGCTGCCAAAAAGAAAAAAAGAATATTAAATTTAACTTCAAGAACTTGTGTATTTTATCTTATTAATGTGCCCAGAACAGGCAACATGAGCCATATGGTCGACGCTACCGAGTGCGCTTTAATAGAGCAGGGCAATAGAATATCCTTACCTAAAAAAAAAGGGAACTACGGCCCTGTAGCAAGTTTTGCTTCTTACTCCTTCCTAATGAGCTCCTCCAGAAAACCTTCGGTAGTGCAGCGGGAAACAAACGGACTTCCACGCCTGAGTCCGCGGTTCGAGCCCGCTTCAATTCCTTTTTTGAACTTTTTCGTTCATGAAATTTGTCAGTAAACCGATCGGCTGGCATATTTCGTCACAATACTTTTTTCTCCATGACTGTATTGTATCATATGACATATACGACTTTTGAACAAAAATTACAACTTGAAATTATTAATTATGCATTCAACTGAAATTCAGTAGCTGTTACTTAAAATGACAATTTTGTCTGAGTTTTGAGAAAATTCAAAATAAGTTACGCACCCAAGTAGATTTTGTAGAACATTATTTTTCTCTAGTTTTATTTATTTTAATTATAACAAACAGAAAGTAGGTTAAGGGGAAAGCGATTGGCATGCCAATTCATTAAAAAAATGTCAACGGAAAGGAGAAAGTTCATTAAAGAAACTGAAGCAGAGTCTCGATGTGGAGAGGCTTTGTAGAAGCTCCTAAATGGAGTGAAATAGAAGATATTTCAAGTATTTACATATATGAAGTTCCATTATCTACTGAACCGAACCAAACTTCCATTTAATCACATTTGTTTTAATTCTTGCCCGAATGTTTAAAGACTCTGCAAGAGCAAGATTTGACTTTCAAAAATCGTAGGAATAGATATTTGTTATATTTCACAAATCGTTGCGTCCCCTTTGCCAATTATTAGCTGAACATTTCCATTGTGCGGTAGTGCCATTGTCAACCCATGTGACGTAACAAAATCCGATCATCTCGATTATGGGCCAATACTTCGCCATTCATTTAGGGTTCTTCTTTTTCTCTACGGCTCGTAAATTTCAATCACACCGCTTCGTATTAGGTGCTATGGGGCGCGGATTTAAGGTTACTTGGCACCTGGTATCCTGGTGACCAATTTTGAGCACAATGAAGGGTTCGGTCCCATAAACCCGCCAATCCACTAAATTTGCCTCTCTTAGAAATTGTGAATGGTTTCGAACTCAGCACTCTTCCCAGAGCAGCCAGAGGACTTTGTAAATTGACTTGGCACCTGCCCCTGCTGTTCAACCTAACTCTTCGGACTTGCAGGTATTATTTCAAGCTCAACGAATTGTATGTTAGCGCTACAGGTAAATGGATCGGTGAACGTGTCTCATATCGGCCGCGAACTCCTAGTAGTGTGATATTCCTCTACTCTGAGTGCCGTACCCAAAAGTAATTAATTAAATTTTGGTTTGGATAACTCTGGATCAACCAATGGTTGGTGCATTTGCCGATTTAATTATAGCTTGATTGTGCTTTCGGAGTGATACTGTTTGCTTTTGCCTTTGATTCCCAGCACTGTCTCTAGAATGCTTCAGATTCAATTTTACTTCAACATCAGGGCACTTTAATGGAAGAGGTGTACAAAATTCAGACTTGACATAGCTTTCTTTCAGAATTTTAATTAATGTTCATACCAAGCTTATGTACATACTTAGAAGCAATCTTATGAATATTTATGCAAGACGCGAATAAAAAAAATTCAAGCAAACCACCTTTAAGATTTTTTGTTTGCATAAAATATAATATGATGACAATAAGCGATTATTTATTACTTATCTAAAAAGTGCTATACGCCGGCGTAATATATATCATGCCAGTCAACCTGGCCGACAAAAGGTATTATTTTGGCTGCCATCCAATGTAAAGTATTGATGCATAAAATTTGCCTGGCCTTTTAATAATTTTGTTGGTTAATTTTATTTATTAAAACCCAAAAATATAACTAACACCTGAAGTTAAATCTGGCTCCCACCAAAAACAGCGCGATAAACCTTTCCTTTAAAATTGCCTCCAGTCTTAATACGAGCTCATACATTCGATTGCGTTCATAAATTGGAATTCGTTCACCTACCTGTTGTAGGTGTTTATATTAGCCGGATATGACTGCAGTCCTACGTTATATTAAATGCCTTCCGGCATATCCAGCTACAGCACTATGTCAGCAAACACGATATAGGGACAAGTTTTGAGCTTTACGCCTGCATGCTCTTAATCCACTTTTCTTTGAAAATTTGGGATTTAATTTTGGACGCAGGACACCAAAAGTTTTAGATACATCATATTTGTGGCCGTGAAAAAATACTTTGAAGCGGATATCATATGTCACTGATATTTTGATGCGAGTAATTTGATTAACAAGTTTTTGGGGTGTAAATAAGTTGCCCTTGTAGCCTACGGATTTCCAATTTATGAAATATTCACGTAATGCATGTAAACGCTAAGTTGCGAAGAGATATCGATGATACCCCGTACCTTGCCTAAATCTATAATACATTCCATCAGGGAGGTAAATTCCTTATCAACAGATTTATGTTGTATGGGATGGGCGGGCGACTGCGCTAAAGTTGTGTCGAGAGAAGCGACTTCGTGGGGTCATGAGATTCGTTTTGTATCATTCCTTCCTCAAATTTATTGGATAAACGGTTTCCTATTGGTAATTTACGCTTCGTGGAAATATCACGTGCTTCCTTTATAATAAAAAAGAAAGTGGAAAACGCGATGTACAAAAATGTTCTTATTTTGCTTCCATAGAGAACCAACGAGGTTTAGCTTCAATTAATTTTTAAAATTAACGGCTAAAGATAAAGAATGAGAAGTAAAGTAACAATTTCAGGTTTGCGTGTTATTTATCCTTTCCTAGTATATTATAGATAAAACCTTAATATCAACTTTGACTATACATTAATAGGTATACGTTATTTTTCCCGTTTTGGTGAGACTATTCTGCGGAAAATGTTTTCATAGAAAGTATAACATGACATCAATTATATGTTATCTGAACAGTGACCTACCCTAACGGCGGTGTTTCCGTGAGTTTGCTTTGTGGCGGACTTCCTAAGGACTCGATTTCTTGGTGGCGTGTATTTTCGCAACATTTCGGTTCAATTCCATCAATAACACGACTGCTTATTGATTTATTGGTATAAAAAATTGAATCACTTATTAATTTGGATCCACAAGTTTGTGGATTAAAGGGAGATATTTTTCGCTAGGTAATATTTTTCATATATGTAAGTACCTGCTCTTGATCAGGAACTTTGCAAACATTTTAATATTTGCAAAATGATTATCAAATTGCCATAATTTTTACCAATCCAAACTTCAATTGAACTGAATAAATTATTGGGTTAATTTTTCAATGCAAAGTGGGTATAACACTGACATATAAACTAATGAACTGCTCATGACAGTCAAATGGCTATGAAAAAGGTGGGACCACCTCGTATAACTTTCTCTTTTCAATATAAACATATGTAATTTTCCACTGAACTTTGCAAACTTCAGTGCTGATTTTGTAACAGCCAACTTTACAGGTAAAGTTGGTTTAATGGAAATAAGCAACTAATTTTGTTATAAATTTGAATCGACAAATTTTGAAGTACGAGCATTGCAATTTAAATGCAGCTGGCTTGAGATTTCAGAAATTTTTCACATAAAACGTCAAATAAAATTATCAATTCAAGTTTACTTTTAATATTGGCATTAGAATAAGCACAATTTAATAAGAAGAAGGCAGAGAAAATTTGGCCCATGTGAGATAGCAACATAATCAGTTCAGTAGTTTATATGTCAGTGGGGTGTACGTATCAAGTCAATGCATTTTGATGTTATTTTTCTCAAAATTAAAAAGTTTTGTTATAGGTGAAATTTGATCAAGAGCAGGATATGAAAAAAAACGCAGCTATTTTAAATAAATATAATATATTCCACCAAGTGTTATCAAAAAGATCAATAATTATGCTTTTACACAAGAAGCGCAACAAAAGTGACATTTTTTAATTACCTATCCATCGCCAATCTCTGTTGTCTCTTGGGAAGTTATTTGAAGCTTTAATTTGCGATCACCTATATTTTCATTGCAAACCTTTTCGTCATCTTTTCAACATGGACTCATACCTGTTTGGAAAGGCGATAATATGGGCAATTCAATTAAAATAAAGAAGAGGTCTATCAATTACATGAATTTCAGAGAAAATGTGGGATTACCCTCAATCTTATAAATTTTGAGAGAATTCTACACTTTCGCAAGTGACTGTACCAGCAGTGGTGGATAACCGTTGGTGGCATTTGTGGTAATCATATTTTGATGGCACTTGTTTGGCGTGAGCTTAATGTCGCTGCGTTGGGTACAGGTCCGGACTTACAACGGGGCCCCAGGGGCACGGCCCGGGGCATCCACAGGCCGACATTTTCTGGGGGCATCCACACTCCTCCAATAAATTATTTCTAATCGAGTCGAATATATGAACAAGACTTGAAATTTTCTACTTTTCCGTTTCCCTCTCTAATGCTGTTTATTATAACCAATGAGCGGTCGGCATTTCGGATTCTTTTGTCGCCGCACTTGATCAGAAAATATCAGCATATGAGCAAGTGCATTTGCGATTTTGATTTCTGTCCAAATTGCAAACTCTTACTCAAGCAGAAATCGATAGTCACGCGCAAGATTTAATCAAAATATACCACACTGATCTTGATGCCGGTCTCCCTGCTGAACTGGCTCAATTCAAGGAGTTTTGCAAAGATTTATTGGTACCTAACCCAACTATGAGTCACGAACAAGCAATGTATAATTTATTAAAGCTTCATAACGTTCAAGATGTTTTCCAAATATTGAAATTGTTCTAAGAATATACTTGACGCTAATTATTTCAAATTGTACCGGAGAAACGTCGTTATCAAAGTGAAACCTTATAAAAAGTCCGCTGAGGACATCAATGACTGAAAAGCGTTTAAATTGGTTGACAATAATGAGCATTGAGAGTGACGTTTTGAGGAGCATCGATCCAAATGTAATCATCAATAAATTTGCCGCGAAAAAAGCTCGAAAAGTTTCCTTGTAAATGTGAAACTGTTTATAATACAATCATATATACCAAAAATTGAGAATATTCTATAATATATATATGTATACTAGCTTGCCTGGACCCGGCGTTTCCCGGGTATTAAATTTGTACTCCTTAATTTTACAACGCCTCCCTAGAAACCCAAACCAAAAACAAAAGTTCGGATTATTAGTGAAATCCCTTGAAGTTTAACTTTTACGGTCGCCATATTGGATCCGACATCTTGAATTCCAAAATTTTGAATGCCCGCTCGAGATCTGCGACCCCGAAAACCTCCAATTGCCTTTTTCATAAAGATTCCTTGAAGTTGGAAAATTCGCTTCCTATATAAAACGGAAATTTCGAATTTTTCGATTTTCCGGCTTTTTCTTTGGGGTTTCCCGAATTTTCTTTTTTTCAAGCGAACAAAACAAAAAAAAAATTATCGAAATCGGTCAAGCCGTTTTTGAGTTTTAGCGAGACTAACGAACAGCAATTATATATATATATCCATGGTAATAAGAAAAAAAAATATGTCGTTATATATATTGCCATATATGTACGTTAAAAAAAAATGCAATTTTCCTGCCCTTACATGGGCATCCCCGTTTTGTACCCCGGGTCCGATTGGAATTAAGTCCGGCACTGGTTGGGTAGATCAAGAGATAAAAATAAAAAGTAATGTGCATCCTGAATTTATTAATCACCCTGTAACTCGAAAACGGTTGAGCTGGTCCTATCTACCTACCCTGCCATACAATTTTTTATTTGACTAGGTGAAATATATCACCCATATCATTATCATACCTATAGTATGTTATTTAGTAGTCCCAATGAATTGGTACATTCAACCTTTAAGAATTCTATCTGATATGCAATTAAAGCTTTCAAGGCAAACAAATTCTAAAACATCAAAATATTTTAACATTTCGCGGTAAGCTGAGTCGACTTTTGGCATTTTACCAACTTTCGCATTTCTTTTTCTAAAATTTATAGATGACGTCGCATGACGACACATGCGCAAAAGGACAAAGTAAGAGATATGTAAAAAGTTCTTGAGTAGTGTTTTCTTTGAACTTCGAAGAAAAGCTCATCTATAAAAAAAACCCACCGAACCGAGCGAAGAACGAGTGCTTAAAGCAAAGCCATAAAGCTGGTGGGATGGGATCAACTCATTAATTTGGAATTTGTTCGCGATGTGCTAAGACGTTAGTGAGACGATGTGGTGTGCAGAATCTCTTGCGAGCTGCGACAAGTTGTACGATTTATAAACATTTTATATTGAATTGTAGTTTTTACAATCGTGCAAATTTAGCAATCATCGACTACTTATTTGTAGAGAGAACTTGTTTTTTTCATTCAATTGTTTACGAGTTACAAGAGCAGTGTTCGGCGAAGATTTTCAACTCACGTGACTTACACTTAAGCACATTGCAAAAAGCCAGAACTTTGAAAATGTCGCTTGAGGAACGGCAGGCATTTGAGGAATATGTGAGTTTTACGGAAAAGTGCATGAACCTCGATGTAGATCCTCGTGATGATTTCATGCAGTATGCCGGTGGAAAATTTAGAGATGAGGATTTTAACATGAAGGCGAGTGAGTTCCCACCGGGACCGCTTGATATTTCAGAAATTGTACATTCTTTACTTGAGGATGATCGCATATCTAACCCTGCTCTTCAAAAGGCTAGAGATTTTCAGAGGTCGAAGGACGGGTTATTGCAGAACGGTATGAAGGAGTTTTTAAAAACTGATCAGTTCATTGAATTTTGTGGTGGTGTTCCCGCATTCAACGATCACTGGCGTGCAGAAAACTTTAATTTAGCAAGAACGGCTGGTATTTTTAGTGCCTTATGGCTCAATACAATCCTAAAGCCAGAAATATCGTATTTGAATGATGCGAAAGTAATTAGTGTGGACTATGAGTTTTTAGGAGGCTTCTTTATTGAATATTCAAATGAGGCTTTGGGAAAATTGGAGCTTGATGACGAAAAGCTTGCAGATATCGTAAACCACATGAACGTGATACTGGAGAGCTATCCGAAAAATTTATTGGACGGGGAGCCGATTACAATAACTGGAGGAGAGATTGACGACATAGAAATTTTCAATTTAAGGGAATTCATCGAAATTGCGCTCTGTATCAAGATAAACGACAACGACACTATCCATCTCCAAGCAGGAGTTATGCAGTGCCTTTCGATTTTAAATGGATTTGATCGTATAACGCTAGCACACTATATCACAATTCAAGCTACTCTACTTTTCTACAATCTACCAGACATGTTCGCCGTATTTGAATTTTTAAGGTATTTTAAACCAGTTTTTATATCTACTGGATTTGATGCGTATTATAGCGAAGCGGAAGGAGAAAAACTAAAAGAGATGTTCAAACGATTTATTGAGTCTTTCGAAAAGTTTAAGAACGATTTCCCCGAAGAAGCTTCTCCGCATCTTTTGTTTGGGATGGACATTGATCAAATTCTTCAAGATGTTAAAAACCACTATAGTTCGTCTAAAATACATGCCGAATATGATGATCTGCATATTTCTTCCGATGATTTCTATCAAAATTTGATATCCCTACGGAACTATGAGGCACCTGAATCTTTAAAACATTACTATTCCTGCCAGGGAGATGACAAAGTAATTGCTTGCTCTGGGAGAACACTTCTTTGTTATATAGTTGAACACTACAAGAAACCTATGGTTTATCACTTTGGACGCTTACCCTTTACATTTTGGAGGACAATTATGATAGAGAGATTACTTTATTCCCAATTCTCTGAAAATGAAAATTTTACGATTCCAGAAGCAATTTTAGAGTCCCAGATTAAACACCGTGAAGATTGGCTTTCTGACTTTTCGGCTAATGAAATTATAACCACTATTGAGAGTTTACATTACGCCTACAGTGATTATAAAAAATGGATGGAAGAAAATGAGACAATTGTTGGATGGCAGAATGAAATTCTCTCTAGGATTAATTTGGATTGTCGAAAGTTGTTTTTTGTGGTTTTTGGCCAATGTAATCCTTATGATTCGGATAAATGCACGCCAACAGCAGCACTAATGAATTTTATGGATTTTTCGAAGGTCTTCGAGTGCAGTCCAGTGTCTCCAATGAATCCAAGAAAGTTTATGTTAATAAATTAAAGTATGGAAATGTTTTCAATTGGCCTTTTATTTTTGGGACGCAGAAGTCTCTTCGCTATCATTATCATTGGAGCGTCTCTTATAATGAACAATCAGGAGCAAGGACTGGAGCACAGTTTTACTTTAGAATAAATCAAGCCTCCCATTCTGTCGTTGCCATTGTAAGTGATACATACACTCTAACGAGTATATTTTCATTCATATTTTAAGTCGCATCTTGATATTAGTTTAATCCTCATTTAAATGCAAACTATTTTTGTTGTTGTTCCTTTATTATCCAAGAACAGTGTTGTTGGAGAGAAAGGGGCAAATTCATTTATCAAACAAGTAACAGTCCTGATGGTCCACCATGGCGGTCCTGGTGGGGGGAAATTTCAAATACTCTGACAGTTGGGAAATATTATCGTCACAGCGCGTCAGTTTCTCTTGTGATTACATGTTTTTAATGACGCAGAACCAAACAAAAACATGAACGGAAAATTTGCCCATTTCCTGCAAGAGAGTTGATGTTTCATTTATTGCCAAGTTTTTAAGCACCCTCGAGTTATAGTGCCACGTTTGTATTATTGGTAATGTTCGTAAAGGGGTGGGGAATACGATAACTGACATTTGGCATAAATATTGTGTTTCTTACTATTTAAGCAGAAAGCTTGGAAATTTAAAATATTTTCGTTGCATTTTAAGAGACCTATTTAAGGGGTGTCACCAAGAAAGAATTTTCAGAAAATCGATTTTTGTTTTTTTTCATATTATTGTATTGTAGCCAAAAAAGAATTTTTTGATATCTTCATTATTTCCGGAGATACAGCTATTTTCATTGAGCGACGTGACGGGCGCTGTATCGCTCCGTAAGTCGGCTCACTGCAGGTTTCTTCATTTTCAAAGTAGCATTCGACGAGTTCACAGTAAAACTGAAACACCGTAAAGGTTCTCGGGAAACATTAGGGCGCTCATCATGCACCAAGAAACGTAAAAATTAATGAGCGCCGCAAAGATGGAAAGTTCGCATAGTACATAACGAAACTTTCAAACGCGTTTTTCTCGAAACACGATTTTTCAACTGGTGTCGGTGATAACTCGAGCAAAAATTGACCGATTGACCTCATTTTCGAAACACACATTGATATTAATGTTCTCTACGGCTTAACCGGATAGATTTTCGATATCAGTGTTTTTTTGGAAAATTATAGATAATTTTTTGGAGCAAAATTGGTATTTTTTTTTCAAATGGTCGCCATTTTTTCATTTTTTAAACGTGAAGAACGTAATTCCCAAAATAAATAATTCGGAATTTTTTGTTTCGGATTGGCGGAACTTAAAAATTCGTCGACACCGTTTGGCCCGGAGATTTTCGCGTCGTTCGACATTTTTTTAAATAAATAAATCAATTGTTGATATTTCTGAAATATAAAACAATTTCCATATTTTTGAGTTTTTTATTCATATGTGTGCCAAATTTCGAGTCTCTATCTTTACATTTCGCTTCAATAATGAAGTTCAAATTTTAGTGAGATTTCTGTCAAATCTTCTTGATGACACCAACTCTATGGGAGGGGGCCTAAAAAATTTATTATTTTCCCTTGGCTGTCATTTTGATTTTACAAATTGATCACGAGCAACATTTGTGTTCAAAAATTCTTGTGGGTGTAGTACGCGAGTGAGTGCGAAAGCAGAAAAGTGTGAACAAAAATCTTAAATATCAAAACTTACGTTGCGTTACGATTTCTTGTTCAGAGTAATTATTTCAAACAATGGCAGACTTATATTTTCTTTTATTTTCAATATGATGAGAAACAATTTGGTCGTACATACCCCAATGTAGCGAATTATATCTTCAGACTCCTAAACTGGTCACATAAAAGAGTACGCCATCTATATATAATACATAAGTATGTAATAAGCGCTTCCGAGAGTAACAACATACATAGAATACATTTTTGTTCCTGTGGCATCGCTGCAAAGGTGGACGAGTTTTTGCGCTCTAAAAATGCCATTTCGCTGAATGTGCTTTTATTCTCCATACGATCAAATAAAACATGCAGGCGTGCAGCACATACTAAATTTTTGCCTACGTAATTTTCATGAATTCCACTTTTTCAGCAAGTGTCATTGATGCAAATTGACCAATGAAAGACTTTAATAACGTATTCGTCGTATTCGTATGTAAGTGCTGGCCACGGAAAAAAGGATGCCGATAAAATATTTGAATACGATTTTTTGTTATTGATGCAACGAAGGAAAGGTGAACGAACTGTGTACTCACTTTTTATATAATACATATTTGAGACTAAGAGTTTTCAAAATATGTAAATAGCAATTTTTAACTTTATATGACTTAAGTACAAATAGGAATACTCCTATACTTATATTCACTTATTATATAGATAAAACGTCACACATTTCAGTAATGAATGTAAGTATTGAAATATAAACGTGTCGTGCTACGTAATGGCCCAATCATGAATTTTTTAAACTAACATGTAGAGGCTTTGAATGATATGTAAATTAGTGTTACAATTCGTAGGAGGAATAGACTTGGCTCTACTATACAAGAGATCTCACAAATTATTTAGAGTGGAAGATTCGGCTACAGTTTTTACATGAAATATTTTTGATGGGATCAATCTTTCATATAAGTGCTCTTTAAACTTTAAAGTTTTTTTAGAAGGATTAAAAAAGAGTAGTTTTCGATAATTTAATAGAAACCGTTGGAGTAATTCTTCTTCTTAAAAAAATACGACTCATGGTCATAATATGGCATTGTAAGGATACCTATTTAAAGAAATATTTCAAAAATATCGAATTTGAGCAAAATAGTGGAAGTTTAAATTAAAAACTCCGACTTCCCGTGATTTTCGCTATGAAGCGTCACATACAATGTTATGGCCCGATTTTCTTTCCTGAGCACGGGCGGCCGTCATTAATTTATACATATGTACAATGTACATATGCTGGTACCGAAAAGGGTTAAAACGTGTGGGCTCTGGTGCATTTTTTCTCCTGTGGCTATGTTATCGAAAGCGTTAAATCCAATACCAAAAAATCTTAGTAACAAAAAATTCGAACGATAGATGATAGATATTTATTATTGCATAGGGCATCCGGCAAAGAATTTTAAACATATCAATTCAGTGGTTTTTGAGATTGTTGTAGTTTCGAAAATAAACTGAACTGAAAACTCAAACTTGAATACTGCTTTACTGAAGCATAGTATCCTCTGACGGGATCTGTCTGTGTCCATGTCCGTTGGTGTTTTGTTTCTCGCGTTCCTATACACATGGTAAAGCAGAAATTTTACAATAAAGTTGTCTATTCTTGTATAGAGAACTTGATTGGTGTAGCACCTACTGCAGGAACTCTGAATGCGGTGTGTGATATTTAGAAGGGGTAGGTATGCATTGCCTGCCGAATTTTCAGATTCCCTCCATATAAGATGATGCGATATTGAACCATATCTGGCACCCTACAGTCCCGTAGGTATGAACAATCTATGAACCTATTCGAATCCACCATCAGGAGATTTATTTATCACAGCTTCATCAAGATTCTGATTACTATGTACAATATAATAAAACAGTATGATACAATAACAAGCCTGCTAAAGTCGACTTTTCAGCTGGCTTCTGGAAATGTTAAAGTCAATAACGGAGAAAGAAGCATTAAAAGAACGGGACATCGACGATATAGGCTCATTGAAGCCGTAGTTAGAGCGATGTTGTGGTAAGTAAAAGAAGTCATAGTTCCTCAAAGAGCGGGTCGGTACAGAAATTTTAAAAGCGGCAAGCAATTCCGGAGAGTTGATAACGCCTTGCAAACAACCAAAAGCTAAAACAGTTCTGGAGGTTTTCCGCCTATGTTCCAGGGTTTCGAGCGAAATAAGTTTGAGCCTATCGGAGTAGGGAGGCAAAACAAGATCATTATCCCAAGGAAGACTTCTGAGAGCAAACCGTAGAAACCTGCGTTGAACAGATTCAATTCGTTTAATATGGCTCTCATAAAAGGGGGACCAGACAGGACTCGCATATTCGAGGATAGGTCTAACAAAAGTGCAATAAAGAAGTCTTGAAATGTAAGGTTCGTTGAATTCCTTTGACCAACGCTTTACAAAGCCCAGAGTAGCGCTAGCTCTGTTAGTAATGGAGTCTATATGATCTTCAAAAGAGAACCGTGAGTTGATCATGACACCTAGATCTCTCGCTTTGTCAAGCCTAGTAAGGGAGAAGCCTCCAATAGTGAAATTATAAAGCACCGGAATCTTTTTACGAGTGAAGGACATGCAAGTGCATTTACCGATATTTAAAGGTAAGATTAATGGAGCACCATTTATGGAATACGTCCAAGTCAGAATTTAAAAGATGGCAGTCACGCTCACTAGATATTGTGCGAAATAGTTTCGCGTCGTCCGCATAGCATAGAATTTTCGAATGGACAGGTATAAGAGAAACATCGTTGACATAAATGATAAATAACAGTGGACCAAGGTGGCTACCTTGTGGGACACCTGATATATTTCTTAACAAATCAGAAAAAACACCACGAAAGCAAACAAACTGAGTACGATCAAATAAGTACGAGGTGACCCAACTAACAAAGCATTTGGGAAAACCAAGAACAGATAATTTATGAATAAGAATTTTGTGATTGATCCTGTCAAAGGCCTTGCTAAAATCAGTGAAAATGCAATCGACTTGTTTGCCAGATTCAATAGCCGGCGTACAGTGATTGGAAAATTCCAAAAGGTTAGTTGTAGTAGATTTACCTTTCATGAACCCATGTTGAAATGGCATCAAGAAAGGCTTACAGTGGAAATAAAGTACTTCACAAATCATTACCTCGAAGAGCTTAGCAATAGGACATAAATTAGCAATTGGCCTATAGTTTGAAATATCCGATCTTTTTCCATTTTTATGCATAGGAAGAATCACAGAAATTTTCCAGGGCCCCGGAAAGACACCAACAGAGCGAGATAAATTGAACAAATAACGAAGAATAGGGGCCAAGACAAGGTCACACCTCTTCAAAACACCGGACGGAATTCCGTCAGAGCCACACGAAAAATTGTCAACTAAGGATAACTCAGTTTCATTCAATCGTTAAAAAAAATCTGTGTACAAAATATGATGCTTGGCTGAAATACCGTAATTAAAAAAGTTAAAAGCGCTCAGGGGTTAAATCGATGTCACATCACCAAATCAATGCTGAGAGAGTCACGAAATCTATAATGGGGGTATATTCAAAAATGCATCAAAACCGGCTCGATGCACAACTCAGTGTAGCGTCTCGGACGCTGAATTGTGCATGGAGGTGGTTTTGAATTTTATATATCAGGGAAAAATATTAAATATATCGTACAATATAATATATATATCGAAAACGCTTCGAGGTTGTGTTTATTCGTGCGCGCTTTAACGTTTTGTACCGATATGCGATGTGTTTGGCGATATTTCTCAGTGTCAGGGCAGGATTCGAAGCATTTTTCCCTTATATAACATATGTATGTACTTAGTTAATACTACAAAAGTATTAAATATTTTATGTTTTAATTCGAAAACGGGACAGATTTAGGATGCTTCCGATGCTTGGTCTATATAGGTAACTGTCTCGCGTTCCCAGTACAATGGAAACGTTTTTCGCTCTGGCAGACACTTAGTGGTGGGATTTTGTTCTAGCTTCTTATATTACCCATTCTACGTTTATTTTATTAATTGTGTTAAAATTTCAAATCTTTTGAAGTAACAAAAATGGTATATTTTTAAATAAACATTTACAACGTTCTGTCAACATATAGGTTGGGGGGAAATGTTTTGGTGATAATTTTTACGAATAACAAATACTATCGAATGTTAAACCTCCTGAAATTTCATGAATTGTGCTTTAGACAAATTGAAACTTATTTCTCACCCTCTTAGTAATTTTGGTAAACGACTTTTATTGTTCAGCAGGTATATAAGATTTAGTCCCTAATTGTCACGACTAACTCGAAACACGTTGCAGGCTCATCCTCTATAAACTTTGCTCTACAGTAATTCGAATACAAGGTTACTTCAAAATCTGTTCGTTATTTGTCGACATTTTGTTCATGCCGTACCACATCTGAGAACAATTTACGATGTCTTGTCACGTTTAAACCACAACCAATTAGCGAAAAGTCATCTAAAACTTTCAAAAGCATCCGATTGTTCCTTTTTTACCATTGAGAATTTTTCTCCAAAGCTGATTTCTATTCTTGTCGAACCCTTAAAATTGACCTAAGTATAAATACCATCAAATTGATTGTTTACTTTGCCATGATGTTCATTTGCGCGATGTGTTAGTTGTTGTAATTAAGCGGTGGCCCCCAAAACAATCAACGTTCGCAGATTATTTATAAGCAGTTTAACTGCTGCTATCTATCCTAATTATAGGTAGTTAAATAGAGCTAAGTATTTGGATTTCTACTTGTTGAAAGCTTCTTTACGTCATGATTATTTCAAGGGGCTCCCACTTCCACCCTTCTTTTTAACGAAAGTTCTCAAGTCACTATTAATTTTATCAAATGCTCCCGTTTGAAAGTTAGACTGATTTAGTGAGGCCATACCACGACGTCTCAATAAAGTAGGAAATACACCTGGCGCGTGAGTAGCATTAATCGGATTCATTAGCATTGCTATTAGTCATTCTCAATTTACTGAGTATTTATTTATGTCTACGGAGTTGGTTTTGTTTAATTCCTTCCGAAAATGCATTATGCGAGATTTTCCTTCTTCTTGGTAACGCTTTTAAGGATGAAACAGAATGCTTTAGAGAAAAAAAAATATTTTTAATTAAGTCTGAACAAACTGACGTCATATATCCAGCAATTAACACGTTCCACAAAAAGTGCTGATGCTTGTCAACAGAGAGCTTAAGTGTGAAACATTGTCCAGAAAAGTGGGAGAATTTACGTGAAGAGCTCGTCAGGGAATTTAAAGTAATACACGGGTTCAGCCATAACAATTTTTTGTCTCTATTTGAACGCTCCCTCTGATTAAGCAGAGGCATTTCGTTGAGGATCTACACATAATTCGCGGAAGCCATATTTTTGGGCAAAACACAATTCTCCTGGAGCTTATAAATGAATAATTAACACACCATCCATTTGGTTCCTTTCGACTATGCCACCCCGGGGAAGATGCGCACCTAAGTCCCAGAGCAACGGGAGATTTTAGGTGTCAAAAATTTGAATAAGTCAATGGAATTGAAGAAATTTACGACTTGATCCTAGACGGATGATACAATTAAGTTTAATTAACCTAACATGAATATTTACATTGCGTCTGGAGTTATAATGCTACAAAGATAATTCACTTTGACGGGGACAATTGAAAGAAGGCGTTCGACTAGCTGGAGAAGTAGAAGCATATTAGCGAGCTTTCGTGTTTTCTCCTTTGGTAATAAATCATAACTTTGCTAGGTACTCAAGAGTGTATTTGTTTCTTTATTTTGTAGTAGTAGTGGAGATTGTGTCAATTATTTGGCGTTTGTTATTTTCTGGATAGAAAATGTTTATCGGCATTAACTTGTTAAACATTTCCTATCAAATAATATTTTTTCGCATTTATGTAAAAAGGTCGAAAATAATATTCCATGTAACTCCTCGCTTAAGAATACAGCAAGAATTTTTCTGGCTTACAATGAAGATCATTTCATTCACTTTGATCAAGCTAGGACGATCACAAAAGAGATTTTATGTGCCTCGTCTGGTTAGAGAAGCAATTGAAATCAAGAAAGCCGCCGATAATCGATAATGTAGTCCGCCCAAATGAATTGCAATGGCCGGAAAAAAAACCGGTGACGCAGTGACCTATGCGTGGAAAGCTGATTACATTCGTTAGCCCGGAATCAGAATGCAACGTCCAACGCGGCCTCCGACGTCCACGGCATTGGCGAAAAGCCTGCCTAGTTATACTACGGCGTTCTCACTGAGCGTGCTTCAGCTGAACAATTCCCAGCACGCGAACAAGAGAAAGCACTGTAAGGTAAGCATTGTGTGCCTTCTCTGGCCTACTCAAACAGCCAATGTCGTTCAGTAGGCAGCCAAGTGAAGGCCAAACCATAATGTACATAACGCTCCCTGCGGAAGCCCATGCAAACTTGCGATCACACACAAAACCTATCCGCAAACCACAATGGCAATAGTCGTTCGTTTCGTCAAGTTTCGACAAGTCTGTTTTGCTAAGTAAAGTACGATCTGGAGCGTACCTTGCATATGCAAAATGACAACAGCTTAAAATGGGGACAACGGATGAGGATATACATTTTTTCGAAAGTTTGATTAATGTTGTGCACTCTAATAAAATACACAAATCGCAGTGATTTATCACACTGAAAGCCGCAGGTAGCAAATGACAAAGTAAAAGTCTTCGTCAAGTCATGATGATTAGTGCCAATGCTACGGCCGCCGACGTCTAAATTAAGAATTGGCCAATTTCTGGCGCGAACCCCGTCTCAGGAGTGTGTGTGTGTGTACATGCAATATACAATCATGCTGAGCCGCTGGACGTCGCCGTGGAAGTTGCATTCTGGTTCCGGCCTCAGTGCTAACAACAGCGCCCGCAACCGATCGACCAGCAGCACCGATATAACCTTCGCAGGAGAGGGGAACATGGAATCAGACCGCCAGTGCACTCATTACCACCAAAAGTGCAAGCGGGTTAAAATATAAATGAATATCATCGCGCGGTAAGTTGCCGAAAACTTTTCCTTAAATATGAGTTATTCCCACGATAAAGTAAGTTTAAAATCCATCACTGAAATATTGAAAAATAAACCAAAATCTAACCTAAACCCTTATACGTAATTCACACTGCTATCTCCCCTTACATCATGTCCGGAAAACCTGGAAATTAAAAAGGTTAGTAGGTGTCCTATAGATAAGCTTACCTGCCTCAGGCCTTATAGAAAATGCCACGACTTGATAAATTGAAAGTATCATGATGACCTGCTGTACGAAGTTTTATTTTCTAAAAGGTGCTTATCAATGGTAAAAATTAATAAATCGTTAGGACAAAGTTTGCCCTTAAAAGGAAATATTAAAACTCTAGTCATCTGGGTGGTTTATAGGTCAAAGGGCAATCGCCTTAAATGTCTAAGGAAGTTTAAGAAGTGACACTCATTTTGCTTTAGTGCATAATAAATCTCTATAAAGAAAACGCTCTTAATGCGTTCAAACGATGAAAATGAATCGTTACTTGCAAAATACTGTAAAAAGAATGAGGAGATATTAACCTTTACAAAAATGCTCACTTCATTATTCATACCGTCATGAATAAAAAAATTGGGTGTCTTTTATCAAATCTACGACAAACTGTATGTATGTCTGACGGCGTTTGTTGCGGTAAAATTTTGACTGATTATGTTTTTCTGAATAATACATAATATTCTCCATTTGTATACTGAATTTCATAGTTTAGATAGTATTTTCACGATGCATAGATTTTTTACCAGTTAAATCTGCTCACGCGCCCGGTTGCAAGATTTTTAAGACTGACCATGGTAAAACAGGTTTTTAATAAGTAGCTCGCAAATCAGTTTTCAGATTTTAGAAAGTAGTTGCGACTTATATAGTTTTTTTACAAACTTAAAGCCTCCCCGCGCCAAACGCTAACGAAACTAGCAGACTGACGGCAGGCTATTTCTTCACACCACATATGTAACATAATATACAAAAATCAGCTTTTCGAAAATAGTTTTATTTTTTTGCCCCTCACCTCTCGGACTATAAAAACAGTTCGAACCCCATCGAAATGCTGAAAAAATTGCAACTCTTGTAAGGATGTAACATACTCGTAAGTAATGCGCGCTTTTAAATTGATCATATTGCGACAGGTGCTGGTCGAACCATGTTTAATTGCATTAGTAAATTGCGTTTCACATTTTTTTCAAACCAGTAAGTCATTCTGTGTACAGATTTTCTAGTGATAATATCGAATGTAGCATTTTAAATATAAAAAATAAGTTGGAGGTGTCTGAAATGACTATTTTATTGAATTTTTGAACTTCAGTATGAACAACGTACCGGAAGAACAGAAAAATTATATGAAGAGCTCCTGCAGGTAATGATCGAGACGAGTCGCACTGTAAGGATTTTTTTTCCAACATGACAATTCTCGTCCTCACCAATCACCTGCCCACAGTTAATGGAATTTGGTTGGGAAAAAATGGTTCATCCTTCAGACTACCATTTGTTCCGGTGCCTACAAAACTATCCTGATGACTTGTGCTTCAGATGATTACCAGCGCGCAATAGCGGCATTATTTAATTCAAAGCCAAAAAAGTATTTCAAGGACTGTATTGAGTGGTTTTGTTATTGAAATTTGAAACCTACATATCTAGGTTTGATGTCGTAAACATCTTTTAGAGTGTGCTTTAATATAATATGTAGAACACATTAAAATATGAAAATTAGGTACAATGTTATCTTTTTCGTTGGTAGGTACTATAATAACTAATAAAAATACGGAAGATTAAAAGCTTTTAAAATTATTGCAACTTATTTTTTTAAGCGCACTTTTAAGATAGACAAAGGAGTGCGCTTAAAAAAAGCAATAAAAAAAATCATACACATTTTCTTTGAAAAGAAAAGTTTTAAAGGTTGGCTACAAGTTTAGGCTTTGATATGTGCCTGATTTAATAACAGAAATGGCGAATAAATAATGAACTCCTACACATCAATACGCCCAGATCCATATGTATGTACAACCCTCCATCTATTAGTTCGTTATCTGATCCGTGAATTACTATCAGATTACACTTTGTCCACTCTAATATGTATATCATCAGGCATATGTAATCAAAGCCACACGCGTCTCCCCATCTATTGACATTCTCGGGCTTTTCAAACAAATAAAGGTTTTGTTTTGACATCATGCTTTTTCATGATAGCGGCAGACAGAGACTATCGCGTGATATAAAAGTTTATTACCCAAATATTGACACATAATACGAGCAGAAATATCGGAAGTTATGTTTTTGCATGCGTTTTCTTATTAAATGTGAAACTACTTTGTATTTGTAATTGAAACTACACGTTTGGTAGAGGGGAAATTCCTTTGTTCTTTTGATGTTCGGAGGGAAAAGTTCTGCTGTAATACTTGAAGAAGATATTGTTTTTATGATTTTTTTATGAGAAAATAAAAGCTATTAAGAGGATGTGTTGCATTTTAGTATCCAACTGATGAGGAGTCTAGTTTGTATGCACCTACACATATACGTTTGTTATACCTAATTCTTGAAATAATTTTAATAAACAAGTTGTGGTTATATTCAGATGATGATGCTATTATACTAGTGACACTGGATCTGGATATATTGATTTAAAAATAATTAAAATGGAGGAGGGTGCCACTGTTAACCTTAAAATATGTAAATTTTGGACGATCTTTAATCTTTTTAGATAACCACGCTGACCACAGTCCCCTAATGCGGAATTACTAATATTGTGTTTAAATAGCAACGTCCAATAATTCCATAATAGTACCACACCCCAATTTTGTAATATAACTTTTTTTTTAATAGAAATATCTCAATTGAAAGCTTTAGTGCAATTTACATTTTTGCTTGAGTGAAACGAATTCCACTTCAATGAGAGAACTCTTTTTATATTCAGTTCATATACTATAGAGCACTACTGTAAGCATCAGTGCGATATTGTTTACGTAGCAAGGGAAATTGGATAAGAGATGATACCATTCCAGCACGTGGCGGACGAAAATTGTTTAAAAAAGATTTGCATTGCATCTCTACAGGCCGTCGAGTTCGCTACCCAGAGTACCTAATGCCACAATTCCGTAGCTTAATCCG
This sequence comes from Neoitamus cyanurus, assembly GCA_947538895.1. Classification (NCBI taxonomy): domain Eukaryota; kingdom Metazoa; phylum Arthropoda; class Insecta; order Diptera; family Asilidae; genus Neoitamus; species Neoitamus cyanurus. The sequence continues at coordinate 17,741,576 of OX384544.1, forward strand.
CAAATCAAAATCATGAAAGTAATTTAGGAAGAAATCACCCTTAAGTAAACAAGAGCTTTCTGCATGGCTGGGTGGTCTGTTTATTCATTTTTAATAATCATACCGTCTTGGTCTCAGCTTGCTCGAGTTGACATTAGGAAGCAGACGACATCGCAATGAAATTTTCCTGTACCGCCGCTCCTACTCAAACAGAACTTTCAACGTTCCACTAGAGATGAGAAATGCAGGGATTTTTGGGAAGGTCTTTCAACTGCAGCTGTGCTGAATTTGTTTGTTCTCTTAATAAGTTACAGCGGAATTGGGATCTCCAAGGGCATTGTTTTACGAAACCCTCAAGCCTGGGTGCCTTTTCAAAAGATTAATTTTTATCATTTTCCTCAATTCCCTACATGTTAATGAAATATTTTTTTCGAGTATCTACTAAACTTTAGCCCACCAAAACACAATACACAAATATTTTCTAAATTGTCAGACTACTGGATTATTAATAAGTAACCAGGCTATTGTTAAATTTCAGTTTTATGAGTTTTAAATTAATTTCTGCTGTGACAGACAGATAGATGGATAAGGCGTAACATAACCAAAACTTAACTTGAGGGCGCCAAGAAAATTAAAGGTGGCACTGATCACCAAAACTGATATGATATAAGTGGCTGTTGGCCCTTGAAAGTAAAATGCCGTTAAAAATTCGCCAATAAAAGTAATGTTCTGGTCTGGACGCACTCTAAAATAAATGAAGAAACAGAAAGGATGAGTTATTATTAATGCGATGAAGTTTTCGAGATTGTAGGTACTCCCAACAAACGATTTTAACGATTTGAGGAACAATATAATTTTATAATACAAATTCGTCCCAAATATTCTGCAAAACAATAATGGATTCTGTAGACGACGATAAAAGTGAAAGCGAGTACTCCACGGAACCATTAACAACAATTTAACAAGACGATTTTTCTTCACTTTTAAAACTGAAAGCGTGCACGGATGCAACCTACTTATTATTAGATATAGTTTGTTGGAATATTAATATAAAGCTTTTTCAACACTCGAACGTGCTAGTCATAAAACTCTTGTTATTTCGTTGCATTTAGAAAGACATCACGTTGTTATTTTGTATATTCTATTTATGTTCTCTTAACTTAACACTTCCATTTAAATTTCAGAATTTTTAACCGACGAAAAAAAGAAGGAGGTTCTCAAGTCTACGCGAATATTTTTTTAGCGAGAAGAAATCAAGACCATTCTCTGTATTTATTTGGACTGCGGAGAAATGCACAGAACGGATAAATGCACAACATACATACTCTTTCAAATCACGTGTGTATTTAATCGGTTTCTACTGTATTGGGTAATTATTTGACACTAATATCCGCATAACGTTCTCACTAACAGAGCAATCATTTCCACATTGACTGGAGCATAAAAGAACTTTACGATGGTTTTATCTATAATTCGAACTGCCAACAGGGGAAACGCGCACTAAAATATTCATTACGCGCTACGATATTTGAATGATAGTCACACTAGTACGTAAACCATACACACATCACCACACTGGCGGGAAATGTCTTTTAACATGACAACGAACTAAGGCGAGTGAGTCCTTAAGGGGTATAATCTACTTACAGAATTGCTAGATTTGTTGCTCGTATTATTTGCTTTTATTATCTGGAGTGCGCCAAAACAATTCCTTGAACGGTTAGGTGCCACTAAGCCAAAAATTATTGCGTTTAATAAGAACACTTTAGCTGACTTTATCACACTATTAGTGTATCGATTTTTGGTCGGAAAATGTTTCGTTTGCAGTTTGAGTAAAAAGCATGCCAATGCCCGACAGAGGGAAGAGGAGCGTTTGTACACATCAAGTCCGGGGTAATTATTGTCTCACCTGAAATGTCCCAAGGGAATAAGGAATGCTTTTAAAGTGGAATGAGCGGCATGCGGATGGGGTTAATTGAGTTTATTTTTGTTTTAAATGAAAAGCGTCATTGGTTTGCCAGTCGAGATAACTGGCACGCAATGTGTGTTTGTAACCCCTTTAATAAATTTGAGGCTCCTGCATTGCATTTTACTGAAAAACCCTCGATGGGAAATAATGTTTCATCGACTTACTGTAGAGAGTCAGCGTTTGTGGAAAAGTGTTATATTAGCTTTCTCCCGACATTTTTCACTAAATTCTTTTTAATGCTAATTTATTCATCACGAATTTATAAATTGAGGTCATGTTTTGGAAAAGCAGCCCATACTGGATATAAACCCCACTGATACTAAAGAGGGCAAATTTACCTTTTCATCAAATTTATGTTATTCAATTTTTGTATCCTCTAAAAAAATATATAATTAGAAATAAAATAAATTAGCAAAACATGTCCTGTAATATTTGAATCTTTGATCTTTTCCAGTTGTGATCCTCAAGCCCCAATGAAAAAAACTTAATGGTGTTAAATCAAACGATCTCGGCGAGTAATTGATGTCTCCATTTCGAGAAATCACATCCACGAAATTTTGAGCGCAATAACGTGGTTGTTTCATAACTTGTGTGGCATGTGGGGCCGTTCTGTTGAAAATGAAGGTCATCCATGTCCATATCGTCAACTTCAGGTCAATTAAAATCGGAGGCGCTATTCGCGAAATAGAGCTTTAACTCGGCAAAAACATGATGGAAAATTTTATCAAAAGAGTGGCCATCTATAAGCAGAGCTGAGGCGGTCACGAAATAATTTTCAGACCCTCGTCAAAGAAAAACCATAGATAATATAATTATGATGCAAACGATCATTTCATGGCTGTACACTTTGCGATATTTGAAGGTAAAATATTGGTGCAGCACCATTTGTAGAAGGCCATTAAGAAGTGGACGAACAATCGTTATCATTAGGTAGACTAAAAACGAAAAATCTTTGCATCGTCAATATACCTGATACGAAAAATCTTTAAAAAAAAAGTATAAGGGATAAGTCCTTAATGTACATTATAATTAAGAGTGGGACCAGATGGCTACTCTGCGGAACACGCTGTATCAAATTAGACAAGTAGGAATGCAGCCAGACAATAAACAATGGAGGAAAGCCAAGGAGGAATAGCTTATACTATAGATTAAAATACTAAGATTAACCCTACCATTGAGGTCAGTAAAAATACAGTCAACCTGCTTGGCCTCCTCAATGGCAGAAACACAGGAATTATAAAACTTCAGAAAGTTGGTAGTGGTTGATAGTAGTACAATGAATTTCCGATCAAAGCCTCGAGTAGCTTAGAAATACAACACAAGTTTAAAATATGTTAAGGTTGTAATTATTGATATCACACCTATCGTCATTTTTATGCAACGGAAGGATGTTCGACACCTTTAAATAATCATACCAGAATGTAAAAGTAAATTAAAAAAAAGACACAAAACACACAAAAACTATGGAACCTCCACAATGCTTAATAAAGGTAACATTGCGACCCTGATACTCTTAATAAAAACAATTCGGTAATCTTGCATTTTCTTTTATTTTCTAGTATTAGTAATGGAAATGGAATGGTCTTGTCTATTTTTTTTAACTATTATTACTTTAAAAAAATTGAAAATGCAACAATTTTTTTATTATACCTACTCATATTTTTTGTTGCAACCAATTTTATGCAAACTGCTTAAAGCATTTTATTGTTTACTCTATAAACAGATTTTTACGGCATCATTATTAGTCATTATTAGATTGTCACTGTTATAGTTCGTTTTTCTTGGTACTTCGTCCAATAATAGAAGCTATATTAAATCACAATCTTTAGTATTAATATCTACCTACAACAAAACTGAACAAAACTACACAGATATACATATTATACATACTTTAAAATAATTTTATAAGGGCACATCCACGTCAAATTTGGATTTATGAGATATTTTATGTGAAATGTTTTTAACCACTGCGTATTTGGGATGGCGCAGCGCTCGTAAGTCGTAAAATTGAAATTGTATTTCGTTTAAGACGTGACCAAAACCAAATAAGGTTGTAAATTCTCCGAAAACAAGACAAATGAAGTCTTCTGACTTAAAAATTTGTAATATGAAATGACTTGCTAGAACATGGGAATGCGAAGGAGAAATATACCAACAAACCTAAGGTATAATTAAAATCAGCAAAAGACTCTAACTTAGTTAATTTACCCTGCTTTCCGAGTTATCCAAATGGTGTAAGGTAAAGTAAGTCAAGAAATCGCAAGTTACTGCTGAAGATATTTGTACATATATTTCCCGAGGGTGCAAAAATCTTTCCGGTTTCGTTTCGAGTTTAATCAGACAGGAACAAAGGGTTTTCATAATCCTTGGCAGGAGGGCCCTTTAAATAGTTCGCAAAATAACCTTTAGAATATGTGGAAGCGAACGCACACATAAAGGGAGCAGTCCAGACGGAAGAAAATTGCTGCTTTGTTTGGGGAAAGTTTTAAATTAACAATACACAATAAGTATTCAAAATAAATTGCACGCATAGCTACACAACCTGTCTTGTCTGCCTCTATTCCCTACTTGCTCGAATAATTAATTAAGTTAATTTGTGCAAAGTATCAGGTACTGAAGGAGCATCAGTTTGTTGGGGATATAATTAAAGTATCTATTAATTGTGGCGAAATTTGCTGTGTTTAACCAATTTAATGGATAATCCCATCAGAGCTTAATAGAGTGTTCGATGATGTCGAAGTTAGTCCATTAAGCCAGCATCCCGAAAACTAATTTACAAATTTAGCAAGCCTAGGGAGAGTATCTGAAATTGCAATTGAGGGCAGTTACAAAACGCCCTGTCAGCTATTTGATGTAACGCAAAGCCATACACCATCAAGTGAATTTTGATTCAACTGGACAAAGTCTGCACTTTGGCAATTACTCAATGAACTGTCAGAAAATTTTCATGAAAACAGATTAAGTATGATGAATTCATTGCTGCGCCTAATTACTTTTGTTTACTAGTAAAAGGTTCAGTTCATGCTGCAAATTGATGTACACAGTTGCAGTAAGTATTTAACGAACTAAACAGTCTAATGCAAGAGATACTTATATTGTAAGTTAAAATTTTAAGTTTAAGCTCAATAAAAAAAATTAATTTCATCGGGTGTTTTCTGTCTCTCCGGTGACCTGTGATGCAATTGCAGGAACCGACTGCGTGATTTTGATGTGAAAGATTGCTGACGATGCTCAATTCCCAATTATGTTGTTTTAGTTAACTTTGGTATTATTTGTTGTGTTAACATATATTTTAACTCTCTGGGACCTAACAACCATTGTGTCAAAAATGTCAGTTTCGGTCGAGATGCTAAGAAAACCAAAATATTGCGAATTGAATTGCTTTTTGGAAACACGGAATTAAATTGCTCCTCAAAAAATCGAGTAAGTATTGAGAAAATTATCATTCAACATTCAAGTGATACATTCATATTTTTCTTCAGATTTATACATCTGGGGCTGACGAAAATTTTAAAAGCATATTTCAGTCTACATGTGCATGTCTAGACTAAATATCAATTGTCCATCCCTCCAATTATCATTAACAAGCGTGACTTCATTCAATCATGTACATACGAGTATATTGTAAAGACATAAAATTAGTAAGCCATTAATTATATTGCTTGCTGTGGAAATGTATTTCTCTAACTTCTGAACTCCCTCATCACGCGCCCCGCTTTGACTAGGAAGTAACAGTTGATAGCAGTTTCATAGCACCACACCACACTATAAAATCGATGACAATTTCAAGTTTTAGGGCTCATTTCAAGAAATTTATATCGCCTGAAAGGTATCTGGAGACTTTATGGGATAAAATCATTTCATTAGCTATAAAGACGTTGAATAACTTTGGGTTGGATCTATTTTGTGTTAAGTATACAAATTGATTGGATTTAGGAAAGGGCAGTTTAATCATATTCATATGTATATTTATTTCCGTTTTATTAAAGTTTCACATATTTTAGTTCGACTTTTACTTAAGTTCGCATGGTAATTATTTAATTATTTTGTGTTCTCAGTTTTTATGTTAAGATTTTTCGCATTACTGACTATCAGCTTCTGAACTCTGACCTGGAAGTCTTCCAAAAGTGGTGTTAAGTAAACTGTCTCCTTTTAAATGCCAGTAAATGTACCTGCATGATCTTTGCACTTTAGAAACTACTACTGAATTTTAATTTTAGTGTCGACAGATCTCCCCTAACTTAACGATTCAACGATGTTCTAAGGAGTTCGATGACCCTTAAATAACGAAACTTCTTTATTGCACTTTCGTTAGCCCCATCCTGGAATATGGTTGTCCGATCTTACAAGGGCCATATTTATCGAATTGAGGCTGTTCAACGAAGGTTCCTAAGATCTGCATTGTGAGCTTTCCTTGAAACGATAATTTTGTTCTGTCTCCTCTTGGGACAGGCTTGGACTAATTTCTCTTAGCACTTTAGAAGAAAGACGTAACAATTCCAGAACTGTTTTTACTTTCGACTGTTTGCAGGGAACTGATTCGCCAGAATTGTTAGCAACATTTAATATCTCTGTTCCAGCACGCTCTTTTAGGCATCATAATTTCTTCCAGATATCAATTCATTGTACCAACTACGGTATGAACGAACTCATGTCACCAATATCGCGTATTTTTAATTAACATAGTGATGTGACGGATTTTCATTTTTCTAGACGCCAAGTAAAAAATCGGCTTACACAGTTAAGGTTAGTGCAACTTATATAATTCTATGTAATCAGCTATTTGACGGGGTAGCGGTGTAACCCCAGCCAACTTTCGAAATCAAAGTTTCACATTAAAAATTTAAAATGTTGTAACGCATTAAGAAGCCTACTGCAAAAATTGAATTTTATGCCTGCTCTAAAGATGGCTTGCCAACTTCCAACTGCGCTAAACGAACTTTTTTGATATTTACAATCGTCGTGTCGTAACGAACACTCAGCCTAAACAGATGATATAATTAATCTAGCCGATATATGAAACAGACCACCGTATAAAGTCCGTGTGACACCGAATCGGGTCAGGGCCTATTTGCACTCCACGTGTGTCCATGCGCACATTGGTACACAAAGGCAATTTTCAGTCCATAGATATTTTGCAAAAGGAAAATAAATATTCAGGCAGTAGACATTTTGTAAAAGGCAAATTTTCCTTTTTTGTACCCGAATCCGCGCCACACGGACTTTACACGGTGAAACGCAAATAATTACTGCCTACAAAATGTCTACCGACTGACTTCGAACTTTTAAATACGTTATATGACATTTTTTTGGTTTTCTTTTCTGTGATTCAATTATGGAAAATAAATTTGTTTTATTTCTTAATGTTTTTCATACTTTTTTAACTTTTTTTAATTGCCAGGTATCATTTACTCATTCACTTAAATCGGTCCAAACATTTAAGAGTTACGAGCGAATAAACAAATAAAAGTACGTACCATAGGTACCATTTAAGAACACAGCACGATTCCTTGCGTAGTTAAAGGGGGTAAAAGGTATTTGTAAAATTATTTTCAATCCTTCGTTTATTTTGAATGTAATGTAATGAAAATATTTTCGGCAAAGTCAAAAGTCCAAGGTGGCCAGAATTCATTACTCAATTAAGAATCAAATTTCTTAATTTATAGTAAAGCCGCTGTTATAAAATTATTTTAAATTATTATTATAATTATATTTATAATATATTCGCGTACTTCAAAAAATCAACAGTTGATTGATAATTTTTTAAACCAGAAATTTTAAGGGAAGGTATCCATTATACAAGCACAGCCTTAATACAAGTATCTATACTTAGCTGAACCCCAATTACTCTCAAAGGCATTATATTCACTTGTTAAATTTTATACGGTAATTAGACACCAATTGCTTGCTCAATGAGACATACTTATCCGTTAACGTGTTGGGTCAATTACAAATTGTACAAGCAACTCTTACCTGGTCCAATTAGATCTCGATATTTACCCACTCCGGATAAATACCGCCTAATTTGCTGGGTTATTTGTTCCCACCCCTTCACTCAACTGCCTCATTTCGCAGTGTTGTATTTGGTCTTGTTTATTGTACTCCTTGCAATAACATTCACACATGTGACTGTTCTGTTTGTAACTCTGAATCAACAGCTGTGCCCGTTGGTTTTTGGAATTCGTAAATTAACATTGACTCGATTCAATTCCAAAGTTAATGCTAATAAGCACAGCGTAGGTGTTTACTTAAACTTTCTGAAGAATTACTCAAGTTGTGGAATAAATTATGAAAATTTTCGTATTTTCTCTGGTAATTATGTCGATCTTTTAGGCTCATGTGTTTAAATTTAGGCGTTAAGGGCAAACAATTTCTTACGAAACGTTATCCTGACATCTTTTATTAAGACAGCAGTAAAGATAATTAATTAATAAGCCGTTGAAGGGATTGCTGAAAGCTCCTTTTAAAGAGAGAAGGAATTATTCATACATCTTAAATTTTTTCAACAATGGAATATGTTTTAAAAGTTCTTTAAATGCAGAAGAATTACTTTTGCGATCCGACTAATATGTTGCGATTGAGATTTTTTTTTCTAATAATCCTATCCACAGAACAGACAACTTAATAAGACAAATGGACTCCCTAACCTATCTGTTCAAAATATTGTACTTTGATGGTACAAAGGTTCAATTTTGCGTAATCTATCTTGATTTTCTCTACAGTAATTATGCCAGGTAATTTCAGCTACTGGGCCATTCTTTTACAAACCGAACACCATTTCAATATCGACATTTTAGAATCGTCTAAAATTTTTGTTACAGCTTCTTTACATAAAATTAATCGACACGTGTTTCAGGATTTGGCTCAGAAAAATGTTGTTTCGAAAATATTCACATGTGAATTTTCCATAATTTGCTAGATTTTCTCCTAACATCTCATATTCGAAATTCATTATCTCCCGTTCTAATAATCGGATTGACCTACTTTTTTTTTATGTTACGTGTTTTTATGTCAGCATTACAATGGTTTTTAAAAAAATTATTTTGTTGTTGACAAAAAAAAAGTTAATAACAATTTAATTTTTTAAACAGTTTTTTTATGCTGTTGCCCCAGGTTTAGTTAATTTAAAAAAATATGTTTTAGTTCCTTATTGTTTTACTTAGAAAAAACTGAGTTATCTCTATTAGGTACAAAGTTATTGATAATTTTCGAGCGCTTGTCGGGCAATTCATGAAAATATCAAATTGTTGATCGAAGGCGCTAACATAAAAAAACTTACAGCCCACGCCCCTGATCCATTATAATATTATCATGACTGTTTAAAATATATGATTTGCGATGAGCCCACAAATAATTGTTATTTTGGACAGTGCTCTGAGTGCCCAGGTGCAGACCTCTTAATCGAAAAACTAGCTACAATTTTTGAAGAAAATTTCATTGACGAAATTACTTACAGACAGTGGACTTACATATGTTGACAGAACTACCTTGCAATTAATGATTTCTCCAGTAGATGAATATTTACAAAAATTAAAGATCGGTTTAGAAAGATTTCTTCTCCATTCCTTCTTGGTAAAAAAGCAAAACGAGTTCATGGGCACTAGAAAGCAGACCCTAACAGAGAATGAGTGTATTGTAGTCTGTGATTTTTCTGAAAATTATGCATTTGTTGTTCAAAATGCTGCTCAAGGCTTTCACTGGAACAATAATGAGGCTACAGTGCACCCATTTGCAATTTATCACAAAGATAAAGATGGCAATCTTCTCGTAAAAAGTCTTGTAATGATATCAGAATGTTTACACCACGACACTGTAGCCGTTCATGTGTTTCAAAACTATTTGGTAAATTTCATTAAAAAGGAATTGAATAAAGTATCGAAAATCATATATTTTTCTGATGAGTCAGGTGCACAGTATAAGAATAAGAAAAATTTTGTGAACCTTGCGTTCCATGAGAAAGATTTCGGTCTAGCTCAGAGTGGAACTTTTTTCCTACGTCTCATGGCAAGGGTGCGTGCGATGGCTTGGGTGGGACTTTGAAAAGATTAGCTGCCAGAGTTAGCCTTCAAAAAACATCCAATCCAATTCAAACGCCAAAAGAATTGTTTGAATGGGCCTCTGAGTCTCTCTCTCTAATATTTCAACGAAATACGTTACTAATAAAGAATATGATGAAGAAGAACGAAAATTAGAGGAGAGATTCAAAAAAGCGAGAACCGTAAAAGGTACATTGAAATTTCATTGCATTATACCTACGTCAACAAATAGAGTCATTCGCCAAGCACTTTTCATTGCAAGAACAACATGATGCAATTGAAGTTGAAATAATAAAATAAAATGTATACTATGTGCAAAAAACATCTTGTCTAGAACTCAGAAGCTAATAAATCAAAGTGTTCAAATGAATTTTCTTACATTCTGATATTCAATAATTATTTAGAAAACGAAAAGTAACTTTTCATGTTCTTTTAAATATGTATATTAATTGTTATACATTGATGTGATCAAAAAATATTTCTTGATTACATTAATGTCACCGCTTAACACTGAAGCGGGCTTGATAGCACTTCAACTTGTCGCACGTTACGCCCGGCAAGGCGGCTCCGCGCGGGTGGCCCGACAAGCGCTCGAAAATAATCAATAAATTTGTACCTAATAGAGATAACTCCGTTTTTTTTTATGTAAGTAAAACAATAAGGAACAAAAACATATTTTTTTAAATTAACTAAACCTGGGGCAACAGCATAAAAAAACTCTTTAAAGAATTAAATTGTTATTAACTTTTTTTTTTGTCAACAACCAAATAGTTTTTTCAGAAACCATTGTAAAGCTGACGTAGAAACACGTAAAATAAAAAAAAGTAGGTCAATCGGATCATTAAAACGTGAGATAATGAATTTCGAATATGAGATGTTAGGAGAAAATCTAGCAAATTATGAAAAATTCACATGTGGATATTTTCGGAACAAAATTTTTTGAGCCAAATCCTGAAACACGTGTCGATTAATTTTATGTGAAAAAGCTGTAAAAAAAATTTCAGACGATTCTAAAATGTTAATTTTTTTCCATGAAAAGTGTGCGATTTGTAAAAGAATGACCCTACTCAGTAAATCCTGAGGTGACAATATCATACAGTTTATAAATTTGGGCCAACAATTTGTTATTGCATCCATTTTGAAAGCACGCCTATGTATAATTGAAAATAAACTGAAAACAAAACAAACTGACAACATGTGTTTACACTAAACTAAAATGTTGACTGCGTACCTACTTTATTTAGAAACATCTGAAAAGTGGCTTTCCGCTAGATATGACTAAAGTATTTCTTACTTTTCCTTGCTTTTGTGCTTTTTTAATAATTTAATATTTTGATTCAAAAATTACGTGTCTTTTGGGAACTTTAATATTTTCGTCATAAATAGCACTGAATATCAATCTTCAGTTTTATTGATTATTTTGTGAACCAATCCCTTGAGAAGTTTGAAGGGGACACCGACAGAGAGGTAGTTCTTTTTATTATAAGTTTTTATTTAACTTGCTTTAATGTCTATCAGTCTGCTACAAATCTTGCAAGTCAAATTTAAACCAGTTTCCGTTATTGGAATAGGTTGAAACCCAAATCTGAAGGTCCGTTGACAATGCACTATCGTATATTAAATACTGTTTTAAATCCAATGTGGCGGACGCCACAAGATGGTGAATATCCCTTTTCTTCACAGCCTACTTGATGTGAGTATCAAATAGAAGCATTTGACGAGTAGAATACGATGAATTATGTGACGTCATTCTAAATCCAAGATGGCGGATTACCTTTTCCTTCAAAGGCCCCTTTATATGGGTATAAAATTAATGGGTTCAACAGGGAGAATGCGATTATCTATATATCTATATCATTATTCTAAGCAAAAACTCTTCAGAACTATTTCAAAATTAAAACATCAAATACAGGCGTATCTTGAGGTCTATACCGCTTTCAAACTTTTGTGAGACTGCTCTTGATTTACATAAAGTTAAACCGACGTTATTAAAAACAATAGCCAAGGAATAAACGGATATGTAGATATGATTGCAATTCTATCGTTTGCGTAGAAATTTCGTATAGATGATAGATAGAAAACCTTTTAGAAATAATTCACTAGTGTGTACATGCAGAAATATACGTTTCAAGACTTCCTGGTTGCCCAATTTAAAACAATTTGTCTGAGCGACGAAATAATAAGCTCCAAAGTGACAAATCAATTTTTGTAGGAGTGTTACTCGTCATTCGCCAAAACTTTACCCCAAAAAGGTAATAAATCGCTTCAAATGTCTGCCTCCTTGGTTTGGTCTTGAATCATTCTTAATTACTGCTTATGACTTGCAGAGTCTCCGGCATTATAACGATTAATTTGTCATTGTTTCTCGCGTAGATTCTCGCCTAATAGATCCATGCAAAATGGTCTTTATGGGCATGAAATTTCAAAAATGATTCATTTGATAAATGGTTTTCTGTTCGAAAAGACACCGATAAAGCTTTGAGATTTCGGACAAATTTTGAGAATTATTGTAAACAACAAGACGTTTACCATATTTTGATGAATTGGCGGTGCTTTGTTTCATTTTCGATTTGCGAATTTCGAATTAGGGTGTATAATAACTTTACAACTTCATGTTTTTTCCTCTCCGTAAATACTGTCTTCTTGGAGCATTCTATGAAAACCTAATTAGAATATGAAAGCGTGTGATTGTGTTCATCTTGCCCGTAGCCCCCCAAGTATTAAAACAATAATTTAAATTATTTTTGTTATATCCGATAAATTTTATTCGAAGTAAAATCATATCTGAAAGGTTTTTCAAAAACGATCGTTTGGATATTTTATATGATACTTTGAAAAAAAGATGTCTTCCGCCTTCCGCAGGGGAAGACCAAGAATTACTTGGAGACGAGCTGTAGCTAAAGAAATAGTAGACAGTGGTAAGAATTGGACGCAAATCAAACAAATAAGCACGGAACAGAATTCGTTGGAGAGGCTATGTGGCAGCCCTATTCTCCCAAAAGAAGTGAAGAAGGGAGAGAAAAATGATATTTGTACTTGTACAGTTTGTGTAATTTTGCGTAGACGTTTCATTTCTAATAACTAATAATAAAATGCAATTCAAAAACAATGAAATAATCAAATTTTTGTTTACTGGACAAATTGAGTTGGGTATCGAATTGGTGTTTTAAAAAGGTAGTGTGCGATTTTGTCGCAGTTTTCTTAGATCAAATGTTTGAATCGTTCAATTGCGCAAACACTTTCAACAAATATTATTCTGAACAAGAAATGAATAGTATTTTCACAATCATAAAAATTGGAAATATAAAAATACCAAATTGTGTACATATGTGCATAACAATCCAATTGAGTGCTAAAGTTAGGTCGCACATCCATCTATTATAATTTGACGTCGATTACTCTAGAAATACTTTCCATTAAATTCATTCCGATCCTTTTAGATGTGTGATTCGGTACACATATGGGCTATTTCGCATATTTTGTTTTGAACCTAGTTTGTTTCTCATAAAACATACAAATACGTGCTAAACTTTTGGAAATTCATTTCATGAAACTAGATTTTCTCGCAGCTAACTTAGTTTCATGTAATCGAGCCAATCAAATAACTTTACTACTGAGAAGCGAAAGGGTCATGAGCATTTTTCTATGAGAGCTGGGCGTAAATCCAACACAAATAAATTGTGTTGTTATTTATTGTATTTTATGTCTTAATACCCACTACATATTTTGTATCCCCGAAATAGACTGGATATTAATGTATTAAAGCACAAAAGATTGATTAAATAAAACACATAAAATAATTAAAAAGTACTATTTATTTAAAAATCAGTGGTAATCATCAACTAAAACATCTAATAAATGTTGAGCAGGAGCAATAAATGGCTCATATCGTCCTAATCTTAGGTACCTACCACAAAACGGAAACTATGTGTGCACAATTTCCTACTGTCCTTCTGCCTGTTAAACAGGTACAATAATGATAACTATAGCATTTCTACCGATTTGGTCTCTGTCAATTAAAATATATGAATTATATGTGGGTGCTCTGACATGCCGCGACTGTATTTTTACTCGAAGCAACCACACATTTGTTTGCGAATATTGCATCTGTGTAAATCATTTAGTGTCTCATCTCTATATAATTCGATTACATAAATACTATCGCGGAAATGTTCTGCGACATATGATTTTGCCAGTTGCCAGTCCCAAATGCGTGAAACACTATGCAATCCTCGGTTAAACGAGGAAAATCATTTGAGAATGGAAGATTTGCTTCCATTCTCACAAAGCCTCGACGTTGTCGGTTTAGATTTTTAAGTTCGACGTAATCAAATAGTCGATTGGGGGTGTTTATTTTTTCATCAATTATGCTAATAATATCTGAAGCTAGTCTATGGTTTTCAAAAACAGGATGAAAAGCATTTAAAAGACTGGCACCAATTTTAACATCTATAAACATATGGGGAAGGGCTTTGTTAATATATGTTTGTCGAAGCAACTAAAAACACTGTTTCATTTTACCATTCATGGCTTCCACTACCCAGCGGCAAATGGTTTCCATTCGCGATTTATTAGCTTGGTCTGTTGTTAATTGGCTTTCGTTTCTATGTTTTGTGGGCGGAATATGTATGTGCCTCATAACCACAAACTTCAATACTATCTACGCTATCCCTAAAACCTCGATCAAGCAAAAAAACATCGTTTTGTTGAAAAATCCAATGCCAAGCACTATTCTCGTCATTCATAATGCCTTGCATGATTGTTGCGTCAGATATAGTGGCAGCATACGGACCCAAAACATCCAAAATATAGCCATCAGTGCTGACAATCATGAAGGGTTTCAGTAAGTTCTTATATTTATGCAAACTGTAAGACAAACGTTGGAACAAAAAATTAGAACTTTTTTCTATAAAAATGTAAGTGCCATCGCAAATAATTATTGCTATGCTGTTTTCACTGTTACCAAATAGGTGTTTTGGTATCAACAAATTCCTCTCCAAGATATTATTTCTCGCAGCCTAAATGTAAAGGGATATAATCTGTCTCTAAACATTCTCTAGCTATTTTTAATTTTCTTAGAGTTCGGCGAGACATACTAAACAATGATGCTAATCTTTCATTACTTTCACCTGTAAGAAGTTTTGTTAAATACACTCCAAGGACTGTCCGTGGACGACTACTTTGATTCGCAATAGAGGGTGTCTGATCCAAAATACTGTTCTCCTGGTGTTTGGGTAATTGCCGTCATAATATAAAATGAAGTACTAATCATTAGCTTTCATATAAAATATATTTCAATGCTGTTGGTTTTACGCCCATTTTGACATCTAAGGGATTGCAGACTACAAATAGTTAAGTTGTTTAGATAGTTGGGAAGACTTTATGATTTCACTTTTATTTAAATATATTAATGTGGAAAATTAATGATTTTTAAAATGTGAAACAAAAATAATAACTTAAATTTCTGGTGTCTACTACGTTATATGTTCAATAAATTCATTCAGATGAAAAGCACTTTCTACTGGTATTTTGGTACAACTTAATATATTCAGTCTTTTGTATGTATATAAATAAACTGTCCGCAAATCCGAATTGAAGGGTTCGTCTCGTAATTGTTTCAGAAATATCGATTCTCATTGGAGAGGGAAGGAACACGACAAGCAAATGTTATAAAATCGAAATCACAACAAAATCCTTGTGTCAACTCAAATGTCCTCCTTTCTCAGGAGCCGTCAAAACTCTCGTTTAATCAGAAAGGAAAGATTATCATGAATGTATGCATGAATAAATGCCATCCACTGACCCTTCAGGAAAATATAACACTGAAAATCCCCCTTGGCACAGTATCTACCTAACCAAAAGCCAGGAAATTTGTTTGACCTTGATATTCTCACCGTGTCAAATCGCATTCTCATAGCCGGGTCTCTTGAATTGTTTGCCTGTTTCGGTCCGATGCAAGAAAATAATCCGTTGTTTAATATTTAAAGTGAAATTATTGTGTTACACGAAAGTGGCTTTACGCATAGGCACAGATTGTGTTTATTTATTATTAGACATTTTTCTTCCTATGAAATTTTGATGTTTAAATAATTTTAGTTTCTTTTCGAATTCACTGGCTTTAACTCATACATATGATGAGGAAATATTTATGGGAAGGGTGCCTGTTTGAGTATGTGCTATTCAGTTTGGATTATGTTCCCGACATTTATTCAGACAGATAGGGTACGCATTTCAGTTTTCACCCTAGGCTTGTTAACATGTGAAGATATTCACAAATATGCCTTAATGTGGGCATCATTAAAAATTGATTTTGTGAATACAGTTTGATTATGATTATAGGGCAGGAAAGAAGAAACTGGGACAGCATCCAAAGTAAATTGAATCCTCTAAATTTCGGAAAAGGTATTCAGTTTTTAAGATATTCGAGGGCGTTTTCATGGCAATTTGTAATTAGGTATCCTATTGCAAAAATGACACTACTAAGAAATTTCATCCCCTGATAAAATATACTTTCAATATTTTCTTTCAACATCATGCCGTGCCCAATTTTGAACAATAGGTACACGATAACTGAGCCAGCGGCCCTAATAGTGGCAGAAGTGCAGGGTAAGGGAACTTTAACGCGTACCTACATATACATATATGTATGTTACATAAAATGGACAAAGTAGCAAGCCCGGCCTGTCAGTACGGGGACTTTAATAAAGGTTACTAAATATTTTTTAAGCCCGACTTTGCATGGTGTAAAACAATTTACCATTTTCGATCCTTCGTTACATTTCTCCAATCGAGAGAAGTGAACTGTTATTTCCATATGCACTCGCTCTGAAAAAAGAGCAATGAGGTTATTTGTATTAAAACTCGTGGCACTTTAGTAGTCGCAGTGTCCACCATGGTCCAACCCAATCCCTAATTTTTATATGAATTCATCAAAAATAAATTAAGGATTGTTAATTAAACAGACTATAAAATCATACTGAAAGGCATAAATTGAACCATAGAGAAAAAAATCAATGGCCAATATTACCTTTTTCTTGGCGCTGCTTTTATTCTACTCGATTCTCAATAATTCATTAATTTCTGCCCAATCCCTTTGAGCCGTTGCATTGGTTCTACTGTTAATGATTCAGCAAAATTAGATGAAATTTCCAATTTCTAATCTCGACATTTTAAACAACATGTTAAAAGGTGGCCCCTCTCACCACTGCAGTGCACTGTGAAGGGTTTAAAAAAGGGCTTTTTTCTCAAGTTGTTTTTGGTAACTAGATTATTTATTTAGGATTTGAGGATAAGATATGTTATTAAGCATACATTGAACTTATATTATACACATTTTTATTTTTAAAAAAAAGTGACACAGTTATAATATTAGCATTAAAGAGCCATAAAATATTGTTGCGGCCGGATCGCTTTCCCGAGAATGGTTGGGCTGAAAAAAAAATCCAAACAATTTTTTAATCTATATAACTGTAGTCTTCATTAGTCGTAGCCGTTTTTATTTTAATTTTTGCACAAAATGGCGAATGTTCAAACCAAA
Source organism: Neoitamus cyanurus (assembly GCA_947538895.1). Taxonomy (NCBI): domain Eukaryota; kingdom Metazoa; phylum Arthropoda; class Insecta; order Diptera; family Asilidae; genus Neoitamus; species Neoitamus cyanurus. Next base: position 17,759,097 of record OX384544.1, read on the forward strand.
ACTCGCTCCTGGTATGACTTTTACTTTACATTTACTTCTATTCCGGAAGGTCAAAAATATACTAATTAACAAGAAAACAAAAAACCCCTACGTACAAAGATCATCACTACGATCACAAATAATTTCCTTTCTTTTAAATTTAAAATCGGACAATTGTAGCTCGTGTTATGAAGTCTACCAGGTTGAGAAAAGTCGTTTTGAGAAAAACGCATTTAAAAGTTTCAGGTAATGAAGAGATTTTTGAACAAAGTTCATTCCGTAAATCGAAGTAGGCGATGTATGATATTAAAATTTTGATATTTATCAAACTTCGTCGATTCCCGACCCATAAGACGGACCTTCTCCATAATCGGCGTTCTCACTGGTGCTTTTGTTTCAATTTTATTGTGGTCATTGTCGTTAGATGGCTGCGCTCCCTACGCCCAGGTAAACGGCTATAACATCGGCATTTATTCGATTTGTGAATTAAAATAAATAGAAATTGTTCAAGTGGTCGAAGTAAAACACAAATAGTTGTTATCAAATTTATAGTTTAGGAAATTCGGTACACCATACGGACATCGCAATAATAACAATATATGTTTGTTATACGAGTTACACATTATTATAATGTATCTGACGAATACATCTTAGGCGAGTAATTGCAAAAACATTTTTTTTGTACGCTTCATTACACTCTCTTTATTTCTGAAGTCATTTCCAAAGCAATATCAAGCGTATAATCATGACAATTTACAATACTTTTCTATGAAATCGATTTGCATTTTAATTAAACAATTTTTGCCGAATAAAATTGGCGAAAAAGTTTACCTTAAAATGTAAAATGGACCAATTACATGTTTGTACTTTTATTCTGGATATTCTGGATCACGATGGATATTCTGCACGAGCGATTTGAGGGTGACGTGAACTGGCCAACGAGATGGTGCGATTTAACGACTTAAGACTTCTTCTTTTGGGGCTATCTGAAACCACAGGTCTGTGCGAATAAATCGCAAAAAATTGATGCCCTGAAACTCAACAAAACGAAAATTCAGCCAGATTTATGCGACAAAATCATCGAAAATTGGACCTCCCGAATACATGCCACCAAGCAAAGCCGCGGCGGACATTTTAACGACGTTATATCGCATATGCCATAAAACATTCTTTCAAATAAAATAAAAATGGAGTGGATATCTCACACACAACTTGTTTTATTTAGGTAAATACATTTAAATGTCGTGTGTCCTTATTCAAAGACCCTGTAGATGATGTGATCATATTAGGATTCCATTTTTTGCTTTTTGAAGTATGGAAGCATAAGAAAAGATGAAAAGTGCGGTAGATAAAAGATAAAATTACTACACTATTAGTTTAAAAATGATGGTACTATACATGAATGAACCAAAAGACCAATATGGTGTGGCTTAAAAATATTTAGGGTCTCCGACCTAAACATTGCCTGCATAAAAATTTTATGTCGAAATTATAAAATTACACGGTTTTTTTGAAATCGCATTTTTCAAATAAGCGTACGCGATCATATTAAAACTTTGTATCGAATTTAATTAATTGTTTCTCTAGACAGTGACGATATATTTTGAAAAAGAAAATTGTTTTGAACTAAGAAATAGTAGAAAAATACAATAAGAATTATGTTTTCAGTTAAAATTCTGCCATTACTATTAATTTTTCGATTTAATTTAATTTACGTTCGCAATTGTATTCATTTTGGCTATATAGCCAAAGATTATTGGATTTAATGTTTCAGGTCAATACATAAAGTAGGTACCTCGTGCTACATGTTTTCAACAGAAAAATATTCCAGAACGTACACTTACATATGCCAGCATAAATTTTGTTAATAAATATAAAATATATAAATATATTGAATAGTTTTAAAAACAGGCATTTCCGTGTAGGCTAATGCCTTAATGTTTTCAATTAATTTAATATAATATATTATATCTTCTTCTCGAAAAGCGGCAAACAACAAATTTTTAGTGATACCTAAATTTATCTAATACCCTTTTCCGAAATTTTAGCTCCAACATAACACCTTACAAATTCCCTTTACACAGAGCAATGCAAGTCCTGTGGATCAGTTCAAATCCAACGCAATTTCAAATTTGTCCGAACACTAATTTCACCAGGTCAACTCAAAATTATTTGTGATCCCTTGTAAATCGCTCTTAACCAGTCGGAAAACCTATTACTTGAGCGAAATTGCCTCCCGCATCAGGTCGGCTATAGCCAAACAATTAATAATCCTGCGTCGATGTCCTAATCGTGTACCGGGAGCTTCGTTAGGAAGATAAACACGTAAAAGCGAAATTTCTGTTTAATAGTCACACTATAATTCCGACTGCCTGCCAAACCACATATGGGTGATATTATGTACGACGATACGTGTGCAGGCCGGATTATAGGTGCAACTTGTTGAGCGTCAAAGATGCTTATCAGCGCATGAAATAGATCCCGAACGAGTGTCAGGATTGTATTTTCTGAGGATGAACTTGACTCAATTACACTTCAAAGGACCCAGAGGGGCACTGAGGGATAAAAGGACACATTTACACCACTTGGTGTGGTGGCAGTTGAAGGGATATAAATATTTGGTTCGCTGAGCACTATCCCTTTATCCCTTTGATGCAGATGCAACCGTCGTACCCCACAGTTTCAAAAAAAAAGAATAAAGAAAGTTTAAATTTGGCTTACGGGTCCAGTCGGCGATGAAGGCGCTGCTCAAGTCACACTATTCACTGCAAATCACTCAAACTACGCAATCCCAATATATCCACTTTTTGAACCTTACTCGGATTTAATCTAACCGCTCCGTCTCCAACTTGGAAGCACTACAAAATCACAGAACCACTTCGCAGATGGATAGTACTTATTGGCTGCAACTGTGTCCTCTTTGTTCGGTTGATCCTGACTTTGTGTGATGCAGCTTTTAAGTCCCTCAAGTATTTATAGAACTTCAGTATTTGAAAGTGTTCTTACAGGTGGCGTATGCGCCAATTTAACGGCCACTAGCGGCGAAGCTTTTCGCGAAAGCTCAACTTCTCACGATAGTCTTTTCAAACGATGATACATATTTTTTTGTCCCCTCCCTGTATGAGCACATTTTCTATGCACGTTGTGAGAACCGGCATCAACTCCCACGCACCAACAAGGGCGGGACTACTCCCTTCTAATTTCTGCTACGTGCTTTAGTTTCACCCCTGTCTAAGTGCTGAGCTTTTCGTCCCCGCAAACGAGAAAATTTATGAAAGAATGAACCACTTGTGGCTTTCATCGCGTGCAGCTGTTGAGTTTGCAATAAGGAAAATGGGAAGTGGTCTTCTTATACGAGAAAAATAAACCTTACGGCAATCTTAAATTTATTTACACCTGTATATTTAGCGATTAGAGACAACGACGATTAATTCTTTGAATATGAGTTTTCTTGTAATTTCTATTTATATTTAATTCTTCCCCACCCTTTGCAGGTGGGTTTTATTCAAAGATGCTGAAAAAACCTTGTTTTCCTTCCGGTAATTCAATTTCTGTAGGAAGCTATCAGTCTAATCTGTCTATACAATTTAACACGCAAGCCGTTGTCTTTCTCGAGGAGCTGAGCGACTACTTCCATTTAACCTTTTTCCATTATTCTTTCTTACACAATATTTTTTCGGGAAATCCTCACTCAACTTCCTTAAAATAAAATATTAATAAAGAGAGAAACATTTTCAAAGAATTTGTGATTGAACTTAAGAACCCTTTTGCAAATTACTTTCTTAAGGAAAACTTGATGTAAACTTGTTTGAAACCTTATCAACCTCCAAATTATTTTGGAGACCATTTGGGAAAATCGTAAATTATAAGAAATTTCATAATCACTTTTCAATTTCGCAAGTGGCTGTACCTGCAGTGGTTGAATGTCGAATTTATGAATCATCCTGTAATTAAAAAAATGGTTGAGATTAATCCTTTTCTCATATAGTGCTTTTTTGTTTCCCTAGGTGAGATGGTAAGGTGATAGCCACTATAGTCTCTACATGCACACCCTGTATGTATAAATCAGCATTTTAAATCATTAATAGCCCGAACATTTTATAGGGTACTTATATACTTTTGAGGAGCGAACTAAAGAAAACGACATCCTATAAAAAGCATATGAAAAACAGTGTAGTGACAAAATTTCTTCTTCTTGAATTTTGTATGATTTTGGCGGCGGCTTGACTGTCACACAGGCAGCTACAGACCTACAGTCGCAAGGGTTTTACTTTATAGCCGGAATCGATGATTCGATGTGTTATTAATATCAATAATCAAAATTTTTTAAATGCCCTCGCTGTATCCTGATATCACGAAAACTACTTCTCCGATTGATTTAAAATTTTGGACAATTGTTTGTCATATTGGCTGGCTATTGAACGAAAGATTTATTTTGTTGATGGAAGCATTTATTTATGACACAAAATGCAAAATTTAAGCTTTGAAAACATTTAGTTTTTGAAAAAAAATGCGCCATTTATTTTTTAATCAAAATTTTGCTAAATCCAGTTATACTATGTAGGGTACAGTACCTACGATTTTTGATCCGCGAATACGCAATTTCACTATGTAGCTCATTGGGGATTTTTAATTTTGAACCCTGGGGTGATATTCGAAATAAGGCTGAGTAATTAAATTGCATTTTACACACTCTTAAAAAAATGTTCCTTTAATGTTGTCAAAGAGTATACATATGTAAGTATATCTCTAATTCTCCTTTTTATTCCAAATATATGAGATCTATCAAAGAAGATGAATTTAATTAATGGCGGCGAAAAATTAGGGAAAAACGCCAATACAAAATGATTGATCTGCTTAAAACAATCACCATGCTAGACGCAATAATATCTAACAAGCGGGGCGGCGACCGTAGAAAAATGAATTTTATCGAGTTGGGTGACAATATTATGCACATGACCAAAGAATATATAACATAAAGAAGTTGCACGAGCCTAATTTGCCGCTCAAAAATATTTTCCGAACGATGGAAGAGAAGGAACGGTGTCAGGGCAGGGAAGTGATTCCTAGAAACCGCGGCTGTGAACACAAATGTTATATATTCTTTGACATGACTCATTTAACTAGTAAGGGTTCCCTCATCCACACTTTTTCCGCCCCTCTGTCAGTAAAGAATTTTATTTTTTTATTGAGCTTAATTTCATGATTTAATTTTGCAGGTTTTGGTTTTGCTTTTGCCAGTACCTTAAGATCTTGCGGATATAAAGGGTGCAGAACTTGCCTGATGTGTGAACATGAATTCGTGATAGAAAAGAAAGACTTCTAACAAATATACAAGGAACTGGACCCCTACGTGTTTTGCACGGCTTGTAGCAGAATGTAATAAATGCTGGAATATCGCCGAGGTCCTGGATAACCACGAAAACTCCAATCCGAACGATGGTAAACCTTCCCCGGTATTTCAGTTATACCCAACGGAACAGGAAACAAAAACGGTTTCCTACTTTGTTCGAAATTTGTGCAGGAGCGACTAACAGAGACGAGACCCTGCTCAAGACATTTCAGACAATTGATCAATGTACCTTACAGTAAACGTATAACCCTGATAAAGTAGCCTGCATTCATCCGCACATTGACGACTGCTGGATTTGGAGAGAACGAGTTGTTACTGTCCACTGCCTCGGTGAGTCGGTACTTTCGTTAGATGCAAAGGCGAAGAGTGTAAGTAGGTACTCGTATAACTTACGTCTTGTGAAATACTATAGGGATAAACTGATAAGCGACTTGCTTGATGAGAAGCAGTTGGAAGAGTACGAAGGGATGGTCATCAGGATACCAATGCCAAATCGAAAACTATATAGAACTAAGGAACGGCAACCCCCCTCTCCAGTACCCTGCGATACGTCCAGCGAATAGCTCGTACAACAACGGCTGCTGGCGCGCCATTTTGATCTGACAGGTAAATGAAGATTTTTGCTAAAATATTTACGATATTTTGTCACATTTGACGCGTAAACTTTTGTAGTCATGTAAACTTTTTGAAAATATGCTATTTGCTATCGAATGCAACATAATATCTAGTTTATTATTTGCCAGTGTTTAAGTCGCTATGATGACGCAATAATCAAAGACATTCATACAATTCTGTTTCGATGGTTTGGGTTAAGTGTGCGCAGAAGCCTGTCGTGTAAGTGTGCGCATCAAAACTAACATACTACAAAATCATCTGAGACTGCCAAAAAAAGAATGTTAAAAATAAGACTCTTAAGAAACCAAAAAATGACGAAAATGAGTATTACTGCCCCTTATGTGGCAAAAAGTATTCTGTTCCACCGACTGAAGACTAGATTGAATGTAGCCTTTGTGGAGCCTGGTAGCACGAACAGTAACTAAGGATTTCTAAGTTCAAGTTGATCTCATATTTTGATTTAAGATGATTATTATGAAGTTGATTACAACTAAACAGTCTTACTAATTAACACAGTTTTGTTTCATTCTACAAATAATTTTCGAGTTTTTGAAGCGTCAAAGTTTAAATGCGTACGCTTGACCCACATGACTGGACCTGCAAGGTACCATTTTGAACATGCAGTTTTAAGGGAAGACGTTGCGAAAAGGTACGTGGCTTACCGTGACTTTACCCTCATGTACTTAAAGGGCGGGAAAGACTTCGAGAAGGGGAATATCGTATAGCAACTTAATAAATGATATTTTTTTTATCCTAAAGATCATAAAATAATTAGTGCTTCCATTGTTTTCTTAGTAAAACAAAACGACATCGAGTTAAAGCATGAAATTAGGATCAAATTAAAGATAAAATTCTCTACTGACAAGAAAAAAATATTTTGCCTTTTACCACCCTCATCAGTAGCTAACAAAATTAATAACAATTTAGTTTGTTATCCACATTGCTTTTGAAAAGTGCTCTGTTTGTCTGTCGCATGTATAAATAAATAAAATAAAAACAAATCAGTCATTGTTCGGGAAAACAATTTAATTAAAAGAGAACAATCGGAAATTAAAAGGTATTATCAAAAATATATATTGCGTATACCCCAGTATAAGTACATACATATTGTATTGTTGTATATATTGCCCACATTGCCCCCTCTTTATCTGCGCCTGGTTTCAATATTATGCATAAATTGGTTCCATTCGTATTGGCCCCAGACACACATTATGAATCAATTATAGAGAACTATGTAGGCTGATATCAGACGGCATACATGCCTTGAGCAGCAGTACATAGTACATGATAAATGACCAAGCGCAGACATTTAAAAATCCTTCGTAATTAATTATCTTCAAATAGACGGATTTCTGGTGCAGAATGTTGGCAAAGTAATTTAATACGTACGACCGGCGACTTATTCGTGGCGTTTTCTGTGATAAGTCAGTTAATGGGAAGTTAATGTACTTACGAGATATCATATTTGGAATTGCGTCAAATGACACTATTGTATATAAAATCAAGCTTGGCTTTAAATCTAATGTGTACAGTGTAGATGAGTAAGTATGAAATGAGAGAACAAGGTATATAAAAATTCGAAGTAGGACCACACAAATTTTAAATCATTGTATTTTCTGTAGAATTATGCTCTAATAATTTTCATTTTGGAATCTCTTTAAGTAACTCATGCCTCGGGTTTTCATTCGTGTAGGTATATAAAATAAATGATGCTCCTAATAAGTAGCCATTATAATTTTTATAATTTTTTGCATCCTGTAAACAAATTTTGGTATTACTTTTTTTAGATGATTTGATGTTATGGAAAAAATTGAAATCTCTGAAGATTGTGGTACGTTGGAGTAGTACTGTTTTCTTGGAAATTATCTCCATTATTTTGTTTGGACTAATGGCCTTTATAAAATGAAAATTAATTTAATTTACTAGTCGGCTTTGTTCTTGAAGTTTCAAATTGAACATTTAATAACGACAAAATCGTCTCAACGCTCTCAACATCGCGTTATGCGCTTATGTTGCCATCTATATTCTGCTAGGAAAGCTCCCATTTGGAAATGTGAAATGTCAATTTGCTTGCTTTGGCGGGAATAGCCGGAACTCGTTGTGTATTGTGTACAAGCACTGTTCTTGTTAATTTTTCGCTTTTTCAATTGTTGCCGGTGAAAATGGATGTAGCAGATGTAAATGTTGGCCAATTGCGGGTGAAGGATGATGTTGGAATTCGCTGCCAGAAGCTGTTCCAGGATTTTCTCGAGGAGTAAGTGCCGAATCTGTTGGGAATGGTCCCCTGTAAAAACGTCGATTTGCAGGTTCAAAGAAGACGGAGAAATAAAGTACCTGAAACCGGTAACCGAGCTAGAGTCCCCAGACAGGAGCACCTTGGAAGTAAGTTTTGAAGACATTGAGAAGTACAATCAGAACTTGGCCACTACTATCATTGAGGAGTACTACAGGTAAACGAAAGCAACACATTTTTTGGTCAGTTCCACTAATTGGTTTTTTCCAGAATCCACCCGTACTTGTGCCAGTCTGTATCAAACTTCGCTAAGGACAGAATTGGTCTTAAAAAGGAGAAGGAGTGCTATGTGTCTTTCACAGAAGTGCCGACAAGGCATAAAGTCAGAGACCTGACTACGTCCAAGATTGGGACTCTGATTAGAATCTCTGGCCAAGTAGTACGCACACATCCTGTTCACCCTGAGCTCATCTTCGGTACCTTCATATGCTTGGACTGTCAAACGGAAATTCGCGGTGTGGAACAACAGTTCAAGTACACGCAGCCAACAATTTGCAGGAACCCCGTTTGCTCCAACCGGAGACGGTTTATGCTAGATGTCGAGAAAAGCATGTTCATTGATTTTCAGAAAGTCAGAATCCAGGAGACGCAATTGGAACTTCCTAGGGGATGCATTCCGCGTTCAGTCGAAATAATTTTAAGGGCGGAAAACGTTGAAACAGTCCAAGCAGGAGACCGATATGACTTCACCGGCACTTTAATTGTAGTTCCAGACGTGGGCGCCCTTAATATGCCGGGAGCCAAAGCTGATTTGGGTTCACGGCATAAGCCAGGTGAGGGGCAAGCTGATGGTGTTCGTGGATTGAAGGCACTAGGAGTTAGGGATTTGAACTACCGCATGGCTTTTTTGGCGTGCAGTGTTCAGTCCACTACATCCCGGTTTGGAGGAACTGATTTGCCAATGAGTGAGGTCACTGCGGAAGACATGAAGAAGCAGATGACCGACACCGAGTGGAACAAGGTTTATGAGATGTCCAAGGACAGAGCGCTTTATCAGAATTTGATTTCGAGTTTGTTCCCGTCTGTTTATGGAAATGATGAGGTGAAGAGAGGTATCTTATTACAGTTATTTGGAGGAGTCGCCAAAACCACACATGAAAGTAAGTTCAGTTTTAGCGTTAAGCTTTTATTGCAGGTTATTTGGAGAATATGAAATTAGAGCTCATAATCATAGCTTGTACTGATATTACCTGACCAAAATTTTTTATTTTTCCTTTGCCTCTATATATCGGTGGAGAAGCATATCTGTTTCTAGGGATGATTTGTCAAATTAAAATCGTTCAATATACCCTAGACAAGCTATTTCTATAAATTTAACGAAAGCGCTTTGAATGTCTTCCATTTAAAATGGAAATCAAATAAAGCAAAAGTTTCCTTAAGGCGCCATGATTTCTTTGATAAGGCGCTGCATGGTTCCTTTTTAAGTCATCTCAACATCCAGTTCGTCGTCACACTACTCTCCGACTATATCACGGCAACACCTGCAGACTTGACTAATTATTGTTTTAAATTTAAGAAGGCCAATTACTCAAAGGTGAATGATCTGTTGAAAACTTATTAGTCTGCCTCTTGCTATGTGTCTCAATCAGGTAAATATTTTTCGGCCCGACAAGGTGAAACAGTTCTCTTAGCAATCTTGAAAATGTCAAACTTAAAGCTTAGAAAAGCTTATGTTTGTCCAGGAGAGGAGTGCTAATCTGCGGGACCAGTTTATTTCTGAGAACGAAATTGCATATAACAAATTACATTGACAGTATGAGGAGAATTTTGTTTGGATTCATTCTGAAGAATCTAAGCAGTTTTGGAGATTTGTGAATTCCGACACTTCGAAGGGACGACTTCTCTACGCTGAACATAAGAGACACTGAGAGTGGGAATCGCTGATAGAAAAATTGTCTACAGAAAAAACCACGATGTATTAATTCACAAGTTAACTGATTTCTAATCAAATGAGCTAAACAATACTTCTACTGTACCTCAGGGAAATAACGTAAATAATGTAAAAATAATTAAATTAATTTATTATTTACATTAAGAGTGGCTTGTGGTCTGGGATTTAAAAAAACTATGTATTTTCTCTTTATTGTAAACTATCGTAGGTATACCCAAAAAAAATTAATTAATCACATAATGACCTTAGATGGACCTAACATTACTAACTAAAGATAAATATTTAAAAAAACACTAAAAATTCTATTAATATAACTTTAAATTCGTTTTTCTCGAAACCCCTTTTTTTTATACGGTGTGCATAGCCATCACACTTTAATTGACGTGTTAGCCGGCACGCATTAACCAAACCTAACAAGAAAAAAGAATGTGTGGCTTAATATCCATTTCATCTTAGACGACCATATCGATTCCATAGTTAATAAAGAATAAGGCCAATTATACTTTGGGTTTTTCAAAAAATGGTCCCCTGAGTTTAAGGACCGTTATATCATGAGGCTCCATTATTCCATATTTTTGCACAAAGTTGCGTTAATATGCAATGCAAAAAATATACAGAAAACAAAAAATAAACAAATAATAAATACTCTAACAAAACATTTAAAACATTTTTTTTACAAAGAAAAAGTTACGCGCGTTTGTGGAATTACACCTGATAAAAAGAGTTAATCCAAATAACTTAATATTGAATAAAATTGTATACTTACATAAATATCGCGGATAAGAACATGCAAAGAAAAAATCAAAAATTCTTACCTTTTTGTCGCGAGGTGTACTCATAGCTAAATGTTAAGTCCGAAGTAAAATTCAAACCAATCGTAAATTAGCCTAAGTTTGTGTTTTGGATCGCTGACGCCGACTGGGGGTATAGCTCAGTGGTAGAGCATTCGACTGCAGATCGAAGGGTCCCCGGTTCAAACCCGGGTGCCCCCTCTGGGGCTTCAGATATTCCTTTTTGTCGTGATTTGAGATTTGACTATAAAATCGCTCCATATATGTACATAAAAATAATAACTAAGTAACTAATATCAAATGATTACAGTTATAGTAAAATATTTTGAAAACTATTAAAGCTGGCAACGTGAAGTGTTATTTAACGAAACGTATAGATTTAAAACTGCCATGAGTAGGCGTAAGAACTTTGGAAAACATATTTTCCTTTTCAGGTGGGACTTTATAAAGCCACAAATAGCGCTTTGATTTGGGTATTTGGGTAGGATTTTGTCCAGAGATTAGAAGTCCGAACGAAACAATTCGGGGTTCACTCAATAAAAAGTTCATCAGATATTTTTTGAAATTATTTATTTATTTATTTAATTCATTTTTTGAGTTGGTCCAATGTAGTGGGCTAGTTAGCGTATACTTTATTCTTTAACAGCCCTGAAAAAACAATTCAGGGGCCGGCGCCCGTCAAATCCGGTGAACGCGGGGGCTATCAAATACGTGGAGCGCGGGGGCCAATCATATCCCTGTATCCTGAGATGAATATCCCCGGAAACATTGTTTTCAGCAAATTCACTGATGTATGTTCGATCGTGCATCTAGCCAATATGAATCTTCTATGTGCACTGTAATAAAAAAATGGCGGCAAATCAAATTAGTAAACCTCTTCAGCGGGTCCCAGACAACGCGTGCATTTGTCCAATATTTGGCAATGTGTCTCATTTTACGAGGTATGTGGGAGCTACAAAGAGTAATAATTGTTATGCGTACTCTTTAGCCAAAGCTTGTAATGCGTCCTTTTTCTTCATCATTTGTGTCTGCGTTCTTGCACCAAATATTTGCTGTGTCTCTCTTTTGGCGAGATATGTGGGCGACAAACGAAGGAAATATTTGTTGTGCGTGCGCTTCCCACTAAAAATGGGAAGCAGACGATTATTCGTCTAATAACCTCCGGTTTAGCGGCAGAAGCAAGCGCAAAAGAAGTTTTAGCTGAACAAATTGAAAATGGAATGGTGTAATGAATTCACCCTTGAGTTTATAGCTCTCTATGAATTTGAGCCAGTGATATGGGATCCAAAAAATCCGTCACACAAAAATATAAATTCCATGGCTGATGTTTTCGTTTCGGCTTTTATTCAAAGATAGCATCCGTCATCTTCTCTTTCCTCTTTTTATTTTTTTTAATTGTAAAACCCCACACATCATAATAATAGCAGCAGCACTAGCTATTATTTGCTTTTTACTCTCCATTGTGTGCAATCGAGAACTGACAACAAATGAAACTGTTCAAATAATACCGCGCAGAACTGCGTGTATAAGTTTGACGAATAAACGAATGGTGTGGGAACACAAACTTAAAGCCAGAAAATATTCGGAACATGCATTCTTCAAATAGAGCGAAAGTGTGGGAGCACAAGCAAGGCAAGGGAAATATTTGACAAATTGGGAGACGCAGATATTTGTACAAATGCACGCATTGTCTGGGGCCGGCTTTATTCAAACACTCTGTATATATAACGTTAGCAACAGAATGTCCCATATAAGTCCTTTAAGGGGTTATACGCAGTTGCTCAAAAAAGACGTACTTTCATGAATTTTTTATAGAAACAGTTTATATTTGTCAATTACAAGTGATGGTAACTCAAATAGAGCCTACTTTTAAGAATACAATAGCGCGTCGATCATGTAAAAATATTCATGTACACCGCTCCCGTAGATGATGTCCCGAAGGACCTCTAAAAAAAGGCGCTTGGCGGTGATCTCGATTTCGGTGGTTTGGATTATCTGAATCAAAAAAAAATATGGTGGATTCTTTTAAAGGATAGATTAATGCAGATAATGAACGAAGGAATAATAAAAATTTTGATTTTTGACAAAATGGCGTCTATTTGAAAATTTTGTTCGTTGTTTACTGAAATTTTCGCTCCAAATTGTTAAAAAAAAATAGTAATAATTTTTTTAAATATTAGTCCTTCGTTCAATACCTGAGGAATATATCTAAGAAGATTGTGTAAAAATTTGAGACCGATTGGTTGAACCATTTCTGAGAAATCGAGATCACTGACTTTGAAAGTACCGATTTGAGAAAAACGCGTTTAAAGTTTCAGAAGTTTACACACAGTAGTAAATTACATATTCAGGTATATCTCGGTAAGTATTTATCGGATGGGCTTTTCCGAAAATGCAAAAAGAAAAAAAATTCGATTTTTTGAATATTCTAACTGCGTATAATCCCTTAAATGGTAATACAAGAATCGTATACGGAAATTATGTTTTGTTTTACATTAACTATACAAATTATAATATGCGTGTGTGTGAGTGATGTTTGATAATAATTTAAATACATATTATAAAATAATTTAAATTTATTACCGGATATTCTATTGTTAAAGCTTATTTGCGAAATACATACATATATTAGTGTGAAGGAAATGAGTAGCAAGACAGGTTTAAGAACTATCAAAAAAAATAAAAAGTTAGAGCCATTTATTACTGATTTTAATAACATATACATAAATACAACTTTGGAACATTTAGCTTTTCAGATCGCTACTTTAATTTGGCCTCGAATATTGATAAAATTATTTTCTTCTTTACCTCCCCCCGTATTCGCTCGTTTTTGATATCCATTAATTCCGATCCAATAAAATTCAAAAAATTACGCATGTCTCTTGGAAATTCGTCTTTCATGTTGTCATTTACATTATTAAGTAATTCTGTAGCTGTGGACAGTAAACTCCTTTTGCAATTTCCTTCATTATTATAAGACTTCCGTCTTTTTGGCGCAGGTGTTACTTCTAATTTCTCCGATGTATTATTTTTAGATAATTCGCTTTGTCGTGACCGCACAAAATCCCTTATAAAGTCTAATTGGTTAAACCACCAAACGGTCGGTCTATAAATTTCATCGGGCCCAGCCCCGCTCTTGGCAGACTCTTTCACCTTCTTAAGCTCATGGCAGTAGTGCGTGCGTAGACAATTAATTTTCATCTTCACCTCTTCTAGCGAAGTGCCTTCGCGAATGTTGCACATTATGTCTTGAATCTTCAAGAGTGCGTCCGTTCGCGCCTGCTTATTTTTATAAAAATTATTCTTGGTGTCGTAAAGCTCAGGTTTGCTCTGATATAGTGAAATGAGCGTCATTATGTGTTTCTTCGTCCACTCAGTCATGATGAACGTACGTATAATTGCACGGCAAATGGCCACTGCTGCAAAATAAATCGATTAGTAACTAAATGATATTCGACTCGCCAATTTGCTTACGATTAAAGCTAAACGTGCAGCTGGAAAGCACGGCAAAACAAAGTATCACTCAATTTCACTTTACTCCACACACAACATTTGCTCGTTCGTGACCGAATTGTATAAAAATAAAAATATGACGCAATTAACTTGCTTGGCTTGTTAACTGGCTCATATGAAGTGTCGTTATCGGAAGTTGCCTGTGTCCACACAATATGATTGTAGCATTCGCTTATTTGTTTGCTCACCGATATACATACCTATATGCATTAGTTTTCATGATAACACACATTGCCAGTTTTTAATATATGCACCTTGAAACATATGATGTAGCGTGATAGAAAGATAAGTGTGCGAGACAACTTGCGTTCCACATTGAAGAAATTCCAGTTTATTTCATACGTATGAGGAGAGAAACACTTCTTCGCGAATGAATTCTAGGGAATACAATTTGTTATTTGTTTTCAAAACTTTTGTTTAGTTATCAGAATGTGTTTCTTGACTTGTGAACGACTTAAAGTAGTGAGATACCACTGTACCTCATATGCATATTTTTCCGATAATTCACTAGAGCAGAATCAAGTCAAACAACGCGCTGCCGTACATTTTCTCGAAGCGATTCGGCGTATTTTTGAACCTTCATTACTTCGGTCTTGGATACTACTTTAAATTTCAAGATATGTTGTAGGTTGTATTATTTTATTAATATACTAAGTTCATTGATTTTGTTGCTCACTGATGATCATCATAAACTTTTAGAGTACTTCCCGTAGTCGTGAAAGGTGAAATTTGGTATACAGGCTAGGTTTAACATATACAGTCGCTCACAGCTTAAATGATGTGACTATTTGATGCAAGGAAAATCCTTAAAAACTCCAAAAATATGAAAAGTCCGTTTATAAAAATAAAAGAATAGTTCAGTTGGTGCTTTTTTATTATGTCCAATGAAAAAAACAACACAAATTTACTTCATTTACCAAAAAAAAATCAAATTCATTTCAATCTCTCAAAATCACCTCACAGCTTAAATGATGTTCCTATACGAAAGTCCTTAGTTCTTATAATAATAATTTTTGATTTTTACAAATATAATAATAATAATAATTAATATTTTGTGAGATAGCCTAATTGTTTTAAAACCGCCTTGAGACGAGCTGGCATTGAATTTACCAACTTTTTGGTGTACTCGGGGAAAATGGCATCCCCTTCCTGTTTTAGTGTCCTTTTAAGGTCGTCCTTGTTGCTGATCTTATGTTTTCTAATTCCCTCGTCCAGTTTGGACCATAAATGTTCTATGACATTTAAATCGGGTGACTGAGCAGTCGTTTTAATTTGATGCGAGCAATTCCAAATCAACCACGTTCACACTAATTCAGAGGTGTGTTAGGGATCGTTGTCCTCGTAAAACCGGAAATTGTCCTTTAGATATAATTTTTCTGCACTCTGCAGTAAATTAGCCTTCAGGATGTTTAAATACTGAAATCTGTCCATGTTGCCCTCGATAAACACCAGATTTCCTACTCCAGAAGACGACATCATAGGTGGGCACAGTTAATCCAAAAGTTAACTTCGTTAATCGTTAATTCGTTAGATAAAAAGTTAACTTCGATAATAGGTAGAGCGTTAAATTTTCGAAAATTTAACGCAAGTTAAAGTTAACCGTTAAAAGTTAACCATTTAAAACTTATACTGCTTTTGGGCTGAGAGAAATAGGTAAATAAAACAAAAACAAATAGAAAGAAGAATTAAACACACATTTATTTATGTCGATAATAAAGTAGGTAGGAATAAGGCTATCATTCATCGTTATTTTGCATTAGGTAATTTAGATGCATGTTCCCCTACATAAAAGTTAGCATATTAAAATTGACATCCGACAGCGATGATCGTTTAGCCCGTAAAATATCGTTGCCCGTAGAAAAAAGACGTTCTACTGCAGCACTAGATGGGATAGCAGTATTATATTTAATAAAAAGATTTATTAACACTGGTTCACCTAAAAAGGCAGCATCCGTAAAAAATTCTTTTGACTTCGTGTCCAGCCATGTTCTTATCAAATTCTGAGCTTTGTTTTTCAGAGATTTCTGGCTTCTAGACCTATTTTCTTCAGACTGAATAACAGTGCTGTAAAAATCATCCCCTTCTTCTTCATTATTGCTACTTCCGCTGTTACTAATATTATCCTTTTCGTTTGCTTTCCTTTCTTTAATCAGAGCATCTTCAACTTTTGCTTCCATAAGCTTCCTGACTGTTGAGAATTTGCAATATATGCATCACACTCGCACGCGCACTTCGCATATATGATATCGTTCACCATTCGACTTGCCGACATCCGCCGAACATACGAGCGTGGCATGGCGCGTAATTCAAACAAACAAAATGACGACAGCATGTCAACAAACGACTAATGTAACGGACTGTTGTTAACGGAAGTTCAATTTAACGGAAGTTAACAAGAGCGTTAACATTTTTTGAAGTTAACTTAAAAGTTAATCCGTTCAGCAGATTGTTAACTTCGTTAATTAACGATTAACGGATTAACGAGTTAATGCCCACCTTTGGACGACATGCATCCCCACACCACCACATGGCCGCCACCGTGTTTTACAGTAATGCTTAAATTTTGCGTTAGAAGTTCGGTGTTTGGTTTCCTTCACACATAACCCCTTCCATCGCATCTGAAAAGGTTAAATTTACTTTCGTTCGCGAAAATAACTGTATCCTAGAACGTTGAATCCTTCGACAAATGTTCTCGGGCAAATTTGAGTCTGGCTGCTTTATTTTTAGCACTTATATATGGCTTTTTTCTGTGGTTTGTACACTATTTCCGCTATTTGTTCTTGCCATTTGCCGTTTTTATAATGATTAATAATTAATTCCCGCTGTTCAATTGTAGTTCGCCGACCCATTGTTACCTTAAACTCAATTTTTTTGTTTTATTGAACTCAAATGACGAACAAACATTCACTAACAATGTTTATCAACATGCTACAAACCTAAACACAACAAAAAGTGCAGAAAATGCGTCACACATCCCGTTATTCTTATGCTCTTGCAGTGGCGCATCATTTAAGCTGTGAGGTGATTTTGCGAGATCAAAATGAATTTGATTTTTTTCTTGGAAAATGAAGTGACTTTTATATTTTCAAAGTTTAATAAGTTGAGAATATACTGTGAAAATTTTAGACTGATACACTAAGTCATATTAAAGTTACAGCCAATAATAGGGGAGAGCGTACCTTGCAGCTGCGGCGCTCATACCTCAATGATAATTTTCTTCTCCAAACTTTAAACGCGTTTTTCTCGAAACTACTTTTTTTCCGTCGGCACGGATGATTACAAAAAAACTATTAGACCGATTCGGTTGAAATTTTCACACAATATTCCACACATGAGTGGTTCTGGCGGGTACCAGAATTAGATGTTTTTATCCATTTCTTTCTGTTTTATGTCGATTTTAAACCGAAAAAACCCGTCGATTTTTGAAATTTTTTTTTACAAGGCCGCCATTTTGCTATTTTTCACTCAAATCTTTTAAATCTGCTCTGCCAGAATGACAATCCTACTGAATGATAATCATTTTGGAATTTTGATTTCGGATGATTACAAAAGGAGCAATCAGGGGGGCGAGCCACCTACTTTTTTTTGAAGGGACTTACTTCGCCTCACCAAAATGACCTTAAAATATTTCTTTTTTTATTTAAAAAAATGGTTTTGTATTGTTCAATAGTTTAAAAATAACATATAATTATCATAAGAAGATTGTATTTCATTTTCCACAAAAAAAAAATCCTTAAAAACCTTCAAAATTTAAGCTCGGACATGAGACTACCCCCTTAATGTAATAGTGCTTCTCTTGTTTCTTTTACAAAAGTATTTAAAAAGTACATAGTAATATATCTTGTCTGACTCGCACTTGACCGGTTTTTATAACTGTTGCAATTGTAGTAGGAAAAACATGCCGAAGATAATAGAAACTGATGTAGTCCTGTTAATTTAATTAATTCCCTGAATTACGATTGCTGTCTTTAAGACGCCTAAAAGTAAATAAACTAATAAAAGTCCTTTTTTTCCAGAAACTTCGCTTCGAGGGGACGTAAACGTCTGCATCGTAGGAGATCCCAGCACTGCAAAATCACAATTCCTTAAGCAAGTGGCCGACTTCTCTCCTCGTGCAGTTTACACCTCAGGCAAAGCGTCGTCGGCAGCAGGTCTAACCGCTGCTGTTGTACGAGACGAAGAAAGCTTCGACTTTGTCATTGAGGCAGGTGCCTTAATGCTGGCAGACAATGGGATTTGTTGCATTGACGAATTCGACAAAATGGAAACTCGAGACCAAGTAGCCATCCACGAAGCAATGGAACAACAGACGATTTCAATAGCCAAGGCTGGTGTGCGGGCGACTCTAAATGCAAGGACATCCATTCTAGCGGCTGCAAATCCTATCAATGGTCGCTATGACCGGGCAAAGTCACTCCAGCAAAACATTCAGCTATCAGCTCCAATCATGTCGCGGTTCGATCTTTTCTTCATCCTAGTTGACGAATGCAACGAAGTTGTCGATTATGCCATTGCGCGAAAAATAGTTGACCTCCATTCGAATATTGAGGATACAGTGGAGCAGCTCTACAGTAGAGAAGAGGTCCTGAGGTATGTTACCTTCGCACGACAATTCAAACCAGTAATCGGGGTGGAAGCTGCGGAGCTTCTCGTGCTGAACTATGGACACCTACGGCAGAGAGACACTGGTACTGCTGGGCGTAGTACATGGAGGATTACTGTTCGCCAGCTAGAAAGTATGATTCGCTTGAGTGAAGCTATGGCCAAATTGGAGTGCTCGAATGAAGTCCAAGTGAAGCACGTGAAAGAAGCTTTCAGGCTCCTTAATAAATCCATTATTAGAGTCGAACAGCCTGACATTCATCTAGATGACGAGGATGATGCTGACTTGGCAGACGTTGACGTCGACATGGAAAACGGGGATAATAACCAGAACGGGCAGAATGGAGATGATGCTGAAGAGAATGATGGAGCTTTACAAAAGAAAAAATTGACATTATCCTTCGAAGATTACAAGAACCTTTCGAACATGCTTGTGATTCACATGAGAAGCGAAGAGACCCGATGTGAAGTGGAAGGAACCGACACAGGCATAAGGCGGACAGATATTGTCAATTGGTACTTGGAGCAAGTTGCTGACCAAATTGAATCCGAGGAAGAGTTGATTTCAAGGAAGACGTTAATTGAAAAAGTTATCGATCGTTTGATTTACCACGATCAGGTAATTATACCTCTGAAGACCACAGGACTTAAGCCTGCGAAAGGCTCTGCTGCCACGGAGGATTCGTCTGAAGGGGATTCACTACTTGTTGTGCACCCTAATTACATCGTGGAGTAGATGTTTTGTATTCAATTGTACCTTTTTAGCGCGTAAGTGTGTTTTCTATGCAAATTCTGTTTTGTTTAGATTTTTTATGAATGGAAATTAAATATATATAAAATACAAATGAAGGATTTCATTTCCGTTCGGGGTAGAGATTGCGGTATAGAAGAGCAGGGATTTTCTTTTTATATACATATATCATGTGGGGTCTCATTCGAAAGAGCTTGCTTTAAGGATTTATATGTCTGTATATTTTTTTTAGTATTAGTTTTTTACTTAATACCCCAAAATGTGTGCGAAAAAATACCATCCCCCAGCCTATCTCTGATATTTGTAAAACAAAAATTCTGAAATATATACTACTAATATAAGGTGTGATATATATTTCAGGAAAAATAAAACGAAGTTCCAGACATTTATAGTTTCCGAAAGAAATAAATAAATTTGTTGATTTTTTACCCACCCTAACTCTAATTGATTGATTATATTGTATGAATAAAATGATAATAATGTATAGAACCCTCGGTGCGCGAGAGCCTGAGTCGCACTTGTTTATGGTTGTTTTCAATCTTTAGATCACTGTAACGTTGAGAGGGGAGTTCGAATAAGTCAAAAGTAAAGGAAATATCGCCATTTGAAATGTTGGCCTAAAACTGGAAAAATTGCAACTGGGAATCATTGTAAATTATTTTCCCTGGATAGCAGTGAATCAGGCCTCAACCGAAAGAGTACACTCGTAGCAAACCACTGGTGAAACTAAGAAGTTCAAAGTATCTTTGCACGCTAGCATGAAAACAGCAGAAGCGATTACAAAACAAGCGTTTTATTATTAGGTAAGGATGATTTTCTACACCGAAATAAAAGTAATATATAACCTAGACAAGAACATTCATCGCCTTGCGGCCTTTAGCTTTCGTCGTCCTCAATCTTGGGCGCGAGGTAGTACCTGATGTGGCCCAAATCCTGTATACGGTACTCCACCACGAGGGGTACATCTGCAGACATAGAGAGCTGGACTTGGCTCGAAAGTGGCGTGGCCTTGGTGAAAGCATTAAGGTAGCGACAGGCGAAGGTGAGAGTGACTGGCTCCTGCATCTCAATGATGACAGCCTCCTCTTCCTTGTCGACGGACGACGTTTGGGCCAGTTTAATATTAGCCGAGCCCACATCACCGGAAGCCGAGAATTTAACTCCCTCCTTCGTGCAGCATATGACGACAGACTCCCCAAACTGGGAGAGATCACGGCATATTCTGGCAAACTCCATTGCGGGCAATCGCACTATGCATGAGTATTCGGTCTCCGGGATACCCAGATGCTCCTGGTCGAGATTCATCAGTTTCATCTCGTAGTCAGACACCTTCTCGTGGTTCTGCGATTCGAACATGAATATCACCGTGTCGGCATTGTCTTGGGCCTTGATGGTTACAGTGTCGTCGTTGTTGGCGCACTTAAATATTTTCGCCATGCTGGTCAAGTTCATTCCCATGGAGAGGTTCCTGTCGCAGCGGTACTTATCAAAACCATCGGACTTGAGCGACAGAGATACCAGTGAGACGTGAGAGTTGTCCATGGCTTGGAGCTGTGGGAAGAATTTCGTCATATTGGTACAACACTTAATTAAATTGAACATACCTGAATGCCGGAATCGCTGCAGTCGAACGTGGCCTCGTTCAGCAGGTCCTTGATCGCATCAAGAACCTTTTTAAATATTGTAGCAGACAATAGGCGTGCTTCAAACATTTTGTTGCAATTTAGCGTTGAATTAGCAAGCAAAACAAATTTAGAACCACAATACGATTACGCCGTGTTTCTTGAGCAATTTAGGCTATTAGCAACAGTTGGATTCACAGCAGAAAGCACTAAAATGTCCTCCAGTAGTCTAATATATTACCGCCCATTCAATTCACAACCTCCTAACAGTTTCCCTCCTTTTGAACAAGTGACACAAAGCCGGGCTTTTGGCGCCAAGTGTCAACAAGGTTTCTGACACTTTCTAGTGATTGGGGTGACATCTAGGTGAGAGTAGATTAATACCAGACAGAAAGTCAAGCAAGAAAATGATAGGTACGTGAGAAGCAGTCCTAAACGTTCTAGGGCAACAACCATCACTGTGTTTACATCACTGACATAATAGCTGGATACTAATCTATACTATAACTGGATAGCGAATGGGCTTGAATTGCTATGCGCACAGTCGCCATGCTTGAGAGGTCAGAATTCCAGCAGGAATGACAGAAACAGTAATTAAAATTACACTGCACTTACTTCAATAATGAAAAACACCGACCGGCAAAAAACGTAAATAAACGCTGCTGATATGACGACTCTCATTCCTGCTGAAATTCTGCCCCCCAAAACATGGCGACTGTGCGCACAGCAATTCAAGCCCATTCGCTATGCATGCAGTTATAGTATAGATCAGTGGTTTTGGCGAAGAGCACCGACGGACGTACAAACTGTATTTTGAGCGAGTGGGAGCGAATTGGTCCTTTGCCGCGTCGTCCTTTTGTTCCCTTTGCATGCACTGGGTCTGCGGATGAGGCGATCTTGAGTCTTGCGGTTCCTGAATAAAATGTGAGCGGGATAATGCTGTATAATTGTTGTTTCTTGATTGTAGAGAACGCGACCCAAAGCTATTAATTTGAAGTTGGATAACTATCGGATGTTATATCCGTTCCCAATGAAAACATTGAAGGATTGGCAATTGAATTTCTTCACATTGAATACTTGATCTCCTCTTTCCACGACACGCTTTAGTAGGAGTAGGTAAATTCTGGGAAGTGTTGCAGAGTTGATTGCGTGACGATGTTGAGTCCTGAGGCTTGCATCTTCTGCTGGAATAGCTAACAGCGAATAACCTTAAATTGCCAATTGACTTCTTTCGAAAGGTAATATCAAGTCGGGGTCACCATTTGAGGGGTAGTGGGTACACCTCATTTATATTATTCATTTTGTAGAAATAAATATAATCAATAAATATATACAATATTTAAATATGGACCAGGAGCCACAAGCTGATATTTTCAGGTTCGGTTGTTCTTTGCACAAAGACTAGAATTAAGGAGACCAAACTCGCGTGCTGCATAGAAGGACCGCAACCTCACTTCCTTGCCAAGGGACGTGTATTGTTTGTTTACACCATACCATTTACCAAAAACACAATCTACACAGATTCTCACTAACCCAAACATCACCTGGCGCTCATGTATGCGCTCCCAGCAGCGCTACGAAGCGGGCGCCCATATTTCGTCCCATCATCGCACAGTGGCCGATTTTTCGAAAAAGCTGGCCAAAAGTCGAAAAAAAGTTGTTTCGTTCTGTTGAAGCTACCATCCTATGTCATAAAGAAGCTTTTTCTACACATTTTGGCAAAAGGTGCTTTCGACTTGCCACTGCCTCAGTGAGCCGGCTCACTTTGAAATCGGGTGTCAAATTGACTTGCTCAGTTTCGGCTCAGTGAGCATAGCTGTGCAAGAAAAACGCTTTGAATTGTGCCGGAAAAATGGTGAGAACATTTAGTATTTATCTAATATACTTCTTTAAAGGAAAATATTCAGATCACAGAGGATTTACAGATGATTCTGGACAGCGAATCAGACACAGATTCTTCATATTCAGATATCGAAGAATCTAGTTTTTTATCTTCAGATGAAAACGAATTAACTACTATTGCGAAAGTTGCTAATTTTGTTGAAGTCACTGTAACAGGATACAGTGATGAAGTTTTCCGTCAACATTTTCGCCTAAAACGAAGTTCCGTGGAAATCGTAGTTGGTTGAGCGATGGATAGAGATTCGTGAAATTGTTTATATGTTTTTATCAATTTTTGGGTGTCTTCTACGCTCCACAATGTAGCATCTGAAAATAGATATGGGCGATTCTCTGTAAGCTCGTAATCGGCTGTTCTCAACGATTTTTTCAAAAAGTAATATAATTGTTTTTTAAAAAATCACTCCCAATGAAACTTTAACCCCGAACCTTTACGGGCCCATTGTTTCTAGAACCATAACTATTTTAAGTTTTTTTCTAGACGTGATAGAAGCTCTAAAAACACAGTCCCCTGGCTGTCCCCATCACTGTATTCCCACCTAGAAATGAGATTTACGAAGAAGTTATTGAAACTACATACATTTGGCAGTTAATATCATAAAGAAAGATAATTAACTTATACTATTTTCGTAAAACAAGGTCTCAATTCGTATTTTATTTATTTAGTAAAGTCCTCTAAACTTTGTCCCCAGAATCTCCAAACAGTCCCCTGCCAAAAAGTTAAAGACACAATAAAAAAAAAACTGTGATGTTTACAAACGTTTTTTTGAGTGAAACGAAACGCAATTGTTGTAAAGTTGGCAACGATGCTGAATGCGGCGGCGAGACGCCACTTTTTTTAGTGTCAGAGCGTCATTAGTGAGGTGAACACGCGTTTGGACCGCTACCACGAACAGTCCCCTGGCAAGTAATAATATTTATGTTAATTACTTTAGTTATCTCTATATATAATTAATTGCTTTATTATTTATGTCTAAATTGATTGGTAGGTTTAAAAAAAACTATTTTACACCAGTTTTGTAAATATTGTGAAATTTACCCGAAATAAACAGTCCCCTGCCTGAAAATGCAGCAGGGGACTGTTCTACACAACAGGGGACTGCCTAATTTTGACAATTTATTTTGGAAGTATGGAAAAAGGGATAGGATTTCTTTTCACAGGGTTTATTTAACAGTTATTATAGTATGAAAAAAAATTGTTTGTTATAGTTTTAATACAAAATGGCGGCGGCAGAGCCAATCTTTGAAATCGCCTCCTCCTACTCGGGAGAGCGGATTTCTCGTGAAGTATAAGACGTGGAACGAAAAACAAAAATATTTTATAATCTATATACTATTGTAAAATGACTTTTTTCTAAGTACAACAGTCATCTGTCTCACTTAACAGCCCCCTGCGACGTTCAAAACAGTCCCCTGATGACTCAAACAGTCCCCTGTCATGATTTTTTAGAAAATCGAAAATAACTCGGAAAATACGTATAAATTCAGTGGGCCTCCTTATCTAACTAAAATAATAGTTAATTTTCTTCGAAATAGAACACGGTTTTTTGGCAAATGTTAAAAAAAATTGCCAGGACAGCATTTGTATGGGACCTGTACGAGCTTACAGAGATATGCCCATATATACATAAGTACACCTAACGTATCAGAGTGCCATAATTTTTGTTAACTTTGAATCTTACCCTGAACAAAAACGTTAACTGTATTTTCCATAGTCACAGATTTTTTTATATGCCAAAATAACTAATCTGAGCCAACTGAGAACAATATTTGCTGGCTCAGTTGACTCACTTCTGGCTCAGAAAACACTAGCGACACCATCCGGAAAATAGGGACATTAGGAGTGAGAAAAACGCTGCGGCTCAGTGAGCAACTGAGCAAATTGAGCCGGCTCACTGAGGCAGTGGCAAGTCGAACGCACCTAAAATAACAGTAATTTACTGGTAAGGCATTCAGCATTAGAGCAAGTCAAAGTGACTCTCTTCGTCGCATCATCTGTCACGCTACTTAAACCTGGATTTGTACTACGTCGTTTTGAAAGTGATAACAGCTTTTCTAGTGACTGTTTTCAGATCGCGTTCAGTAACGGGTGTTTCTGAAAGTATAGACAGTATATTATATGGTGTTTTTTTCACCTACTAAAGTTTCGCTGTGTAAAAACTTTTTTTAAACACAGTCATGCACGTCAAGCTTTTTCGTGTTGACATTTTATAAAAATGAAAAAAAATAGTTAGAAGTTCCGCAGAGTTCCACGATAAGATCCTTTTTATTATGTAAAAGAAAGTATTTCTTTCATTTTACGAAAAAAGCAGATGCGATAATTTGCGATATTTCATGAAACATAATTTTAAATCTTGCGGACTGAAGCTGGCCGGTGGTGCGCTAGCTAGCCGCACACTCTGCAGCGAGTGCGATTTCCGAGAATATATGAAATCACATACAAACCTGTACACATTTGTTTTGGAAATTGCTGATTACGAATTGATGCTGTTCATTTAAAAATCGAAATAGCACATACGAAATGGCGGAAGTGTATTACTTAAAACAGCCGGGCATGAAAAAAATGCAGTAAACTGGCGTTGTCATTAGACGTTCAATACGAAACACCATAGTCAATTTATACCAACGTAATTGTGATAAACGGTTTAATATCTAAGCCTTAGTGATTGTTAATCATTAAAACTCTCAGCACGTCACTTTTCTGGCGAATAAACGCCCACAAAATATGTAACTTCACTTCTCGAATAAGTGTTCTAACCCAGAAATGAAGTCTCCGGAAGAAGGTATGTGTAGCCAAACTTGTACGTTCAAAAACTGTACCTTTTTCCAATTCATGTAAACTCATAAGTGGTAGTAGCTTCTCTTATTTTCAATGCAGGGTTGAAATATTTTGACAAAAATTATGAAATTTACACAATTTCGTATGAAACGGTTTTGGAAAGTTTTTTGTAGTTTTTTGATATAGCAAAAGTCTGAATCATACGAAAATTTGTTGAAATCAAAATGTTTTAAGTAGTACACGTCCGCCATTTTGAATCTGCCATTTTTAATTTTGGAAAAAAATTTCATGTCGTAATCAGCGACCTCAAAAATTAAGCATACAAAAGTTTGTTGAAACGGAGTTGTTTTAAGTAGTAGACGTCCGCCATTTTGAATCCACCATTTTGAATTTTGAAAAATAAATTTCATATTCGTGATCATGGACCTCAAAAACATAAAATTGCGAAGTTTTGTGTAACTCCTATCATTTTTCGACTTTTGGCCAGCTTTTTCGGGAAATCGGCCACTGTGCATCGCTCCGTATACGAAAGGTAGGCAGTTCGATCTCCTTATATTTTAGTCTTCTTGGTCCTTTGATGTAAAATGGGAAGGGCTTTGCAACAAAAAGGCAATGAGCTATTGTGGTGGGGTATGGGATGTTCAACGCATTAAGAAAGGTGAATTTAACGCTGGTTGGGGCACGATTCTTGTTACTCAGGCCCCAATTTTTGGGAACGGGGTTCGAAACATTTTGCTGTGCTAATTAACTCCACCGGCAGTTTATAAAAGGGAAATTATAATATATAATAGAATTTTCTTAAAAGTTACGAACGTTAGGTGGCTCGCGAATTGCCCTATATCTCGAAAACGGGTCGAGATAGAATTTTTTCATTATTTTTCCGTTAATTAGCACAGCAAAATGTTTCGAACCCCGTTCCCAAAAATTAGGGCCTGAATAACAAGAAACTCTCCCTGGTTGGTCTTTCCTATGAACTTAAAAAAACTTTTTTAAATTAATTGGTCATTTGAGGGCTATTTCACATTTGATAACGTTCGAATTTACTTGATGCTGTTTGCGTAATTTAATAATTGCTGAGAGGGGTTCCTCCCTCATTTTCTCTCTTTTCTCAATTGAAATTTTTACTAGAAAATTACGCGAACAGATCTCTTATAGCCTTATTTATTGGAAAAATTTGTTTCCGATGCCAAATCTTCCCCCATCGCAAAAAGCTACCTACGTCACTGACTGAAATGTGAACAAGCAAAAAGAGGCAGTTTTGAGAAGATATTGGAAACATTTAATGCATTATATATGAATAACACACTGAGCTAGAGATTAATGTGCCTAACAATGCGTTGCTTTTGCTTATCGTTTGAGACTAAATCATTCTGAAACCCTCCACACCAGACCTGCATCGCTGCATCTCACAGGAATGCGAAAATCACCACTTTGACAATTCCCGATTACGCCATGTGTTAATTACATGCGGTTTGTGGTGACCCTGGGGCCCTTCCGAACCGCACAAAAGCGATGAAATAATTGAGGTTAATGGCTGAGTGATTAAAGCCGTCGCCTAAATAACTTATGAGGTGACAAGATGGACGTGACTGCGCTCCCGTAGTCACTGAATTAGTTTTGCGGTTTTAAAATTCGCAAGTTTGCCCGTGAACCCGCTGGGACTGTACAGCCACCAAACTGCGGGAAAGATGTACAGTGCCGCGCCAAAACGGAGTTCCTCTTGCGCCAGGCACATATGATTGATAGCCGTATTGCTTCTTGGCATCGGACGGCTGATTGCGTGAGGAATGGAAATCTGGAAAGGGCAGTTTCCGGTGCGCAAGAAAACAGCGGGCACGTCGAGCGGTGAGCTGCTCTTGTAAGTGCCACAAGAAGTACCTGTTAGCTGTGATGGAGGTACTCGGAGACTCGTACCAACTACAACATCTTTTTGCTGAGCAGCCGGAGCCCCTGACGCGCACAATTAAAATATTTAACTTTACAGACACGAAATAACCATTCGTCTGCATTTATGCACTCTCCATTAAAGCCAGTTATTTCCGCTTAATAACTACTTTTAAGAGTTCCCAAGTGCAGTTGGAAGTGCTCTCGTGGCGTCAGGGCCCTCTGTAAAGTATCGTTAGCATGCTAAGTCAGCCGCCTGCTCTGCTTGCTGTGGTGGTGAGTTACCATTTTCATCAAAGCTTTAATTATGATTTTGATTGCAAGACAAGAAAGCAACTGTCGGAACTGGGGTGATTTTCGCCAGCACGCCATCGTCACCGTAATGGTGATGGCTATTTGAACAGAGGCCGTTGCCGCTACCACTCGCCAAGCAGACAAGTGTAATAAAACTATAAATTACTGGGAGGATTTTCTTCGGTGGAAAGTGCCTCACGCAGCTCCAAAGAAAATTCACACTCTTTAACTCTTTAACCCCTACTGGGACAATACTCGTATATGCAACCGCGTTTCAAAGAAGCGTATACAAATTATTTTATTAAAGAAAATATCTATTTGACAAGTCCCAATAAAAGTTTTGAATCTTGTCTATTGATAACGATAAAAAAAAATCCGTTATTCTGTGACGACTTGTCTTGTCACAGTTTTGCAGTTGTGAGTAGCAAAGAACGTTGGATGGACTATTCATATGCCAACAAAAACTAAGGTTAAAAGAAAACAGAAAAACGGTTTACGAATAGAAGTTGACTGCACTTTGCCCATTTTTAATTACAATCACGTCATGGGTGGCGTTGATCTGGCTATGTACCCCACTATGGTAAAGGTTTGTTTTTTAAAAAATCTAATGATAGCAGTCGTCTACGCATGGATACACGGAAAGTCCACATCGCAAAATACCTCTTATTAATTTTATCGTCCCAGTGGCCGAAATGATGATAGTTGAGGGAATAAAAAACCAGAAACTAACGACTCGTCGATCGGTTTAGCCGTTGCCGAGATTAACTCCGCCAAACAGCTATTAACACTATTTTTTGTTTAGGTTTTGGTATCATGCAAATAAACATAAGAGATAAGAAAAAGGCAATTATTTCGAAAACACACAAAAACACAGACTCTAAGAACTTAATTCCATAAAAACTCATTCACTTAACTTAAGGCCGCCATTTTGAAGTTCGAAATTTCGATAGGAGATTTAAAATCAGTCTAGAACCTAGAAAACCCCCAAAATGCATTCGCACGCTAATCCCTTCAAGTTGAGAATTCTCGGTCGGCATATTGGATCCGCCATCTTTAATTTACAAATTTCGATAGCAGATTCGAGATCACATATTTCGAAAACATAAAAGGACGCATTTTCATAGCAATCCTGTGAAGTTGAACTATTTCGGTCGCCATACTGAATCCGCTATTTTGAAATCTTACAATTATATATAGCCAAAAACCTTGCCGAAGAACCAAGCTATATAACAATCCATTTCAAATCCATTCAGTAGTTTGGGAGATATAAGGTAACAACGCGGAAAGCCTTCCTCTGTTATGTATGTATTAGGGTGGTCCTTATTCCTAAGAAAAAAATTGTTATTCTTTAATTTCGCGGGACACCACGTAATTTGATTATATACCATAAGAAACTATTTCAATCTTTTTTTTGAATTTTTTAAATGACATTTAGGGGTCGCTACCAAGGTTTGAATTTTAAATAAAAACTCAAAACCCGTATTTATTTTTGATAATAATTGACCGACAAGCCAACCTTACTTTGATTTCATGAATGGTTATGTCCGGTACCAGAATTAGATTTTTTTATCCACTCACTTTTTTTTATCTCGATTTTAAACCGAAAAACACAATCGATTTTTTAAATTTTTTTTTACAAGGCCGCCATATTGTTATTTTTCACTCAAATCTTTTAAATCTGCTACGGAACAGAATGACAACCCTACTGAATAATAATCTTTTTGGAATATTGATTTCACATGATTACAAAAGGAGCAATCAGGGGGGCCAACCACACTGAAAGAAATATTTGACCATATTTTGGGAGAACCATACATATAGTCCAATTGACTATATACCAAAACTTGACGAAGCTTCGTTAAATATGGAAAAAGTGTTTATTAGAATGGTTTTCTGGACCATTTATATTGATGAACATATTTAATCCATGACCAAGTAAAAGGACGCAAGCGTCTATTTCATAGTTACCCGGACTGTAAATTCTAGACGCTCGCAACCATATTATGCTCACAGTGACTCAATACCTATGTTACTGCGATCATATGATGGTCACTGGGACTATAAACTCTAGTTGCTTTGACTACATTTATATAGGTTTTTAACTACTATATAGTAGCTTCGACTAAATTATACAGACGTTTGGGCCATAAGATATATACCATTGCAACTATATTATGCTTACTGCAGCTAAAAGATAAAGTTGCTGTGGCTAGAATTATGATCACTATATCCTTAAAATTTAGTCCCATTGACTATAATTTTAAGAATTTATGTTCACTTCATAGTCGATACAACTAGAATAAATAGAAGCTAAGACCATAATATGTAGACCCTTGCAACTATAATCATGCTTACTGTTACTACACAACATAGTTCATCCGACCAGAATTATGAACTCTTTATCTTTTATTATTATTTATTAATTTAGTCCCTTTGACTAAATTTATAAGGATACCGAGACCACTTTATAGTTGCACCAACTAAATTATGTTGAAGCTTGCTTATTTTCACTGCGGTGCTCCCTGAAATTTAAATAAATAAAATTTTTTTAAAAATGTCGATACATATATTTATTTTACTTATACATACAAACTGACTTCTAAACACTTTACTTGGCTGGAATAAATATTTTAATCGAAAAAGGCCGACACCGAAAAACACGTCCGCCTTTTAACAGATCACCTAATGAAATGACTCATCTCTGGCGTTCATGCAGTTTACCAATTTACAACCATTTTTCTAGCAAGCTTTCAGCAGTTCAAATCTATATTATAGTTGCGATATCTTTCGTTAGTTCCGTGTGGTCATGAGATCCTTATATATAGTCCCTCGTAATTTTTTTTATAGTCAGGGGATTCCTAAATATAGATGCACATGCGTTTAACGAAATAATATATTTAGTTAGTACGCGCACCGCAGCAACTTTTTAGAGATTGGTTTGCGCCCAAGGTTCTCTCGCCTATCTTATGGATGCCAGAACTATATCTATAGATTCTCGTACTATATTGTAAAAATTATAGATTTCAAGACTATTTTATTGACCAGCGGACCATGCAAATCCATGCAAATTTTTCTCAGTGCACTTACTTTTTTTTGACTTTGCCAGCTGGTAGCGACCTCTAAATCTTAACTAAAAAAAAAACACGTATTTCATATTTAGATGCATATAATCAAATGAAAAAGTGTCCCGGGGATAATTCAAAAGTCGAAAAATAAGGACCACCCTAATGTATATAATATAGAATATAAGTAACACTTTGTTTAAATGCTGAGTTTTATTAACGTTTAGTACCGAATAGTTTTAATATTTAAATAATTTCGCAATATCTGAATACAAAGAAAACTATTTATTATTTTATTGTTAAACAGAAACTGGGCTATAAATTTTTAGGTTAACTAACCGCGAAATATAATAATTGAATTTATTTTAAACTTTAGGGAAGGTTTTAAGATTAAAAAATGTCTTTAACCTTTTTCATGGGTTGAAAATCAACTTTAAATTTTTGACCGTGCAGCTAAATTCATGTTGTGATTTATAAATTGAATTTGCAAATGTTGCACATTATAAACGTTTGAACTGGTTATTTGAGAAACCTCATAAGTACCTACCCCATTCGTGGCAAAAGAATGTTTCTGTTTGTGCCAACGCTCAAAGTTCTTCTTAATTGACTGGAACTCATTCCTCTGGCTCTGAAGCACTTCATCCGTGCTGAAACAATTTAAGCTGACAAAAAATTTATTTTTGAAAATTTTCAAAATTTGTTTAATTTTATAGGTTTTCTCAAACAAACAAAAATTATAAAAACAAGTTTTTTATATGAAACGTGGAAAATGTTGTCGGAATTGGTGTTCAACATTTTTCTCAAATTGCATCACAGCAGTGTTGAGTACAATTGAGAAATCGTAAATCGTGTGGATAGGCACACTCGTATGTGGCCCTAACGTAGTGTTTGATGTTGCATGGCAAACATCCCTGGCTCCCACATGTCATGATCACATAAGTGATTTAATTTCCGCAGCAACTGAGCAAACCAATTTCGAAATTATCAGATAAATCATAGAAAATTCATTCAAACACTTTGTAGTGCTATTCCTGCCTCGGTTCCCCAATATGCATGTGATAAAATTATTCCCAGTGGCGGCACCTGCACCTTCCATCTTGTTCCGTCTTGCCATGCACCGCCTGCTCCCTCCAATGTTGACTCAATTTACCCTTGCATCGAGGCATGCCTGGAGGAGCGTTTAAGTTTTCCATATTCTTCGCCACTGATATCAGGCGTGGGGCTCGGGAGCATACGAGTATAATATTCTGAGGAATGCTTGCAACCAGATATCCTTTAATTAGAGATGAGCACTTTGAGCACCGCCCGCCCCGCACGAGCAACATTAGGTTAATTACGCCGGTATTAATGTTCAATTAGCTCTAAGGTAGCATGACGAGTGTGCTTCTGATTGCTCCGTTCATTGTCTCATTTTACAGAAATGGGCAAAATCTCAACAACTTTTTATGCTTGACAGTAGCACACACGTCTGTCTTATTGAATTGAAACAGTCGTCTATCACATTTGGACTTCTTGAGTAAGCAGCGATGCACGGGGTGTAAGTTTTGACCAGGTTTACTTACCTTTTGTGTTGGAGAAGCAAAAATGACTCCAATTCATGGCCAACGTCGGCCGGGTTTTAGTTTCAAAAATAGTCCGCCAAAGACAGCGAGCACAAGAGGCAGCCCGAAACCCTTACAGTAATAAAATTTGTATAAAAAGCCAAGTCGGCTTTCAAATGCTAATTTCGTTTGTCCCCAAGGGGAACTTTCGTTCCCAGAACACGGCGGAATTTTAATTTAAATTTTTGATTCAATTCTCAAATACTTTTAGCCTATTTCCATCTGTGCAGGCACAAAGGATGTCAGGACTCATCCGGTTGTGCTGCAATAACGCAGATAAGTGAGGAAACTCGCAGAAGTTTAGGATAAAAAAAAATGGACTGGACACAAAACTATTTACCAAACAGCATTAAAATCGAATTGAAGAAACTTGGAACGTTCAAAAAGTTTCAGGAAAATTTTCTTGAAATTTCATCTTTTGTTGGCTGAAATTAAGCAAGTGTATGAATCCTTGTTATCTGGGACCGGCTCCTTGTTTCCGCAGCACATTTAAATTGCATTTTAACCGTCTTCGACTTAAGCGGAACTTGCGAACTGGGATACTTGGCTGCTGGAGCTACTGAGTTATTTGTGTTTTATGGGCTCTTATTACGTTGTTTTTGCTTTGAGTGTAAAGACTATCCGACCACTGCCAAGATGGTTCCTAAATTGTGGAGTCGTTTAATGGCGATGCAATAAAGTGGCGGACATTGTCAGAAGTTTTGTGGCTAGCATATTATGTGACAGACAATTTCGTAAATTTCAATTTCCATTTAAAGAACTGTACCTCAGTGGTTAGTCTACTTTATTGAAATCTGGCAGAACGGGTATCAGTTACCATTTAGATTAATTATTTCACAAAAGCAACCTTTTAGCACGTTACGATGTCCACGTGCAGCTGTGATATAAATTAATGACAAATATTTATTTGAAGCCTACATCAAAGTGTCCGAGTAAAAACAGTTCAAATCATTATAGGCAAGCTTCGTGTTTTCTCTCAAATATTTTATCCACAGTTTGCCATTGATTTAAAATTCCAAATGGACAAATGGAAGGATTAATTAGGATGCTGTGAGGATTTCATTTAGGTATAATTGTTTTTATATTTCGTATGCAAGGATATTTTAATTAGTAATAAGAGCGAAAACGTTATTAATAAAGAGGGTAAAGAGTAGGGCACCAAGGTGACTACCCTGGGGGACCCCTGAACACACATTTATAACAATCGAGAGTAGTGAGGATAATTTTACTATGATTGATCGACCTTCAAGATACGATTCGATCTAGGGAACGATGAAAGCATGGAAACCAAGCTTCTCAAGTTTAAAAATAAGAACCTTGTAAGAAAGTTTGTTGAAAGCTTTACTAAAATCAGTTTCCATTGGTTTCGTCTTTTGGGATTAGACCTTAAGGTCACTCTCATACGATCAATGTAACGGTAATACAGACTCCGCGAATAAATATTAAACTGCCTCTTCAATTCAGAGCAATACAAATAGTGACAGATGGCTGACAGGTCTCCTTAATATGTTGTGCCTATATCAAGAAGACTAGCATATAATTAGACCGAACTCGTTTGCCGCAAGTGGGACGTATATTGTCGTCGCTTCGTACTGCTGCGGAATGCTCTACTGCGCAGATGATGTGGAAATTTGTCTAGAAGGACCCTAAACTTATGGTTTGTTTATACCAAAATAACTAAAAATATGTACCATCTACACAGATTCTCATTGACCTAAACATCACCTGTGGAGTAGAGGATTGCGCAGCTCAAATGTGCGCGGCGTCACGAAGCGGCGACCATATAAGTTCCATCACTATCTATACAAAAGGAACGCAGTTCGGTCTTCTTATAATCTAGTCTTCTTGGTCTGTACCTTGAAAGTACGTCGAATGAAAAATATGAAATCAGGCGTGAGATTTAAGCGCCATCTGTTATCACAGTCACGAACTTATCAACCATCCACTATAATCGAATAGTCGCAACTATCGGGCAGTTCCCAAAACTGAATTATCTTATGTAGGAAAGAGGGAAATTTTTATTCAAAAGTTTAATCATTTAGGTGCGGTTCACATTTTACTTGTGACATGAAATTTATTTAAATTATGCTAAAAACAATGTAGCCACCATCTTTTAAAGTATAATCACATTTCATAACAAAGCTTTAACCCGCAATGATTCTCACTTTCCTATATTATTATATTATGTATCCCTAAAAACAGGCAGCCACCTTTTCCAAAATATTAAAGTTAAAAGATCGTAAAGTCCCCTCATAAAACTCCTCAATATTTCTTAATTCCCCTCAGTCTTAATAATATCCGAGCAGCTTTAGAAACGCGAAGCTCAAAAGGGGCAATAAAATTGGTTGAAAATGTCAAAGATTCATTCAAGGTGATGAGAATGCCGCGGACGGCCCCTTATCTGGTGAATAATAAAGGATAACCGCCCGTAAAACCCCATCATCGATTAATAGATTATTACCTCCAAATACCTTAATTTCCTCCACTTCCTAAGAAGGTTAATCAACCAGGCGGGACCGAAGTTTTTTTTTTTTTGCATTTTCCCGGGCAATGCACGGTATCAGATTTAATTATCTTCTCACCGGACGATATTGAAGGATATTTCACCTGGGGAACAAAAGGAACGTCGCACCATCAAATCGCACCCGCTAGCTAAGGCTTACCTACCTCAAAAATTTTTCCGAAGTGCCCTCTTTGCTCTGATTACAGCTTATTGAGGAGAGATCATCTATCATTGGAATTTTGAATTAGTGGTTTACTTTCCTATCGGCACATACTCTATCCACTGGAGTTTGTTGCCATGCATAATAAATCAGAGCCGAAATGAGATTCTGCGATAATTTATTTCCCTTTGGAGGCGTGGATAGAGCCCGGCAAACGTGCTCTGCATGGGCTTCACAACCGTGTTCGGTAATTAATTTTGGAGACACTATCATTGCTTTTCGCAAGTCTACTAATTTCATGTGTTTACATGACTTATTGACGATTATTTTATTGATCAAGTGTTGACTAGACGAACTTATGTCTACCTGATAAATGTTCGATGCTTGAACTTTCTGTGCTGTACACGTTTCTAAGTTATGTATGTATGTAGTTCAAATAGAGAGATTTAAAAGTGGCAGATGTTTTAAATGTGAGTGCAATTCTTATATTAGGGCTTACGGAAATGATGTAATATTCAACAAACACAATTCAAAAATCAATTAAATAAAAAATAAGTTACTTTTAGCAAGATGTATGAAAATAACACCTTAATGTGTTTATTTATTTATTTATTTATCATCAACAGGTTGATTACACCATCTGATCTTAACATAAACAAACAATGATTTAAATTAATTCCTGATGATCGAGTAACGATTTCTTGATTAAATCTTTGCTACAATGAAAATCTACTGAGGAAAATCTAGTATTGTAAATTTTGGACATGGCCGATACCGATTCCAAAGTGCCATAATTAGTTCTGTGGTACCTAGAATATAGAAAGTCTTGTCCTCTAGTAGATCGGGGACGTGAGTTAAAATTAACAAGATTAAAAAGCTTTGGAGAGTCTATAACGCCAGTAATGATATCGTGCATGAACGTAAGATTTGAGATTTCTCTACGGTTGGATAGAGTCGATAAACCTAAAAGTTTAAGTCTGTCTTCATAACGAGGAAGACTATGCCGGTCACGCCAGGGTAGGTGACGAAGACTGAACCGGAGAAAACGCTTCTGGAGTGCTTCGATACGGTCTATATACACAGAATAATGAGGAGACCAAACAACAGAAACATATTCCAAGATAGGTCGGACAAACACACAAAACAATGTTTTTAAGAGATAAGGATCATTAAAATCTTTAGACCAGCGCTTAACAAAACCAAGGGTAGAATTTGCACGATTGATTATTTTATCAAAATGTCGTCCAAAATCGAATTTAGAATCAATAGTCAGTCCCAAGTCGACAACATTCTCTTTCCGAGATAAAGGTGTGTCAAGGATTTCGCAGGAGTACTCCAAAATAGCAGACTTTCTAGTAAATGAAATAAAGTTGCATTTACTAACATTCAGTTTCATGTCATTCTTTGAACACCACTCAGTAAAAGTGTCAAGATCGTGTTGGAGGCTATGCGCATCTTGGTCACTCAGAAAATCTTCAAGTCATCGGCGTAAGCCAAAGCATGCGAGTTCTCGAATAGAGGAAACACGTCGTTGAGGAAAAGAGTGGCACTCCCGACCGAACGGAAACAGGGTCCGAAAAGCAAAGAGAAAACTTAACTCTAAAGGAAAGATTAGTAAGGTATGACTTAATCCAATGAAGAAGGTCATTGGGAAAGCCAAGTCGTCGAAGTTTAAAAATCAGCATTCTATGAGAAAGCTTGTCAAATGCTTTACTAAAATCAGTGTAAACACAATCGATTTGTTTACGCTTCTCCAAGTTCGTTAAACAGAAATTCATAAACTCCACAAGATTAGTTGATGACGATCTGGATCTCATAAATCCATGTTGATTACTTGATATCATCGAGCTACAGTAGAAGGGTAAATAGTCTCTCAAAATTGCCTCAAAAAGTTTAGGTATAGGTGATAGTTTAGCAATAGGTCTATAGTTTTTCACTGAGTTCTTTTTTCCCTTCTTGAAAATGGGGATCACATAAAATAGTTTCCAGATATCCGGAAAAAACAGCGGTACGAAGAGATAAATTAAACAGGAAGGTAAGAGCCTCCACAAGTGAATCACTACATCTACGGATGACAACGATATGATATATGATATGATAGGGATATGGTCAGACGGTTCTGAGAAGTCTTCGTCAATTTTGTTTAAATACTCAAGAACAGTACACTCGTCTAAAAGAATATTTGAACATTGAGCCGGAAAACAAGTCAAGTGTTGTTGTTGTAACTAAGTGTAGGACTATATTTTTCTTGTCATGAGCTATTGGGCGATTTTACGAAATGAATCTTTGAATAAGATTTAAAGATTTCAGGTTCTGGATCATATGAAGAGTGATCTTCCTTTTAGCCTTTGTCATACTGTATTGTAATTCTTGGACAGATTATTGTTCGATTTATTTCGGCACTATACCACTTAATTAAAAATAATATAAAACAAATGAACATATGCAAGCGAAAATAGTTTTAGAAAAATTATTCACAAAACGTCACTCCCTAAGTTGTATGTTAAAAATAATTTGCAAAGCATTTGAAAAAGTTCTCCAAACT
Organism: Neoitamus cyanurus; assembly: GCA_947538895.1. Lineage (NCBI taxonomy): Eukaryota > Metazoa > Arthropoda > Insecta > Diptera > Asilidae > Neoitamus > Neoitamus cyanurus. The sequence goes on from OX384544.1 coordinate 17,797,234, forward strand.
GAAAAACCGCCAGCCCCTTTTGTGTCCTTAAACGAAATTTATCATGAAACAACTTGTCAGCGCATAAAGCTCGCCTGAGATTTCCTTTTCCGCTTACCTAGCAATCATGGAAACGTCAACAAGTGGAGAGTGAAACTAATTTATTGTCGTTGCTGTCAGGTGCGACTGCCTTTTTTCTCCACATGAGCAGAGGGGCCTTGCATAAATTGCATGGCTTTACATCAACAAGCGGAGTACCATTTCAGGACGTCCGTTAACCTCTGAATTGAGCCTATGCTGTACCACTCCATTGTTCCTCGAGTTCAATTGGCAAAATAATTGGGGACTCTGCGGGACATTAAAAATTCCTTTCCCAAAGCAACGGGCCACGCTTTTAGGGGGGATGACCAGAACGTTATTATTGTTACGAACGATATTACAGACGCTGGTACTATTTAAGGACCTAAATCCATGATCTCGTTTTAATTGCCAAGCTTGCCCCCGGACTTGTTATCCCACTTTAATGGCCTTTGTATACTTGTTTATTTCATTAGGTTTGATTTATTTCCTTTGTTAGAGAGATCTGTTTATTGCTACTGCAAAGAGGAGTCTCCTTTTGGAATAAATGCCGTCTAATTTGGTGGAGTTGAACTGCATTTAACTTGGGTCAAATAATACAAATGGTAGAGAAATGCGATGTGAAAAGTTTAATTGCTTTAATAGCGGCATTTTTGGAATACTCGTATAAACGGTCATCAATTTACCGTCAATTTTATGTATTGTAGCGCCCACATGCAAATTATATGTGGTACTATGCAAATCCACCCATATGTACATATATGTATATGTAACACCACATAATTGTGATGGTAATTACAAAACTTATTATAAATACAAATGGTATACCTAGAATGAATCTAAGATTTGGTGTCAATGAAAAATCCCAAAAAGGGGTCGCAAATAATTGCTATTTATAAAGCAATGATTACTGAACGTTTTGTCTGAAGATAATTTTTTATTTTATCTTTTGCTGTTATAACTTTTCACCGTGTGGTGGTCATTTAAAAACAACTATTGAACTAGTTGCTATGAAACGAATTTTGTTTTGTTTTAAATTCATTTATTTGCAATCAATCTATTAACACTGGAGACATTAAGCAAATTTGATTTTACTCTAGTATGGCAGAGGTAGGCACGCCCCAGTGGGAATACCTATATAGAGACGCATGTGTGGTACAGGAATATAATACCATGAGAAACGAGTACGTTAGATTCTTAAATAATCGCAAAAAACTATATGAAACTCACTTCGCTATGCGACTAAGCCTAGCAAAAAACTCAAAAGAATATTGGTCTCTGATTAATGAACACAGAAAATTCAGGGGTATCTTGGTAAATCACATTAACCCGGAAGATTGGTATACCTACTTCAAGAACATCTATGGGCCCAGTAATAAAATATTCCCTCCTCTGGAGAGATATAACGAAGATCCCCTCTTGGATGCTGAAATCTCCATGCAAGAATTGAGTCTAGCTCTTGACTACTTGAAAAATAATAAAACACCTGGCTGCAACGGCATTTGCAACGAATTTTTGGAGAATCTTCCTCAAAACTGGATACTCTACATCCTAAGTATGTTCAATAAAATTCTAAAGAATGAAACTGCCCCTGACACATGGGCTTTAGTGATTCTTACTATGGTACACAAAAAAGGAATTCTTACCGATCCAAGCAACTATAGACCTATTGCGCTAATTAACGCAATCACAAAATTATTTACCCTAATAATTTACAGAAGACTATACAAGTGGGCTGAACTTAAAGGATTGCTACCAGAATCACAAGCAGGATTCCGAGAGAGTAGATGCACGCTCGATAATTTATTTTTCACCACACGTGCAGGGTAAGTGGTACCTTACCGCACGGGTTTCCATGCGGTAAATCATCAATTAACCACGGTGCGATAAGTAGCCGATTGCCCACGATGGCTATTAACGCACTCGCTTCGCTCGTGCGTCTAACACCGCCATTGTGGGCAATCGGCTACTTAGCGCACCTAGGTTAATTTATGAGTTACCGAATGGAAACCTGTGCGCTAAGGTATCTACTACTTACCCCGCACTCGTGGTGAAAAGTAGCATACGTAACTCGGGCGGTAAGTAGTCGCTTCGCTCGTGCGTCAACACCGCCATCGTGGGCAATCGGCTACTTACCGCCCTTGTATCGTAATATACTATACCCTTACAGTTCTTATACAAAATCGTCTAAAATCAAAGGGAGGCAAACTCTTTGCCCTTTTTGTGGATCTCAAAAAGGCGTTTGACTCGGTCCCACATCATCTTCTGTGGAAAAAATTGCTGCTCGGGGTGAGCACAAAAATAATAAATACCCTCGCCAATCTATATAGCAAGGCATCGCTGCAGGTCAAGACCTTTGATGGTCTTTCAAAATCATGCCCCATCTCTGGAGGTGTACTACAGGGTGAAGTGCTTTCCCCTTTGCTTTTTGCTCTTTAAATAAGCGACGCAGAGGAAGCAATAATGTCCGAAAATGGTAGAGGAGCTTCACTTAACCACAGGACTGAGGTATTTATGCTAGCCTTCGCAGACGATATGGTTTTTCTGGCTGAAACACAAGTACAAATGAGAAAAATGGTCAGGCTTTTACACGTATATTTTGCCGCAAAGGAGATGACCGTAAACGTTGCAAAACCCAAGATTATAATCTTCCAAAAATGTGGGCATGGGCATGTGAAGAAGCTTAACCCTTTTATGCTCAATGACCAAATAATAGAAGTAGTTAATAAATACACATATCTAGGTGTAACCTTCACCTCAACGGGAACTTTTGGTTCTGCAGCAAAAGAGTTTGCCAACAAGGCAAAACGCGCCATTCCTACAATAGCGATAATAAACAAAATCAGAATGGTTGATTGGGCAATATGCAACAAACTGTATGAATCTCTTGTGTCATCTGTTGCTCTCTATGCGTCACCGGTGTGGAGTATGCGATACATGGACCAACTCGAAAAAATACAAAACAGGTTCATTTGCAACCTGCTACATCTTCCATACAACACCCCAAGCTACGCCCTTCGGCTGGAGACAGGTATGCAGAGTATTAAGCTTAGGATATTTTCTCAAATCTTAAATTTCGTCGAAAGAACCTTAAAACTCCAAGACAATAGATACGTTAAACTGAGCCTTCTAGGGATCTTTCATCTAACAAAACTTTCAACTAAAAGCTCCGATACACACAACTGGGCTCTGCAAGTCCGAGAAAGCTTTTTCGAAAAAATAGATGCAATCGACCTTTGGGATAATATATCTTTGGAGCTTCTAGCACAAGAAAAAGACAAGCTTATAGAAAAATACGGCCTATTCCTACATAATCAGGATGTTGACTGCAGTAAAACATCCAGCTCTTTAATGATTTTTCCTGTCCTGATGCCAAGAAATCTGAATAATCAATATATATGCAAACCCACCTGCCAATATCAAAAAAAAGATTGATCGCACAGCTGAGACTGATTAACATCTACTCTAGTAGAAAAAGTATAAAAGGAACTCGTTATAATACGCACTGGGAAGACTATTGTCACTACTGTTCAAAAAACAATACCCTGCTTCATATCATCTGTGAATGCAGCAGATACGAAAACGTAAGAAGAGGCTTTCTACCCGAACTGGAAAATCTTCAGGATAATTTTCTAAATATGTTGGCTGCACCAACCAGTACCGAGATAACCAGAATCGAGCTTCTGGTATGCAGTCTACTACTTATAATTTCAGAAGAGGGAAACATCATCAATTAAAGTATAATATGTCTTGCAAGTCAAATATGTCATCAAAAAATTAAACTTTGTACCTTTAACAAATAGTAAAATCTAAATAATAATTTTATTGTATCAAATTATATATTTTATTATTATAGCTATGTAAAACTTTGTAATTGTATAACAACACACACTCATTTGTATAATTCAATGAATTGAGCAAATAAATCATTTATATTTTTATAGAGTCTATAAGTTTCTTATATCTTCATATTATAAATTCGTGTAGTGGTAAAATTAAGTTCTCAATTCATTTTAATTTTTAGTAGTCTTTAATTTGAACTTTTTGTTTTTAATTTAACTTCTAAATGGTAGGTCCAAGATATGATGTCGTTTCAGTCTACTTGTTTCGTTGCTGTCATCTAATAAGCAAATAGCCAACGGATTGGTGTGGTGGCTGAGCCTTTGCAAGTACCTGTCGCTGATTTTTATAATTTCATCCTTTACGTACGGTATATCAAGGTCTTTGTGTATGCATTCATTTGTTATGTACCAAGGGGCGTTGGCGATCATTCTGAGCGTGCTGGACTGATACGTTTGTATTAAGTTAATGTTGGACTTGCTGGCGGTGCCCCACAGTTGCGCCCCGTACGTCCATACAGGTTTTAATATTATTTTATATATTTTAACTTTATTGTCTAGACTTAATTCAGACTGTGGGCCCAGAAGCCAGGACAGTTTTCTGGTTTTGATTTTCAATTGTTGTTTTTTTGCTTTGATGTGGTTTTTCCAGGTGTGCCGTCAGTCAAGGTGCATTCCTAGATATTTTACGCTTTCCTGGTGTGGTATCACTGACTCATTTATTGAAACAGCGGGGCAATCGTTTTTCATCAGAGCAAAAGTCACGTGCGCAGATTTTTCTGTATTTACTTTGATGTTCCATTTTTTTAACCACTTTTCGGTTTCTTTTAGTTGTTTTTGCACACGGTTCGATGCTTTTTCTGGACAAGTACTTGATGCAATTAAAGCAGTATCGTCAGCATAAGTCGCAACGGTTACATCTTGGGAGTTCGGCATATCAGACGTGTAGATGGTATAAAGAATTGGCCCTAGCACGCTTCCTTGTGGAATCCCGGCCTGGATTTCGAGAATGTTGGATGTTTCGTCTCTGTGTTTGACATAGAAATAACGATTGTTTAAATACGACTTCAGGATTAGATAGCATGGCGCAGGTAGTAGCTTTTTGATCTTGTACAACAGGCCTGGGTGCCATACCTTATCAAAAGCTTGCTGGACATCTAGGAAGACTGCGGAAGTGTATTTCTTGTTCTCCAAGGAGTCCCTTATAACTGTTACGATACGATGACACTGCTCTGGAGTTCCGTGTTTGTGTCTGAACCCAAACTGATGATCAGGAACAATATTGCTTTTGTCCATTGCCGGTTGCATTTTTCTTAGAAATATTCGTTCGAATATTTTTGAGAATGTGGTGAGTAGACTAATCGGACGGTAGGATGTTATTACATTTTCGGGTTTATTCGGCTTAGGCACCATTATGATCTCCGCACATTTCCACTGCGTCAGAAATTGGTTTAACCTCAAAATGGAATTATATATTAAGGCCAGAAATGTTATGCTCTTCCTTGTCAAAGATTTCATAACCATCGCATCAATGCCGTCACAGCCAGGACTCTTTCTGTTATTTAGCTTCGAGATTTCATCTCTTATTTCTGAAGACGAGATTGCTTTAGATGGTAAGTCCATCTGGCAGGCTGCTTCCAGGAATTCTAATACTTCAGTATCCTCTGAAACGCTATTGAATGAGTATGGCGTAAAAGTTCCCCTTAAAAGTTGTGCATAAGCCCCTGCTTTGGCCGCGTCTGATCTACACCAATTTCCATGGACGTCTTTAATCGGTATGTTCCTCTTAGCTGGGCGTTTGAGATATTTGGTCGCCTTCCATAGGCTGTGTTCCGTATTGTGAAAGGTCCTCAAATTCCGTAGAAAGTTACTCGTTGATTCATTTTTTATCTCTACAAGACGCTCTTTTAAATGTTTAGCCGCTCTATTGAAAACTCTTTTGTCACCAGGATTTTTACTGTTTTGCCAAATCCTTCTCATCTTTCATTTGTCTTCAACCAGTTTCCTTATTTCATTCGACACTGTTACTTGTTTACCACAGGAATGAAGCTTGAGTGGAGTGGACATAAAAGCTGAATGGTGTATGAGCTTTGTAAACGATTCGGCTGCATTATCAAGTTCTATTCCACTTTTTATAGAGAGGTTTAGTGTTTAGATCGATGTTGTTGTCCAGCCATTCACCAATGTAATCAACATCAGTTTTTGGTGTCACAATTTTATGAGCGCAAGTTGTAGTTGCCGTAGCTGTAGCTGCACTGTATGTTAGTAATATTGGCGAATGGTCGGAGCTTAGATCATCACTGTGTTTTATGTCGAGTAAATGACCTGCAATTCCTTTGTATATCACAAAGTCCAGCAAGTCCGGAATTTTATTAGGATCACTCACTCACACTTTTTATTTATTTATTTATCATCATCAACAGGTTGATTACACCATCTCATCTTAACATAACAAACAATGATTTAAATTAATTCCTGATGATTGAGTAACGATTTCTTGATTAAATCTTTGCTACAATGAAAATCTACTGAGGAAAATCTAGTATTGTAAATTTTGGACATGGCCGATACCGATTCCAAAGTGCCATAATTAGTTCTGTGGTACCTAGAATATAGAAAGTCTTGTCCTCTAGTAGATCGGGGACATGAGTTAAAATTAACAAGATTAAAAACCTTTGGAGAGTCTATAACGCCAGTAATGATATCGTGCATGAACGTCACACTTGAGATTTCTCTACGGTAGGATAGAGTCGTCAAACCTAAAAGTTTAAGTCTGTCTTCATACCGAGGAAGACTATGCGGGTCACGCCAGGGTAGGTGACGAAGACTGAACTGAAGAAAACGCTTTTGGACTGCTTCGATACGGTCTACATACACAGAATAATGAGGAGACCAAACAACAGAAACATATTCAAAGATAGGTCGGACAAACGCACAAAACAATGTTTTTAAGAGATAAGGATCATTAAAATCCTTAGACCAGCGCTTAACAAAACCAAGGGTAGAATTTGCACGATTTATTATTTTATCAACATGTCGTCCAAAATCGAATTTAGAATCAATAGTCAGTCCCAAGTCGACAACATTCTCTTGCCGAGATGTGTGTCAAGTATTTTGTAGGAGTACTCCAAAATAGAAGACTTCCTGGTAAATGAAATCAAGTTGCATTTACTAATATTTAGTTTCATGTGATTCTTTGAATACCACTCAGTAAAGGTGTCAAGATCGCGTTGGAGGCTAAGCGCATCTTGCAGTGACTCGGTCACTCGGAAAATCTTCAAGTCATTAGCGTAAGCCAAAGCATGCGAGTTCTCGAATAGAGGAAACACGTCGTTAAGGAAAAGAGTAAACAGCAAAGGTCCCAGGTGGCTGCCCTGTGACACTCCCGACCGAACGGAAACAGGGTCCGAAAAGCAAAGAGAAAACTGAACTCTAAAGGAACGATTAGTAAGGTATGACTTAATCCAATGAAGAAGGTCATTGGGAAAGCCAAGTCGTCGAAGTTTAAAAATCAGCACTCTATGAGAAAGCTTGTCAAATGCTTTACTGAAATCTGTGTAAACACAATCGATTTGTTTACGCTTCTCCAAGTTCGTTAAACAGAAATTCATAAATCCATGTTGATTACTTGATATCATCGAGCTACAGTAGAAGGCTAAAGAGTCTCTCAAAATTGCCTCAAAAAGTTTAGGTATAGGTGATAGTTTAGCAATAGGTCTATAGTTTTCCACTGAGTTCTTTTTCCCCTTCTTGAAAATGGGGATCACATAAAATAATTTCCAGATATCCGGAAAAACAGCAGTACGAAGAGATAAATTAAACAGGAAGGTAAAAGGATCCACAAGTGAACCACTACATCTACGGATGACGACACTAGGGATATGGTCAGGCGGTTCTGAGAAGTCTTCGTCAATTTTGTTTAAATACTCAAGAACAGTACCCTCGTCTAAAAGAATATTAGAACATTGAGCTGGAAAACAAGTCAAGTTATTAAAATAATCTAAATCTATATCACAGACTTCATCACAGTATGAATTGTTATTGTTGGATAGAGCAGAATATTTGTTACGCTGCATGCATTTGTATAGCTCACGTCCTTTTGTGTTCACAAGTCTTCATCCCCACCACGGATGTTTGTCAATAAAATCGCCGCCCACAATAAATTTTGGTCCTAGCTTGTGGAAGAACTCTTGGTAGAAAATATATTGCACATATACAGATGCTATCATTGTCACATTTGACTTTTATGCATGTTGCTTGTACAAAGTCTTCTCGCACTTCTTCCAATATTTCATATTTTAGGGTTGTTTTGATTAGTATGGCTGACCCAGCACGTGCTCTATTGTCGGGATGATTTGTATGAATCAGGTCATATCCTCTGATTTTGAAAAATGTTCTGTTTGTGAAATGGGTTTCAGATACTAAGAAAATATCAATGTTGTTTGATTTAAGAAAAAGCTCTACTTCATCCTTGTGATTCGGTTGGCCATTGGCATTCCATATAGCTAACCGTATATCTAGTTGCATAATTTGTTTATTAATAAAGTCGTCATACTTAATAGATTATTTGTTAATTCTATCTGTTTATCTCTATTTTTCTAATGCTTGCATTCTCATTTGTATGGCTTTCTGTTTCTCGCAGTACTTCAGAATATGTCCAATTTTGATTTGGTTTGCTTTTAACTGCAGAAGGATTATTAATACCGCCTCTTGTGGGGTTCATATCTGGATAATGTTGATGGTTGAATTCGGGGGGTGCAATGGTTTGGCTAGGCAGAGGGCGTACATTTTTACGACAAACAAGTTCTTGGTATATTCTACATCCTTTATAGCTAGCAGGATGGTTTTTCAAGCAGTTTATGCATCGTGCCGGTGTGTTTTTGTTTTTTGGGCAGTCGGTTGTTTGGTGTCCTAGTCCGCATTTTACGCATCGATATGGCTTTGTACAGTACGCTTTCGTATGCCCAAATTGTTGACATTGAAAACATTGTACAATATCGCTTGTTTTTCTCGGAGGTTCAACTCTAACTATAGCATTCAACAAATGTCTTATCTCGGATATTTCTTTGTTGTTGTCTTGCGGTTCAAGGTCAAGATAAAACATAAATAAAGGTTTTTTTCGTGATACGGCTTTGTATATTTATTATATTTCTCACTTTGTGCCCTAGCTTTTCGATTTCATTTTTAATATCAGTTGTGGGTGTAGACTGATGTAAATTTTTCACAACAATCCTGTAGGCTCTTTCTTGCTTTAATTGATAAGTATGAAAGATCACCTTGTTTTCTTTCAAATAGGAAACTAGCAATCTATACGAATCAACAGTTTTAATCATCACTCTGAGTTTTATACGAGAAATCACTTTTCGGGACAATAGAACAAAACCGTGTGATCATTTTTTTGATATTTTCCACATTAGGAATTATTATTGGTGTCCGCTTGTGAATTGCTTCCTCAGTTGCGTCGTTGTTATGTTCTTCTTCTTCATTATCCTCTGCTATGAGTTGTGCAAATCGATTGTTATTTTTCTTTGAAGATGTGCTTGGTCTATCATTCATTAATTGTACCTTGCGTTCGTATTTTTCGGGAGACTCGGCCATTTGGCGTTTTCTGTTTGGTTTTGTGTTCGCTTTTTGCCAGTCGACTTCGTTTTCATCGCTCGATTCACTTGTTTCGTTCATATTGCCTTTGTGAAGCACAGCTGCGACTTCTCTGGGTATAGATTATAGAATATGTACTAACCTTTACCGTTTCACTGACTGAGGCGTAATATATAGAAGCGCTGGTGTGCCTGTTCGTTTTCACGACTGAGCACTGACTCATGAAACGAATTAAAACGCAATTTATGATGTAAAATTAAATCAAAAGAAATGGTCAAAGATAATCGTATTTGTTTTTGCAGCGGATGAACACGAATTTTGATGATTGATTGAAGAAATTTTACCTAATACAAGACGTGAAGAAAAATTACCTTGATACACTTTAAAGAGTTCTGGGAAGCTATTTTTTTACTTTTAAAAGCTAGTAATATTATAAATTGTTAAATAACACAATTATAAAAATACTTACAATTAAATTGATTATTAATTTAAAAAATATGTAGACCATATCATGAGGTACGCAGGAGCACCTACCACATTGTAAAAATGGAATTAAATATGCATATGTATATCTTTGGAGACTAAAACATATTTCATTGCTGTCCAAGATTCATTGTAAATACAACATACCAAAAATCTACGAAATTGTGATGCGGCTCGAAATCAAAATCGGTCAAAACGACACTAATGCTTGAACTACTCAAAACCTCATGAAATCAATGTTCGAACATGCGAACTACTCGTTTCGAGCACAAATTCCCAAGGTATACAATTACTCCTCCCAGCAGAATTGCGCTTCTGGAATGGTTTTCAAATACGCGAAAAGGGAAAACCTTCCGCTCCAGGGCCATTAAAAAGTTTCGCTAGCATGAAAACTTTCGTGTGTTCTGTTACTCCAACTGGGATCGTAAACTTAGCGTAGCGCCAGTGTTTCCACAAAATTACTAATTCACCGACTAATTATAATCGTAAGAATCAGCAGTTAGCGCAAGTGGCCATACGGGCGTATACCGTTTGTGATATTTATAATTTTTATGTCCTTTGAATTGATTGAGGTGACCACACAAACTGCATTGCAGCAGGAGGTCTTAGTGGGTCTTTTCCGGTTGGCATTTATGGACAAATTAACTTTGCTGCCAATGGCAAAATAATGACTTCATAAAATCACAAAATAAGGAGAAAACGTAGTTTGGACGGCTTTGATAGCCACATTAAAGTCATATTTATGTTGCTCAACCCAAGCAACCCCATTATCGCACCAAATAGTGGAGCCGCCTATTTAAGAAGGCAGACGATTAACAAAGCACAAACACTTACAAAAGTAGCTGTACTGAAAGGCTTTGTAAATTTGCAAAAGTAATATTTTAATAGGAAAAAGTGATTAGCGCATAGTCATTTCTAACTTCTTCGTTCCACTCCTTCATATTAAACTACTAAGCTTCTCTTGACGGCGACATTTTTGTACTGAATGGGCTGAGGTGAGGTGGCTTGCGAAAAAAAGGTGGGAAGAAATGAATAACAAGCAATTAATTAAGAGCGAAAATGCGTTGAAATCGACACGAATGCAAATCACGCAAATGGCGTGAACAAAATAGCTCGCACCTGGCACAGTCGTACCTTGGGGAAACAAATCGTTACCCGCTGCTTACTCATACATGTTTAGTGATATCAGAACTAAAAACATCACAATTGTCCCTGGAATGTTGCTAATTGATAACGTGAGCTATTTAGGTGCGCGTCAGTTATTTTCACACTGATAAATAACACGAAATCATGATACATTTAAATGTTGATGATGACCCTTAAATTTAATGAGTTACTTTAGAAGATAAGTCACTATTAGACTAGGATTTTTTCCTTGACATACGAATAGGTGTTAACGATAGAACTTTTTGTATAAATTACGAATCTCAAAACCAAAAGGTTGTATCGAAAATTTTGTAAAGACGTTGGATCTTTTGTACTATTAGCCAATAGCTCAAGCATCAGGCTTTCATTTAAGGTATGTCTCGACTTTGTGCGATATCTACAATAGACCAAAAAGTTTGAGTATGTAGAAATGTACTTGCGTGACATTAAGCCTAGCAACCTCAACTCTTCCCGGCCATCGTAGATTCACTAAATTGACTGCCAAAATAGCGCTAATACTACTATCTACTGATTAAGGGGTTTATTAAACCCCGTTGCTGCAAATTCATCACTATACAACTATATTGATGAATAAATTTACTTCTTGTCATATGTCCAAGTACCACTAAAATTGTATAACATAAGATTAAAAGTGAATTAAAAAACAAAAGTGTGAAGTAAGAAAGGAAGTAAACCCGAATTTTTTTCAATCAACCAGTACTGTTCAATCATCATAAAAAAGGAGTGAAAAGTTATAAGCAGCTCAGCGCTATTCGCACAAAAGAAAAAGTATGCCCAACAACGGAAAATTTTCGGCATCGGGGCAAACTTTGTCTGCCGGATTTCGCTCCAGTTTGGCCTTATGAAGATTTGATGAATAGCCCTCAATTAAACCGGGCGCCTTTATTGCTTGCATACGACCGAGCTTAAAACAATCGAAAACTATTCAGATATCGATTCTCTCCTCATATTTCAATTCTGACCGGTGAACCGGCTCAGTGCGGCCCTTAAGGATTTCGTGCGGCACATAGCAACGTCGGAAGCCATTTCATTTTAGTGATGGTGCAGCTCCGGCATCTAATCATGTAACTTGTAAAGCACAAAACCACATCAGTAGAAGTGAACCGAAAGCATGGGGATGTTCTTAGGTAATAACATTGCCGGGAACAGTAAATAGACATGGACCGAAAATCCTTTTGATATGCTCTCAGGTGAATGAAATGGACACTCCATGGACAACAATCAAACAAGGGACCTGAAGTACTACACACAGTCGAAATTAAATCTGATTTGCATAAACTAGTCGGCTCCGAGCTCCGTTACTCCCACATGCCGTATCTTAACCCAGTTGTGGTCTCTGTAAATAAACACGGGGGGATCTGGCCACAAGTGAAATTGAACAGAGTACACACAATTAGTACCTTTTCTTTGACAATTGGGCACGGAGCGGCATCGAGTTATTCTGTTTCATTAGTCCTCGCCGCCAAAATGTTTGGCATCGACTAAATTTCATCCTTTTTCCACAGGACTTTACGACTGGGTGCAACTGTTGCAGAAACTGATCGACTTAATTAAAGGCCACTATGTAAGGCACTCTCAGAAAGGAAAAATAATGGAATGGAACCATCAAACGCTAAAACATTAAGGGACAATTTTATCAAATATTTTATAATTCCTTTAACAGGGGCCGGGGTGATAAAAAAATTTCAATTCCCGATTAAAAAGCTAGAAACTACAACCTTCCAAAGAGCTCTAGTACATAGCAATCCGTTAACGTTTCGCAAAGATACAGCGACTTAAAAATCACTAGTTTTAAGATTAATTATGATCCAATAATTTTTGAATCTTGGCCGTACATGATGGTGTTATAGGCAGGCCTTATGCCGCCCGCGTGCGAATCCATGATTTGTGCCCCCTTAAATAAACTTATTTGACTATAAGCCAATGGAAAAACGTGAAAGATAGGTAAAGGTATAATTTATTCCTGTACTTTAGACACAAAATGTACAAAACTAGTCATTATCAATTGAATAGATGCGTTTTTGTTTTGCTTCTCTCGCACTTTTGCAGGAGTGGTTAGGAAAATTCAAGATATAAAAATGACGCTTATATCAGCGGCGTCGTACCTCCCCGCCGGCCGATGCGAATAGGCGCTCAAACCGAACGTTGCGCGCGAAATATTTAAAATTAAATTTTGCCGAAAAAATAATAATATTAATTTATCTGTCTTTAGTACCGAAAACATAAAATACCTGGCCATTTTCCGCACCTTGGACATACCGCCCACGTGCATTGCACGCATCGCACTTGTGCCTGTGAGGGCCCTGTGTATATGTAGGCTATCAGGAAGGTAGAGTGCCCGCAAAAAATTGAGTGTATCAAGTTGGTGGACGATCTAATTTCCGGATAGATTATTTTCGGAAAATCCAAACTATTAGCCCTCTCTGAACACTTCCAGTTTCTGAAAGGAAAGCCTATTATTCCTGTAAGTAGAGAAGTTTTGCTGTTATTCAAGCCCAATTTCATGCTTTAACTCCAAGAGGTTTTTTCTATCTCAAAAATAAACGGTACTGTTTCTTTGAAAGTTTAAGATAAGAACCGTTCCATATGAATTACTCTCAATGCCTCTGCTATTTTTGTCTCAATATATATGTACATACCTACACCCTGCAGTGACATTGTATATTTACAAACGCACGGTATTCTACCATAAGAAGAATTGTGGTAGGTACTTATGCAAAATCTGGATTACAGCCGTTTCGTACTAGTTTCGATTTTTAAGGTATCCAGGCGTGACTTTCCCATTTTAATTTCTCCAACAACATCTTGTGTAGAATAATATAATTCTAGTATCTACCATTTATTGAAAAACTGCTTCCCGTTTGGCTGCTTTTCTCAGTTGCTCCTTTCAATTCAAAAGCAATTAATAAAGCAGATGAGAGCTGCTAACCAGCTAGTGAGTAGTGACTGCTCCAATTGAGGATCCTCCTCGTCTTTCTCTAGGCGACCTATTTCGCAGAAAATTCTCAATTTTCCTCAGAACACGAAACATATTCTTTCCGGATGGGGAAACTTTTACTCGCTGTGGGAGCCGGGACACCTGTTTAGTTTTATGTCGATGGCGTGATCCGAAAGTTTTAGCCATAAAGATTCGGGAAGTATTAACAATAGATCCCAAGAGAAGCAGTGCTTGACACCGCGCAGTAATAATCCTTTGTTGTATTCATACCTGTTACCGATGAGTCCTCAATAGAAGCGGCACATTGTGCGTGCATTTAATTTGTTGGAGGCGAACCTATTAACGGGTTTGATTGATTTATTGAGAGTTTCGTCCTAATGATGAGAGCTTGATTAAGGGGAGCCAAATGACGAAGAAAAATAAGGTGGGTAAGATTGATTAACCGCTTCGGACGGATTCCTGGCGTTGCCGGGCGCAAAGGTGATTTATAGAGGCAATAAATAATAAAAAAGAATTGTGTGCAAAATACAGCGGTGCCGGGCGCGACAGAAAAACTTTGCATGAGTACCAGCGCTTCCGCCTCATTTATATGCAAGCCCCTGAATACGTTTTAATTGGTGCAAAACGCGTTGCATAAACGTTCGCGAGGAGAAGCGGTCGTAAGCGGCGAATATCCTCCAATTAACAACTATTCACTAGGTGTGAATTATTCAAGAGTCTGGAGATCACGAATTGAGTAACTCGCCTTCAGGTTAAGAAATCTAATTAGACGAAGCGCGAAGGCGATGAATTCAAATTACATTCACTTAGAAGTTGGCAAGTTCTTTTCGTCCTTGCAAAGTGCATGCTGGTCAGCCGGCAAATCTAATTACCTGGCAAAGGGCTGAAGGAAGTCACTTGACTGGCGCGTGAGCACCGGTCTATTTTGAAAACAAATCCCTCGTTCCGTAATTAATACAGCCATTCCTTGCTCCTTACGTTTTCAAAGATAACCCAGGGCTATTGTCCCCTTGGGGTTGAATTGGTGCCCGGCCGAGCTACAGGAGTTCATTACAAAACTCAACGCTCATCAGTTGCATTCGCCACGTGCATTATGAATGGCCTTATCAGTCGGTCACGCGAATTCTGAAGTGGCCCCCGTATAACGTTCCTGGCCGAGCGAGCCGTCTACATTGCACCGTCGTCGTCGTCATCGTCGCCATCTCCAGCGGGAACCTCTCAACAAAGGGTAAGAAAAGCGTTCATTAATGGTCGCCAAATTATCGCCCGTGTTTGACTTCAGACTTGGAGCGGCGGCGGCCTTAGGTTTGCGTGCGCTAATTCTCTGTATTTCCATTTTTAGTTTTTGGTACCGCCAAGGTGTAATTTGAAGTAAAAAAGAGCTGAAAGCTTCCCCTCAGGAAGAATTAATATGTGCACCTGATGTGGCCCAGTCACGGAATTCAAGTGAATTTCCAGACAACTCAACTTTGGTTTACCATTTCAATCGAAAATTTCCTAATCACTGTATTAAGATCCGGTTAAGTTGCAGAATTTGCGCCATTTGGGGCTGGTCCGGCGAATTAATTCAGGAAGCCGCCCA
The DNA here is from genome assembly GCA_947538895.1 of Neoitamus cyanurus. Classification (NCBI taxonomy): domain Eukaryota; kingdom Metazoa; phylum Arthropoda; class Insecta; order Diptera; family Asilidae; genus Neoitamus; species Neoitamus cyanurus. Next base: position 17,812,898 of record OX384544.1, read on the forward strand.
AGGATAGCCCCAGTCTATCTGTCCGGCCAGTAGATCTAGGCTTTGTTTTTCGTGCTAGATAACTTCTCAGCTGCATTGCGCAATTCTAAATGCATACATTACGCGGCCGCCGCTGTGCATTTCCCGGCGATTAGAGAATTACATGTTTGCGACTCTGTTATTTATTTTGTGTTTAATGATATTACGCCGCCGTGGGGGAACATATTTTTGCATTCTTTAATTTTTTCATAATGTACAATACGTTATCGCCTCCAATTTGCCGTAAGGATGCGATTTGCTAGGGCGTTACTGGGTTACTGCTGAAGTTTTTACAGTTCCTTGTGGAAAATACAGTAGGAGTACCTATAAATCTAAAAGCACAAAATATTTAACGCTCCTTGTACATAAGTAAATGGAAATGTATAATTCCTGTACGTAGTCCAAATTTTAAACAAATTTCTTAGTGCCGGAAGTAAGAAATGTGTTAACTTTTGTTGGTGGTGTCGTGTCGTGATGTCTTCCTCATGCTTCACGATGAACAAATCTCCGTAATAGCTGAAATGAAAGTGTTTTTATTTTGCACAATATTTCCTTAAATATCCATCATTTGTCACATGAAGTGCCCGATGTCATCATTTTAACAGCTCCAATAAATACCACCACGAAGGAAGCAATTTTTAAGAAACAGAGCCAAATAAACAAGATTGGGTCAAGGCAAGCGATTCATTGCCCGTCATAATCTCAGGTATACTGTTGCAGACTGGGGTGCCCAATGGAGTGAAGAATGTGTTCCTTTGTTTCTTTATGGTTTGCCATAAATCGCGGTGATTGCTTGATGTGGTGCTTCGGGGAAAAATGCCTGTCGTTCACAGGTTAAGGCGGAAACACTAATTCCTAGCGTCTTCGAGGTCGACCTATATGTATGTATGTATGTATGAATGTGCGCACAGTGGGCCACTGCAGCCAGCCCAGGTATCACGAAATTGCATATTGCCATAATATCTATTTGCTAATAAGCCAATTAATTCATCTAGTTTTGCATAAATACTGCCTGCGCATAACGTCTAAACACAACGCATTTACATACAATTAGCATCCCGGGAACATACACACTCTGACGAAGCTATTTCGTCATGATGTCGAGGAGCATAAATTATTTATAGAAGTTGTCGACATCACTTGGCTGCGTAACAATACATACCTATTTCTATGTATATTCTGGGAGGTTGGCTATACCTATTTGATGGGGTTCTCCCCTCCACCCTCGGCCGTTCTCTGCAGACTTGCGTTGCGGGTGGCAGGATGTCTACAGCCGGCAGAAAGTGATGAAGTCGTAATCATTTGATTAAAGTAATTAAATTCAGCTAACGAATAACTCGTTAAATTTGATAAGGTATCACATTCTGGTGCTTAATTAGCGAGTCGATGGCAGTTATTCAGGATCAGTTTTAAATCAGTAATTAACTGGCGCGGACTTCACAGGCAGACAAAAATACTTCGGAAGTGTTCAGTCAACAGTGCCCGTATTAAGGGGTGACTAATTATCTCATCTCCTTGACTGTCGTGTTCGCGTTAATAATTTCGCGGTGTCATATTTGCCGGATTTTAATTAATTTATTTCAGGCACTTTCCGATCTACTGGAAAGCCTAGACGGGGGCGGCTCAGAGTTTATTAGCATTTTCTGGTAAATTAGATTCGAAGCTTGCTTGTAGGTGTCAGCAGGACATGTGCCCTGTGCGGAGCATATTCAAACGTTCCTTGTTAACAATGTGGTTATAAAGCTGGTGCCTTTGCAGTTAGATTAAAAGCCACATATGGAACTCCGTAGGTCTATGTGTGCGACTGCTGAGTGGCAGATATATTTGTTCAGGATGTCCTTTTGCCCTATGAAATTCTGATGCAAGTAGGCAATTTTAAAGTTAACGATATGATATTCATACCACCATACCGTAACTAAAATAGTTTTAGTTTATTCATATGGTGCGTTCTGTTGAGGTCAACTAGCAGTTAGCAACTACAAATGTCCCATTTTTCGTGAGCTTCTGAGCTCATGTTTCTTTATCTAGCCACATATTCAAGTTTCTCCATTGCATACAGCCTATTTGGTTGTCGAGCTTTATCAGCCAAGAGGTCATACATGTGAATATAAGGAAAAGGGCTTTAAAAATAAAAGCGGTATTGAGTGGTCCATCACTGCACATCATTACATCATTATATTATTTTTGTTCACAATAAATTTTTATTGGCTCCTTATGCTATAGAAAACTTATAGAAATAGGCGCTCGAAAATTTTAGGTTTATACAAAATCTTTCGCATTGTTCGTTTCCTGATCTCCTTGAATCCCTTGATTTTACAATTCAAAAAATGCTTGAGTGTCAAGATTCATGGCTAGGATGCATACACAACCTCCCAGAAAACTGCGCGCCCTCTTCTATAGGCGTATTCGAGCTGATCTGGTCTGAACTCTGTCATTAGCGCGTTTTTGATTGGTTTGCGTGAAAATCCATTGGCCACAGTATATTGTAGCCACTGTACGGTTTTCGGCGCAGCAGCCACAGCGGCGTAAACGAGTTTAAACACTTTCTGTTTCGACAAATAGTTACTGCTGCTGCACAGAATGTTCTCATATTAATTTTAGATGAAGATGCAGATGACGCAGGCAAAGTAAATAAGCGTGAACACGCTCACGGACGCTGAGCCAGTTAATCTAAAACGCGCTAGTGACAGCGTTCACCAGTCTTTCCAGCAGATCCAATCGAATACGCCTATCTAGTAAGTCAGTGTACTTCTAACTTTACTACAATAAATGAGAGAAGTTTACGTATACCTAAGCACTGTATAATATATTATTCGGGATTACATACGTAATAGCAGCGAAAGTGCGCGTGGGAGCGACCTGAGTTCATCCGAAACATCCGAAATGTACGAGTATGGTGGGGAGCATAACGTATACGTGCACGCTATGGTTTCTTTCATTTCCCTGTCCCCAGGTTAACATTTTTAAATATCAAAAACCAAACCACCACCCACAGTAAATCTGTTCCTTGAAAATATTCAAAATGAGAATTCGAGCCCTATCTTTCGGATAAAATTCCATTCCATTCCTTTTCAAGAAACTCCCAAACTTCTTAACGTAGGTAAGCTTCTTTTCCTTCGTTATGAAGCAGTAAACTTTTTATCTAAGTTATGAACCGAGAACGAAAAATAAAAATTTCATCACAAACGCTCTATACCTACAGCTTTAGTAATTTCCACAACATAAAAGTTTCTTAAAAGAACACAACGCGAACGCGTACGGTTACTTTAATTTCACTAACCCCCGGTAAAGATGTTTACACATCAAAAAGCTATTGAGCCGCCATTTCTGCAGAGGCTAACCTATTATGTACGTTCGTTGTAATTATATATTACCTGTATTCTTTTACGTAAGCATACCTAGTCCTGCAACAACCATAAATTGAACAGAATAAAATGTTGTCTGCAGATAATAGAGAAAAAGCCATCCATCTAGTTGTTCTACTATAATTTAGGTGGCACTGTATTTAATTTTCAAAAAATTTCTACCACTTTTGATAAAACTATCAGCTCACAGATGTAAAAAAAATTGTATTTGTAATGAAATAAATTGTGAGAATTGATTACTCTGGATGAGTAAAGACTTCTTCCATTTCAATTCAAAATGGTTGATCACACGGATAAGGAGATTTTAATATATCCAGAACAAGGCTCAGAAAAGAACGCAGGCATTAGAGTTCCCTACATACAATACCATTGCCCAAGAGCACATTTTTTCAACTAATTCAAGTTCTCCTAATGTTCCTTTCGCCTAATTTGATTAAGTTTTCCCATGCAGATCTGATGCATCATACAAGCACCCATAAATTGTCATTTTCATTAAACTTGAGAAGATTATCGAAACGGCAATACGGTTTGGCAAAGTTTCAAGCTTAGGTATAACTTCCTCAGGTATCAGTTTTGTTAACAAATTTGCCGACAGCCAATTGGAGATGCAGGTGCAGAGTTTCATCAACGTTCACTGCTCTTAATTGAATAGCGCCTGGTGCAGACTGCAGCGCCGCTAGAGTATCATTAGCTAAATAAGTCCGTGTTACCTCTGACATTAATTGAATGCACACTCTGAGCGCACTTATATAAGTCTACTGAAGGTGCTCAGTGATGATAAGGCTTTAATTTACTTAATTTTACCTTAATGACGTCAAACTCTCTCAGTGGCGCAGAAGAGCAATTGCAGGGGATGAATGGCTTCACCCGTCGACGAGGTTGGCTGCCGCGGAATGAAATGGCAGTTAATGCCTCACGCCAAATTGGCTCCGGCAATCAGGCATCTCATACAAATTGGTCCTAATCAAACTTCAATGGAATTCACGCTAATCCTGGTGGTATAAATTTGCGGAGAATTTTGGGGACGTAAACAGTGAGGCTCCGGTGTGCCAATGTAAATTGTTAACAAATTCCACCTAATTAGGATTTTACGACACAATTTATATACCGAAAGGGGTCAGTGCGCCACACAAGCCACTCGGTCCCTTTCAAGTGAACGGGCCGGGCGTCGGTAACGGACGGCCCAATAACGGCAAATTTTGTACACCTAATCTTTTAATAATTATGCACTTAAATTGCATTAAACTAGTCAATTTTAGCATGGCGGCCATGACGTATGATCAACCAGTTCAAAGTTCCACCGATTCATTGACTGCACTGCAGCTTTATGTAATTAAACCGCAAAATCAATGGCAGACTCATTAAACCATGCAATCAACCCGGCATAATCCCTCTCTGCTAGAATAATTAGGAGAAAATGTTTGTTGAAAGCCAAACGAATATGGGATATCTCTCGGCACATGCAGATTTGGGATATGCGATGATAAATTCGCAAATGCCCCAGACAAATCTTTCAAGTTCCGGAGATTACGTGCGGCCTGGCCTCTCTGCTCTCCCAGTGCGTCCTGATTCTGGGTCAGTCAGGACCAGGAGCTTGGAAGCGACGACGGGAAATGAATGGTTTCATTATTCTTGCGCTATTTTAATCAGCGACGCGGGCCACTATCTAAATGGGTAGCGCTTTTTGCAGTCCTTAAATTTTCCTGGTTTACTGCGATTAGCACGACTCATTGCAATCTCGTTACCAAATTAGGTGACCGCTAAGTGATGCTTACCGCCTTCGTGTAGCTTTAAATGTCTTCACCAAATTGAATTATCATTTATGCTTTTACCATGGATTCAGGCAAGCTGTTACAATAATTGACGACATAGAGTCGATTACCCTATTTTGCACGAGCTTCAGATTGGTTAAGTTGCCCGTGGACATAGACGTTGACATCATCCCTGGATTAAAACGATTTATAGCTGGTTTGTTTGCAGTTGGGGCAAAGAGTAATCAAGCGAAAACAAATTAGATGCCAACCAATAAATCAAGCGAAATTGTGATTTTATAGGAATTTGAGGGCAAACTAGTTGCGCGTTGTTTCCTTGCCGAGCATGGGAAAATGAAATGAACAAAAGTAGAAAGCAGTACGCTAGGTAGCAGAGTAGAACCTGTTAGTGAAAATGTACTATTCCGCAAAAATATCAAAACTTGTAAATTATACACAAGGAAGAAGTGGCGTCTCTATTTTAATGAAATTATGTCATTTTAAATGTTTGGAATTTTATTGGCTCTATAAAAGTTGTGCCAGCCAAAGAGGATTGTTTTTCTTAATAAGTAAATAATTTTTCTTAATATGACGAACTCAAGGTTTTGTTTTTAATGCATACTGCTGCATGAAAAATTATTTATTTCACACTACAAAAAAAGAATACGTATATGGATTTAGATTTTACCTTTTAAAGTTGTTTATACATATTTGTTAATGCAGTGTTAAAATGTTTTTAATAAATATTTGCATACGTGGGCAAGGGCCAATTTCACAGTGCAAGCCATGTTCTGATCACCACTTATCACATGACTCAATAAGTCTCCGGTCTAACTAAGAAAAACAAATCTTTTTCAGAAATTTGACTTTTTCATCAACATACTCTCCTTCAAGAGTGATGAATTCATTCCAACGCTCCTCTAACTTTTCGCTTGGAGGTTGGTACTATTCAAAAATCATATGGGTCTGTGAACAGTGTTGCCATATATGTGCCAGACCGGAGACATATGTAATGATCTGGTAAGCTCTCGCTTAGTCATTTTTTGGCTTTACGGGCGAGCTTTAGTGTAGATTAGGGCTTTACCTAATCCTGGGCATGCACACCTCAGTTACGAATCATAACGTGCACATGGGGTCTACAAGACCTCAGCAGCTTTCAACTAGTGATAACTCGTTATATATTGTTTGTTTTTTAGTAAGACTATGAAACTGTTTTGTAGTTCAAATATTGAACTATTAGGTCTGTAGCAGATAGGTGAACTACATTTTAAGTTTCGACAACAGCAGGCGGCTTCGGTTTTTGTTTAGGCGCACCGAGAATTTTACGATGAACAGAACAACTACCAAAATTTCAAAAAGTTGTAACTGAAAACTAATTAATCTAAAATAAATAATAACGTTAAATAAATTTCATCAAAATAAGAGATTTGAGTTCAACTAACATTAAAAGTTTTACTAATATGACAAAACAACACCCACGTTGCGCAGCCTTAAGTCCATTTATTCGTCTTTTACAAAAAATTTGTTATAATATTGAAAAGCGTACTTGTAGAAGACACTATTAGCTGAAATATATTGTTTTGTAAAAAATTAATTAGGTATTTTAACTTTACGTATTAAGTAATGTTCTGAGACACTTTTAAAGCATAAGATCTGTGTTTTGACGTAGTATTAATGGTCTTCTCGAATCTTATATTTATTTGAACCAGAATGTTTTTCAGGCGCAGAATATGAAAATAAAGAATGGTATTTTTAAAAGTGAATAACTCTTTTATAGGTATATAGGTAAACATTGTTATTATTTTTTTTTTCACAAAAAAAAAATGATACAAAAAATTACAGGCACAGCTTCTTCTGGTGCGAAAAGAGCATTACCCATTCGCTAAGAACAAAGGTTATATATATGTATATACATATATAAAACACATTTGTTAAAAAGTTCGGCGGACTTCCAAAATGTCAAAAAAAACCGGTTGTGATACAGTTTCACAACCGTCACCATGCAAAGATTTATTTAGATTTATCACTAATGCATTCGATTTTGTGTATCAGATAATTTTCCCATCTTTAATTGCTTTCAGTGCTCAAATCCAAACGTTACGTAAATAATAAGTAAGTAATAAACAACTTATTGCGCCAGTTTAACCTTATCAATATGAAAGCTTTCTTGGAAACCACAAACAATAATCAGTTACATGATATCAGCTAAAATATATCGACAAATTGGATTTTCGTGTCTTTAGCAGCGAAATGTTTTTACGGTTTTTTATGTAAAACAAATCCTTTGAGAATGGCCGGAGGCAAACAATATGGAAATACGATAAATTCCTTACCCCGCATAACAAAGCACCCTTCATATGGTATGTATATGTAAGTCGGAAGCTCCTTATTAAAACGGAAGCATGCTATATTTCCATTGTTGTTACCTTCTCAGGGACCATTCAATTTGACAAAAGATGAAAATTTTGTGAAATATGGTCACGTATGGCGTTTAAGGAGATGGCGGCTTAAGGGTAAGTGACACATAAACCTGATTTCAGAGAGGTCGAAGGGCGTCGTTATACTTAAATTATTCGACCATTAAGGTTTTGGTAGGATTTTAGTGAGAATCTCGTGACCTTAGGATTTTACGATGATCAAAAGTGTGCAGAGTTTGTATTTGATGAGATTCAACCATGCTCCTATCTGAAAGTATTATACATAAAAGGTAGGAAGAACATTTATTCAATCACGTGCGTTGTGGTTCGTTCCGAACATAAAGAGCAGAGATTTTTTAGATGTGGTTTGTTTATGTGTATTGTGTTCATGTTTGTATGAAATCAAAATTTACCTTTACTAAATGAAAGCATAGTGGTCAAAAAGATACATGAAAACGTTTGAGATCGTGAAAAAATTGTGTGCTGTGTTTTGTCACAACTTTGGAAATTTGTGAGAAAGTTATATGCGATGCTTCACTAAAATGCGAAAACAAATATGAAATAATGATCCATACTTGATATTATTTATTTTCAGGAAGAATTTGAAAGCGAGTAGAATGGGCTCCAAAAATGAAATGTCCCATTTTCATAAATTTTCTGTTAGTTTGTCTTAATTATTGCAAGCAATTACATACACAATGGTGTCCCCCTTGGTCAAGGAATTGAGAACCAATGAACCTCCACGTACATATGTATGTATGTATCTATGAGAAGTATAATTATTAGAAGAATACTTTTTAGATATTGTACTTGCAAATCTGTCAAACTTACCACCCTGACCGTGAAACCAGTTTAATTTTGTTTAATTTTATAGGAAGTAATTTAAAAAATATTTATAAGTTGATCTCCCCCACATATCGTTTGACCTCAGATGTTACCGTTCATGTCTAAAGAGGAAAATATGCCACTGGAGTCATTGAAGGCAAGCTGGTGCCACTCCCTGTAGCACCGCTGAATGGCAGGAAAACAAATTCAAACTTTCAATTCTCGCACTGGAGAGCCACGCAAGGATTCCTTAGGTTCCGACAAAAAAAAAAGGGGGAAATCATATGAATACTCGGCTATTCGCTGTTAGAAGAAAAAATTCTTCCTGCAACTCTATAAAGCAAACGACTGGTAAAATTGTCACGTTCCTACACAAACACGAAAATTGGAGAAGAAATGGCACCAGCGGAAAGAAATTGAAGCAGAAGGTAAATTGGCATCGCGTGCCCTGAAAATATTTTCCCGAGACAAAATTTGCGTTTTTATTTCTGTTATTCCTGTTATTCGGCTATAAAAAAGGATTTGCTCCGAAATGAGCTAAAGAATATATAAAAATTCACTAAATAAAAATTGACAACGATTCTAACAATTCATTTTTTCTTTTTGCCCTGTTTCCGAGCGTCTTCCCGACACTTTTGTGTCAGATTCTTTTGTTCCACGGGGATTTCATGAATTTTCATTGGCTATTTGGGGAACGAATGGGTTTTAGATTTGGTTGGGGACGTGATTGGATTACTTTTACTGTAGGCGTTCTGCTCTCGCCTGAACGTGTTCTGCGTTACTACTCAGCTACTAAATAAAAACTGATTGTATTTATATGAGCGGTTGATACCGCAATTAGCAGCAATAGCAGTAAAACCCAAAAAGGTTTGCCGTCACGCTGTATTAGGTTTATGGCATTTCGAAGTAATATATTTATGTGTTTTGGAGGGCTTTTTATTCATCTAATATTATTACCCCCACCGGAGGAAGTGTATGATTTTCGCTCAAAAGCAGCATTGAATTTTGAAAGAGGAAAGCAATAACATAACTCCATCTCTGAAGTTGCGCCGAGTAATTCTTAAAATTTTAGCCTCATCCTCCGGGTCTGAGTTATAAAATTCCATCAACGTAAACATAACTTTGCAGCTTTATATGCCACCTTTAGCTAAATCAATATTTTTGAAACCTATCACTAAATAAACAGCATGAACGTAATTGCCTTTGATAATTTTAGCAGCTTTGAAAGTGATCAACTTACATGAACTGAAAAACCACCTCATAGTGATCGCTGCCGAATCACCGAAGTCACCGTCACGAACGTCAGTTGGACGTAGTGCATTAAATTTTTAGTACATTCATTATTTCATTAGCACTACAGGGTTCAGTGTAAGTTAAAATGCTTGTTGTATTATCATTAAACCAAGTCGAAGAGGAAGTGTAAGTGGAAATTTTTTTGACTATCACTAAACTATTTACTGATTGTGCAAAGGTTATTTCATTATCATTAATGGTAGTACAAAAATCGTTCACTATCACTGAGCGATAAATTGAAGCTGCGAATATGCACTATACATTATGCATAGTTCGCACGATCAAATTTGCTATTCAGGAATCATCTCCGTCTGGCAGAATTGAAAAGTTATCTTTCTGCAAGTTGAATTTGAATTTTGTTATCTGTGTAATACCGAAAACTTAACTTCATTTTGTTATAATAAACGGGAGCCTTACAAACTTTTATTTCCATTGAATTGATTTTTTTATTTTAATATTTCATGGAATTGGCTTTTATTAATAATAATTTTTCAATTTCATCGGACAAGTTCTGCCGTCGGGAATTTTTAACTATTTCCCCAAAGCAATAATGCCCTCCCACAGAACCAGCCGAGTAAATGGGAGTGTTGTGCTTTTTTTCCCATTTCTCATATATTTAGAATCAAACGTTTTTCTGAGTGGAAGGCTCTAATAAGTTAATATTTACAAAAATCACATACATATACGAGTATGTACATATATTCCGCAATCAAATTTTGTGAAAAGTCTTTAAAAGTCCGGAAACATGGGCCCGGGGGAAACCTCCCCTAAATAGTGTAGTGGTTGTGACAACAATTTCCACTATTACTAATCGTTTAGTGATAGTGCGAGCTGTATTTTAAATAATATTAAATTTAATGGTTATTCAAAACGCCCATCCATGCATGAAACAACCTCAGATTCCGTAGAAGCAATGGTTTTTATAGTAAAACATGTGGTAAAGTTGCCATATCTTCTTTTTTGTCAAATTCGTAATCTTTTCCATATCACCGGTATCCCTAGTAGATCTGATTCACATCGAAACATAATAAAAAAAATCAATTTAGTAACCACCTAACTTATTACTGGAAATATGCAGGTCTGTAAAGGCCTTACTTTCCATTTTCATAAGAAGCGTCTTGCAATTAAAATTGTAAAATTCCTGTAATTTCTACAATCCAAGTACTTTGTGGATAGTCCTTGGAACAATTGCGAAAACATTTTAATTGGGAAAATATGAGTGTCCTATTTATGCGGAAAATAAAGCCTCAGGACTGCTCCAAATATCTCGCTGTCTAACTAAATGTTTATTAAAAGTCAATTTATATAAAAACCTTGAAATGAGTCATTATGTGTTATTAATGTTTCAAGTACCATTTATTTCGTTTTATCGCTAAAAATTTAAATCATCGAAAAATGAAGCGGCAAAGGCAAGTGCTGCACATAAAATAAAAGCTTTTTAAGTAAATTGGGTCACTAAAGCTAAACCACATCATGAAGTGTGCAAACAATGAAGCTATTTAATATTAAAGTTCAGTATTACACGCAGATTGAGTTTCATATCATTGAATAACTTCATTTGTGTACAATTTTTAGTTTGATAGGTCGAACTTGCATTAACGAGGTTAGTCCCTTAATTTAGAAATATGAATGAATCTGCTATAAAGCCAGTAAAATTTATTTCAAGCCTGTTCATACTTTCTAAAAAATGTGGAATTTTTAAAACAAAAACTCTTGTTTTTCATTGGTATAATGGGATTCTCCGTCGACTGTGAGGGGTGTCAGTTTTGTATTAATACATCCCCCGAAGTTTTTCAGTCGAGAACGTTTCTTGTCTGATACAAAACCATCCACATTTCCACTTTAATGCGTTTTCATTTTTGCTTTAATGCAGCTTCGTTTTTACGCGAGAACGACAGGATACCCTCGTGGAATATGGAGCAGGTCCCTCTATGCGTTTTGTTTATCTTATGAATAGACTAAGTGTTCTTCAGTGTTCCCTGACTGCATAAGTGAGTGGTGTTGTTTTTTCCCTTCAATAAACCACCGGTCCTTTGAATGCGACATAAGCGCATTTTGATAGAAGATATATCACAATAATTTAGGCGAAGGGTTTCAAGAATGTAACATCCGCATCATTTGGTTTCATTTTAATAACCATACACAACAAGCAAACCAGAATGTGTGAAATACTCTAGTAATCCTCTTGGTGTTTTTAATTTTAACGGCGAAAAGTTTGAAACATTTAAAAACAAAATAAATTAAAACTGTGTGGAATACTTGAAACTATTTTTTTTTCAGGAATTTTAAAACTATTTTATAACTAATTTTTGTTGTTGCTTCATGTGTTTCCATATATTGTCAAAATTATATGATCTCTAAAATATCTTCTCTTAACTTTCTATTTACAACGTATTTTTGCACTTTACTAATTTTTAGGATTCCGCACCCAAAAGGTTCACCCTTATGGTGAAATTTTGATGCCTTTCTGTTTGTTTGTCTGTATGTCACGGCCGTTTTTCTCATGGTATAAAATGTGCAAAAAGATATCACTCCGAGGTAAACTCATGATCTGAAATCTATCCTGGTGGGTTGAAAACCAAGAACGGTATTGGTGAATTCTGAATGGAGGGTTCTGCTGTAAATTCTAACTCTGCGCTGGAATATATTTGTATTGTGTTATGAGAAAGGAAAGAGAAGATTTTAATTTTTTATGTATTGGTTCACTTCTGATATATTTTTTCTTTTTGTACTAAAAACGTAGGGAGAAAATATAATATATAGGGTGTTTCATCTATCGGTGGATATTTTGTAAGCTAATAGCTAGAAACTTGTAATTTGAGAGTTTCATTTAGGTAGTACGGCCGTGCTTGCTCGACTTGGGTAACCATGTTCTTCAATGTAGGGAACTCCCACTAAATCGCTACCTTGTACATTACCATGTAATGTGTTATTGCTTCCAAGCAGTTTTCACCAAATAAATAATGGGTTACCTTGTTTATGAATGAAGCGATGGGATCTTTTCTTTTGAAGTCAGCAAAAAAACCAAAAGCTTTCATGCTTTGATTTACGTGGTCATAACTCGTAAAAAAATGCCAGGATGAGATGTGTCCTAGAAAGAAAAGGTTATAAAACGGACTTTGCTATTGTTATATATGGCGTTTTATACCAGTTAAAGAAGGTAATAACTTTAAGAAATGCGAAGGGACATAAGAATACAAACCATACAAGTTCTATAAATACACAAATGCAAATCAATTAAGTTTACATCATAAGCAAAATGGATTCATGCTCTCATATAGCAATAGTTAAAGAAGAAAAGAGATTAACACCTACAATTGTTGAAGAATATCTTTAATATTGATAACAATCTAGCACCATTAATTATTTAAACGAAAATGGAAAGGCATAGCCTAGGTACACGTCAACCAATGTTAAGCGAACTGAACAAGGTTAACCCTACTGAAAATACTCTCGGCCCTGGGGGAAAGCTTCTCAGCCCGATAGCATTGGTGCGAAGGGAGTCCTTGCCGCCACCTCTACCGTGACAAACAGCTGCAGCGGGAGAACACCTCGTAAGACGGAGCTGCGTCAGCAGTTGAAATAAATTCAAGGATAACGAAAATTAGCTTGGAGGTAATTGAAATAACTTTCGTCGCAGTAATTTTACGGCTCTAATCCGAAAACCCTTGGAATTTGGCAATTGTTAGTGCCATTACATGTGTCCTCGTAATAGGGTGAAGGTCCTTTTTCGCCTTTTTTCCGATCATGTTCACAATCCGGAAAACAAGGGTCTCCGACTTTAAAGTGTCCGTCTCTAGTAATGATGTGGAATTCAATCTCCATCATGTCCCCATTGGGGCTGGGATCAAATCGGATGAAAATCTGTTTTTTATGGTTTCCCCTTTTCGTCGGAGTAATGCAGACTCAGAGACGATTGTTTCTGAGTTGGGAGTTTATGACTTTGGGAATGTTTTATGGTATCCCAGAGAAAGAAATAAAAAGGTTCATGTATGTCCCGGCAATGCCCAGTGGTCATATGTAGTTCTGCTGTGGGTCTGTATGCATGGCAGTACTAGTAAGCAGTTTTTATCTGTCTGGCAACGTACCAGGGGACTGTCGACATTCTTCTCACCTTGTAGGGCATCATTTGCCTACCGGACTCTAGCGGTCATAATTCCTGGACTACAAAAAAACATCATCTCTTTTGGGAAAATGCATGTGGAGTGCGACGTAGTCAGAGAAGAGATGTGTACGTCGCAGTACTTAAACCGCATTACATCTATGTATGTATGCTCCGACTTCCGGCTATTCTGGATCGATAATAATTCATATCACATCAACGTTTTCCTGCAATTAGTTGTTTAGTAATTAGGTGCACTAAGTGAATGCTTTGATTGCAACAGATAAGACGGAGACTGTCTTGAAGCCATTAACATGCAAATGTAACAAGCAAGACTGAGTGGGCACATGCATAGCCGCAGCAGTCAGAATTCGTGTCCTCATCATAATATGCACATATTATGCTCATGAATTTAATTATGATACTTGTGCTGAGATTAAGGTGGACCCGCACCGCTTTTTCATTACGCCTTCCAAAGTCCCACCCTACAACCGGTCGGCAGCAGGATGAGGTATAAATTAAGGTGATTAAAGCGAGTAACTCATTGCAATCATCACTCGACTCGAAGATCATCAGCCTAGGACTCTATAACGAGGGCGGCTCGAGACTCTCGTTGGTAATGGAAATTAAGCACACCCAATCGGGCATTATTGTGAGCACGGCCGTATGCACAAATTAGCATTAAATTCCACCCTCGCGGACTTGTTCGCATTAACAGGTGGTGCGAGTAAATAAGAACAAAAAGTCCTTGGCTGTAGCGAAAGCTGAGCCCCATTTCAACGAGCAAATCTCAAAGGAATCACTCTGGTCCACGGATTCGTGCTTCTGTCGTGTTTTTTTCTTTTTTTTTGTATTTTTCTCATTTTTTGCCCCGCGCGGGAGCAGACTGTACATTGACATACTTAGCCCAGCTACAGATGTTAACGTGCCAGCGGGTGAAGGGCGTAGGGCGTGCGGCGTTTTTGTGCTCCCCAGCAAGAATTCCATAGGGGGATCATAGAACATGGAAAAGGCATATTAAGGAATGAAAAAAATTCTCTCGCGGAGGGTAATTTACCACAAAAATCTCGTTTTTCACTTTGTTTACGGCACAGACGTGTCTGATGAAACAAATTTCACGGATGACGACCTGCAGTGGGGCGAGCCAGGTAATCAAGCTATTCTCACAAGTTGATTCTTTGCTTGAACTTGGCAGTAATGAAAGTCACGGTGCAGGTATATATTACTCAGGGCTGGTTCTGCGAGAGCTTCATTGCGCTTTAGAATATCACACTTCTTTACGACTGCCTCGCGATTATTCTGGTGGGTGTTTAATGAAGACAAAGTATGTAGATGTTGTCAATTTCGTTTGGAAATGCCGAAAATTCGTTACACGTTATTTGTCAAAATAAAATGGTTTGAATTTTCACATGTTAAAAATCTCACAGCTCAATGAGCACCTGCATACATAAGTATTACACCTAACTCTCTTTTTACACGATAGATGCGTTCCCAAAAAATTCGTGCAAAAAAAAATTCGTGTAAAAAAAGATATTGGCTAAATGGAGGAATAGTAGATTGCTTCCAGACCTAAAAAGCAACTGAAAAGTACAATAAACAATATTAAAAAAATCTTGATAGAGTTCACTTAAGAATTTATTTCGTGCTTACACATTTTAATTCATTAAATATATTATAAAAAATAAATTATACTTTGAAAAAAAGAAGATAATATCTGAAATTCATTAATATAAAAAAATAAAAAAAATACAGACATAACAAAATTTTATGCATTGCCACTTTCTGATAATAAACGCATACGTTTGCGGACTACAATATCACTGCTATCACTAGAATTATTTTGTGAAAATATTTCTGTATTATCCTCTCTATTCTCCTGTGTTGATAATTCAGTAGTTTTTAGAAGGAAATTAGTCATTAAAGATTGTGTTTGATTTCGTGATAAACGGTTATAAAGTTACCTGTAAGATGCCATTAATGATTTCAGTTCACGTTTAAATTTTGCAGCTCGTTCTTCATCAGGATCATGTTGTTCAAAATGATTACCAAATTTCCTGGCAAGATGAAGACCTTCTTTAATTAGAGGTGCATTTAAAATGGGAGGATCTTCTTCGTCATTATCGCTATCTTCTCTGTCATGATAAGTCTCAAGGGTGAGGTCTAACATACGTCTATAACTTCATTTTCACTCAAGTTTTTATCAACGAATAATTCCTCTATAACGGCAAATGATATATTTCCATAATGGATTTT
Organism: Neoitamus cyanurus; assembly: GCA_947538895.1. NCBI lineage: Eukaryota > Metazoa > Arthropoda > Insecta > Diptera > Asilidae > Neoitamus > Neoitamus cyanurus. The sequence goes on from OX384544.1 coordinate 17,828,922, forward strand.
TTTTTTCGCACTTCAATGACTGTTAAATCCTCATTATGGTCTAGTGTTTCTAGCACGTATTCGAATGAACGTTTTATGTAGTACGTTTTAATAGTAGCAATTATCCCTTGGTCTAGCGGTTGTATTAAAGATGTAGTATTAGGCGGAAGAAAACAAAATTGCACATTTGGGTGCTCCAAGACCAGATGGCCAGGTGCATTGACTAGAATTAAAAGAACTTTAAATTCTAGACATTTTGCATTTATGTAGCGTCTAACATCTGGGATGAAGTAATTCTGAAACCATTCTGTGAAGATTGCACTGGTCACCCAGTTTGCTGTCCAGTGAATTGGCAATTTATTGATATCTACACCATTCATCGAGCGTGGTCTTAAGGCGCGATTTATTAGCAGTGGTTTTAGCATACGTTCTCCTGTAGCATTGGAACAAAACTACAATGTTACACGGTCCTTTGCTACTTTAAAACCACCGGCAGTTTTCTGCGATTTCGCAACATAAGTTCTCCTAGGCATTCTTGTCCAAAAAAGGCCACTTTCATCTACATTCCAAACTTGATCTGGGGTGTGTCCTCCATCTTCAATAATTTTTCTAAGTTTTTGATGAAATTTTTTGGCAGTCAATTCATATGCAGGCGCAGTTTCTCCCTTAATTTTTATATTATGGAGAGCATGTCGTTTAAGAAAACTTGTCATCCAACCTGTACTTGCATAAAATTCAGGTTGTTTTGACTGAGATGAAGTGCCAGGCTGCAGGTAGAACATTACAGATTTTCTGATCGCAATTTCATTTTTTTAATCGTTCTTATGGTAGCTTCATGAATACCAAAATGCTTTCCGACAGCCGTTGCACCTTGTCCTGTTGCAAGTTGATCTAAAATTTTAATTTTAGTATCTAAGCTGATCGCCTTCCTCTTCGTTTTCATTACAGGTGAATTATTTGACATTGTGTGAAGGCTACCAATAATATTTTTCATATTAATAATGCAAAGATTTGAAAATTATTTAAAACTTGTCTGTTATTGAGTTAATAAATCTATACGAGCACTAATGCTATTTTACTTATAACTTTTTAAATATCCACATAAACTAAACGTCTTTTCTTTTCAACTCTCAAAACCAAACAAAATTGCGTAAAAAATACATTACGTCTTTACCCTAAGCATAGTTCGGGGAATTCCACTCATGTACATACATATGCATATAATCGACATAATCGAACTGAATTGTGAAAAATTTAACGCGAAGTTACAATGCATATTTGTGAGGAGTGAGAATGAAACAAATTCATCAGAAAAATTCTCGGAAACATTCATAAAAAAATTTATAGAATACTATTGAAAATCGTGTTAAAACAAAACAATTCGTGTAAAAAGAGAATTTTTTTCGTTTTAACTCGTGTTAAATCAAATCCGTGTAAAAAAAATTCGTGCAAAAAGAGAATTAGGTGTATACATGCATATACATATATGCATAGCTATGCATAATATTACAGGTAGAATCAAATTGAATCTAAACCTAAGTTGCCAATGGACGAAAACATAGCTCAAAGAAGTCATTGTAAAATTATTTTTATTCCTATAATAATGCGAAAAATTAAGAAACTTTTTCCGAACGACAAGAACACTTGAATTTATGCGAATTTTAATTTTGCAAGCTTTGTTGAGTATGGCTGGCGTACTATGAAAACCTTATTGCGCTCAGGGGCGTCTTTTACTATACAAAAATGTTATTAAAGTCACCTATCATTTGTTCTGCAAAATTGCTGTTGGCCTGTGATATTTTACAATAAAAAAATTCATGGCGCTATTGTATGTAGTACATGGGCGGCTCCAGGGGGACTTCCAAGGGTCGTGAACACCTTCGGCCCGAAGTTAGGTACTACGTCGACGACCGCAGGGTATTGACACCGCTCGTACTTAGGTTTTGAAACGTGTTGAATAAACTCTTCGTTTAAAAGAAAACGTAATATCGGAAAGTCGAAACAAGAGAATTCAAATATGTTCATGCTAGAGCAGCCTTTCCCAACCTGGGGTCCGCCAGTATATCCCAGGGGGTCCGCAGACATGTCTCAATGTTAAAAAAAATATAAAAAAGCCAATTAAAATAAACGAGCTGTATTTTTTGATAGTGGTGTCATATAAGTAGAGATGAATATGTACATAGGTATCAATACTTTTACTTTACGATACCTGCTCGGTGTCGAATAAGAGATATCGATATGTTTTGACTAAAAAATTTTTTTGCTCATTTCAGTCCTAATCCCGATTGGACTTTTTTGTTGATAAATATTTTCAGTTTACTTTCAGTGAGTTATTAGTGTGAATAATTATTTCCGTCTTATTTTAGATTAGATCCCGTTTCCAATTTTCCGTCTCTTTTCAGTTTTATTTTAGTCTTTTATTTTCATCTGGGGTTGAGTGCTTATCGAGATTAGTTCATACAAAAAGACACTCGGACACCACTTTTTATAATATGTATACATACAGGGAGTGATAACCCTTTAGGAATTGTCTATTTTTTTGTAAATGCATCTCTTCTCATCGTGTTGTCCTATAATCCTATAAAAAGGGCTCAAATTTGCATCAATGCTATAGCAATATCAAATTGGGTTATTAAATACTTTTACGCTACCATGTATATAGAATTTTACTTTTCACTATTTTTTGCTTACATATTTAAAGTTTGCTAATCTTTGCTAGAGCCATTCAACCTATTCGTAATTGATGAACAATAAAACTCAGAGGAAGTCATTTAAACTTTGACTATCGCGACAAATTCCATAGAATGGATTTTGTCCTTGCACGAGCTTAACTACAAAACAATTGATCCTCCTGGCTTCTGACGTTGTATAAGGTATGTTAAATTGCACGTTTCACTTATGCCCGTACGCCAATAATTCAAACTACCTGTAATTGAACCTTGCATTACTAATGAAAATGCACTATAAACCGAACAATTGCCCGGTCCTGTCGACATTTCCGGTCTTATTTGAAATCGAAGCCGAACAGCAACAATAGAAGCATGCGGCAGCGGTGGGCTGGTCTTCTCTTTGGCTTACTGGCAGGTGAAATGGCAAAGTATTTAAAGGTCGGCTGACATGTGCATTATCGTACCTGCTGACAATAAACCAAATCTGAAGGCTGCTCAGCCGCTAGAAGTTAACTCTACACTATTTGAATTAACTCCTGTCTAACTACAGCCAACGAGTGCTAATTATAAATCCACCAAGGATAAAATTGCATTGATGTATTGAAGCTGGCGCAGAAGGTGGCTTCCTATTAATTCATTAGGCCAATGAAAAGCTGAATGCAAGGTTCGGAAATGTTCTATTTTATGTACACAAATCTCAAGGAACGAATGTGTCCTCGAATTCCGGGAAACCCACTGGATTGTTGATAATACGAGAAGCAAACAAAGTCCAGAAAAGAACTTCTGGCTTGTTAACGAAGTACTCAAAATGTTTGCGGCTTATTCACGCTCCATCAGAGGTTACGAATGAAATTAATTCAATTTTGTTTAGGCGGATTTTCTGGTAAGAAAGTAGCAACTTCTATTCAAAGTATTTCTTTTTTTAATTCGAAAGGAAAGTAGGGAAAAAAAAATGTACTGACAAGGTAACTTGGACCAAATACCGAAAACCTTTCTAAGTAATTGAACTCGAACTCGGCGCTCCGAACACTGCTTGCCTGTTTACTTTCTGTGAAAAGATTTCTTTCAGCAATAAGTTTGCCTACCATTAAAATTTTCCATAAAAGCCCCTGGGGAAAATTACATGAAGGGGAGCCACCGGTGAAACAGAATGCCTTCAACTTCACTTATCGGTGCAGATTTTTTACTTTGAGATTAGTCTAGAACTGCTTAGGAACAGTCCGCTTAACCTTGCTGCTGCCTGGGAACAAATCAATTTTTGATATAATTTGCCTAATTAATTGCATTCTGACGAGAACATTACGTAATTAAGATCTTCCTTTAATTGATTGATTTTGTTGATCCAATGTGCATGAGTGCGCGCTTCCGTGGCCATTCAGTGGTTTGCTATTTAATCAACATTGAGAATTGTGCCATAAATTTCCTCACATCCGATTGTATTTCCGCCGGATCAAAAGTATTTCCGTCACATTTGTATGGACTTCAGAGCTGTGACGGACTCGTATAAATTTGTTGTTTCTGAGCTCACTGTCCCCGCATTCGAAATTTTCTCTAAATGGAGCTGCCAACAGATTAGGAAGTCTCATATGATTTCCTACTAACCGAATTTCAATCCTTAAGATTATTTCTAAATTGCCAGAACTAAAATTCTCCCAATCAATTATACGTATTGATTTGTGCCGATGTGTGAAGAATTTTGCGGTATTCGGCATACGCACACACACACACACATGGACACACGTGGTTGCAATTAGGCACTTTCATCAATTGAAACATTTCCATTAAAACGCCTTTTAGTCCAGTCAAATCGTCGGAAGAAAGGGGCTGTTTGCGTGTTAAATCGGAGTCCGTTGAAAATTTAATGGTATACCTACGTTGGTAGGGGGTACCATCAGAACATTCCACCAAAGTTTGCCCCCTCGGTTTCTGCAAGAGGTGGCCACCGGGGATTATTACTGAAATTTTTAAAATAAATTAAGGACAATCGTTCAAGATTTTGAACGTTTAAAAATTTAAAAATATTCAAAAACGACAGTTTAGGGGATCGAAACGTTTTTCTTCGATTTTACGATGAAACCACCAATCGGAGGTGAAAAATAGCTATGAAAAAAGTTGTGGCCTGTGAAATTCTCAACAAATCTCATATGTTCAACAATTTTGTAGCATTAGCATGTAAGACTATAAAGGGCGCTAAAACTTGTGCCGCTCTCCATTTATCGCCAGGAAATAACCGTGCAAAATATTGATATTGATTTTTGACACTTGTTTTGCAATGCAACCACTTAAAAAACTCGACTGAACTCTGCCTTCGCGGTATTGCAGAAACGATGTCATGTTCGTACGTATATAGACGGAGAGATAGCGCCGGATATTCGACTTGACTGAGAGCACGGGAAAACTCAATAGTAATGAGTTAGGGCACTATAAGGGGTCCTAAACAGTAAGTTCAATAGTTATAGTCGTTATTCCAATATTGTACACGAGGCATTTTTCTACAATAAAGGCATTATATGATTTTTTTGTTCGAGCGAAAGTTAGTGAGATATCGTCATAGCAAAACTAGATATTGGGTGATAAGCCTTTTCACCTCCGATTGAATGTTTCGTCGTAAAATCGAAAAAACCACATCGACCCCTATACTGTAAATTTTGAAATATAATAACTTTTTAAATGTTCTAAATTTTGAAAAAAGTTTCATGCAGAGGTTTTTGAAAATATTATCAACAACAATAATTTTTGTAATACTCATTTTTCACGTAAAACCAATATATACCGAGACAATCGATGTAACCCCTAATATTTAAGATGGAATCCGAGGTGGAAAACTTAGGTGAAGTATTCTGGTGGCACCACTTACTTACTGTTAAAACTTCGTTGGACTTCGATTTAACACAAACTTCGATGCACTATTTGACTGGATTATAATATCAGTTTAAGTTTCTGAAGTGAAGAGTAAATTCGATCCATGCGACAATGTTAAACGAAACGTTCCATCGCTGGAACGAAAAGATGCATCGTGAAACTGTAATAGCACATTGTATTTTGAACAGACTTCCTTGTAAATTAATATGTCTGAGTTTTGGGGTCGCTGATCTAGAATCGGTCATCGATTATTAGTAATTTATGATGGCGGATCCAATATGGCGACTGCAAATGCTCAACTTTAAATGATTGCTATGAAGACGGGTTCTTTTATATTTTGCGGTCCCTGATCTCAAATCTAAATATAGAAAAGGAAACTATAGAGGACGGATCCAATATGGTGACCTAAAATCCTCAACTTCAAAGGATTGTTATGATATTATACTTGTACATTTTGTGATGAAATGTGAATTTTGCGTAGGAGTTTAACTTTTCTAGTAGAATAGAACAAACGAGAATTGTTGAATTGTATGCACATATGTATATGTAGAACAAAACTACTCAACGTGCACCAAGTAATGGAAGTTATGTATCTACATACATATGCAGAAATAAAAAATATTAATAAATATTGATTTTGCGAAATCTCGATGCACGCATTAAAGCGGCATCAGACGATCCAATTTCCACACGACACAACATATCATATGAGATTCAACATGGTTGGGCTAGGGTGCGAAAATATATCGGCCTCACCTGCCTACACGATTCAATTTGTAACTGAAAAATGTTTGGAGCAAGTGTAAGTCGGTCAATTTCTCACGATACCTGAATCATTAAATTTAAACCATGCAACACTCCTGATGGACGGGAAAACTATACTGTTTTTGAGATCACTCTATAATTTTTTAACAAGTATAACTCTGCCCGAGTTCATGTAACTGCTTCCACAAAGTGTAATTTGCGATGCAAGATGTGGAAATGCGTCGATGGCCAGGGGGTTCACCTCATTTCAACCCGGTGGAGAACAACAAGAGATGGCTGGCGAGAACAGTCTGTCTATGCGAACAATAGAAACTTCCACCAGCTACACGAGCTGAAAGTGGGCATCAAGAATGTGCGATTTTCCTCGACACCGAAATGAATTCAGCCATTCTTTGAGTTGAAGAAAACCGTTCTCCAGCTATGCAGCACCATCGTGCTCAAATGGGATATTTACTTTAATTCCTCCTAAAATAATTTATATGTGCTTTTTCTAGGCCAAATGTCCAGTGCTATGCATCATGCTCAGAAATATTTTGAGTGTTTTTCTGTGACAAATATTATTCTTGCAAATGTAATACAGTAACCCTCAAGACATTTTAACAGTGATTCGTTTTTATTGAATACGATTTTGACATGAAAACTTACTGTGGGGTTTCTGTTACACGTTAAGCGTGACAAGATTCTTGTAAGCAACTTTTCAAGCAAACTGGAAGCTGAAATATTTGGAATGCGGATTGGAATTCTGTCAGAAATAAAGGAACAATTTTATTGGTCTTCTAAAATAAATCTAGTTTACCTACCCCGAAAAATGAAGCCAGACTGAAAAATAATAGTTTTTAAAAACAACAATTGTTCTGCTATTATTTTACTTTGCGGTGATATGTAAACATTTGTACATCATAAGGGGCTTTCGGCAAGCACGTTCTCAGTGAGACAACTGAGACAACATTTTGAGAAACTGTCTCAGTTGGGTTAATCGCCTGATTTTGACAACGCAGAGTTCGTTGATGCAAAGTAATGCAACATTTTTTTAATAATTCAGAAAGGGAGAGTAGGTCTTTTCTGGAGATATCAGTCATTTATTTTCCTGGTAGTCGTTCGACATGATACGACTAGCCAAAACAAATCCTAGTTTTAGAAATGTGTCCTTGCCAAATTTAGTCTCCTCCGTATATTTCTTTTAGTTATCAGAGGTATGTTTCTAGGTGATCGGGCGGGTAGGTTAGCCTCCACTAATCTTCGACGAATTGTTCTTGTGCTGACAGTAGCATTCGTTTCTCGCAGAATCATATTTGAAGACGCAAATGGATTTTTTTTGACGCTCGCACAATTTTGCGATCCATTGCTGGAAAAACGATTTCGTGGACGTCCCCGATTTGCTTGGTTACTCTTCTCCTTTATAGCATTTTGGACCATTCCCAAAGAGCAATGCGCAATCGCAAGACGCTAAATCTCAATCCTCTTTTCTGGTGAACAGTGCTTACCTCGTCCCATGTTTGAACTAAAAGTTGATGGATTTTGCAGTTATTTGAGACAGTGTGAAAATACCTTATTCCCATGCACATTACATCGATAACCTTTTGCGGACTCCAACGCAGTTTTCTGGTAGATAGCACTACTTGCAACGTATGGAAAGATGTGAAAACAACTGTTTTCCAGAAAATGCAGGGGTGTAGGTATTTATTTTTTCGTCCACCAGTGTATGTGTATTGATCACAACCTCAGTATTCTACAGCTTGATCAAACATAAAAGTAAACCTTTTTCTTCAAGCCAAATACTATAACTGCCACCCATTTACAAAAATAGAACATTGTCAATTTTATGGCAAATATATTACCTAATTTGGGAATTTTTATTTTCTAGTTGATTGCAAACAAAAGCTATTGTAGTATTCTTAAAACCTCTTTTATCCAAGAATGCAGAATGCAGAATGGTGGAAATGAAAAAGAGTAAGCACGAGTTCACATAAATTCCTACCTGTCAATATTTCGTGGTATATCCCTTGGTCTTGTTAGGTGGAGAGGACCCAGCAAAACTGGAATAATCTTTAACGCGGTAAAGTGGCCTTTTCGCCGGAAAAGCTCTAAAAACGAAACGAACCAATTAAAAACGGGAGAGGCACAATGAAAAAGCCACTAGCTACCCGAAGGCCGGTGAGCAGTCGGGAAGTAATAAACCTAATTTTTCTGTAAATCCCAGTTCAGAACTTGGAGTGGCATTATTACTAGTGATGTTGTAAGCCCAAGAGGAGGCAAACAATCGATAAATCCGTCCATTCAAATTTCAAGGGGTGATTTCTGGACATTTTCATGGGGTGATGTTTTTGCTAAGCCTCTGAAGATTTAAGTTTTCAAGCTTTTATTCTAATCTACATTGTGATTTCGGATTTTGATGGCGCAAGGACTAGCAACGAGAACAAAATTGTATTTCATAAAACGAAGCGCTACAATCCCAGCGAGCAAAGTGGAAAACGTCCTACTTTTCGGAAGAGAATACATTTTGATTTCATGTTCCGTTTCCAGGTTGTTGCCCACTCTATTTACATCATAAAGAGGAGTCGCGCTGAATGTAAATCCCGCGATATAATTACTTGGCCTGCATGTATGAATAATGACAGAATTTTTGCACACCTTGCTCCCCCTCGACTTTTGAATATGGAAACAACCGCGTATTATTCGGGACATTATTCCTACGTCTGGTGTATGTATTTTGCTTAGCATTTTTAAGGGCGTGCATGTAGCTTTCCCAAGAAAAATATTCGAAAGCGGATTTGACATCCTCGTATGTGTATATAAAAACACCGAGCAGGATTAATTGATACAGAGCTGAAAAAAATTCTATTTAGTACTAAAAGTGTCCCATTCCCACTGAATGCCCATACCCCACACTCGAAATTAATCGTGGTTGTTTTGTATGTTGTTCATAGAACTCGTGCACCCATGTATGTTAAAACTCGGAAAAGTCATCTAAAAATGTATCAATTAAAGGAAACACCAAGTGACACTTCTAAATGCATGGATTCGTGCCACCAGAGAGGCGCAATCAAATGCTGTTCGGTGAAAACACACCGGCAGTACAGAAATTTTAGGTTCATTGGTTTTGAATGCCTTCGAAACATTAATTGCGGACTACCGCAAAAATTTCCGCACAAATTTATAGTTGACTGCATTCGGCGATATATTTGAAAAGGCACGGCTGACGTGACGCAACGGCGCGGCAGTTCGCGTCGTTCGCTTTCAACTTTAGACTAAAACAAGAACGCTCCTCGTTGTAATAAATTCTGAACAGATTTCAATTAATTTTATTCCACTTTGTTCACGTGTGTATTTTTAATACTTTAATTAAGCCGAATTCCCAATACTTGCCACTTGACGGTTTACACGAAGCTCAAGAGCCGTTTTCTGCTTTCGTGCATTGGCTGAATATTTATGGCGTGCAGAACGTCTGTAGGAGCTTTATGCAGAGTCAACGTGCAAACAGCTAATTGAAGGCTCGTTGCATTTGTTCAATATTCCACTGGCTGCAAAGTTGCAGGGGATTTGTTTTAATAAAATCAAAAATCAAAAGAGAACCTTGGAAATTTGTAAGAAGAAAACATTAAAAAAAACTTTCTTTAAGTGTTCAATAGGGTTGTGATGAAAGAATTGAATGCATTGTTGCACTTGCAGTGCTTAGATCTAAAGTGAAGATATTGTGACTCCCTTTTTTAATAATCAATGGAAAAAGTTAAATATGACTATTATGACTTGGACAAATGACATGTCATTTTGAGCCTGAAATCTGATATAATCATGTCGTTTCAGATTGGCTGACAAAATAATTGATAAAAAACTAGGTGCCAAAAAAATGCACAACAGTGAGTTGTTCATACAATGTCTTTCAAAAACAACGCTTGACTTTTAAAAGTAAATAAAATAAGTTGTGTGTTAAATATCCACTCCATTTTAATTTTATTTGAAAGAAAGAATATTTAATGGCATTAAGTATGGAATATAGCGTCATTCAAATGTCCGCCGTGTATTCCGGAGGAGCAATTTTGATGATTTTTTCTGGCTGATCTGGCTGAATTTGCTGGATGTGTTCGTTATGTTGACTTTGAGGGCATCAATTTTTTGCGGTTTATTCTCCATTTTTATTTATTATTTATAGGCCACAAGAACTTGCTTATCATCAATCTGGACATTATGAAAATATTTATTTATGATATAACTCTGTAGAATATGCAGTAAGCGTTAAAAATGAATTGCAAGAATATCTAGTCTTGGATTAAAGTTATTCCTTACTAAGCTTATGTTTAAATTTGCGGAATTTTTTTTCTGGTTCTTAAACTCAATCAATACTTACAAAATTTTCAAAATTTGAATATTCTGTATTGTATCTAGAAAAAATTGCCTTCTCATAGAATTCAGGGAACATTAGTTTTATTAATAGAATTAAATGTAAAAAAGAAATTTAAATATTCAGGAAATAAAAACGCAGGCCATCCAAGGAGATTACTCTCACTCAATTACATCATTTTTACATTGCTTAAACATAAGAAGAAGGACAGGAGGGCACGAAAGGCTGGGGTAGAACGGATGAAAGCTTGTTTAACTTCCTATGAATTAGTCCCGTGGGAAAAACTTTTTCTGCAATCAACAGCCGAGCAGAAAATTTAAGTGCTGCTGTGTCGTCATTTTACTTTCCCATCTCGTCATAAGGATGGCGAAGCAAGGCGAGCAGGCACGAGAAGCCGCACTAGCTCAGCAGTGGAGGTGGCTGGAGCAACAGAAGCCAGCACCTAAGAGCGAACTGAAATAAGATTCCGAGGCCGGTACAGAGTGGATGTACAACTGTCGAAAGTTCCTCTGGGAAAACACGGCCACGGTAAAGGATGTGTACAGACATCCCACAAAATGTGTGTCGGTAAAAGATATACTATATACGAGTACTATTTTCACACTATAATGTTCTCCGGGCCATCTCTTGTGGTTTGTAACGTAATGCCAAATGGACACGGCTGAAGAAAAATATATTTCTGCATTTTCTTGGCACGCTATATACCACCCCATGAATTCTTTAAGATTTAAGCGTCTTCTCGAAAGGTTATATCGCTCATGCATGGACGGGAAATGGAAATTATTGCTGAAAATGTATTCATACTGCGCATCAAAAAGTACACCTTCGGAAGGATCCTGGGAGCAGAATTATTTAGAGCAACCAGAATGAGCCGGCCAGTGTTCAGGGATATACCTCAAAATTATTTTGTTGAAAGCACTCCCGCGCCCCCTTCCCATTGACACGTCATATGCGGCTTTATAAGGAAATTAACATTTCGCATCTCTGCGATTGCAGCGGCCTTTTTCAATTAGCAGATCCCCGCTTAAAATGCGTAATTTGCGAGCGCTCAAAAGCGGCAAATTTCCCAAAATTGGAATGAATATTGATAGAGCAGGCTTAATGGTCGCGGGTGTCAAAAGGCCGCGATAACTAGAATTTAGGCAATAATGGGCTTTATGACATGACCCAATACTTCCGCACTGTGCATGGTAATCAATTATCCAGCATAGCTCCTTTGGTGCTTGTTTTGACGCGGGACCGTTCGACAATAATAGGAGACTCTTGGCGATTTCCTTAACTCTGTCAACATGTTTTGAACTATAACCAAACCTTAATTGGAGGATCAGGGCTGGATTTAATTGATTCCTCGCGCATTCGACAACAGCTTCAGGTGCATCTGAAGTGCAATCGCAGTTTGTCTTCTTTCCTGGCCAAATTGAGACTAACGAGATATTTGTTAATGCATGCGAAAATAGTTGAAGGCTCGAGGGCGCATTGTTAGGACGAAACTAATTATTATGCGGGGATTATTCATTACACTTTTCATATCTGAATAATCCACCACTCAAATTATGCAGGCGCAGCAAAGGAGTTGAGTTGCTTCAGAATTATCATTGTCTATGATTCCGGCACGTTTACCTGTAACAACGAATTTTTCAACTTTGCATGTGTTGATGCAATCACAAACGTTGAAATTGTCTTCAACAAAGCAGGAGTTTTCCATATTAAAGGTATGAAACGGATAAACGGGGTGTTTACTATTTTACCTCTTCCATCGTATGTTATGATGTTGTATTTGAACAATGACGCTTAACTCCGCTTTATATTGATTTACCATCAGATGTTATCTTTTATAGTCATACAAAATGGAGTTAGACTAAAGTGTCAAACTGGCCCTATAGTAGAGTTTTCCTAAATTGGCAAACTTTTGGAGTAATTAAAATATTTGAATATGTTTCTTTTTCGACAACATATTTCGTAAAAATGCACCCACGCCCATCCGAGTGTCCGAATCTGCAGGTTAGTTTTATATTATAGGTATATTTGCATCGCATAGGACATTGCATAATTCGAACGCTTGAATATGATAAAAGTTACTGTATTTAGCCAGCAATCCAATTTGCCATTCGCCCGGCAATGGTCATAATCAGCTTTTCGGAAACTTAAAATTAAAACAAAATTTCACCGACAAAACTAGCAAACAAAGTTGAAGCCGTGCAGAATTAACACGGTCGCAACTTAACATTTCCTTAATAAGATTAACTCGGCCCTCTAATTAAAATATGAAAATTCATATTCATTACAAAATCTCGTGGGAGAAACTTCAGCTGCCCATCTTAATAAGGATTTCACTTGCTTTAATTAAATATGATGCTCCTAGGCTCGGCCCTCCAGAAAGGAGTCCAGCCGTAGTGCTCTGGGGGTAAAATGCTCGGAGCGAAACCTCAGAACTGCTCCCTTTTTGCCTCAACATCTGAATTTTCTGCATGTTGGAATTTAATCAACTCTGTCATTACGTGAAACAATGTTCAGGTACAGCTGGAAACAAACAGATCGGACGCAACCCTACCGGCAGGTGAGAGACCCAGTCTTGGGAGGTCCTCCTGATTTTTCCTCAGCTCCGATGCAGTGCCCAGACTCTATCCTGGGATTAGTTCGGATTCATATTGTGCTGTTTACTTGCGGCAAAGCAATCCAAGAATCTTGGAGCGATGACACTTGTTGCATAAATTTGAGTGGATTATTTCTGGTATTGCATGATCAGCAGCGGTAACATTAAGAGCAGTACCTTTAGCTGATATAGCATGCATGCAAGGAGTGACAGTAACATGTTATGGCCAATAGCACTCTGCTAGCTCCGCACTAAATCTAACCAGGGTTTGATGCGATTCCCATTTACGGAAGTAGTGCCAGGTGCGATTATTTCTCAGTCATAAACCACACTATTGTGTCACATAAAATAATTTGTATGCGATTCGAACCCTGCGTCTTCAGAATTAATGTTATTTCTGTCGAAGGCCGTCTTTTATTTTGTGTAAGTTTATGGTAAAAAGCATGAGGATACGTATTTTGCATAGACACTCATTTATTTTACTAGCACACTAGGAACAGAAATTTATGCAGGTTCAAGTTTATTCCATTTGTAAATCCCATATACAAAAAATAATATATAAAACCAATTCTGAGATTTATACAAAACTCATGCATATTCAAAAATCGCCACATTTTTTATAAACCAATTGGAATGCAACTCTGCAACCATTTAAACTTAAAAATTGTTTAAAAAAATAAATTCATCAGAAGGATATAGGTACCAGTTTCAAATTTAATTTTCCAATAACCTGAAAACACAGAAAAGTACATTTTAAAAGTATTATTAATGTACTATGGATGAATGGTGAATTAATTTATTATTCAGATTTTTTTCATTCAAAAATTTATACTTATACGCTTGTGGTTTGTTAGCATAGACCTAGGACTTTATAAAACCCCAGAGGAAAATATCATTAACGTTGCCAACTTAAAAATAATAAAAAAAAATATTTTAGAAAATTTTAATTCGACGTTTTAAGGGGTAAGGTGTAGTCAGAGAAATGAAAAAATGACAATTTGAAATAATTTTTTTTTACCAGTAAATTATTTTATTTTATAAAAATAAAAACATATCGTCATTAAATAAGGTGTCGACTTGACTTGACAGAAAGTTTAGAAAAAAAAATTAATAATTTTAAAAGTAATGGCTCTTTTTCCAAACCATGTGTTTTGAACTGGTGGCTGGTAGCTCGAAAACCACTCGATAGATTTTAATGAAATTTATACAGCTTTTTGAAAACATAAAAAGCTAGTGCCTCATCGAAGCTTTTTGTTTTTGTTTTTAATTTCGATTTTTTATAAACAATTAACTGTTGGTGTTTTCCCGAAAATCTGGAACATTTATTTCCTGAGGCCGCCATTTTGTTAATTTAAAAACAAAAACAAACAGCTTCGATCAGGCACTAGCTTTTTATGTTTTCGAAAAGCTGTATAAATTTCATTAAAATCTATAGAGTGGTTTTCGAGTTACAATGGCCACCAATTAAAAACACGTGGTTTGGAAAAAGAGCCATTACTTTTAAAATTAATAATTTTTTTTTCTAGGATTTCTGTCAAGTCAAGTCGACACCTTATTTAATGATGATATGTTTTTACTTTAGTAAAATAAAATAATTTACTGGCAAAAAAAAATTATTTAAAATTGTCATTTTTTCATTTCTCTGACTACACCTAACCACTTAAGGGGGCATTTTACGTTTCGTAGACTTAATTTATAAATGAGGGGCACTTATAAGTTCATTCTTCATCCATATATCCAATATTTGTCTGGCCTAAGTTTATGAAGCACTCCTTTGTGAATATAATCCCTATTGCATTCAAACACTTGATAGTTTGGCAGTTTGGATTTGCAATAGGGTACCATCAAGGCGCCCGGTCGGGCGCCGTGTTGATAGAAAAAAAAAAAAAAAAAAAAATTTTCGTGCGCCCGAACAAAGACTTATTACGCGAATGTGACAGAAAATGTCGTTATTTTCGGTGTTTTAGTTCTCATTGATGATATCCAAGACATTTTGGAAAATGTCGATAACGTATTCGACAGAAATCCAAAAGTTATCTTAGCAAAAAAAATTTCAATCAATTACGTCGCGGGGTTCAGAAGTTATTCGTGTTTCTTTAAATAAAAAACTTTAAATAATTATTCAGTGTGCGACGATTTTTCAGGCTTCCGCTACTTCCGGTTGCAATGTCTTGCGATGTCTGCACGCATTTACTCTATCGAATTCAGTGTGCGATATATTTTTCAGCCATCCGCTGCTTCCAGTTGCGATGCTGCACGCCTTTACTCTATCGCATATAATAGGCGAAGTCATCACACCGAATTTTTGAATATTCAGGAACCGTTAAAAACAAAAATGCTAATATCTCGGAAACCGTTGCTCGTAGACGATTTTTAATGAAAATTTTATCCCCGACCGGTACTATCAGCCTATCCAGAAAGAGCATATGGGACCCATTGGCATTTCAAAAAATGTAATATTACTAACTTTAATTATTCAGGAACCTTTAAAAACAAAACTGCTAATATCTCGGAAACCGTTGCTCGTAGACGATTTTTAATGAAAATTTTATCCCCCACCGGTACTATCTCCCTATCCGGAGAGAGCATATGGAACCCATTGGCATTTCAAAAAATGTAATATTACTAACTTTAATTATTCAGGAACCGTTAAAAACAAAACTGCTAATATCTCGGAAACCGTTGCTCGTAGGCGATTTTTAACACGCTTTTATTAGCTTCACATGTAACTAACTAACTATGTACATATGTAAGAAAATCTTGGAATCTTAATTTGACCCACTTCCCGGTCTTCGATTAGGATGAAATTTTGCACACGCTCTGAGTTCTGATGACAATACATGAGTAGCTAAGAAACGTCACCACAAATCCAATATGGCGGCCTCCCCAAGATGGCGGACTGGCTGTTTGAAATGCACCCCCATGATATGGGTATCAAATGAAAGGGTTTGCTGTCAGGAACACGAAAAAAATAGTCACGTAACTTAAATCCAACATGGCGGACATCCAAGATGGCGGATTGGCTATTTGAAATGCACCCCCATGATATGGGTATCAAATGAAAGGGTATGCTGTGAGGAATACGAAAAAAATAGTTACGTGACTTAAATCCAACATGGCGGCCTCCCCAAGATGGCGGACTGGCTGTTTGAAATGCACCCCCATGATATGGGTATCAAATGAAAGGGTTTGCTGTCAGGAATACGAAAAAAATAGTCACGTGACTTAAATCCAACATGGCGGACATCCAAGATGGCGGATTGGCTATTTGAAATGGACCCCCATGATATGGGTATCAAATGAAAGGGTTTGCTGTCAGGAATACGGAAAAAATAGTCACGTGACTTAAATCCAACATGGCGGCCTCCCCAAGATGGCGGACTGGCTGTTTGAAATGCACCCCCATGATATGGGTATCAAATGAAAGGGTATGCTGTCAGGAATACGAAAAAAATAGTCACGTGACTTAAATCCAACATGGCGGCCTCCCCAAGATGGCGGACTGGTTGTTTGAAATGCACCCCCATGATATGGGTATCAAATGAAAGGGTTTGCTGTCAGGAATACGAAAAAAATAGTCACGTGACTTAAATCCAATATGGCGGACGTCCAAGATGGCGGACAGGCTATTTGAAATGCACCCCCATGATATGGGTATCAAATGAAAGGGTTTGCTGTCAGGAATACGAAAAAAATAGTCACGTGACTTAAATCCAATATGGCGGACGTCCAAGATGGCGGACAGGCTATTTGAAATGCGTCCCATGATATGGGTATCAAATGAAAGGGTTTGCTGTCAGGAATACGAAAAAGATAGTCACGTGACTTAAATCCAATATGGCGGACGTCCAAGATGGCGGACAGGCTATTTGAAATTCACCCCCATGATATGGGTATCAAATGAAAGGGTTTGCTGTCAGGAATACGAAAAAAATAGTCACGTGACTTAAATCTAATATGGCGGACGTCCAAGATGGCGGACAGGCTATTTGAAATTCACCCCCATGATATGGGTATCAAATGAAAGGGTTTGCTGTCAGGAATACGAAAAAAATAGTCACGTGACTTAAATCCAACATGGCGGCCTCCCCAAGATGGCGGACTGGCTGTTTGAAATGCACCCCCATGATATGGGTATCAAATGAAAGGGTTTGCTGTCAGGAATACGAAAAAAATAGTCACGTGACTTAAATCCAATATGGCGGACGTTCAAGATGACGGACAGGCTATTTGAAATGCATCCCCATGATATGGGTATCAAATGAAAGGGTTTGCTGACAGGAATACGAAAAAAATAGTCA
This sequence comes from Neoitamus cyanurus, assembly GCA_947538895.1. Lineage (NCBI taxonomy): Eukaryota > Metazoa > Arthropoda > Insecta > Diptera > Asilidae > Neoitamus > Neoitamus cyanurus. The sequence continues at coordinate 17,846,430 of OX384544.1, forward strand.
CGTGACTTAAATCCAATATGGCGGACGTCCAAGATGGCGGACAGGCTATTTGAAATTCACCCGCATGATATGGGTATCAAATGAAAGGGTTTGCTGTCAGGAATACGAAAAATATAGTCACGTGACTTAAATCCAACATGGCGGACATCCCAGATGACGGATTGGCTATTTGAAATGCACCCACATGATATGGGTATCAAATGAAAGGGTTTGCTGAATGGGATACGAAATAAGAAGACTAAAAAGCATAAAATAAAAATAATAGTTTAAAAAACTCAAAAACACGCTTTTAGCACGCACTAAAAATTACAAAATAATTCGGACATTTAGTTTGATGACTCAAGAGTTTTCCCTATGCCAAATCTTCATTAGATCGCAGGTAAACATAAACAATTTCAGTTCGGATGACCGATATATAATTACCTATGCGAAATGGTTATAAGTAGGTAATCATCTTTATTAAATATTTACTATGATTTATTATGAAAGAAAGCGTGGAGCGTTTTTTCCAAAAAGAATAAAGATTACATAAACGCTCCACGCTTTCTTTAGGTCATTATTACAAAGTCATGAGCGCAATATTTCATCACGGACTTCTTGAGAGTGGGCACTATACAAGTATGCTGCGAGATAAAAATAACTGGGTCGAAATTGACGACTTACACGTTACGAGAAAATCCTGGCCTTACAAAGCCAAAGGGGTTTATATTCTGCATCTTCAGCTACAGTGAGTCACTCAATAAAAAAATGAATGGAAAAAAATGTTCGGGGGCGATTTACATAACAACAGACGAATATTCATGTCCTTAAGCTGACCTTATCAGAGCCGGCTTGATTATAAACATTGCAGTATTATATGATGCAAAGGCGAGCGTAGCGAGCGCGAATTTTTTGGGTTTTTTCAAAAGACATGACCTTAATTAAAGGCAATTTTAAGACAATTTTAAGTTTTGTTTCTTTATATGGTATAGTCGCCATTTAAATCGCCGCAAATTGGCGCACAACAACTTTGTTGACATTTGGGAAGGAAGGGGGTAGGGGGAAGTTCAAACCTCAAAACCGCTCCTGTGTACGCGCCCGCCATATACGTTAATAAGAAAAAAGTGACTCCTGCTAAAAAACGTTACTAATTAATTCAAGGTATACTCTATAATTCGACAACAAAAAAAAACTGATATCCCACAAAAAAAAAAATTGAAATTTTTCTAAGAAGAAGTGTTGATAGGAAAAAACGGCTCTGGCAAACATTTCTTGTACAAAAGACCTTAAATATAATCTTGAAACCCAGCAACAAAAAGAACTGATATGTGCGAATATTACAAGAATATAAGATTTTCGCTAATAAGTGGGTTGGAGGAGGAGGATGCATTACACGTCAACACGAGAGAGACAGCAAAAGAAACCAACGATTCTCTTCAAGACTATCAACAGCCCGCTTTTAGCGAAACCTAAAAATTTAGATCGTAGGTACGTAGAATAAGTACGCCCAGGAAGGAGCCCACAAAGGTATAAAATAATACCGAGAGAGGCCAGCACATATTTTAAAGTATTTCAAGCGTGACCATTTATTATTATTAATAATTATTCAGTGTGCGACGATTTTTCAGGCTTCCGCTACTTCCGGTTGCGATGTCTTGCGATGTCTGCACGCATTTACTCTATCGAATTCAGTGTGCGATATATTTTTCAGCCATCCGCTGCTTCCAGTTGCGATGCTGCACGCCTTTACTCTATCGCATATAATAGGCGAAGTCATCACACCGAATTTTTGAATATTCAGGAACCGTTAAAAACAAAAATGCTAATATCTCGGAAACCGTTGCTCGTAGACGATTTTTAATGAAAATTTTATCCCCGACCGGTACTATCACCCTATCCGGAGAGAGCATATGGGACCCATTGGCATTTCAAAAAATGTAATATTACTAACTTTAATTATTCAGGAACCGTTAAAAACAAAACTGCTAATATCTCGGAAACCGTTGCTCGTAGACGATTTTTAATGAAAATTTTATCCCCCACCGGTACTATCTCCCTATCCGGAGAGAGCATATGGAACCCATTGGCATTTCAAAAAATGTAATATTACTAACTTTAATTATTCAGGAACCGCTAAAAACAAAATTGCTAATATCTCGGAAACCGTTGCTCGTAGACGATTTTTAATGAAAATTTTATCCCCCACCGGCACTATCTCCCTATCCGGAGAGAGCATATGGAACCCATTGGCATTTCAAAAAATGTAATATTACTAACTTTAATTATTCAGGAACCGTTAAAAACAAAACTGCTAATATCTCGGAAACCGTTGCTCGTAGACGATTTTTAATGAAAATTTTATCCCCCACCGGTACTATCTCCCTATCCGGAGAGAGCATATGGAACCCATTGGCATTTCAAAAAATGTAATATTACTAACTTTAATTATTCAGGAACCGTTAAAAACAAAACTGCTAATATCTCGGAAACCGTTGCTCGTAGGCGATTTTTAACACGCTTTTATTAGCTTCACATGTAACTAACTAACTATGTACATATGTAAGAAAATCTTGGAATCTTAATTTGACCCACTTCCCGGTCTTCGATTAGGATGAAATTTTGCACACGCTCTGAGTTCTGATGACAATACATGAGTAGCTAAGAAACGTCACCACAAATCCAATATGGCGGCCTCCCCAAGATGGCGGACTGGCTGTTTGAAATGCACCCCCATGATATGGGTATCAAATGAAAGGGTTTGCTGTCAGGAACACGAAAAAAATAGTCACGTAACTTAATTCCAACATGGCGGACATCCAATATGGCGGATTGGCTATTTGAAATGCACCCCCATGATATGGGTATCAAATGAAAGGGTTTGCTGTCAGGAATACGAAAAAAATAGTTACGTGACTTAAATCCAACATGGCGGCCTCCCCAAGATGGCGGACTGGCTGTTTGAAATGCACCCCCATGATATGGGTATCAAATGAAAGGGTTTGCTGTCAGGAATACGAAAAAAATAGTCACGTGACTTAAATCCAATATGGCGGACGTCCAAGATGGCGGACAGGCTATTTGAAATGCGTCCCCATGATATGGGTATCAAATGAAAGGGTTTGCTGTCAGGAATACGAAAAAGATAGTCACGTGACTTAAATCCAATATGGCGGACGTCCAAGATGGCGGACAGGCTATTTGAAATTCACCCCCATGATATGGGTATCAAATCAAAGGGTTTGCTGTCAGGAATACGAAAAAAATAGTCACGTGACTTAAATCCAATATGGCGGACGTCCAAGATGGCGGACAGGCTATTTGAAATTCACCCCCATGATATGGGTATCAAATGAATGGGTTTGCTGTCAGGAATACGAAAAAAATAGTCACGTGACTTAAATCCAACATGGCGGCCTCCCCAAGATGGCGGACTGGCTGTTTGAAATGCACCCCCATGATATGGGTATCAAATGAAAGGGTTTGCTGTCAGGAATACGAAAAAAATAGTCACGTGACTTAAATCCAATATGGCGGACGTCCAAGATGACGGACAGGCTATTTGAAATGTATCCCCATGATATGGGTATCAAATGAAAGGGTTTGCTGTCAGGAATACGAAAAAAATAGTCACGTGACTTAAATCCAATATGGCGGACGTCCAAGATGGCGGACAGGCTATTTGAAATTCACCCGCATGATATGGGTATCAAATGAAAGGGTTTGCTGTCAGGAATACGAAAAATATAGTCACGTGACTTAAATCCAACATGGCGGACATCCCAGATGACGGATTGGCTATTTGAAATGCACCCACATGATATGGGTATCAAATGAAAGGGTTTGCTGAATGGGATACGAAATAAGAAGACTAAAAAGCATAAAATAAAAATAATAGTTTAAAAAACTCAAAAACACGCTTTTAGCACGCACTAAAAATTACAAAATAATTCGGACATTTAGTTTGATGACTCAAGAGTTTTCCCTATGCCAAATCTTCATTAGATCGCAGGTAAACATAAACAATTTCAGTTCGGATGACCGATAAATAATTACCTATGCGAAATGGTTATAAGTAGGTAATCATCTTTATTAAATATTTACTATGATTTATTATGAAAGAAAGCGTGGAGCGTTTTTTCCAAAAAGAATAAAGATTACATAAACGCTCCACGCTTTCTTTAGGTCATTATTACAAAGTCATGAGCGCAATATTTCATCACGGACTTCTTGAGAGTGGGCACTATACAAGTTTGCTGCGAGATAAAAATAACTGGGTCGAAATTGACGACTTACACGTTACGAGAAAATCCTGGCCTTACAAAGCTAAAGGGGTTTATATTCTGCATCTTCAGCTACAGTGAGTCACTCAATAAAAAAATGAATTGAAAAAAATGTTCGGGGGCGATTTACATAACAACAGACGAATATTCATGTCCTTAAGCTGACCTTATCAGAGCCGGCTTGATTATAAACATTGCAGTATTATATGATGCAAAGACGAGCGTAGCGAGCGCGAATTTTTTGGGTTTTTTCAAAAGACATGACCTTAATTAAAGGCAATTTTAAGACAATTTTAAGTTTTGTTTCTTTATATGGTATAGTCGCCATTTAAATCGCCGCAAATTGGCGCACAACAACTTTGTTGACATTTGGGAAGGAAGGGGGTAGGGGGAAGTTCAAACCTCAAAACCGCTCCTGTGTACGCGCCCGCCATATACGTTAATAAGAAAAAAGTGACTCCTGCTAAAAAAACGTTACTAATTAATTCAAGGTATACTCTATAATTCGACAACAAAAAAAACTGATATCCCACAAAAAAAAAATTGAAATTTTTCTAAGAAGAAGTGTTGATAGGAAAAAACGGCTCTGGCAAACATTTCTTGTACAAAAGACCTTAAATATAATCTTGAAACCCAGCAACAAAAAGAACTGATATGTGCGAATATTACAAGAATATAAGATTTTCGCTGATAAGTGGGTTGGAGGAGGAGGATGCATTACACGTCAACACGAGAGAGACAGCAAAAGAAACCAACGATTCTCTTCAAGACTATCAACAGCCCGCTTTTAGCGAAACCTAAAAATTTAGATCGTAGGTACGTAGAATAAGTACGCCCAGGAAGGAGCCCACAAAGGTATAAAATAATACCGAGAGAGGCCAGCACATATTTTAAAGTATTTCAAGCGTGACCATTTAACAGATAAACTGCAACAGCACTGACAGTACTTCCAAAAAACTTTTAATTGACACAATAAAATAAAGAATTTTATTAAATTAATTGATTAAATAACAATAAAAGTTGAAAATAAGAGAACAACATTTTATTTGTCGTAGACTTTATATTTTGACGCGATAAAATGAAAGAAAGAATAATTGATAAAATAATAGCAATGAAAAAGGAAAATTAGATAAAAAATCATTTAACTCCGTAGGTCTGCCAGTACCTACCGCCCGCCAGTAGGTAAGTAGGCAGGGCTTATATGATGTCAGAGTTCAAAGTGTTAGTTTTAAGGGATGTGACAAAAGTAATAAAATTAAACACTTTTAATTTCAGAATTTATTTTGTAACAAGTATGTATCTGTACGCAAAAGCGGGCTGTTGATAGTCTTGAAGAGTATCGTTGGTTTCTTTTGCTGTCTCTCTCGTGTTGACGTGTAATGCATCCTCCTCCTCCAACCCACTTATCAGCGAAAATCTTATATTCTTGTAATATTCGCACATATCAGTTCTTTTTGTTGCTGGGTTTCAAGATTATATTTAAGGTCTTTTGTACAAGAAATGTTTGCCAGAGCCGTTTTTTCCTATCAACACTTCTTCTTAGAAAAATTTCAATTTTTTTTTTGTGGGATATAGTACTTACTTGAAATAAGCAGAATGAAAGCCAATTTCTTTAAAATCATATTTCAATTGAAGAGAAACAGAATGTCAACTATATTTAAATTTAAATTGAGCCGGAACCGAAATTGTCGAGGTGCCCATATATATCTCATAATTATTGTAATTCACTGCATTACCATAAATGTCATTACAGCGCTATGCATGAAAACAAATTCCATTACCCTAACCAAACGGAGTTGCCACGCTGTCGACATCCAAATGAAATCATAAACAATTTAGAATAATTTATAAATTACCTATCAACTTTGTTTCCATTAAAGCGTCATGAACCCAATCTCAGACACCAAAGATTTTCTAAATTAGCATATCCCTCAGCAGCACAATTTGGGTTTCATACAGAGAGCAGCTACATATAGTTATCTGCGTATGTTATTATGTTTAGCAAACAAACCGCAACAAAAGTGATAATGCTTCAAGATGATGATATCTCGTTCTCACTTCATTTACCCAACCGGAAGGTTAGCCCTTTGCCCAAGAGGAGCACGTGGTGGAGCTGCTTCGGCGATGAAATCGTGCCGCACTTTCGGCATCCTATGTATGTAGCACTCCCAACTGGGGTAGGTCGACGACTGAATTTTGGTTTATTTTCAAAAGGTTTGCTTTTTACACTCTGCGGGGAAACCATTCTAACGGAGAAATTAGACCTTTTCGCCAAATGGTATAAAACACAAAAAAAAATTTGATTCTGCGCCGTGTTGGGATTGCCACGTGCTTTCCGGATAGGAGCCGAGAAACGGGAAGTGGAGTTAATTGAAGCAGCGTGGACTTGGATTTCATGTTCACTTCTTTTATGTTCGCTTTAAATTTATTGTGTGCTATTTCATTTTTGTAATTTCCTTCTTAATAAAAAAAACAATCTTTTTATTAACCTGTCGTGTCTATTGAGCAGTGAGCTACTGAGCGCGACGGTATGACATTAAAATGCTTTTTTCTTTGTACGTTCAAATAAACCTTTCAACTGCTGCTCAAATACGACTCCTATCATTGCATCTTAGCGATTTGTTGAAAAATTTACAGACTCGGAGGGTTATTTGTTGTAATCGCAATTGAAAAGTTCACTAATTTTGAGAGTAGTTTAATAGTTAGCAATTTTAACATACGGTTTAGAAAATATACTAAATTTATTTAACTGCTCACCAGAAACAGTTTGACAGATTGAATTCTCAAAAATTGCTATCAATGTGTGTAAAAGGCTATAAGAGTTTTCAAATTGTTCGTAACGCAAATTGTAGCATAGTTGAATGCAAATTTCTTATTACTTTGAGATCTGAAAGTGCTTAAGGTAAGGATATTGCGCAATATCGCTATCTTGATGAATTTATAAATATAGCAGAAGCGAAAATCAAGATGAAAACTTTTACTTTACTCTTCTCCCCAGAGACATATTTATTCTTATATTACGTAATGATTAGAATTTGAAGTTAATACAATATGCGTTCAAATAATTAAATGCAGCCAGATACGAGTATTTTACAAACTTTGGTAAAAATAATGTCTGCGAGTAGCAGTTTTAATTCCAAGAATGAAAATGGCCGCACAATGCCGGGGCGGATCTGCTAGTATAAACTAAAGCACTAAAAAGTTATAAAGTACTACGCCTTTGCACATTAGTGGAAAAATAGCTGTCAACGTCTGGCCGCGTTCGGCTTACTTACTCTACTACGTTCATAGCTTGCGTTACGCACCTGTACAGCACTGCGCAGACGTGTATCGTATCGGCTTGGTATCCGAATCTAAAAGAATTATTTTCCAGCTTTTAGTGTTTATGTATGTACTAGTTTGTATTTTTTTAATAATTTCCTTTTTTTTTGTAAATTTTTAATAGAAAGTTAAATAAGTTCATAGCGATCATACAGATATTGATTCCAGCTTATTTGGACATCCCAAGTCCACATAATTATGCCTGGGGATATCTTCGTATTTAGCTGACATTCGCAGCGCATGTCGCGGAGGCCTATTCCCCGAAATATATAATTCTCTGCGGATCTTTTGGTCTACTTCCCAATTTAGAATTTTATATGTCAGACTCCCTAGAGGGTGGCAATGGTGGTCACTGTTTGCACTTGTGCTACGGACGCCTCAAATTTAACATCTTCTCGGGCCCACAAAATTTGTTTTCCACGAATAAAATGTATTTTTATACTTAAAAGTCGAATAAATACATGAAAAAAAATATTAATTATTTCTTTCTGACCCGGATAAAAAATACATGAATTTGGAGTCGAAATATAGCCGTCACTACAGAATATTGTTGTCATTTCAATAAGATTGAAAACCGTTTTTTAATGCGTACTGTTTTCTAGAAAAAAAAATTTAAAAATCAAAAAAAATCGGCTTTTAAAAAAGCGAACTTGAAAGATGGAAACAAGATATGCTAAAAAGTGGATGCCGTGTAGCATCGACACTACTTAAAATGTAATGCGTCAGCCTTAATAGTGTCTTTTTTAATTTAACGGGAATAACTAATGCCTCCGACTGCATGATATTGTTCACAGTATGATGTTTGATAGTCCTATTAACCTATTATTAGTCCTATTAGTCCTATAACCTAAAAACCTATAAAGAATCTCCTGTCGAACAGTCGGGTAAAAATACTTATAATTCTTAAATGGAGCTTATCGCTGTAAAATAGTTTAGGAAACATCATCTTGATTTTGAAAGACCAATTCAATGATATGCCACTCAAATATGGTACGGAATTCTTTTTTCGTCTCTACCGCCATTTTGTATTTTACGGCCGCTATTTTGGTTTTATTCAAACAAAACTTAGCTTATAACGACACACGGTGTAGACAAATCGATAGTGAGAATCATCAAAATCAGACCACGCGTTTCGTCTCTAGAGGGGGACAAAGGAACCTTTTCTTTGCGTTGCGTAGTCGGGTAAAAAGGACTTCGCTCAGTTTTAATTATTCAGTGGATGGAAATTTATTAACTCGTAGAATTAACAAGATTAAACAGGGTGTTATCTTGAACTCAGCACTCTCTATCGAAGGCCATATTAACTTGGAGGGGGTCAGAAGCAAAGGGAAGTAAGTGACAAATTACTGTGGAGAAAAGAAGGTTTAAAGTTTATGTGTTGTAAGTTGCAAGCCGCTTCTATTGAGTAGTTGAAATTTTAGTCGTGATATGTCAGCACAGGAACATCAGTAGACTCTGTCCGTTCAACAGCAGGCACACAGCAGGCTGCCCGACCGACCCGGCTAAATCACTTTCGCCTACTTTGACACTGACTCCCTCATTTGTAAAAAAACATGTGAAATAGCTCAGAGATTTCAACATTACTAGAATTCGGTATTGTATCTTCCATCTCCGTTTAGGTTAAAAATAACTGTTTTTGCTGGATTCACTTGAAAAAGGCGCGACATCTCGAGAGTTGTTATGGTTTCTGGCACTTTAAATGGAGGCAATCTGCTATTTTAAATTATTAAGTTGTTTATGGATTTCGGTTTCATCTCACTCCTTCATAATGCATGAACTTCTCCAAACAAACTTATCACCGACTAATTACGGTAGACGTGAACCTGTAACCGCCATGTCACGACTCATTAACAAGCACTGATAGTTTTAACTTTAATTTGTCTAGGTCTGGGATTAAAAATTGGCGTAAAGTGAACCTGAATTAGTAAGGTTATACAACTTTAGAACCTGAAAGTTGTATGTATATTTGTTGTTGCGTCCCTCGTGTTTGTTATATGGTGAAGCAGGCAGTCCGGGAGTATTCAAAAACAGGAATAGACTTCACAATTAAAACGATTCGCTTAACAGTTCTTGCCCTAGAAAAAACATATAAAATAGACACCCCAAAATGTATAAATATAATAGAACTGAAATCATGTGATACGACTATAGTTGTACCGATTTTCGCTAAGTCAAACCCTTGGCCGACTCGAGGTGTAATAATATCTCGGTGACGCTCATATTAAAAACACTTTTTCTTGGTCACTCTAAATTAGGCTGAACTCTATATCCCACTTATGTTGGGAAATTATGCTGTCGCTTGCGAGAACGTGCAAAAGAAATGCAATTGATAATGGCTTGATGAAAACCGTTACATGGTTACGATAAATTATCACAACATATTTAGCTTATCCTGCGACTTGATAATTACCCTGCCATGGATTTCCCTTGCAAATTTATAAATTTGCTCACAACTATTTATCGAAAACTCGTCACACGCTTCCTTTGAATTTCATCCCGATTGACATATGAACTTAGTTTCCCACTCATGAACCTGAGAGTCATCTTTCAAAAGGGGCAAATAGTAACAAGTACCCGGCTTCATATGAGGCGTATCCTCTGGTATATGTGCGCCCACAACTCTCGGAACAGTCGAGCATGGCACTTTACGATGGTATTTCCATAGGTACCCTCAATGTCTTTATATGTACAGAGCAATTTGCCTGTTCGATGCATTCAATAGCTGCATCCACACAAGTCAGCTGTGCTGCACGCTTTGGTGGCAGTGTTGAAAGTTTGCTGCAAAATTGAATTACTCACTTTTTCCGCAGAGGCTCCGGTTGCACATTTCGCTGCTCAGATGCAATACAAATCGAGGACGTGTTCAGTGTCGTATTCCAAACTGGTGTCAATTATGCACGGCAAACTTTGTCCCCGTATATAACATACATATGTGATTTGTTTTGAAAACACAAGCAAGGAAATGCTGCCAAGTTAACCAGATTTCCGTTTAACGAATAAAGTTTGCAAACAAGCAGGTACTCGCATATCTTGCTTCAAAGGACCTTTGCACCTTTTAATTTTAACGTTTATTCTTTATTCGATTGCGAAATTTACGCAAAGAGAGAAATTAAATTTGGCGACCATTCGTTTTATTAGTTACTAGCTGAGTTACCCGGCTTCGCTCGACGGCGCGTGATTGAACTGAGTTTGACATTACAATGATCCTAATTACACATTTAATTTCTTGCAATCCATTAATAGTACAGAAGTTTTATGTTCTGTGTACGTTACTTCTTCACCGGAAAATATTGTTTCATTCTTATCAAATCTTCGCAATCTTTCTTATTAATTTAAGTTCAGAAATTCTAGACGCCTTATTGAATTCGTAATTTTGAAATTCTTTTCAACAGAATATTGTATATCAGCTAAGTATTATAGAAATGTATACACATACACATGCATGCTATTTTTTAACGTTTGATTTTATCCTTCTTCTTTTATTTAATGGAAATTTATTAAATTACAAAAAGCAGATGCGAAAACGGAGAACTCTTGAAATCAAAAAAGTTCGATTGCCATTTTGAATCCGTCATTTTAAATTAGCTATTTCTGCTAGAAAATTTCAAGATCTGAACCCTAAGAAGCCATATGTATAAATTTTCGTGGTGTTCCTTTAGAGTTTAAAATTTTGGGTTGTCATTATGTGGTCCGCCATCTTGAATTTTGTAATTTTGGTGGATTTGAAATCAGTGGTCTTAAAGTTTGAAATCCATATCCCCTTAGTCCTCTTTGTATTAATTTTCAACATTGCTTAAAGTGGAGGAGTTTCAGTAGCCATTTTGGATCCGCCATTTTGAATTTAGAAATGTTGATGGTATATTTGAAACCAGCAACCCCGAGAACCTTTTAGTGCGGACTTTCGGGGGAAACCTAATAATTATATAATATTATTATTATTATTATTATAATTATTTTATTGTACCTTTAAAACGACAAATTTTGAAGTGCGAGCAGCTCAAAAAAAGCAGCTGGCTTGAGATTTCAGAATTTTTTCACACAAAACGTAAAATAAAATTATCACTTCAAGATTAATTTTTAATGTTGCCAATCATAATCAATCCAGTAGTTTATATGTATGCCAGTGATGCCAACCTACAAAGGACGGCTGTCCGTAGTAACATAGTCCGAAACATCCATGTTCAAAACTAATGTGATTTCAACCATGTTCAAACTTTAAATATTAATATTTTTGGGTGTAAGTAAGCTGCAATGGTATTATGCATGTAATTCAGAGTATTTGCGCAGTAAACGTAAACACCGCTGCAGCAGATTGAGTCGTTAACAATTCTAAGATCAAATAAACCTCGGGATTGTGCTTTAATTGATGAAATATTAAATACGGCATAATAGCCAGTGATACGCTCGCAGGGCAACCGGGAAAGAGGGTTTAATTAAAGGCAGTAGAGCGTGATAATTACTACTCGTGGCGTGAATACATACCTTAAAATTTGCAACAAACGCCGCCGCCGACAAGGAAAAGGGCAGAAGGAAGGAGTCGGGTCCGGTCCTACTTTAAGTTAAGACTTAGCCGGGTACCATCATTCAGAAGACTGGAATTTTTGAAGGGGGCGTAAATTACTGGGCAACTTGAAAGGGACGTATTTCGCACACTCGTACGGTTAATTTAATTGGCAAATTGCGCTAAATCTAATGGCAGCATTCAGTCGGTGATGAAACCGTTTAAGAAGATTATAATGCGAAATAACTGGTGTAATGGAGAGTCATAATTAACCCCTATTTGTCGAGGATAAGGGCTGGGTATTGGGACTGTAAAATGTCTGCAAGTCGTAAACACTTCGTTTGAGGAAGGCAATAAATACAACAGCACTAGAGGGACGATAGTCGTCCTAGTCGTCGTAGTCGTCGTAGACGTCCTTTCCTTAGTGCCCGTCTAACTTTCAACTGCTGGCGCTTTACGGGGCTTTGAGTGATGTCAGTGCGGTAGTCCTCGCCCAAGTGGGGTGCCATTTATTAAGGACTAAGTATAATACCGGGAAAGGAACTGCTCGTCCACGCGGACGAACAGAGCACTCCTTTTAAAAATTTTATTTCCTTCAAAGAGCGATTACATTTCGAAGAACCGTTTCATTTTGTACAATAGCTGGTTCATTATCCTCGTAAAGGAGCTGCCGGGGAGTTTGCTTTGCAAATAGGAGCCAGTATGGAATTATGGGGTCAAATACATATTTCGGCTGTCAAAACTGGCACAAGCCCTAGGAAATTGATTTAATCACTCCCTGGCAAATATTTGTCTTCGAGCAATTTGTGTTCGAACTGACACACCGAGGATTTCGTCGAAAAAGAGGATTTCACTAACCGTAGCCACATCGTGCTCATATGGGCACGTTTTCCTGCGTTTATTGACGGAATTATCTAAGTGGCGTCCTGTTGTTTCCATTCGTACAGAAATTCATGGTAATTTACCAACTCCCTTTAACGCCCATTCAAGACAGGACATACAAAAGCAATCTTATGGTTTTTTTACTCTGATCAACAATTTGTTTGTTAACGAGTTCATGGCATCGAGGCATCAACAGAGATATTTTAATTATTCCGGTATTTTGCCTTTATTATTAATTGATCATTATTTAACGTGCACAGTGTATGAAAAATTGAATATACATTCAGAACAGATTAATTCCTACCATGAAATAAAAAAATAGAGCCGTGCAATTTTCATTTATGATTTAGTCGAAAATTGTCCGAATTTATCTTTACATTAGCAAGTGCGGGCCGCGTCAAGCAAACAAGTAAATAATTATTATGCATCGATGCTGCGTGCATCTCGGCCACGTGAGGGGTTCGAATTAAATTTTAAATTATTTTTGCGGCACGAACGACACGTAAATGCTGAGGTCTGTTTGTTTGGAACACACTTCCGGCAATGCAATGAAATACCACACACGTGATATGAAATTACATAAACAGTTCATAATCAACCCTGAAAAGGTAAGTGAACCTTGCTTCAGTGATTTCCGCATATGCAGAACTTCCATTTACGGAATTAGCCCATACTTACCAAAAGCGCTGTCGTCTACCACATTAATAGGCCTCCCAGTTCTACCATTTGTTAATAAATCCGCTGATTTAACATATATATGTATAGGTATTTTGGTATAGAGCCAAAGGGGTCATATATAAAGACTTTGCAAGAAGGATCTGAAAATACACTGGTACGTATATACATATTTAAAACTTTCATTCAGTAATTCAAAAGTATGAAAAAGGCTGGTCTAAATGGTTGGCGCACGGAAGGTGATAATATTAATAATATTCAGTCATATCTTTGAGAGGGATAACATTATTACAGAAACCTTTAATAGGTAACTAATTAATTAGCAGACAGTGTTGATTAACTGAAAAGTTACATTAACTAATTAATCGGCTGTAATGTTAGTTAATTCGAAACTGCGAACAATGGTTATCACTTCGACATCGCATTGTTTCTAAATACGTGATAATTTATTTATTTATTTAATTAATAATAGTAATTTAATAATTCCTAGCAAATGACTCTTTTAAAACACAAAAATCAATCACCATTTGTAAAACATGTAACGTTTACAGCAGAATTCACATATAACGACTTCGCTTATAACGACTAACCGATTTTAACGACGATAATGTTTACTCAAGTTGGGTTTCATAGTTAAGTACTGAGAAAATATAACCTTTTAGTGCGACTCCGGTTTAAGCGACCAACTGCTTATAGCGACCATTTTTTATGGTAATACGTCTGGTTAAAATGACGCGCAATGTTTCGTTTCCACAGCCTACGCACTAATACCTCGGCGCCCCGCCCCGCGCGCTTCACCACTCCTTATTGGCGCGCGTAAATCACAGTTAGTGTTTGTCACTTGTTGTTGATGAAAACATTGTGGAAAATATCATCGCCAACGACGCGAATAGCAAAGATAGCGACGGTGATGATGACGAACCAGAGGAGATTCATCCAACCTTGAGTGTGTCTAAGGCTCTGAAGGCTGCGGAAACGCTCAATGTGTTTGGTCAGACTAACTTTGATGATGATCTTATGAAAACAATGATGTCACAAATTCACAATGCTGGACGAAGTTCTTACTACTGAACAAAAGTTTGTCAAAAACAAACTCAAATAACAGACTTTCTACGTTAGTAACACAGAGTTTTTTCGTGTATTGCGTGTGTATTTTATCTCTTTGCATTATAGCCCAGTCATTTCAGGTTTATCTGCGGAAAAATTCCAACTGAGCTGAATTTTTGTATACACTTTTATTACGGCGTTGTAATGAAGATGTGAAAAGTCGACATTGATATCGTGCCGGCTAAAAAAGTTATGAAGGTCAAAGGGTCACGCAAATCAGTTTTTCCAAATATCTCGCGACCTATTGCTCGGTTGGTATTGCTTCAAGACAATCACGTGATGATGCTGACGTCTTAATAGTTGAAACAGCGGTTGAAAAATCAATAAATAATACTACAATTATCGTTGGCGAAGACATAGAACTGATGGTACTTCTCATAGCACGCACACAAATACTTGATCAACCTACATCAATTTTTTTTAAGAAACCAGGAGAAAACAATGTTGAAACAAAAATATATTCGACTGATATCCTCAACAAGCATCCACATTGCAAGAAAACTATTCTGTTTCTACATGCCATGACCGGATGTGATACAACTTCAGCACTTTTTGGGAAAGGAAAAATGAAAGTCATGAAGATGTTTGAAAAAAGACCCGATTTAAACACTTCTGCAGAAATATTCCAACAAGAAAATTGCTTTCGAGATGTCATTGTCAATGCTGGAATACATTTTCTACTTATAGCAATGTACGCTGCTCTAAAATCAGAACATTCGATAGATAATTACAGATACTGTAGCTTTGCTAAACTAACAAGACAAAGCGCAGATGTGAAATTTCCATTATTACCACCGACTTCTTCAGCAGCTCAACAACATATTTTTCGAGTGTATTATCAAATACAAACCTGGCTAGGAAGAGAAATTGATCCAGAACAGTGGGGTTGGGAGTTAAAAAATAATATACTACAGCCAATAACAACTTTATTACAATCAGCACCCGATGATCTACTGAACACAATCTTTTGTAATTGTACAAAAGGTTGTGGCGGCAAATGTAGATGCAAAAAAATTGGATTAAGATGTTCAAAAGTTTGTGGACACTGCCGTGGCCAGTCATGCTTAAACGCAGAGTCAACCAATGATGAAAATGATGAAGATGTCGATTTAAATATAGGAAGGAATAAGTCAACTCGACGATTTGTCAGCAAATTGTTAATGATATACAAACTGAAGATATCGACAATGAACGAAAAGAAAAATTATATACTAAAGTTTATTTTTTCTGTATTTTTCAGTATTCAAATAAAAAATTATTCACTCTTAAATAAAAAAACCTCTTACTACATATGATGGATTATGCCTACGGGGGAAATACGTAAAAAAAACGCGTCTTGCATTCTACCTCGAAGGTGGTGAGGAAACGAGTGCATCGTCATAATATAGTCGCTTTGTCAGCGCTCTTCACCGAAAACGGTTAATTTTACAGAGAAATGCAATAGACATTTTTTGTAGATAATTTCACGACAAACAATTTTTATAAGGACCTCTATTGACCTCCGAGCAATAGGTCGCGAGATATTTGCGAAAATCTGATTTTCATGACCTTCATAACTTTTTTAGCCGGCACGATATCAATGTCGATTTTCCACATCTTCATTACAACGCCGTAATAAAGGCGTATACAAAAATTCAGCTCAGTTGGAATTTTTCCGCAGATTGGGGTTTAAATTGCCTAAAATGACTGGGCTATTACAGTACATTATGTATGTACCTATGTCATTTGGAATGTTTAAGAACCTTTAAAATAAATATGTGATTCCTACAAAATGTTTTACATATTTACCTAATTAGGAAAATCAAACATTCACATTTATAATAAAAATAAATATATAATAAATAAAATAAAAAGAAATAATACTGCCGTTTTGTATTTTGTATGTTTAAAGCGGAAGAGTTACTGCTGTGTAGGTATAAGCAAAATTTCAGATTTTTATCTCGAACGTCTAATTTTCATGTCTGAGAGGGTTAAACTGAAACAAAATTTAAAAGAACTTAGTTTTAATGAAAATAATTCTATCTAAAGTGGGCAATTAAAATAAAACTGTAGGCTCACGGATGGTGTAAGATTTCCATCAAAATAAGCAACACTTCGTGAGAACGCAAGTTCTCTGCTTCAGTGCAATCAGCGCCATTTTAATTATGACACCTCTAGTGGATAAGTTGGCGAGCCGAGAGAATACTCGTTGAGGCACACCTACCATCTAAGTCCCCTCAATTATCCAGTGCGTATTTAATTGCGCGCGAAAAGACTTTAACGTCTTAACATAAAAATAAGTAGAACAGTCCATTCATAAGGATACCGCTTTGTTTTGCAGTTGCCTGGTTGTGCAAAACCACAGCAAGGAATAACGTGCTCAACGAACAATCGCATCACATCCCAGACATAACCTTAATCCATTTTCGTCCAAGAAAACAACGGCTACTTTCAAAGTTGTACCGCTTGTGTTCCGTGCGCGCGCCCGCCCGCCCGGGCCCAAAGCAACCTGGAGGAGTGGGCGCTCAGAATTCACAAGGCACTCATCATTCCATAAAAGTGGAAAATTTCTACTTATCCGAGGAGCAAACAAAGTCAAGTGAAGTGACAATAAGCAGAAGAATCCTTTCGCATTTCATGGAGTCTGCAAATACTTAAAAAGCGGAAAAAGTTTCACAAACTAACAATATGCGCATTGTGTTTGCCGAGCAAACAGCAAGCACACTCCTGGAAAGTTATACGGAACAGTCCCGGCTTCAGGCTGATGCACCGCGCGAAGCGACCGAATCTAATTCAATGGGACATTGTTTTGCAGCGCTGCGCCCCGTGGAGGGTTTATAAAGGGGTTTGAATGCCCGTCAGACACCCTGTACTAGACCGCCTTTCATCTTGAGGGGAGCACTCAATGGAGCGAATTACGCCAGCACTCGCTTTCTAATATCAGCGAAAGTGGATCCCTCGACTCCATTCACCTCAAGGATGCGAGCGCTAGCGATGCCTGGGTAGTAGCCGAGTGCAAGCGGGGGCCAGGCTGGGTTGCGTAACACCGGAAGATCCTTCCAACCAGCAAGTGATGTAATATGCTTGAAATTGAAGAAATCGCTGAAGGCCTCAATTTATCAGGAAGGACGCAAAAAGGGAAATATGTAAAGGTCGGTAATGCATAGCAAAGTGGGAGCCCGCCACAATTGGGACGTGTACACAATCCCATTTGGAGCAAACCCGACTGAACGGAGATGTTGATGGCTAAGGTTCCCGCTGCAGTTCAATTTCAATGGTACTAGGCCACTTTCTATCATTTGCAGCAGCGGAGCACATTTATCCCAATATCGATTTGTTAAAAGCTTTTTTTGAATAATGAGTGGTTTATGGGTTTTCCGCCGACTTTTTGATGCAGTCCCACCATCTGCGCGGCGCCTTGAACAGCTCGACCTGGTTGAAAGGCAACCTACTGGTGACACAAATGAATTACAATCCCAAATGGACTGATGGGATCAATCCGCAATTCTTTAATCAGTGGGTTCCTTGAAAGAAGCAACACTGCCAATAATCTTTCTATGTACATATAACGAAACGTGTGCGCGCTGCAACCTAAGGTCTTATTATCTTTAGCACAAGTAACATTTAAGTACTTAAAGTTCACTTCTAATGGCTGAAAATGTTTGGGGAATTAAGTTTTATACACAGGATGTTTCAGAACTACAGGATCAAAGCGGGCAGGTGACAGAGTACCCCAATACATATCGAAATAATTTCCAAGGTTGTAAGACCAAATGCTATGAAATTTTATAAATTTTGCAAGTGGCTGTACCTGCAGTGGTAGAGGTCGAACAACATTGGTGGCAATTCTGGTAAGCACATTAGGTTAGTAGTTTTTTGGCGTTTGATGTCGCTGTGTTAAGTAGATCAAAACGTAAAAATAAAACAAAAATTTGCATACCGAATTTATGAACCACGGTGTAGGTAACTCCCAAGCGGTTCAGATTGCCCTCTCCCCCTGCCATACAATATTTGCCTAAGTTGCCTAAGTGAGATCAATCACCCCACTCATTTCTGCATGCGTTATACGAAACAACTTGTATTTTGCTCATGAGTGTAGCGCACCACGGTCCATTTCCATCAAATCTCCTTAGTGATGCGTTTTTCTAGTAGATACATTCAACCCGTAACGGTTAGTCAAGTTTCTGAAGTGAGATCACTAATTTCACCAAGAAAAATTTGTGGTTAATTAATTTTTCAAATCACCTCACGACCTCAATAAGCCCGGTTACCGACGAAACTTCTTGGAGCGTGGGGAAGCTAAAACTAGGACACGAACAACAAACATGCCGCCCTCGCCCTTGCTTTCCCCTAATGATTCCTGGAGCGGCACAACAAGACGTTGAGTCCTTTTAGTTGTTTTACTTTTTATGGACACCCGAAAAACCGACCACAGACTGTCTCTCTCCCTCTCCGGACCCATTTGATTCCTATCCGCACACGTAGAGGGAAAGCATCACGTGTCACATAAAATCGTCACATTTACGTGCTGCTATTTTCTGCAAGTTGTGCAAAAATGAAAACTTTCCTGCTTTAAAAGTCCCAGACGGTTGCCCCTGTGGTGGCTTTGTCGGAAGTAGTAGAGAACTAATTTCTAAGACTTGATCAATGGGTCAAGAGTTAAACGACGCCTCATGTATGGGATGCCTGTAGGTTCAAAGTTTTTTTTTTTATTTATCTGTGTCAATCCAGTCGCAGTTCAATTGATATAGTTTTATCCGCTTTAATTGAAATTTTCAGACTGAATGTTTCGGGTGAAATATGGACGCGTCACAAATTGTGTATCACACATTTGGCTTGTACTCTACTGTGAAAAAAGTGGAAACAATTTCCCCACTAATTAATTGAGTGCGCAGAATGAACGGTTCCCTGTGTTCAATTCATTCAAGATAATTAAAAACTTAAAGCTAATTTGTCTCTCCCCGATCAACAATCTATTCCCGATTAAAGTGCACAGCTGAAATATTTTGGTAAAATGTGAGACAAACGCATATACGAATACTATCATCAAGGTTAATGACAAGGAGTTCCACCCGGACCCCGGCTGAGCTCGAAAGAAAAGTCGCTTTGTTCTGATATTAAGATATAAGATAGATCGAGTAAGATAAGAGTACCGTTATCCTTTTATGTTACTATAAAACGCAAACTCTCTCAGTCTGTCTGTCTGTCCGTTACGGCACTTGTAGCTCAAGAGCCACCGATCCGAAATACATGCTTTTTTTAGTTTACATACGTTACATATATTCTCTGGCCAAGTTTTAGTAAAGTAGGTACCAGAGGGTGGTTATGGCCTGGTTAGCGATATGGTCTATTTTTCAGGGAGACCTTAGTTTTCGGGAAATCTTTCAGATAGCACAAATATTCATTGAAGGTGTTGCCGTCACTATGATCCCGATGCGATGGTAGAACTCGTTTACTGCCTTCCAGGAAAATGTTGTCAGCCATTATCTCTATTTTGGTCATGTAACAACTAACAGGTGCACGCTCTTATTTAATCAAAGTAAGTTTTTAATTATTATCTGTTCAAATTAACCGTTCGACTCAGCTCTTCATTGGCCCCTTCATCAATTTTTAATGTGGAATCGATTGGTGATGTTCGTTTTCGTTTAAAGTTTACTGTTATTTGACTACAATCGAATTGGTCATCAAAGTTTTTTTATATGGCCCACATGGTTAAAGACGTGTAAAGGTATTGTTTGCTTACAATACGTTCACGAGGGGTGCATGGGGTAGTCAAAATATGACAAAGGCGCTTTTGTGTGTTTTCAGTGTTGCTCTTTAAATCACTTAATGTAAAACAATTTTAGCGTGTCTCTCATTTTTGTCATTTACCGTTTCTTTTTTCCCAAACACAATTGTCGATAAATTTGTGCTTTTTAAATTAATGACTCAGAGGTAAGCTTCAGGCAAATTTCAATTTATTAATACTGAAATGAGTTTTGTATAATGGGACAAATTTCTTGTGATAGCCAGATAACTGGGCAGAAAAGCTTCGCAAAACTATTTTGGGTTTAATCCAAAATAACATCCTCAGGTACCTTACATAAAGTAAATGTAGGGTTTAGAAATGGCGGATTCAATGTGGCGATCAAAAATTCTCAATTTTCAAACGATTTCCCTCTAAATAAATATATTGTTACCAATGCAGCATTGGCCTTTTTTGAGCATTGGTCACTTTTATAACATATGTAGATCCTTTATTGTTAACTTGTCTGACCGATTTTGGAATACGCTTGTATTGTTTGGTCTTCCTACTATTCCGTGCACATTAATCGAATTGATCAGGTGCAACGTAGATTTTTTAGGTATGCACTTCTTGGTCTTCCTTGGTCATATTGACAGACTATTGATTTCCCTTGAATCGCTTCAAATTAGACGTCATAAAGACAGAACTGCTTTAAACTGCCTTTGTGGGACGATTGATTCCCCGTATCTTTTGTCCTCTTTAACCATTTCGACTGCGTCGCGTCACTTAAGAAATTTTACTCTTCACCGTACTAATTATAGTTTTTTTGAGCCTATTTCGCCGATGTCGCGACTTTTGAATAACTATAATACTTTGAAATTCTTGACTTCCATTATTCAAAAAATGAAATGAAAAGTCAGCTTTCCAATGTTTGATTTTCTTTTATTTATTTCTTTACTATTATTTTCACAAATTTAATTATTCCTCAGCATTAAGAATTATCTAATCAATCTGTAATGAACTTACAATATTGTATCTCTATGTAATAAGTAATCAGCTTTTTGATGAATTTTGAATAAATAATTATTTTGGCTGGCGAGCGGCAAACAACCAAAATTGAGGGTGACAAATAGAAAAAAAATCGAAAACATAAATTACAGAAATGGGAAATCGTTTCTTAGCTAAATGGATTGATATGCAAGATAAATATTCTATTTCATCCAACCATATTAAAAAGAGTTTTGTTAACTTCAGCAAATTAAGAAATTCGTCATATTTTTCAATTCGCTGGTTTGTTTACATCTCATAAAAGCAGCGTATCATTTCAGTGAGTGGTAGCGTGTAAATAGATTATAAGGGGGCATGGTTGTTGAGAGAAAATGCGGGCCTGAACTGAACTCATACGGACCCATATAATAGACCAAATATTATGTGCGTATGAAAAATGAAATACGGGAAGGATTTTCATGATAACCAACAAATATCCATGTTCCCAAACCCATTTCAGCTTGATTCTAGTAAGTAATATTAGCACAAGCATAGCGAGCGCGAAATCTTAGGCTTATTTTTTTTCAAAGACATGACACCAGTTCAGTGCATTTTTAAGGTAGTTTTAGGTTTTGTCTGTTTATATTACACCAGAAACACTAATGAATTGGTGTGTCAGCACTATCAGCTGTGTTATATAGTATAGTTATAAGCCAATAGCATATGGCCCGTTTAGCGGTAGTGTACTGCAGAGGTCTAAAAAGAGCAAACTTGTACAAATATGCCCATAGATTCGTCAATTTTGAATTCCCATTTCCCATCTATTTGGAATCAAAAGTTTTTCCGTATTGAAGTTTCTGAATAGATAATCTTTACAAAAATTACATGCATATGTATATTCCACAATCAAATTCGCCCTCCCCCTCCTCCCCTAGACGGCCCTGAAGGGGGCATAGACATTATGCCGGGAACTTCCGAAAATTTTGTTTTAGAGGACCCCCTCAGATTATGTCTTCATACTTACGCCTTCACTGCGCGGCCAATAGGTATGAACACAACCAATTCTAACACACAGCCGTCCAGTATATATGTAGTTTATATTTCTTTGCGCTGAACAAATTTCGATGGCACATTTACTGAAAGGTAGAGTATTTTGTCGTTCATGATTTGGGCTACTTTTTATCCAGGGAATTAAAAACCGTCTCCACGCATGAAATAGTTTCACGTAATCTGCAATAGTTTTACTTCGTATAAATACAAATTCAAACAGTCTTGATCATTCTGCAAAAGTTTTAATTTATATGTGTGGAAAATCCCTGACGAGTTTACCAGCAGTCTGTAATGAATAAAATATTGCTTAGTCTGAATTGTTTATTGTGAGGTTATGTGTTTGCTTGAAGTCTAAAAATACAGTTTGGCGAAGAGAGATTCGTTTATTACATTAGATACTTTGATTCTCTTCGAGCAGAAATTTTCCATTTTCGTTCGATTACTACAGCAGTGATATACATAAGTACTTATGAAGTGTGTTGGGAATCAACAGTAGGCACTTTAAGAGCATCGATTTATATCAATTATTATTCCAAAATCAGTGAATGCCTACAAAGTCCAAGAGCATGAAGAGAACTTGGTTTAATACATCTATAGGAAATACTGATTGATAGAATAGTCCCTAAGGACTCATCAATATAGAGGGACTCTCCCTCTCAAGAAGTTCCAAGGCAACAAGTCAAGTAGGTGTATGTGTCCCTTCAAATAAATTATTGGATAATTTGCATAAACACCTCTTCGTTTAGATAATTTTCCAGTAGATTTTCGAATGTCATCATTCACATATATGTATGCATGTGGGCGGAAGGGGAATTCATACATCAGAATGCTGTTTATTTCGGTATCAATGATATTTGGTAAAGCGGCTAAATATAAAAAGATACAGTAAAGTTGAGCATGTCGGAAAAGAAAGCACTTTTTCTCACCCTCTTGAGAAGCATAAATTCTCTTTGGACACAGTTTCCAGTCTTAAAATGGAGTTATGTCCTCGTAACTTCGCGTTTGTGAACATATTTCTGAGCCGAGACGGTAACGAAATTTCGAATTTTACAACTTCACAAAGTGCACAATTTGTGGTTATTTGGCTTTTGATGCAATACAAATAGAACATCAGGCTATCGTGTCGTCTTATGCTATAAACATTATTGAACCTTTACGTTCTAGTTTATTAGCGCTTTGTTGATATTTCCAAGTTCATTCATTTTAAAACTAATTTTCTATGCCGAATTGTAGGGTGACGAGAAATGCATGGGAAGTAATAAATGAAGGAAGTGAATTAACGAAATTATCATAGTTATTTCAATCTATAGGTATGATATTATGCAAATGTGTGCGCAACACTCTCAAAAAAGTCAGAGTTTTCCAAAATGTGCTTATATTGTTACCGTAACACAATGCACAATTGTATATGATATATACAGTGAGTCACAAAGGTAAGTATTCACCCAAGAATTCATTGCATTCTTCTTAGAAACTTATGCTTATACGTTTCACAGAAATAAAACCAAATTCATTTTTTATTGAACAAACATGTGTTTAAAATTATATAAAAATATAAATTGGTTTTTTAAGAAGAATGCAATAAAATGTTGGGTGTATACCTACTTTCGTGACTCACTATATATTTTATATAAAAAGTGTTGGCTTGATTTGCCTCGCCTCGCATCACGCATCGAGTAGCGCATTTAATTGAAGACGAAAAGTCACATTAAGTATTTTTTTGACTGTATTTATCAAAATTAGTATGCTTTTAAGGTGTGGATAACTGATCTATGAAATTATTTGTCAATATATACAAAATATTTTTTATTGGTTGCCTACTGAGTTTGAAAAATTGATTTTGATGTATTGCTTAGTGATTTATATTTACGGTATTCACCTGAGTCCCTCTTTTATTTTCATAAACTAAGTTTATATGCTACAATGACAATGAACCTGTTATATTTTGTTTCAAATATACCTACCCCAGCCTCTTTAATAGGAAGACTGTAGAATTTGATTTCTTTCGGTCTGAATGATTAATTAGTATTTAAGCATTTCTAATGAGTAAGTAGAATTTAGTTTTAAACTACTTCTTAAAATTTGGCTTTAGAATTTCGAGCTTTCGTAAATTTTTGAAATAGTTTTTCGAATTAAAAAAAAACATAAGAATGTTTGGCTAAGAGGTTTACAAGTATAAGGTTTGGGGTTGGTGTTTCGCATAGATCTTATTTTCTAAAAAACTCTGTAGAGGAGGACAGAGTTTAGTCTAGTTTTGGTCTCCAAACCGTAACGTCAATTGTTTCGTGTACGTTGTGGCTGGTGGTAACATCCACCGTAACCTTTACATCCATCCATTGCGAATTTTTCGGTATTTTCGTAAATTTCTATGTTCCATACCAGCCGACATGTTTTTAACCAAAGGTCCTTTTATTCGGCGAAACATCTTTTAGGGTGTGTCTCAAAATTTACCGACAGTTTTTCCTGTGGTCATGATGATGTTCCGTCGTATTTTGTCAAACGTTATGGTAGCTCTACGATTTAGCACCTCATCTCGAAAGGATTAAAACGACACTAGTCTCATCTAAAAGGTCAGTAGATGGTATTAAAAGGTCAAGTAGTCCCGTTAATTTGACAGCGATAGAACTTTTTTTATTTATTTTTCCAAGGTCGTAGAGAGAAGTTAGCACCTCATCTAGTACTGATTTAAACGACAGATGTCTAATCTGAAAGGCCACTAATTCGTCACATAGTCTCGTTAACTGGTCAGCGATGGAGTTTTTTATATTTAATTTTCAATTTTTTAGATTATTATTATTATTAAAAATTAAATATTAAATATAAAAAAAAATTAAATAAAAAAAGTTCTGACGCTGAAAAACTAACGGAACTACTTGACCTTTCATAACCATCTTTTAGATGAGACTAGTGTCGTTTAAATCCGTTTTAGATGATCCTCTTATAGTCCAAGCGGCAGAGGATAAAGAGCAGTGGTCCCAGAACCGATCCCTGTGGTATGCCTTGACCAATATGAGCTAAAGATGAACTAGGGTCGTTTATGCTTACCTGCTGAAGTATCCCAGTTAAAAAGCTCAGCTTTCCATTTTAGTTGTTCAATCTATCCCAGAGTGCATTATACCACCTGTAAGAGAAGATTTTAATGACTGTATACAACGCTTTGCATATCTTTTACCTAGATCCGCTCACGTTACACCAGTTAGGCTATCGATGGTGTGTTACTCTCTGGAACACCATGATAATCTTAGTGATGAGTTTGAATTCCTACAGTCCTCGAGGAAATGAAATATAAAAATCCAATTTTTGAAGTTTAAGGTCATTGTTGGAACATCTTTTATGTTTTAATTTCTTAGGCATCCGATTTGTAACTTAATAATAATAAATAAATAAGTAATGATAAATAATAACGATAGAACACAATACGAAAGACTTCGTTCTATCTCGACGCCAAAGAGGAAGTGCTCATTGTATCCTTCGCTTTGATTAAATAATTCCGTAATTATTTGCTTTTGTTGAGAGACAATAGTGCAGTCCAGGACGAGTCGGTGCCTCTTTGATGCTTCCAAGGTAAACAGTTACGCAGGGACGGGACGGGCAGTCCAGCTGCACTTGAGAATCATCTCAGCCCTAAAATCCGAAAATTACGTCCCCTGCAGTGTTCCAGTAGACAAACACTTCATTTTACTTATAGCCATTGAGTCTATTTAAAACAAAAAAATCGAAAAAAACCGCTCCCTCGAGCGGAAGGAGGCGGGAGTGGGGTCCGCAAGCAGCACATGACCAAATGATTCCATCATCAAAGGAAATGAATACAAAAACAGGAGCGAGTGGCTACAGTTGCATGCAACCATAAAATCATAACCCGCTCATTATTCGAAAAGCTTTTAGTGGATCGATATGACCGTAAATATATGTCTGAGCTTTGAAATGATGGAGAATAAGGCATAGCCGCAGTGTGGGCCCCAGAAATGCAGCTGCTTCGATTTTTATGTTTCACATTTTACATTTGTTCACTTTTTTATAGCGCGACACATTTGCGGAGCCCGGAGAGGGACGTCCAAGTTGCAAGCCGATTTTGATTTTCCGCAGGCAAAAATTTGTCGGATATGTTTCCGGTGAAAATCTTTATGAAAGGAAACGAAGTCTGATCATAAGCTGCGAGATATAGTATTCGGCGAGGGCGAGTTGAGAGCTCGAGTTGGGTGCTGCGGCTTTCTGCTCTACAGCCTGCTTTGCTCCTCACATATTTGTAAAGTGGAAACCAACTAATGGCGGGAGCCAAAATTAGAAAACTTTCGGGAAAAAACTCGCCTTTCGGGCAGAGTAATAACGGAAGGCTATTGGATGTGCTCGCTGCTTGGAGATTTAAGCAGATTATATTTATTCCGGGAAAGGCTTGAATGTCGGAACTCTGGCCCTTTGGCCATAATTCGACACAAAATAAGTTTGCTTGTAGAAATTGTCTATTTATGCTCTAACTTATTCTTGCACTAATAAAAAGCCTGTTCAATGACGGCACACAAATGTTATCACTATTAGCTTTAATTCAAGCAACACAGTTCTATTGATTTACTTTAGACGGAAATTAATTCGCTCTATAAAGAGCATAATCCATGATATCCCATCAATAAGCTTAATGCAATTATACTTGTGTAAAAAATTATGGCATTTTAACGGATTTTGCTGCCCATATAGTATAAATATTTCGCTTTAATTTATTGATAACTTGGTAATGATGTGTAAAATGTGGTGCGAGATTATTAATTGAGTTCTATTGCTTCGATGTGCCCTTTGCGTATGTCACAAAAGTTCAACTCGTTTGTGGAGTGGCCTGAAGGCTCATAATATTTAAAACCTGTCATTAAAAATTCTGGGAAATGAAAATAAGTAATCAATAATGAGGGTCAAAGGGCAATAATTTTGACCGAATGCTCAATGTCTGAAACCTAACATCACCAAGCACACAGTATATAGAGAACTCATCT
This sequence comes from Neoitamus cyanurus, assembly GCA_947538895.1. Lineage (NCBI taxonomy): Eukaryota > Metazoa > Arthropoda > Insecta > Diptera > Asilidae > Neoitamus > Neoitamus cyanurus. Next base: position 17,873,898 of record OX384544.1, read on the forward strand.
CTAACAAAAATTTGTCCGCCGTGCTTATGAACATTTTGTCTTCGATTGGCTCCCATCGCGTTCATTTCACCAGAAATGAATCCAAGAATTCACTCGACTTCAGAGCTCGGCACCGAGTTACGCTGGCCCGTGATCTGCTGCTTGGGAGCTGTTGTGACTCATCTGTATGCGGTGGAATATTTACATCTGAGCAAGCAGGTGTTTGTGCCCATTGCGCATTTTTTATATAGCTCTTTCACGGTTAAGTACTGATGCCATCGAAAATCTTTTTTACCTAGTAAGGTCCAGGGGAATGGGCAATAATAACCCAACACTCTGACCAAAGCCAAAGGTCGTCAACAATAAAAAGAATTGCTAAGGAAAGCAACCAAAGTAAAACAAAAGGAATAAGTTCAGAATTACTCCTAATCAAAAGCCAAAGTCGTCAATAAGAAAAAAATGTAACAAATAACCAAATCCAACTCAATAAATTGTTGCCCTTCATGGCCCGCACACCCGAAATTGCATTCATCAATTAAGAACGAGCGCAATGGGCACAAACACCTGCTTGCTCAGATGTAAATATTCCAACGCATACAGATAAGTCACAACAGCAGGCAGGCCGCAGATCACGGGCCAGCGTAGTCTCGGTGCCGAGCTCTGAAGTCGGATGAATTCTTGGATTCATTTCTGGCGCAATGAACGCAGTGGGAGCCAATCGAAGACAAAATGTTCATAAGCACGGCGGACAAATTTTTGTTAGAAATGAGTTCTCTATATACTGTGTGCTTGGTGCTAACATTTTACTTAAACTTCGTTTTATGACTGAATATGTTTGGTTTTCAAAAAGTTTGAAAATTAATGCTGTGGTGATGCATGTTTTAAATATTTACAACAACATGAGACTCTTTGCGGGGTTATAAATCAAATTGAATCTCTCCTGTGTCAATCAATATCTGTAAGTAGGTTAAATTGTGAATATTAATATCCTTAAACATTGACGAATTCCACAGTACTTTTAAAAATTGACTTTTGTAGATTAAAATCATTTAAACGATGCTGTTGCTATTTAATTTGCATGTGATTATGTCGTTAGCTCGAGATTTTCGGAGTCAATTCGATTATCTGAAAATTGTTTAGTAATCAGATTATGGAAAATCGTGTAAAATTTATAATATTTTAATGAAATTTCAAATGAGCGAAGTTAAGCACGTTTTTATTAAAACATGTGGTTACTCCAATCAAATTCGTTTATAAATAAATGAAATGCACATCCGTTGCATCTATTCGTTTTTTTTCGTAAAGAGTATTATTTGTATTCCCAAAACCAGGGTTTATGATATTTGTTCCCTAAGAGGCCTCAGGCATTAGAAACGAATTAAGAGGAAACTTTTTTCTCAGGAATAATTTTTAGGTGTGCTATGCGAAGAATTCGAATATATTTTACACAAGGTAATGAGTAAAATATCTATATGGCTCAAAATCACCAAGGTTGCGAATTTCAAGATTGGTTTTATGCCAAAAAAAATTTCAAGCTATAGTGATGACTCTTGGTTTATACTGTTGCAAAATTTGTATATCAATAAACTGTGACAGGGCAGCGCACAGAATTCAAAATTTTTTTTGTACTGAATATCTTGCAGAAAACCATCAATTCGGGAACGTTTTTCTAAGTTTGATAAAATGTACAAAATCAAAACAAAGCACATTACTTAAGGGTTGTTTAATAACATGGGTATATTATGTATCCATAATATATAAACAATATTGAAAACAATAAATACAAAATCTTTTACAAGCAAAATACGTCAAAAAACGGGAACGCAACAGTCATTTCGGGAACGTACCATCATGTCCGGGAACGTTCCCGAAATGACGATTTCACATAAGCGCGCGCTTTGATTATTCAGCGGCCATCTTAAATGCGACCTGTATTTGTAAATAGTAATTTATTTGAGGTTACTTTGTTATTTCGGGTCGTAAAAAAGATTCACATAAATAATTAAATGTGAAAAACACGTTCCCGAAATGACGGAGTATTGATGTACGCTCTACGAAAAATGAATTGAAAGGTACTTACCACTTAGATATTAATTTATTTTCCGATAAATATACTGCCAACCGGCTTTGTCATTGTTTGCTTCCTCTACTAACGTTTGAAACAGAATGGCTGCGTTCACTTAAAATTATTTTTGTTCGGTTATCGATGCTTTCACTGAAATGACTTATGCGCTATCGGACAAACAATTTTTGCATTTTTTAAATAAAAAAAAAATCTTTTAGTATCCTTTCCAAAACTAGATTTTGTATACAACATACCGTATATTAAGTAATGACAGGAGTTAAATACCTTAAATTTTACATTAATATTTTGGACTTGTTGTTGAAGATCCTGCATTAGGACGCGTTCCCGAAATGACGTTCTCTGCATTTATATTGATTTAATTTAAAATGTACTTCTTTAATAAGTTGTATTATTTGATGTCAACACAAAACAGGTTATTTGTAGTATTTTATTAATTTTCTTTTCTCAATAAAGTCAAGATTTAAGACATTAAATTGCTAGCAAAGCCAATTCTGCACCATGGTGATTTTGAGCCATATACATATATGTATATAGATGTAACATACATAGTTTTCAAAATTAAGAAAAACTCTCTTGAAACAATGCATTTTTGGCAATGGTTTTCATGCTCTTGATTCAACTGTTACTTAATTGCTTACAAACTCTTGTTTCAAGAAATAATTTCATTATCCAAGAGTTAGTGGTTTTTGTTTTTAACTAAGAAATGACTAGAAATAATAGAACTTGTCATATGTATGTCAGAACTTCAGAAAATGAAAATTTCATGAATGGAGTTGAAAACGTTCTGCATTTTGACTGAAATTTTCTTGATATGACTTGTAACTTTTATATATAAGTGAAATATTCTCTTCAAAATAACGAAATTTTCACAGATCGAGAGCTTTAGCTACCTTTATGTTTCCGTGTATGTTCTTGAATTGACAACTCTTTTTTGTTATCCGTTATACGAGGCTCTGTGTCAGTTACAGATCACCGAAGTTTTTGTCCGCACTCGAGTCGAACCGGGAACTTCGACGTTCTTTCCAATTTCTAATTCTAATTTCACTTGATTCTAGAAACGAAAGGTCTTGACGAAATAGAAAAAAATATTTAAATAAATTAAGCATAGCTACTTGGGTTCTTCAAATTAGAAAAAAGTTTAAGAACTTTGTATATTAAAACAAGAAAGTTATCAATCTTTGAAATTAGGCAAGAATATTCTTGGATAAAAAACAAATTTCTTGATTGAAGTGAAATTGTGTATTATTATTATAATTGTTATTATTTATTAAATTTGGTATAAAGTATTCATAAGATTCACAATCTTCTAAAGTGTACACTATAGGTAAATAGAATATTTATGGTAAGATCTAAAGAAAGAGAAAAACTAACAAAATTAAAATAAAAAGGAAAATACCAATAAAAATATACAAAATGAATTCTAAATTAAAGTAAAAGGATAAACATTTGCAGAAGATTAATTACATGCTTCCGCTCAAGAATAATATAACATACTAAAAATATACTGATTTACTCTAAATTAATAATTCAAAAAGAAGTCACTTAAATGTCCAGAAACCCTTCGCGCGTCATTTCATAGGCGTATAGCTTGAACAGTGTAGGAACTCTCCAATACAGATTTGTGGAACCGCGGGAAGATAGGGTCGTTGCGTCTCGATGAGTTAGATGACTACAACAATACCTTCAGGTATGTCCTTGTTGATGTATTCAGAAGTTTAAAAATGAATATCAAAATTCTGTGTTTAATGTACGTATATCTAATGAGCAACCGAAAAGCGAGTCATTGACATGGACTTCTCAGGCCATATATAAATCTTTTGTTGTCATTGAATGTTACATTTAGTTTACGGAAACAAACAGAATCGGCCTACATAGAAAATGAGGCGAGAGGAGTGCTTCGACCAATTTCATACGCACAGGCGGTGCAAATATGCAGGCAGACAGCAACAGATTGTAGAAATGGATGCATTTATTATTTACTTCATGCTACTATTCAACATCACACCCAGATTCCTCACTTTGGTATCATAATAAATGTGTATATTTTAATACTACTATATGTGGCAACGACTCATTATCCAGCTGACCGCGTAAAATAGGAATACATTGTGTTTTAACTGCGTTCAATAGTAGACCATAACTTACAGAGCCAGGCTTGGATCTGAAGTAAACATCGATTAGGTACTTTCGAAAGGCACGATAAAATGCTGATTGAATCACTGAGACTTGTAGGAGATGGCTTCTTTGCAGCAAGAAAGGGATTTCTCTCAGTTTACATATTATGCAACAACAGTTAATACAAGATGTGAGATCATCTTCACCAATTAAAAGTCCTCAGCTATTACCCTTGGCAACACCAGTATCACTTATCGATATATTCACCAGCAGTTTAATCCAGTTGTCTTGAAATGCATTCGTATCAATTACTAATGCTTTGGTGCACCATGGCTCAGGAGGGGATCAACAGACAAAATCCGTTAAACAATTGTACCACAATAATAGTGCAGCAGTTTGTAGGTTAATTTTACCTTGCTCGGATTATCCTTATTTTTGGATATGTTTTACGTTTTAATTTTACCTCGAATAAGAATTCCAAATGTTCGATCCTGACGAACTTCCTCTATTCAAAAAAGTTTTATTCTTTTTTCTGTCCATTACAAAACCATGGAAATTAATAAGTTCGGCCATACGCAGAACCAATTAATATAATAATTAAAAGGTGCCCACGCGAATCATCGTAAAATGCCAAACATTTCCCCACTTAGGTTTCTCCATCATCTTCGTGAGCACGGACACCTTTGTAAAAAGAAAATGCTGCCCGCCGAAGCTGGGCCTGGTTACCCCAATCTTCACAGATAGGAATAAAACTTGCGCAATAAAAACAAAAGCACGTGCTGGAGGCTGAGGGTGGCGCTAAGGAAGCGATATCTTGGAGAAAACTTTTAAGCGCATTAGAAAGCACGCACTTTTCTTGCGGCATAGTCATGTACAAAAGTAATACTTTGCAGCAGTGTAATTTGGGGGCGGAGAAATCACGTTGTTAGATAGGCAGGAAAGACGTCGTCAGAACAAGATAGATCTCTGCACCCATCGTCGTCGTCCGGAATAAATGAAATGAAGATGCGACAAAGCTATCGTCACCGGCGATGGATGTACGAGTATGCACATGCCGATGGGCCTTTGTTACTTGCGGAGGTCCGTCTAAAATCGAAATTGTGTAAATATTGACGCCCTGTCCACCCTCTAATTTAGGTGCAATTGAACGCTTTATTAGGATTGATGACCGGCCGAATGGGGGCATAAGCACCCGGCAAGCGTCTGCATCGTGTCACATTCTAGGCGAGCCGTCATATAGTCCTCTGTCCCAGGAGTACGAGCGCTGGAGGGATGTGAGTCATTGCTTTCCTTATTAAGGGAGGGATATCCTTCCAAGGCGTATTATTACCGGACACAATTCAAGGCAAAATCACCCATTTCATTATTCCCTCGGATTTTTACGAAATTGTTTAGCTTGATTGAAACGTTTAATTAATTGACAAGTCGTTTCGTGCTGTGCAGCCATCCCTTCTGCAGCCGCGGTGGGCGACTAATAGCCGGGATTCGTTATGTCACTAGTGTTACTTAAACGAGCAGTTGACTCATTTGAAATGAAACCACCGCTTCGGGAACAGGTCATACTTCGAATCGGAATCGAGTGGTAATTAATTTTACAAGAATAAATCCCCTGCATAATTACAACCACTGACCCGTGATTGTCCTTGAGTTACTTAAGAAGCCTACATTTTTCCCGACTAATTACCTGATGTTTTAGTTTTTCGACTAGCACGCGCAACATGCCGGGCATTTCAGATCCAGTTAATTGCGTATATTTTCCTATTCAGATTGTTATGTGCTTACTTCAATTTTAAGTTGATTGCTGGGTCTTGCTGCGAAGTATGTTATTAAATATTTTGTAAAAACATCCTTCAAAAGCATCTGGAATTTTTGATAGTTGTAAATAAATTGAAAATCACTTAATAACGGGCAATTTATTGATTTCATAAAATTAAATATATACATTACGGCGAAAAGCTATTACAAAGAGTCATCATTTTTTGGTCGACCAGAATTATGACTTTTAGTTAACTTCTAGACTAGAAAAAGATTGAATTAAATATCTATTGTCTTGAAAAAAACAGAAGGAGTCTTATTTCACACAAAATTATTCAAATATAGTCTTTCCCGTTGAAAAGCAATATATCATACAACATATCACCTAAGCATGCGTAATCCGGCACGATTCTTGTTACTTTGGCCCCGCTTTTTGGGAACGGGGTTCGACACATTTTGCTGTGCTTTGCATTCCTTTGTAAAAGGAAAATTAACTCCACCGGCAGTTTGTAAAAGGGAAATTATAATAATATAATAGAATTTTCCTAAAAGTTCAAGTTTTCCCAATTAAGGTGGCTCGTCAAGTATGAACTATTTTGCCCTATATCTAGAAAACGGGTCGAGGTAGAATTTTATCATTATATTGCACAGCAAAATGTTTCGAACCCCGTTCCCAAAAATTGGGACCTCGTTCCCAAAAATTGGGACCCTGTTCCCAAAAAGCGGGGCCAAAGTAACAAGAATTTCCCCCGTAATCCTAACATATGAAATGGATTCACACACTAAAAGAGCAATATAGCAGGAATCGTCACAAATATAGCGGTTTCGGAACAGCATTGACTTATGTGAATTTTTATAAGTGTGCGCTATTGTGCAGCAGGAAAAAGGGAGAAATACATCGAATTAAATCATTACTACTAGAGTGAGTAATCCTCTCTATTTCTTTAGACATATGTACATATTATATGTACCTATATGCAAACATATTTTTATTCAATATAAATTTAAAAAAAAATCTATTGGTTCCGGGGGAAACAATAAAGTTATTATTATTATTATTTTTAAATGTTATACATTTTCCGGAGAAATGCCACACATTTTCCAGAAACTTTTCTTTATATTAATTCACGATTATTATTCCGGAAATGTTGCAGTTCTGGAGTACTTTAGAGTACAAAGTTAAATAAGTTAAGTCGCCACAGACAATAATTTAGTGGCATGCAAAAGTTATATAAGTTCACGCGTAAATCATTGGGTTTAAGTTTATAGTTAAAATCCAACATAGAGATAGTAACCCTTTTCTGAAATATATTTCCTTAATTCGAAAACACCGGATGCATCTTCACAAGAAGACAGATACGCTTTCAAAACATCTGGTGAGATGATGTGTATTGTACGTGTTTCCCATGGAAGGACTTCTCGAAGGACTGTCGGGAAATAACAGAAAGCCGCGTACAGCACGTTCCCCTTCAGTGCTGTTTTCGCGCATGTTCCTGTAAACGTGCGATTGGTATAAAGTCAGTCGGCAGGCCCCCCCATTGAAATGGGGGAGGACAGAAAAACCTTTGACAGCAGTCCTCGCCGGAATCATCAGGAAAAAGTGTTTACCTTGGCTCGGTTCAGTAATTTCCAAATCTCAGTCAGTCTGTCGGCGATGGTTGTTGCGTTTGGCTGCTATCCTCTGAAATTCACTATTCAGTCGATTACAGCGGTCGTCCTGTAGGCACGTTGCCTGTACTTACTGATTGTATCTGGTGGTTAATTAATTACCCTAAAATAGTGTAATTTACTTCAAGTGCAGTGTGTTGTTGTGCTACATTTAATTTGAGTTTTTGAGTGATATTCGTGCGTAGAAGGATGTTTCATTGACAACTTTTTAAAGGATTTAAGTGTTGTTCGACTTGTGCATGATTTTCACTTAATTTCAACGGTACGCGAGCTACGCAAGGATATTTTCGGGTTTGAATTTAATCAATTGATAAAAGAATGATCTGGTGATTGTGTCCCTTTTCTTCCGATCGGCAGAGAAATATTGTTTAGGAAAAATCACTGCGGGTTGCAAATATAATTTAGTTAGGTCTTAATATGCATGATTTTCTGTATTATGAAGGCATTCGTAAGAACTCTATGAATCTTAGGAGTAGTTGAATTTATGAAATTTTATCGAAATCTTAAAAGTTGATATAATTTGTAAACGTCTTTATAATAACATTCTTCTAAATTGTATGTATTATATGTCATCTGTTGTGTACTATCACTAAACATTGACCCGTTATTAAGAACAAAATACATTCACAAATTAAACATTTGAAATGTACCGTAAACATTATTGCATCAGTATTTTTGGTAACTTCCTGCCACAGGAATTACTAATAACAATAAACAAACTTATAAACATGTGGCCATAGCATGTACAGAAAGAAAAGATTAGACATATTAACTATTCCCTTTTTACCAATTGAATCACTTTCATATACATAAATGTTTGGTTGTCCGACGGTTTTAGTTCTATCAACTAATTTAGTTCTTTAGATCTATTTTTCCAATATAGGTTTGCATTATGTTCTAAGGATTTACTTTTGAAGATATTATTAGTCTTTATATTTTCAAATACCGAATCTTTAGGCCTTTCATTCTAATAATGATGTGTAATGTAAGCTGTCTATATTATTCCTTAGCAAATGATTTGCGTTTGATGCAGGCACCATTTTTATTATACTTATTGTAAAGACCCTAACTCTACCACTAATGACAGAATAAAATTTCCTTTGAAAGTCCAATACAACACAATTGCGTTTAGCATAGTCCATTCCATACGAGCATACTGTCAATCCAATTTTGAAAAAAATGTTTTGTTTAGCGTTGGTGCTCAATTAATGTTGAATTGACAGGAATCAAAATTGCAGTATTAAAGGGTTGGTAGCATGTTCACGTTTTGCGAATAAGTTTTTTGTAAGTCTAGTTAGCCTGTCTTGGATAGTCTTCATATCTGCCATGAGATGCACTCGATCTGTGTGATAGTGCCAAAAGAGGTTTTAAGCACTTTTTTTATATGTACTCGTACAACCGTTCCATACTAGGAATAGTTTGAAAGATTATCTTAAATATTAAAAGCTTGTTATTCACGCTTAGGGCTGACTTTTTGTTTATAAACAAGTACAAGATTCTGATTAGTGTGTTAATTTCATTATGTTAATGGTTTTTGGCACATTATTAATAAGTGTTAGTTTGTTGTCTAATGTGATTCCCTGATATTTTGCATGCTCACTTCTGCGCAATTTTAACTGCGCTCATCGTGAGATTATTGACATACATAGTTTCCATCTTCTAGTAAAAACCATGGTTTGAGATTTTACCGAATTCACTTTTATTTTACATTGATCTGGAAGTTATCCATGATTTCTGTACTGTTTACTACTTTCCCATCCGCGAAGATGGATACGTAAAAATTTTTTTAAGATAGGAAAGTTTGCTGTGAATAGCCTACATATAAATTTTGGGCCCTAGAGCAGACCCTTGAGGAACTACAAATCATTGAGGAACTTTGAAATATCTATCTATTAGTTATGGGTATATGTTGAATATATATTTAGGATTTGAGCATTGCAAAAAAAACCCGCGTTTTGTAATTGGATATTTGATAACGAAATGATGTGCGTTCTAGACTACCTACGATAATATAACACGAAAAATATTGGTGCTTTTATTTAATTTTAAATTTTGTGTATTCATTCAGAGTATCCTAAATGCATTGAAATTAATAGTAACTGCGTAAGCCTAGCAGTTTTAAAAATATGATCATCTTAATATAAAAATATGTGATGGAAATACTTTACGGGAATACTTGTAGAAGTAGCTATATAGCGATTGGTTATAATATTTGAATAATACTTCATTTTAATTAATTAACAACTATCGACAATATCTAATTTAAACGCATTAGTTTTCTTGAGTAGTTGTTGGTGTGTGTAATGATTAGACTGCGGATTTTATGCAACTTTATTATTTATACCTATTGCGGAGACTCTCATGATGCGACTTTGAAAAATGCATGATGTCAAAATCAACTGGTCTTAACCGACTTAAAGAATAGTTTCCGTTCAAATGTTATTTATATACATATATACACACATATACATACATATGTGTATTTCATTAAATTGCATATAATCCGCAGTCTAGTAATGATAATAACAATAAATTTTCCAGATGAACTAGGTACATCATCAAAAAAATCAGATTTTTTCACTTAAGTGTTGTTGATGTCGCTTCAAAATTGATGGTTAATAAAAATGAAGAAAAAACAAAATAAAATCACACTCTGATTAAAACAGAGAAAAGTGTACAGTTAAATCAGTAAAAAAGTCGAAAGATAAAATATTTTCGTTTTGGAAGAGAAATTTTTAATATTCTGGAAATATTCTGCAGTTTACATGATAAATAGAAATTATCTGAAAAATTTATAAATACACGGAAAGAATTTTGTAATAAAAACTTACTAAAAGTGTAATAATTCACATTAAAAATTTGTAAAAAATTTATGTCATTAGTGTAATGGAACGCGCTAATTTCAATTAATTACTATTATAATAGACATTATTATCAACGTCGTAATTTGCACAACTCAATTGTAATAATATTACTACAAATGGAAATTTTTTCACAACAAATTTGCAGTACTAATAGTAAAAGAAATAGTAGGTACAAACTCATAACATGGTAGAAACATTGTGAAAAAAATTAATACAGTGTATAAATCATCACCTTAAATTTATCGTATTGGCTCTACCGTATTTATCAAAGGCAAGATAGGCTGAAAAAAATAACAAATAATATTAGGTAGGTGTAGAAATAAAATTATTCACGCATCATGCTCAGGTTTTTTTGCTAAGCATATCTACATGTGTAGGAAAAGAACATTGGTTTCAAAACAGCTGCTAAATCACTTTAAACCTAAAAAAAATTCTTCTACCGCGTAGCTTATGAGGCAAAGACGGATAAAAATCTAACTATTATAATTCATTGACATTGAAACAATTCAATTCTTCATTCATAATGTCGCTTCTATGGAAGCTCGAAACGCCGCCGCCGTGTCCTTCCGTCATTCATATCTTTTTAACATGGCATGGTCGCATGGCATGGCGCTCTTAACCTACGCCTAGGGCAGCACTTCAAAAGCGCATGAATAGATTGGACATGGAAGCTTGGAAAAGTTTAAAAAACTTTCATTGGCTCAAATTTTATCTAAGCGGTGCCTTTTTTCTTATAACAAAAACATACTTCTTAAGACATGCTTTTGTGAAATGGAAAAAAGCACTATCACACAACTAGCACCTTCCCAAATCAACTACCTCCTAAACCTGTTGTGGTAAGCTCTTCAGCTTTTTAAAAATATACTGCTCAACGCATTTCTTAGTGTGACTTTCGCATTGATGATTCATTTCCATTGTCCAATTTGTTAGGAAAATGCTTTTTTTCATTGCACTGTAATGAAGTAAACAATTTCCAAATAGCAATAAAATTTACTACTTTTCTCAAAAGGCAAACGTATTCCAATAATAATATAATAATTTGTAATAAAAAAGTCGCAAACGGATGCTTTACGTTTTTATTGCAATATACAACGAAATTTGTCACATATTTTTATCTCCGTGTATGAATATACATAGCTTTAAATAAAAAAATACTAAAAAATTAAGAACGTTCCGTAAGTTTAGTGATTATGAGCAAATTTTGAAAGCACAAATAGGCGGTCAATAGGCGCAATGAAATTCCTTTCCATCCTGTCCAGTCAGGAATCATTGTACTAGCTTCAGCTCTTTGAATATTATTGTATTGGATATGTCAAAATACCACGAAAAATGAAGCAGCAATGTATGCATTATCAATGCTATCATGTGCATTGTATTGAAAAAGTAGAATGCGTAATTTTCTTCAATGTGGCTATTTGTTAAATAAATACTAAGCTCACTGAGAAAAAAATCACACTATAATTTTAGAAATGGGAGTTGTTATTCATACCGTATTTGCAATTTATTACGGACCATTGTAAAATCTAGAAAGTTATTCCGTCTGTCCGTATGTCAAAACCTTATAACTCCGCGAACTTTTCGATTCTGATGAAATTTTACAGGCATGTGTTTTGTATGAACCTACACTTACACTGTAAAAATTGGGCGGTGTGAACTGAAGAATTATATGAAAAGATTTAATTATAAAACGGTTTTGGGTGAAATTATTTTGGTGATTAACGGTGTTAACTGTGCACTACTGCTCCAGAAGTCCCGAGTTCGAGTCCCACATGATTACTTTCTAAAAGGTCATTATATCTATCGGTTACTACTTAACTACAAAATAGCATCATATTGGCGTATAAGCTAGCGGTTCCAAACTAGAAGTGCTTTCATCTTGGGTATGAATCCCATCGGGACCCACAAAAAGACCTTAAGGCCAGCCATACATAAATACGTTTCTACATTTCCTTGTATACAAATGCATTTACGATTCTATTCAGAATTCAACATTGGAAAATTTTGATACAATTTTAACAATTTTCACTATATAATTAACAATTTTCGGTATTGGCTTCAAATCATATTTGAATGTAATTGAATTAATTTCTTTCTCATTGGATTTAGGTTATTTTTTTCTAAGTGAAGATACCTGCCAGAGTGATTGCTCTACGAGTTCGACAACCGCGGACACGAAAGTTGCGCTGAGGAATGTCACTTTGATTGTATATAGCGAAATAACTAAAAAAGGTGTTCCAGCAATTTTGAGATTTACTCACTGGTATTTAAATTCATCACAAAATTCACAGCTGACAAATAGAAGAAAGCTCACTTTTTTATGTTTTTTTAAATCAGTATGTGGTACGCTGGATTATCAACTCGGTGTCCCCGGTTCGAGCCTGGCTCGGACTATAATTGAGGTGCGTTTGTTCTATTAGCGTTAGATGGTAGTTCCATCAATCAGGATATCTACTGCGACCTGATCGCTCAGCTTTACGAACATAATCAATTAATGAAACTGAAACAGAGCTTCGAAGTGGAGAGAGAGTATTTGTGGAAGCTCTGTGATTCTAATGGGAGTTATACAGGAAATATTTTTTATTGCTATTCCCTTGCTCACCCATTTCACTCGATTTTATTCGTTGAGATATAGACGAGTACTCGGCCGAATACTCACCAAGTGTAAACTAGGCATTATAGTGACTAATCTAGTTTGAGGGGTATAGATTGTGTACAACTGTCAAGTGGAATAATTATATCGTTCAATGAATTCCCAAGACGACTATTATTTCTGGCCAGTAACAGAATGAAACCCATTTATGTTCTTCTGAATTTATTCATGAAGCATTCACCGTAACGAAACATTTTGTTCTAATTTTGTATCTAAAGTTTTATTATCATTTCAAAGAGTGCAGCAATTTCTACAATGTTAGCTATGAGGAACTATGATGGACACATTAGTTGCACTTTATTGTAGGCTATTTTTATTACCTTCGCTGAGGGCAGTGCGCCTACTTATAGCGCATTTGAGAGTGTATGAATTATTAGCAATCATAAACCTTCCAACAACTGAGCTCTCTGACCTAAATATATATTTAGTCGGTTTTGGTAAGAAGGTGAATATGACTAGGTACTTTAATACGAAGACTGGCTCAAAATGCAAACGAACTCGGACTTATTTTAGATCATAGCGCACCGAAAGGTATGAAAGACCTTGACATTCAGCCGTTTGACTTACAATTGTGGTAGAGTCGCATAAATTGGGTGAAAATGGTCTCATGCATTTTATGAGGGGAGGAGTATTATAGTTAATTACGGTAATGAAAAGCTCTTGATTTAATATTAACCACTCTGTTATTTAAACAAGAAAAGTTGGTGGAAAATGCGGTTTTTCCGGCTCACGGTTGTCTACCGGAGCGTCTAGCCAGCTCCACTAAGCGAGATAATGTGGTGCCATTAATTTCGCTAAAATCCCTTTTTGCTAAAACACTCACTGCAGTGCTAATATTTACCCGCGTTTATCCGATTCCATCAAATAACAAAATTGAGGTTTATATGCAGCATGCAGCCTGCCGTGGACTCTCTTAAAAAACACTCGGTTGCGCTCGCTGCTGCAAAGTGAAAAGTTTTCATTTAAAAGGAAGGTCCGCTTTCGTTCCTTTAATTAGCTGTTATGAGTGAGTTTACCTAACCACTAGGACTAGGGCTGCACTTTGAGTGAACTCAAGAACCTAAGAGTGCGCGGTGATAGAAGATAAGAGGGATGAAAGCCGTGAAAGCCTCCATCGGGGGCTTTGTCGGAACTCGGAAGGTGCACAGCGCGCTTCCGGGCGGAGGAGGAAAAGGGACGTCAGCTCCGGATCAGGACTAGACTTGCGTTTTAATTAACAGTAATTACGATTCAGGTGCGGAAAAAGCATCAGGTGGAATTTTTGACAAACATTTTTACATGTCCGCCGCCTGTTTGCGCACGAGTTCACATGCAGCGGCAGCGGCGGCGGCGAAATCAGAGCAGTTACGTAAAGTTGCATGAATTCTATATCGAGTAAACTCCCCCTCCCCGAGGCACGGAAGTATAAATTTCAACGCAAGACTTCAACTGGCAGGCTTCGCGTGCTAAACTTCACTTAATTTAGTGCAAAACTTAAAACAGAGGGGAAAAAAGAAGACGAGAAACTGTGAAGCTTCGTGATGATGTAAGGCGCTCCGGCTCCTGGGTGATAATCATAACAAAGCAGCCTGGCAGCGGCAGCTCGACCGACGACGTGGCGAAAACGAAATATGTGCAAAGTGTCTAAAATGGTGCCGAAGAATTTTCTCTCCTAAATATATTGTACGGGTGCTACCGGTGTGACTAAAAATGAGCCACAAGCCGCTGCTTAATTGTGCTGGCTGGCTCCTGGCAATACTCCTCATGGGCTACAACACTTTCACGGAAGTAACGGCCGAGATTGTTGGTAAGTACCACTTTGCCCCTTTTTGTGTTTTCCCCAATTTCCCTATTGTTCCTGGCCACTGCCTGACTAGATGCGCTTGCCAGGATTAGAGTAGACTCCTCATAACGCTTCATAATGCTAATGAATTTAGATAATTTCCTAATGCGAGACTGGAATGTGTCAGAAAGTTTAACTGGGCGTAAGCATGAAACCCGGCCTCCTGAGTCCACCTCGGCCATTTTCCCCTTGTATGACTGTCCTCCTGCCACACACTACACATCAACTTAAGCTAAATTGCATCGTAAATCGCTCTAAACCACTTTATTACTCCAGTTTGATTCAAGCTTACGAAGCGTGTTACTTGAATTTAATATTTTTAATTAGGGCATTGCACGAGTCTGTAAACCCCTTTGATAGACAAATAGGTTCGCTACTACGTATCAGGTGACAGAATGGTTTTTTTTAAAGTAATTAATGATAACAAAATAATAAATTTAATAAATAATCTGTTTACTGCAAATAGCCGAATGAAACTTGGACCCAAAATAAAAAATTATCTGTTGTAATGAAAAGACTACACTCAAACCAATGAAGATTTCCTTTCATTTGGAGCCTAAGGAATGGGGCATTGTTGTAAAATAAAAATTTTTTGTTGGTTTTTAAAGCAATGAATACATAAAATTTTATTCTATCATTCCATCTTCTTTTCACCCCCTAAATAAGTGTTTTCCAACCATTTTTTGACCGTGCCCCACCAAGTCACCTCTAAAATCCTAATGCACCCTTGTGGTGATATACGAGTATAATTCACATTAATCAAGAAATAAACTTTTATTCACGCGATAGACGACAAAAATGTCATTAAGTTGGTTTAAACGAACTTCCAAAGATCATGGCATCTATAAAAGTGAAAAATATGAAAACCTAACCAAACTTCTAGCAAAGAAAATAAATATAAAAAATAAAAATAATTATGTTATTAATAATGAAATCGTTCAAAACAAATAAAACCAGACTTCGAAAATATAAACTAATACACTAAAAAGATATATATGTTTCCGTATGTATTACAACACTCTCTCGCTAGTTCGCCACGGCTCGACGCACGCAAATTATGTACCGCAAGAAAAATTTTTGTGCTCCACATTAAATGTCGCTCCACATCCCGGACTATGAAACTTTAAAAAAAGCACATAAATATGCAACACAAAATTTCTTTTTGCGATAGATAATTTGCATGTGGTTTCGAATGAAATTCGTAAAATCCGGGGTGCTGCTCGACGCACCCGAGACCGGGGCACTTGTTGGCATAGGTTTGAATTAATCGATTTTTTTAATTTCTTCTATTGATAGTATTTGATCTCTGAACATTTTCTATCAAACAGTAACTCTTTAGCTATAATTTTCAAAAACAATCATTTTTAAAATCCTTACCTACTCCATCCTACTCGTATGGCCCACTAAAAGTGTTTAAGGTCGCTTAGTCCAGCTTAGCAACTTTCCTCACAAACAGGGTACTTATTCTCACAAAATTAATATAAGGAGACTGTGATAAACTTTCCTAAATTTAAAATAAGTTAATTATAATTTCTTGTAGAAAATTAGAGGAATTCAAATTTTGCAGTTCCCATTATTCACAAGTTGGGGTATCTATTATATGAAGGCTCACTAGACACTTTTACGTGTCTTCAACTTATTTATCAATAATATGTAGGTTACCGGAATTTTAGACAATATTAGGACAAGACAAAACAAGACAACATTTTTACTTTATATAAACATATCCATACACAAGACACCCCAATTTCAGAGTGCCAACTAGCCTCAACAAGGCTTTTAGGAAAAACATGGCTATTGTGAGTAATTTACTACCAATAAGCAAGGAATATCGATTTGAACCTTTTAAACATATAGAATTCAACACTACATACATATCATCGACATACGTGAGTTTCTTAAGCCGGCTACATACCAGATCATGAACGTGAATGCTGCGTTCGTTCGGCCACAGTTTGTTCGTGCTCTAATGTATGCAGTCAAAGAATATGTAACTATAATAGATATACACAATGGGAAATGGGTAATTTAATAAAGATAAAAAAGAATTGCATGAATTTCGGAGAAACATAAATGTTAAGAAATGTTAGAGCATTTCTTCAATTTGGGGAGTAACTGTACCTGGTGGCACTTTTGAAAAAGAAGATTAAGATATTAGTTGTTTGGCGTAAGTTTGATGTTGCTGCATTAATTAGGTCAAAAGATACAAATAAAATATTATTGTGCATCCCGAATTTATTAATCACCCTGTAATAAAGTTTTGTTTACCTAGGTGTAATCTGTTACACCTAATCTGTTACACCTCTCATTTCTCCATGCGTTGTATGAAACAGGATAATTTGTATACTGTATAGTCGTAAATTCTCTCCGATTTAAAATTTTTTTCACCTAAATCTCATAAAATTTAAATGTATTAGTGTATATTAAAAGTATGCTAGAGCCGAAAGGTCTATTAAAGTACAATGATCTAATACATTTTGCAGTGGAATCCATAATTAGCTCGCTGTTTGACCTATCACAAATGTTTGTCGACCCTGCTTAAAGATTTACAGAGGAGAAACTGCTTTCGGCTTTATGCAGTGCAAACAAATTCAGATTCGGCCGCAAATATTTCTCCGAACGTAATTATGGTTAAATGGAGCAGTTTTTGTCGTAAAATTATAGAATGGAAAACAGTACTTAATAAAAAAGTTCTCTAAAAGGAATTTCAGCAATTTAATACTGCTACGGTTGTTGATAAAATAAATGCACGGCACATGATGATAAAATATTTAAAGGAAGTTGTATTTTCCTTTCTCCACAGCTGCGTCGAATACAAAAATAAAACATTCTTTGAAATAAAACTTCATTTTGACATTCGACAGCGAAAATGGCACCAATCAGATTGAATGCCGAGATAACAGGTAATCGAGAAACGTCCAATTGGTAGAAGATTTGGTTTTGTAATGTCGTGACTTACGCCAATAACAGGAAGCCCACTATGAAGCTCGTTTCGGTTTGATGGCTTAAATATAGAACTGAACGGGGGCAGAAAAGTAGTGGTTTCGCGACTGATTGTCCTATTATCTGTGACTCTGCCAATGGCTGAATTACCTTTTATCGAAATGCAATTTCATGATAGGGGCAGGTAAGTTTAAGGCTTCAAGTAATTTTCTTTTCCGCTTTGTTGGGACAGGGCTGTGCAGAGGCATCAAATTTTCAATAGGGAACTGAAGTAAAGTTGGGGTTTTCGGTTTGATGTTAAAATAGTAATTGGAAAAATCGAGCTATGGTTGCTAAGCTGCTGGCGCGTATTTTCATCAGCCCATCTCGATTAGTTTTGCATGAGTTGCTTAATTTGCAATATGCGTGGTGTCGAAATTGCAATCCCAAATTGTGATTTAAAAAATTATAAATTCAAATATAAAATTAAGAGATTAGGAAACTGGGCCACCACTTTGCGGAGCTAAACTTCACAAATTGCAACATTTAATCGGAATATTAGAAACTATGGACAGCAGTTGATTGCCATTCTACCTAATTAATTCGGTGAGTGCAGCTATAAAGCCATATATTATGAATGTACAAAGTGCGTGCGTAATTTCGCATTTAACCTACCTATAAAATGTCCTCCGCCTGTAAATTGAGTAAATTTTGATCCCCGGCATCCCATTTCCTAAAATTGGCAACAACAGTTTCAATCCTGCAATTATAATATGCAGCAAAAGGCTAAGCACATCAACAGGTCAAATAAATCAAAATACGTTCTAAATTTTCTCGCCTTTAATTACGCGTTTAGCTATTGACGCCGGCGGGATTTGTTTTATGGCAGGTGATCGCGGTAAACCCGCACATAAATTTGAACAGTATTGCAAATTAGTTTGAAAAGCACGTGCATGGGAGTTGTGCACAGCATGGGACCACAAATATTCGCAAGCGAGAACTTCCGCCGATAGCCTTATGAAATTAACTTCGCGTTTGAGTTTGCATTCATAGCTCCTCACTAACGCCGGTGCGTGGACAGGCTCAGAACACCTCAATATCTAATTAAATTTCGCATAAAACAATTTTCTGGAAATGATAACAAAACATCGACCGTGGCACTGGATAACTTCGACGTGTCCTTCGTTCGAGTTTCTACTTTGTTATCTTTTAATTATATTCGTAATGAACGAGTCTCGGTTAAATTTTTCTCACAAATTGCGATTCGAGTTATTTCAGGAGTTTTGTCGCTTTTTCAGTTGAATTAAATTGCTTCACAGAAGAGTAATTCCGCAGGTTAACACACCCATGCAGTCACTACACCTGAAATTGTTTCTGTATATTTCTTGGCTTAAACGCCAAACGGATAGCCATCAAATTATGAAATGTGTTGATTAATATACGAGTATATAGAGTTATCCACCATGAACTGAAGTGTTGAATTATTAAAAGATCAAAGGATTCAATCAAACTACTCGATCAATCATGTAATGCATTATCTCAAGCCCTCATACGAACGACCACTCTTTTGGGGAAATATTCCATCACATTATCAAAAAACTGTACGGGTCACTCCCGAGCTAAGGTGGAACAGAATACGCCGAGGACTACGTCGCTAAGGGGGAGTTTAGTAGATATGTATATAATACTATCCGAATATCTGGCAAGTTTCGGTTTAAATTTAGCCTTCCCGGGCGCACAACGGGATCTCCACTCGGGTGACATTCACATACCCATACTCGTAGGTTTTATATCGATAAAAAAACAAGTTTACACAATGTACGCCACGCAACGATTTTTGATCACATATTTATAAAACGTATAATATATAAAACAGCCTGTTCCTTCACTGCATCTTTAAATTATCACAAAATATAATTTCCCCGTATAACGCCTCTGCAATTTCTAACAACACAAAAGACCATGGCTTGTGTTTTATTGGGATTTATTTTTATCTTCCAAGTGTTGAAAAATGTTTGTAGGGTAATTTAGTTCATGTTGTAAATTATTCGATATGCATTTACATTGTTTCTTCATGTGCAGTAAAAATAGCGGTATCATCAATGAAAATAGACGAGAATATTCGGAAAGCCACCAGTGCATACATTGTAGAGTATTGGACCTAAAACAGAACCTTAAGGTACTCCATCTAGAATTTGCTTTATTTCAGAAGAAGTGGGACCAAGATGTACCTGAAAATACCTTTTGTTTAGGAAATTACGGAATAAATTAATTAAGGGAATAGAGAAATCATATTTCATCAGTTTATGGATTAGCCCATCATACCAAACTGAGTAAAAGGCTGCCTGCACATCCAATATGACAAGTCCAGTCGATCTTTTTTGCTGAAAATTATGTTTAATAAATCAAGCAATTCTTGGCTCTAAACCCAAATTGCTGGTTTGGAATTATCTTTTTCTCTGCAATAAAATCAATTTTACTCTTAATGACTTTTTCAAGTATTTAAGATATATTACTAAGGAGGCTGATAGGTAACTTGACGGATCATCAGAAAGCTAGCCAGGTTTAAGCACAGTAGGTAATGACTTTCGCAGTCTTCCAAGCAGTTGGAAAGTATTGGAATATTTGTTACCAAGAGTAAACATATATTTATATTTAATTATGCTGAACCACATATGTTCACATGGTACATATAATAATTTTTTGAATTTGGAGCAGTTTCACATTTCAAAAATATGAACAGAAATGCTTCAATCTTATTTAACTAAATTTTTTCCAACCGCATTTTCAATGTGCTTTTGAGTCAACAACTAACAAAACGAATATTACGTTAAACACATAAAGGAAAGAGAGGCAATTGGACACTAAACGTATTTTATTTTGTTCGCACTAACTAATATTATAAAACGCAATACAGTGAAAATTGGCCATGTAAAACCCGAAATAATTAAAAATGATATTTACGGAGAGAGCTACTACTTTTTCAACGGTTTTATTATGTTCGATATCCTGACCCCGTATGGGTCAAAATTAGTGATTGAAATTTCACCCACTTCCCATTATCAAATTGATCTGAAATTTTGCATATTACTTTAATTAATTAATTAGTTAACTAATTGGTTGTAATTAATTAATTGGTGTTTCATGGAATTTCAAATGCTTAATTATAAATATTTTTGTTGAGTGAAAAAATAATGTATTTTTCCAAATGTAGGAAACTGTTAGAATAATTAATAATTAATATTAAAAAGCGACAAATAAATAAATTTTATTGAAGCATTTTATTATTATATAAAAACAATGGTTTTCTTTTAAAACTAAAATGAACTAAAAAGCAGAAAATAAATTTTACAGATAGCTGATCAGAATAATTTTCAACATTTGTAAAAAGAAAACCATTGGGTGCTCAGCATTGTGATAAAACATATTAATAGTGTGTTGTAGGAACATAAGAGCAACAGCAATTTATCATGAGCGCCTAATGGATTTTTACTTCTATGAAACCACGCCCTCTTATCAATAAGAATAACATTTTTGTATTGATGACATTATTAACTTTACTCAAACGTTTGGACTACATGTGACATATGCGCTCATTGCTTCCCGTAAACTGATTATACTTTTCCCCAACTTCATAACACTAATTTAAGCTTTCACAACCTTTGGAAATTATCTATTAATGCACCCTTTATTCTTTCGTTTCAGCCGACCCAAAGTTTAGTGCACCTATTTTGAATGTAACAGTTCCCGTGGGAAGAGAGGCCCAACTTACATGTGTCGTCCAAGATTTAGGCTCGTACAAAGTAAGTGATTAATGTGCCTACATCGCTTGAACATTAAATTGAATGTTGTTTATTAGCTCTCTAAGGTAATATAATTTATGTAATTATGACGAAGTAACGAGCTCTTCGGGTTCTGGCCGTCCTTTAATGTTTAACACGGGGTAGCGCCTTGCTGCAGCATAGACCTTTTACTACTCCTTTGTTGTAATTATCATTAGTTGAGAAGAAAAAAGTTCAAAGCAATCGTCTTAATGAAATCGTTACATCCTCAGCTTTTCAAGTTGTTAACATTGAGTGGTCGGGACTTTCCGAGATAGATAGAAATGGTTAAAATGAAGGGAAAATTGAATGATTAGGGATATTACCAATGTCCATACACCCATGTACGCACATATGTACATATACATATAAAATCTACATTGCATTTGTAAAGAAATTATTGTAGGTAGGAATAAAATATGTTGTCACGAAAATTATAAACAGACATTACCTCTACTCGTATGTGTCCTATTTTTACTTGCTTTTTTGTTCACTTCTTTCGCTAAAGTTGAGAAAATGCATAGAGTACTTGTGAATAGAATTTATGTACATCTTATTGGCAATGATTGACAACGTATGAGAATAATAATAATAATTTGGGCTGAAGTTGTTGAGTGCCGTTTTTTGGAATTGTCCTAAAACTTTGTGGAACTGTTCCATTTATGGTCGGTACGAGTGAATTAGGAAAGTATTGTTGTCGGAAAATAATATAATACTTTCCCAAAAATTAGCTTGTTTTAACACCAAAAATTGAAAAAATCAAAGTCAATCTCGTCTCGTTTTCGAGATATAAAATAATTCCGAGTGGCTATTCGCATCGTCCTTGCTTTGTACAATCGAAATTTGCGCTCATGTATATGGTAAATAATTCTTAAAACATCGGCATAAAATCATTCGTAAGAAAAATTTGCCTTTCTTAAAAAATATCTTCTGACAGAATATTTTCCTTTTTCAAAATTTTCAATTTTTGGTGTTAAAACAAGCTAAAACAAGCTAATTTTTGGGAAAGTATTGTTTTCCGTAAACAATACTTTCCTAATTCACTCGTTCCGACCATAAATGGAACATTTCAACAAAGTTTTAGGACAATTCCAAAAACGGCACTCGACAACTTGCTCCATAATTTGATATGGCACACTAAAATAAATTCATAATGTGCATACCATGAACACAACAGTTGAGTTTTAGGCCTCACCCACCCTATCTCATACACACATTATGAAAATCACGCGGTAGCTATACGGGACCTCAAATTTGAGTAGTAGACATAGTAGTTCGTGTTTTTTTAACGTTTTATGGTAAAATATGTCAAAAGAGCAGAAATTTTTGCGAACTTTTCACAGATAAAATAAATATACCTGCTATACAGGTAGGAGCTATGTAAGAAAAATAAACTGCTAGTTTGTATGCCTATAACAGCGCTGACGGTGGAGTGGATACATTATTCATACCCTGCTCGAGTGGAGTGGTGGAAAATGTTCGAAAGCCATTTACATTTTCTGGAATTTAAAAATGTTAAAACAATTAGTAAAATTATTTTACGTCCCGCAATTACCCCAATCACAGAACTGAATGTGACGTCCTCGTTGCGACTAATGCACTGCTCTCAAGGGATGACCTGAAACAAAACCGCGCAATTTGGTTGCCCAGCCATACAACACACATCCCCTTTACTGTTCCTCGCAAGCAGCTCCTTGGGTCCGGTCAGAAAAAGCTCTATAAAAGGCATCGAAAATGAGTGCAGTAAATTTTAATGTGGCAGATTAACATATTCCGTGAGTGGAGTCGCGACACAGCTTGGCCACTGATTACTACAATTTTACACTGTCGCATTGTTGGTGGCCGTATGGCAATGGTTGACCTTCCGCTGTGACCAGCGCAATTCCACCATATTTGCTAGAAATTAGGGTGACTGATACGCGGCGCGCAAATTGAATCCTCGGGGCGAATTGAAACACAATTCGAACACAGTGCGCGGGTCTATGCAACACGACCGGTGATTAAATTTATTTCTTTTTCTAATTACAGGTGGCGTGGTTGCGTGTAGACACCCAGACCATACTCACCATTCAGAATCACGTAATAACGAAAAATCATCGAGTCGGTATAACTTACTCCGAGCATAAGACATGGCAACTGAAAATTAAGGATATCAAGGAGTCAGACAAGGGCTGGTATATGTGTCAAATCAATACGGATCCAATGAAGAGCCAAATGGGTTATTTGGATGTTGTAGGTACTTGTCAAAGCGTATTTTAGATCCCGACTCCCAGGCTCACTAAAGTAACCGGACAGTCAGTCCATTACGAAATTGTCATGCTCCTTCCTTTCCCAGATTATCACCGTGAGGATGGCTGTCGGAACACGGTTTCATTTGGGGGTAGATTCTGTGGTGATTTTGGGCAAAAGGTTAATTAAATTAATTATCATGCTATCTGATGGCGTAGTTCCAGGGAACATTTGGGCTGTTCGTAATTGTACGATGATTAACATCTTCTTCAGCTTCGATTTGGACTGCAGAACTACAACAACAGGTGCTGTCATTCCTTTTCGGAGACTTCAGATTGGTGTTTCTTTTTAAATATTGTCAAACTCGTAGGAAATAGCATTAAAAACATTTGCGTAACGACTTATGCACGTAATCTCCGACATAGATACATATAAGTGGTCAACATATAAGTATACATATAAGTTGATCTTCAGCTGAGTGCCATTAGAGCAGCACGTATTAAACGATTATGTAGTTTATGATTGTGATAACTTAATACAAGAATTTTGATGGTCATATCAAAATTACGAACAATTAATTGCAGTCCTAACTGATCAGCAAAAAATTACGACTGTAATCGAATGATCATAACTCTTTTACGACAGTTAGAATTCTATTTATAAATAACGTAATGGCACACATAAGTTTACGAATACTCGGTGCATACGGCACTTTATGTTTACTCTAATGGAATGGACAATCGTTTTAGATGCAATTTATGCATTTGTCAACTATAAATGCCAAAGCGCAAAGTAATTATACCTACGGAATTTAAAGGTAGCTGCCTTCTCATAAATTATGACGTTTTGCAATTATTTTCTTTATTTTATTTTTTAAGATCACGAATTTAAAATTTTAATGGGGTTGTACAAAGAGTGTTCATATCGATTAATAGAAAATATTACCTGACTAGATAATTGAATCGAATATTCAATTAATCAAATTATTCCAAGTACCTACGCGTAGTTCAAATTATTTTGAAAATCTGTGTGTGAATGGATTATAAATAATTAGTTGAAATGAGAGAATCACAGAGCGGGGCGCACATTCTTGTGATACAACTACAGTCAAATCTACATAAGCGATAGTTTAAGGGACCTGGATTTTAACATTTAACGATTAAACATCTTAAAGACGTGACGCATCTCCCAGGGCGATTGACACCTATCAACTAATTTGTCAAAGCACGTACAGCCTTGGCCAAATGTATTAGGCACCCCCTGGAAATCGTACTATACAGTTTATTTGCGTAAATTAGGGGGAAGTAAAATTATAGTTAGGTTTAACTTATTGACCTTTATTCTTACTATAAATATTTTATCGGTCCGCCCATAGCTCTTATTACCGCAGCTATTCTTTTAGGAATTGTTTATACAAGCTTTAGGCACTCTTCAGGAGAAATTTCGTTCCACTCTTGCTGGATGACTTTTTTCAGTCCTGTTTTGGATGTGATGTTGTGCACCCGTATCTTCCGCTTCAGTATGTACCAAAGATGCTCATTTGGATTGAGATCTGGCAACACACACCCTAAAGGTCAACATTGTTTTGTTCCAAATATCGCCTACTGGTTACAGATATGTGGCATGGCGCGTTCTCTTGTTGGAATTTTATATTGTCCGCATTAGTGTCACCATAAATCTTCGCGATAGATGGGTGCAGAACCTCTTCCAACACGGCAATATATTTTTTGCTATTCATGCGTCCTTCACAAATAAACATTTCAACCACTCCAAAGGACGCCATACAATCCAAATCATCACTCTGCCCCTCCGTGTTTAACCGTGGTCACGACGCATTCGGGAATGCGGTGGCATTCGGCAGTGGTGCCGAAAACCTGAAAAATTAAAAAAAATTAACATTATTTTCAATATTCATTCACTGATTACGATTCCACCATTATAAATAATTGAAATTATACAAAATTAAGCTTACCACAAAGTTTGATTCGTCGGACCATATCACGTTATCCCAATCGGCCTCCGTCCAAGATTGATGTTTTAAGGCCCATTCAAGACGACATTTTTTATTTTTTGCTGAGAGCAATGGCTTCTTCTCAGCTTTGCGACCTTTCAGCCCTGCCTCTACAAGTCTTCTTCTTGTAGTTCGAGCACTAATCATTCTGCCAATCTGATCAGATAGACCAGCAGCGAGCTCAGAAGACGTTTTTTTACAAATTTTTGAGGGGCTCTCGAATCAAATTTCGGTCATCACGTTTCGAACTGACTCTTTTTCTACCTGTTTTTTATCTATTACTGTGTGATCTAGTGTCCCGAAAAGGTTTATAGTACTTTGCACCTCACAACGAGAACATTTCACAGTTTTTGCAATTTCAACTTGAGATTTGCCTTGTTCATACAAAAACCGAATTCGCATCCGTTCTTGCTCACTTAGTTCCCTTGTTTTAGCCATTTTCTCACTATTAGTAACCAACACTTCAAACTCCGTTAAAAAACCAATTTAGCCACTTGCTTTCACTACGAGCACTAGTTGCAAACTGAATTTTTTTTACAAAATCCTCAAAATTGTAGATTTTCGCAACCAGAAGTTTGGTGCTTCTAGGAAAGGGTTTATTACATTAATTACCATTTATGATTGTTGGGAACATATTGATAAACAAGATAAATCTCTCTAGGAATTATGTTGTACGATACCTGCATAAAACTAGGGTGCCTAATACTTTTGGCCAAGGCTGTATGTACATATAATCGCAATATAATTCCTTGAAATGGTGTGGTGATCTCACTTGTAGGGCTCCGGATGCTAAAAATGACTCTCCCTTATAAAGGTTTTATGGAGTGAAAACAACGGGAAATGGCGATTAGTCTCACTTATAGAGTTTTTTCGCTTTTCAAGGTTCGACTGTATTAGTAAAACATAACTTTTTTACATCAAATGATGGTGCTTTTTGAATAGCACTTTATATAAATATGTACCACGAGACATTCAGACCTATCAAGAATTAACAAATAAAATTGAAAAAAAACAAAGATTTTTTGAAATTAAAATAACACGAGACCGCGGAAAAATTTTGATTGGACACTCCGTGTATAACATCTAAACAAAAAACTTCAGGCAATTCAAAACAATATGGAGTATTTCGCGCTTTAAGTAGTTTGATCTTTTGTTTAATTTTCTAAGACTTATTTTATGATTAGCCCACGTACGTATGGAGCTATAAAGTAAATTTTATAATAGATATATGGATAGGATATTAACATTAATTGCATTTATTTTGAAATAAATATTGATCTTATCACGTTGAATTTACAGTAAAGCACGAAATGCTCTAAATCGTCACACTACTGCCCAGTTGAAACTTTAGCGGATTGGCTTCTACTTTCCCGGTATTTGTCACATAAAATGCTATTTTCAGTCCCCGTAAGTACATTGTTCGGGGCAAGATACCTATTTCGTTCAAGGAACTTACAAAAACTAGTCCAGCGAGTACAAATGTCCTCAGAATGTTGTCACACCCCGACCCCCTTTATTTTTGTGAAGAATGCCCAGTTTTTCACTACACCCCGTTCGTTCTTTTGAGAATGACTCGAAAATTTTGGCACTGCAAATAAATTGTGAAGGATACGGGAGCCGTGGATATGTGGAATGCACCAATTTTAGCGGAGCAACTGTAGTGCTTTGTTTGCACATATCAGAGTTGCAAAGGCGACGAGTGTAATAAAAAAGCGAAATTTAAATCCATTTCGTGACCAATAAGAGAAAGGGGGTTTCTCGAAATAGTCTCACACTGTCTGCTCTAAGACTGCGGTGCCAGGTGACCCTGTTCGAAGTTTGGCTGAGCTTAAATCAATGGGGTCGACCTTACAAAACGAGTCATGTGTGAGAGGGTAGGCAGTCCATTAAGTGGGAACATTTGCGCCAAAATACACTAACTCGGTCGGCTAGGGCTAACCTGGCCCCGAGTTCACTGTTTTCAAATTAATTTATCACGTCACTCATAATTTCCTCCTCTGATTTAATTAGGCTCCGATACCTTTGGGTCCGGACGGCGAAGTGTTGGGCGGCCGGTCCCGATTGTTCCCTGACAATACGTTTCTTTCACGAGTGCCGTAAACATTAGGATTATTCATAACAATCATTAGGAAGTACGAACACAGCAATGCCGGCCTTTTAGCTGTATAAATAGAGCGAATATCTCGCGTGCATGAGCCCATTAGAAATTTGGTTCAAGAATTCCTAATTTGGGTTCTGCAGCTAGAACAACACAGCTCCCGTCCGCCCAGCGACGTACCAGCAGTCGATTAGGAGGGATGAACCCTGCTGAGAGCCCCCGCGGTAAGGTGACACCCGTGAGAAATAAAATGCTGACACCGTCTGTGCAGGAAATTGTTGTGCGCCCATGAAAGGCACGACGACTTAAAGTCCTCGGTAGAAGCGGCCGTTTTCTTAAAGATCCCCACTCCCCCTCACAGGTCAGCCAGGTCTTTGTTGATATCCGCAAGTCTTTATTGGGTCTGTTTTGGTCCCCATTCAAAAGAAATCATAAATCTGGTGCTCCGGAGAGCACCAGGCCGCGGGTAGGTACACCTGTACGGCAGTGAGTCCCATCAATTTTGTTGTAGCCGCCAACGCAGCGCTGTCCTAACGTAGAAATGCCTTCATTTCGATTTTCATAGAATAACGAACCACTTAATGCTCCCGGTCACGAAACTTAAAGCACGGCTGCCTGCCTGCCGGAGCCCCAAGTCCTTGTCGGGAAGGAGGTGCCCCGGCGTAACGACTACCACTCAGTATTCGGCTGAGCGCAAAAACCAAATTGCATGCAGTTCTGATTGTTTTTCTCCGGCCTAAATTGCCTTTTTGAGCGAGTCCCGCGATTGTCGGCGCTTTTTGCGTCACAACGTCGCAATTGCAAGAACCGCAGCGCCTATCGTCGTGACCATCTTACTAAGCATCAATATCAAGAAAGTGTCGATATATCTAGCCCAGTCGCCGGGAATGGCCTCCTCACGGATTTCGTTAATGCCCAGCGATTCCTTGCGACAGTCGTTCGCGCTCCACTGCTTATGCACACATCCTGTCCCCATGCACAGTCGTCCGCTCCTCCCAGGCCCGAAAAGAGTTTCAGGTCCTGTTGAAAAATTTACAAGAGTACATTTTGTGCTGGTGTCTGGTTTAGTGCCGCCGGATATCCTAGATTATCCAACAAGTACGGATATGGTGGTTCGAGAGGGCAGTAACGTGACGCTGAAATGTGCTGCAACCGGATCGCCCGAGCCGACCATTACCTGGAGACGGGAAGGCGGCGAGCCAATAGAGCTTCCACATGGAGTTGAGGGTAAGTCGATTGTTTTTTAATGCTGATGTTATGCTTTACCTGTGCTCCTGCCGGCACTGTAGTGATTGTCGTTAATAACAGGAAGACAGTTGAGCGAATTAAAAATTCATTGCGCCGCTTTAGAAAAATGAGAAATATCGATTCAGATTACCTGACCGCGATGATAACGGCTGACGGGGCATTTTAACTGCGCCCGTGCACCGGAGGTTTTAGCCTCCTCAGCGAGTTACATTCGCTACGTCCGGAATTTTATATTGGCGAAATCTAGGGTTCCGACGACGCGGCTAGCTTCGGGAAAGCAAGTCCTTGACCGCGGAAGAAGGAATGTTAGTAATGCGAAAAATATGGAGACGGACCTCCGTGCACGTGCCACAAATAAATTACGTGATTTCTGGCCATGGGGGTTGCACAAGGGTTGGCTTATATGCCGATAAAAAGGTGTTAAATGAGTAAATAAAATGTATACCAGTGAAATGTTTGGTAATACAACGTACACCGGTGGGCAATAGTATCTGATAGGCTATTATCCCTTTTGCTGGTTCCAAGGTGTGTTACAATGGTCACTGGTCACTAAATTAAATTTTTTATAATTTACTAGCTTTTAGCTTTTAGAGTTATCCAGCTTTTCCCGGGGTTTTCTGAACTTGTAAATGTAAAATTGTTAGACAATCAATGAATTTGTTTTATGCGTTATACGTTTTTTCATTTTTTCGTAGGAAGCCAAACCATTTCCAGGGCAAAAAGAGTAGCCAAAACCATGCCCGACAAAATACTCTACCTTCCAGTGAAAGTCCAATCGAAATCGGATAGCCCGTTGCTGAGATTATTCCGGACAAATACACAGATAAAAATTGTAAAACCTTTGTTTGGGCTTTGGTGTTGTGTGAATAAAAATTGAAGTTATTTCGGAATTAAAGATTTTAAGAACTCAATTTCATGAAAATTAAATTATGTTGGTAACTTTACACCGCCAACTAGAAGTGAAAATTTCGATTTAAGATCAGCGACCCCTGATACTCGTATATCTTCATTTTCAAAAAATAAAAGAAACTGTTGAAAATTTGCGGTCGCTATATTGAATCAGAGAAATCTTCGAGATCAGCGACCCAGAAAACATTAAAGGACCCGTTTTCATAACAATCGTTTGAAATTGAACTTTCACAATCGTCATATGGAATCTTCCATGTTAAATTTCTGAATTTCTGTAAAGAAACACACTCTTGGGAAACGAGCTTAAGTTGGAGGACAGTTTTAAAATCACTTATGTCATTCAAAATCTTCCAATTTCATACTGAGCTCCTTCTATTGTCTTCTGCTCCTCCTTCGGATCATGGGTGCCTCCCCCTATTGGTGCGTCATCCTGCCTACCCTACTGATGGCGTTATGATGGTGGTGTTAAAAGTCAACTTATTTTTTCTTAAATTAGATGAATTCAGTCTTCATTTTAACCCATTTTCATGCTTCTACTCGAAGCATTTTATTCTTAAATCTATGGAACAAACCGTGATTTTAGGGACCCCCAAAATCTTGATTTGGTTATTAATAAAAAAAAGCATTAAATTGGGTTGAGAGCTAAAATTCTCTGATTTCAGAAAAAAATAAGTTGTCTTTTGCCACCCTTTTCAGAACGCCAGAAGCAAGGGAGGCGAAACGCAACCCAGAAAGGGGGAGGCAGCCTATGTGATTAGGGTTTGCCAGAGCATAAAATGAACCTTTTCTCAAAATATCGTCTATCAATTCGATACGCTTAATTTTTGGTGGTCGAATCTTTGACTAGGGGTGCAGGGACTAGGGAAATCATTACTAAGCACGCTATAGCATAAATTTTTTCAAACCGGTGGCAGCAATCGACTCGCGAAAGGTGTTAGCATTTTTTAAACCAATAATAAAATCTTTAAAATAAAAATAAACACCGATTTCAAAAATATGAACCAAAGTACTAAAAAGTTAGAAATAATTGTCGCGCCGACAGGAGGGACGAGTGTGGTGGTGTGGGCAACCCGAATGTGCAAGCTACTCGACACAGCAATGCGCAAGACGTATATCGTACGGCTTGGCACCGACTCAAAAAATAATTATTTTCAACTTATTAGTGCTTTAGTTTATATCTTTTGCTACCCTTAGGAGTGTTTTTTTTTTAAATTTAAATGACACCAACGAGGTATACCTTATCTATCAAATTCGGACTACTCTGTAAAAAGTTATGCGGATTTACACATAAAGCAAATATACACGTAAACTTGAGCACCTCCTCCTTTTTCTTCGGTTAAAAAATATCGAGTTTTAGACCCCGTTAACATATACCCCCTAAATTTAGATCTACTCATATTAAGCATGGTAACCTTTTGAATGGTTACGGTTCTTCGGTTGACATTTTAAATGTAATTTTTTTATCATATTTTATTTATAAAAATATTATTATTAATCAAAGCCTTTAAAAATTTTAATTCAGTGTCGAGCGTCGAGGGATCAAAATTAGTAATACCGCGTGTAAAGCGGCAACATATGGGGGCATACCTGTGCATTGCATCGAACGGAATACCGCCATCGGTCAGCAAGAGGATCATTCTTATCGTCCATTGTAAGTATTTGCTACCCACTTCACGAATACTTTAAGAAAATATTTTCAATTTTACTTCATCAATCATGCAGTTCCACCAATGATCACCGTTCAAAACCAATTAATCGGCGCGGTGGAGGGCAAGAGCACTACCCTCGAGTGCCAATCGGAAGCGTTTCCGAAGTCAATAAATTACTGGACTCGTGAGAGAGGCGACAGTATCGTGCCCCCGGGTGAGTATTAATTATTACCAAAGATGAAAATTCAAAGAGTACCCAAGTTACCCCAACACCCTGCTATGTATAATATTTCGGTTTCGAAGCCGCAGGATGCGCAGCCAAATGTGCCAAAGTGCAAATTGAATAAAACTTGCATCGCACTAAGTAGCTGCACGAAACAAGTTTCGAATTAGCAAACTTTTGCGAGTTTCACACAATTGATTATAATTAAGCTCACTCTGGTTTATCCAGTGTCCCAAAATTCGCACAGCATACTTTCCAAGTGGCACAAATGCCCGCCGTTCCGGAGCTTTACCCTGGTCATTAAGGTCAAGTAGTGCCGGAGCGAACTGTACACTTTTTCGTTTATGTGTTTTTGATAAATAGAGCCCGGCGGGACTGCTTGATACCAGTTAGCACTGGCATAAATTGCTTTCATGTTTACTTTCATGCTCTTTTTGATGAAGTTAAAATATAAAATGATGTCATTAGAGGAGATGCATTTTTCAATGTTTGCAACCAGAGGTAGCTTGCAAAGGGAATGGGTACAGTTTGCGTGCTGATCATTCCAGAAGGTTTGCTTTGACTGCAGATTGGATTTTTAGCGCATCCTGATGAAATTACTTGATACAAAGTAATACCTTTTGGATTCGGCAATTCTCAACACCAATACAAATTAGGTGAACTGTAATTTAATTTTTTTCTGAAATAATTTTCAATGCTGTTGTAGGTTGTAGGTACATCAATGACGTAGGTATATAACGAACCAGCTTCTGTCAATGTGAATTACTTAAAATCTTGCAGAGTCCAAGTATTTATTTACTTGTTGTTTTATTTCACAATTAGGTACTTACAGCTATAAACTGATAATTAATTAGTAGGTCGTGAGGAATGCCGTCGTTGTTTGCTCCCAAGCCAGTTCAATACTGAGTCCAAAAAATATCCAATGCAGTTGCAAGGCCAAATGTATTTTTGTTTGAATCACTGATATCAACTAAGAGCGCTATCCTGTTGAAAACTTAATTCTTAATTACATAGATGGCAGCAAATTTTCGGCATGTTTAACATCCTTAATCCTCGGTTAAAACAACTTCAATCCATAAATCCAGGATGCTTCGGGCATTTCACTTGTTAACATGATGATTTGACGGTCTATGGTCTCACGTTAAAATGGTTGGTTGTTCCGCTGCCATGATTGCGGCAGAATATCAAATATAAACACATATAAATATATAATACAAATATAAAAGAGTGATGCTTTAATTCTGTCTCCCATGTAAAGTCTTCCGCCCGATCGACGCAGGTTAAATATCTGTTGGTCCGAAAAGATTACTCTTTTCTAGCCGTCCTAGGTCCATTATGAGAAATATGTAAAAATGACCGTTTTTCGGTTTTTGGGCCGTTCGTGTATGCTCTAGTATATTTTCTTTTCAATTCTTGACCACATAAAAATATGTTTACACACATATATAAACTATAGGAATACATATTTTAAGACGAATTTTCTAGCCTACAAATTCCAAAAAAGTGGTTATCACACTTTTACGTATGCTGTCGACTAAGATCAACAAGTTCCAAAAAAGTAATTTTTCGTGATATGTCGCTTCCAATGTATAACTACTAACAATAATAGCTCGAAAAGGGCGAGGTTTCGGGAAAAAATGCAGGGGATAAATGTTTTAGATAATTTAATTCTCTGCAACTTTTGCATGGACTTTATAGATGTTCGATGCATAGAACGTGTGATGTTTGCAAAAACTTGGGAAGCCATGTTGTGATTTTTGCGCAGCTGGCTGAAAATTTGATGTTCATCACATAAAGTATAGTATTCGTGAAGAACATGCTTTGATAGCCGTGGTGCCCAGGTCTTTACTTTTCAGCCCTCCCTCCTATTTTGGGATGGAGGAAGTGTACATTTTCTTTGATCTTTTTGCTCCATTGACTGAACTTTAGTGGTAGGTGGTGATAAAAACGTTTGAATTATGATTTAAAACCATAAAGGTAAATT
This sequence comes from Neoitamus cyanurus, assembly GCA_947538895.1. NCBI lineage: Eukaryota > Metazoa > Arthropoda > Insecta > Diptera > Asilidae > Neoitamus > Neoitamus cyanurus. The sequence goes on from OX384544.1 coordinate 17,907,931, forward strand.
ACAAGCTTTAAAAAGGCACACGTAGTTGCGATTTGATGCCATTTGACTTTTTGGTGCCCCAACCATGGAAAATGTACTGCTAATTTGGGTTGGCAGAATAGGCTACTGCCAAGCCAGCCAAGGCAGCCATATCAGTGCAATTGTATTCCATGACTAATTGTAAATGGATCCTCTTTTCAATAAATCAAATTTATGTGGAAAAGAGAAAATTTAAAATCGGTTTTTGCCGATGAAATCGGGTTTACTTTCTGACATTTCATTTGATCTTTTTTAGACACCTTGTATATTTTTTAGACAACTTATAATGTGAAAGAATATCTTTCATATTTTTATAAGAGTTGTATACATTTCTAGGAACTACTTACATAATGTATGTATGTATATACTGACCCCTATTTGTTGCTGATTATCAAGCTGTGACGACTTTGAATAAACCTTACATAACTGCACACGTCTCAAAGAGTTTGACACTCATTCTTCGCTAACCGAAAAGCGAATGCAGCACGTAAACAAAACCAAAACGAACTCAGCTCCCAGCCGAATCCATTTAGCCGCAAACCCAAATCAGCATTTCTGCTGGGGAAATAAAAAGCCTGAAACGTGCCAACTTCAACACCTAATTTCCAGGAGAGATTTGTTACCCTGTTACTATAATGGATATGTGCTCACCTATCGGCAACAATCCCCAAAAGGTACATCACATGTTGGGCTAGGAAGGCTCGTTGGCAGCGAAATGAGTGTGGTCCCGTGGGGCCCCTATCTAAATAACTCCGCTCGACGTGAAATAATAATAACAAAGTTGGGGAGCACGTGCTCGACGGGTACCCACCCGAGGATCTGCTAAATACTTAATTGGACAAATTACCCGGTTTTTGCTTAAATTATTTTTCAATTGAGATTTTCTCGCCAAAATGTGGGCGCCCGAGCCTATGACAGGCGGTAAGATATTAGCAAACGCTTGGATTGCAGGGGTCCGTTCTGAATGTGCTGGGCCCCAAATTCGCAGCCCCTACTGACGCTGAAAGAACGGAAACCATTTCGACCAATTTACCAGACTGGTACCGTGTGTCGATGTTTACGGGGATGCTTAACAACCCCTGAAAAATGCAAATGCCAACCTGGACCTGGAGCCGACCGGAGAGCCCAGTTAGACACATGTTGATATATGTGAAATATTATCCGCTAGTTGAATGGAAACGGGCCGGTCTATTATCTTTGAGTGCTCAACTGTGAAATATTAACAGCGTTGAAGGTACGTTGTAATGCCGGGCTTGTCCGGGCGGGGGCTAAGCGGCCAGGGCGGTATTTGCGCGCGGAAGCGCAAACGAGGGGAGCTAAGGCCTACCCTACGCAGGGCAGCAAATGCAGGGTTTGATTGGTGTTAAATTGTTATTAAAATATGACTTCAAAGTAAACGGCGGCGGCCGGCTGATAAGTCGGGACGTACTGTAGCGTGCTTCGGAGCGCTTAAGACGAATTTTATTGCTGGCCAGCTTCGGCTTAGCATACGTAATGGAGCATAATGACGTCCCATAGATTGCTTCGCCGGACGGCACAAGGTATTTGTGCCTAATTGAACCTGACTGAGTGCATGAAATTTTTAATATTACTGGAGTTTGTGCTTTGCATTATTCATTCGTCGTTCATTCAATCGAGTCCTGCCGGAGCCTTTTCCGATCCTAGTTCTCCACATTTTTCTTTGCAGTCGGAGATCGTATGGCTGGATTTCAGAAACATGACACAAATTGCACAAGAAGTGAGTGGTACGTCGATTTATTAGTTTTTTTAAAAGTCAACATATGTTCAAGACTATTACGTTCCGTTCTGAGTATGGTTTTGCAATTTTAATTTCCAAAAAGAAATCCGACAATTCACTTTGAAGTCGGACTGCTTTTGGATGTTATTAATGTGAGTAATTTTGGTCACTTTTTTTTTGAAATGATAGCAGTGTTGGGCAAGCTCAAAAATATAGCATTGTCGGATTAAAAGAAACCTCAGAAAACTAAATGACAAGTTGTATAATTTAATATTCAACCCAATCACTTGGAAACCCAAGCGCAGTAAACTTATGAATGGAGTGAATAATTCTGAAAAAACGCTTTTCTAAAATCTGCAAGGTCAGCTTGCTCGTCTCGTCGGCTTACAGAGCAGGGAAACAGAAATTCTAGAACTCCAAGCAAATAGCCGTTGTCGATTTTTCTTTCCTAAAACCATGCTGAAAAGAACCTAAGAATCGTTTGCAATGAAAACACAGGACATCGTAAATAGGAGCCTCGAATATTTTAGCAACAGAGCCCAGTTTTGCGACTGGTCTATAATTAGATATGTCATTTCTGTTACTCTTTTTGTGTAATGGGTATAATACTAATATGAGGATTTCCATGATACGGAAAAAAAAGCTACTGGATATACTTAAATAAATTAAATAAATAACTTAAAACTCTAACACGAGAACTAGAACATTTTTTATAAAAAGAGAGACGATGATAACAATTGACATCATGACCATTGTCGTCGTTGTCGTCAAGTAAAATTTTTCTCTAGCGATATCCACTCTCTGAATCCACAAACTTTAGCAATGAAGGGTAGGGTATTTGGAATTTGCAAATCTCCACAACTGCTAAGGATCGACCAATTAATAATTAATCAATATAGTGCGAATACGCATTATTAATGATCGAGTTTGATTGACCGCACATGTCGCAATCGGAAAAATCCTTCTCGCACTCCGAAATACAAAATCGTTTCCAAGTCTAATATGTATAGTATAGGGATATATGAACTCTTGGGCATTGAAAAAATATGCAAAAGAGTATGGCGTGGGAGTCTGGATTTTGCTATTGTTTGAGAATTTTTAATCTCCATATTGAATCCGCCATCTTGAATTTGCAAATATCGATGGAATTTTCAAAATCATCAACCCTAAAAACCCCTATATATTCAATTACACGGAAATCAGTTGAAGTCAAGTGTATCAAACAGAGTAAAAGAATATTTTACGACTTTTAGTAAACGCATAAATGAATTACTTATCGCATATCTCGAAATCTTTGTTCTGTTTTTTTTCTCATTGATCTCTGCTTAATTCCCAATATAATTATACTTCATGTTTAATTTGCAACAGTAAGTAAGCGTAAAACGGTCTTATATGAATAACGCGATACTGAGAAAAGAGTAGAGTAGCTTAAACTAATTCATAATCCGTTCAAATGCGACATTAACTAGTAACGAGTGAGAAGCACGCAAATTTAGATTTCTTATTTCCATTTAATAGTACACGTCAAGCGGTCGCGCCGACATGCCAAAAGGAATAAATTAAAATTTCGTCAACTTAGCGGTAGCTAACCGTGCCATTGCATGAAAGATATTTCGCAAGAGGAAGTTTGCCGCTAATTAGAGAAATATTTCCAGGAAAGACTGCCCACTCTCCGTCTGTCCGCAGATAATTAGCACTTTATATGGCATGTTGCAGGCATTCAAATAAGCCTTTCCACCTGCTCCTTTTGCACACGTCCTGTGCGACCTGAAGTCAAGCACGGGGCTATATGTATGCGGCTGCGGCTCTCAAAATCGTCGAACGGTGTGGCAGCTAATTATAATATTTCCGTGGTTTAATTTTTAGGTCCAAAATTCACATCGAACATCAGCGAGGAGAACGAGTACAAAGTCATCATGAGGCTTAACATCAACCCGGTTACCGCCTCCGAGTTCGGGTCCTACAGATGCGTTGCCAAGAATTCACTGGGAGACACCGATGGAACTATCAAACTGTACAGTAAGTAACTTCAATAGTGAACAATACGATTCCCTGTAACAATTATGTGCTATGCTAATTAGGAGTGTGCTGACGGGTGCCGAGCATACCAAACTAGGTTTGACATGATAATGCTAGTTTCGTATTCTGGGGCGCTGCGCTCTAGCCAAGGGGTGACTTCTGCTGAGGAATCACGTTCCCGTCATGTTTTAATCGTTTTTTCCAGTTGAGAACTACTTCCCTTCACAATCACGTCCTTCAGCTCAAGGAGTAGTCACATCGGCACTCTAGTCAAGGACTCTTCCTTTAATAATTGTTAGCAAAGTATTTAAGTGTTGCGAGGCGAGAATTGAACCCTTCCTTAGAACTGCTCATGGCATGATGTCTCTTGCCGCTTAAGATATTACAATACAAGGATATCGCTGTCGCTGCTATGATCATTCGGTAAATGGCTTTTTAATCGAATTGAAGGTTTAATGGAGAACATTATGCAAACGACAGGTTTTCCGTCCGTTGTGCTGATTATTTTGCAATGCGTGCTTAATACTATACTTGCTATCATGAACTTATCTTGCACAGTTTTGGAGATATTCATAGACACAAAATAGTTAGAAATTTGATCAGTATCTACATGTACAATGTACATATTTCTAGGATACGACAAAATGCGTTTTTCTTGTAAAACTGTATGTCATCAAATCGAGCAGCACATTAAACTGCTGGAAAGTACGTTTCAAAGGGCTTTGATATTCTACGCAAAAGTTCTCATTGTTTGATACACCCCTGCCCCCTCTTTCCAACTATTAGATCGAAATTTGTGAAAATATTTGCGAAAGTAGGCACTTAGAAAGTAGTGTGAATGGAAATTATAATGGTAAACTTATACTGATAGTTGGTGTAAATGCTCGAGAAAAACCATTTATAACTTTATCTAATACTAATATTTAAAAATTCTTATGAGAACTTCAAAGAAATTCTCGGCTGTGGTTTTCATATGGAACCCTACGGACACATACCTAGTGCTGTCCACACCGATTGTTTTTATTTTCCACTGTACTGCAATTAAGAGTTGCCAAAATGTTTTTTCGGGCTTGTTGATAGGCTATAAAAAGAACTTTTAAAAGAACTATTTTAGTATTATATTATATTTAAAGGTGTTAGTAAAAGGATTACTTCGAAAGATTTAATCGAATATTCAGATAAACTCATATAAGAGATTCTAAACTTATTTGTTAGAAATGCTGGGGAGGTTCTTGTTACTCGGGCCCCAATTTTTGGGAACGGGGTTCGAAACATTTTGCTGTGGTAATTAACGGAAAAATAATGAAAAAATTCTATCTCGACCTGTTTTCGAGATATAAGGCAATTCGCGAGCCATCTAACGTTCGTAACTTTTAGGAAAATTCTATTATATATTATAATTTCCCTTTTATAAACTGCCGGTGGAGTTAATTTTCCTTTTACAAACTACCGGTGGAGTTAATTAGCACAGCAAAATGTTTCGAACCCCGTTCCCAAAAATTGGGGCCCGAGTAACAAGAATCGTGCCGAAATGCTATCTGATAATAATTTCCTCCTCTAATGGAAATCAGTTAACTGATTATAATATTAAAATTACATAATTTCTAAACACTGCCAACCCTATACAACAGAGCACCAATAAAATATTTCCTCTTTGCTATACTTCGATATTTTTAACTGGCCTTAAGTATAATAGTAGTCGAACTGCTGATTAAAAAAATACTTATAGACAATGCACATATGTACAAAACAAGTAAACACATAATTGGTAAACGACACCTCCCATTTCTTAACCGTTTTCAAGCAATCAAGATTGGCAACAGTTGTAGACTTCAACAGTTTTCTAGGTTTGTTATAGTACATTATAATATGGGTAGTTCTCAGTTCTTGGCGCACAGCAGAAGACCCATACATTATGTAACCATTAGAATTCAGGCAGCGGATATGAGAGCAAATATGAAGAATAATATTTATAAAAATTGCTGTTGTGACACTGGCTTGTTAAAGCTTAAATATCTGCGAGAATTAAGCGTATGAGCAACAAAGGCGGCAGTATGAAAATAGAGATGGGTATAAAGCTCTTTTGTAAAAGTTTTGTGCTATATGTTTTGGTGTATTTTGTTTGAATATAAATCGATCAGACTGCTACAGCAAGTGTATGTAAAAAATCTCGTCTGTCCTAGGTCCTACCAAAGAATATATAACATAAAGAAGTCGCAGTCGGAACAAATAACTTGAACTGAAAAATTTGCTCTAGGGTCCTTCCGCGCGAACCCTATATCTGTAGTAGTACAATAAATACAAGCGGCCATTCATATTCAGACACTTCTTACATCGGAAGTGTGACCAAAAATTTCTGATGCGACGCGGGACCAGGCAGCAAACGTACAGAAATTCCGGCGCGCAATGTTATTCTTATGGACTTTTGCGATGAGGTGTTCCAAGCACGCGTTGAGGGCTGTATGAGCGCTCGCCGGTTCCAATTCTAGGAAGTGTGGGAAAATTACGAGAACTCTGAACTGAGCTCAGAATATTTTGGGTTCCTACGGGAAAAATGCAATAAATTAACCGCGCATGAATTCCTATGAAAATTAAAAGTTTTTATTTACAAGTATGGAAAAGCACGAGCAAGGACCGGACGGATCTGCTATTTTAAAATAAGAAAACCTTGTACAATACTTTTCACTTCTAACGTTAGTGTCACATTTACCTTTTGGAAGCACAGATATTTATTAATTAATTATTTAAAATAAAAACAATTTGCTGTTTCAAATAATTGCTTATCGATCTTATAAATTTAACATTATTATAATTCACAAGAAATATGTGTGTATATGCAATTAATTAATCAATTAATGATAGTTACCATCTTCTTAAGAGTGAATGAATAAATAATAATGTATTCGCTTCCCCTAATATAATCTTAGCAACAATCAAGAAATAGGAAAGTTGAGAATTACAAGCGCAGACGAAATTCTTTTGGGTTCTCGCCTTTTTACTCATATCATTCATTCATTGAATTCGGTCTGCCTTCAGCTAGAAGGCACATCGTCCGACAACGCAAGCGTGGTTCACCCCAACGCATGAACCCATATGAATAACCTGCGCCCGAACTTCTGTGCGTTGCTGGCTGGTACACATTTGTGTTCACAGCCGCGGTTTCTAGGAATCACTTCCCTGCCCTGACACCGTTCCTTCTCTTCCATCGATCGGAAAATATTTTTGAGTGGCAAATTAGGCTCGTGCAACTTCTTTATGTTATATATTCTTTTGTCCTACTCAACTGAAAAATTCCTATTGCTACCATAGGTCTGACTTAAATAACGAGTACTACGACATCGTGTATCGCCTCCTATCTGAGAAATTGAAAATAAGGGGCCGAAAAGTTCGAGGCCGCACTACTTTTCGGACCTTTCAGCTGGAAAGCTTGACAGTGCTCGAAACTTGCACTTAATTTCCAGTGTGTTTCAAATTTGCAACATAGTGTGCAGCTCCTCGGACTAACGATGTTTGGCTATCCGATATATCTTACCCTTTTCAATTTTTCTTGGCAGCTAACTTTTTACCTCAAACATAAGCCAGTGTTAAGGCCAAACTGGACGAACGGAAACTTATGCATATTCGACAGGGTTTCAGAGTGCGATAAATCACAGCAATTTGTGTATTATTAGAGTGCACAACATTAATCATATTTTCGAAAAATGTATATTCTCATCCATTGTCCCCATTTTCAGCGGTTGTCATTTTGCAGATCGTACCAGATTGTACCTTACATACCAAAACAGACTTGCCGTAACTTGACGAAAGGAACGACTATTCCTATTGTGGCTTGGGGATAGGTTTTGCATGTAATCGCAAGTTTGCATGGGTTCCGTACAATTTGAAGACAAATTGAAGTTTATCCTTAACCGAACTCTCAAAAGATTTAGGTTTATCTGTTTAGCAATCCCTCTGTAATTACATACCTCATAAACACCATAAGAATGTTATCAAAAATTAGAATGCCTAAAAATTAATGCGCTATTAAAAGTTTTGACTTGATACCCAAAGTGTCAATATTTAGTAAACGTTGATAAGTACATACAAATCATAATTTTTAGATCAATCGTTAGTATTGAACTACATTTCGGCAGAAATAATAATTTCTTGAAAAAAAATATAAAGTAATAATTTTGAAATAATATTTTGTGGCATTCATGCAACGGTTTCTTCAGTTTGGCTGCCCAAGTTATAGAATCATTCGCCCATGACTTAGTTCAAGCTGCCAAACAAAATTTACGGACATTTATGGTGTATTATGGGGAATGGGAATTGTGTTTGCTTAGCCCATTCCAACAATTTGTGGGGGTGTTGATCCCCAATTCCTATTGACCTTGGTGTTATGAATAATTTTTAGAAAAATATAACACGCATCGAATTTTGGTTTTCATAATTTTCGGGATGACTAGGATATTAAAATATCTATATAAAAAGTGTTTTCAATTTTCTTAGGTAACTAGGCAACATTTTATATAAAATGTTTGGTGAAATCTATGAAAAATTTCCAATTCAATTCCTTGAGAAGAAGTGTATCCTGCTTAAAAGTTAAAACGTTCTATATTTGCCGCAAGACTTTCGAAACCAAAGCTACATTTCTACAAGCATCGATTTCTTTATGGCAAAAATTTGTAGAATTTGTTTAACAAGTCTGCTGTGAACTTCAATTGCATCATTGCGCATAATAATTTTATTTTTCTGAATCACCCTACCTGTTAGCATACAAAGTACGTAATATAAAGATGAGAAAATAATTGAAAATATTTCTTGAGACACTGGGGGGTGTTATTGAACAAATTTACAAAATTTCGAGTGCAATAGTTCTCACAATGAATAAAACATAAAACGCATTAAAAATGAAAATCCACACTAAGACTGTAAATCCTTTTTAGGGATACCGCCGAATGCAATGAACTCGCTGGATCCACACGAAGGACGATATAAAGGTAAGTCCGCGTGATAACCACTGCCCGCCACCGCACGTAATCCCACTTGTCCCCCGGCCCGGCCCGGCCCGGCCCCTAATTCAAGCGCCCTTTAATGTATTCAAATCCGGCATGATGCCGACCGAACTTCATTCGAGATTTCGGCCAGAGATGATTACTCTGTTCTTATTTCAATTTCAGGGAAGAAGAGGAAGGGCAGCGAGATGTACCCGTCGAAAAGCATCGATCCAGGTGATGACTCCGAGAGCCCTGGGAAACGAAAAGGTACTTGCGACTGATTCCCCGGTATCCTTGCCTTTTTTTGTTTTTGCGCCCATCCCTTTCAAATATTTTTGATTGGAAGTCAATAAAACACAAATCGCTACTAGTCCGACTGAATATTCACGGCATTAACTTTTCAAATTGAATTTCATTGAACCGCGGACTTAATGATTTGTCAACAGTTGCCGAAGGAAGGACGACGCCCGGCGAGCTGCAACTTAATGGCTTGTTCCAATATTTGCTCTGGCTCCGCTGCCTGAAATCGATCGTAATTAGACTTTTGATGGCGACTGATTTCTTTAGTTTTCGTGCTGCTCTCAGCCGGCATTGTTTTATGGTGGCTCGGCGGAAGGCTACCGCTATTAAAGGGTTATTAAAATTCATTTTCCGAGGGTGGACTTGTCCAGCAATCTGGTACGTGTGCGCTACGTTTTATCACTTGTTGAGGAGAGGGGCGATTGGGTAACGGTCTTGCGGTGTAGACAGACAGTAGACGCATACAGATGCGAAATGGTTAGTCAGCATTTTAAGAAATCCATGCACTATGCTTTAATTTGCGGGGAAATAATTTCGAGATGCAAACAATTTTAGCAAAGGACCCCGCACAAAATGTATGGGAAAGTGGTCCCAGTGGATTTGGCTGAAAGTTTAGTATGTTGAAGTCCATAATGTCCTGATCAAAAGTTTCAATGGGCGCGATGAAAAAAAATGACGATTTTCCGAGTGCAATTCTTAACGAAATCGAATATTTTTTTTTAATACACCCTAATGAATTCCTAACAGATTCTCGGAGCCCAAAATGTAAAAAAAATTGATTTCCAATTATTTCACATTACATGTGAATTTTTTTTAGGCTGCTGCCGATTATCATTAATAATTCACACCCAATCCCGGAACCTGTGTGTTGTATGATATGTTGTATGTAACCCTGAAAAGGGCTGATGAAACATTCTTTTCGATACTAACTGTAAGGAGATATTTTCAAAAACAAGTATAACAGCAGCTCCAGAAAAAAATTTTATATTAGGAAATGCAGAAAAAATCAAATCGAGGGGGGGGAGACTTTTGATCAGGACTTTATGGACTACAACATACCAAATTTTCAGCCCAATTGCCCATACATTTTGTGCGGGATCCTTTATTGCTTTAAATTTATTTTCGATTTTTAACGGATTTTAAAAAGAAGAAAAAAATACCTTGTCATTTTAAAGGATTATGTCAAAGTAAAATTCTTGTAAAATTAATGTTTCCGATGCTGTGTATTTTCCATTGCACGATTTTTGAGAAAAAAGAAACAAAAACTAGATTTGAAGAATTGGGGGAAGGCGAGGTGATTCGTATTTAATTGAACTTTCAAAAAAATATATTCTTAACAAACTGGAATATTTTTTTTGTTATGCGTGAACATTGTCTAAAAATTCATTCAATTAGATAGCACACTTCGATGTTAATTTCACATTAATGAAGGAAACCGAAAATAGACATATAAAATTTTTCTGCCAAATTATGTTCACTACTTCGTATTTCATATGTAGATACATATATCCTTTATTTCGAGTAAAATCGAAATACCTTTGGACCAAAGTTTTTACCAGGCGTTTGTAGCGTCTTGTTTTCCAAATACTAATACACTCCACATTTCGCTTAACTTTCGTTGATTCGAATCCTTGAGCGTAGTACACTGTACACTGTTCGCGCTAAACGAAATTTTCAATGCAAAAATCCTCCTAGGGAAATAAAAAGCTAATATTCCGCTGCGGAATTTAGCGAAGCAGTACATTTCCTCGCTAAATGGCCTGGTAAGTGGATAAACCGCTAAGAGCGCTCAAAACTCTACACCAGAATTTAGCTGGCTTCTGAATGTGCACAACATTTATTCCCGGCGGAATTTTGACATTACAGCGTCATACACATTAAACTTACACCTGTAGCGAATCGGCCCTCGGTTTTCCGTTGCTAAGGAGATAAGGATTCAAAATTTCCTTGAGTGTGTTTTCGCGCGTTTTTTTTTGTTTGGGACTAGGGGAAGTTTAGTTTATCGTTTAACTACTAAATCGACTCGATTAGGGACTTTTGACTGGTGAGTCAAGAACAGAAATTCTGAAGAATGTGTAGAATCATTATACAGGGTCTTTGAATAAAAACGTTCGACTTTTAAATGTAATTAAAACAAGTTGTGTGTGAGATATTCACTGCATTTTCATTTTATTTGAAAGTAAGGCATTAAGTATGGAATATAACGTCGTTCAATTGTTCGCCGCGGCTTTGCTTGGTGTCACATATTCCGTAGGTCCAATTTTCAATGACGTTGTCGAATAAATTTGGCTGAATTTGCTGAATGGCTTTCGTTATGTTGTCTTTAAGGGGATCAATTATTTGGGGTTTATTCGCATAGACCTGTGATTTAATATAGCCCCAAAGGTAGAAGTCTAAAGGCGTTAAATCGCACGATATCGGTGGCCAGTCTCAAATCGCTCGTGCTGAATGTGTGGCACGTAGCGCCGTCCTGTTGGAACCACATGTCGTCGGTATCGACATCATCTAGTTTACGCCACAAGAAGTTTCTTATCATCGATCTGTAGCGCTCGCCGTTTTTGGCGAAATTTGGGTCAAGATCCGATTACGTGCCACCAAGCAAAGCCGCGGCGGACAATTCGACGACGTTATTTATTTATTTGTTGATGGATAGCTATTTATAATTTTTAGACATTCGAACTTTAAAAACATTAATCTCGTAAAATTCTTTTAACATGAATTGCGTAATGCGAAGACCATTTTGCTGAAGCATATTTTAAGATTGATCTGATTAAAGAAGTATATAGAAGTTTAAGAGAGGGTGGATTGCAAAAGTTTATGGTATTGCGTTTAATCAAAATAGAGTTTAAATGATTTGCTTACTACAAATTCAATATGCTTTGAAAAGATAAGTTTATCATTAACACTCACACCAATATCTTTAAATTCGAGCACTCTTGACAAAGAAATGTCACGTATATTATAATGCCATATTATGGGATTCTCACTCCTATTATAAATCGTCATAACATTGCATTTTGTTATGTTAAGTGACAGGTGATTGATTTAATTTATCGATGTCAGCGTATACATATGCCTCTAGAAATTGAGTACAATAAGGCAAACGAATTTTAGAGTACAATTTAAGATCATCTTCATTTAAAAGAAAGTTGGCAAAAGAAAGTACTGAAATTAGATTGCACAGCCACACAAAAAAAAAAAAGTGGGTATTACTTTTGATGCCATATGTCATATCCGTAGTAATTTGGCCTGCTGATCACGAATCCGCGACCAGAATTGAGCCGTGACGTCCAGATTTTTTTCTAACCTGCAAAAAGTGGGTTAAAAACAGAGAAAATCGTGGAGTAAAATTAGGAAAAAATTTATTTTTAACATTTAAACCTATATTCATATGAATTGAGACCTGCTGAGCACGAATCCGTCACCAGAATTGAGCCATCACGTTCTGATTTTTTTCTAAAAATTAATAAAAAAAAATTTAAGAAAAAAATCAGAACGTGATGGCTCAATTCTGGTGACGGATTCGTGCTCAGCAGGTCTCAATTCATATGAATATAGGTTTAAATGTTAAAAATAAATTTTTTCCTAATTTTACTCCACGATTTTCTCTGTTTTTAACCCACTTTTTGGAGGTTAGAAAAAAATCTGGACGTCACGGCTCAATTCTGGTCGCAGATTCGTGCTCAGCAGGCCAAAATACTACGGATATGATGTATGGCATCAAAAGTAATCCCCACTTTTGTTTTTTTGTGTGGCTGTGTTGTTCATGAAAAGTATAGAAAGCAGTGGACCTAGTGGACCAGTGGGCTACCCTGAGGTACATCAGAAGTAGCAAAATTTCTTTTAGAAATTTTTTCTCCAATCTTTACGATTTGTGTACGATTATAATGAACCAGTAGGGTGAAAAGACTGACTTAATTTAATTTTATATATTGTTTCATGTACAACATCTGACTTGATTCGCTACTTATTTTTCCATTACATACATATAAATACATACATGCCAATGGATCTGGGTGGCCATTTGATTTACTGCTCAGTGAGCTGAACTTCCAATTCGCTCTCTGACTGAATAACATAGATTGAGTTGAGAGTTGGGTTAGTAAGATCAAGTGACATTAGGCAACCGAACTAAAAATTCAAGGGATTGTGCTTTAGGGCCAGAATAAAAATCTATTTACGTTGTTTATCTATGTTTATATGCTATAATTCTGTGAACTTGCACTTGTAAATTTAATTTCGATTAAACAAAATGTTTTCCACTAGTTCAAATGTTTTCCTAAAAATAAATTTAATAATTTTTATGTTGATGAAATAGTGGCGTTGTTTCTTCAAGCGTCTGTGGTTATAAAAGCAATAACTTTAAAAATAGTTGTACAAATGAATTTGCAAAACTCCAGAGCTTTTCAAAAGCTTTCAAAGTCTGCAACGTCTGGATTCGTGCTGCAATAGTATTTTCTATGCACATATGCATTAAGAATGCACGAATTCGATCTCTTCGTTTCACCGGAAATAGTTATACCAAAGAAGTTAGAGTAATGTTAATATTGATTGTAACCCGCAACACTAAGGCGGGCTGTTTGTGATAGATTTGATGTCTGTTGCGGTGCAACATTTTAATCTTGGCTTATAAATAAAAATCATAAGGGTATCGGTAAAGTTAATACGCCACTATCTGACATTCCTTCTTTTAAGGAAGTATGTACCTATATCCTTTGTCCACATATTTCTCACTATAAAATTTATACTTACCCCTGCAAATCAACACGTTTGCTGAACCGTTATAAGGTGGCTATAACCTCATTTAACAGAGGAGAAAACTGAAAGATGAAGACACAGTGGCAACCGAAATAAAAGGTCTTTGGAGAAATTCGCCGACGTCTATTCATGGTTGCCTACCATTTGCGGTGAGTTAAGGATAATCGATAGAACCTCGGATGACAATAAATGAGTAATGCTATGTGCAAATGACGAAACTTCTCGTCGCTATTAATTATTGCAGCGCGAACATAACTTAAACCGTATTCCGGTGGTTAATGTTATGTTCTCTTTAAATTGGACAGCACACATGGAGACCCTCCAATATTTACCTAAACAGCACACTTTATAAGCGCAATTACGGGCCGAGTACAAGTGTTTCGCATGGAACTCCTTATCCTTATCCGGTCTGCAAGTTCTCCGGTTCTGCAGTTGAAAATTATCTAAATGCTCATGTGGACTGGATATTGAATTCTCAGTTTCGTTTTCGGTGTTTGAATTTCCGGCATTAAATTTGCAGGGGACGAGAACATGTAAGCCCCTGGCCGGGTACTTAATGTCGTTTGAATCAAGGGAGAAGCGCCGGGTTCAGTCGGGCGGTAATTAAACTTGTACGCCTTTCCTCTGAGTGTCGATAAATTTTTAAAATTTCACATGTCATTTATTGTCCAGTCGTAGATTGCAGCAAATAGAGAGGATTTTCATCATTCATGAAGACTTTCATATTTCTTGTGTTCTGTTTGTTCGCCCGTTTCTTTTTCGAGCCCCGGGAAAGGCGTATCACATGCAATAATTCAAACCAGTGAAGGCAACAAAAGTGCGGCTCTCGCTGCACTACACAACTCGACTGCAGGAATCGATAAAATCTGAAAATTTATTGAAAAAACTTCTAAAAGTCACTACAATATCTCATTCATTTTTCTCCGTTGTAGATTTCATCCTTGGAGAGAACGAGGACAACATCCACGAGGCGGCCTCGTCGGCAAAACCAAGGAGGACGCCAACCAGCACAGTATACGAACAGCTAGCGATGCTTCTATTGTCAATCAGTGCAGTAGCACTTTGACAAATTCCGCCGTAAATGGAATAGTGTATAAATCAAACCAACTAATCAATAAGATGTAGCTTACAAGTTGCATTTGCAACTGAGCGACTGTATATACGTACCTAACAACGCCCGCATATAATATTTAGAGAGGGTTCGAATCGGTTTCCCGCAGGCCACAGGCCAGTTGACTCGGCTGGTACGGCACCGATTGAGGCAAATTGACCATACGCCCCCTTCCCACGTGTACATAGTTAAGTACTTTAAGTAGTTTTAAATAGACCTACAGTAGAGCTAGATATTTTGTAATAAGTATCAAGCTTGGGAGAACAATAATGTAAATTGATCCGCTGCGGCATCGCTTTACTTAGTGCTGCAATTTTACTTTTAGTATTTCTCTCGGTTGAGGATTTTCACATATTTTACTACTATTTATAATATAGCTTTTTATACACTAATTTCAGTAATTTAAATACGTGTGTGGAGTTCGCAGAAAGCATTCTAAATATTATTTTATTATGCATTTCTAATGCACTACATTTGTACTATTCGCAAATTCGTCTGCCGAATAAGACATGAAGATTAATTTTTAAAATAATAAATTGACGTTTTTTAAAACATTATATAAAATTGTGTATCCTCCAAGAAACATACTCTGAATAGAAGTGCACATACTTCAAGAAAAATATCTCACATTTATCCTCGTTTAAAAGATAAACAATAAAAAAAATTATTTGGTTCTAGCATAGACTAACTAATAAATATCATAAAGACCATGCAATGCAACTCATAGAAGAAACTGCGAACGCTTTTGCCTTAGCCCGATATTCACGATGCATCGAAATTTTCCAGCTCAAGCAAAACAGATATAGAACTGGAGAATTCTGTGAGGTTCTCGCTGAGCGTACTTCTGCTCGTTCGTTGCTGATAGGAGCGGCTAGGGATATTTGGTGCTGTGCGGAGGCGCCTGTGCCACAGCAGGAGCAACCAGAGCGATCGTACGAGAGGCAGTGGTGTAGCGTGGGTGTCAGCCGCCCGGGGCGGAAGAAAATTTTGCCGCCCTTTTATTTAGGTATTTCAATTTATAATAAAAGATTATAATATTCAGTAATTCTAAAGAAATTTTCGGCAAGAACAGGTATCTTTATTGTGTATTGTATTCAGTCATTGAGGGCAAAAAATATAACATAGAGTTGGGCGCGTGGTGCTCGTGGGGCAGAAGGGCAAAAAGGTTTTTTCTCATTTATGTATTGTCATTAGTCCTATAAATAATTTTGTGAAAACCCTTAAAAATGTCTGCCATTTCGCGAAAAAAAATTGTTTCATTATCTACATGATTTTTGCTACCGAAGTACACATGATTATATTTTTAGCATTTTATTTCGCGAAATGCCAGTTGTTTAAAAAAAACCGACGGAAAAACTCGAACTAAATGGCTTATAACTTCTTTTCCTGATATACAATCGCTATAAAGTGTGTATTTCGTAGATAATTTAATAATAAAGGTCCAGTTAAAATTTGAAGTCAATCGGATGAAAACTGTTCGAGTTAAATTAAGGGTTTACATAGGTCTTGAAGGAAAAAAAAAAACTTTTCAAAAAATTGTATTTTAAAACCCAAATTTTTTTTTATTTTAAATTTACACATAGAACAGCTTAGCATTTCTAGAAGTTGTAAAAAAAATTTCAGCTAAAAATATTGAAAATTGTCGATTTTCCTGCAGTTTTCCTCGTCCAGCCTTTTTTTTGCGGTAGGCAAGATTTCTCGAGAAAGAATCAACCGATTTTGCTGAAACTTTGCAAAATTTCTCTTTATAGTATTGTTTCGTGATTAACCGAAGGGATTTTTAATCGGTTGACTCGTTCTTGTTTTACACGAAAAAAATATTTTAAAAACGATGAGAATCGGAAAATGATAAAAAATATTTGACGAAAATACATTCAAACTTATTTCTATACTTTAAATTTAATTTTTTTTTCAATTCCTACGGTCAATCACGAAACAATACTATAAAGAGAAATTGTGCAAAGTTTCAGCAAAATCGGTCGATTCGTTCTCGAGAAATCTTGCCTACCGCAAAAAAAGGCTGGACGAGGAAAACTGCAGGTAAATCGACAATTTTTAATATCTTTAGCTGGAAATTGTTTCTTTCAACTTCTTGAGATGCTAAACTTTTCTATGTGTAAATTTCAAATAAAATAGCGTTTTGGTTTTTAAAATACAATTTTTTGAAAAAGTTGTTTTTTCTTTCCTTCAAGAACTATGTAACCCCTTAAGCTGGTAATAACCCCTTAATAAACTTTAGTTTGATTTTTCTCTTCCATTTGGCCGGTGACATGTATTTTCTTTTTGTAATTGATTTATATAATGCTAAACTATCATTTAGCGAAATCGGAAGTAATTCTCCCATTTTTTTTAGTTTTCGATCCAGCCTCCTTAAAGAAAGGGATTCCCCGATTTCGGCACAGTATAAGTAATGAATGCTCATTTCGATCGGTCCGAAACAAAAATATGAGATGGTTCAAATATTTACAAGATATTATTATTATTTATTGTGAAATTTTGCCGCCCCCTAAAGTGCCGCCCGGGGCGCCCCCCTCTTACCACCCACTACGCTACGCCACTGACGAGAGGGTTGCATAGATGCTCGTGTACAAATGGGTCTTTCCACACGTGTATACGTATTCAGTATGCAAACCGGTTTGTTGACAGGCAGATCAGCGCTTCCACACGGGTATTCTCGCTGCTCGATGCACGTCGCTGTACTCATAAGGGCTAACAATGTGTGCGTGCTCGAAATGCTCGAGCCAATACAAATTTCTGACGAAGAGAGAAGAAGATATCCTGCTTGTTTAGTTGCGGTAGTTCGTGATAGCAGGATTAATAGGATCGGTTTGTGCTGCCAATTTGCTCTCCAAAGTGTAGCACTTTTGTAGAGATTTTCCCTTGCATGTTTACGCCTTACCTGTAAAACAGGTCTGCATACTCATACTGAATACACGTGCGGAAAGGCCCAATGCATAGATATGCCATGAATGGGATCAGATGATGATTCGTAGTTCTTTGAACCTTCGTTTCATTTTGGCTGTTTAAGGGGAAGATAGGTGTAGGTCGGCGTTTTTACAGTGATTTTCATGATTTTTTTTTTAACAAATAAGGAATTCATATAATTTATTGATATCATGCGGTCATTTTACACATATAGTTGAGAATATATTCTGAAATTTTCAAAGATTTTCCTCGAAAAGTAACGAAGATATTACCTGCCGCGCATTGTAGGTCGCCGTTTGACTGAGCAGTTTATGTATGTTACATCTTGGAAGCCGCAATTTTTATCTGAAATCAATTGCACAGAAAGTTTCCTTTTTTTATATTTGTATCTACCATGTGAACCTAACTTCCCTCAAAAAAATTGAAAATTAGTATTTCTTAGAGAGGTGTGAACACAAAGCATGAGTGTTTGCAGTTTTTTTCGTACCTCTTTTTACAATAAACAAATACTTTAAACAAAGATATTGTTTAGGATTGAGATTCAAATAGATCGTATTTTTATAAAGAAACTACATATATACCAAATCTGAAATGTTTGGTTGAAAACTTTTACAGTGTACACAAATGCTGCAAAAGTCGTTCATCTAATGGATGGGGTGAGTTAACATATCTCGACTTGACTCAGTGAAGGATTTGGGAGTAACATTTAACATTTAAACATTTAAAATTATTTTCAACAGTAACGCTTCATGAAAGTCGCATGATATCAAAAATCATCTCTGACTACAAGATTTTTACGGGCGAATGTGATTGTCCATTACGTCTGTCATTGTAATGCTATTGAAGGCATGACAACGTAATTAATTTTAATATTTCGATCCCTCAATTGGATAATCGGCTTTCCACTTAATTGATGTAATGAATTTAAATTTCTCATATACCATTATTTAGTTGTTTTTCAAAAAGTTTTGTTTTCGAATTCCTAGTTGCAAATATTGTATCTAAAAGACATTGTATGTCTCATTGCGTGTAAATAAACAAGACTACCAACCAACCGAAAAATGTTTGTGACACATAAAAACAACAAGCCTACATACAGCAAAATGTATGGTACTATTTCCAATCCACGAGTTCCAGTCCGTTATTTCCAGAGCCCGCCATTTCCAGACCCCTGTATTTTCAGGGACCCATTATTTTTAAAATTCAATACCACAAAAAACGCACATTGACAAAAAACAACAAAAAAGGGCAAATATTCAGTCAGAAGACATTTTGTAAAGGGCAAAGTTTTCGAACTCCGAATGAAAATGCAACTGGAATTAATGGAAATCGTCAAAATATAGCGACGAAAATGGTAACTATTGGAAAGAAAATTAAATTAGAAATAACGTCCGCTGGAAGTTGCTGACTGGAACTAATTTCCCCCTATCAATTATATCGTCCGTAGTAAGCTTAACATTTTGAACCTGACTGATTTAAATTTACTGAAAACAGATCTTCCGTTTCTGTAGTGCAGTTGTGCTCGCTTAATGTGTCTGGTTTAGAAATATTATACTTAGTTACTGAAGGTCATTTAAAAAAATATCTACAAAGGTTTAATAAAATCTATTAAAAGGAAAAAATAATATTTAATTAACTCACATTAATGATACAACACCAACCTCACCTTACAATCAGATATTTTTTTATTGCACCAAAAATGGTTTTAAACTTTGAGTTTACTACACTATTCAGATATTCGATTACCTATGTACATAATTATAAAAGGTAGGTAGACATTTTATTTTTACCATCGGAGGTTTTTTCCATGGAAATTTTTTCCATCACTGAATATTTGCCTTTTGCAAAATGTCTAATGGGAAAAGGAATTAATGAATTAATGGAAAAAATTACTATGGAAAAAACCTCCGATAGTAAAAATGGAATGGGAAAAACTAAAACGTCCTATAATTTTTGAAAATCATAAGCCGTGAACCAGCAGTTTATTAAATTTAATTATTAATAAAAATTATGTTTATTTTATAATTTGGCTTAATCTTACATTTTTGCAATGAAGTCATCATATGCGAATATTCTAAAAATTTGATATTTATATAATACAAGAAAACCAATGCTAGTAAATTTATTTATTCAGGAACGAGTAATTCTTGCACATAATTTATGAAGAAATATTTTAAAAAATGCATCTATAACTTACTTATTATATTGCGATTAAATCTGCTAATGTGTGTAAATTTTACGCAATGAGCATTATTGCTAAATGAGTTATCTGCATAAAGCATTTTGTTGCCGATTTTGTTAAAACACGTTTTACTTTTGTTTTTGTTATTAAGAACTTTACAATAAATAAATAAGTTTGTATCTAATGCAAATTATAAATCGTTGTGTCTTTCTGCGTTCTGCGAACATACACATGTAATTGGCTAAATACTCCTATAATAATAGAATACCTGCTTTTGAATTTGATTTTTATATATGTAGCTTCAGTGCCAAGTTATCGAATAATTTATGTTAAGATGTGCATCACGACACACAAAATAAAATTGTATTTTAAATGAGGTTTTGTTGAAATAATTAGTTGCATATTTAAGAGCTTTCATAAAATTAAGAAAAATTAGGGAAACAAACTAAATACAAATCTCATTGTTGGTAAATTAAAGGCGAAACAGTGTTCAAATTTTCATGCCTATTAATCAACATTTTCGAAAACATATCATATTGACGGGCTGATGCACAGTACAGATAATTGTAAATTTCCAACTATTTAATTCCTTTTAAAGATAAAATGCTAATTGTGTTAATATTTATTAATTTTTATATATCACATAATATTTAGACTTTTTTCAGTGAAATATCGTAAAGCTATTAATGTTTGCGCTATGGCTCAGAATATTTGAAAAAATCTACTTGGGAGTACTGGAAGTGCAAAACAAATCGAGTACTGGTATGAATGTTCTATCCGAAACAAAACAGAATTGTCCACTAGTTCCAGTGAATGACAGGAAAATATTGTTTAGTTGTGTTCATTGAGCTGGAATTGCTCTTATGAATATTTTGAGCTCATCTTACTTACATCTTACTGTTTTTTTTAATTCTTCAATTGTCCAAAATCCTAAATATTCTATGCTTGAGAATGATCTCTGCTAGAAACCACAATAATATTTCTTAATATAATAATTTTGATAATAAGTTAAGGTAAACAAATTCAAGAAACACACAGTTTAGAAGATTATTTTTTTAATTTTATTCGACAGTTCACAGTAATCTCAAATACATAAGTATGTAAAATTTTGTGTCTCAGGCTTAAGCTGGAATGGGTTCAAATTAATTTTCAAAACTCTTACGTTATACGTCTATGAACAAGGAAATATTTTAGGTGTTTCCATATTATCGAAGTATCACCATGGGCATTTACATCACAGTTTATTTTCAATGACAAGAAAATGTTTATTAATACTATTATACGTTCTGGAGTATGTAAACAATTTCAATGTTTTCCCATTATTTGGACTGAAGATATCTAGCTACGATTAATTTGTCACAATTGTTAATTTGTACATTTTATGATATATTTAGTCCAAAAAGAAATAGCTGTTATACTATAGTATAATTTCTTTTACCAATCTCACTTGTCGGTTAAACATTTTGTTTATAGTTTTGTTAACAGCAAGATGTTTGGGTCAAATCTAGCAGGCAAAATGTTTATTAGTTCTAATGAAGCTTTTAAATTTTGTATGCGTGTGTAAGTTTCATGACGATATTATACTAGATCTAATACGGTGGACCCTCAAGATGGTGGATTACCTTTTTCTTCACAACCCTTTAATATGAGTATCAAATGAAATTGTTTGATCAGTAGAAACCAATTGTTCACTGAAAAGAAAACCTCCTAAAGATCATCGATTTTGCGGTTCATGTATACGTAACGAGAATACTTCCTAAAATTACAAAATGAACTTCTACGCCCAACGTCAAGGTCAGAATGGCATGGCGCAATGCGGATTGAATCGTAAAAAGGGTGAATAGTAATATTATGTCACTAGTCCTCATTATCTTTCTAATCGATCTAGATTGAGTTCCAACATATTTATGTTTGAATTTGCTCCTACAATACTTCAATCAAAAGTATCGAATAGATAAAATGAGAAAGTCAACAATATACTTGCTTGATTTTACAGCTACAATATGTATGTTTGGCTGAAATGTATCATACTTGATTCAAATACAATCAACCAGAATATAGCTCATATGAATTTCAAATCAATCAATAAAAATAATACATATTTGATTTAAAAAATGTTTGAGAAAATAAAAATATGAAGGTATATGTAATATAGGTATATAATTGCACAAAAATGTTTCCATGGTGTGTATGTGTGTGTGCGTACCATTGAAATCCGCGAAATGCGTCGCCTACTGACTAAACATATGCCTTTTACAAAATATCTACGGACTGCCGTGTACTCCGTATACACACATACATGGACACACGTGTGGTGCAAATAGAGTCTTCCATTTCATATCAAAAATGCATATTGTTTTATCTGATAATGCTTATTTCTATCAATGTAATAATACTATTATGGGCTTCAACTGTGCATAAAATACAAAGCAGTACAGTTGGTCTCCAACTTGTCTTTGTCTATAATAAAAGGAAAACTCCTAAATCAAAGCCAAATTAATGTTTCCGTTAGGCACGAAAGGTCCAAATAAATGAAACAAGTGGAGAAGATTTTAGCTTTCGTTTGAGCTCCATTTTATGCTTCTAATCGAAGTTCTGTTTTAAACTAAAAAAGAAACCAAGAATTTAGGGGGCCATATTTGGTTTTTTGGATTAAAAAAAAAATCTGTTTCTAGTAAAAGCAGGAAAAGTTTTTAATAAAATCTAAATTCTTTTAATTTCTGAAAAAAATCTTCATCAGATCGGCGGAGGGGTGGGAGGAGGACGACGAACCACGAGGGGAGAGGGAACCTACGATATTTGGGTTTGCAACAGCATACATAGTCTGAAAATATGGTCATCCAACTCGACAAACTGAATTTTTTCTTCTTATTCCTCGTGCTGCTAGACTTATGTATATGGTATTGTTCAAAAAGCAAAGATGGATCAGATATCTTTTTGTTTATTATTATGTATGTATAATTGAAAATAATACATAAATCGTGAATCAGAATAAAATGCAATTTGGATGGAAAAATTGTTATGTGTGAATGCGAAGAAAAACTGCGGGGTTACTTTTACATCTAGAGCAAGTATACAGCAATCGTGTTTTGGTCTGTTAACGACTCTGATTACGGCTCAAGGCACTTTGATTTGGTAATAATAATTACTTTCGGGGCATAATGCATAATATGACCGATAATCTCTTTTTAATAGAGTATTCAATAAATATAATGGAATGAACCTGTTAAATTAAATTATTCTGAAATTATAATTTATGAAGCAGAGTTTGTCCCACTTTGCACGAATTATATTATAATAATTTCAATTATACCGTTATTAGCTGCACAGCGATTACATTCCGACTCTTAAAAGGAATATATCCACAAAAGTTCCGTAATTACTTTTAACCTGAGTTATTGATTTTTCATAACCATCTGGTAATATTCTCACGAAAGCGAATAGAATAGAGGCTTACCAAATAAAAATATTTATCTGTTAGTTTAGCTACTACGGTACTTATGCGCATTCAGATATTAGATACGAAATCGTCGTATTTCTGAGATTAGGGTATTTTAAGCTTTAAAAGGAAGAAGCACGCGAAAATCCCAAAGCAATAATTATAATATGAATTTCCACACCAACATCTCCCAAAAGCGCATGCATCTTTATTACCATAATGCACTTCTTACTTTCTACGGCAGAACATGACGTTTTCACTTGCTGTCGTCTGCCCAACATTACTAAAATGCAACAAATAAAGAATACCACATTGAGGAGAAAGCGCAAACTTTGAGTGTACTTCAGTTGCAAATGGCTTTTAAGTTTCATTCGCTTTCACACACTTCGGAGTACCGTTCGGGCAACTTCATGCCAGTTTCCTTATTTGCTCCAGTTTTTCGGGTTGCGTTCTAATTTCCTTCATTCACTCGCAAGTTTAAGTTGTTTCGGAACAAATTTCATAGGTAAAGTTTCAGAGATCAATAACTTATCATAGTTAATTATTCGAATACTTTGCCAAATTGCAGGGTCATCGACCCACTTCTTCAATTCCCGTACGTGTATCTCTAACGGCTGGAATAGACTAAGTTTGGTTTCACTATGGAATTATTTACTCGACTGGCTCACGTAACCCATAATTGAAAGAATGTGGGGCCACTGGAAAACCTGTAAATAGTTTCATTCCAGCAATGATTGTACAAAAAAAACAGCAATCCAATAGCTTGCCAGGAAAATTCCAATCTAGTGTGTATGTATATTCATATGTTCCGTTTAATAGCGTCTAGCAAAGCAATAGCGTGAACACGAATTTAAACAACATCCTTTAAAATAACGTTTTATTTCCGTTCGCTCATGCATTAAGGAGTAGTACATTCGGGTAAGCAACATATTTAAACATTGATACTTATTGATCCGCTGAAGCTTTGAAGACAATACCCAGAACACCAGAATTCGAAACGAATACTGGCAGAGGAAATTAAAATTGAAAACGATTTTGGTCATAAAATTTTCATTGCATGATTGGGTAATCTGCCCATCTTATTTTGAGCTTATCTTGATTAAATATTAATTTTATTATTCCACTTCCAGTTTAAAAATGCAACCCAATAATTAATTCACTTATGTACCGTACTAATTGTATCTCATCTTCAACTAAAATGTGGGGATGTGCAAAAAGGACTCGAATCGAATAATGAATTTGTAAGTCGAACATTATTCGAAGTATTCTAATTATTCAAGCTATCCGATGATATGAAGTAGTATGAATTTTTGATATTTGATATTTGAGAAGGTGGCGATTACTATCATTGAATTTTTATTATCAATTTAATTTTTTTAAACAGATTATTTAATTTATTTCCGATTTTTGAATAAGAACACATGTGGAACTTTTTAGAAAAAAAACTTCTGTGTGGCGATGTCACTAACTACAAAACGACACTATCATCATATATATTATTTCTCAAAAATGTTTTTTATGTCGTACGCCATATCTCCCTTAATACTTAATCAAAATTAATGGCTGAGATATCATTTTGAAGATCACGCTCCCCGCTAATGACGAAAAATAAACAAACAGTTCAAAATTAATGTTTTCGTTAGAAAAACGTTATTTTAAAAACTTCATATAAAAACCATATTTACATAGAAAATGTATAAGCCGCCATTTGTTGACAATCTGTTTAACAAACACGCAAGACAGCTGTTAGTCGAACTTGTCTACATCCTATACGCAATGTAGAGTAAACAACTCCAACCAACAGCTGTCCTACATTTTAGTTGAACCGATTGCAAAACAAATGGCGCCTTCTACATTTTCTATGCAAATACGACTTTTATGAAAACTTTTAAAAATAAAGTTTTTCAACGAAAACATTAATTTTATTTTGGGGAATTCCTCAGTACATATTTTATAAAAGGCAAATTTTAGTCAGTAGACTTTTTCAGGGTGATCTCTTGAAGTTAACTTTTTCGGTAGCCATTTGGGTCGTCTGCCATCTTAAATTTTTGATTTTAAGCTCCGAAATAAATGGATGGCTCAAATAATTCGAATCGATGGAATTTTTGCACTTCAATAATTTGAATAATACTGAAATATTTATACTACCTTTAACAAATTCGATTTATTAATTCGTCACGATGTGTAAAAACAGCTATGCCTATAGGTTATAAAAGGTTTAGTTTAAATCTGTTCCATCCTATTAGTTTCTTGTCTATTTTCAAATGATTGGCATCAAAGTTTAATCAGTTCTTCTTAATTTATTTTTTAAATATTTTTTTTTTTATTGACATGAACTTTTTTTTCGCCTGAGACTTATTTTTCCGTTATAGAAAAGATTTCTACTAAAATGTGTGTTTCTCTACTAACCAACTACATTGCTTACATTAAAATAACTCGTTAATATTCAAATTTACTCGCTTTTTTAATCATTTCCATGAAAGCTATTTCTAAAGTCTCACAGCCCGTGAATATAACATATCAAATATTTGTTTAGACTCGACTTATTTCCACATATGACCTGCAGTGACTATTTAAAAAAAAATTGAAATATGTATTTAGTTGAGAAAAACTAATTAAGCAAAGAAGAGTTAAATATATTAAAACAAAAATAAAATGATTGTAAAGTAATGTAGCGATAAGGAAATTGTTGTAGAAAGTACATTATATGAAGCTAGCGGTTAAAGAAAGTGCATACTGAGATCGAAGTGTGAAAATTCTGAGACAAATTAAACAGTGAGTATATGCGCAAATAGGAGATAATTTCAAAAACAAACATATCATTCCTAAAAAGGAGCGGAAAATCAATAAAAAAAATAATCTAGAACCAACGTGTTTTAATCTGTATAACAGTTCCCCAAAAGTTTTCTTTTGTCCTGGATGAATAGAGACTTGAATCCTGGATAACGAAGCGACTGGGTAAGTGTATTCAGAAGCTTTGCGAAGCTTTAGGTGGTTGTATCAGCTTCAAGGATGATTTATGTGTTATTCGTGCTTTATTTATTACTGCACAAATTAGCTTCGAAGTTGAGTAATCCAATGAAATGAGCATCCTGAAATTAACACATAATTGGACAAATTTTGAGAACAGTTATTATAATTACATAGATCTGACAGATAGGGTTGAATTGGGTTTAAGTGCTGCTTTCAGATATTCGATAATCTGCGACTGAGCACACGTAATTGAGTCAAAATGATTTACAGAAACTGCAGATTGGGCTTCATTATCTCGTTCGTTGGGTAATTTCAGTAAATAAGTAGTTATGTGTCGCTTCCGTTTTTAATATTAATTTAATTAAAGAAACATGAATAAATGTTGCCAACTGTGATTTACAAATAAAAACAATACGCTAATGTCGTAATAGTA
Source organism: Neoitamus cyanurus (assembly GCA_947538895.1). Classification (NCBI taxonomy): domain Eukaryota; kingdom Metazoa; phylum Arthropoda; class Insecta; order Diptera; family Asilidae; genus Neoitamus; species Neoitamus cyanurus. Next base: position 17,934,806 of record OX384544.1, read on the forward strand.
TTTTGTGCAACGCTTCGCTCGTGCGTCTAACACTGCCATCGTAGGCAATCGGCTAGTTTTCACCCGAGTTGCACACTCTATTTTTTATCACAAGTGCGGGGGTGGGTTCGACAAGGAGGTGGGGGAAGGAGGAGTTGTTGGGGCGGAATGGGGGGAGCGCAAATAAAAGAAACAATTTTTGCTGTGATTATTTCTCAAAAAGATATACGTATCTTAAAGAAAAGTAGTAAGGAAAGGTTTTTATGATATCTAAGGTACAGATGTTCAAAGCAATATACTATTACATTACATAGTCTGAATTACTCAGGTGACCATGTGATATTTACTTATGCCCGGCTTAAATAATTTATTTAGGTACCTGAAAATCATTAAATATATAAAAAAAAATGGGATTTCTTGAAGAAATATTCTGAGTGCATTTCCATTTCAGGTACCCGTGCGTTATTCTAAGTCTCGCGTGCGTTCTTTAAAATTACCAGTGGGTTATTCCCAACAGGCTTTACAGTGGGCAATCGGGGAGTTTCCACCCGTAAACCCGTGCGGTATAGCAGAGCCGGGCAAACTTTGACTTTATGGGAGCCGTATACCTGAGTGGATTTTGGGTCGCTCCGTTAACGCAATGAGAAGGAGTGAGTACATGTCTCATCACTGATCACTGGACAGGAGTATGCATTTCTCGCTTGCACATGCAGGAGCAATGAGGAACTCCAGAAATATTAGTGGTTTCCCCGCACGTGTGATGAAAATCATTTTAATCTTCCTTTCATATCTCCTTTTGTTATAATTTCTTGCTTCCGCGTACTGGTTGAATAAAACATGGTAACTGCTTGGAAAAGAAAGTCCTCTCACACTTTTTTTTATTATGAAGGGTTAAGGCTTAGTTTCTGTTGAGGATTTAACTACCGAAACGCGCCGAACACTCAACTGATGGCTTTATCTATCTACTACTACTTAATTGCAAAATAAGGAAATTAGAAGACGCGGACGTACCTTCAAGAACTCTCTCTAGCACGGCGGTTGCTTCAAGAATGGCGTCATCAGGGACGCCGTTGAGGACTCTGAAGTTGGCTCCTGATCCCTTTTGCTAAGGCCGACGCTGAATGCGCGGTCGGCTCGTAAGGCTGCTGATGCACGAGCAGTCAGCGGCTCCGTGCTGTTGCAGGAAGAAGAAGGGGACAGAATATTGGGATCCTAATCCCGAACATCCTGCCCGGTTGAACCCTTCGGTTCGATATCTCCAGCGCTGTCCTCGTGGTGCAGTAATCTGCACAATTTCTGCACTGCCCGGGTGCGGAAACCGCTTGCGGTGCGGAGAGTGACGTTACGGGTCAACCCATCGCTGCCCGGGTGAAGCTCGGTAACACGACCCAGAAGCCACTGTGCTGGTGGGAGATTCTCCTGTTTTACGACGACGATGTCGCCGACCTCAATATTAGGCGAGCGCCGTTGCCACTTACTGCGAGTTTGAAGGGTCTGTAGGTAGTCTTCGCTCCAACGTCGCCAGAAATCCTGGTGCATTTTGCGCAGCCAATCCCAGTGCTTTAATCTGTTGGTAGGGATGTCGCCTACGGATGGCTCCGGTACTGCGACGAAGGGCTCTCCGATAAGCAAGTCACCAGGGGTAATCGTGAGCTTGTCATCGGGATCATCGAGAACTGCAAGGAGTGGACGGGAATTGAGGCATGCCTCAATCCTCGCGGCTAGCGTTACCATGTGCTCTCTCGTTATAATCTGTGCACCGATGAGTCGCACTAAGTGATGTTTCGCCGACTTGACAGCGGCCTCCCAGAGACCTCCCTGATGCGGTGCGCTCGGGCTGATGAAATGCCAGTCGGTGCCCTGATTCGCGAGAGTCTGTTGAGTATGCTCGCTTTCCCAAGCGACTAAGTCCTTGCGGAGCAGACGGCTAGCACTGCGGAAAGCTGTCCCATTGTCGCTGTAGAGGTCTTGGCAATGTCCGCGCCGACTGACAAAGCGGGAGAAAGCGTCGAGGAAAGCTTGCGCTGAAAGGTCTTCGACTACCTCAATGTGCACAGCCTTGATTGCCATGCATACGAAAATCGCGAGGTATGTCTTCACCGTTGTCCGGGATCTCTTCGTGCCGATACGAAGTTGGAACGGGCCGCAATAGTCGACTCCTGCTGCGAGGAATGCTCGGCGATACTGGGTGCGCTGTGGTGGAAGCGGTGCCATTTGCTGCTGAATAACTGCACCACGCTGACGTCGACAAATAGTGCATTCATGCAGGCAGGTACGAACAGCCTGACGTGCATGTATGATCCAGTAGCGTTGCTGAAGTGAGCGGAGCATGAGTTGAACGCCTCCATGCAACGTCATTTGATGTGCTTCGTAGATCAACAGTCGTGTAAGCGGGTTGTTCTTCGGCAGAATGATTGGGAACCGACGATCCTCGGGCAAGTCTGCGCTGCCGAGGCGCCCTCCCAGGCGCAGCAGACCCCCGCCATCAATGTACGGATTCAATGATAGCAAAGGGCTTGAGGCTGGCAATCTCCGAAAACCTCGAAGCTCGTGGAGTTCCGCTGAGAAAGCCTCTTCCTGGACCAGCTGGATGAGCGCGTCTAGCGCAGCGCCCTGTTCCGATGCGGTGACAATGGGTTCGCGTGGGAGATGCCGTCGTGCTGGGGAAAGGCGCAGTACACGGGCAATGACTCGCAGCAACGTGCCGAGTGAGCTCCAGCGCTCAAGAATTGATATGACAGCTCCACTGGTGGTCCGTATCGTGAGAGAACGACGCGGAATTATCGCAGACACCAGCGTCGTGATGCGCTGTTCGCACTGCACTTCTGTCTGGTCACAGTCAGTGAGTGTAGGCTCCGTCGAATGCACGAGAGCAGACTGTAGAATGGTGTCTTCTGGGCCATTCCACCATAAAGTGTGCTCGAGAAGCTCTGTGGGAAGGAGCCCTCGACTTGCACAGTCCGCTGGGTTATGCTCTGAGCGGATGTAATTCCAGCACTCAGGGGATGTGATCTCTTGGATCTGATGAACCCTGTTGGCGAAAAATGGCTTCAGCGCCGAGGGTGGTTTTTGGATCCACCAAAGGACCACCTGTGAATCAGACCAGAGCCAGTATGGTGCTGATTCTAAATCAAGCGCGGTGCGTATGTTGTGCAGGGTTAATGACAGCAGATGCGCAGCGCAGAGTTCAAGACGAGGAATTGTGGCCCCCTTCAAAGGAGCGACGTTTGTGCGCGCTGTAAGCAAGCGAATTCGGTTTTCTCCGCGGCAGTCCGTCGTCTCAATATAAATCACAGCAGCAGAGGCTCGGGAGCTCGCGTCGCAGAAGCCGTGTAGTGTTGAGGTGCCTTCTCCGGACATACCGAGCCAGCGTGGTATGCGGAGATTGTTCAGGTGCATTAGGTTGCAGTGGAATGCTAACCAGCGCTCGCTGAGGTCAGAGGGCAGAGGTGTGTCCCAGTCTAGACCTGCTGCCCAGAGTGCCTGGATGAAAATCTTCCCCATGACGATAACAGGTGCGAGAAGCCCAGTAGGATCATATAGCTGAGCAACCTCGCTCAGAACGCGCCGCTTAGTGGGCGGGCCGTATGCCTGCTCGGGGAGCTTCACTCGGAAGAAGAATTCGCTAGCTGCTGGATCCCAACGCAGGCCTAGAACTGTTGTGGTAACCGAGTCGCCGATGACAAGCTCCGCCGATGGCGCTGAATCTCCTGCTACTCGGTCAAGCACCGTTGCGTCGTTGGAGTTCCACTTGCGAAGAGGGAAGTGTCCTGCTGCGAGGACCGACTGGACGCTTCGAGCAAGCTCGACCGTGTCCCGCGCAGTGTCGCAGCTTGTCAGATAATCGTCGACATAAAACGACGTTAATATGCTGTGCCGAGCCTTCTCGCCAAGTTCCTGAATGGAGCACTGAGTATAGTTATCTTCGGCATATTGTCGAAGAGCTCGCACTGCCAGGAATGGGCTGGCACTCATACCGTAGGTCACCGTCGTGAGGCGGTATACGCCGAGCTGCTCTGCTGGATTCCGACGCCAAAGGATGCGCTGCCAATCCTGATGTGCAGGAGCAATCTGCACCTGACGGTACATTTTCTCTACGTCGGCGGTCAAGGCGACGCTAAAGCGCCGGAAGCGCAAGAGAATATTTATTAGCCCATCCTGGATTGTTGGACCGATCAGCTGGGCGTCGTTGAGTGAAGCTCCGGTCGTCGTCTTGGCAGAGGCGTTGTAAACAACCCGAAACTTGCCCATGACAGCGTGATGAGGAATGTAGTAGCACCCCTGATGAGTTTCAGGCTCAGCTATGCGCTGCATGTGCCCCATGGACTCATACTCATCCATGAATGCGATGTATTTCTGGCGCAGAACATTGTTGCTGAGAAAGCGCCGCTCGAGCTGACGAAATTGTCCAAGAGCTGATCTGGATGAGTCGCCAAGGGGCGCCGCATCGGGCTTGAAGAGAAGATAAACCACGTATCGACCGTCTTTAGTCCGACAGTGGGTATCTCGAAAGATACGCTCGCATTCGTCGTCGCTGGACACGGACTCAGGAACCTCCTCGAGAAGCCAGAATCGCTGCACGAGCTCCTCGAGGGATGACGTTGCACTGTCGAGAGTCGAACTGAATGTGCCCACTGTGGGCGAGAATGTAGTTGCCGAAGTAGGGCCGAACACGACCCATCCGAGCTTCGTGCGCTGCGCGATAGGTTCGTGCTCTTCACCACGGATAACGCCTTCCTCGAGAAGTGACCCCCAGATGTCCGCTCCGAGGAGCATATCGATGCTGCTTGGACTGCCGAAGTGAGGGTCAGCAAGTGTGAGTCCCTGCAAATGAGGCCAGCGCCGAATGTCGATTGGAGTGGACGGCATGGCTGATGCTATTGTGGGGAGGACGTATGCATTTAGTTCAATGCGTTGCTCCGGCTCCTGGCTAGGGGAGAGGGAAAGAGAAACAATACCTTTGCACGTGGTGTGTGCGACAGCGCCGACACCCTGGACCGGGATTGTTGTCTTCTTACGGCGCAGCTGAAGTTGTGCAGCTAGTCGCTCGGTAACGAAGCTAGCTTGAGAGCCTGGATCACATAGAAGTCGCAGGGTCGTTTGCTCCGTGCTGCCATGTGCAATAGCGCGAGCAGTGGCGAGTAGGACTAGATGGTGGTCTTGGACCAAAAAGCTGACTGGATGAGCTCCGAGTCAGTTTGAGGAAGACTTCGGTGTCTTCGGCACTGTTGGCGTGGATAGCGGGGCACTTATCGTCGCCGGCACACATTGAGACATATCCCCATTGCGCGAGCTGGTCCCTTGTTGCTCCGCTGAGGGAGGAGCAGCTGAAGCGGATGGCAGTGGCTCACGGCACAGCAGAGTGTGGTGCTTAGCGCCGCAGTATCGGCAACCGCCGGCTGGACAGGTACGCTTCGTGTGACTCGGCGAAAGGCAATTAATGCACAAGCCCTTGTCTACCGCCCGTGTGTACCTATCATCGACCGCCATGGCCGCCAACAAGTCACAACGGCTAACGCGGTGTGGTCCAGCACAGATGGGGCATCGCAGCGTTCTGCCCGACGATGCAGCTAAAGAGCCCGTCGTTGGCCTGAGCGCCACAGCAACGTGGCTTCGTAAGGATGGCCTCGCTGGCGCGGGGCCCGTCCTCGACGCCGTAAAGCCTCTCACCGGTGAGCCAGCGGAGGGTCGAATTGGCAACCCAGATGACTTGGGCGGCAGGCTATGTGCACGCTGCTCTACGAAATTCAACAGTTCCTCCAGCCTCGGAACCTCGGTGTTGCGGAGGCCCATCACCCAGGCTTCATACACCGTCTCTGGAAGACACCTTAAAACAATCGGCACGGCCAAGGCGTCCCATGAATCCACCGGCTGATTCATCACTCGCAAAGCGCGGAGTGCCTGACGAACGGTGTCAACTACACGGAGAAGCTCCGGCGCCGTCTCCTTCAAAGCTCGCGGCATGTCCAAAATTCGCGTGACATGCGCATGAGCGAGCTGACGCGGATTATTATACCGCTGCTTAAGGGCCTCCCATGTCGCATTGTACCCGCCGCTGTACAGGCCCCCAATGAGAGGTACAACAGCTGGGTCCACTGCCTGGCGCAGTTTTGCCAGCTTATAGGCCTCCGGAAGCCCAACCTGGTCGTGCACCAGCGTATCGAACGCGTCCTTAAACGCCAGCCAATCCTCAAGCGCACCGTTAAAGGTAGGGATGGCTAGCGACTCAAGCTTGAGGTCGACATGGCACGCGGGCAAGCCGTGCGACCCCGAAGAAGCTGTCTCAGTGCGTTGTGGCTTGATAGCCGTCTCATGCAGAGCAATGCGCCGCTGCAGGATGAGACACGTTTGCCGATACGTGTCATCAACTTGCGCGGCCAACTCATCGTGAGCGAGGAGCTCGGCTTCACTAGGCGCGATTGCAACAAGGGCGTCTTGCGCGGCGGTGAACCTGTCATATTGTTGTTGCGCCTGCAGCAACTCAAAATTCGCCTCCGTGATGTCCGGCGCATAATCGTCTGCGGCAACTCGCTGATGCACCCGAGCGAGTGCATTCTTCGCCACCGAACGACGATTTAAATCCGCCATTGTCCGACACACGAAAGGGATGCGCCGTGCCACAGAAAATTCGGCGAACCTTCACTGGGTCACTAGAGCACCAAGGCACCGTTTCGCGGAAACACAATTCCAGCACGTGTGAGTCGCTGCTTCACCGAAATCACCCACTTCTCGGAAGCACCCGACGAGTGCGCGTTGCGCGGCACCGTTCCACGAAATTCCTGCTTCCTGGAAACGCACTAGGGGTCACTGAGGTTCCCGGAACCTCACTACGCGTCGCGCGGCACTGTTTGCAAGAACAACCTCGTTTCCAGGAAACTCACTGCGCGTCACGCGGCACTGTTTGCAAAATGAAACTTCTCGAAGGATCACGGTTGACCGGCGTCCTTTCTTTGTCCGAGGAAAAACACTAAATCAAATACCTCACAGGGGGCACCAAATGTTGAGGATTTAACTACCGAAACGCGCCGAACACTCAACTGATGGCTTTATCTATCTGCTACTACTTAATTGCAAAATAAGGAAATTAGAAGACGCGGACGTACCTTCAAGAACTCTCTCTAGCACGGCGGTTGCTTCAAGAATGGCGTCATCAGGGACGCCGTTGAGGACTCCGAAGTTGGCTCCTGATCCCTTTTGCTAAGGCCGACGCTGAATGCGCGGTCGGCTCGTAAGGCTGCTGATGCACGAGCAGTCAGCGGCTCCGTGCTGTTGCAGGAAGAAGAAGGGGACAGAATATTGGGATCCTAATCCCGAACAGTTTCCTTCCCATTTTCAGATAAAGATTGTGATATGCTCTTGTGAATGATACGTTCGAATTGCAAGATATTGTGTTGCAGTGCAATAATGGCATATTTTATTAAAACTACATATATGCAGAACATACTTTTTACCTTATTTGTTTTAAAAAATATATACAAATATATTTTGTTTTTCCCCAATTTAATTTTTTGTTGTGAATTTATGTTATTTGGGTTCAAACAAGGTGGCGCAAAAGTCATCATCCTATCGGAAGATGCTATAATTTTTGCAAATGGCGACAAATGTCAGTTCTGCTTTGATATTTGTGAAGTAAACAGATACAAAATACACGTCAACAAGACTTGAATCACTATAATCCTCAAGAACGCGGAATAATTGTTTCGATTTTTTTTGGGGAATAATTCGTCGATGGTGTTGGCGCAGCATGACTTTTGGGGCAGATTTTCAGGTCGTCCGATACCAGCTGGGCAAACATTACGACACTAAGCCAATGTTTAGATAAGTTTGGTAAAAGATTTGAAGATGTTCCCTTATAAAATGCAGACAGTGCATCAACTGTTAGCCGTTGACCGCCAAGCGCGTGTAACTTACGCTCAAGCCATCCTTCATCTCGACCACGAGGAAGACAACTTTTCAAAGAAAATCATCATGAGCGACGAGGCCTTTCCATCTTTGTGTGAATAAGCAGAATTATCGCTTCTGGGGCACCGAAAATCCGCGCAAAACCCACGAAGAGCAATTACTTACATCCGCCCAAAGTTACTGCATGGTGTGGTGCTTATGCTGGAGGCGTCATCGGGCCTGTTTTCGAAAACGCCGCGGGCCAAACGACTACTGTGAACAGAGCTACAGAGTCATGCTCAACAAATTTCTCCTCCCTCAATTGGATGAATTGGGACTGGAGAATTGCATTTCTTGGAACCACATTCCAACAGGATGGAGCAACGGCGCATACTGTACGAGCCACAACCGAAATTCTGAGGGCTGCATTTCCAGGTCGCATAATCTCCCGTTTTGGTGATTTGCACTGGCCGGCAAGATCGCCTGATTTAACAGTTCCAGACTTTTTTTGTGGGGTTTCTTGAAGTTACGAGATGCCAACAAGCCTCAGACTCTTGAAGCCCTCAAAGAGAATATCCGTCAAGAATGAGAGAACCTGTCGCCGGAAGTTCTGGCAAAAGTGATGGAAAATGCCATAAATCGGACCCGTATGGTCATCAATTCTGGCGGCCACTTGGCCGATATCATTTTCTCGACTTAATGGCAAAAAATAAAGACATCAAATAAACACAATCCAAAAGCAGAACCAAACTTTTTCAGTCATAGAGCATCGGGTGACAACTTTTGCGTCACCTTGTATTTATTTATTGTATAGTAAATCGTACCGAAGTCTGAAGCATGACGTCCAATATTATACATATATAATTGAAGCTCTCTCTTGGAGGGTAGTTTCACACCTTAGAATTGTTTTCCCAGCAAAAATAAATAAATTTGTTACGTTTAAGTTTCAGCAAAGTACATATAACAACTTGCATGAGCCTAATGCCTACTCTCCAATGAGCAGACCAATCACGAACCCACCCACGACCAGTTGGCTGAATTGACTGATAAAAAGCGTGCGTACACATTTTTCTATCAATGCACATCTGACAAGTCAGAAAGTTCTGTTTGCTTTGATCGGGAGTGAACTGTAACCGAAAAAATTTTTATTCCGTAATACAGTCACAGTTAGAGGCACTGGCTATATGCAAACTGCTACTGGAATCCATATATGGAATTCAGACATTTCAGATTTTTTAAATAAACTCGAAATGTGTTACAAAATTCCACCCTGTGTAAGCTATTACTTAAACTGCATTGCATAGCCCGTTAATTTCAACAGAGGCCGTAGATTTCGCCTGTACTATAGGGTCCAAACCACTGCTAGAACCTGCTGAATGTATGCAATCTGGTACTTCTAATGGTTTAACTAACACAAACGAAAAGTTAGAGCATGGCTATTAAAACAGCGAGACTAACTTATTTTACAATGAGAAGGAAAAGATAGCAGCGTTTTGGTTGTTGGTCCGTGATTGGTATGCTCTTTGCAGAATAGGCCTAATTTACTATCCAAAAACGTTTTCTGATTAACCCTCTCTCTGTGCATATAAAATTTAACATTAACCGTGCATAGGGGTGTAAAAGCACCCCATAGATTTCTAGTGGGAAATATAAGAAAAAGACTTTGTTTGCGTTAGAATTTGTGGTATATTATTTATTTTTGGGAAAGAAACTTAAAATAAATAATTAAAATTCAGGGAATTAATATAAAATAGATCAGCAAATTTAAGATGCATCGTCGGAATCTTCTTCCGCGTTGACTTCATCGTCACTAGCTTCAACGTTCGTGCATTGATCACAAATATTTGTGTTGTGAATTTTACAAGCAGGTTCATTGCAAATATCGCAGTGCAATCTGGTTTTGACGTCGCTGGATCGAGGGCACAGGTGGCATCTACGCTGAAACCGCTGCCTCTCCTGCTTGTGCTGGGTTCACCTGTACTGTGAACGTAGGGACGCCGAAGTAAAGGTACGTTGTAGCCGACTTGTTGTATCGCCATTCTCACGCTAGTTTTTAACGTCTTCAAATTTAATAGTCGTCTTTGCATGACACTATCAACCAGCTGGTGTGACAAATCCTTGAGGCAATCCTTCCACTCTGAAGATTTTTTCGCCATATATAATTGTGGGTTTGCTATCCTGCGTAAGTTCAATGCTGCTACACCCGCCACATCAATCATGTTGAAAAAAAGAACCATTGGCCAACGTCTGGTTTTTCGCTTGCATGTTTGTATATGTTTTAACAAGTTGATCCAGAATATCCACACCGCCCTTCCTGGCGTTATAATCCAGAATTATATTCGGCTTCGATGTTTCTGGATCAATACCAGCGTCGTTGTGTAATGTTGACAATAGGAGAACATTTTTGTTTGGTTTTGGAACATAGCTTATTAGCGTTAGATAATTATTAAAACAAAACCCTTTTGAATCCACTTCCCTTTTTCGTATTTCTTCTGTCTTGGTGAATTCAGATGGCAGATCTGGTTTATTGTTTTTGAATGTTCCTATAATTGTCGTTTTTTATGACCAAATATATCTTTTTGGCTCCTCATTTACCTATCACTCTTCCAACAACTATACAATAACCCAAGCACGTGTTACCGTATGAGCTACTCTGGTTAGCAAGAAATCCAAATAAATTACCTCCTAATATGATCATCCCAGAAAAGTGGCGGCGACTAAATTCACCCTTTGTTTTATACCTTCATGTACTTGGCGTCGGTGTTAGCATGGGTCATTATTTGCGTAAACAAATTTTTCTTGTGGCTACCTGCTATTCTACATACGTATACTCGCTTTATTTTCGCCAGGAAATCGAAGGACAAAAGATTACATCTGCACAAAATTTCCCAGGACAATAAAACCATGAAAGTTGAGCTCAGTTTTGCGTTAGTCTCGTAAGTATGCACATTTAAGCATAAAAAGAATATGAAAACAAAACAAGAAATAAAATAAAACTAATTGCTAGCGCATCCTTCTATCAAAAAGTGATTTTTGAGTGGTAAATATGTGACGAAATATTGGGGTGCAAAACCACCCCTATGCACCGTTAAGCGCCTAAGCACCTTTGCAACCTCAATACTATATTTAAATTCACCGATTTCGAAGCGATTTTTTCCGATTATATGTGAAATATACCACAGATAGCATTCCTAAGAGCATTTTTTCTAGAATTCATTAATCAGTTAATTATTTACATTTTTAGTAGCCTGGGGTGTGTTTACACCCCCATGCACAGAGAGAGGGTTAATGGAAGAGAAGAAAGGGTGCCAGGACGAGGAAGTGATTTTTAGAAACCGCGGCAAGTTCAGGCGCGCAATATTATTAATATGGGTTCATGCGTTGTGGTGTACCAAACATGCCTTTATGTTCCTTTACACTACCGGCAGGCAGACCGAATTCTAAAAATGAACGAGTAAAAGTTCGAGAAGCCAAACTAATTTAAAGTGCCTTTGCACATTTTAAGTTATGGTTTTAAGTGTTTATTAATTAATTCTCATCTTCCTCTCGTTATCAACAAAACGAACTTCCGACTTCCAAGTTCCGTTCAGAATTCTCGTTCTCTTCCTAGAATTGGATCTTCCGAGTGCTCATGCGGACAGTCAAAGGAACATCGAAGTACACTCGGCACACCACACGCACGTGTCCATAACAATAACATTGCACGCCTGAATTTCTCTACCTTTGTGACTGGAACCGAATCGCGAAGTGAATTTATCAGAAAATGTTGGTCAACTTCCGATGTAAGAAGCTTCTGAATATGAACGCCTGCTTATATTAATTGTACTACTACAGCTATAGGGTTCTGCTTACTTTGAGACACAGGTAAAGGTAGTTTTCTAAGATAATCCGCCCCTCAATAGTCTCAACAACACAGCAGCCGACAAGCATACCATTCGATTACATGGTCTAGTGGCAATTAATTAATTTTTGCGAACAATGCAATTTCTATCATGCCTAATTTGTTTCTATTCAACGACTGAAGTGTTGTTCATTGAGCTGTTCAGCAACTCGAGAACTGGACTCGGGACTAAAAATAAACCAGCGGTCGAGCAGAGGGTAAACAATGCGAAACCACTTAAGGCGAAAATACATTATTTTTTCTTCTTTTTGAAATTCTGTTGCATGAATTGTTCCATGATGCAGTGGAGGCCAACAATCTGTGTTTACAGAATGAAAATGGTTGCACAATGGTCCTTGAAATTTTAAGCCCAACCAAATCGAGGTAATTTTGCACAAAAGTTCTGAATTCAAACAATATGCCGATCGCGGATTGTGAAGGGTTGGCGATGTTGGGAAAGCACTTTTGTTGGCGAGCTTCACGATTTGCATAAAAAGTTTAAAATACAATAAATTCGCCGGCGTTAGTACAGAGAAGAATTTTTTCTTGTGTACCATTCACCTAAGCAGTGAAGGTAGGCGATTGAAAGTCACAGGGCGGAAAATACCTGAAAAAGAGTCACTTAGCGTAGTGGGAAAGCCGTTAGTCATTTATGTAAATACCAGCCAGTCGGTGGTGTTGCTCACTCTACCTACCCTTTTAGTTCGACCATTCCCCATTATTAATAGTGGTTGTTGGGCGAAATTATTTAGCAAGGAAAATTAATTAAAGTAGTTTTGGACGAGTTTTGTATTTGGAACTTTCCTCTGACCCCTTTTTGAATACTGTTCCAACCAAATAAAGAAAAAAAAACGGAACGGCTCCAGCGTTGTGGGTGGGGCTCGTTTGCTGCGGCTTTGCAGGTAATTTACCGGAAAATCCTAAAAACTTTGTCGTGCTTTTCAACCCGGGCGCCTTTGTTGCTGGCAAAAAAGTGATTAGACCACCGTTAGTGCTGTGTGACTCTGACACATCGCCACTTTCACAAAATCGTAATGCATGCATGCTAATAGGCGACCAGACAGGTACAAAGGGCCAACAAAATTAAATGCCATTCCAAGTATGCATTTGCCATGCCGATGCCGTAGGAAAAGCAGCAAAAGGAAATTGAACTTTGAATTTTATGAGGAAGTTACCGTGCTTATTTTTTCGAAAATAATTTTAAAGTGGTCTCCATGTCATTAGTGTCCAGAACAAAATTGTCAATTAGTCAATGCCATGGACAATTAACTATTTTAGCTTATTAGATGCCCAATTCACAGGTGTGTAAATAGTTTTTTTCGAATCACTCTCTTACTTTGAATTTATTTTTCGTTATTTTAGTATTATTTGTTTCAACGGATAATTTTGTCTTACAACATAAATTGTCTTATAGTTTAGGCAAAATGTCCTTTGGTTGTTTTGAATTTTTAGATTCGTTATGGGCGTGGGCGTGACTTATTTTGGTGCTTGTGATGCTTGTGTTTATTAAGAGTGTTTATAAGACGAATAAATCAATGTTTTAGGGGAGATGATGAAATGTTGAAATCAATAGTATCAAAATTACACAGGTTTGCAAAGATTTTGCCATTGGTTAATTAATTAAAAATTTATTCAAACGTGAGTACGTCGTTAAAAACAGTATAGCGAGGTCAACGAGCGAGGTGTCATTCGACAGATGGAGGTTGATAGATTCAATGAAATTTTCCCCTTGGTTTATGGTAAAATGGTATTCCGGTTAGAAATTCTTTTTTGGTAAAATAGTAAGTGAAGCTTTTTATTTCGCTAATATCTGAAACTACAGAGACGCCCATACATTTTCGTACTTTCTAAATGGCCCTGAAAAAAAATACAGATTGTATTTAAGTAAATGTTTATTTAAAGAAATAAAACAAAAATAAACGTTGACTATACTGACTATATAACTGATTACTACTAAACTCGTCCATGGTCTAATTCCCTTCGTCGTTTTCAGTTCGTTCAGTCGTTCATGTTTTATCTGGCGTCCCACAAAGAAGCCATTTTGGACCTTTGCTGTTCAGTCTTTTATCAAGGATTTGTTTCCCGTTTCCCCAATGGCTCACGTTCTGACGTAAGCAGCCGATTTGAAGATTCTCACACCGATTGAATATGTACAATATGTACAGCTGCCCAAGACCTACAGGACGATCTTCTTATTTTTTCTGGATCTAGTTCGATATTTTTTAATAGGAAATCTTCCCGCATAGAATTTTCTTACTTCTCTTTTCCCTACTTAAATAATAGTATTTTGTACAACTAGGGTGGAAACTAGCGGATTGCCCACGATGGCAGTGTTAGTTAACTGCCATCAAGGGCAATCGGCTAGTTTTCATCCGAGTTCCACACTCTATTTTTCATCACAAGTGCGGCAGTGGGTTCGATAAGGAGGTTTGGGAAGAGGAGTTCGTGGGGCGGAACGGGGGGTTGCGGTTCTCAAAAAGATATACGTATCTTAAAGAAAAGTAGAAAGGAAAGGTTTTTATGATATCGAAGGTACAGATGTTCAATGCAATATATCTACTATTAAGTACATTACATAGTCTGAACTACTCTAGTGACCATGAGACATTTACTCATGCCCGGCTTAAATAATTTATTTAGGTACCTGAAAAGCATTAATAGGATGTTTAACACGTGCGAGTATATAAAAAAAATGGGATTTCTTGAAGAAATATTCTGAGTGCATTTCCGTTTCAGGTACCCGTGCGTTATTCTAAGTCTCGCGTGCGTTACTTAAAATTAACAGTGGGTTATTCCCAACAGGCTTTACAGTGGGCAATCGGGGAGTTTCCACCCGTAAAACTGTGCGATATAGTAGTGGTTTCCCCACATGTGTGATATATACGGCTATACTCTGAATGTCACGTCATATACCTAAGTACATATGTGCCGATTTGAATTAAGGGATCGTCTCAGTGTGACCCTCCGAAATATCACTGATTTTCGCGATTTTTTTTTAATGTAAACTAATCGGTCCGATTTTTTTTTTTTATATTATAAATAAATACATTCATGATGAATACAAACTGATTTTTTTTATGTTTATTTATTAGGTGTATGTATGTTGAATAAATTGTTGAAATGACACGTAAAAAAAAAAGGTCCTGTACGATGTCCACGATTGCGGCCGCAATTTTGATCCGAAACAAAAATTTCAAAAAGATTATTAATCTGTAGGGAAGTCGCTATGGCGCTATGGAGGGGGTTTTTTCATTTGACAAAATGGCGGCGGTTTGAACAAAAAGTATCGAATTTGGCCCTTTTTTTCGACAGTTTTTCGTAAAAAAAAAATAGGAAGATTTAAAAAAAAAAAGAAAGCTTCCATATCGCGATAAAGAAGGACGTTAGAAATGTTCTCTCCAAATTGGAACTAGATATCTTCAAAACTCTTCCTTTGAGAGTGGACACCGTTTTGAAAAACACCATTCTGAGAAAAACGCGTTTAAAGATTGAAGTTGGAAAATTTTACATAAATCGTTTACTTACGATCAATCGGCGATGCCAGGTCCATACAATATCCCTTCTGCTTATTATTTTCTTGGGGGTTTCACTCTTATGTCTATCCGTGGTTGATGTCGAAAATGAACTGAAATGCTTGGCCAGTAATAAACAAAAGGAATAACGGTCGAGCGGAGCGCTGAACGAGGCAGATATCACGCTCCGTCCCCTTTCTACAAGAAACGCTGTAGCGACCGTAATAATTTGAATTTCGATTTGAAAATTTGAGAGAATGTTTATTACAGTGTATACTATCCGATAATGCCAAATACAAAAATTTCAAAAATTTCACACTGAGACGATCCCTTAAGTAAAGAAAATAAAAATATTTTTTTTTGATTTTATCGAGGGCTTTAGAGGGCTTTACCTTTATTGTGAGGCTTTGTAAGAATATTTGTAAAAAGGAATAGATTTGACGTAGTTGATCGCCCGAGAAAAAACTATTTTAATTTTCTGCAAGGAATTATCTGCATTTCGGGAAGAGCTTGTTATATGAGTGTATACATTTTTCAAAGATTTGATACATTTAGTACCTGACTTAAATATTGTAGTTACAACTTATGCGAACATAGAGATTGAAACGTGCACAACGTGATCTGTGGAGTGAGCTTGGGTCCTCAATCTTTAATTTCCAAATAGTAGATTGCATTTTAACGACCCCTAAAACATGTAAGGACCCGTCTGTATAGCAATCCTTAGAAGTTGAGCATTTTCGTTCGCAATATTGTATATGCCATACTGCCCGTGTGCACATAAGGGCTAAACATTTGTCTTGAAATGGAACACATTTTACTTCACCAGATGGATGGAAAAGATTTTAAATGTCAAAGGCTTCCAAACGATGTTCGAGTAGATAGGAATTTTTCCCATACCAAACATTATTTCTATTACTTCCAGCTATTGATTCATATCACTTCGAATGTGTACCGCCAGCAGGCCCGGGATCCACACATTTTCACCAAATTCCTTTAATTCCTTCAATAAATTCGTAATACGTATTAAACATTTTATCTGTTCAGCGAATTGTGTAATGAGAAAAAGCGGTGTCAGAAATATGTCAAAGTTGCCTCATTAAAAGATATTAACGTCCAACACTCCAAATTAATACTTTGGACTTACCTCAATGCGCCGAAGACAAACATCGTTCTAAACTTTTATCACATCCTAAAAGAGATTTAATAGTGATACGTGCGAACGAGGCGAATAGCTAAACATTGTTGCCGACGTGCCTCAGCTGCCATAATCTGAATTAATAATTAACGAAATTAGCGCGAGAAAATCCCGATAAAACACAGTAACGGCCGAGTTCAGGAGATAGCAGCGGGAATAGACTGCGGACCAGTGCGGCGCCAAAATTGCCCCGTTGAAATTTAGAATCCTTAATTTTGGCGATTTACGCAAATTAAAAGCACCTTTTTTGCCACGCAATTTGGCCGGCAAAATGGAGCAGTAAAAAATTAGCACGCAAGAAGCGTAGCGCTCATTAAACTGAGATTTATGGGCACTCCACTTTATGCCCCTATGAGAAACACTTTTGCCGAGCGAGACTATGAATTTTAGTGGGCTGGATTATGGCACAATTAGGGAAATGCCGCCATACGTGCACAGCTGGTAGGTAACTAAACAGGGAGGTGGGGAGTGGTCAAATTTCCGAAACAAACAAGTCCTTCCTTTATAATCAGTTTATTAACTTCCTACACTAAGTTATTCTTTAACTTACTGTTTATCTCGCTCACAGGGTAAGCTTGAAAGCTCTTGATACTTTTCCTATTAAAGTGACCCGCGCCCGGGCGTCCGTCGCTTAAAATACGGTGCCACCGCCGGCACTGTCCTTTACATATGTAAGCTGATATAATGTCGCAGTCTCATACAATTATTTTACATCTCTCTAGTGGTAATATAAATAGAAACGTTGATTTATGCAATACTCACTCCGCCACTTATGGTACAACATTGGGTTTATTTTACAATTTCACATGAATGAAGTTATGTCGCGGCGACCTCGTTCCAGGATACAAAATGTTCTTTTTACGTCTAAATTGGATGACCATGCGCAGATACTGGCCACCCATTCACTTCCGATGCACCTCTGATCGAATACGCGCGTTTTCACCTCGTCATGTCGCTTTTATGCCGCTGCCCGTCCTATTTGTCTGTCGATGGCCCCGTCGCAACGAGTACTTTGCTATACTACTATATAAGCTGGGTGTATAGCAGTATTAACACTATGTGCAGGGCGAGGGCTGACTGCGGGGCCGTTTCCATCGACGAGGATGCTTCGTGCTCTGTTAAGTGGTCCGCCTCCCGCTGAATTGATGTGCTCGGACTATCACTTCGGTAATTATTGTGGTCGGCATCTGGAAAAAATATTGAAAACAAACATCAATCTCCGTCCTGCTGGTTGAGCTTTTATAAAAATTTATTCTTGCGGAGGCACCAGGCTTGCACCGCGAAGGCATCTCTTCCGATAGGTGCATCCCTTTATCCCGTCCTGGTAATTCAATAGGGAAGTTATTAAATAAAATGAATACGTTGCAGCCTTCATTGGGCCGACTATTCAAAAGGCTCACTTTTGAGGTGTAATACGACATATTATTTCCCGTGTTTGTCAGTAAACTGAAAAGAGTAAATCGAATGCATGGTGCTTTATTGCTTTTTACGCGGGCACTTGTGCATTGCGGCGGGCACATCCTGCGCACCCTGGTGCATGCTGATTAATACAAGTGCTTTCGAATATGTCTTGAATAAAGCGCATGGCGTCCACTGTATTATTAAAATTGGAAAACTCCGCAGGGCCCCGAATGGGCTTTGTGAAATTTACCAAATTGTTCCATTTAATAGGTCAGTAAATTGTGCTCCCAGGGAATTAAGCGAATTAACTTCCCGCTCATCAAGCTTGCATCATTGCCTTCACAATCAACTTTCGACTTATTTTCCTTTGCCTGTTTTTCAACACGTTACTAAAAAAAAATAACTTTTCGATGTAACATGATCGAGTTTGGTGGTGATAGACCGGCCATATGTTCCGAAACCCATTTGGGCATAGAAAAAATACAAATTAAAGTTCAAACTAATAAAACAGCACTGAAAACAATAAAAAACTTAAACAAGTTTCCGACCTAAAATTTGCTGTTTATATACATATGTTATGTATGTTACTAGCTTGCCGGACCCGGCGTTGCTTGGCATACTATTGAATTTTTATTCCTCATTTTTACCTAATATACCTTTTTCACTATAAATAAATCAATTTTTTTAAATTTATTTCTAATCGGCAGGGGTGAACTTTTCCTGCTCTCCAAAAGTATCCACTTTCAACACCCACAGTTTCTACATTTATTAATATTTTCATTCAAAATGCACACGCATTGCCCCGCATCTTTTCTGTTTTCTAAAGTAATTTTCACGTCATTTCCGCTACTCCTCTTTTCGGCGAAAAAATAAATAATAAACAAGTTCTTATATAGAAGGAAAATGACAACAGTAGTTTGAAATTTTTCCAGAGAATTCATTTCCTTTTTCGAAACATCTTAGAACGCAGACTTACTAGCTATATAATTTATAAAATAATAAATTAGCAGAAACAGCTGACCTCATTATCAGCTGTTACAAAATAAAAAGAAAGCTGACATTCTGTGTCTACCGGAACCAGATTATACAGCTTTACCTAAGAAGCGCTCGAGATGATCAAAATTTTGCAACATTGTGCAAAATGTGGAAATTCCTGCTATTGTCCTGGTTACAGAGAGCAACATCCGCAGAAAACGAAAATGACAAGGACTGAAAAGGAAACGAATCTCCTCTCAATCCTTTCCTGTCACCAAACACGGTCCCGAAATTATTGATAAATCAGCATCAGCACCGATGCGATGTAGCCTTATGCCCGTCCTCAGAAGACAAGACATCTCGGAAGGTATGATTTACCTTTTATCCAAATTCCTTGGAGCAACTGACTCAGAAAAATTGTTACAGTTAAGTAAGTGCTCCGGCATTTCTCTCTTGGAGCAAAGTTACATCAACAGGAACAGTTATTACGGTTGACATCACACACATTTGGATTCGCCAGGCATTCACATTCAGGAATATCACGTTCAGCTGACGCGTGCTAAACAGGGCGCCGGAGTTGTGGCACATAAAATTGAGTGCGAACTAAAGTTCATCATCCAGCTCCCCCCCCGGTCCGGGGTATGGGCAGCTCGAAAGGCGGCAGCTCTTTTGTGCTCATAAAGCGAAAGCGATAAATTCCTATTTTAAGGACAAAAATCATTTGTCTTTGGAATTAAAGCGCTGCGTATAGTCGGCCAGGTCTTAAGGTGCTCGTAGGAGGCGTCCTGCGCCCTCGGAAGCAGCGGAGCCGGCAAAATATGATATGTTTCATGTCAAATGGGAGTGATAAAACCGGAAGGATAATGAAAAGCGGGCGGTTCTGGCTACCGTTTTTGTCCCTGCAGCCGCTTAGTCCTTTTTTCCTGGCACTACTGGAAAGGTTTTTTTTCCAAACGGGAATTACTTCTATTTGTTTCTTACACCAGCAATTGCTCGATATCAAGAGCTCCCCGAGGAGCCCTTCTATTGCTCAACAAACGTCTGGCACAAAGGGATGAAATCCTTTTGTTCTCCTGCGAAACGTTTCACTTTTTCTATCGTTAAAGTGCCTTCATAAGAAGATATGGTCATGGCATGTAGCCGCTCCTTTTGTTTTCGTGCAGTTCCTCGAAAAAAAGGAGCGAAACATGCCTTTGCGACGATAAAGTTGAAATTGGAAAGTCATCGGAGGTCGAAGTACGCAAAAAGCAGAAATTGAAGTAATAAACAAATCGTCGGATGGAATTGTACTGATTTTTTTTTCCTTTTTTACAGTCGCTGAAAACAATAGTGTCTTGGCGGGGAAGGAAAGAGGTCTCAGCGACTTTCTTTGAAGCAGCTGTGCTAACCATGGAAGTGCTACAAATTTCTTTTTCGGCAGTTAAAAAAATAATTTCGGATATTTGTGACGGCGGTGTTGCCAATACAAATACATACAAAAAAACATTTTGTTTAAAGGTTCGTAATTATTAAGTTACAGTCCTTTAACATGTTAACTGGTTAGATTTATCGAATTATCTATATAATTCATTCAAATCAAATATCGATTTTTCTCGCTCCATACTAGATATGTTTTAAATAGGTATTAAAGAACACAAAATATATATAAAAATTAATGCAGAAGTGCACAGACTCGCAAGACAACAAGACTAATTTTAACCCCTACACGGCTAATGGACGAACACCGGATAGACATTTCGATGTATCTTTATAACAACAACACTGAGCGGGTTGACGTTGTACACCAACTCCGTAGCCGTTTAAGTTGTGTGTGAGATATCTACTCCATTTTATTTGAAAGAATATCTTATAGAATTAAGTATAGAATATAACGACGACGCTCAAATGTCCATCGCGACATGAATTCGAAAATTATCCCAAATTTCAAAAAACAAAAAATTTTCTTTAGCGACATCAACGCCGAGCGCTACAGCTTGATGATAAGCAACTTCTTTTGGCCTAAATTGGATAATATGAATACCAACGTGGTTCCAACATGGCTGCGCTACGTGCCACACAGCGCATGCCACGATAGACAATCTGCACGAGTGATTTGAGACTGTCAAACAAGATCGTACGATTTAACGCCTCTAGACTTCTTCCTTTGGGGTTATTTTAAATCACAGGTCTATGCGAATAAACTGCAAACAATTGGTGCTTTCAAAGTCAACATAACGAACCCCATCCAGCAAATTCAGCTAGATTTATGCGACGAAGTCATCGAAAATTGGACCTCCCGAAAACGTGCCACGAAGCAAATACATAAGTTTAATATAATAAATATTTAACTCAAGGCGATGTGCAAATGCTAAACTTTATTAAAAGTTGATTGGTCTGAGAAACTTAACGTAAGGGTGCGAGAAACTAAGAGTGCGAAATGAAGAACAATAAACCTTCGGCATCAGAGTTTGGAGGGATGCGAGAAGTCTAGTGGTGAGCACGATCCAAAAGTCCCAGGTTCGAATCCCACTTGAATTCCACTCGGACCCCATGCTTCTACTCCTACAGTAATAAGTAGGTTTTGTAATAAGCGCCAGATGGAATCCCCATCAATTAGGATAGATACTGCGGGCTAATGAATCACTCAGCATAGGTAAGAATCGAGAACATTTAAAGCCGTGTTTTTTTGTTTTTTTTTTTGTTTCTCCCCATGCAAAATTTGTCCACTGTTCCCAAAAAAAGAGATAGTTATCGAGCTACCTAAAGACGCACCGAAAGAGATGAGAATGGACTTACTGATGACTTACAATATAATATTTTCCTTATGTAGTTTCCTGCTTGTAAATCTGTACATACATATGTACAATATACGAGTACATGTACATGCTCAACATCAGAGCGCGTAAAAGTATACTTTTAATAAAATAATATCATAATACTTACTTCTGTCTCGTATTGTATCTGGTGAGTTCCATAAACTGGATGTTGCCCCTACAACGACATTGTTCGTGGATACTGCAAGCAGGTCCATACTCGATTTGTAGATAACATTTCTTTCTGTAAATAAAAATTTTCCACTAAATAAAACAAGTGAAATATTAACAGTTACTAAATATTTCAGTAAACTTTTCAAAGACTGTTATAAAAATTTGTTTTTTAATATATAGAGGTTTTGGGAATACTTCAAACGTAAGGTATATAAATTAGTTGGTCGTTAAGCTTCCAGATTTGCAAAAGGGTGCTACATATGTACGTTAATTAAAAATAAAAAAAATAAAACTGACTACACAAATCGAGGGAGTTTGACCAACTAAGAATTTTATTTAAGCTTTAATATTACAGGTATAGTGGGTGGGATTCATATTGCATTTGCTTTGCCTGTATTTCAATTTAAGTAAAATTCTAAGTTAATGTTAAAGTTAATCTAAAATATTATAGATGTAGATGTAGACTACAAGAGGCGTGATGAAACGCCCAGTACTTGGACCATGTGGTCCATTGTACCTACCTCAGAAGAAGATCTGTCATCGGTTACGTCAAATCCGAACCCAAGGTCAGCATTATATTAGGATTTTAAAATATTTGAGGTACTCAAATATCAATAGCTCATTGGGCTACTTTTGAGGTTATGTACATAACCCAAAAAAATTGTCTCTCTTTTCTACTATATTTATAATTTAGTACTACTCTTCCCCTTTAAAATGAGCTATCTAATGGCCATCCAGGATTTTTCCACGTAAGGTTATGGTCATTTTAAAATCTAATTTCGAATTCTTCATCAACGTCCCCAAAAACCCATATGTATAGTTTTCAGTCTAGATTTTGTATTGTATTTCAAATTTACCAGGTCAAATGTGAATGATCATGAGGTTGTTGGGTTATAACGTTGCAGGGTTTGGATTTCATGATAATAACAAAAGGACTAGAACCTTGCGAGAAAAAATCGTAGATATAACAATTCAACAGCTCATTTTAATGGGGAAGAGTATTACTATAATACATATACCCCCAGTATCTCAAAATCGTGACGTGATGGGCCAATTCTGACATCAGATTCGGATTCTATGCCAAAAATTACTTCGGAAATGACCCCCAGCTACCCAAAAACAATCATGACCCCATTTTTTGTAGACCTGTGTTATAATCTTACAGCACTCCCACGATTAAGACAAATCTAACGACACCTCATTTATTAAAATCCATGAAGCCGGTTACGACAGCATGCGCCAAAGAAATGGACATACTTACATACATGCATAGACACATATGTACATACATACATTGCCCTCCTTCTGGGGCAGTCGGGTAAAAATACGGAGCAACTTGCTTTGTAAGCTGTGTTGCGCACTACAGTACATAAATATTAAATGATGAATTTTAGTTTCTTTGCTTTTAATTATTAATTGATGCGCCATATACCGTAGTTCAAAGGTTAGAATTAATTCTGTTAATTATTAAATTACTATTGCTTTTTGCTTCCTAATAACACAATACACATAAATCTACAATAGATAGAAGTTTGATTTCATGTAATATAGGGCATAGGAACATAAGCATCTTAAATATTTGACTTTGAAATTATCTGAAATTTATTTGTCGTAAGTATCTTAATATATTTCGAGCAGATGTACACATTTCTGCTTTGAGAACATTTGTAGGGATTTAATTTTCCTTGGTAACTCTACTTAATGCATATCCTTACATTTATTGTGTTCAAATGAACATTATTAATCTACTTAAAAATTTATATTTCATAGAAGTAGTTGCCACAGAATTCGAATAAATCCCTGGTAACAAATCAACTGAGCTAGTCGTATCGTATCGTCTCGAGCAAGCACTTTAAATTTTTACGTAGCAACTATGTTACATACACAATGTTGTCTGTTATTGAGAAGTTCTAGTTACCGGGTGAGAGTTGCCTGTTAAATTTTTATGTAGTAGCAAAAGTTGGGAGAAACTTATTATGGTGTTGCCATCAGAATCGTGCCCGACCGGGTGAAGGAGTGATAGGAAAAGGAAAGAAAATTTATGGGGCTTTAGAAAACGAAATTGTCAGAGCATTTGTAAGTTCTTTATTTTACGGTCGAAGAAGTCTGATATAATAAAAATATTATGCAAGAAGTAAATGCACTTCACAGTCACTGTGGTTCACCACATTCTAGTCCTGTATTTAATGTGCGTTTCATAATGTTAACTTATAAAACAAAATTACTAAATTGTTCGTAAACATGTTTATTACGAATTTGTTAATTGTTTCAAAAATATTTCCTACTTTCAGTTAGGAGTATAGGGCTTCCACAAAGCCTTTCCACGTCGAGGCTCTGCTTCCGTTTCCTGAATAGCGTATGTTCGCTATGTTGGGTGATTAACTCGCAGTAGTTATTCTAATTTATGGGGCCATCTGTCGTTTGTTAGAAAAAGCGCACTCTGCGACTGGTATGCGTGGGGTCGGAGTGGGATTCGAACGTGGGACTTTTGGATCGGCAGTCTAACACGCTTACCACTAGACTACTCGCGTCCCATTTGTTCTATGTTTGACAAAAGTTTATTATAAACTTGATAAACGGGCCGGGTCATCTGTTGGTTCATTTTTCAATTACATATATGTTATTTTGACACAGGCACATAGAAACATATCTCCACGGTATGAAATGAATAGATTTACGCTTGAACAACGTTGGAAAATATTGAAAACGTATATTCCCAAACCCAAAGATATTCACCAAGTTTAACCAATAATTTTTCATATATGTTAATGTGTCGACTATTTTGACTCCGCCATTTTGAATTTTGAAATTTCGATGGTATGTTTGTATTCACCGATCTCAAAAACTTAGTTATCCAAAATTTGACTGATTACGGTACGATTGCTTAGAATTGCCCAACTTTTACGCTATTCCGAGCACTGTGCTATGACCTACTGACAAACTAGCAGAGGCAGCCATATGAATGAAATTATATTCGATAACTAATCGGAAAGTTTACTCATATCAATTAATCAATAAACTTTGAAGTGTTTATTTTACAAAATATCAAAAAAATAAAACCAGCCGATAAAAAACTAAAATACACAAGGGTGGGCTGTATTTCATTTCTGATGATTATCTGTTCCAAATATTATATCAATGTTATGTTACTACTATATGTGTCGCATTTTATTGCAGCAAGGATTAAGGGCTGGCATATCACTCAAATTTGTAAATAAAGTAAGCTAGGGCAAATATTGTAATTACAAATTGAATATTTTATATCCTTCTGTAAATAAATAAATTAATATTGGTTCAATTCGGGGGACTATAATACACGCAAGGATGTGGATTTGCTGTGGGAATATTATTATACAATGTCATCACAATTCAGTGGTTTGCTTGACAAGATGATTTAAAAAAAGTATAAGTAGTAGTTATATGTTTGCGAGTCGGATTTGGTTAGTGAGTGATAACAACTGAAAAAAAAATTTCAACACAGGGAAATATCCAGTTATGCTTGGGCGCAAAGCTCAGACTTTTAGAACTTAAAAGTCGTCATATTGCATGGAGGTTTCATTTTTTAGTTCGTCCCACTCAGGGTATGTCCGTATTCAAATCTTTGTCTTTATCTGCGTATTGTTATGTCAGTTTGTGACGTCACAATGAGCTAAGCTCTATTCGAATTCATATATATTTTCAGTGAGCTTAGCTACGAGGTATAACAGTGGATTCAATTTTTTTATTTCTTCCTTAATTTTTAATTTTTGGGAACAAAATAACATCTTTCTACTTGACTCCTTTTTCCTTAATTTTTTAAGTAGCAGATATACACAATAAAAGAAAACGTCATAAGCGTAATATGGTTTCGGCAATAAATCGGTTAGCATCAATAGCATTACACTTAATATATTTTCGAAAGCAGGTAGTACACGTTAGTCTTAAAAAATTAGTTTCAAAAATACATTGTGCACGGCACTGCATCTTTACAATGGACGTGTGCGCACTTTCAACGCTCGGTCTCTGTCCCTCTGTATAATTTCATGTTAAAATAACCATAGAAACTATGCGGATGCGACATAGAGCGAATATGACGAAATTAAAATAAATCTTACTGGCTACGGAACGGAAGACAAAAAACATGGATTCGATGCAATTAAAACGCTTGGGTGCTCCGCGTCTTAAATTAGCAATCTTAGGAAAGCCCATACCTACTACCATCTGTGACCTTGGTAAATAAATGTTGGTGTTTTCAAATGTCTTCCTACACTTCAATCGGTTGACGCCGGAATAATATTTAAATGACCAATGCGAAACATTTTCCTCGCAATGTTTGACAATACGAACGTTTAGGTTTCGACAAGTAATTTCACTTGTCATTTGACTAACTGTCACTGAAAGTTTCTTCCTTTTAAAATGAAAAATGTTAAAGCAATCGTGCCACGACCATTTAATATCATAAAATGCTTTTTCAGCACACGTGCGGGGTAAGTGGTACCTTACCGCACGGGTTTCCATGCGGTAAATCATCAATTAACCACGGTGCGGTAAGTAGCCGATTGCCCACGATGGCTATAAACGAACTCGCTTCGCTCGTGCGTCTAACACCGCCATCGTGGGCAATCGGCTCCTTAGCGCACCGTGGTTAATTTATGAGTCACCGAATGGAAACATGTGCGGTAACGTACCTACTGCTTACCCCGCACTCGTGCTGAAAAATAGCATACGTAACTCGGGCGGTAAGTAGCCGAGTGCCCATGATGGCTGTTAACGCACTCGCTTCGCTCGTGCGTCAACACCGCCATCGTGGGCAATCGGCTACTTACCGCCCTTGTATCGTAATATACTATTTCAGCACACGTGCGGGGTAAGTGGTACCTTACCGCACGGGTTTCCATGCGGTAAATCATCAATTAACCACGGTGCGGTAAGTAGCCGATTACCCACGATGGCTATTAACGCACTCGCTTCGCTCGTGCGTCTAACACCGCCATCGTGGGCAATCGGCGACTTAGCGCACCGTAGTTAATTTATGAGTTACCGAATGGAAACATGTGCGGTAAGGTACCTCCTACTTACCCCGCACTCGTGGTGAAAAGTAGCATACGTAACTCGGGCGGTAAGTAGCCGAGTGCCCATGATGGCTCTTAACGCACTCGCTTCGCTCGTGCGTCAAGCACCGCCATCGTGGGCAATCGGCTACTTACCGCCCTTGTATCGTAATATACTATAAAAGTGAAGTCATTCGCATTGTTAAGCGACATTGACGGTGCACATTTAACTCATTGCCAGTGCAAAGCAAGCAAGCTACAGTTCGCAATTAAGGTAATTAAGCTGCTTCACCTACATATCTACTCAGCGGGGTAGAGAATTATTACACATTGTGCTTCGTTTATATATTTTTATAAGAAATAAAATGCACAGAATTGGCCTTATTTCTTGAGCCCTGCGACTTGGCGAGAGTTTCACGGCTTAGCAAATTCCCTGTTCCCTGTTCGCTATGCATCAATTAATATAATAATATGAAGGAAAACTGCTCCACACCGTTTCAATTGTTTTTTTTTTCGAATATTCTTGGTTCTATAATTAAACACAGTCCTTGGGAAATGGGCGATGAAAAACGACGTCTCTTTTAGCTTGTCGTGAGCGATGCAAGCTAAAAAATAATTTCTCATTTGACGGCGTTTCTATTTAGGGCTGGTGCCATTACATTTTGCCGCATAGTGTACTTATATTGGAAATTCTCACGTTCAGCTCAAACCCTTGTCGGGGAATTATTTTTAATCGCTCCACCTGTCTAGGTAGTATTTTTCAGCGATGTTTACAGCTCGCATCGTATGTAAACACGCGAAATTCACGGCTATTATTGATAAAACAATCTCAGCGGTAACTGAACGAAACCACTGAATCCCGATGGTGGTGAGGGGTAAGCCCACCGCTCCCAATACTCTAGCCGCCTCGTCAACGACAATCGCTGAGCTCAAGTGGAAGCAAGCAAGTGGCTCACCCGAGGATTGCATGAGCACAAAAAGTAACAATTTGCAGCAAGTACTCCCGCGATGATGCATTGCACCAGTCCACCAATTACTCCCAGCTCCAAAGTAATTCGAATGGTGGTTTTATTGTCTTTCACTTTCGCCGGCTCGCGGGATCCCATCATCGCAGATCCCGCCATTCCGGGCTCGATAAAATTGCTTCCTCGAACTTCTCGCAATGACAAGGACAGCTCCCTGGAGAAAGCCACTCACTCGGACTGAGTGGCATGAGGATGTTTTAATAGTCACGTGACTAAAGAGTAATAAAAATGTCTTAGCCTTAAGCTGGGCTATAAATAAAATGACAGACGATCAAAAAAGGAGCAGTGGGCCAGGGGGGGTGTCAATGGTAGCTGGCTGATTTATAATACATGGGGCCGGTGCGCCGGGCGTAGCCCACGGCCCCTAATTTCATATTCCCTGACAAGTTGGCAAATTTTATTGCCGAAGTTTTATTGCGAAATAACATGTACGAGTCTGAATGCTCCTCGGGGACTAGTTCCGTATTAGCAGTTGCTACCTGCCTGGGTGCTCTATCCGGCGGGGGGCCCAGAGCTCTACTGTTCCTGGCGCACTTTCACCCGGCTCGGCTCCCAACCGCTCGACCGCTTACTGTTTCAAACGAGTACAAATTCCGGGAGTTTCCAAAACTACGGAAGGAAATTGTTTCATGTCCCGAGAATTCATTTTTATTGGAGTTTCCGTCATAAGGAGATAGTCAGCCGTGCAACCGAGTCACATTCGCCAAGACGTGCTATCTGAGCAATTTTGCTTGTTTAGGGCGAATTTTCGCTAAGCCCCAGCCATCCAGGTTAATCCCCCCGCTAAGGTTAGGCCACACCACAAGTTATACATATACGGTGCTGTGGCGATTCGAGTGCGGCCATTTGCCAGCATCCGAACGGGATGACGTTTTCATTTTATCCGCGCATTAAGCGGGGCTGCAACCCGCATTATAAAAACATTTCAGAGCCGTTGCTGAGCGAGCATCCGAAGCGACATTAAGAGGACATCGAAAGAAAGGATATAACCTACCTTTATGACTTGCACCTTTGTGTATCGCAGGTACTGTGTTTAATGGGACCGTCGGTGCAATCGTCGTCATCACGGTTGTGTGCGGAATATCTGAAAGAGAAATGAGATCGCACTATTAGGGAGGGCATAAAGGCTGCAGAACAAGATAACCACTAAAGCGCTTGCATTCCTCGAAATTAAAAACGAAAGGGGAGCCGGCCGAAGGAGGCGATTAAGAGCCACGTTACAGAACAAAGGATATCGACCAAAGTGGGGAGCGACTAAGAGTCCTTTTTTAAGACAAAAACTTTGTGGAAAAGTTTTAATCACTTCCAAGTTTGACGATGGCAGAAGTGTTTTAATAATGAGATGGTGCTGTTAAGGAACTGACGAGGAAAACTTTCTGATATCATATTATCGGATAGGATCTCTCTATATCATGTACTTATCACTTAGCGTTCGTCCATCCCCGTATTCGGGGACATTCAAAATGCTCGTTCAATCAAAAAATTAGTTTTCCAATTTTTCTCTTGAGTCGGAGCCGAGCATCCTGTCGAGTTTACTAAGGCAAGTACCTAACGGCGAAGGCGTACACAAGGCGCACAGCTTTGTAGGAAAAGATTATTTTTTTTCAATTTCGTTAAAAAATTTCCATGAAGTTTTCATTTTAAAATTTTATTTAATTACCAAACTCATGAGTCGTTCAGCTGGAAAAGGGACGCAGACGAAGTTGTGTCTTCCGCCCGGATTCTTGCGTTGGCGTTGGGTAAGATATTTTGAGAGAAAAGTTCAGTTCGAGGAAATCCACAAGAATCTCTTACACAGGGTAAAGTACCTACTCACTACTTGGAAATATTATAGGGTACTTTAAACAAAAATTCAAATTATTTTGTTAGGCAAATTATACAAGCCAATTTAACACTTTGATAAATCAGTCTAAATGTTATCTCTTTAGGAGAAATAAGGCAGCCATGTTACTATAGATTACTAATACGAGGTGTATTTTATAAGTCCGTAACTAGAAAAACTGTCGAGGAAACTAAAAGAAAGCTAAAAAGGTATTATGGGGATTTTGCTTCTTCGTAGGGAATGGTACACAAGCGGTTCACTGAATTTGTTTGTGGTTGTTCGAGCGCCTGGGACATCTGAATGTGGTCCCCATAACTTCAGTTTGTCAACAGAATCCACGATATGGTGTTGGATGACCGCCGAGTGCAGGTACATGAAATAACTAGATGATAAAGACCTCAAATGAGCGTGTATTTAATATCCTGTAGGAACATTTGGGAATTGCGGCATGTGATGAGAGTGGATCAAACCCGGAATTGCTAAACCACTTCAAAGCAATATTTGGTACAGTTGCAATTCAAGTGAGCTTTTGCGAAGCTATGTAACGGTTGATGAGTCCTGGATACACCACTACAAATCGAAAGTGAAAGAATAGTAAAACCATTGATTTCCCCTACCGAATATGCTCAGAGGAAAGCCAAAACGATTCTATTGGCCGTAAACAGCTTGGCCACGATATTCTGGGACTTGCAAAGAATAATCTTGATTGAACCTCTCGAAAAGGAGAAAAAAAATCATTCGACAGTATTATGCCTATTTATTGTTATTCGCAAAGAAAAGATGAAAAATCGGCCCCTTTTGACGAAGAAAAGAGTACTGTTTCATCACGATAATGCACCAGCTCACTCATCCGAAATTGTAATTGGCAGGTTAAATTGCGTTACGATCTGTTTCCCCCTCCACCCTGCTTTCCAGATTTGGTAGTCTGCAACAATTTTTTCTTTCTAAACATTAAGAAATGGCTCGGTGGGAATTTACGTTAACAATGCGGTCATCGCTGAAACAAATGTCTATTTTGTAGACTTCGAGAAATCGTCTTATTGGTAAAGTACAAAAAAGCTTAAACTATCGTTGGGCAATGCGTATTAAGCTAAAATAAACTTTGTTGAAAAATATTTGAATATTGAATGAATATTGAATTTTGGTATATATAAAATTAGTTTAAATTAAGTTTAAACAGTAGAAAATATTTAGTTTTTTAAAATGGTACTAAATGTAAATATTATAACAATGAAATAGAAGGACATTAGGGTGCAATTTGAGACAGTGTAATATAAAACACATAAGTTATATTTGGGATTTGATTCGATAGAAATGAATCACGTGTGCATCCAGAAAAAAACCGTTCCCTGTTGAATGTAAAATAATACTGGCAAATCGATGAACACTTACATGACTATTTCACTATTATCACCAAGCATACAGTATATAGAGAACTCATCTCTAACAAAAATTTGTCGGCCGTGCTTATGAACATTTTGTCTTCGATTGGGTCCCACCGCGTTCATTTCGCTAGAAATGAATCCAAGAATTCATCCGACTTCAGAGCTCAGCACCGATGTTACGCTGGGACTCGATCTGCGGCCTGGCTGCTGTTGTGACTCATCTGTATGCGTTGAAATATTTACATCTGAGCAAGCAGGTGTTTGTGCCCATTGCGCTCGTTCTTAATTGATGAATGCAATTTCGGTTGTGCGGGGCATGAAGGGCAACAGAGAGACGGGTTGGGTTGGTTTTTCACCCGACTTCAGAGCTCGGCACCGTGCCTACGCTGGCCCGTGATCTGCGGCCTGGCTGCTGTTGTGACTTATCTGTATGCTTT
Source organism: Neoitamus cyanurus (assembly GCA_947538895.1). NCBI lineage: Eukaryota > Metazoa > Arthropoda > Insecta > Diptera > Asilidae > Neoitamus > Neoitamus cyanurus. Next base: position 17,966,294 of record OX384544.1, read on the forward strand.
AAAATATTTACATCTGAGCCCAAACAAATTCTTCGAATTGCGAGCCTCATGAAGATAATTTTATATTACCTCCTTTAAATGAATGTCAGGAAGAAATAAATAATATGGCATTAAATGCCGAAAATAATTCACAATTTTCGGATTCACCAAATGTTTCAATTCTAAATGATGCATCTATTTTTTAAGAATCAGTACCGTTTTCAAATGATGTTGAAGATGAGCTGAACCACAATTCTGTCAGATACTTTGCTGGATATAAAATATTCAAAATATTACAAAAAAATAATTGCGAAAATTGTAAAAGGTTACTTAAAGACAACATTTTGACTGTTAACAGAAGCGAAGCATTTTTAATAAATAAACTCAGAGACTACAGATTAAAGCACCAACTAATGAATTTTTTTTGGTTATTTCTTTTCACACTAAAATTTTTAGTGAAAACTTCAAACAATTTTGTACCTTGCAGAATATTAAAGAGAAATTGTTCGACTTATGTATTTGTGAAACTAAGAAAAATAAGAATTTCGAAACTTGGTTTGACGAATTCAATACCTGCTTTGAACATAGAAAATACATTTTACACTTCTTGCTCCTAATTTTAATAAGAAAAAATAGCAGATGGTTAGCAGAAAGATTAATTGAAAGCTGTGCAAGTGGTAAATCTTCTTCATTACTAAAATTGAAAATAATAAAGTCATAGATTTCAATTCAAAAGAAACGTAGTTTAGATCAGGTGGACTTACATATAATTTAAAATTGTTTTTAACCGACTTCCAAAAAAGAAGGAGGTTCTATGTTCGTCTGTATATTTTTTTTTATATGTTCACCGAAATTTTCGTCAACTGTGGACCAATTTAAAAAAATCTATATTTTTTTTTAAAGGGTATAGTCCTGAGGTAGTCCCATTCAAATTTGAAGAAAATATTTCGGAAGTCGGTTAAAAACAATTACGTCGGTCGATCAGTACGTCGTCGTTCTCTGTTGCCCTTAATGCCCCGCACAACCGAAATTGCATTCATCAATTAAGAACGAGCGCAACCTGCTTGCTCAGATGTAAATATTCCAACGGATACAGATGAGTCACAACAGCAGCCAGGCTGCAGATCGAGTCCCAGCGTAACATCGGTGCTGAGCTCTAAAGTCGGATGAATTCTTGGATTCATTTCTGGCGAAATGAACGCGGTGGGACCCAATCGAAGACAAAATGTTCATAAGCACGGCCGACAAATTTTTGTTAGAGATGAGTTCTCTATATACTGTATGCTTAGTGCTATTATCTATGTTTTACATTTATAACATAAATGTTTTCTCACTTGGCGATTCCTTGATGTGGAATAACTTGACATTGGCTGCTTCAGTAGCCCCTATGTTGTTTCTTATGTAGTTTTGTCTAAATGTTGTAATGTTCTCAACAATTTGTCTCTAAAATACTCATTTTCCACAAATTTTACACAATTTATGTGTTCTCAAGACACTTTCAGTACCTTTAGGTGTTTTAGGGGAGTCGTTTTGGGCAGTTACTTTTTGTATTGTTTTTACACGATTTTATTGATATTATAACAGACTTGTAATAGTTTGTTGATAAATATAGCCCAGTCGTATTAGGGTTTCACCTCGGAATAAGAGATAACAAGCTGTAAACTCGTACACACCTTCATTTTGGTGTTCTAAAAGTTGTCTCAAAAGTCTCATAAAATCTCGTGTCTGTGTCGTAAGTTATTCAAGGTCAAAGGTCACAAAAATCAGTTTTTCGCGATTATCTCGGTTTCTATAACTCCAATGATGTTAACATTTATTATAAAATATGTAGAGCATAAAATTTGCAACAAATTTCGTTTCATAAAATTTTTGATACACCCAACCGTTTTTCAGATAGAGGCCAGAGAGCCCGCAGCGCTCAGCCATACTCACTGTAATGCAAGGTCAAGCGTGAATCTCAGTGAATAATACCTTGTATAGAGTTATTTAATCATTGAAATATCATTAACAATAAATAATTTGTATTATTTATTAGTTAATACATTATATGTAATAATAATTTTAAAAGTTATGGCTGGTTTGTGTTTTATTTGTGAGTCGGCCTTACAGAAATTGAAACAGTATTGTGCCACAAGGTCAGAGATGGGATGGGGAGAGATCGAGTTGTCTGTCAAGATTATTGGTTATGCCGCTGATCACAGCGTTACAACTCCGCCATCTTAACGTTCCATTACAGTGAGTATGGCTGAGCGCTGCGGGCTCTCTGCCGTCTATCTCAAAAACGGTTGGACGTATGAAAAATTTTATAAAACGAAATATGTCGTAAATTTTATGCTTTACACTTTTTATAATAAATGTTAACATCATTGGAGCTATAGAAACCGAGATAATCGCGAAAAACTGATTTTAGTGACCTTTGACCTTGAATAATTCACGACGCAGACACGAAATTTTATGAGACTTTTGAGACAACTTTAAGAACACCAAAATGAAGGTGTGTACGAGTTTACAGCTTGTTATCTCTTATTCCGAGGTTGACCCCTTTTTTTTGCTAAAATGAATGGCCTAATAGGGATAATTGTAATGTGGTTCACTATACGCGCAAATAGACTATCAAAATACTGAATTATGTTGCTGACAGTCATGCAATGCTGGTATTTATACGGAGATGGTCTAAAGATCTCAGAGATCCTTAAGTTCTAAAGTCACTTTTTAAGGCACTAGCCTTGCCCATCCTTGAATATGTATCTGTAGTCTTGTTTGTCTCCATTTAATGAGGCATGTACACAGCAATCGTTTCGCTCTATGTGCGTTTTCACATTACAGAACTCGACCAGCAATACCTCGACTCAGTGATAAAGTATTGCCACACCGAAGTAGCCTCAAAATGTCTAATAATGAAATTACAACTAACTTTAATCTTATTTGACTAGGGATTGACAATTTTTGGAAAGGAATAAGATAAAAATGGATTCAGTTGTACTATTTTTTGAAAACGGAGGATTTGTGTTGTGTGGAGTTGCCTAACCTCGAGTGTGTGAATGTTTAAAATGTTTGAGTTGATTTTAACCAAATAATTTTTAAATAATTTATAAAGTGTTTTCGTTTGTGTGCTCATCACAAGTAAGTTTCGCGTTCAAACTCAGTTCGACAACTAGCAGCAGTCCTACAATTCTTTGCGAATGGCAGTTACCAGCATGGAATTGGTGAAAGTTTTCAACTTAACATAGATTTATCTCAACCAGCAAGCAGCGTGTTTTTAAGAAAATATTCGACCTTTTGGAAAACAACATCTGCCCCAAATGAATGGATGGATTATTTGTCATCAGGCACCTACTCGGCGACTTAATATCCACCCTCGAAGGAGAGCATCTAATTACCTGCCTGGGTGTTTACGTCTGATCCACAACTTGTTGCTTTCACAGAAGAGTATCATATTTCATTTGAAATTAATCTGCCACGTACAACGGCCATCATTACTTTTCCTTTGAACAAAATTGTCGTCCATTTCAAATCCTGAATTATGTTCTCTAAACCTATTAATCATAGAGTGTAATGAAGACGGATATCAGCCCAAACAGCTGTGTGTGCTTAGAGGAGGCAATTATTAAAGCGCCCATTTGTGCGACACGGGCGAATTGAAACAGGTTAAAGGTGAACGTTTTAAATCCGCATTCATCTGTTCACTTTCTGATAGAAATGTAAAATGGGCGAAATAAAAATAAACGATCGAGTGGCTGTTACAAAAATGCATTCGCGTCATTATTATAAATTATCCCTAATGCAGCTGGTGCCGCTCCTTCTTTTATCCCCGGAGGCGAGATTTTTGAAGGCAGACAGCAAGTTACGTTTTTGCATTACGCCAACACCCTCCTCGCTTTCTCATTCACCATAAGCGCAACAGAGTTATAGGGAACATTAAAAGATATTTTTATAGAATCATTTGCTGTGAGCACTTTTACTCAAGGTGCGAACGTGGTGAAAAGAGCATCAAAAATAAAATGTCTTTAAAATAAAGGGAGCTCTTTTTCAAACTTAGCGCAAGAGAGTTTTCAGGTCAAAGTTGAAGTCTTTTCTACAGAATGGGATGAAATATTTTTCGGAGAAACGCTTTCTTTGATGGTAAACGACGTATACATCAAGGCAAGACATTCATCACTTTATAAAACGGAATGGAGCTCCTCTTAGCTGCAAGGAATCAAACCGAAAGTTTGCCTGACTTTGTCAATCTAATTATATGTAATTAATGTTGAGTGTTTCACAGAAGATGATGTTTTTATAAATTTGGCATGAAGGTGTACACGCTCATCTGTCTAAATAGGCGGAATATGCCAAAAGTGTACAAAAGTGTGAAATTAAGTACTTCGGTAGAGTCTATGAGTTTGTAATTAGCTGTTGGAGATAAAAGGTTTCAAGTTTGTAGCTTGTTATTTTGGTTAATGTGGCATTGCAATCATCTGCTCTTATGGATAGTACTTATTTTTTTACATGATTACCTAACTTCTGAAACGAACTTATTCTTAAAATAAAACACACATATGGTTGTGAGTAAATGCATGTATTTACTTCAATAGATAACGTTACTTATGTTGTCCTTAGGGACGTCTATTATTGGCATATATGCGTCATTTCGCCAAATCACAAAATTTTAGTCCACAATGGTGTCAAATCGCAAAATTTTTTCCTCAATTGATGTCACCAAATCTTGAAATTAAACGTCCGTCAAACTTTTCACGCAATAAGGCCTTTGTGTTACGAGTTGTCTGGAATGTTGTCCCGTCCTGTTGGAACCACATGTTTCCAAATCAAAATCTTCCAATTCCGGCCACATTTTTGTTATCATGTGGACGCCATTGATTGTTACAGTCGTTCTTCATAATTTTGGAAGAAGTACGGTTAAATGACTTATCAATCCCAGAAACCGTACCAAGCAGTTACGTTCGCGGCTCTTAATAACGTTTCTTGAAACATATGTTGGTTATACCGCAAATATAGCAGTTTTACCCATTCGGCTGATTTTCCTTGAAAAATCATTATCGATTGCTTGCCTTTCCAAATAGCGAATCTGCGACACTGCGCATGGTCCGTAGGCGTGAGCTAGATCTCATACACTGATAAAACGGCAAAACATTATTAGAATATTCATGCAAAGTGGAGGAAACTTTTTGGTTTCGACTTTAAATGCGTTCTATTGGAAATCCTGCTGATTTTTACAGCGAGCTGACGAACGTCCAATTCTAAGCTATGTAGAAATATATTTTCACCAGAATTTGTCCTAGGAAGTCAACTATTACTATTATTTTACTATTATTTTTCGGGCTGTTTTGCCACATTTCGGTAGTATTTTACTTGAGGACTCATATAGTACGACTAGCTTTAGTATCCGTCTTCAGCAGTTTCACCAGATCTTGCCCGCCGGCGATTAAGAAGTCAATTTTTTTTTATAAATCTGCTATTGTGTAACGATACTGTTTTGTTCGTTGGAGCCTATCTTTATGTATTTTCTCCGTAAGTTTAGTTTTTTTACTGGTCGTCTTGATTTGAATTTGATGTCATATGGTCATTGCAGATATTTGAATCCCTTCGCTTTGTAGCTCCTGATGCAAATTATTTAGGGATTCGAAACGATTTTCGCAAGCCTTTTGAATAATTCGACGGTCAGTTAGAGGCGTTGTTTTCCTTTTACCGCGATTATTTTCGACGCCTGTTGCTCGTTTGTCCTTGATTTTCGTCCTGTGCACTTGATATTCTCATTACTGTTTGTTAGATTCTATCTCTTTTCTAGCGATTTCTCAAAGGGGTTATGATTTTGTCTTTAACAGGGCAAATATAGCTGAGTTTTTTTCACTCTAATGTCTGTACGCTTTCTCATTTCATATTTTACAAAAGATTCCTTCACATGTCACTGTACGGTATAAATGTCCACAAAATGCACGCAACGAACGACTCGCGTTTCCTTCAAACTATTAACAATATCCTCGTTCGCCTCACAGATTTTTACTTTATGAATACTTTCAAAATAATGATGAATTTAAAGTTTTTCCATTCAGCTTGTATAGTTAGTTATACAAATAAAAACGATGCGCATGAAGAAGGTGAGGTAATAAACCGCCCTTAAAAAGGGTAGAGGGCTGATGGTGTTCTCAAATTTTGCTATTCTGTTTACAACTCTAATGGTCTAGCAGGTCGAGATTTTAAAAAACTAATAAAAATTGTGAATTGTCCCAATTCGATGATATTCTGCTTCTTCTCTGCTCTGCACTACATACTTCAATGAAAGTAGAGGGAATATACATTTTTTCAGTCGTTAATCACTTTTAGACGTGGACATTGTAAACGATCGAATTTTAACAAAAGCCTAAGTTAGTGTACTACCATATAAAACATGAGAAGAACGGAATGTAAACCTGATTCTTCTGTGACGCATAATCTCAGAAAATCCTTATTAAAGCTTTATTATCCCCGTGGATTATTTTAATCTGTTATGAGAATGACATTTAATAACACAAAAGGTCATGTCCGAACATCAATTTTCGTATAAAATTTCACTTTACCGGACTCTGATATGCCGCCCAAATCCTCCGTGACTCACCATTTGTTAAATTGTTAAATAAAAAAAAAAACCTATTAATTGTCAATTGGTACAGAGCTGCAGTATCTGCGAGTTGCTAGTCGGATTGGACAGCAGGGTGCTGCATCGGGTTACAGAGAATCGTTAATGAATTCGCATTTTGATTTGCACGTTAGTGACGCGGCACACATGGGCATGTACCCATGCAAATGTTCTATCCTTTGAACATTTTAGCTTACCGGACCTGGACGGGCCCGGTTGTTGTATTGTTGTCAGCGCGGTATCAATGCCGGCGCAATCAGGATATGAACGCTGAATTCTGCTATAAATTAGTCATTCATTTCTCGCTGGCTTCGGCCAACCGCACAGGCATGAAAAATCCATAAAGGGCAAAAAACTTTAACGATGTAGAAATTTTTAATGAAAGCGCCTAGTCGCGTCGCATGCAGGCGTTTTCACCTGTGGACTGTGTGTGGTTTAGATGTGCCGGTGCTATCAACAGTGTTTTCCGTGCTTCTTTCATTTTAAAATTATTTAAAATTCTGTGCTGGAAAAATAACATGAAAATCCCACTCTGCGAGTGCCCTCAGCGGTATCAGCGTAAATAAAAGTGAAAGATGCAAACAAAAGTGAAAAAAATATATATTTTAACGAATATCTAGGCTGGCGCCCGTGGTAGCTAAAGAATTCATTGTGCCTGCCAATCCAATTATTATGGCAGGGAAAATATTTTTTATGTGAGATTTTTCCTTTTTCACATGGCGCCAATGTATCTCTGGGATCCCTTTTCATTTTCGTATTTTTTTCTTCTATATCGGTCCTAGTTTCAGACAAGCAAAGTACAGCATTATTGCCTTCCAAATTGAGCCAGGTGGAAATTCAAAACGTAAAAAATCGCTCGTCGTTCAGCATATTTCTCTGCCGTCGTCAATAGCTTCTAGTGGCAGTTCATTATATTTTCATACATGACTTGATTTCATTTCGCTCCGGATCTTTATTCTTCTCATTATTATTGATAAGGATAAAGGTAGGATCCGTCGGGGTGAGACTTCCGATTCAGTTGGCAGCTCGGCCTGTTTTTCCTAGTTTGCTTTACTGAACACCGACAGTTTCAATGGGCGGGAGGGCTTTAACGATCTACTGGTCTTAAATTGTAACCTTACAGCTTACTGTTTGTATGGTACATTTGATAACTACATGCCGTGAATAAGCCTCGGAACTTGAATGGAGTCGTAGTATTACAAATTAGTTTCCACTCGTTTGGGTATTAATTTAATGACATCATATACGAATGTCCAACATATACCTACCACGCAAATTAATTTTTATAATTGTTTTTAATATTTTGTATATACCTTAGCAGTATTTTTTAGATACATACGTCACATTCGCCGTTTTCTAAAATGTAGCCTTTTGCCATTATTAATGACAATAAGAAGACGTTCGTGCTTGAATGCTAAATGCATGATTTTGTAAGTACTATACATTACCAGCTGTATTATTTTGTTAATTACAATTAACATAGAAGCACAGACAATACAGATGTCCAATGCTTACGAGCGAACGTGATGTATGAAGTGAAATCCAACTGCAGAAGAGCTTTCTCAACTTTGTCAGCAGCGATGCACAGCAACGCAACTTTCAGCTGTCATGCGGCAAGCAGCACAAGTTCTCGCCGCGCTCTCAACGTTATAAACGCACGCACGACTGCTGGCTATATTGTGTGGTGGGAGAGAAAGAATTCATATTATTCTTTCGTACTCTGTCGGTTTGGTTAGGCTTGGGCAGAGCTGGGCAAATTTTGACTTCATGGGAGCCGTATACCTGAGTGCATTTTGGGTCGCTCCATTAACGCAATGAGAAGGAGTGAGTCCATGTCCGCGATGCAGATGTCATTTGATGTTTTGGACAGGAGTATGCATTTCTCGCTAGTACTTGCAGTAGCAATGAGGAGCTCTAGAAATCTACCAGAGGAGCACTCGGGAGTCAAAAGAGCCGTGTTTGCCAGGCACTGGCCGCTGGGTATCATCGATCGGAGGTTCGAAACCAGGTCCGGGCAAAATGTCACCTTTTTAATTATTCACGTTTTTCGAATTTCTTTTCCCACATTCATTTTTCTGATTTCAATGGCTTTTTGTTTTTGCTAGGTAATTTTCAATATTTTTTCCCCACAAGGATTCAACATAATTTGACTTTCTTTGAATATTTTTCACTTATGAAATAATTTTCTGTTAAATAAATTTATCCCCGCCGCTATTTTTAAATGGATAACCTAAAACTTACGTATAACATAATGTCAAAAAATATATATGTATACATATCTATCTACTTATAGACAGGTACACATGTTAGGCGAAATCAAGGTAAATAATCGTCACACCTGGGAGGAGCTGGGTGGTAACATTTCAATACACCTCGGTCGCATTTTTCTGACACACACAGTGCATGCACCTCTGAATGTTTTTTCGCCTTGCCTTGTCTTGCCTTAGGTCTGCCTGTTTATTGCAACGGATGTCGCAACTGCCTATTTTGCAGGATATTGTATTTGAAAAACTATTCGTAATCATGATAGCCCATGCGAAAATTGTGCTGTTAATATGATACAAACAGAGTCTGACACATTGAGTTTAGAAACTATATTGATTAAATTGAAACAATTTGAATATAATCCAGATGAACAAAAACTAAGCACCCCTTCAGAACGATTTTACAATTTATTCAAGCATCAAATAAATGTCTTCTCTCAAGTTTTTAAAGCAAAATCGCACTTAAAAGACATTAGGAAACTTATTAGTAAAAAGTGTATTCGAGTACTAAAAATTAGAAATAATCAAAATAATATAATATGTGCCTATTTTACAAAATATTAATAATCTAAAAACAATATTTATAACAACACTAGCTAAAGAAAATTCTTTAAAATTAAACCGGATATAAATAATCATTATTACCTAACCCAATTCACACGATGAACCTTGCCCAGAATTCCCACTGGGCCTGTCTCACGCTCACTGCTTGTAGCGGCCTACTACATACACATTGTATAGCTACGCGATCTAGAATGCGTCGCGCATCGCACGTAGCGCGTCGTACGCAGCTAGCTGATTTCTGTTGTGAAATGTGTTACTGCACTGTAGCGGCTGCGAATGCGTTGCCGGAGCTGCTAGAGCAAAAGCTCCGGCCGCTAGAGCTCATTTCTTGTGTGCTCGCTTGTCAGCATTGCCTTTGGACATCTGGGTTAAGGTCGCTGCACACTTACCGGCACGGCATGGACCGGCACCGGCCGGCAACGGCAGGCACCAGCAAATTTCATGCACACTAGAACGGCACATGTCTCGCGCCGCGCGAGCCGATGGAACCTCAGTTCTGTCGGAAATAATGAAAATTAAGAAAAATATGGCAAAATTTAATAAAAAACAATTAATTTTAATTGCAATTCTGTTAGACAAGGAGGACAAGAATCGAGAGCGAGAATACTGGGTTCAACCTTTCTTCTTGGTGACGGGATATAGGGGAGAGTTCGCGACTCTTTATAAGAAACTTACGCACAACGAGTCACTTAAACCTTAAAGGTCGCTGCACACTTACCGGCACGGAACGGAACGACACGACACGGCAAATTATTCTACCCTGAAAGCAAATGTGTTCATTCACATACACCGGCACCGGCACGCAACTACACGGAACGGCACCGGCGTTGCCGGTGGATATCATCGAGGAGAATTTTGACCGGCATTTGCAGTTTGCGGGTGGAAGCTGAAGGTATCGAAAATGATGCAAGAAAAATTACTTGAACTTGTTAGAGAGAATGTGGTGCTATATAATATGGCACATAACAAATATAGTGACCACAATTACAAGGAGAGAGTATGGATTGTTATTGGGGATCAACAACAAACAACCGCAAGTTTTTCTTTGGATGAAATAGCTGCTCTCAATCTGGTGTTTTTCTTTTCTATTTTAAATATAATTTTTTCACGCAACCAATTAAACTGCGAGATACTCATGCGAAAGTACATATAAAACTTTGACTCGTTGTCCGTAAGTTGCTTATAAAGAGTCGCGAACTCTCCCTTATGTCCCCTCACCAAGAATAAAGGGTGAACCCAGTATTCTCACTCTCGATTCTTGTCTTCCTCGTCTAACAGAATTGCAATTAAAATTAATTGTTTTTTATTAAATTTTGCCATATTTTTCTTAATTTTCATAATTTCCGACAGAACTGAGGTTCCATCGGCTCGCGCGGCGCGAAACATGTGCCGTTCTAGTGTGCATGAAATTTGCTGGTGCCTGCCGTTGCCGGCCGGTGCCGGTCCATGCCGTGCCGGTAAGTGTGCAGCTACCTTTTTTTGTCTGTGATAGAAGTGTCATAGGCATGGAAAGCCTTACACAGGTCATTACTGGTAATAGAGAGATATAACCAAAAGAATTGTAATAGAGGCATTACCTCCTTCGTTACCAAGGAAAGTACAAATAAGCACACAGCACAAAAAGTCTCCACAATTTGCCACAGATGTGAACGGCTCAAGAAGCATAGAGTTCTTACTCTTCGCGTTACCAGGGAATGTGGAAGTAAATAATTTGTATGGCTCGTTTATGTTATTGGTTCTATATTCATCACATTTGAAGCCATCACTTTTTTGCAGTGCATTTTTGAGCATTTTCGTACACTTCCAATAAACAAAAAAAAAACCTTTTTTTGTTATGAAATATCTACTGAACCCCAAAACCAATATTTAATTTCCAATGTGATTTTTCCTTGTTTTCCCTATGTTGTATATCCTTGTAAACCGTAATTTACTTTAAATTGTTCGAAAGAACAAAGCCGTAATTTAATTCTGAACTTAAGACTCACTCAATTATGAAAAACACGCCAAATAGTATCTTCCTTATTATATTATAATACAGTTGAATGGAACTTTCTTATAAGTTCATTACATGTACTTTAATCTGGATATTTTTCGGTCACAGCCGCAGTAAAAGTTCGCTAAATGAAAAATGAACTTTGCTAAAACTAAAGCAAAACTTACAATAATGTTCAACAGCACTTATACGAGCAGCAATAGTGCACCTTCTAAAGGAATGTAATGCGCGCATAATTAAAACGAATAATCACACACTAAGCAAAAGTTTGCAGAGAATGCTGCGCTCCAATTAGCTGTGGATTTCGGCAACTAACTTTGTATCACTCCTGCAAAATTTGGCACCTTTAACTGGGATAGCATCACTTCGTGCGGAGTAGCCTGCGACACCCGGCGGGTATGCGAGGATCGCATTAGCACGACATTGTTATGCATAGGACGTTTGTTTGAACTTAACTTCCACTTCTTGAAAATTGAGTTCAAGCTTCACAGGCCCTGAATGTGTGCCCGAAACGACATTCAAAACATCACGCGTGTCACGCCATTATGGGTGCCCCCTTTTGTGCCAGTCGCTGCCAATAACAAGATTACTTTTGCTCAATTTGGAGAAAACGTAAACTTGTCTGTTTCACGATCGTATTAATTTTCACTTGACTGGATTGGGGGTGCTAGCAACATTGATTCTGTGCTGTGATTCGAACGCGCCCCACCCGTGTTCAGATGCAGTCCCGTATCTGGAGTGGAGTGGAATATAATTTCATCGACGACATCCTTTGTCAACACTGAATGTTTACTTACTCTTGCAAATACGATGAAGACAGACGGCAATAGCACTGCAGCGATATTTCTGCGGTGACATTGATATCAAATGCGATTAGGGGACAAACAGCGATTGCTGGGGTGCAGCACACCCGATCGCTCGATAAATTCGCAGCAAACGAATAATCGCTCACGTGCACTCTTTATTCTATTTGTTAGACATGAAGGCTACAAAACGGGAACGCTTCGTTCGAAAAGTTAATGAATGCTGCTGCAGCTTGCCCGTTTTCCGGCATCATCCCGGGAGGCATCCATGTCTATAAATTAAATTTTTTCCTGGGACTTAACAAGCTGAGCGTAGAGCGTTGGTTAAAGGTGGGAGTCCCGTTCGTTAGAAATCAGGTTGCCGTGAAAGGCCCTTCGACGAGTATATTTTTCCAATTATTCGTCCATTTCCCGCACTATTTTCGTTCCCACACACCGACCATCCTCCGGTACTACCAGATAAATTCAAATGGCGAAAAATTCAAACTTGGCTTTTTCATTAACCCAGAGATGAATCAAAAACTTTGAAATATGCTACAATTCGGTCTCAATTTCGAGATGGAACTTTTTACGCCCCGGCAGTAACCGCGGCAGAACGCCATCCATGGAAGTGAGTATTTTAATCACAGCGCTCAAGGCACGGGGAACTGCGGAATCATCCCGATATCCTCGCAGAGGTCGTAAAAAATATCGCCTTTATATGAGAATTTCCTGGGAACATAAATTCCGTCTGTCTCTCCACCTAAGGAAATATTGTCAGGAAAAGTTTAAGGGTAAGTGTAATGTGTAACCGCAAAAATCTGATCCTACAGCGTGATTCCCGGCAGCACACACCGCCCTCCGCTCGCGTAGCAGACGGGGAATCGTTTATTGCTTCTGCAGGGGAAGATGTGAAAACTTTTCTCCTTAGTCCTTACTCGCAACTTTATGAAGGAATTAGACCTGTTACAGTTTGTTAAAAGTGTACTTGCGGTGGGTTCCGCGGGGTGCTGGAAGGCAGAAGACTGCTGGAATTGCTTATTACTGCAGTCGTTATTTCGCAACGCGTATCACAATAATGACCCAATTGTTACCAGCTGTAAAATTTGCACTATTAGTGTTTATTTCTGATTTCGGCCGTTTTCGGAGCGTAACAGCGTGCAAAAGATTGTTCCGTGCACCTTTTATACCAACACATTGACCTAAGATGAGCTAGAGCTGATTAAACGGATATTTAACGTTATGTTGAACTGCTTTTTCTTGCAATCAATATGTAAATCGTAAGTGGGATGGAGATATGATTAGAACAAAATTTAAACTATCGATTAGAGAAAAGATAGCACTGTAGATGGATAAAAGTAAAGAACTGACTTTACTTGTCCAAATTTCCAAGATCGCAGAGATTTTAGGGTTTCATATCTGGAGGGCCCAATTCGTCTCGCCTTTGTCTATTCTGTGAAAATTGTGTATTATATATTAATTTTTGATGTGCATACTAATATGTAAATCTTTACCGGGACCCCGGGGATTTTTGGGGCTAGAGTGAATTGCGAATTGATAACATTATTTCGCATGAAACATTTCCCTTTGAAACATTTCCCCTTGTAACATTTCACATAGAAGTACGCACCAACTCAATTGGTAATTTACCCCCTCGCGCAGTAGGTACCAGTCGTTACCCAATTAAAATGTTTGCGCTGTAACAAATGAGAGAATTGAACGTCACCAACTCAGTTGATAACTATCACGCATGTGGAGAATATGAAGAGAGAATAGATAGCGATATTTGTATTAATACAGAAGATACCCTGTGTTTGTATTCACTGAAATTCTATTGTATTTTGAAGAACTCCCCTGTTTAAAAGAAATTTCCCACCAAAAAAATAGACCAAGATAAGAAACACTTGTGGGTTTCTTTGTTCTTGTAACCGAAAAATTTCATTAATGTACGGGAAAAGAAATTTCGAAATGGAGTTTTTATTAAAAACCACACTCAGAAAAGTTTCGCACTTTGAAGCCAAATGCGAAGATATTTAATTTGAAAGTTTCAATTTTTTAAACAATTATTTAGTTTTCAAGAGTAAAATCATTGCTCGTTCCTTGCCCTTTCTTACCAATTACTTCCCTGCACAGTCACAGTCTGCCAGTCACGTATTAAAGTCGCAAAAACTTTTCTCACTCGTATTCCTTTTTTTAAGTAAAAATCGAAGTGTATTCTAGCCCTTTGTTCGGAATGAGTTACCATTTTGTCGTTTTACTATTTACCGAGCCAACACTCAACTTGTACTTGATTTTGAAATTATTTATAAAATCCATTTTATAATATGTACTTGTAACTTTGTTGCTAAATATAACAATATAACTCCTATCATTGGTTAATTCCTAAAGTGTTGAAGTCAATCCCATCCCATCTATCTGTGTGAACCATTTTCCGCGGTGTTGTTATGATATGATTAGTGGTAAATAATAAATGTGTATCAAAGACAATATAAAGTATGTTTCTGGTTCTTACTACACTCAAAGTAAAATAGTAAAAAATCTTGGAGATCGATAGCACCATCCGTGGCACATCAAAAAACAACAAATTGTGCCAAGAGCTTAATTGAATCGGAAGATGTGGCTCTCACGTCTAATTGGAGACGATGAATGAAATCGCATGGGGAAGCAACAATTACGATTAATTGCTTCGCTTAAAGATGCGCTCAGCGGCGAAAAGCATTAAAATTGCACGAAGTGAAAGTTTTAAGCGATTTTTATTGCAACCAGAGCTCTTTGGGGAAGAAACTGCTGGTTTTTGCCCTTCTCCCGCTCAAGAGGTAAGGGCAGAAAAGTTTGCCGTAGCTCCCGACCGTAAGGGACTATTGCCGCAATTTGCTGGATGTAATGCGATAAAAGTTTTATTTTATATGGAGAAATGCGTTGCTTATTCGGAAACGGCCATCGGCCTAATGTAATTGTTTCCGGGGGGTAAAGAAGGGGCATAACAAGCAGAAAGAGTACTTACGGTAGAGTTTGATGGCGCCGTCGGTATCACCTAGGGAATTCTTAGCCACACACTTGTAGGATCCGAAATCTCCGATGTCCACGTACTTGATCGTCAGCTTCATTACGACCTTGTAGCCGGTCTCATATGTCTCAGGTACGAAGCGGTCGTCTGTAATTAAAGCAAATATCCCGGTGGTTAGTAAAATATTCAAACAAATCGGGGGGCCCCAATTACTTGGAACAATGATTGTGTCGTTCTTCATCCAGTAGTTAATCGACTTGGGGAAAGCCTCCGACTGGCATTCCAGGGTAATTGTCTGGCCTGTGGCAGCTCCCACTAATTGATTTTGGATCCAGATCATGGGCGGGACTGTGGACAGAGGAAGACGTTGTTATATTAAAAAAGGCACTCCCGGCTTCTTGAGGCATGACTAATTAACTTACAGTGAACAATTAGCATTACCCGTTTGCTTACAGTAGGCGGGATGCCGTTCGTCGCGATGCACAGGTACGGGCCCATGTTAAGCCGGTTCACGCGGGCGATGGTGAGTATCGACCCATTGTAGCTGATGACTGCGCCAGGACCGCATCCGCAAGCAGGCGGAATTAAGCAAGTTCAGTGATGCGATTAGGAAATGCAAAGCTCACATGATACCTTCTTGTCCTCCTGGCAATGGGATCGGCTCGCCCCCCTCCCTCCGCCACGTGATGGTGGGCGTCGGGGACCCTGTGGCTGCACACTTGAGCGTAACATTGCTTCCTTCCCGCACCACCATGTCGGTGCTGGTGGGGTAATCCAGGATGTCGGGCGGTACTGTGGGCAGGAAAAGTCTTCTATTAATTAAAATGCACATAAATCACGTCAGGGGAGCTTTCATTTTTCTGCGAAAGCTGGGGCGCTCGTCCAAATGACAATTTAAATGGGACCTAAAAGCTTCTAGTGGTCGGCCAAATGAAGGATAATGGAGAAGAGCTTTTTAAACAAAATTCAGCCAAATTTTCTCGGGTTGAGTGGGGCTGCTTTTTCGGCATTGGGCACACTGACTGGGACCAAACGCCAAATCTGCTCCTCAACTGCTCGCTGTGCCTTTGAGTCGTGGTTAAGAAATCCACCGGAGGATCATTAATTACCGTCTGCTACTTACACTGATGATTAATTAATTAAAACATAAATAATCGTAAGGTGCTCCGTCGCTGCTGCCGCCGACGAGTGCTACGCCCCGATTTAACGCTAGAACTGCTCACGGAATTATTCTCGAAAGAGGCGGGATGACGGGCACTGCGACAAATAATCATCTAACGAGATTTGTCTGTTCCACAATTAAATTAGTACCAGCTTTAGAGGTTAATTCGAATAGGTCAGAATATTTTTGGGATTTATTAAAAGGCAGGAAGTTTAGCCCTCTTGGAAGAGCAATCGCGTTATGGTTGGAGGTTTGGTTGTAGAGCTTCAGAAGATTGCTTACATTGACTGAGCGCCACACAGATTTAAATTTCTGCTTTCATGAAGAGGTGAGGCTTTCCTATTTTTAATTTTTTTTAATTATTTGCTGGCGTGGGTAAAAAAGCGATAGGTATATTGCAGAATTGACTATTTGTAATATTGCTTTCTTTCACAAATTGCCAATGTGCCTCAACTTTCAGACAGTTGTTTTTTAACTCTTCAATTCCCAGTGTCACTTGGAGGTGACCGAAGTTTAATATTTTTTTTCTACCACAAGGAGATTTTATTTTTGAAATCTACCACTATTGTAGCAAAGCCAATAAGTAACACTATCAATTGTTTTTTTCTGGCGCAACACTAGCATTACGTCATGTGTTAAATTCATTCGGTTATTTCGCGCGAAACTGAAGCAGGCTGAGTTTGTCTGATCTCATGCGACATAAAGTGAAATAGAAATGCCTAGACCGTAAGTATTTTGTTTTTACTTATTACATGTAATAAATAAGTAAATATGCTGTAGTACAAATATATTTTATTACAAATATAACTTATTGCATTATTGCTACAACGTTGAAAAATGTGCCGTGTCACTTGTGGGTGACACTGGGCATTATAAATGCAGTTTACATTTTGGCCTTATCGCTGTGTGGTGTGTGGTGAAGCTTTCACAATAAATGAGTGTTCATTTTTTTTATATAAATAAACATTATTTTAAAAACTGACGTTTTATTCCTACTGTAAGAATAAGAAAAATGGTATGCTCCTTCGCAGTCTTAACTACACAATGCCCAGTGTCACCTGTGGGTGACACGCCCTTAAAAAAAAATGGGGGTAGTTTATTTACATTTAATATATTGTTTTGTAATAACTACATCTTTGTAAGCTATGTTATCAAGAGAAAAAAAAAATTTTTATTAACTTTGACATGGGAATTGAAGAGTTAAGGGGGTGTTCTCATGGAAAGCACCATTTTTGAAGGGTTTACATTTATTTTTTGTATGGGAAAACGAATAAAGATAAACACTTGCAGTTTTTTGGAGGTTCAAAAGGACCATTTAATACATTTAAGAAAATTATTGAATTACATAAAAATTCAAAATGGCGTCTTTGGCTGTAGTCCAAAAAGTGGTCTAAAAATTTGCAGAGGCAAAGTGTTTGCAGGATTCTGCCTCCGTGGGTGGTCTGAAACAGAAATGACCGAAATGTTATCATTCAGTATCCTCTCGATTAGGTACCCACGTACGATTTTTTCGATATCTTCAAAATTGACAAAATGGCGCCAAATTTTAAAAAAAAATTCATTTTTCGCGTTTTTTTTCGAATAAAAACGTGGATTAAAAATCGAATTTTTAAGATTTCGCAAAATCCGTACGTGGGTACCTGCGAAAATGTATTTCGAAGGTTCTGTGAAAATTTCAAGTCGATCGGTCAATTACAGTCGTCAGAATTTTGCTAACCGTTTTGTAAAACATGTTCTCGAGAAAAACGCGTTTAAAGTTTTGCAATGTCGGCATTTCGTTCCGGTTCGCGCTTTACATGTCGACTTCAAAGGTCATTTAAGCAATGTTAGAGATCGAATTCCGAAAAATCCTTTCACAGGGTAAATTGTACTTATATATAGATTAAAAAAATGCAAAAAAAAAAAAATCGATTTTTTGAAATTGCTCCATGAGAACACCCCCTTAAGGGAAACTTGAAAATTACGGAAACTGACTTTGTAAGTAATCAAGCAGTTTCCAGCGCGTAGATCATAATAGTCCCAGGTTCCAAGTCACAAAATCATACGATAGAACACAACTAAAATTTCATTTGTAAATTTAAAGTAATTAACATAGCAGGGCTCACACAATTCAAATAAACTCTACTTGATGAAAGTTATCGTAGAGATTATAGAGAAATATCATCCTTCATACATATGCAGTATAAAAAGAAGTCCTCTGCTTGTCTATTTGTATGACTGCGCTAATTTCAAGCCTTTCACTGTTTTGATCTGCATTTTTCTAGGAAGATTTATGTAGAATGATATACAAATTTCCCTAACTGTTCCCCGAAAGAGTAAAAGGGGGTATACTTGTTTCTACGGGAAAAATATTTTGTTTATTGTATTTAATTGAAAGTTAGTATAAATACCTACTGTACAACACAAATAATAATTTACCTGTTTCAGCATTTTACAAAATTCAACCCCCAATGGGGTAAAGGGAGGTGGGTGTATTTATGTTCCAGAATGACTATAGAATACCTGTAGCAATTTACTCCAAACAAGGGTCTGTGGTTTCGAAATAATTGCCTTTTTCTAAACTCGTATGTTACTTTACACGATGCCAAAACCCAAACATAGATATTTCAAAAATTGGTTTCTGTCCTTTTATTTGTCGGGACTAATTCGGGAACGGCTGATTTCCATGGGATTCTCACAGGAAGGAATAATATTTTGTCGTGCATAATAAAAATACAATCCTAACTTGGAAATTGAATACGAAATATTGACTTTATCCAAAGTCTTGGCAAAATCCGTATAACTAGCGAACCATTTCATTCTTCTGAGGTCTCAAGTTCATCCCTGCACAAGCATTAAACTTAAAAACCACTTCTATTAAATACAAATATTAAAATAAATAACAAGGTCTCATGTTGAACGACCATTGCTCAATGCTTGGGTTCCTTGTTTCATAATATAAATTCATCTTCAACACCAACGACGCATACGTTACCAGGAAATACCTGCCCTACACATAAACATTATAGTATCTCGTGAATTTCGTAAAAAGAGAATATCAAGAGGACCTATTAAAGAATCCAGCCATTTCCTTAAACAAATTCACTTCCCCGCCGCGGCCGTCGCCTGCCGCAACAATGTGCGCTGACCTAGGATCATATAAATTATATTTTTGCCCGGCAGCTCCGAAGATATGAGCCCGCACCGTGTCGTCGTCGTGGCAGTGTCGCGTCAGAAAGAAATAAAGTCCTCCAAAGCTCAACTTTAAGACGGGGTTTCAGCAACGAGTGCAGCGCAGCGCCATTTCTGTTATCTTAAAAAGATACTTTATTTGGGAAAAACTGCATCAAAATTCCTTGTACGGGGAAACGAAACCTCAATATCTCTCTTGCTGCCTTGAAACTATAAGTAGTTCCCTAGGAATTTATTTTTATCAATGCCTGAGGCGAACTGCTGTCCTGCGACATCTCAGTCATAAAATATGGAAACTAGGAAGGTTCATCTGCAAATTCCCTCGTGTATGAATCGTGTGAATGGTCTGCTCCTTAAAACTTGAGGATATCGTAGAAGCTCTTAATTTTCAGTTAGAAATCCCTTGGGTGGTTGGGACTCCGGCTGCCTTGCAGCTCCCTGCTGCCGAAATGTATTTCGCTTTTCGTTTTCGGCTTGAGGGGGAGGATATGTGTGTTTTGATATTACTTTCCGGCACCAGAACCACCAGCACCGAGTAATTTTCCTCGGTCTTTTTGCATCAGTGTGGTGAATTTAAAGTACGAAAATGGCCAGAAGAGCCTGCACAGAACTTCTCAGTAACTCAGGATTATTCCGCTGAGTGCAACAAATAAAGTTCAATTATGCATTTCCGTCTTACATATTTTGCCACTTCTGTCCCGAGAGTGTATGCCCCCGTAGGGTAAATGCAGGCGTTCAACTTTTGGTGAGCTGATAATTTTTTCAGAATCCCTAAGGATCTGCGGGTTTTACAGAAAAGTGCAGTAAAAGCATGAATTAACTTTTTTGTCGCTTCAACCCTACAAATTGCACCAACCAATTTATACCTTAACCACCCGATTAGATGTAATGTAAGCAGTTTTATGGAGCAAAACATTTCGGTAGTTCCACTTTAAATTCCATTAGTTTAGTAATTGAAAATGGAACTAAGTGAATTCTCACAAGACTAAGGCAAATCGTGTCAATACTTCGAATGAATCGATATTTGGGTAGATTAAAATTGAAAAGGTGTGAAATTGCATTATGATAATTAATTCAAACATCGTGCTCGAGATCAAAGTGTATATAAATGAAGCACTGTATTCCTTCTCAAGCCACTCCCTCTTTACTCTCTGCGTACCATCCTTTGGAGATTGAATTTTGTGCTTCAAATAACGAACCTGTGGAGAAATGCAAAATATGTATTTGCAGCAGATTTGATCCCTGTGGCTCGTTGGATAGTGCAGGCCTAGGGGTTTCTAACTATGGTCCACTTGGAATGATTACCTTTATAATAAATTTTAATTTATTAATAATATGTACACTACATTTAAACAATTCTTCGTTCAAAATGCAATAACATTGCGGAAATACTTATTTTACTTGCAGTGTCACACTCTAAAAAGTCTTTTTAAAAAATGTGGATATCGGAAGTATTCCCATAATTAAGTGTTTTATAAAAAAAAATGAAATCTCAAATTTGAAAACCCTTTATAAATTAAATCAATTCAATGGAAGCTGCAGAAGATATATAGCTGACCTCAGTTCCTTTTGTCCAGAATTAATGCGATGGAAATGAAAATATATAAAAATATTAAATTCCAGGCAGCGATAATTACCGATAATTACAATTTAATAAAGCCTGGTAAGAAATATTAGCAATTATATGACAATAGATAAATAAAATTATGACAACATTGCGCCGTCGTTCTAAGCAATTCTTGGAAATTATCTTTAATCGGTCAATGTATGTTAAGGAGGGACCGCCATATTATCATACCAAAGCTAATTAGTCAACGAAGGAAACGCCTCGGAGCGATTGATGTAATTATTCGTCATTATAGTTAAGGGAAATAATAAAACTTTTATCAGAGTTTAACCATAAATCATTCGTCTTATACCAAATAGAAAAGGAATGCAAATCACGTTGCAACTTCGTCTCGTCAATAGCAGAAGAAAAAGTCCTAAAAATGTTTATGTCTTCGGCGTAGACAACCATTATGAAATCAGTTACAATATCCAAGGGGTAACTTAAAAATAATATAAAACGTAAAGGGCCAAGATGTGGAGCACCCGAAGGAGCACAGACCTTTCGTGATAACACTGAGTTGAAAGAGACTTTTAAAATACATTCTTGCAGGTACGATACAATCCCCTTCAAGAGGGAGGGATAAAAGCCGATGGCATAAAGTTTCAGTAATATAATTTTATGAGACAGCTTGTCAAAAGCCTTACTGAAATCAATACAAATTGTATCGACTTACAATCCTGGTTCGAGGGCGTTTAGGCTAAAGTTGTGAATTCAAGAAGATTAGTCAAAGTGGATTTTTGGTTCACAAAAACATTCTGCCTGCATGAACCCTTTATGTGGGAATCCAACTCCCACTTAGGCGATATTTTTATGAATTGTTTTACGGTTTGGGATCCTTAAGAAAATCATACAAGTGGATTGCATGGGATCTTATGGTGCTCCAATTATTATTGAATATTTTTATACTTACTTTGAGGGTAATGACATAAAATTGGAGATATCAATTCAGTATTATGTTGTACTTAAATAGAGGTAACCCCAAATTAAAAGTAACACTTAAAATGAACTAACAAACCCAAGAACCTCCAAAATTTCTCTTTTCTCGTATATATGCAGGATTAATGCCCGATTTCTTCATGCGTCTAGATAATTATCTAACTACCGAATAAGGTTAAGCGGTAGATAGTTTAAAGTCTTCATTTAAAGACACCCCTGGAAATCACGATACTCGACGCCAACTCAATGCTAATGAGACGAAATGCAAATGTGCGGGGTTTTCAAAATAAGCAATGGCAAATCAATCGGTTGAGAAGTCACCGACTTGAAAATGGTGTTTCATGAAAAACTCGAGAAAAAGTTTTAAGTATAAAAAAAAATAATGTTACTTTAATCCACAATACCTGCTCCACACGATTGGCCTTCCAGGTTGGTATCCTCCTCCGCCATATCTATCCTATTCGATTTTAAATTCTTTGAGACATTTGAAACCGTTAGAGCGAGTTGTTTAATTTCGATCCCAACTTACTAGCGCTTATACACAAGTGGTAATCGTAGGCGGCACACTGTTGTTAAATTTATCCTCTCCATAGTGCCTTCCAAGCCAGTAATTCGCATTTCCAATAACTAAATTGAATTGTATGAATTGTTTCCTGAACTAAATCTGGCAATTTTATTCTGTCATATTTTAGTATGGTTTGGTAACTAATTAATTTTAAAAATACAATAAGCTAATGACAGTAAATTAAAGAAGTGTAATGCTTACACCTTTCAACATAACATTTTTTTTATCTCTTCATTGACTAATGTATAGTATGATCAAAGAAACATTATGTAGCCGACAGCATGCACTGAATTGCCGATATTTTCCAGTAATTTCGCAAAAGTTTGTTAAAATCTAAATTTTAACCTAAACCCAAACAAAGCCATGCTTATGTAAAAGGGTCAATTTCAAGTTTATGAATTTCCTGTAATATTTTGAAGCACTTCCCCTCATCATATTTTCCAAATGTCTCGAAAATTAAAGGCCATCAAAAGTAGAAATCACAAAGTTAATAACATAACAAAACGAACGTGAATTTCCTTGACGAAAATAGAGGGAAATTTTGACATGAAATTAGGAAATTAGGTTGCGTAAAAATAACTTAATCAAATATTCACTACCACCTGGGCGCCGAAATTATCCCAGGAGGTATTCACTCAAGATATTTTCGTCTCGAACAGAATGGGATGACGAGCCCTGGTAAGCCAAGAAAATAACCAAAGAAGTAATAGAAATAAAGGGGATAACACAGCGCACAGAACGATCCCAAATGATGTCCATAGTTAATTTTCTTTTCCATTATCCTTGTCGAAAACTACGTCAATTTTGCGGGCATAAAAGACTTACCGACTACGTCTAGATAGCCAACTTGGCTCTTCATTGGGTCCGTGTTTATCTGACACATGTACCATCCCTTGTCAGATTCCTTCACATCTCGTATTTTTAATATCCAGGCACGTTTCTCAGCGTGAGTAATACTCATTCGATGATTTTTTGTGATTACGTGATTTTGGATCGTTAGGATCGTTTGGGTATCCACACGAAGCCACGCGATCTGAAAATAAAACATCAAAGTGTCGGGTAATCAGCCAAGAAAGGATTAAGGCGATTCTTGCTGTCGTGGGGCATTTTCCTTATTTCACCTCTTGCTTATTTTCTCTGCTCGTTACACTTTCGACCCTCCCCTTTCTGCACCTTAGCGAGATTACCGTGTCGTGAGGGTGAGTGCGAATTATCGTTTTGGAATTATTGTAATAATTTACGTCGCATGAACTGCGGCTTGTCATGAAAGAAATTTGGGCAAAGGTAATTTAATTGTGGTCTCTCACCTTGTACGTCTGTAGGTTATCCACCACGCACTGCAAGATTGCCTCACGTCCGACCGGCACCGTGACATTCTGAAGAGGTTCACCAAATTTTGGAAGATCTGAAATATGTTCAAATTTAAATAACATTGTTCTTTTTAAAAGAATTATGATAAAAATAATTTTATACAGTCATACTTATTACATTACTAAAAAAACACACAATCAAGACTAATGCATATTACGCAGAAGTTTTGACTTTGGTAGATTCACATACAACGTCGCCATTAGGTCGAACAAGAAAACCAATCTCTACATTAGTTCACACTTCACAGAAAGCATGTGTCCTTCAATTTATAACTTTTTACCAGGTAACAGCAGGAATGGATTCAGTTATGAACCATTTTAAATATAACAAAACACCCAATCTTTCAGTCCTATCGAAATCAATTAAACTGTCCCCGCGATTATCCTGGACAAGCAGATAGACAAAATATTTAGAAATGTTTGTTTGGTTTTTGGTGTAACATATGTAATGTAAAAGACATGAGCTTAGAAAATGGCAATTATTTTGAATTCACAGACTGTAAAGCGGCCAATCCATTGATTGGTATACCATATTTCAGGTTTGCGCATTCATGTTTTAGCAAACATATTATGCATTCACATGTACGAGTATGTTAAACATCAGTTTAAATCGTGGATTCATAGTGGGAAGACAATAAAAAAATTAATAGTGGTTAACTGGCTTTACCACTTTTAGTTATAAACAAAATTGTTAAAATTAATGAAAAAAACAAAAACCATAAAAGAAAGCACTCTGTTAGTGAAAGTCTGGCAGCAAAAATGTGATAGTTTCTCACATAAAAATTTGTTATGTTAATTAAGACTACAAAGTGAGCACGACTATAAAAACTTAAGAATGGTTTTACCTTTCAAAGGTTTCTTCGATCGAGCTACCTCTCTTTATAAATAATAGAGAGACCCGAATGAGAGGATCCATCACTCCAAAGAAAAATACAAAGGAATGCATGCATATTACATATGTCCTCATACGATCCAGATTTCTTACGATGCCTTTATAAAACCGAAAAAAAATTTCAGGGCTTGAATGTATACTTTCAATCTACGCAACCAAAATTCTATCTTTAAGTTCAGGGGCATTCCTTACTCTCTTAGCCCAGAACATTTAATAAACCCTCTGTTTTTGTAGGGATGCCAAAAGTTTATGACCTACCGCAGTCCAAATTGGTTCAATTAAAAAAAGAATATTGAAAGGAAAATATCGAAAATAGGTACTCCACAGTTAAGCTGGCGCGTTTTATATCCATGGGATATCATTTAGAAGAGACCACCCGTGTAGAAGGTCAACATGCTTTTCAAAATTAATAATCCGCTTGTCTGTACTTTGTTTTGATACCAATAAATATGGATTTATATAAGCAATACTTTTTTTTGCATATTTTGCGACGTTTTATAACCGACCTTCTGGTGATGAAGTATTTAATTTCTTTTATAATTTCAGGAAAGCGGCGCCTTCCCAAAATTTAATTTTGTATAACTGTAACTGGTTCGTAGATAACTATTGCTTGATGTTGAAGAGACTGTGAGTAAATTTTAAGACATGATTACATATAATAACGCAGTGTAGTAAAACAGTGAATTGAGATTACTAAGTAATCGAAGAAATGATTCTAGGCATAAATATAAAAGAACAAAGACTAAATGATTACCTACCTCATTTACTCTGACTTGCAATATCAATTTATCATTTATGCAAAACGTTGTTCTAGTGATTTTCAAGATATTCACTCGTAAATCGTTAGTAAATTTCGCATATTATAAACTTGTGAATAATAAGTTGGTGCCCCTGTTTTGGTATGCATTTTTAAGATTGTTTGTAAATTTCCTTGAGGGACCTAATAGGTCAGTGGTAAGTACACTCGGCATCCCCGGCTCGAGCCTGGCTCGGACCCTAAATGGGGTGCGCCTCTCCTGAAAGCGTTAAATGGTAGATCCATCAGTCAGAATTGCTACTGCGGGCTAATCACCCAGCATAGCGAACATAAACGATTAAGTAAAATGAAGAAGAGCCTCGAAGTGGATGGGCTTTGTGGAAGCCCTATGCTCCCAACTGGAGTGAAGTAGGAAATATTTTCTTTTTGTAAATTTTTTAAAGCGTGGTAAGCTATCAAGTTATGTTATATTGTGCCCAATACGAAAACGCTCAATTACGTCAAGAAATGATCAATTATATTTCTGTGCCGATTACTTATCTGGTATGCTGTTTGCAAGAAACCGTTAGAGGAGAATTTTGTTGCAGGCAGGTGGCGCCTTTTCTCAACTAACAATTATCGCTCAAGAAACAAGTCTCAATCACTTTTTGCTTGAAAAAAACTAGTAGTTTGCAGGGAAATGGAATAGCACGCTAAGCTTTCCAGCTCAAAATTAGGTTGTGTTGCCACGTGTTTCAAAAATTAGAATGGAATCATTGGTTCTTATTTCTTTAAAAATGACGGTCAATGGAGATCAGTACTGGACCATGATCTAAGAACCTGTGTTCGAAAATATAGTTTACGTTGATCCTGATGAGATGTGATTTCAACAGGATGGCGCTATGTGCCATATACCGACTAGATTTATTTAAAACACGATTTGGCAATATTGTATGATTTTCAAGAAATGACCCTGTAAATTGTGCGTGCGGACACGTCTTGAGGCTCAACTATTTCTTATGGTGTTACGTAATTCACCAGTTTATATATAAACCACGATAAGGATAATAAACATTTGCACAAGATTAGTCAGAAGCTCCCTCCCAAAAATATCATAGGTACCATACTAAAAATATGTGTAGTGATTTACTCTAAAAGTTCTATCGAGGTTTAAAAAACATCGTTTTTCGGGGTTCAAGACCTATGAAGGAAAAAAAAACAACTTTTCGAAAAATTGTATTTTAAAAACTAAAAATCTGTTTTATTTGAAATTTACACATAGAAAAGTTTAGCATTTCAAGAAGTTGTAAAAAAAATTTCAGCTAAAAATATTGAAAATTGTCCTGCAGTTTTCCTCGTAAAGCCTTTTTTTTTGCGGTAGGCAAGATTTCTCGAGAACGAGTCGACCGATTTTGCTGAAACTTTGCACAGTTTCTCTTTATAGTAT
The DNA here is from genome assembly GCA_947538895.1 of Neoitamus cyanurus. Lineage (NCBI taxonomy): Eukaryota > Metazoa > Arthropoda > Insecta > Diptera > Asilidae > Neoitamus > Neoitamus cyanurus. The sequence goes on from OX384544.1 coordinate 17,993,384, forward strand.
TATTTCATGATTGACCGAAGGAATTGAAAAAAAATGAAATTTAAAGTTTTAAAATAAGTTTGAATGTATTTTCGTCTCAAATTTTTTAGTATTTTTCCGATTCTCATCGTTTTTAAAACAATTTTTTTCGTATAAAACAAGAACGAGCCAACCGATTGAAAATCCCTTCGGTTAATCATGAAACAATACTATAAAAAGAAACTGTGCAAAGGTTCAGCAAAATCGGTCGATTCGTTCTCGAGAAATCTTGGCTACCACAAAAAAAAAGGCTGGACGAGAAAAACTGCAGAAAAATCAACAATTTCCAATATTTTTAGCTGAAATTTTTTTACAACTTCTTGAAGTGCTAAAATTTTCTATGTGTAAATTTCAAATAAAACAGAGTTTTAATTTTTAAAATAAAATTTTTCGAAAAAGTTGTTTTTTTTTCCTTCAAGACCTAGAACTTCCAAATTTTTTTTTGTCTATGTGATATTTTGCCTAGATCCAAGTTCATATTATAGCCCTGCAACTGTCAAGTAATTAGCAATATAAATTATGATAATTGAAAGTAAATTTGTTGCAAATTCTGTTCCAGAACTGTCAGATGGTGAATTATACATAATGTATATAATGTTGATAAATACATAAAAGTGACCATATTAAAATTTCATAATTGTAAAGGCTAACAATTATACGAAAAATAGTTGAGATGCATTTTTAATTTTTAATATCAAAGCTACACAAAAACTTATTAGGGGTTGTGAAATTTCAACATTTAGAATAGTTGCCTTACTCCATAATGCTGCATTGCACATTAAAGGAAGCTCAACAAGAAAATGGGGTAGTACTTATGTACATAGCATACATTTATTAAGTTAAAAGCTAATTAGCTCATTGTTTACAAAACTGATTCCTTAGTGAGTGGGCCCCAATTCTCATTCCATACTCGCCCTTACAAATATCAACCAAATGAAGGGCATAATTTACTACATATATTATCGTCGGCATGTTGTAAGTTTTGCCTTCAGATGTTTGCGAATCATGCAAAATGCCTGCAATCGCCTATTATCGACGATTGCGTTGGGATACCACAAAACGCCCCGGGCAGTGCAGGGCAGCACTGATACGCACATGTGCATTCATTGGGTGTGTTTTAATTTAAATTATAAATTAATTATTCGTTTTTAATTACCTGCCAGCGTCAACATGTTTAATGGGTTTTTGTCGACCATTGGCAGTTTGGCAGTGGGGAATTTTATAATATGTATGTATTACAACTAAGCTGTTCTACTCAATGAAGTGGGAACGGTTGCAGCACAGTTGCAGGACAAAACAGATTTAGCAAAGCAAAAAAAATAAATACATTGCCATGTTCCCGGTGCATCATTATTCGTGTTTTCCGGGGCAAAATCCCAAAACAAAAGAATCAAACAAACAGTAATTGAAAGTAGGTGTTTTTGCGGCAACTTGCCCACCGGATAATGTGATTACGTTAGGCTAGCAAAAATGGGCTTGCGAATTTTGGATTGTGCAATCAGTTTTTATTTCGGGATCGAATGTGTAGTGGGTTGGAACGTCAAGAGTGCTCGGGAATAGTCGCTTGAATTGCGCTGCATTGTTTCACCTTTGGCCCTTGCGCCAGCCTCGCAGCATGTGAAAATTTGTATAATTTCTGCGAAATAAAAGCGGCGAGCGCTCAAATCCAATTGCCAGCACAAGTGGCACCAATCGCACAGACAGTGCTGGGAAAATAAATGCAGTTCTCATCGGGCAGTATCGTTGCAAAGGTTCAGATGGTCATTCCCACGCCAGGTCAGAGAATGGGGGAAAGAACGACCCCGAATTTCCTCGTTTCTCTGTATGCATATCTGATTCCTTTCAAGTACCCTCGTCAGAGAAAGACCTCTCTAGTAAATATTTGAGCAACACATTTCTACCCGGCCCCATCACTAAATTTAAATTGAAAATTTTCTGGATAAGACCAACCTCTCGCCTCAATAATTCCGCAATAATCTCCAAAAGAATTAAGACGATGAAATATGCACAGACTGGCTGGCAATGTGATGGAAGTTTCCATGGAACTTGGCAAGTTGTGCGCGTTAAATGCACCGTGTGCCGCCCTTAAAGACATCACTCATTCATGCATTAGCAAGGAGCTCTCAGAACTCTTACTGGAACCAATTTAAGTGAAATAGCAAATACTTAGCATTTTCTTGAAATTTTCAAAGAACAGGAACAAGAAATGAAGAAATTCAGCGACATGGCGCTCACCCTCTGGAAAGCATCTGAGGAGAGTGTTGTAACTATTTTATAACTTTTGTCTTCTGGAACATTTGTCTATTTTTTTGCCCCAACACTCCCTCCCACGCTGTTTCTAGTCCTCGCCCTAAGAGAAAATGTTTTTCATCCATTGACTGCGCCACGTCCGAAGCTTTCATTGCTCAGAAATAAGTTGCCTAACACGTCTGCTACGGAACTGTCAAGTATTTTATGGCCAATTCTGTACACGGGTGCTCCAGATGGTATTTTCTCAATAAAAGAAAATGACCTTTCTCCAGCCGTCTCCAAGGAATCGCCGTTTAATATGTTACCCTCTGCATGCAAAATGAAAATTTTCAGGCTGACCTCTTGTCTTGGAGTTTTACATTGAATTATTCGCAACGGAGCCCAACTTACCTTTCTCTGGTATCGAATTTATCGACGTGTCCTCCCTGATATCCTCCAAAAGCTCCTCGTGGTTATCCATCTCTGCAAAATACAAAAAGATTTTCGTGTAACTGTGGCATGGTATTGCTCCGGGTCTAGAAATAATTAAAAATCTCGTCATTGTCTGCGAATTTATCTGCAAAGTTTTATTCGTTTTCTGATAGCGCCAGGAATCATTTCCAGGCAAGATGCGGAAACCAGCAGACTCTTCCAAGGAACTGAGGAACATAATTTTGCCCGATACACGGGACAGGGGTGCATTTTAATTTTTTATTCAACTTCCTTGGGGGGCGCTTATTGGGACCTGGGACATGAACTTTCGTAAAATTGAACCCACCCGGGCAGGGGGATTCTTCATTTGAATATCTCGGGAGGTTTGAATTGCATCTTTAAATTTGGGACTTTATTACAACACAATTCGACATAGTCTAAGAATTTTTATAATGGAAGTCCTGAAAAGACAATTGGAAACGGAATGGGGACACCAAATATTTTAGTGACTGGAATAAGTATATATTCAATAAAGAGCAGATAAAATACACGAGATAAGCAGGACCCAATTAAAGCAACTCCACTCCACACACAAAAGAAGTGCGCCATCTTTTCTACTTACATGTATGTATGTATGTATGTATGCACATTAGGGTGATACACATTATTATTTTTTTTTAAACAGGTTTAATAGTTGCAAGTACATGAAAGAAAACTGCTGGTCCAAGAAGAGTTCATAATATCAATATTTACTGGTGGCTTATCGAGCTTTTTAGTTTTCCGTACGATTTACACGGGAAAGCATACTTTATTTGACAGTTTCGTTAATACCCAGTGAAAAAAAATCTTACACAAACGGGACCAAGTCCATTTAAAAGAGTATACAATTTTCCATAAAATGTGACCTTCAAATGTAAAAATATTTTGAAAACTACGATTTTGATTTTCGGACCCATTATAATAACTTCCCTATAAACGGGTGAGTTCATTATTTAAACAAAGTAGTACAAAAGTTGCTACTTCGAAAGAACAAAACCGCCAGTCAATTCTACGGAAAAAATCAGCAAAATATCGCTTTGATATTTTTTTGTCAGATTTTATTTTGTTCGTGTAAAATCTTTATAAGCAATCGTATAGTGTCAGTTTATGTATAGTACCTATCTAGCTTGATTGAAGTAGTGCGATGGAGTAGTAAGTTAGAACGAGCTACAGATCGAAGATAAGCAACTTGTTGTGGCCTAAACTGGATGATATGGATACCGCCGACATGTGGTTCCAACGGGACAGCGCTATTTGTCACACGGCGGCGCAGGGACATTCTGTGCGAGCGATTAGAGACTGGCCACCGAGATCGTACGATTAATCACCTTTAGATTTCTTCACCAATTTCAAATCACAGGTCTATGCGAATAAACCGCAAACAATTGATGCCCTCGAAGTCAACATAAGGAACGCCATTCAGTAAGTTCAGCCAGATTTATGCGGCAAAGTCATCGAAAATAGGACCTCACGAATACATGCCACCAAATAAAGCCACGGCGGACATTCGAACGATGGTGCATTGCGTACTTAATAACATAAACCATTCTTTGAAATAAAATAGAAATGGTGTGGATATCTCACACAAAACTTGTTTTATTTACATTTACAGGTCGAGGGTCCTCATTGAAAGAACCTGTATTTGTTTATTTGTAGGTCAGCTGTGAATAGTAGGTAGAGCATTGGGCCAAGAACGCCCAAGTTGTGTTGAGTTGTGCTTAAGTGATCGTTGTAATTTAGCCTGAAAGTCCTGTCGCTGCTGTAGTTAGCCAGAGTGCCATGAAATTTATTGTGGAGTAATTTTTTTACTCTAGGCATCAGTCCTTCGTGTCATACTTTGTTGAGGGCTTGCGAGGCATCGAGAAAGAGCCCAACACAATATTTTTTTCCTTCGAATGAACCTGATCGATAGTAGGTACTGTGACTGTTGCGGAAGCCAAATTGATGGTTTGATATTTCTGATATTGTAGTTTCCCTAGGGAAGTTCCTAAAAAATTTTTTACAGTACCTATTTGTAACATTTTGATTGGTGTATAAGATCATATTTTGGTTTTGTGCTTTCCTAGTTTAAGAATAATAATTATTATTGATTTTTTTCATGTTCTTGGGTTGTATATATAGTTTAGCCGGAGTATTGCGTGGAATATGTAAGTGATTCCGGAGATGCTGAACATGAGGAGGGCACGAAATAGTTTCCCAGTAATTTTGTTATACCCCGGAGATTTGGCGGGATTTATTTGAATAATTTGGGATTGAACCTCTTTGGTTGTTAATTTAATTGGACTCAAACAAAGAGCGTTGTTACTAGTTTGTTTGTATCTTACACATTGTAATTTAATGGTAATTTACAAATTATTAGTTGTTACGAAGTCCGACATCCCGACATCGTCACCAATTTTGGCAATAGGGTAAATCAAAATTGATCACAATATCCTTTTGGATCAGTCTGCATTATTTTGTAGGTATTTTCAAAATTTAATATTCAAAATAAAAAAGGAGCTCCAAAACGATCTGTTATTTACCTGACATCATTCAGTTTATCCACTTCCCCTGTCCAACAAACCTGTGTGGTTGGCTGTGTTTGAGCATGCACTCGTATGTAGGTAATTTTTCTTTTTTCCAGTTTTCCTGAACGAACGGCTAAGCTGCAAATTGCAGTGATAAATACATCCGTTGGCTAGCAGCACGCATACAAAGTCTGGGCTTTCCAGTTCTCCTGTCGTAAAAGGACGGCGACACAACCGGCCATTACGAGAGTGGGATTAACGGCAGGAAAGGGCAATCTCGTTGGCTTTTAATACCTTCTGGCATAAAACATTCAGTCGCCGCCAAAAGAAATTTCGTGGGCCCAACTCGTTCTCCATATTTGATTCACTTTCATCTGCACACACCACGTCCCCCATTAGCCGCTTTCAAGGACGCGGGGTAATGAGAGGAAAAATCCCCTAATTAAGCGAGTATACTTCAAAGCAATTTCGCTACTTTCGCCTGCTGAGGATGCCATTAAGTGCATGCCTGATATGCGAGTCGCTTCACCCCTGCCCCGAGAATTCATTTTGCAGACCCCTTTAGTTAAGATCAAAGACGAAAAGGAGCGAAAAATAAGTGAAATAAGAGTGAAATAAGAGTAAACACGACTGTTTTCTTTCTAGCCTTACTCTCTCGTCCAAAGGGATGGCTGGGTAGTTGCAGGACATTTCATTACGCTGCAAACTTAATAAACGTGCGCAGCAGGAGCCGTTGTTTGCTTTGCATAGATTTTCCTCTGGCTTCCAACCTAAAAGGACACGCAATTTTCATTAGCTTTGCTTTTCGCAAATGACTAGGCGTAAGGGCATATTCATGCTAATTAAGTTAAGGAAATTATGGGAAATAATTTGCTTTGAAGAAACGTGGTGTAATGTCTGAAGATACCATAGAACGCTTTGGAAATGGAATTCGATCTAATGGAATGTAATGTAAGAGAGCACTTTTAGATGCGATTTAAAAAAATTTCAACACTTTGTTGAAATCGGTGTCATGGTAAATGTGGCATTAATTTTAAATTTTCTTTCCAGGAAATCCATAAAGCAGTCCATTTTGAATTTACTCGATAATGTTTGCTACCATAATAGACAATTGAATAATGCAGCTCTCTTGAATTTATAGTCTCTAAAACAAGGAGGCACGAATAAGCAGAAACTTGGGTGGCTGAAATGGTTTGGTTTTTAATGAACCAAAATATGTCACCAAAAATGGGTTCTATAATTTGCATTTCTCTTTTTAGTTTTTCATACTTTTGCAGCTTCGTAGTGCGATTTTTTGCCAGACAAATAAAAACTAGAGGAAAAGGTGTAATATGGCCCCGCAATTTTTGTTTTTTGGGCTAAATAAAAACTCACCACTCTGGAACTATTAATTATAATACTTCTCAACTTTCAGGATCCTAAATTTTTGTGTTTTTGGGTCAATATTTTCGTTAATTTGATTATGCCAAATAGATATATCGTTTCGAACTCGAACACCTATTATAGTAAAACCTTTGGTAGTTTGTTCTCTATATTTTCTTTTGTTTTGTTTGAACTTATCCCTCCTACAGATCAAACACATTCTTCCACTATCACCGATGACTCGGTGATCGACAAACCGACCACAGAACACTATTACTTCAAAAAGGACAGTCTGATTTAATGAAAAACTAATTATTTACCAAAGCAACCTATATTATAACCCCATTATGTATATCTTTTGACAGATGTATGGTTCTATATGTTATGAAAATGCTGTCCTACGAAAGCAATCCGGCATGTCCTTCCCGGCCGGAAATTATACTTTGCTTTATTATTTCACACGAATTTATTTTTATCAATAATATGAAATATCTCAGTTTATTTGTATCACCTCGTTCTATGGTATTCTTTCCAGACCCCAGTGTAACCCTATTTCTCAATTAAATTTATATTACAATTTATAAATAATATATTCCTTATATATAATAGTGTGGCTTAGAATCTAATCCTTTGGCAGGAATATTTATTAACTGAAAACTTTTGTCAAAATAACTTTGCCCTAAAAAATTTTTGAGAGTAATATTATATATTGTGCAATATTTCAAAAAAATGTCTGTGGTGGACCGTTCTCCCCTATGTCTACCAATGGTCGACCGTCGCTCGAAGTCTTTCCTCGGTCAACTAGAGACAACTACAACTCAATTTAAAAAAAATATCTGGGTTCCCTCGGTCAAGTGGGCAGACCACCGGAGAGCACTTTCTTAATTTAATTCCTTTATATTGGATACGGCACGAATTTTTAAAATTAGGGACCGTATTTAAAATTAGCAACCCCAAAAACCCTATGTTCTAACTTTTAAGAAAATACACAAATATTTGAGTACCACCCTAACACGAGTTAGCTAATCTATGGAGTTATGCTTCTGGTTGTTTTAATAGTTAGTGTAAATAGAAATAATGTCTTAGCACAGTCAACGATACTTCAGTCAGTCAGTCAGGTGCAGAATTAGTTCTCCGTGCCATCAGTCCACCACTTAAATTTTTTAATGGTAATGTACCCGTCAGGAATATTTGTTGTCGAAAAATTTTTCTCTAGAACCAACGGAAACAAACAATTAAATTGTTTATAACAATTGTTCGCACTGGAATTTTTCAATATGCATATTTTTTACATTTCTCGGAGCGATCCTCTTGGTAATTGGGTGGGGCAGCCATTTTTCGAAAAATGTTGAAACAGAGCGCATAAAAAGAATACATCATATACAGGGTATATCAGCTAAAGCATACCAAAATGATAGGGGTGATAGATCTTACCTAGCCAAACAAAAAATCCCATTCAAGAGCGAGATGCTTTTAAAAACGTTCTTACCACATTCAGAACTCACTTAACATGAGCTCAGTGGGTACTAATGCCACTTAATAAGAAAAACAAACTATGGCGTAAGAATAATTTCAAAGTTATCTAAACTTAAATCTGTGCAAAAGATGTGCCAATTTTGATAGGTTTTAAAGCATTCTATTCTTCTCCTAATGCGTGTCCTCTTTCGTATTTCCCATATTCCCTTCAAGCAGTAAATCTCAGCAGCTGAACTCTTGCAAAAGATTTTATTTATCGTGAAACTGTCACCAAAATTAACATGCAAAATCCCAGAACTACATGGCCAAAATCCAGCGATTACTCTTTCATGGAAATACCATTTGGTCCCCTATTCACAAAAAGGACCTATCCCCGCTGACAGAACAAGGAGATTATCTAACCAGTCAAAACATTCACAAAGGCGGAAGAGGACGCATATTGCCTCTGTAGCTAGCCGAGATAATGTTAACCGAGCAGAGGGGACGAAAAGATAAATCCCGTGTAGCTCTTCGTGAGATGTTCATAATATTTTAATATTTGCTTCTTTAAATAAAAATAAATTAAAAACATTTTCAGGAGCTTTCCTCAAAACTTTCCCAGCCGTGGGCTAAACGGGATCCTGCGACAAGTGCTTGCGGTTGGGAAGTAATTTCACAATACCCTTTCGAGTTGGAACATTTGCCAAAAATGTTCATGATTTCAAAGGACATATCGGTTTGGGCATTTTGGAAAGTGTCAGTCAGAACCTTTATTAGCTGTAATTAAAGTCTGTCAAAACAATGTCATCTGTGTTAACGTAAATAACGATGGGCGAGCTCTTTTTAAAATATCTGCTCAGTTACAGAAATTTTATGACATTTCATTAAATGGACTAAAAATGTCCACCACCTGTTAAATTCTACGATTGCTTTTCGCAATATCAATGAAATAGCGATATTTCAAATTAACACGACATATTTTATGCAGGGACGAATCACGTATGTAGGTGAGCAGTGCTTTCTCTCTCTCCCATGCATGAAATGTTCAGCTAACGCTGCATTGTGAGAAGGACAGGAAATGAGGCTCCTGCCGATTTTATTGTCGATAATAAAATTGTACTTACTTATGAAATGACGAGGCAGAGTGAAAAATAAATGTTTGTTTCTCTTATATAAAATAATTGTTTTTCAAAGGAATTTTTCAGCCAATTTAATATTTTGTAAAAGGAACATTTAAGTCCACAAAATATTTTATACAAGTAAAAAAATTTTTTCTTTTATGAAAAATTCCAAAGAAATTATTTGTTATTCAACCTATTCTCCTTTTACAAACTATAGGGATCGAGTATGCCAGAAATTTCCCAAACTTTTTATACATTTTAGTTCACAGTCCTAATGAACAATTTCTGTTACTGAAAACAAAAATCCAACGCATTATTGCTGATATTGAGGCAACTGACTTGGAAAGGGTCTTCGAAAATTCAATCAAAGGGGCCAGGAAATGTCACACCAGACGAGACGGGTGTAGTATATTCCACAAATTAACTCTAAACATGTCTACTTTATAAATAAAAATTGCCTAATAAAGTAATAATTTCGGTACTGTGCCTAATTTTAAAATTAAATCCGGCGCGCGTACCCGATGGGCCACCCCTTGTTTAATTGGCTGAAGAGTTTCCTAGTAAACAGTCTAGTGAACTCCTCATGCAATTAAATATTTTGTAAAAGGGGAAGAAATTGAAAAAAAAATGTTTTTTCACTCTGTCTTCATTTTATAATTTTAAAAAAATAGTGAAGTTTTTAATGGCCGAAAAATCCCGACACGCTTGAGGACAGGACTTGTAAAGAATTAGCCAAACATATACATATGTATATAAGCGCAAATATATTCTATTCTATTTCAATTTCGGATGGAGAATGACAAATAATCAACTAAACTTCAAACTACCGGTAGTTCAAATTCCAAACACTAGATGGACCACCCTTTAGTAATTAACATATGTAACATATAACATTTTGAAATTTCTCGCTTAAATCTAACAATTTTAGTCTGGAATGCTGAGATTCGAACAAATTTTCCCAATAAAAATTTGCAATTATCTCGAAATGTTGCTAAATATAACCTTAGAGCGATAGACATAGTCATCCATGACATCCAAGGAAAATAAAAGCTGGGCATTTAAAAGTTAATTCAAAATAATTACCACTTGATTTTGCAATCACAATAAGTACATATTTCAATCTGCATGCACATGTGAATGGCGCACAGGTCCGTATATTAATTTAGCAATGTAACTAGTCAAACAGAATAAAATAAAAGCATTTTAAAAGAAAACACCGACTGCTAGAGGAGAAATTCTAACTAAAAAGATCAAAACAAGATTACTTACCATAAATACCAGTGATGAATATCTGGACAAAATATGTTTAAATTGTAACCAACTCTGATTTTGCTATGAAATGGGAAGGACGGTCATAGTAAATATCAACATTCATTGATTGCAATTGGAGGCCCATTACAATTAATACAGAGTTTGTTGACTGAATAAAAATAAATCGTTTTCATTTCTTTTGCGCTTAATTAAAAAATCATTTTGTCGATAAATGGGCTTCAGACTGTAGTTTCCCAGCATTAATATTTGCTATGAGCTTTTTTCCCATTTTATAGCGAAAACAGAAATGGTTTGGAATTATTTTATCCAGATATTCCTCACTCACATACAATGTAATCTTGTTTCGTTTATTTAGTTACAGTCGGACTTTTGGATTTTTCATATCTCATTAATATTGTTTGTGGAAAAATATATTCCTACCTATGATAACACAGCCACACAAAAAAAAAAGTGGGGATTACTTTTGATGCCATACGTCATATCAGTAGTATTTTGGCCTGCTGAGCACGAATCTGCGACCTGAATTGAGCCGTGACGTCCAGATTTTTTTCTAACCTCCAAAAATGGGTTAAAAACAGAGGAAATCGTGGAAAATACCCTCGTAAAATTCGGAAAAAATTTATTTTTGACATTTAAACCTATATTCATATGAATTGAGACCTGCTGAGCACGAATCCGTCACCAGAATTGAGCCATCACGTTCTGATTTTTTTCTTAAATTTTTTTTTTATTAATTTAATTGATTAAATTTTTTTTTATTAATTTGTAGAAAAAAATCAGAACGTGATGGCTCAATTCTGGTGACGGATTCGTGCTCAGCAGGTCTCAATTCGTATGAATATAGGTTTAAATGTTAAAAATAAATTTTTTCCGAATTTTACTCCACGATTTTCTCTGTTTTTAACCCACTTTGTGGAGGTTAGAAAAAAATCTGGACGTCACGGCTCAATTCTGGTCGCGGATTCGTGATCAGCAGGCCAAATTACTACGGATATGACATATGGCATCAAAAGTAATCCCCACTTTTTTTTTTGTGTGGCTGTGTAATTTGAAATGTTTTATATGTTCAAAGAAGATTTATAAATAGTGGAATTTCCAGCGAAATTAAGAGACATTATACGAATATACCATACAAGATGTTGGCAGACTCCGTACAGCACGTTTGCACATTTTTTCAGAGAAAACCCAGAGACCTCCTCTACACGTTGTGCACTATAATAAGTTAAATTGGGGCTACTGTCAATAGTCAACGATATTGTGATGATGTCTTTTTTTTCTGAGGTATTGTAGATTGAAAAGTGTTTTCACACAACACCGTGTTACAAAACTCACGAAACCAATGAAGTGATAAAATGTTTTTTAGGCGCGAATAGCAAGTGTAATCTGTCCACATTGTTGTAAATATGATTCCTTACTTGAAAATCAAATCCCTATCAGATTTTACTAAAATAAAACTTCCTCAACGTTAATCATGCATATTCTCAAACTCACTTTCATCTTCTTGACTACGTAAACAAGCAAAACTGTCGTATGCGAAAACCCAAGAGAAATTTTCGAAATACTACTACATTGAGTGACAGTTTTATGCAGTATTTGGGCTAGTGGCATGGTTGGACCGTATGTTTTAAATACTAAACTGGTGCCACCATTACAGGGGATGAATTATGTTACCAAACAATACTTACTAATTATTTATGACCATTAATCAATGAATTGGACTCAGATGATGTTTATTTCCAGCAGGATGGCGTTTGGTCTCACACAGTTGACCAAACTTCGTGTTTGAATGTAGAAAGGTAAAAAAGTGAAAGTTTTCAGTGTCACGTGAATCACAGTATTTCAAATAATATGTTATAGTTACAAAGAATATATTAATTGTTTGGATTTTTATTGAAAGCAGTATAATAAAATATTTCTTTGTGTATAATTAATAAAAATATTCCACTATTGTATGAATTCTAATGACATAATCACAACTCGAGGTTGTCAACGAGTGACAGTGGAATGCCCCTTTTCTGATTTTATTCATTTATATATAATATAATAAATAAACCAACGTGTGTGGCTGACAACTTTTTTTAATATACATGTTTGGCTACACAATCAATCAAAATTTTTTCTTTATTTGCCTTTCAATTAAATAGTATATTTTCTTACTAATTTCTCTGAATGATCTTTTTTTTTTCTCTAAGGGTGAGCTTTTTAACTTGAAACTTTCAAAAATCTCGAGAAATAAGTACTCTAAGGGAAAAATGTCCGTAATCAAAAGTTAACATTTCCGCGGGGGAAATATATTGTACTAAAATAAGTCCCCCCCCCCCCCCCTCTTCCTCTTCCACGGGAGTAACTTTGAAATTTTAAATAGGACACTATTTTTTTATTAAAGATTCCGATATTACGGGTAAAAATACACGGGATTTGTTTAAAACAATTTTTCGATTCATGATAGATGGCGCTGTAATCGACTAAATTAAATGTTTTTCAAGTTCTCCTACTGAAGACCTATGAATAATATTCTAGAATAGGTAGGGCTGGATGCTCCGGTAAAATGGGCTGCTGGATGACCAGATCTTACTTCGCCAGATTTCTACGTTTTACAGAATTGTCAAATTGAACGCCTTCAAATTTTTTTATTAATTTAAGAAAACACCCAAACACTTCTTGACCTTTGATTTCAAAAACTTTAATTGATTCAATATTTTCATTTCCAAATTCGTAATCGGTGAAAAAGCTATATCTATATCACCTATATTTGATTTCAATGGCAAAATTCTTGCCGATCAGTGCTATCAGAAGTGGTCATATGACGTCTCCGGTTGAAGTTATGATTCCCTTCAAAGGTATAAAGGTGGTACGGTGCGTCAGAAAAAAAATTTTGAATTCCTTATTCAAACTCTATATAATAATAATAAACTTTGTAGAATGGATACTTAAAGAAAAACTCAACAAAAAACCGATTGTAGCAAAAATTATTGAGAAACATTTATGTGTCTTTTACAAGTAAAAACAGAGGTTCCGGAGACTGCTTTATGGGAATTCCTCTCAACCACCAAATTTGTAAAGTATGCAAATTACAAACGAGTTCACACAGTTAGGGACAGAGGCGAATGCTTACATATAGTTCGATGAAGATAAAACACCTATTAGAACTTTGATTAATTAAAGCCATAAAGCACATGATTTCCCGCATTCCGAACTCATCATAGATTGTAATAAACACAATTACTCAAAAAAATTGTTTTTAACAACAGAAATGTAAATGTGCCTGTATCGTGGTAATTGCACGCGAAGGCAGTTAAAAATTGAAAAGGGAGAATGGGTTATTATAAATTTCCCACGTCACGTAAATGGCGAAGTGCACGCAATGTACACGCCGTAATAAATGGACATGCACCCTTAAATCAAGTTCCAACAGAAATTCGAATCGCTGTTGACACCATCTAAACAACGAGTGGATTTTTTCCCCGTTTGACCACAACAACAAGCACCTTAAATCTCGATTAAATGAGACAGTGCACATCAAAATACGAGCGCTGGGTTGGAAAATTAGCCCCTAAAAGCTTCATCCCATAAATCTGCGGGCAAAAACCAAAAATTTCCATTCACCCGACTATCGCGAAAATTCGAAATATGTGGCGGCGAAGGCGCTTGTGTTGGTCGTCCCCATGGTTATCTGCTGATAACGATACCCTAAGTAAAATATCTCTCAGGACTAATTTATGTGCCCGGCAAAACAACTTTGCGGGTGCATAGATGTACTAAACTCGTTCGTGGAAATTGAACATGTTTCAGCTCAGTAGCACGCTGCCGTAGGGGATATCTGGGGATCCAGAAAGAAAGTGGAAGCATTTGCCAACCCGAACCCCAAACCCACCAAAACCCAACCATTCCTAGCCTGCACTTATATGCTGCATGTAATAGGCCTGCCTCTGGGGTAGACTGAGCCTGCATGCTGCCGAAAAGTTCTACTCTGTGCCCATTTCTAGTTCGTTTTAGGTGGTGTAGTCCTTGGTCGGGTGCCTGGCACTTATCCATGTCCATTCATGGAAATTCTTATTGCAAGCGAGTAGAATTTATTCAATTTGTCTGTGGTTTCAGCTGTGGTCACCCCGGACTGGGGTGGTGCAGATGGCAATCGCATAAGATTGCAATTCGGAGGGGATTGACCGATAAAGCTGGGGTGCATGCAGATTGCGAACGATCACAAGATTATATTGAAGTACGTTTTGCATTCTGATTAGGGTGCTAAAATTCTCACCTTCATTAGTGGTAACGTATCCTTCCAGTCCTAGAAAGAGAACGGATGCAACAAGCGCTCTTAAAAGCTGATGAGCCGTTCCCGTCATGATTAGAAGCTACAAAACTATCGCGAAAAGCTCTTGGCAAAAGAACTCTTCAAGAAAGTTACTAAAGGAAAGCTGTCACAAAATCTTATGAAGTTGTCGACTGACTGGTCCCGCAGGCACAATTTAATCCATCCTGTTGGAAGGGCGACGAGGCGCTGAAACGCGTCGTACGTTCGGTCTACAGGTTTACGTCTTTTGCACGGAGGTAGTGCCTATTTCTGGCATTACCGTCCCCGCCAATTATCTATTGTCACGCGACCTCCTCGCGCTACCTTGTGTTTTCTTTCACCTGTTTAGCGATTAATTGGGAAATTCTTTGATTGCCACACTGACCGGCTTCTAAACGGCACCAACACCGCGGAACCCATCACGTGCTCCACACCGTCACCACTGGTTTGTCAATTATTCAGCGCTATACACGGCCGGGGATATTACAGCAGAGTCTCACTGGAATTAATTCAAACACGCCAAATATGACCGCTTAGCATGGCTAATTATTTGAATTTCCCTCCTGGGACAATCGATGCGGCATGGGCCACAAGGCAAAAGGTAAACCGTCCGAACAGAACTGCGAGTACCTATCGTCAGAATCAACCGCCAACGGACACTACTGCAACCGACAGCAGCTAGGACCAAACTAAACTAATTTACTTAAAGCACGCACTGATTATACAAAAAATATGTTTGCCTTCCTGTTTTGGAGCTTCTCTTAGCTTTCCCAGTCACGACTCTTATCAGGACGAAGGAGCTTTTGCAGACCGAAATGTCCAAGAAACCCTAGGTTCCTCCTCTATCCTTGGTATGGTATGGTACCCATAGCCCGAAACCAGCATGTTCCCGGTTCTCTTTCGCAAAGAGAGCCTTAGAATACAGTCAGCTGTTCCCTAAAGCTAGAATTCATGACATGCGCCGGGCGATGCCCGTAAGACAGCTCCAGCTCCAGGTTCGGCAAAACCCACAAAACGGTTTCGCGGCAGTGTGCCAACAACCATTACGACGACCGTCATTGTGTCGCACCCGGTCAGCCGCACGACGTAGGTCAGGTCGAATCCAGCTAGTTCTGCAAGATTTGTCGCTAACAGTGCGTTTAAACGGCTTCGAACCCATTCAAAACGCGAAATTTATTCGCCCGCCTAATGGATATTCATTGCGGATTTTCCCAAATTTCAAAGGCAATAAATTTGGCGGAATGTGACAGTGGTTCCTAGTTGTTTGTCGCCCTCGTTTCGTGCTAAGTGACTCTCCGCATTATGTCCAGACCCGAACTCAAAAAAATTTGCTCCATGTAATTATTCGGCTAATAAATTATTTTGGTTCTTAATGGAAGTGAGTTTTGAGTAACTTGTCGTACGGCCCCTGCTCCATTGCCGTATTAATGAATTTTTAACTTTATGAATTTATCAAACGGATTCCCCATCCGGGGGCTACCGTCGCCGGAGATGCTACAAAATCACTGAATTTGTGCGTCTTCCTTCCTTCCTTCGAAACAATCGGGCAGCCACCGGGAGCTTGCCGCCACTCTGGCACGGTCCCTACCGTCGCGAATGCGATTACTTCCCGAAATTATGATATCTAAGGTAAAAAGGATAAAAATCCAAGATCCGTTCTGGCTGGGCTTTAATAACTTTTCCAGTCTGCCAGCTCGGAAAGTTCTTTCAGACGACGACGCGGAAAAAGTGATGCGACTCGGGTATTTGTTCGCTAAGTGATTTATTAGTTTTAATTAGAAAGTTTCCCAATCTGGTTACGGCGAGAACCCGTGCGGACGTATGCTAATGGGGAGTCGTTTCTTTTCTCCGGGGATTTCATTCAGAAGATATCCCTGGGATGCACGGTTGAAAGCGGTCCTAAGGGGGAAATATTTTTTTCTCTTCTAAAAATTCATTTTGCTTTCGCAGTAATTTCGAAGAAAAATCCTTTAGACCGTAGTTAACTTTAAAAATGGGAAATTCAAGCGAAATTTGGCGGACATTCATATGCATTTCGAAATTGAGTGGAAAATTACTTCTTTAGAGTGAATTGCTGGAGACCTACGGTATTGTTCATGAAGATTATTTTACAAGGACGTGCAATTGCATTTCTTAACTTGCTTGACTCAAAACTCTACTTTACATAGTTGAACTACAAAAGGAAATTTAATTAGTGCATTTGGTTTTTGAAATTTGTTCTGATAATAAATAAATTTTTTCAAATCACATTTGCGCTCAAAGACTTTCCTTAGTTAGTTTACAGAATGCGGACATTTGATAGTTTTACATAAGTCAGCGTCAGTTAATGAAACTGGGTTAGTATCAAAGATCATAAGTTAATCAAGAGATAATGTTGCTGTTCTTAAAGAAAACAAATTCTTAAGCAGAAAAATTAATTAAAAATGAAAACAAAGAAGTCAGCGGGTGAGAAAGCAATGAGCTTGTTTAAAATTATTTCCAGATACGAGTATTATCCAAACTGAATAAAGAAAATCTAAATTAAAGTTGTTTGAAAGGGGGCATTAATAAGAGAATTAAAAAAAGATGGAATTAAAAATGCTATAAATAATTTGAAAGAGTTATTCTATATGTCCTTTTAAATTGGCTCAAGGAGCTAGCAATCTTGCATTTAATTGAAAGGTTGTTCCATAATTTAGCAGAATTTTAACATTTTTTGATTGTACATATTTATGATGCGGAATCAATATCAAAAATTTTGCCTGGTATTATCTGATAAATTATTTTAAACATATCTAATCACTTTCTAAGATTAAAATGATCCTAAAAGGACATTGCCAACATACTCATAGCAATATGTGAGACAATTGTCGCGGCGACGTAAGCGAATGACGACTCTACAATACACATTAGATGCGCGCGGGAGTTTCATAAAATCTGTATTACCTGTAGAAGTGTATAGAAGTGTAAAGGTTGTCAAAGTAGTCTAAAATAGGCGTGATCGTTAAAACTAAATGTTATTGTAGATAAATTAACTGACAGGGGCCTACAAGATGACCACCATTGCCTTAGAATACCGAATATATTGGATGTAATAATAGCAGATCAATCAATATGATTGTTATTCAATGGCATAGTCTGATTGAAAATAAGACCTAGTTTCTTAACGTTGTTGACAAAAGGAATCCGAATTTGGTTTCCAATTTTGTAATGATGAAAATCAAAGGCCTTAAAAAATTCTAGTAGAACAGAATAGTATGTACCTACGCGTTGTCAATATTTTTCGTGTATTGCGTAAAATCGTTTTCCAGAGTCAGACTTCCAGTGTGTAATTTCCTCCCTAGTAATGTGTCTCAATTCAATCTATGTGATTAAGTGATAGAGAGAGGATTGGAAGTTCAGTATACCGACCACGAGGTCCGATCCAAGGATAGCACAACGGCGGCGAGGCGAACGCATGCATAGGCACTAGGCAGAGCTAAACGGCTATCTCGTAAAAAGTGTATTCTCTCTTATTTTTCCGATTTTCCAAACACATTTTTCCAGTGAACATACCTTGTATTCATTGTAACACGCTACTGTTGATGCCGAAGACATGTGGTTTCAACAGGACGGCGCTACGTGCCACACAGCGCATCCCACGATGGACATTCTGTACAAGTGTTTTGTGGGCGACGTGAATTCGCCACCGAGATAATACCGTGCGATTTAACGCCTTATGACTTCTTCCTTTGGGGCTATCTTAAATCACAGGTCTATGCGAATAAACCGCAAACAACTAATGTCCTTAAAGTCAGCATAACGAACGCTATCCAGCAAATTCAGGCTGATTTATGTAACAAAATCATCAAGAATTGATCCTACCGAATACATGCCACCAAGCAAAGCCACGGCGGACATTTGAACGATGTTATATACCATAGTTAATGCCATAAATCATTCTTTTGAATAAAAATAACATTTTTTCTCTTCGTTGTGTCGATAAAATTTAAGTAAGAAAGTAAGTATTAATTTGGACTGTTGGGTTTAGTTCATGTTTTCAGTTGGCGTAGCCCTAAGATGGTTAGATATATGTTGGTAGGGAAACCTGGGCCAGAATGGAGTAGCTAACGTTTGAGGTAATTTATCTTTTTGTAATAAAAGTACAAAGAAAAAAGCGTAGAAGATAAGTATTGCACAATAGTTTAAAAGAAATAAACGAAACATAATGAAATAAATCTTGAACAAATGAACAAAAACATAATTTTCCTATTCCGCCATTCACCCTGGGGAAGATTGGTGTGTCCTCTTAGAACTCTTTACTAATTAATTTTATTGGGAGCACAACTCGCAAACAAGTCTCGACTCATAGTCAGCACTATGCATATGCCTACACAAAACATATATGGGCCCATATTTTGCATTTTAGACAAGAGCACCATCCCTCCAAGTTGAATAAAGTTCTTTGCAATAGCGGCAACTTCTGTCTTCTCTTTTATCAGGACTATCCTAAAACTAATCTAAATGGAATAAATCTAAAACAGTGATATAATCAAATTTAACATCAAATAAGTACATAATTATACATATACGGGCTGTAACACCCCATACTGCCCCTCCTATTCCGCCCTCAGCCTAAGGCCGATAAAACTAAATATATATTCTTGATCAATTGAGTTTTGATCAAAAATAAAAAAACAATTGATAAAGAAATTATTTAGTTAGTTATTAGTCACATCACATAACAACCAACTATCAAAATAACAAAGTGCACTTGTAAAATTTCTTTGACCCGCTTCGAAAAACAAATTATGTGCGGTTGCCTTTGCAATTCTGTGACAGGCTGATTGTTTCATGCACTGCTCTATTCTTAAATACATATTAATGTCCATGTCCATGTCAATACAACCAATTTATGAAAGGGAGAAAATGCACTTTTTGTTTTAAATAAAAAATAAATAAACCCTTATAAAAATAGTGAGAAGTTTAGTATTATGGCTGCTACATATCCTAACTTTATTATATTCCCAATTAAAACTAAAATATTTGTTTAGGATTTTTGTTCTGAATAATAATGTCCCTTTCACTGTCCCTATCCTCTAGGTGGCTGAGTTTGCACATCGTTAAAACATACTTTTGAAACTTTTGCAATTATACGATCTTTCCATTCAGAAATTTACAAAGCAAACCAGCCATCACTAAGCACGTATGCAAACTTCTAATTTGGTAGTGATCACCTCTTAATTAACCTCGTTTACGCCACAGGCTATTTTTGTTTCTGCAATTTTTCGAGTTACCAGCCTAATGAAAAAGTTACACAAATCCACCTGCAATAAAACTTTCACCATTGTCAATTACGTGTCAGTGATGCTGGAAGTTTTTAGCGCACCCGATGTGCCAACAGTGCTTATGAAATTATCAAGGCAGGCGGGTCTGATGGATCTCCTGGAGAGAGTGCCGCGCAAAATGCAAATAAATCCGCTTGAAATATTCATGGTTTGCTATAAAGGGAGCTCCGAAGGCCGCAGGGATACGTGCGACATTAGAAATTCATCTCAAGTTACAATTTGAGAGTTTTCCATTGACGACAACAACTGCGCTGAGAGGTGCACTAGAAGCGAAATACTCGGAAGTCAGTTGAGCTGAAATTGATTCCCAGACGAGGAATAATTAAAACTGATGTATAGCCGCTTTCTGAGTGCTCTAAGCCTCACAGGGGAGTCTGCAGCCAGAAATCTCGGCTAACTTTACCCTGCGTTTAATTGAAGATAATTTACTTAGGAGTTGCATGGCAAACTTGTTAAGGTGGTCACTCTAGCAGCAGCCGGCAAAGTGGAATCAAAGCGATTATCCTGGACCAAGTGCAGTCGGAGCTCGACTGCAGGCCAATATGAGCGCACCAGGACTCAGCTTTATTGCTAGAATATGTCAAGTCCCCGCTTAAAGACTTCCGTAGATTGGATGCGGTCAAGTTAAGGTTGAGGAATTTTACACATCGTTTGCCTTTCTTCCACTCAGGAGGATACTGAAAGTGCTGGAAATGGAAGGCAATTGCAGTCCCGGTGCGTACTGCTGTGGCGTGGAACCGAGGAACTTCAAGTAGACCAGACGTCCGTGCAACATCGAAAGTGTGGTCTAGGGCACATTTATGGTTTAAGGAATCTCAGCCATTTTCTTATCTGCTGGAGATTGATTGTACTAAAAGCTCCTGTAAAGTGTGCTCTAGAATCTAGTGAGGAGCTTGTTAATACCCTTCACTGCCACGATGCGATGTATTCAGGCCTGCTATTTTTCTTTATTTATTATATGGTATACAATTATACATAGAATGCTTTTTTTACTTTACCCGTCAAGTACCTACAAAACGTATTTCGGAAATCAGTATGCTCATTAAACTCACTTATTTTGTGCGAATACGTCTTTCAAAATAATAGCAGTGCATCCTGGAATCCGAGCGATATGAAAAGTGAAACCTCTTATTTCGTTAAAGAGCGATGTCACTCGTAATGGTGCCGTTCAAAAGATGAACGTGAAAATATTTAATTGATCTAATCAAAATTTGCTTACTCTGTCCCAGCGGGTGGGTAACAGCTTATCTATCAAATTGAGGATAAAATTGTGCTCGACGGAATTCTGTTGTGATATAATATTAAGGTTTAAAGTTTATCAGTAGTTAAATTCTTGGCCGGGGGTACGATACTGAAAAGTGTTATAGATATCTACATAAATTTTCCGAGTTCATATTTTACCTAAGGGGTGGGGCAATCAGAGTACTATATTAACCGAAATTTAAGCGTAGAATTTCCCCAAAGAAATGTTTAAGGGATCGTCTCAGTGTGACCCTCCGAAAAATCACTGATTTTCGCGATTTTTTTTTTTTATGTTGTAATAAACTAATCGGTCCGGTTTTTTTTTTTTATAAATAAATACATTCATGACGAATACAAAATGATTTTTTTTATGTTTATTTATTAGGTGTATAATACTTGAATAAATTCTTGAAATGACACGTAAAAAAAAAGGTCCTGTATGGTGTGCACGATTGCGGCCGCAATTTTGATCCGAAACAAAAATTTCAAAAAGATTATTAATCTGTAGGGAAGTCGCTATGGCGCTATGGAGGGTTTTTTTTTAATTTGACAAAATGGCGGCGGTTTGAACAAAAAATATCGAATTTGGCCCTTTTTTTCGACAGTTTTTCGTAAAAAAAAATAGGAAGATTTAAAAAAAAAAGAAGCTTCCATAGCGCCATAAAGAATGACGTTAAAAATGTTCTCTCCAAATTGGAACTAGATATCTTCAAAACTCTTCCTTTGAGAGTGCACACCGTTTTGAAAAACACCATTCTGAGGAAAACGCGTTTAAAGATTGAAGGCCCCGTACATTCTCATCAGTTCCCCCCGTTCCCTTTCTACAAAAAACGCTGTAGCGACCGTAATAATTTGAATTTCGATTTGAAAATTTGAGAGGATGTTTATTACAGTGTATGCTATCCGATAATGCAACAAAAAAAATCGATTTTTCGAAAATTTCACACTGAGACGATCCCTTAAGGGGGTAGTACACTACTTTAGCCGGTTCTTTTAGAATTTTTTTATTTGTATAAGTTTTTATTTAAAAATGAAATTTTCTTACATATTATAAGGCATATTATCAACTGTAAAAGAAAATTGTTTTCAAAACATTTTGATGCTATATATCCTAGAAATGGATGGCTGAATGACGTCACTTTTTTTTATGGCACGGAAACAAAAAAATTAAATCGATTCTTAAAGAGTACATGAGTGGTTATCGTCCCTACCTCAATCATGAAAATATGTTGATAAATAAACAAGTAATAAATTTTTTTTGTTTTTTTCAATTTTTTCCCATGTTTTTGGACATAAATGTTGTTGTTATGTTGTTAATAATAAATTTAAAATTATTTTCGAGGTAGGGACGATAGAAAGGCGTTTTGTGAACATTCATGCAAAATTTGGTGCAAATCGGTCAAGTAACTCGGCCGGAATCATGTCCGCCAGTTTGAAAAACACTGTTTCGAGAAAAAAGCGTTTAAAGTTTGAGGTAAGAAAAATGCATACAGAGATTGACATGAATGAATAATCAATACGACAGTTTATTGGAACAAGTTTTTTCGACACACGGATGCAGGATTACTGTCGCGATACAGGTTTAGAAAGGATACGTGGATGACAGCGTGAAACCAAACAATTTGACTCTGAGCGCCAGGTGTATGTTACGTTTCGAGCGTCCCGAACATCGTACGGGATTGTAGTTTTTGGGCCCCTTCCGAGAACTTTTGCTGTAGAAACGGAAAATGCAACAAACAAAAATTCGATTTTCAAAAAAAAAAGTAGTGTACTACCCCCTTAAGGTTTAAAAATCAAGGAGCAGCTTAGCAGGATAAATTATTTTGAATATGTGCTCTAATTCGATAGAATCAGCTATATTTAAATTATTTGGTATTACGGTAATCGACCTGCAATGTTATTAGCATTAGGATTCCTAGTTTCACACTTAATTAATTCAGATGCTCCCATCTTCAAAAATGGACTGTAGGTGTTACACGCGAATGATGAGCTCAATTAATAGTTGTTTCTCAATCAGGCCTCACAGAATGTATGTATTGATAGGTAGGTATCTATGTATATATACCAAACACGGTTAAGGCTCCTGGAGTACAGCCAGGCCCAAAAATAAAGAAAATCGCGGAATAGCAGTAAATATAAATACATATATAACATATATCGGCATCGGAAGTGTCATCATTGATCTCAGTAACTCTGAATTCTTTTTACATGTTACTCCCTCCCGAGTGCTAGGGGCATTTTACCCCACAGTATTTTTTTCCAAAGTGGAAGTCGTGTTTCTATCAGTACCTGATAACGGTTCATAAAATACAGTATGTTCCGTGAAGCCTTGATTAGCGATATTATCTTCATTAATAAGGCCCAAAAGGGATGGTATAATGACCAATGATTAAAAAAACTCAAGCAGAGCCTCGAAGTGGAGAGGCTTTGTGGATGCCGTATGATCCTAAATGGAGTGAAATTCCATATGAAACTGAAAAATATATATTAATATAACTAATCTGCATGTGGTTGCAATTAAATGCACATTTGCGATGCATTGAGCAGAAATTAAATTAAATCTTCAAGGTTTTTGGGTAAAAGAATCCAAAAACTCTGTTAATTATAAATAATAAATCCACATCTTAAACAGCTACTTACTATTGAAGTTGATAGGATCCAGGCGCGGATTCAAGGGGGGTCACGGGGGTCGTGACAAATTTCAATAGGACGTACTGCTATGTCCTGCAGCAAAAACCGTGCTACATATTTTCATATAACTGCTATATTTCTTTGTTGAATATCTACTTATTGGTAATTGTGCATATCTATCTAAAAAAACTTGTTAATATATATTGTTCGAAATACTTTCCGTTGAAAGTATTTATATGGTATATTTAATCACATGGGGACACACGCATTATTAACGACTTTAAAAGCTTGTATCTTGCGAAATATTCACATAAAGAAAAAACTCACTTAATAACATTTATTGCGTTTTTAAAGGATGTGATATGATGATCTTTATAATATATTGAAGGCATATAAAATGGATGTGCATGCAAAAATATTACCTGCACAAAGACTCTACAGGTACTTTTAAATGGGTAGAGGGATTTTCAATCCCCTCGACGGAAAATCTCCTGAGAACGAGGAACATAAAGAATTTTGCTGAAATAAAAGGATTTTCGCTAGAGAGAACATGTCAGTGTCCCTATAAGTTCACCGGATATAAAGCTTCCTCTTGCGGAAATATGTATAACGAATTGTTTTGATTATTTTTGTGAAGAGCTATTGAAATTATTTTAATGCAAACAGAATTCTGATATGAAGTGCATAAATCAATATCGCGAAATCTTTAGACAATTTCCATACCAAAGGGTCCTATGCGTAACTTGAAACTATTCTCTCACAATATTTTCGTGTTGATTCATTTCATAATACAGCCCTCCTTGTATACCTGCATGTCTACAAAACTATGGACTACTTTGGATGGGTTGATTAATACTCAATACCTTATTTAAATGTTTTATGCGCAATTATCGACATTACCGTCCAATCCAAATCAGCAGATGTTGTCAAATTAGTGATTTCACTAACTGCACTGGACTGATTTTAATTGTCCTAACTCAGTTAACCTTTTGAAGAGGCTACACCCCACTTAAGCATTAATGCCCGAGATTAAGTCATTAATTTATAATTTAATAGCTAAGTGCTTAAGACGTTTTAATCCATCTTAAGGTCAGTCCAATAACTCCACATGACCTGATTTTCCGCGTTGATTAAAAGCTCTAGAGAGAAAATTAAAAGGACATTACAGCTTCATCGCTTAATGGCAAGAGTGCTCAAAGATTCCACTGCAGAAATTTTTGCAATTGCTAAGTTGGTGGTCAGACAAGCGTACTTTCTATGTCTATTTAAGTCTTAATGGACGCAGTGACCTTTAAGAAACATTTCCAGAAATAAACCAAAAATAGCTGGACGTTGCCTATAGCTCGTCTTAGCGTAGATGTAGTCCCAGTTGAAGGGCATTTTCTCTGAATAGAAACAAAAACACAAAGAGCCGAGGCGTGGATCAATAACGATGCCACGAACAATCCATGAATGGAAGGAAAAATTATGGCGAAGAGCCACTACCTCCAAGAAAGCGCAAAAGAAATAAAATTATATCAGTCCTGTCTAAAACAAGGGTTCGCCCCAGGTTGTTTTTAATTAATTTTTGACCATCGTGCCCGATGTTGCGGTGAAATGTCATGGCAGATTTTTCCGAGAGCAGATGAAGAAGATAATTTTTTGCGTTTATCCCGAGGGCACTCTCATGGATCTCGCATCCAAACTATACTGGCGAAACCATTTTGGGCTAGCTTAATTCCGCACGGACAGCTCCTGAGTCAGTTGAATCGATGCTGTTTTTATCACTCGACAGCAGCGGAATTTACTCTTGCAGCTTCCGATTCCACCCGTGGAATTTAATGGATTCAATTTTCCGGTCGATTTGCACTTGTCCTAAACGATTTCCTTAAACAACCAATTATCTTTGTAGGGCGGCTCTCCCTTTTGCAGCACCCCTCACCCTATTTTCCAGTGCTTCCTTTTGCGATATAATTGAACCCTTTTTGATTAAGGCTATAAGGTTAAGGGCGAACGGCGGCGCTTTCTCTCTGCATATGACGATTTTTTGCCTTTTATCATGGACACGCTTAAAAGCTGCCAGATTGGATTTTGTTGATTTTAATTTCGAAGAACGCACAGGAGACGAGTGGATATTTTGTTAAAAATTTCGTCAGCTCTGTCTTTTCCGGGATGGCACAGAAGGCGGCGTTCCGAGAATTACGGATTTTCGGGAAAACTCTTGATACAAGGGAAATTACGAATTCAAACCGGCCGACCCAGCCCGAGGAATTTTTATAAAGAAATTCAAGAATATATCTCCAGGCAAGTAATTTTTTTCTTGTTTAATTTAGTTAGCGAATGTTAACAGCGCTGCAGCTTAAACATCCCGAAAGACACGCCTACGTTTTTAATAAATATCAATTTAGGGAAGTCAAAATCGTTACGAAAATAAAAATTGGCAGCTCTTTGGACCATCTGTTATTTTACTCACGTTCTAAAAGATGTGAAATTAATTAATTAACTTCATTTTGGTCGCTGTAGGTAATTTATTTAATTTATCCAAAGTACTTATTGGGACGTGAAAAAGAAACTCTAAATGAGAAAAATACAATTTTTCTACGAATGTGAGATTCAAAATTGGTCTCATAAATAATTTTGTATCTTACCCACTTTTTCAACTAATCATACATACACACATACATATGTAAATATAACATAAAATATGTTTCATTTTCTATGACGCAATTTGCTAAACTCACCCTGGGAATGAAGAATTTATTTCCTAATTCACTCCAATTTGGAGTATAGGGTTTCCACAAGCCTCTCCACGTCGAGCTTCTTCTTCCGTTTCTTAAATCGTTCATGTTCGCCTGCAGTAGCTATCCTAATTGGTGGGATTTCCATCTGTCGCTTATTGGGAAAGCGCATTCTGGGAGTGGAAACGTGAAGTCCGAGTGAGATTCGAACCTGGGACTTTTGGATCGGCACAATTGTTGAACGATGTAGCTATGGACTTCTAGAACCTGAAACTTCTGGGCCTCTTTACATAAAAAATTAAAAACTCGTTACTTTTAAATTGAAACTTTATTTCCGATACTGCCTGGTTGAATATTCATTGTGAACTGATTTTCCCACATTGTTCATTTTTTATTTTTTTCCCTTAAACCTGCTCTTATCAAAAATTTACAACCAAAATCCCACTTCTCTCTCTTGTTAACTTACAGTAAATTTTGAGTATAATTTTACAGTAGTCATAGCGACCTTCTATGAACCCTAAAGCAAACATGTTCACACAATTACACTCTATTACTTGATTTTGCTATTCGTGTGTGGCCGAGGTATCTCACGTTACTTTTGCGCATATCCGTTAAATAAAAAATTCACAATAACGATTTTGAGATAGGCATTTTATCTCAGTTACTAGCATAATTTAGATAATCCGCCACAGTATGTTACAGGATTTATTTTTAGATTGGGCGACTTAATAAAAGAACATGTAGTTAGAGACATACACCGAATCATTTGGATTTTCTACAATTATTTTAATCCACGTCTGGACTGTGTGAGGAGTGACGACAGAAGATATTGTGTCGCCACAAAGGTGACGGCGGGTGAGAAAAACAAAAACAGGTCATTAACAATATCTAATTAATATCTTTATTGATTGCACGTGCCTTATGAAGTAGTCTCAACTCTTTCAATATTACATATCTTGTACTTTAAAAAGGTAATACTGTGAAAACAAAGAGATTAATAGCAAACTATGTATAAAGGGTAAACCGACTGAACAGTTCATCGTAATGATGTTTTATGAAAAAGGCAGAAAAACTATGACAAGCTCGAGTAAGGTTTTCGTGGAACGTGCAGAAAAAGGTTACGTACTAAATGTTAATTGCACACCAGTTCTTGCTTTCAATTTTGTGTATTTGCTGGATATTCTTCAACTATATATATACGTTAGTAAACCAACTTCGGGCGCTTCAGAACTGGGAGAATTCCCATGCGGTTTTCCTCGAAAGCTTTCTTTTCCATAACCATAACGAAGCATACGGTGGAGCAGAATGTGCGCACATTTATGAAAAATTATTTCAGCATAAATTTCATGAGTTGTTCATAGTAAGCCCTTTAAAGCGGGGCGAGTACATTCATAAAATAAAAGACAGAAGTGAATTGCACCTATTCAATGTTTTTTTAAAAAAAATTAATTCTCGGGGAATGAGAAAAAGAAGTTAATTTAGAGTTCTTGCAGGTGCTTAAACATTTTAAACTGCAATTAATTTTGTGTTCCAGTTGAAAATAACATATGGGTTCTCAAGTTGCTCCAAATTTTTCGGAATTCTTATTAGACCACAAAATGTGGAGCAACGAAAATTTCAGGAAAGGTTCCGTATGCTCGGTTAACTGGCACCACCTACTTTCAGCCCATCTGTGGCATTCTGATCAAGGTGGTAAAGGGCAACCGGCACGATTCTTTTATCCTTGGCCCCGCTTTTTGGGAACGGGGTTCGAAACATTTTGCTGTGCTTTGCATTCCTTTGTAAAAGGAAAATTAACTCCACCGGCAATTTGTAAAAGGGAAATTATAATAATATTATAGAATTTTCCTAAAAGTTAAAGTTTTCCCAATTAAGGTGGCTCGTCAAGTATTAACTATTTTTCCCTAAATTTCGAAAACGGGTCCAGATAGAATTTTGTCATTATTTTTCAGTTAATTAGCACAGCAAAATGTTTCGAACCCCATTCCCAAAAATTGGGACCCCGTTCCCAAACAGCGGGGCCAAGGAAACAAGAATCTCCCCGGGCAACCTGTTTTTCCTGAAAGTAGAGAATCTCAGCTTTCATTTGCGTCCAATTTTTATGCTTTAAATCGAGCGATCTTTTCTTTTATTTAAAAATAAACGCTAAATTAGAGGTTCACAAACAGTTCCTAACATGTTCAGAAAATTCGAAAATGTTTCTTTTGCGCAGCCAAAGTTAAGCTGTATGTCGATTTGAAAGCAAATAACGGAGACATATAGCTACGCATTATTTTATTGATACTAAATGGGTATTCACGCTTTGGTGCAAAGAGGGAATGCACCCTTGCATCGAGTGTAAAATTTCAAAATTTCATAGTTGTTTCTATTGCAACGGTGCAAGACCCATTTGCACAAAAGAATGATTACCCCTTTAATTTGTTGATTCCTGGTTTTAGTCATGCTGATAGTTTGTACACTTGTTTTTTCTGGGTTATATTTTGACGACAGTAGAGCTAAACTATAATGTCACGTGTCCGAATCCCATAATGCGCTTATTATTCCCGTAGTACGCTGAGCGAATTGAAATCAAGTGAAAACGTATATATAAAACAAACATTTTCAAATAATAAAGGGAGCCGTGCTTTTTGATTGCGTTGATTTAGAAGCTTGATTTTTTTACAGCTCCAAGGGACCGTAGACCTAAACATTTGATATTAAATTCAATTTTCCACACGTTCCTGAGAAAAAGGGTTTTGACAGACAGACAGACAAACGGAATTCGGACCTCCTTTTGAAGTACGGAATCCTAAAAACAAAATAATTATATCTATTGTTATATTAGTTCTCCTCTTTGTCCTCACTATCGAGGCATAATTCTACCGAAATCATATTTTACACTTCACAACAAGTACTTTTAATAAAATTAATGAATTTCAGCTGCCAGTTTACCCACTGTTTACTGAAAGTACCTACTTGATTGACATTTGACATTTACTCACTTTTAAATTCGTTCACTTTTTCTTCTTTCATCCGAATATGGATACACCAATTAAAAAGTGACGTGACAAAAATATAACGTGAGTCGAGAGATGAAGTGACTGTCAGAACACGGCCCACGGGGGTTTCGTGTCGATAAACTTCCAATGGGCCCTACAACCTCACAAAATGGAGAAAAATATTGCGATTAATTTAGCACATATTATTTTCTTTCAACAAATGACCTTTAGTAAAAAGTTTCTATAATTGAAGTCACACACCTAATAGGTAATATGTCTGAGCTTGGTTATCAATGAAAAGAATAATAATTAATTGTTGTTTGAGAAAATGTTTTAGATCGTAGGCGCCCATTTTATTAATAGCTAATACAAGCTTAGACATAAGTAACATTGTTTTACCGCAATCCCATTACTTTCCGGTGTGATCCACATTCTAATGTATTTTCACTCGAAATCATTAAAAATTTGCCATGCCATGCACGACTTAGTCAAATTTCTTCGCAAAATACATGGCATGCTCGTAAATTACCACACTCCTAGCAGAAAAGCAATTTTCACACACTGAAATTTCTTTAGACAAAAAATGTATTTTCCACACCGTTGTTTGACATTATTATTATTCATGAGTATATTCGCAGTTCACTCTGAATGCAAACTATGTCGTTAACATTTGACTTGGTGATAAGTCGCCGCGCAGTTGCTATCCCAAACCATTAAATAGGGAAAAATGTTGCGAACATTTATTTTTTCCGGGTATCCTGGGAAATGTGACTGCTTGCAAATTTTGGGGGAATGAAAAGGACCTCGTCAATGGGCAAAAACAATTAATTAAAATTCTGATCCATATTAATGAGAGATGCATTTATTATTTTCAATGTTAAAGTTACATGTTGTCCAAATTACTTGACGTGAAATGAGCGGATCACATCTTGTTCATTAAAATTCATTATGGAAAATGGAACGAAAAATAATAAGGCACTAGCTGAATTATTTTTACTTTGAATAGTGAACAGGAAACAGATGTGATAAGGAAGAAATGACAAAATAAATACTTTGCATTTTCAATAATATGCTTTGTAATACCTATAGGTATTGTAATTTTTATACTTATTTTTTTTTGTGTGCTAAAGACTTAGGATGCAACTACAATAGTTTTTAAATCGTATTCATTCTAAATAATTTGGAAAACTTTTGGATATACTTACCTTTAGTTAACATGTACCTAGTACTCAAACCAACGACCTGCAACACTTATGAAAATAAAGTGGAAAATTCTGATAACTATTGCAAAGTTAAGTGAAACAATAAAAATTTTATTTCATGGTTAAAAAAATAAATAAAGAACAGTATTTACCAATAAAAAGTTCGCTTGAAATAAAATCAGCGCTCATTGAGGATATCGTTTGATTCCAGCCAAGTTGGAGTTGTCTGGGCTGTGTGGCAAGGTGCTCCATCCTGCTGGTACAAATTCTCACTCTTAGCGGATTATTAGGCCGCCACAGAATGTCCTCTTTGTAAGATATTTCTTTTGGTTTTACGTCAAACATTAAATATATCGCTCTTAAATAAGAAATGTAGTAGGGAATTTTTCCTGGATTTTACATATTTCGATTATTTGGACAGAAACTTGAAGAATAAAGCATATGACCACGTTAAAATTTTGCTCGAAAATTAAAACAAACGCCATGTGTGAGCACAGTGGCGGTCAAAAAATTGACTGTCCCAAGATTGTCAGAAAGTTTGTACGCATAAAACCGACACTGTGTGGCGGCCTATTGGGTATTCTTTGTAATCGTTTGCGTGGTGTACTCCGAATTTTTCTGCACCATCTCATTCATTTGCAAAACTGCTAGACTAACTGTAGGATTTATCTATTAAGCTAAAGTTGAGTTCAAGCAGTGTGAAAGAAGAAGACTTCACTGTAATTGATCATACAGAAAACAGGTAATTTTAGACATTTCTATTGGTATATTTAAAATAAAGGGTAAAATAAGCACGCTCGACTTTTAAATGTAACTAAAACAAGTTGTACCATTTTAATATTATTTAAATGAATATTTTATGACATTAAATATGCAATATAACGTCGTTCAAATGTCCGCCGCAGATTTGCTCGGTGGCACGTATTCGGGAGGTCCAATATTCGATGATTTTCTCGCATAAATCTAGCTGAATTTGCTCGATGGCGTTCGTTATGTTGACTTTGAGGGCATCAATTTTTTGCGGTTTATTCGCATAGACCTGTGATTTAAAATAGGCCCAAAAGGACAAATCTAAAGCGTTAAATCGCACGATCTCTGTGGCTGGTCTCAAATCGCTCGTACAGAATGTCCACCGTGGCATACGCAGTGGGGCATGTAGCGCCGACCTGTTGGACCCGCATATCGTTGGTATCCATATCATCCAGTTAAGGGCACAAGAAGTTACTTATCATCGATCTGTAGCGCACATCGTTAATAATGATTTTCGATGATGAACATTTCTAGAATGGAACACTGATTTATATAATAAAATTTGATGATTTGTACACGTTTTTCAACGCTATAACCTTCCATGGTGATTTACCACATACCTACTACTGAATAATTCACAACAAATTTGACAGATGTTGCTTTAACAACATAGCCGCTATAATCTAAAAAATGTGTAGCGTCCATATTGAAAGAACTTCTACATTGATTGAATTAGATTCAGCAATTTCTATATAATAGACCCTTAATGTTCCAATTAGTCCTAAAACACCATTCACATACATCTGAATGACACCGGTTTTTTAAATCTTGTTTGACATTTTTTTCCACTTTATATGTATCCTGTATCTTTCAAACTTTCATTAATTGTAAAAAAAAAACTGCACACAAGTTATGTTATGCAACTTTCTCGTTACGACTTCTTTCTTATCTACGAAAAATGTTCCTGTAAATACGAATGACATGTGAAAAGCTGAAAATTGCATAACAATCTCCTTAGCCCTCGTCTCCCGAGATCTTTACCTTTTAACCTGATGCCATATGTATAACTTTATTGTCTTACTTCTTCCAAATGATTTTTTGAATTCACAAGTTCTGTTCAAAACTAGGATAATCCCTTTGCAGCGGAGATTTAGTAAAAAGTGGATTTTCGCATAAATCGTCTCTTTCGCTTAAGACCGCCCACCCCACCCACGCGGAATAAAATATGTTCCTCGAAGCGAAATTAAAATATGTTCCTTTGGATCTGCGATAAAATATTGCTAGAAAGATTTCTATCCTCCTGGGGCCCGTCACATTAACATATGAAAATTCTGGAACACTTCACAGCGCCGCCCGAAAACACTTATATCTCCATTTAGGAGTTACACTGGCCCCTTGACACTTGTCCAAAAATCGCTCGACTAAAATATTTCAGTGAATTGCTTCAATTTCGCAAAAATAATTCGACTGGTCCAAAAGCTCCTTTCACTCGGGGACTTCAAATAGTCGAAAAATCGAATTGAAGTTGTTTGCGAAAGGAAGTGAGCCATAAAATATTTTTCAGAACGTGTGACCTCATTCAGTTTCATAACTTCGTCGTAAAACTTTTGAGTGTTGAGTACAAGTGCAACCCTTATCGGGGTCTCCGTGCTATAGGTACACTTAATGTGTGCCGGTGGTCGATACGTAGACGAGTGAGGGTGGCGGCAGCGGTGCAGATGTGCTATATGGCCGCCAACTACTCGGCACTTTAATTTTATTAACATTACTTTCAGACAAACTTCTTCGAAACGGCCCCCTTTCGGCTTAACAACTAGCGCTAGCAAGTATTAAACGGCAGGTCGGAATTTACCACGTTTTTAATAGTTCATGCTATCTGGTTACTTTATGAAAGCATCAAATTCAAGGCACATAATAAAAAAAAAACATTCCATCCAAAGGGGAATACTCCAGTGGCTTTCCTCGTTTATTTCGCTCGTATTGTGAATGTTTATGGAGCCCACATTAATTTCAATAACTGAAGCAACCCTACTGGTTGACGCGGAACATGATCCCTAACGCGAAGGATTCAGAGCTCCGCAAACACATCCTCAAAAATTCATAAAAACAGTGTGCACGATGATTTATGGTTTAATACCGCTAAAATGATATTTTCCTGCAGTTCAAATAAAGCATTAAAGACATAAAGTTTCAAGATTCTTGCGATGAATAAATATAGATTCCCCCCGTCTCTGACATCAGGCGCGTTCTATTTGAGGATGGAGGCTCACAGTCGAAGACCAAGAGATATTTTCATATTTAAATTGCGAAAATCGCCAAATTGTCAGGGGTGGCGCTAATAATTACCACCGACTATAATTATGCAAGACAACACGTGATGACTAATGATGATTACATCCGCTTGGCTTACCTTCGTCATTTCAATAATTAAACATTGCGTGTGAATCAGTCCTTAGCCGACGAATTTTATCGCTCCGCCAATACGCGAATGTCCTTCGCACCTGTGCGGCCGCCGGGGATTGAAACAATTAGAACGAAAATCAATTCGTCTCGGACGTTCTTATCTGGCGAATATATCTCGGGGGCTGCCATAAATTTCATTTTCATTATTTTGTAATTTTGCCGGTGATTTATTCGGAATGAATGGAAGCGGCTGTCTTATATTTCAGGGCCGGCGAATATGAAATTCTGGGCCAGTGAATATGAATTTCTGGGCCAGTCAGGTGTCTCTCGAGGACAGGCAAAGTAGTAAAGCCTAACTGTATAGCTGATAATTTGTAGGTGCCGTTTCGAGGTTAGGCTATAAATAACTCAATTTCAAAAATTGTAAATGGATTTAGAGAATTGAAAAGAAATTGTAGACCCATAATTTCACACTATATTAATCAAAATATATATATATATACATACATATGTAATATGTATGTGTTAGTGTAAATATGTTAAAATTTTTGGTGGCCATCTAAAGTGTAAACTGCTATTTTCCACGGAAACTCCGCCATTTTGTGCGTGGGAAACCCACTTAATATAAAAAAAATTTGAATTCTTGAAATCTTGACACGATACTTTCGACATGTTGTACATTCAGGAAAAACATTAAATAGAAAATGCTAAAAAAAAAGTTTTAAAACCTTACCCCGCCCTTTATTATTTATTAATTTAATACACCTTACTTTGTTTCGTAATTTTTTATATTTATTTTATTCGATCAATCGATTAAATTAAAATGAAACGCTTGTATAATATACATACTGTATAATGGCCTGCCACGTTGGTGAACCACATGCATGTATATATTTATTGTCTCAGTTATATGTTGTTTGTTGTGGCAGCCCTTGAGCAGCCCTCAGAATAACCATTTGCCTTATTTTATTTGGTGTGAAAGAACTCTTGTTAAATCCAACAAGGGACAGTTTGTAATTTTTCAGATGGAACTCGATCACAAGGAGTAGTGGACAAGTTGAAAAATGATGAGTGTTTCGATATGAGAAGCAAGCCAATCTTATCGATATGGCGCTTGCTTCTCTGCCATAGACACTCACGGGGAGGGGTCAAAACCTAGTTCCAGTTAACAACTTATTTTATTTATTTTCCAAGCGAAAGTGCTTTCAAAATCGGCATAATCATATATAATGGGTTTTATTCTCGTAAGCACGACATTGTAGCATGGGATATTTTAAGTTTATAAGAGATCACGGGAAATACTTTTACCAGGGGAGAGACATACCTTACACGGAGAGAAAGAAGTTGTTGAAATTACCGAAAGTGGCTATCAAATCAACAATTTCCGGCTTTGATTTTCAGCTAATCGCGTAAATGGTTGGATTTACAATTTTGCTGAATTGTTAAATCAACTCTTGATATGTTGAATTTACAGCGCAAAGTGCATTGAAAACTAACAATATCAATAGTAAAATCAACATATTTGCGTGTTGATATAAACGTTTTTTTTTGTAAAATCAACTATTCAAAATATTTAAAATCAACAACCAATTCGTTGAATTTACAGTGTAAGGAATGCACCAAACCAATAATATGTACAGTTGTTTCAACAAATTTGTGTGTTGATAGAGCAGCATTGTTGTGAAATAACCTATTAAAAAGATGTTGAATTTGCAAATTGTAAAGTTTTAATATTGTAGGATTAACAACCGCTTTTGTTATTTTCGACAATTTTTGGACTATAAAATGTCTGAATATTCAACCGAAAATGTAGAAATTTTTAAACCTAAGAGAAAAAATGCTAACTCAAGGCAGAGAAGCATTAACAAATGTTATATAAGGAGAAAATAAAATTGTACTAAGTATCTATGTATATTGCATTTTGTTTATTTATTTCTTTAAATATACATATATATGTACATAAAATATTCTTTATGGAAAATATATACATGTTCATATTATATTAAACTTACAATTAGACAAAAAAAAGCATTCACATTCAGTGGACTTGATCCAATTTCTCATTCAACAATGTGCTTATAAATATTGTATTCTAAAATATTTTTTTCCATTTACAAGTGTATGAATATTAAATGGAGGACTTATAAACATCGTTATGGGAAAGAATTCGACACGTTCTGTAAGTTTCTTTCCTACTAAATAGGATTGCAAGTGTTCATTAAAACCCGTGACTTCAGTTGTTGAACAAATTACAAAAAATTGGTCTTTAGCCAAATATAGTTCTTCAATTTGATAAATATGCTCTAAATTATCTTTGTAAAGGAGGTAGTAATTTTGAGAATAGTAAGTTCCTTTATATTGTAAGCTTTTTACAGTATTACAGTCTTCTATTGTAACATTATAATGAGCTAAATTATCTTTTACTTCTTTATAAAATTTTGAATCTTTTATGTTATGAGCGAGGTATTTTATTTCCTTTGTTTTCGAGAAGTTGAAGACTAAAATGAAATTGAAATTTTACGGCAAGAGAATATGCGATGTTTACACGTGAAGTTATAGCTTTAGTATATGATTTGAGTTCTTGGTGTTTACTCTCAAATCTAAATGACCACAAATATTTTAAGGGACCTGTTTGACGTGCTATGGTTGAATAATGAAGCATTAGATGATGCTTCGGTTTAAGTGTTTCCTTGAATAAGGTTTGGAAAAGCTGATTATGCTCTTCTATTACATCACTTAAGTAGAAAAGCATACTACTGGACATCTCAGGACTTAATACAGTATCAACAAGTTTGAGAAGTGAGAGTACATATTTCCATACATCATCCCCTTCAGGAATAAGATCGCCAATTATTAAAGGCAACAGCCATACAAAACACCATACTTCTCTTGCTGACATTTGTAAATTATTTTTCTTTAAATTATCTAATGTAATGGGCACTGAAACGTTCCTCACTTCTCTTTGCTGATAGTCAAAATTTTGCTTTCGATAATTAAGCAATTCTAATGTGAAAAGTCTGGCAGATATTATATAAAAATGTAAAACTTTACAAAGCCCATATTTGCATGTACCCAGGAAAACATCGTGCATAATATCGACCGAATAATTATTAGTTACATGAAAATGTTGCAATTTGTTAAGGAGACACCCGTTATAAATACCAGTCAATTGAGGGTTGCATAAGGATATATCCTCTTCATAATTCACTTCATTCCTCAAAGCACTGGGAATTTCCCTTGTACAAGCATGAGTTGTCTTTTTGTGTAACTTACAAAATCGACAAAAGAAATTCGAATTAAATGATTCACTAAATCCCAATATTGAATTTAAACCCAAGTTATCCCCTATTACTAAGGCTAATACTATGAATACTTGTTTCTTACCTAGATTTGTTTCAATATCTATGCCATCAATTTCCAGTTTTTTAAAAACTTCAACCAAAGGATGTAAAACTAAATCTTTTCCAAAAGTTTTTATGTATTTGGATTTAATAAGCATTGCTACAAATATGTTTCGAAGTGAAGACACGCAATAGTCGGGTAATGAAGGAAAACTGTAGTAATATGCTGAAATAGCGTTCTTGCCTGAATGCGATCCCAAAACGTCATCTATTTGAAAGTCATCATTGTATAGAAATATCGGCACTACAATTTTCCCGGAATATTTTGTTTCAATTTTTTTCCATTTTTCTCCATTAATGAAATGTGTAAGTTTTCCAAGTGAAGATATACGCTTCATGTTGTTTATTATTTTATCTAGAACTTTGGGCATTTCTAAAAATTTTTTTATTTGAAATTCTATTGGCATTAATATACCTGAGGACATATTTTAATCAAGGGATGGAATACCTTTTCTTAATATTATTGTTGTTTCATTATTTAAACAAAATGAAACGGGATCTTCATAAAACCCTAAATCTTTCAAAGCTTTAGTGAACCTATATTCTGTGTTAATCCGTTGAAAACTGGTAATGTATTTGTGGAAACTTTTTTCAAAAATAAATAAGGATTGAGTCGAAAAGTCGTGGTTTATCGAACGTTTAAAATCTTCAAAAATTTCTTTTAAGATTTCTTCAAGTAAGTGCGAGAATTCAGTAACTTGACATCTCGCTAAAGAAGGTTTTCCGTACAATCTGCAAAGTTTTTTCATTGCTAAAAGGTTAAGATCATTTTCAGATAAGTTACTGTCACTTTCTATTTCTACTAACTGGTTCTCTTCATTATTAATATTTGATGCCGAAATATCACTGAAGGGTACTAATGTTAATGAGGTTGTATTAATGCTATAATTATTATTCAATGTTTCACTTTCATAATAGTCGGTGTCAATATTTTTATGCTTATTTAACAAATGTCTCTTAAATGAATATATTGAGTTAAAATTTTGAAAACAACCATTTACAGCACATTTATAAGTCTTTCCATGTACATCACCAGGATGAAAGGATTTAATGTGTAAACAAAGCGTTGATACACAATTAAATATCGCTTTGCATGTATAGCACATAAACATTTTTTCAGCTGATTATTTTTTATACATTAATTGAACCAATCAAATTGGCTACACATGAAACTGGTTTGTCGTATTTAGTTTTAATATTATAAAGATAATGTTGAATAAAGTACCACACGTTATGACACTCACGTGGATAAGAAAGATTCAGAACGTGAAATATGCTAAAGCAAGAATTTAGCGCGCTGAGAACACTGTGATGCTTATATAAAATGTCATCAATATTGGTAAAGCAAGCGTTTACAATACCACATTCAAGAACAATTATGATTAAAGGCTGAAGCGTTGAGCCTTTACTCTTACATTCTTCACTTCTTCTGTATAGTTTTTCCTTCACCTCAGCTTCAGTCGTGACCACAAGGAACATAGCACTGATTGAATCCTGTATAGAAGGTTTATACATTGAAGAACCGGAAGATGTTTTCAGTCTATATCTATTTCCTGGTGGCAGCAGGTAGTGCAACACTTCAAAAACTTTAAAATTGTTTAAATCTGAAAAAGAAAAGAAAATATATGACAGCATTTTAAGGGATCGCATCCGTACCTTCATTATCGTCATTTGTTAAAAAATTAATTTTTTTATTTTTCACAGCAGCGGCTATTATTTGTTGTCGTTTTACGCTCCATTCGGAATAAAATATGCTGACAGCATCCTTATACTCATAATTAAAATCTATTTGGATCTATGTAAGAAATCTTTAGTTTTGATTATTTGAAAATATTATATAATAAATTACCAATCTTTGGCCATAAGCATGTTTTAGCAAAGGCCACTCTTTAAGAACCTGAGTAATATTTAATCCCAAAGATGAACTTATTTCTTGCTTTCTTTGCTCATGTGTCAATTTCCACATATCCTCGACAGTTGGCCACGGTTCTTGGTTATGTAATAGCCATATTTTTTCTGAATCATTTGTCGTTTCTATGAAAATATATTACGGTCACATTAGATATTTAATTATAAAGTCATATTATTACCTGGTTGCAATATACTTTCCTCAAGTTTTCTCTTATAGTTTTTATTTTTTCTTAAAACAAGCCCTTTCTCTCTCAACTTTCTTAGGGAATTTTGGTACTTATTGTACAAAGCTCCTCTTGGGTGAGTGTTCTCACTCCTTTCAATATAGTAAGATGCCTTATTCTCACTTGGGAAAAGGTCTACAATTTTTACTGTTATTTTACAGAAGTCTTCTGTGCTACAACGGATATTTTTTTGAATTATGTGGTCCACAATAGCCTTTATGACATCTTTTCTTTGCTCATTTTCCAAATGTTGATTTGTTTTGTAGTAACTAAATGCATGTTGCGCCAAATAGTGTCCTTTCAAAATGACTTCAATATCCTTAATAATTGAAATGTAGACTTACTATTGGGAAAAAATAAAAAATTACCAAAACCGAAACACTTGGAGATACCGAAACACTTGGAGATTGAGGAGCAAGTGATGTTGAACTTGGAATTGATTCCTCTGAACATGAAACTTGCTTTCTTAACCAATCAGACACGCTAGAATTCATGGACAATGTATTTGTTAAAGGTGTGGTATTATAACCCTATATACAAAGAACATTTTTAAATAAAAATAAAAAG
The DNA here is from genome assembly GCA_947538895.1 of Neoitamus cyanurus. Lineage (NCBI taxonomy): Eukaryota > Metazoa > Arthropoda > Insecta > Diptera > Asilidae > Neoitamus > Neoitamus cyanurus. Next base: position 18,033,445 of record OX384544.1, read on the forward strand.
TAATAAAATGTTTTTACATTTTGAATCCTCCACTCTATCAAGTTCTTTTTGAATTTAGTTCGAAGTCCAATTAATGGAATGAGCTCATTAATATCACTCTCAGAAATGTGAGCAATTACATCTGCGTCTACTTTATGCTCTAAAAAAATATTTTTTTTACATATAAGGCCACCTAATAATAATGAAATTATACTGTTAAATATTTCCGCTAATTCTTCGTGTAGTCCCCAATGTCTCAGTAGTTCTTCAATTTCTTGAATCTTGGATGGTGTATCTGATATGGTAATATCATTGAGCAAACCAAACTATTGTCCAATTTCGTTTATATTCAATAAAACTAAATTTTCCTGATTTGCCTTAGGCAAATTGTATACTACATTACTTAGCGCTGTATACATAGGTGAAGGCGACAAAGATGCTATTTAAATTATTGTGTTAATATTTATTTTTACAAATAATATTTAGGGCTTTGCGAATTGTAACTAAAATTTAGCCTTGGTTAATTCTTTCAAAATCTGAAAATTGACTTTCTGGCGTTTGCATTTTAAACAGAGATATTACGGATTCTTTTTCACTGTTCACAATGTCAAATGAATCCAATTTATTGTGCTCGGAAAAAAAACTAAAATTTAGCTTTAGCATTATCGATATGAGTAAATTTGATGAATTGGAAGTGTATGCGATATCTTCCAATAATTTAGTATCCATTTGTCAAAGTTTAAATTTTGGTTTGAATTTGCACACCCTTATAGTATGGTCATACTCAGATAATTGATTTATTTAAAAAACTATTCAAATAAATCAACTTAAATATAAGAAGAAAACAATAAATTAAAAATTAAGTCCAAATATATTTTAAATACATTTTATTATGAATATTTATTATATATTAAGGAGGTTGTCCCGTATTTCATTATTGGAAAATTGAATTTCTAACGGAAATTTAAGTTCACATAAAGCTTTAAAAATTTTATCTCGAAGTGTTATAATGGAATTTACAAAATTGTAAATGCAATTTTGAGACTGCAGTCGGATATATCGTACGGTCTTCTGTGGCATTTAAAATACTTTTGATACAATTTTTCCAAAATTATATTTTTAAAATTTTCAAAATTATATTTACATGGATTACAAGAGAAACGCATCAACCGATTCTAATAAATCTTTTGGTTTTGTAGAAGAGCACATTTATTGTGGTTATAACGTCAACTAGGAAAAATGTCGTACTATATTTTTAGATTTTTTTTTTTAAGATAAAAATTATAGAAAAAAGAGCATCAGAATTCAAACACCACTTTGCCTTCTTTCACTAATTTTTTTTTGTGATTTCCGATAACACTTTAAAATAAAAATACCTTCAATTTCATTAAATGATTTTCTTGGAAATAAGTCCCGAAAAAGCAAAAAACGAGAGAATTCGCCAAATTTGAAATTTTTAAACGTTATAACAGAAACAGCTTATATTTATAAACATGTAAAAACAGACATAATTTCTTATGTTAGTCGGATTACTTACAACTTATTGTGTTGCATTCTTTTGAACCAGTTGCAGTTCCATCCATTATTTTACTGTGTCACACTGCCACTTTAATTTTATAAAACTGCAATAATTATTATTGTTTTTATTTTATATTTTGCACTGCACGATACAACGACCTGAACTCTTTGAGTATTCCGAACAAATGCGTATAAAAGGCAGAAGAGCATTAAGAAATAATAACGGACCGTTTATAGTTGATTCGGCAGCAATTACTGAAAACTCTGTCAAATTTACCAATTCAGAATAATCGCCGAGATGAACTCGGTAAAATTGACAAATTTGTTTGTAAATTACAACTGCAGCGGTAAAACCTTCCCTTTTAGATTTTTCGGTAAAACTAACAAACTTTACGTTGCTTTTGCAGAGTCTATTGGTAATGTAAAATCTTTCAGATCAACTAATTTATCGATTAAATTTACTAAAAATCTGTAACTACAACAGTTTCTGCTGTTGACATAAATTCTTTAAAGCAAATTTTCACCGATTTGCTTTTGACAACTTTGAGTTGTTGAATTTACCATTTTTTTTCTCTCCGTGTATATATAACAAAAGTATTAATTACTACATTACATATTAGGTCCGCAACTAAGTTCTCGCTGTTTTTTTTATGAATATAAAACTTTATTATGAAAAAATGGTTACAAATGAGTTATTCAAAGTACTGCCCATCGCTAGCGACAACCTTTTCCCATCTTTCTGGCAGAGCTCGAATACCGTCACGGTAGAAGTGTTCGTCTTTTGAGGTTATCCATGAATCAAGCCAATTTACGATGTCGTCATATGAACGGAACTCCTGATTAGTCAGAGCATGTGCCATCGAACGGAATAAGTGATAATCGGACGGCGCAATATCTGGGGAATTTAGCGGGTGGGGTAGGACTTCCCATTTGAGTGTTTCTAAGTATGTTTTGACTGGTCTAGCAACATGAGGCCGAGCGTTGTCGTGCTGTAAAATCACTTTTTCGTGCCCTGATCGTATTGTGGCCGCTTTTCGCGCAGTGCTCGGCTCAATCGCATCAATTGAGTTCGATACCGTTCCCCAGTGATCGTTTCGTTCGGTTTCAACGTCTTTTCAGCGTTTTCGAAGATTTTCGGCCTTCCTTCACGCGAACGGTCGTCAACATCAAAATCACCGTCTTTGAAGCGACAGAACCAATCACGGCACGTTGTTTCACTTAGAGCAGCATCTCCGTAAACTTTTTGGAGTTCTCGATGCGCTTGAGCCGCCGTTTTCTTCGAATGAAAAACGAAAAGCAACACTTCCCCGCAAATGACGATTATTTGGCACATAATCAGACATTTTCACACAACCAAAAGTATATGTTCCAAAAACAAAATCACAAATGTATCAAAGCGGCTTGCTTACCATATGTCTAAGCTTGGTTCATGACGTTTTAGTAATGCTATAATCGACCAACTCTTACTACTGGAGCCATCTATTGAAAAACAGCGGGAACTTAGTTGCGGACCTAATACATTATTGCAAGTGCATTAATTAGATGAATTTCAGAGAACAAGTGGAAAAACAATGTGAATTTTAGGGAATTTCAGATAATATTTTTACTTTCGCAAGTGACTGTACCTGCAGTAATAGAGGTGCCATTGGTGGCATTTTAGGGAAGGACATTGAGATGGCAATTAGTAGGAGTTTGATGTCGCTGCGTTAAGTACATACATCATCAGTTAAGTAGTTTTGCACTAGCTCTGCTAGTATAAGTAAATCATGGATTAGAGCATTGTGTGAAATGCTATGGACTTCAAATTAATGCAAAATACCGGGTTGGGGATAGCTCAGGGGAAAGACTGTTTACAGTGTATGACGTAATTTTTAAAACTAATTCGTACCAAAACGAAATTTTCCTCCAGTGCCACCAAAAGTACCTCTTATTGTTGAAGCACCCTATATAACTCGTTTTCTGCTTGTCGCAGGAATTTATTTTTAATTTAGTATTGCCTTCCATAAACCTAAGTATTATCTCCTTGGTAACATTTACTATCCCTAGGCTAAGTTTTGATCATATACAGCAATAACCGAAGCATTTCGGTGGGTACTCATTATTATACCCACAAGTTTGCGGATATTATGGATATTTGCGAGTTTAATGAAATCCCTGTATAATTGAGCTCTAAATCTGAGTGCAGCATCGCTAGAAGAGATATCCTATGCCGCTCGTTGAGTAAACATTTTAACTTTTCATGGGAGCAGCACAATAATTACTTTTGGCATCGTTATTGGATTTTAACTGGACGGGGGAGCACACACCCAGCCGGAAAGTGCTTTATTAGATGCTTTTCTCCATTCGCTCTGGAACAGCTTTGGCCCGTAATCAAATATCCTGCGTACACTCAACATCAAATGCGCCGTAAATTTGGCAATTTGGTTTTCGAGTAGCAGATTGTATTTCAGGAGCAGACTGTCCGTACTTAAAGCAGGGCCTATTACCATTAAATGAAATTTTTCAATATAAAAGTAATAAACAATTCAAATGAGGGGTAAATGAGTAAACAAACCATTCCACTTGTTTTTGCTTTTCTTGCAGCCCCAAAGTCCAGAAGAAGGACTGAAGGGCGGAAGGAGCAGCTTTAATTTGAGCCCCAATTTTAAAAATCAACATATTATCTGCCCTATGCATATTTCATCTGTTTTTTAGTCTTGCACCAAGAAAGTGTTCAATATTTGATGAGGGCCGGCTGCCATTTATGATATTCTCACTTCTGCACGACTTTATTGACTAAATTATGGAGAAGTTGAAACACCCCCAAAATCAATTACTCCGTCCGGAGAGGACGTGATCAGAATTTGACGTCCGGAGTTAATGTAGTGCAAAAATTAATATTTATGGCCTCCAGTATCTCCTTACGCTTCTTTAAAGTGAATGCTGAATGAGCGGGGATATTTACGAGTCAAGAGATAAAGCGATTCTTTCATGTGACGTGAGTACCTTCTGATTTAATAAAAAAAATATTTTCTCCTTGAGGGCTCGCGATTTTCTGGAGAGGTAGGTGGTTGTTTCGAGACAGGTGAATATTTATTCAGTTAGCGTGGGGGTTCGGAGCTTGGAAAATTTCGTAAGATCTCTCAAATTTGCGTAGTTGTTTCGTAGAACGTAGAGTGCTGGGAGAAGATTAATGTGCGGCAACCACTTCACTTCGCTCAATTTCCTGTCGATAATTGGAGTTGCAAGAAGAAATCCACTCTGCGCCTCCGCATGTCTCAGGGTTCCTCGCACAGTTCATCTGTGATAACGCCTTCATTTTTGTCGGTATAAATCAAAAGCAAATAAGCTGTTGCCCTTTGTACTGGGAGGTCTTGTTGGTATTGCTTACAACATGACTAGCACGCCACCGCTTTACCTTGCCCCACTCACTGCGTTCTATTCGTACCCAATAGAGGTGCCTCGGCGTCTATAAATCTCCTGAGAAAAGATTTATGACTAGAGTCACCGGAAGTAAGGACACCCCATCTGGCTCTCAGTTCCACATGGTGAAGTCTTTATTTACTGACCATTTGGTATCATCAAACAAACTTATGAAGATTGATGGCACGAAACGACACCAACTGCACGAGAAGGCTTCATTCAAATTATTAGGCTCCGCACTGATGACTTATCCTCAGAACATATCTCAATAGTCGGGACAGATGCTCGGAGCATTTTGTAACTTTTTACGGCTATTAACTTCTTCTTTTATTTTTTTTTTCGGTTTCATGACAAAGTTTGGCGCACCACGATGGCGTACCCTTAAATGCTTTGCATAAAGTGTTTTCGACTGGAAACTTTTGGGGGTTTTCTAAGCTGTTTTCATTATATTTGGAAATTATATGAAAAATCTGACAGGCAAGAAGTAAAGGTTTTCCGTTTCCTGTGAAATTTTGAGAATGTTCAACTTCATAATATGGATCATCACTCAAAAAGATTTATAGTATAATTAGAAATTATTAAATTATACATCGAAAAGGGTGTAATATATATATTTATTTAAATTATTGTCACTTCATTGTTCATGATACGAATGAACTGATTTTTTTCTCTCATCCATCATTCCTGAAAAAATAGCACATAATTATTGTATGAGATTAAATAAGATTAGATAGATTTTTAGGAAATTTGAAATGTGCACAAACAGTAACCAATTTTACTATACTAAACATTTATTCTAGTAAAATTGATTATAATTTGTGCACATTTCAAAATATCTAAAGATGCCATAAATAGGCTGGTAATTGAATGGATAACTGTTATTTCATTGTTTACTTTTTAGTACATTAGACTTAATTAAAAGCTCGTTTTAAAATAGAATTTATGGTTATTTTTTAATTCTAAGAAGCGTTTGGCGAACAACTTGAAACGTGGCAAAGTGGAAGTGTTTTGAAGTACAATATAAAATATAATAATTTACGTCAGTAGTAAGGATCCACTCCGCCATATAAAGATGGCTAGGTGCGATAAGAAGAGGTTGCGTTTGTTCCCACTCGGTGGTATGAGGTGTTGGTGTGAAAGGGAAGGTAGATTTTCTGTCGAGGTCTCGGTTGTTGGTTTTGGTGGGGTAGGGTTAGAGGGGGTTGGGGAAGAGGTGCGAGATATTTCCCTGTGTATTTTAAAGGGGGAATTGCGCCCGAACCCCCATAGCTTATCTACACTAAAGGTGTCGGCTAGTTTGCCAGCGGTGGTGTGAAAAGAATGGAGCGAAAGTATCGCGAAAGAGGGGAAACTGTGCAGAGAGAGAGTGATGTGATAGCGGTTAGCTTGTCAGCGGTGGTGTGAAAAGCGCGAGTGATGGTGAATTTGCGGGGGTTTGTTGTTCAGTTGTTCGTAGGGGAAGCAGGCTGAATGAGTGGCATGCCGAAGAACAAGAGGAGCAGAAATAACGCGGAAGAGGGGTGACTCTGCAGAGAAGTGATAGCGGATGGCGTGCTAGCGGGCGGTGGTGTGAACAACAGTATTTTGTCGAGCTGATCGTGCCGCGATCGATCGTTCGATATAAAAAAAGCAAAGGGCTGGTCGACTTGGGGAAAAGATCGGAAGAAAGCGAAGAAGAAGTTAAGAAGACAAAGCTTGGACTGCATCATGTGCATGGGGGGTGAGCATGCTGGAAATGATAAGTGCGGGGCAGATAATGTGCCTTTCGGCAAGGCGGTTGTGAGAAACGATGGTTAATTGAAATAAGAGGCAAGTTCGATCGAGATATTTTTATTGTTGTTTTTACAGATTAAATCGTTCGATTAAGATTTTGCGCCTGTGTGAGCAATGAAGAATAGAATTTAAAATTAAACTGCAGCGCATGATGCGCGCCTTAAATCTGCATCGATCCAATCCGTATGTTATCCAAGGTCCCTTGCGCGCACTTTGATAGGCATAACTCCATGCATGTAAATATTTGACTTCAGGTAGGGTTTGGAATCTTACTTGCTTTTTCATATTTGAAGTTTCAAATGTCCGTATGCTTTAAGTATTTGACCGTTAGCTCTCGTAGGGGGATGTGACGTCACATGTATTTTTATATTTTGCGTGTAAGCTGCTCGTAAAAATAATAAATTTCACCACATAAGCCAAACCAAATTAACGCTCCAGCTACAATTGTGAGAGTATTTAAAACCCGTTTCGTGTGTTTTGATGGTGGGGGCGGGCTATTACACGGTCCACATACGTCCTTACCGTTGGCATAGATGCAATTGGGTGAACGTCGAAGATGTTCTGCCTCAACGTCTTCAGGACAATTTAAGGCACTCATTTCCATACAACAAAAATAACATTTAGCTATGTCTTTCAGGTTGGTGTAAAAGAAGCCGCTCCTCGCCAGCTTGTATGATTTCCTATCATCCAAAGTTAAATTCTTAAATGACTTTAACCGATCAGATTCACGCTTTAAGATCAGCATTGTGACTGCAATAAGAGCAGTTTATAGAACGTCTTTTATATTAATCCATGTGTTGTGCTTTTGTGGAAATCCAAGCCATTTAACATAAACTCTACCCCCTCGTCGTTTTAAAACTTTTTCTACAAGGTAAACGTCGGGGTATCTGACGGGGGTTAGTTCAAGCTGGTAAAAAGCACCTTGTATTACATCTCCTTGATAGTCTTCAAGAATATAAGTTTCTGGATAAGTGTTTTTTACCTCTTTTATTTTGAAAATTTCAGTAGACCAGTTTGGGGTGTAACCTTTTTCAAAAACATGTTTATATCTACTTATACGAACAAAGTCTCCTACTTTGTACTTTGGTTTTGATTTTGATTTTGGTTTTTTATACACAGTTAGCAATAAACGAACCTCGTTAGCAAAGTCTACATCTATAGGCCTCATCTTAATAGTTCGATGTTTTGTTCTGTTATATTTGTCTGTTAACTTGTCCAGCATACTCAGCCAATGATAATTACCATTCATACTAAATTCTTTCCACATAATATTTTTCAACGTTCTATTAAATCTTTCTACAATTGACGCCTTTAATGAACTATAAGTTGAGTAATGATTAACATCATATTTTTCCATCAAGCCTCTGAACGACTTGTTGTAGAACTCTTTTCCATCATCTGTTTGCAAGTTTCTTGGAATACGCCCCTGATTGAAAATTAGCTGCATTGCTTTAGTGACTTCTATCCCGCTTTTGTCTTTAATTGGTAAAGCCCATGCGTATTTAGAAAATGTATCAATGACAGTTAGCAAAAAACGAAAGTTTTGATTTTCTGTCGCATATGTACTCATATCAACTAAGTCTGCCTGCCACAGGTCATCTTTGCCTTTAATAGTGACACGCCGACGCTTAAAGTTTTTGCGGGCTGGTCTATGAAGTTCGTTAATAATTTGTCTTCTACTCATTCTTGGAAGAGTATATAAGCACTTTTTGTAAAATTAGGGGCTTATATACAGTAGCTAAGCTATGCAGGTTCTGGACCACAATCCCATGTATTTTGGGGAGGCCTTTTGTTTTTGTGACAAAAATGATCGCGTTCAAACATCCATTTACAATGATCGTGGCAGGGCCCTCGGGATGTGGAAAGACTACGTTTATTAAAAATCTTTTAAATGATGCTTCTTTAATACAGCCGGAAATTACGAGGATTATATGGTGTAATGCGGAACGCGAAGCTTTGCCTGTAGATATTGCGCCCACAAACATAGAATATATAGACAGTGTACCCGATGATTTTATAAATTACACAAATGAACCTACGCTAATTGTTATAGATGATATGATGTTAAATGCTTTCAGCAAGCAAGTCTGTGAGCTTTTTACTAAAGGATCACATCATCGTAATTTTTCAGTAATTCTTGTAACGCAGAACGTATTTCATCAGGGAAAGTTCTGCAGAGATATATCGCTAAACTGTAAGTACCTTGTCGTTTTTAAAAATCCACGAGATAAAAGTCAATTCGTGCATTTAGCGAGACAAATTTATCCGGAAGATAGTTTAGAACTTCTAAAAATATATAAAGAGACCACTCAGGAGCCTTACGGGTGTTTACTAATAGATCTGACTCAGGAGATTAACGACACGTTAAGATTCCGAACGGATATATTTAATAAAGATTTCGCAACCTGTTTTTGTCCACAAAGTTCCTTGAATAGTAAAAATGGTATCAAGAGTGAAACGATTAAAGGACAACAAGCATATGCTTTATGTACTTCAAAAATCTAAATCAAACTTGAGAAACGCTATTATTAAAAATGCCGATCCCGAAGTTATAAAAACTCTCTGTGAAATCACACTTAACACACTAAAAGGAAATCATATGCCTCATGGTAAAATATATAATTCGCTGTGTAAGTATAAAAAGGACATGCGAAAATTAGTTGACGGAAAAAGATCTGTGGCAAGACAACGTAAATTACTAATACAACGAGGAGGATTTCTGCCAGTTTTATTAGGAAGTGTGCTATCGGGTGTAATAGGGTCGCTAATTGAAAAATATGCATAAAGCTAATAGCCTTAACAAAATGCTACTTCTTTCACCGGAAGTGTATAATATTTTAAAAGGTGAAATTGAGCATTCTGCAAACCTGTCATTATTTGATAAATCAATGGATAAGATATTAAAAAGTAAAAATCTTTCTGACAAAGAAAAATGGTACAATTATAGGAATGAATTAATAAAGTTTTTTAATGTAAAACGTAAAAGGGCTCAAGTTATCGAAAAACAGAAAACTAAAATTCCCATTCAAGAAAATTTACCAGTTAAACATAAAATTTTAAGAGACACAAATTTGTATTTACCACGAGAAGAAAACGTGAGGCAAAAAAGTTTAAGAGACAGTGCAACACAGACAAAAATGATATTTAAAGATGAGATTTCCACCCAAACCTCCCCCGTCAAATTCAACGAAGAGATTTTCGAGATTGAGGAAACAACACCACCACGGCGATCTTTATCGCCAGCCGCAAAACGACGTTTATCAGCTAGTGGGATAGCAAAAAGTCTTAAACCCCCAGCAAAAGTACCAAAATTGCAAAATAAAGACTATAAAGTAGTCACCGATGCTGACGGTATAACCCAGTATACCGTGCCTGTGGATATGAGTGTTGACGAAGCTGCTAGCCTTATAGACGAGTTAGAGCAAGATGATCCAAGGGAAAAGGCTCCGCCTAGAAGGCCTATATTAAGGCCCTCACAACTAGATCCAGGGCAATATGAGCTTGCATTCCCAGCGAAAAAAGGACTGCGACAAAGTGAACGTTTAAAAGGTAAAAAAGAGCGAAGTTCAAGTGTACCAGACGTCGCTTGGGTTAGGTTTTAATATATAAAAAATGCCTGTAGACATAGTGAATAAGGACTTTTACGTATGTCTTCTTAGCAACAATTCTATGCAAATTTATCCTGAAAACACTTTGTCAGCTTTTACAAATGCACTTGCCAGCCCATGTAAATTTTCGAATAGCTGGAGCGTTGGGGTAACTGAAATATCATTACCGAACTATGACATAAATAAAAAGAAGGGGGTGAAGCGCGATGTGGCTGACACAGTAGATGAGAGTAGCATTAAAAGGGTGAAGCGCGAAACACCTGATAACCCGTTAAAGAAAATAAGAGAGCAGCAAAAAGAAGAATTTAAATCACTGACAGTAAAAATAAATGATAATGTCAAACTTGAGTGGACAAAAGAAAGTCTTGAACAAGCTAGCTATAGAGTAGGACAGGTAAATTTTTCAGCATTTCTTCTAACATTTTACAATGCGGTCAGTCCTTCTTGGTATACTATGTTTTTGGACGACGTTAAAAAAGCAATGTGGGATCGGCTGGAAGCTGACTTTTACGATGAGGTGATACCTGAAATAAGTTACACACAAGAGCCGGACGAGTTTATATTACACATCTATCAAGGGAAAAAAGCTTCAGAAAATGTCGTTTTAAAGTATAAGGACTATGAAACAGTTGAAGCATTTGTTGATGACATTATTGGACAAATTCCTAGAAGAAAAAGAAAGCAAATTGTCGTACAGAATTCAATCGATAATTACACACATCCTGCCCTTAGCATTAAAAAAGCCCGAGATAAAGCAACAAAAGGTACCGCCAAAAAGGTCCATGATATGTTTGAACTACGGCTAGAAGACTTGAAAGTAACCATAAAGATAAAAAAACCACTACCATCACACCTTAATGTTAAAGATCTTGTCACGCTTTTAATATCAAATGTGCATTTTGACGATCAATCAATTACCGAGCAAGAAAAGCAAAAAAAGATTATTCAGATTAAAGATACAATTTTCGGTATTTTAAACAGGCTAAAAAAAGATTCATTAACTGCAAAAGCACCTGATCAGCGACAAATTGTTAAAGATAGTAATGTTTTGGATGTGCCATACGAAAAGCAGAGTTCGGGAGAATACTTGACAACACCGGTGCCTATTGATGCAAATATAGACAATTTGTCGGATTTCTTTACGGATATATTTCTTCAGACACCTGAGGAAAAGCGTAAACCTGATGCAATAGTTTCGGAAATAAAAGAGTCATTTAACACTGCTGGACTACGTCAAGAGCATATGTCAATTATTAATAAAATTAATGGTCTGGAAAGTACAATCAATGAATTAATACAAAGATTCCCCCGAGAATCTATGCAGATATCAAAAGAATGCTATGATAAAAACTTAATTTTCATTTACACCGATATTATTAAACCAAGAATTATTGGTAATAAATTAGCTCGATACTTACGAGTGATACCGACACAGTCGTGTGAGGGTGTACTAAGATTTGAGCATGTAGAATACTGCCCTATCGAGAAAACATTTGTAGAAGGTATTTCTATAAAAATAACTGATAGCCAGGGTGAATTGCTAAATTTCAAACCAAGTTATATTCCAACTTATGTGATGCTTCATTTTAAAAACAATAAGCTATAAATATATGTGCACCCCCCAGCCAATTTTCAATTTGATAGCACTTTGTTTGACTCTAGCCTTTTTGATAAAAAAATGAATGCTTATTATACTCGATACTACTTACTGCAGAGCGGTGGTAACTTGTCGGATATAGGAGAATTGTACCGAACGCCACTTACTTACCAGCAAGGAAGGGGCATTGGCAGCTTCTTCAGCGGGCTATTTCGTTATTTACAGCCATTAGTTGCTTCAGGAGCCAAAGTTATAAAACAGCAAGCCTTAAAAACTGGAAAAACAGTACTGCAGGAGATTGGCAGCAAGCCGGTTAAGGATATTTTAAAAGAACAAGGAAAAGTTGCAGTACAAGACCTAGCGCAAAAGGGTATAAATAAACTCTTCGATAGTATGGGCGGTGCAGGTATAAATAATCGCACGATTATTAAAAGAGCTAATCCATTTACGGCGCTACGCTTAACCAAGTCTCCAAAACGAAAAAGACGTTCAAAACAAACAAAACGGGCTACGAAAAAAACAGCAAGCAAGAGGAAAAAATCTATAAAAGGCAAATGCGGTTTTCGTAAACGTGTATTGGATATTTTTGATAAATAAATAAATAAACAAAATGTCTACTTATAGCGAGTGCATGAAATCTGAGCTGGACCTTTTCTCTACACCGGCTATTCAAAGTAATATTTTAAAAACCGAAGAAGTAGCATACAAGCCTATAGCCTCATTGGATAACTCATCAGTTTTGGAATTTGTTTCGCTGGGACATGGAGATACATATCGAGACTTGTCAAGTATATACCTACGTTTAAAAGTGCAACTAATTAAATTTAAAGATGGAAAAGAAGAACTTTATACCGGAAACGATATTACCGTAACTGCCCCAGATGGGTCCGAAAAGACTGTGGCTGATGAAGACCCTGGTGTTGTCAATAACGTGCTTCACTCGCTCTTTCGTCAGTGCACTATTTACCTAAACGGGAGACCGGTTGTTCAAACTGACAATAATTACAATTATAGGGCATATATTGAAAACTTGTTAAATTATGGAAAAGATGCGGCATCAACACATTTAGAATCTGTTGGCTGGTATCTCGATGAAGACAATATGGAGGTTGTTCAAAGTCGCGAACAAAACATAGGCTACTTAGCAAGACAAAAACTTTTTAATAAGAGCAACGTTGTCGAGCTAATGGGAAAAATACATGCTGATATGTTTAACCAAGATAAATTATTAATGAATGGTGTGGATCTGCGCATTGTGTTATCACTTGAAAAACCCGAATTTTACCTTTTGTCAAAAGATGATGGCAACTCCCCACGAATTAAGATTGTAGAGGCCACTATGTACATGAATCACGTATCTGTTAACCCCAGCATCATGCTGGCACATGAAACCGTTTTACAACGGTCAAATGCTGTATACCCATACAAACGAGTCGAAGTTAAAACCTATACTATACCTGCAAACACATACACATTATCCTTAGACAATATTGTCATAGGGCAATTACCAAATTTATTAGTGTTTGGTATGGTTGATAACGACGCATATACAGGAAATCGAACAAAAAATGCCTATAATTTTAAACATAATAACATAACAAGATTTAATTTATCAGTAAATGGTGTGCAAATACCAAACCAGCCTATAGAATTTGATTATTCAAAAGAAAAGCCTATTAGTACAAGAGGATACATCTCCTTGTTTAAAGGAACTGGAATACATTATTTCGATAAAGGACATCAGATTTCAAAGAAATTCTTTGACAACGGCTGTTTTCTTCTTGCTTTTGATTTAACTTCTGATCGTTCATATAATTCAACCTGCGGAAATCTATTAAACCAAGGTACGGTTAGAATCGAAGGAAGATTCAAGGAGGCTTTGAAGACAACAGTAACCTGTATCGTGTATGCGGAATATGACGGGAGTGTGGAAATCGACAAAGATAGGAACGTATACACTAACTTTTAAAAACTATATATACATATATATATATATAAGGAGGCGTGGTATAAGTTCAATCGTTGTGAGGATTCCACCACATAAAGTCCAAAATGAGCTGCTTGATAAATGTTGAATATTTTTCTGGAGGGTGCTTAACATTCTTGAAAAAAGTTTCTTTTGCGGGATTTACAGCACAAAATAAAATATTTTCAAAGGAGATTATTTTCAAATACCCCACATCAGCTGCAGGATGTCTTGACCAATCAAATAAATTTGGTAACATTGAACTTAGGCGTTTGGACGAAGACCTGATAAAAACATTTGCAAAGTTCACAACAATCTTTGTCAGCGATGCATCAACCAAGGAATTTATAAATAACTATGTTACGTCTTATACGAAGGTTATTAACTTGGAGACAACAACCTCGACCTCTGAACAAGAATGAACACGATCGAACTAACAAAGTCTCTAACAAGTAACCCTACAACAAAAAGATTCTTTAGAGGGGTATTCCCGTGTAACCGCCTACCGAAACATGTGAAAAAACCAGCATGCATTATAGCCAATACAGACCCTGCACATAAAAGCGGTGTTCATTGGGTTGCATTTTACATCCCAAGAAACGGGCCTGCAGAATACTTTGACTCGTATGGAAAATACCCCAGCAATAAATTTTTCCACAACTTCTTGCAGACTAATTCTAATATTTTTATAAGTAATAAAAAACGACTACAAAGTGCACTTTCCTCCGTCTGTGGACATTATTGCTGCATGTATCTGTATTTTCGATGTAAGGGGAAAAGTTTAAAAGATTTCCTAAAACAATTCTCTTTTTATGATTTTCAATTGAATGACAGTAAAGTTGTGAATTTATATCGCAAAATATACTTGAACAAACATGTACAATCTGGTGGGGATGCGTATAGTCAGACATGTACACCGGAAAATAAGGGTATAAATACGTTCCCTTTAGTAATGTGCGCTTAATTTTGCTGTGCAAGCCGTCGCTTCAAGATGGACCCAACATCAAAAAATAAAAAGTCTACTAAGTTGAGTGCAAAAAGAGTTTCTGAAAACAAAATGAAAATGAGGGAACCAAAACCTAAAAAACAAAAACTGCCACCGTTACGTAAAAAAGGCAAAAAGAATTCCAAAGTCGCGGTTGAAAATCTTTTGTTGAACTATACATACTATCTGGATGACTGGCACAACCAGAAAGTCGTACTTGGATTTGACCCGTTCTCATTTGAAGCTAAGATAGTGTTTCATCGCCATGGTGATTTACCAGTGTCAACATTTTACTGTGGATGGCCTGCCGTTTACAAACACCTAACCAACCTACAAGACGAGGTCATGGCAGACAATTATATCCCGGCAAACCAAGAGGAATTAAAGACAATGCATACAGTCCCCGTTGGTATAGCGAGCATTCAGCTGTCTCTAGGCGAACTTTATAAATTGTTTAACATGCTAAATTTTCTCAACATTGTAATGTTTCACAACAACAATGCTACCGAAAGTGTGAAGGAGTACTATAAGAAATATTGTGAGAAGTGTAAAAGCAAAAATTTTATTTTGTTGCCAGACGAAGACTTTTTTATACCATCTAGAACCTCTTATGTGCATTTAAATTATTCCAGACTTTTCTTTGAAATACCCTTATTTTGCAGTACTAATATTCTATTTGATGTAATAACCGTATAATAAAAAGCATTTTAAATAAAAACACCACCAAGTTGTTTGTCTTCATTCTATAATTTTATTAATTAACATATGTATGTATATATTTATACAGTTTTGCATAGCACAACGGACAGAAAGCACATTGTTGTGGATATGACAGTTGGATCGGAAATTTACAAGTTCGCTTAGTCTAGGTATTTGCACAAGTTCTATTATTTCAGAAGTCGACGTGTATTTTCTAGCGAATGTTGCCTTTATTTCACCTTTCACGAATATTGTTGCATTTTCAACTGTTGAAAACACTTCAGCCAGATTGTTGTAGTTGATGGTTCCACCGCTCCAATGTAGACCGTTTATATTTTGTACGTCATAGTTGTTCTGTCTCTTTGCCTTTAATGACAACTCTTGGTATGGGTAAGGTGGCATAAAATGGTAAACCTTGGGGGAGATGGTTCCCATAGTAAGAACTGCCAGCTCTTTAATAAAGTATTGGCCGTTGTTCCCGCAGACAAACTGCATGTCCAGAATAAATTTACCCATATTACCAGTCGGTGAAAAATACGGAATGAGTTAATATTCTGCGCGTATGGCTATATATAATATACATACATATATATACGGATTTCGTCGCTACAGTTGAGGCCGGCGCAATCAATATCGTCATGTACTTTGGAATTTATGAAATGTTCGGCATCTTTGTACAAATGCATTTGAAAAGTGTCGAATGCAATTTCTTCGGGAAGAAAATATTTTAAGTCCCAGAGGTAGCTGTTTAATTTAGCGCACAAGAACAGGTGACAGAAAAGTTCAATCTCAATTTTACCAGTCAGATATAAAGCTAATTACAAAGTTTGATTTTCTTAAAACCATACGGATACGTATGATAATTATCTACAACAATTCTTTTATCAAAAGTAAATCCTAAATGTTTTTCTTCACTTTCCGAAAGTACAATTCCCGGATGTTTTCGTTTTATTTTCTTATCGTTTTTCACTACAACGGCATCAGAGTCACTTTCTCCAGTAATCATAGATTTTAAGTTTTTGAAATTGACAACGTTAGAGTTCTTGAAATTTATTAGTATACCCTTACACTTAGTTATGTACTCTTTTCCTTTATCTGATTTAATTTCCAGACTATATGTTTTTGGCCCAATTGTCACAAATTCTGATATAAACGCGTTTGGACCAAAACCTTCTAGTTCATCAGTTAAGTCGCCCAAAAATATGGTACTTTTGAACACAGGCGGGTTATTTTTGTCTTCCACAAATATCAAGCTATCTGTATCACAATAAAGCATCTTGCCTCCGACTTTTTCCATTGCTTCGTAAAGTTTTAATCTAGCAAACGCTGTTGTGTAAGCCCCAATAGGGATATTTATATGTGGAAGTAGATTAAGGTTTTCTTGTATATATCTCCAATTTATCCACATGGTATCTTCATTTACAGGGTAAAGAGAAGTTATTTCTACCCCCGGTGATTCGATAAAATCAGAAAAGTCTTTAAAGTTATTAACAACTTTAGTATATGTTCTGTTCTCCCTTTGAGCAAATTTTCCCCAAAGAGAGTTAAGGCAAAGTTTTGCGACATTTCGCTGACCGGGATTTTTAACAATTTTATCTTTGTGTAAAATGATGTTTTCTCTACTTTCAAAAGTCTTTAAAAAGTTAAGTTTATCTTCTTCAGTTTTAAGCTCATTACCCCAACCACTAGCCTCTTGTTTTATTTTAAAGAATGTGTTTACGTATTCAGTAAATAGCCCGCCAGTTTTTGTAACAGGGTCATATACTGTATAGTCGTATTTCCAAACTTCAAAAATTTTTAATATTCTGTACCCTTTCTTAACAGCTAATCCTACTTCAGGTATAACCCAAGTTCCAAAAATTTGTCTTTCTTCTTCTGTATGCAAGCACCCGGAAACCTTTTTCAACTCTGCACATTTTCTGCAGAGCGTAAAATATAACTTCTTATTACATCTATAAGGTAGTACAGGTAAAAATAAATCGCTAGGGGGTAAAATCGAACACAAAATAAAACCATGCATATTTAACACATTTTCTATTAAAGGTATATTATTATTTCTATAAATCGTTGGATGCCCTATAGGATACGGAGAATACTTGTTTATGTACGGGTATAAGCTAGTAAAATCAAGATATCTAATCACTTCACTATCTTCAGTTTTTTTGTACACCCTAAAACATTCAGTCCGACCACCATAAATGGCATCACGTGGATTCAGTGGCAAGACAATTTGGGCAACTTCTTCACATAACTTTTTTTCAATATCTGGATTTTCTTTTAAAAATTTCTTGAATTCACATTCCCATATGTACACTAAATCGTAGCCGTTGTTTTTAATTGTGTCAATTCGCTTTATCGTGGTTTCATACCTTTGGTTTAAAGTGTCAGTATTCCTACTTTCAACGACACTGGTTAAACGAACTTTAAAACATTCCCGACAACCATGGTAAAAACACCCGAAATACTCATAAACAGTATTTGTTTTAGGGTTAAAACCATCAACTCTCAAACCGCTTTTTTCCAACTTTGCTTCCCCTGTATTATTTGCACATTGAATATCTCCGTTAACTTTCGAATTTTCAAAACCCAGCCATTTTAAAGAGCTAAGTGAAAATGTCTGAGATTCCAAATAACCATTTTTTGGCTTTATCCCTAAAGTATTTTCTTTCAAAAAGTTTTTCCGAAAAGTAAGCATGCATGCTGACGCAATAGTTAACGATTCCGTTAATGGGTTTATACCTGTCATATCGAAAAAATCACACATAAAACGAACACAGCCTAACCGTAATATGTTTACATCATTAATGCAATACCTTAGCATTTCGTTTTTATTGTCAAATATTTCTTGAGATTTGGACGCGTACCATTGAAGGAACTCTTGTCTTTCTTTTACTTTCATAGAATTATACCCGTACATTTCAGGTGAAGGATATCGGCCAACATAGTTTAGATTTTCGGATGTATTAAAAAAATAGGGGTAAAAACCCTTAACGTAATCTTTAAGTTCAAAAACTTCAGGGAATTTTGCAATTGAGAACGGTAAAAAGTTCAAAGAATCAATAAAAATGATATTCTCACAAGTCATTTTCATAATCTTTGTACCGTTCATTATCGGATTTATAACCAGTTTTCTGCTTAGAAGTTCTGAAATCAAAAAGTGCCCATCGTATCCTTGCAAATTGTGTGCAATACAATACACTTTTGTCATAGAAGGACGATGAGTAAAACAGTAATCGATAAAGCTTTTCACAGCAGTACTCTCATTACTATTTTCAAAAATGTGTTGTCGTTCACCACACACACTACATTTATGTTCAATATTTAAATTTTTATGGCATGAGGAGCAAGCCTGTTGTGCTACAATTAAATTTACAACATGCAAGAAAGATGTTCCCTTGGTGTTATATAAAGTGTCTTGAGTTGTCTCACAATCAAAAAATATAATTAAATATTTTTGATTACTTTTACCTTTGTATTTTTTAATATAACACCTGTGTTCCTGAGGAACAACTTTAAAACATACTTGGCAGAAATATTCATTACAAGTATGTTCTTCTTTTCCTCGTTTAGAAAAGTTTAGGAATTTATTACAGATTTTACATATTTGATATGTGTTGCAAACCGACTTCTCTTCAATTTTATTAAGAAGGTGATTGGCAAAACACTTATCGCCTCTAAAAGCGCGATTACATTTGTCACACTTTTTCATGCTGTTGGTAAATAAACAAGGTGGTGCTGATTGACAATAAGAACATTTGTGAGCACACCTATGAATTTTAGTATTGTAAACTTTATCACAAACATCACAAGAGTATTTTTTGTTAAAAAAACCTTTAAGTGATTTTATTACGTAAAAATGCTCCTGAGTTTTCGAATAATATAAGTACACTTTGGACGCTGAACCAGGCTCAAACGGAACTTTAAAAATAATCGATTCTGGATTATTTAAATCGTCAAAAACCACAATTTGATAGTCGTTTAACGCTTTTTGAAACTTGTATAAGTCCTGTAAGACACACCCTTTCACATTATTAACACAAACTTTTGCTAATTTACAAAGTTCTTTTACGGCTCCACTTAAATTTTTCTTTTGCTGTCCGTTTTTCACAACTTCAACAACATAACAAATACTGCGTGGAAGACAATATACGTCATTGTTTTTTCCGACGTCAATAACACTGGTTTTCCTTAACAAAACATCCTTTTCTTCTAAGGTTTTTGAGTTTATTTTTGCACCCGCGTAAGGAAAATTAACAATGTTTGCAATAACTTGCAAAACATCGTCTGAAAGAAATATCGCATTAGATTGGTTAACATTTGAAATTAACCCTAGAATGTGATCTCCATTTAGTTGATCTACAGATCTTAAGCTTGACCATATTGGTTTTACATGTGGTGAATTTGGGGGGAAAATCGACATACTTATTTTGCTCCCCGTTCTACAATTTTTTGTAATTTCCCGAATAACATCTTCGAAAGCATTTCGGAGCCATTCGGTAATATTTTCCTTTTCACAATCAACACCATTAATTTGAAAGAGAAATTTAACTCCCTCGACATTAAATTTGCGAAAAAATGTCGTGTTTTTCGATATAATGTTAATTTTTTCTGCATAACCGGTACCCGATTGAACTGTATGGCTCAAATTATTAAGATCTGATGAAGTAGAAGGCTCATCACGATTATTAGTTACACACAAGCTGTTACTTTCAGTATTTATGTTTAAAATCTCACGAACACCCTTGAAAGCATTGTCATTAAATTGCACGTTATACAACATCGAACTCTTAATTAAAATGTTTGATAAATTATATTTGTCTTCAAGAGAAAATGACACATTTTGCTTTACAATTTCGTTAAAAGCTGTATTTAGTGTTGTTAGAAACAAATCTTTTCCTAATAATAGAGAACTATTCAAATAATTTATATACAGGCTGGCAGTCATATTTACCTTTTTACTTAAAATTACAATAATAAGATATCTCTTATATTTACCATATACTATACTATACTATATATACTTAAAAGTCGACAGTCTCTATATCTGCTTCATCCGATTCCGATCACCAAGCACAATCGTAACACCTCGTTCCAAACAGCTTAATTACAACACAACGTTCACAAAATCTGCTTTGCTACAATCCACAAACTCAGGGATTTTCTATTTCAGCACACCCGGTTTGTATACAATTTTGTGACTTATTCTGAGACGTGTGATTCTAAAATCTACTTGCTACAATCCATAAACTCACTCTGTGATTTTCTATTTCAGCACACCCGGTTTATATACAATTTTGCAAGTTATTCTGAGACGTGTGATTCTATAAAATTTTTTAATAAAGCCATTAATATTCTACATGCATGCGTTCCTCAGTTTAATAGATCTAGATGAATTTCAATTGCAGATAATAATCATCCCGCAATTCAATGTCTCGACGATTTTTAATTGAAAAATAGAAAATCGAAAAGTAAACAAAGGACTTGATTATGTGCAACGGTTATTCATCCCAGCGATGCAGCAAGCGGATTAAGGTTCTTAACCCGTTACAAAGTAGCCTCACACTTTAATTAAAAAACAGAAAACTAAGAACACTCCACGACTAGGGTGTATAAATACACAACTTTTGTTCTAAGAAATAACAGTCTCACAGGCAACCAGAACTATAACAGAGCGATGGAGGGAAAAATGGTAAGTTTTGATATTTAAAATATTTTTTGAGTAGACATTCAAAATATTTTTATAAATTTTCGCCTTTCTTAGACTGCATCTGAACTTCTGAAGACAATTGCGGAAGGTGAATCACCTACATTTGTGCCAATAACATCGCTGGAGGAAAACAAGTCCTACTTGATAAAGTACTTCAAGCTGATGAAGACAAAATACGGGCAGAAGCTAACAGTTCATTTTGATGACGGAAATTTCGTTTTTCTACCCCCGAGGTTCTCGGAAAAAATAAAGACGCAGCGTCAGATTGACGAGTTAAATCATATCCCCCACCATTGTCTGGTTTATGAGGGAAAAGATGACGCCAAAGGTGGTTTTTTAAAATTGAAATTTGTTCAACAGAACTAAAATAAAATAAAATAGTAAATTCTTTTCTGCTCCACAAAAACAAAAATAAATGTATTTTTGAATAAAGTATTATCAGATTTCTTAAAATTACTGTTTCATTTTCAAACCCTTAGAATATTGCCGGTTTCCCACACCACAGCTGACGACGCATTTTGTAGCCTACACAAAAATAAAAATGTATTTTTGAATAAAGTATTATCAGATTTCTTAAAATTACTGTTTCATTTTTAAACCCTGAGAATATTGCCGGTTTCCCACACCACAGCTGACGACGCATTTTGTAGCTTTTCACTCCTGCGCACACGACCCTGACCAACTTTGCCGAGATCAAGCCACAAAACACCGAGCCTCTTTGAATTTTCAAGATCAGCCCTCTGTTACCCAATCAGCCGCTGTATGCACCACACGTGCTACCGAAAGGCACATTATCTGCCCCGCACTTATCATTTCCAGCATGCTCACCCCCCATGCACATGATGCAGTCCAAGCTTTGTCTTCTTAACTTCTTCTTCGCTTTCTTCCGATCTTTTCCCCAAGTCGACCAGCCCTTTGCTTTTTTTTATATCGAACGATCGATCGCGGCACGATCAGCTCGACAAAATACTGTTGTTCACACCGCCGGCCGGTAGCACGCCATCCGCTATCACTTCTCTACAGAGTCACCCCTCTTCCGCGTTATTTCTGCTCCTCTTGTTCTTCGGCATGCCACTCATTCAGCCTGCTTCCCCTACGAACAACTGAACAACAAACCCCCGCAAATTCACCATCACTCGCGCTTTTCACACCACCGCTGACAAGCTAACCGCTATCACATCACTCTCTCTCTGCACAGTTTCCCCTCTTTCGCGATACTTTCGCTCCATTCTTTTCACACCACCGCTGGCAAACTAGCCGACACCTTTAGTGTAGATAAGCTATGGGGGTTCGGGCGCAATTCCCCCTTTAAAATACACAGGGAAATATCTCGCACCTCTTCCCCAACCCCCTCTAACCCTACCCCACCAAAACCAACAACCGAGACCTCGACAGAAAATCTACCTTCCCTTTCACACCAACACCTCATACCACCGAGTGGGAACAAACGCAACCTCTTCTTATCGCACCTAGCCATCTTTATATGGCGGAGTGGATCCTTACTACTTACGTCAAGTTTCACATTTAAAAACGTTACAAGTTTCCTTGATGTCACCACTGAAATATATGACACGCAAATATAGGTAAGGTGTTTTATCTATGGGGGACCAAAACGAATGGGGTGATAGATCTTACCTAGGCAAATAAAAAAAAATCGTGTTCTGTGGGGGGTGGGGGGCAATCAACCATTTGGGAGTTACAGAGAGATTAATGAGTTCGGGATGCACATTATAATTATATTTTTACCCTTTGATCTAATCAGCGCAGCGAATCCAAATTCAGGCCAATGAAATAAGATTAAGAGTTGTTTGATTATATGAATTTCGGAAAAAAATAGGAAGAAACGTGTATTTTAGGAAATTTTGGAACATTTTCCATTTTCGCAAGTGAAGCCCAATAATTTGCTCTTGGGCTGAACTAATAACTTCCCCTACTTTTGCCAGAGGCAAGAGAAATAATTTTCTCACAATTTATGACCGCAGTGGATATGTTCAGAGTTTGCGTCGCAGCTTTACGCTTTGGCTTACGACTCACGACCCCATCGAAAATGTTCACCGTTTTACTATCAATTCCAAAAGTTTTGGAATACATGCAGTACAGTTGAGCAATTGGCCGATAACTGAAGACCTTATCCCTGCCACCACTTTCGTGCGAGAATCTACGCGCGGCGTTACTAACTGTTTAGACCATGACTCAATAATAATTGGCTGATTACCATCAGCAACGCATCTAAAGTGATCAGGGAGTTTATTTATATGTCTCGGGATATCGTGTACTAATTACAATTTAAAAAATTTCTAATTATACCTTGGTTGAATATTCTATTGAACAAAGAAATTTCCTGTGCACTCGACTAAAATAATTCCCAAACCACTTTATGGTACATCGAAAAAATATCTGACCACAAATCAAGCCAGGCATTCATCGCTAATTACACCAATTTATCATAGGGAGGGAGTACTTTGTCTTTGAAGGGCCACTTTTCATCTCCCTCCTGTCTGGGGAGCGACGACGTGACTTGAAAATTGATCTGATTCAAAGTCGGTTTCATTAAAGAAGGGAAAAAAATCTGTAATTTTGTTTCCGAGAGATAATTTGAGTTCAATGGAATCCTTGGCTTGAGTGTACCCACTCGGGGACTGATACCCCGGCCACATCTCCCCTCGCAAAGTGGAGAACGACCAAACTGAATAGGTATCCATCTGACGGCAATTCGCCACTCAGCAGAAGCTCCGATATTATACGGATGCTGGTTCGCACCAAAGGATTGAATTAGTTTCCCTTAAATTGTTTAGATCAATAATTGTTTTACGTCTCAATTCCGAGGTTGCACGGAATGGAAATGATTTCCATTTGGTGGAGCTCCGGCAGATGTTTTTATCCAGATCCAATTACCTTAACGCTCCGTCAGTTGCTTAGTTGTGTTTGTCATTTTCTAGATAAGCTGATCCGATTTGGGAGTCCCATTATCTCGTGCGCTCAATAGTCGAATTGTTTAATTACAGTCTTGCGCTCTTCACTCCATGAATTAGGAATTGTGTTAGATGAATTCTTCGGAAGAGAACGCACCCTTCGGGATGCATGCACCCAGCAGCTCAGCCACGTCCTCTTGGGCCCAGTTCTGTTCCGGGCGGGTAAGATCTCTCTTCAAATTAAAATATCAATTTTTACTTTCATATCACGAGGAGCGACGTTGTCAACGTTTCCGTGCCGTAGGAGCTGAAAGTTCGTCGGTTGACTGACGTGAAATTGAAATGGATTTGCAGAGTAATATGGCAGTGGCACCTGGTTGTGGTGATATCTCACCGGTGGATTGTAATTTGAACTGAAATAGGTCCTCTGACGGACCAGGACGGTGCGAATGCTATTTGCGCTGAGAAATTGCCTAGATGACGTGCTTTAAAGTTGGAAACGTCTGGCGCTTGAGTCCTAGACAAATTAGACGACGTTGAGTAGAAATTTGATGACTTAAAACTTCGTCATACCTACACAGAAACATTTATATAGGGAAGTGCTAATGGGTTTCGGTTGCTACAAGTGGACAAAGCAATCATTAAACGGAGCGCAGCATAAATACTAACCACTCCTGTGGGACCATGTAGTTGAGTGTTATCCAAAGCGCCACTGACTTTACACCTAGTTTTTAATTTGCAGCAGAAAGCTGCACTTCGCAATAAAATTACAGCAAAATTAGAATAAACGATTTACATGCCAAAGAGCAATAAATGCCTAACTCCCGGAGCAATTGGGTGCTGGCATGCAATCATAACATTCCTCTAGTTCAAAACTAGGCCTGAGCGACGGGGTGCCCCTTTAAGGCTGTTTGCACCAAGATAAGGCGAACGTACCGCTGTTTCAGCTCGATGTTTTTGTGCAAGCTGCTTGTTCACTGCAGATTTGGTACAATTAAATCAATAGCCCCCTACGATGTGGTAGGAAATGTAGGAAATAATTTTCGCCAAAGGACTCTACATGCCTTCGTTAATACTACCCTTACTGGAGTAATTGGGTTCGTAATTCGTACGTATATTTCTTCTGTAATTATTTGTATGCTGCGAAAGCCACTGGTTTGAATACATTCAAAAGCAGGCATATTGGTAAATGTCTTTACCGCTGGTCCACAGAAATTTACTAGTTGTTGGTTTTGTATGAATATAAATAGTTTAAGGAAAGAATTTTAAAAACATGAACAAAATTAAATAAATGTTTACAAGGCAGGGCGTGTAGGGAAACTATGTTTCAAGTTGCAACATACACTAGTGGCAGTGGCGTAGCGTAGTAATGGGGGGGCGGGGCGCTCCGGACGGCACTTTAGGGGGCGGCGAAATTTCACAACAAATAATAATAATAGCTTGTAAATATTTGAACCATCTCATAATTTTGTTTCGGACCGATCGAAATGAGCATTCATTACTTATACTGTGCCGAAATCGGTGAATCCCTTTCTTTAACCCCTTAACCTACGATTTAATTTCCAACAGAGTGCGCCAAATTCAACCATGCAGTAGACAACAAAGCGGTCTCAACTTGGGCGCCCTATGATATGCAAAGATATGTGTGATGAAATTGGCATTTCCATGGAACCTCAGAGGCGCCTAACAAGAAGGAATATTTTTGGTGACGGAACCAGAGATGCCAACTTGTCTTGTGAAAATGAGTTGAGACGGAAGCTTTTTTTTTCGTTAGATAGAATTATTGTAGAAATTCGTGAGCGTTTTGAGCAGCTACAGAATTTGGCTGATAAGTTTGCTTATCTAACGCCGGCTATATTACTAAATTCAGACGACACAAAATTGTAATCTAGACTACGCATCTGCCGAAATTGACGAGCAGGACTTCAAGCTGGAACGACTTCGACTGCGAACTTTCATTGCTGCCACAGGTAACGAAAATAAATTAATTAAAGCGGACTCACTTGAATTATTTAAATTTATTGTGAAATCCAAGCTGGAAGATATTCTGCCCAATATTATAATAATGATCCGAATATTCTTCACAACTGCCATAAGCAATGCCGGCTATGAGAGAAGTTTTTCAAAATTGAAACTGATCAAAAATTATTTAAGATCAACAATGAGTACGTTAAGGCTAACCAATCTGGCTATCTTGTCAATTGATCCTGAGGTGTGTGATGCTATAGACATTGAAAGTGCAATAAAAGACTTTGCTCTTAAAAAAAGTAGACGAATAAAGTTTTAGCTTAAGACAGAAGTTTTGTTTTTAATTCTAACAAGTATATTATCTTTAAGTAAAAATATAAATATTAACAGTATCGTCGTAGTTCTAATTGGAAGTCGATTTGCGCTTTATATCTAATTCGCTAATAACTTAATCTTGATGATCGTCAAGGTATAATCATAAGTGTTCTATAATATATAGTATATATGTAGTGTTGAGTTCCAAGGGGAGGATGCTAGCACGGGAAAATGAAACTCCTGCTCAGAAAGCACACTTTATTTTCCAAGGCTTCTTCTTAAAAAATGCTACAACCTGCTTCGTTCGATATGTCTCTACAACTGACAACTTTTTCTTTTCCTGACATTCCATTGAACTTAAACTGACCGGTTTCCTGAGAAGAAGTAACAAAATGGAACAAACAGAACAGTGGGACTATTTGCGCGTGCTACTTGCTCTAAGCCGTCGCAATCCCACATCCGGCCCTCCTGACGTCTCGTTCGACTCGAACGATTCACTCCACCTTTTCATCCCATCTGCGGCAGCAGTAGTAGACTTAGGACCCTCATGGTCTCCCACTTTATTGACGATATAGCGATCATGTTTCTGTCGCTCCACAATCCTATATGGTCCCAAAAATTTCGCCTTCAACTTCAGGCCTGGCCCGAATTGGGTCCGCTTCACTGCAACCAAATCATTCAAATTGTAAATAACGGCTGGCTTCCGTTTCTCATTATAAGATTTGTAGTTCTCTCGTTGAATCTTCAAAATGTTGAACTTTGCCTTGTTCCGAATCTCGTCTCGTTCCTCCTGCAACTCTTGAAGATATTCTTCATCCAATATTTCTTTCAAGTCCGGTGTATTCAATCTCATATCAAGTCCGGTAAGTATTTTAAAAGGGGAAAACTTTGTACTTCTAGTAGGCGTATTATTCAGTAATTGCTGTGCTCGATCGACGTGTTTATACCACGCTTTCGGCTCTTCTATTGACATTTTAGTTAGTAAAGCAACTAGAATACGGTTTACTCTCTCCACCTGCCCATTGCCTCTCGGAACACCTGTGGTTATCATCAACAGCTGTATACCTTCCTCCTCACAGTAGTCCTTGAATGAATTCGATCTGAATGCACTGCCGCGATCCGTTATTACTCTCTTAGGATTTCCGAAGATTGACGATTGTCTCTTAAGTCTATCTATAGTCTCCTCGCTAGTTGTACTCTTAGTGGGGTACAGCCAAACAAATTTAGAAAATGCATCCACCACCACCAGGATGTGGTTATACATTTTTTTCGTCTCTTCCATAGGTCCAATGTGGTCGATATGATATGTCTGCAGGGGTCTATCCTCCTTGTCGATTGGTGACAGAAGTCCTTCCTGCTTGCCGCCTTTTCTCTCTGCCATTATACATTCTATACAACTCTGCACCAATCTGATTACCTTGGGCCTTAACTTGGATATATGATATTTCATTTTAACGAGACTTTCAGTTTTAGCGGCTGAGAAGTGTCCCTGTTTGTGTATTTGTCGTATGATTTCTTCTTCCATTGAAGCGGGTATAACAACGATGTCTCCTTTGTGTAAAATTTCGTTCCTCAAATGATAATCATCACATGAAGAGGTCTCAAGTATTTTCCTTATAGCCTTCAAATAGCTGTCCTCAATTTGTGCTTGCTGTATCCGATAAGTTAACGTGTCAACAATCATCATGGCGTTTCGACTTAAGGCATCCACATGTCTCATTCTTGCACCAGACCTGTGCTCCATTACATAATCAAAGTCCTGCAGAAACATGGGCCATCTTGCTACTCGAAGTGGTATGTCCTTTTTTTTCATGGTCATTGTAAACGCATTACAATCAGTGATTATTTTTATCCCTTTTCCCAGGGCATAAACTCGCCATTTCTTCAGTGCTTGAACTATTGCCAACACCTCGAGCTCATATGAATGGTAATGCTGCTCAGCTGGATTGGTCTTCCTACTCATATATTGAACGGGATGGAGTTCCTGGTCATCATTATTCCTTTGAAGAAGAATAGCACCATAACCCTCCTTACTCGCATCTGTATGAACTTCCGTATATGCATTCTGATCAAACAGATTAAGGACTGGTGATCTTGCTAATACTTCTTTTAATTTCTGAAAGGCTGTTTCTTGTTCATTCTCAAATCTAAACGCTACATTTTTCCTTAATAAATCACTTAAAGGTTTTGCAGTAATTGCGTAATCAGGAATAAACCTTCTAAAATATGACGTCAATCCAAGAAATCGTTGTAAAGTTTTTCTATCATAAGGCTTAGAATATTCAGTCACTGCTCTGGTTTTCTCTAATGATGGCGTTATTGTTCCATTTTCAATTATATAACCCAGAAAATCAATTCTAGTTTTCATGATCTGTGATTTTGACCATTTTATTTTTAGACCGCTTTTACCTGCCACTTCCAACACTCGTTCCAATCGTTCCATAGCTTCATTGTAGTCCTTCGCCGGAATAACAACGTCATCCATATAAGTCAATAGTACACCCTCCTGGACAAGCTGCTTAAAAATCACAAAGATAAATCAGGTGATCACTGATGGCGAATTGCAAAGCCCAAATGGAGTCCTCAGAAACTCGAACTGTCCATTATGCACGATGAACGATGTATACCTTCTTGAACTTGGCGATACAGGCACATGAGAGAATCCATTGATCAAATCCAATGTCGTGAATATCTTCGCTCCCTGTAGTCGATCCAACACATCATCAATCAAAGGCATAGGGAAATTATCTTTAACAATCTGTTCATTAATCTTTCTGTAGTCGCAACATAAGCGCTTTGTACCGTCTTTTTTAGATACTAATACCACGGGCGATGCAAATTCAGATGTGCTTGGCTGAATTATCTCCTCCTTCAACCAGGTATCGAATTGCTTTTCGACCTCTTTTCTATGCTCAATGGGCATTCGCCGTGGTCCTATATAAATTGGAGTTTCATTCCTCAAAATGATGTTCATCTCAATCGGCGACTCGCACTCTTGTACGGGTTTATATTCTTTAATAAGCTCAAGTACTACTTCTTTTCTTTCATGCAACAGATGGTCCAGGTTAACTTCACTTATAGTTGTTTGCAAGCATTCCTTAAAATCCGCAAAACTTTGAAGTTCCGATATTTTATGATTTCGGTCAGCCACATCTTGGGTTTCTTCATAAGAGTTTGCAGTAAAACGAATTCCTGTTTGATCTATTACCAACGTTGCTTCTCGCAATAACTCATTACCAATTATCATCGGATAAATCATGTCCTTCTCTGCTATGACATGACAACTAACGTGAAATGGAACGTCGTCAATACTTAAGTCTGCTTTGAAAAATCCTAATGTTTGAATTTCTCGATTACCCAATACGCCTAGATTTATTTTTGTTGAAACAAGTTCAACATTTTTCATATCATTGACAAAATCTTCTCGACACAAAATTAAATCACATCCAGTGTCAATCAATGCATCCATTGATTTTCCTTGTATTATAACATTCTTTATCATATTACTACTATTATTCACTGCATTTGCAGATGGTTCAAATTCTACCTTAGCGGGTAAATCTGTCTGCTCCTTGCATTCAAACGAAAGATGTCCAAAAGTGTTACACCTGAAGCACTTGTATCCCTTCTGTTTATTAGGACAATTGTTTGATAAGTGTGACACGTCTCCACATATAAAGCAAACTTTACGTTTCTCCGTTTTAGTTTTAATATCCATGTTCTCATTCTTTTTGGGCCGAAATATCTCATCCTGTTTGTAACCTGTTGCTGCTTTCAACCTCTCATAAATTCTCAGTCTTGTTTTAAGTTCCTCAATTGTTTTGGCCTCATATAAGATTATTTTGTTGACCCTTTCGTCTTTAATCCCATCAATGACGTATCCTATTAAAGATTCCTCGTCTACATTTATAACTTTTGCTATTTCTATCATCTTGTACAAATATTCACGTGGTGTCTCGTTAACTTGTTTACGCCGATTTTGCAACTGTCGATGAACGTCAGCCGAATTTACGACAATCCCGAATTCCTCAAGTAATGCAGCTTTAAGTGTCGGCCAATCACGAACAGTCCGTGTTCCGCCAATGAACAGTCTCGCCGAACCAACAAGAAGACGCTTAGCGTAAATGTATCTCTGCAGATCATTAAACGTTACCAATGTACTCGCATCCTCAAATTCCCGAACCCACGATCTAACGCATTGATTTCGTTCTCCGTTAAATCTAGTCAAACTCTCTTCAATATCTTTAAAGGTAAACTGGTATAATTGACTCTCTTCACTGCGTGGAGCGGATGTAGCCGGCCTATAAACCGCAGTACGTTCATGATTGGGAAGCAAAGTACTAGATTGGGTACTAGCAAACATTGGTTCGCTGATATTTCGCTCAATCAACTCATCATTACTGCGTTGATCGTCAGTTTGTCGACCGGAATGTGCGATCAAACGCTCTTGTAACTCACTTTTTCTTGCCAGTAGTGGACAAATTTACTTCTTTTAATCTATCCCGTAGATTCTTAATATTTAAGCGCAAAATATCCTATCTATCCATTGGTCCCACTGTTCTTTACAATTAGTATACAATGAATGAAGTGAATATATTAAATTCCAACCAACTGTATGGAATGCTTCAGTTAATTTAAAATAAAATATTGAACGTTGGAAAGATGAAGTCAACCAAATCAAAATAGCAAAACGTCTCTGAGACAAGTATAGTTTTAAATCAATCAAATATATCGTAAATGGATTAAAATGTAATAATATTTATTCGGAAATATTAATTAATTCTTTTCTTCTTCTCGCATGCAAGCAATAAAATATCCAATCTAAACTTACTCAAGAAAGGTTTAGATGCGCTGACCTTAATCTGCTGAATCACTGCCTGCCGCCCTCACCAACACACAGGCGCTGTGCCGCGCTGCTGTATGATGCAACTCGTCGTTGTCCCGATGATCTCACCCTGCTATACACAGACGCTGTGCCGCGCTGTTGTACAGTGCAATTCGTCGTTATGTCGATGATGTCACCCTGCTGGCTGCTACAGTGCTACCCTTCTACACACTGCAACTCGTTGTTGTCTCTGATGGCCGCTACGGAGCCCCTTACACCGTCTGCAACACACCCAGGAAACTGTGGCGTCCTCAGAACCGCCTGCACTCAAAACAACCAAAGCGCTGTCGCCAAACAGAACAGCTTCAATCCTCCAACGCACACTGATCAATCAGAACAAGCCAGAACAAGAACAAAAATCTGCCGTTGCGCTGCTGAGCCAAATTCCCAGAACAGGCGTGCTTGATGGCTGCGCCTTTCTGCCGCTCGACTCTTGACGGAGTCTCCTTGGTCCCCAAATCCCGGTTGAGCCCCCAATTGTAGGTGTTGGATTCCAAGGGGAGGATGCTAGCACGGGAAAATGAAACTCCTGCTCAGAAAGCACACTTTATTTTCCAAGGCTTCTTCTTAAAAAATGCTACAACCTGCTTCGTTCGATGTGTCTCTACAACTGACAACTTTTTCTTTTCCTGACATTCCATTGAACTTAAACTGACCGATTTCCTGAGAAGAATTAACAAAATGGAACAAACAGAACAGTGGGACTATTTGCGCGTGCTACTTGCTCTAAGCCGTCGCAATCCCACATATATATATGTATATGACTTTTTTATTTGTAACCTGTACAATACACAATAATGATGGCTGTTCTTCCGCCCGGGCGGCTGACACCCACGCTACGCCACTGGCTAGTGGGATAAACATTTTAATTCAAGTTTATGTAATAGATCGTCTAAATCTGGGTCATCTGGGTTAAACTTTTTATCATCGCTGAAAATAACTTTTATTAAAAAGAAAATTTGTCAACAATTAGAAACAAATAAATGTTGGGTAAGTTGCATACCGAGGTCAATACTGGAATTATTTTCGGCCGAGGCTCATTAATGGTATGGGGTGCAGTTAATTCATTGGAAAAGTTGAATCTCTCGATTTCTTCTGCGGGAATGGATAGTGCAAGGTATCAGGTAGTGCTCCATCTTTAACATTTCAGCGTGATAATGACCAAGTTCACTCGAGCAGGGTCACAAAAACTTCGATTCAAAGTCAAAATATTGAAGTTCTAGAATAACTCGCACCCTAACCGGAATGCAACCCCATTGAAAATCTCCGTGGGATCCTTGTTCGACGCAGTTACGCTGAAAACAGGCATTGAGGAGATCAAAACAGCTGTTTTGGAAGGATGTGCTCACCTTTTTAAAAAAAATTAATCGGGTTTCCATGCAGGAACCGAGTTTTTCACTAATAAATAAAACATCAGGAAACCAATGTACACTTTAAATTTTAAAAATAATTTAGATTTACAGAAATTTACTGAAATGAATGATTGAACACTTATTAAAAGTTAATAATAATTGTTTAAAAATGTTTTTGATCATTTAAATACATGGATCGATTAAGTGAAGTATTTTATTTAGTGCTTATTGAACACTTTGTGTTTTTTTTTGTTTTTGCTTTTACCAATCGAAAGTCATAACTAGACTTTAGCCCATTCGCCTTGTGTACTATTGCTAAAAATATTATTATTAAATTCAAATATTTCATGTCACTTAAACATTTAAAATCAGCCAGAATTGAATTTTACCGTAATATTACCAAAGTGAGTTCCCTATGGTCACTACCTTACCTAAAAGTATTTTTTGCCTGCCTAAATAAATGAATTCATATGAAGCTGTGATGGTTATAAAAACAATTGGTTTTTGCGTTTTAATAGCTATTGTGTTATTTTTAATCAAGCTTAATAAAAAATATGAAATAAAAACGCGAATAAAATATATTTTAACGACTGCACATTTCACCGTTTATGTAAGTTATAAAAATTCGGCGTTGCATGAGCATCAAGTCTACATGCGAAACGTGAACCATTACAAAAAGCAAAGAGGCTTGACAATTTAACAGAATTTTTGTTATCTGCAGGTATCACTGTAAACAGCTCGCTGACAAAATAATAGCCCTTAAATATTTTATAAAAACTGATTTTCCTGCGAGTAGAAAGTGATTTAATGAGAATTAATTAAAAATAGCAGGAATGTGTGCCATCCGTTCACGTTCGAGAGTATTTTTCTGTTTAAATTGTTGCCATGATTAAATCAAGCCGGAACTGCAGAAGAAGAGCGCGGCTGCAGTATCGATTTCAACAAAGCAATCTTTAATGAAGACATATGTGGGTGCACGCTCCGACCCAAAATATTTGCAGTGGCACCGATTTGTTTTCCGGGGAGAGACAAATTTTCTGCAGATTTCCTTTTCTCGAGAGGACACAATCTGGCAACTAAGATAGCAAGGAGCAAATTGCAACCGAAGGGCAGAGCGCATTGTGTCATCCGTGTCAATAAATATGGGCCGAAAAACTGCTCAGTCAACGGCGGACGACTATTGACTGAACCCCCCACTAAGAGTGCTATAAGTGGAATGAATAAATAAATCGCCTTCGTAAATAAAACACAGGATGGCAGCTATCCTGCAAAGAGGCTGTCTTATTAGAAAAGGACATGAAACATGAGACTTTGTGGCAGACACTCAAATAGAGAAACTAAAATGAAAAAAAGCGAATGTTGCCGTGTACCGGCTGCTGCCAGCCGTCTCCAGAAATCCCGTGAAACTCCCTGAACCCCCACCTGGACAAATTATTCGGAGCTTTTTAGTTTTTCCGTTTGTTATGGTGGGATTTCTTACCGAGTGGAGCAGGTGTGTGGGAAGATATATACCGACTGGGCGGAATAATTTATAGACCTTAATCTCCTCCTTGTCACGTAATTCGACAGATTACGAAAAGAGGATTAGACGTCTAATTAGCGACAAATGCACTTGCTAGAGAAGCGGTTAGGAATTATTTTTAATTGGAAGAGATTCAGGTGGTAGCGGCGTATAATTTTTTAATTAGACCCCGCGATATTCTGGTTTTGCGGTGACAGAGACCAATTAGCGAAGTCGCTTTTTGCCCATGAGAGCGTTTTGTGGTCTAGTGGCGATACACCGGCTAAAGAGGATTTAACTCGTTTAGCGCCGCTGTTTTTCCTCTGTCTACTTCGTATTAATTTTTGCACTTTAAGGATAAGGACCATTTAAATATATTCTTCTTTCCCATTCCAGGTGTGGTTGTTTCTGAAATTATCTGCTAAAAAATGGCGCTCGTTTTTTTCCATTGTGCTGGTGACAAAAAAATAAGGGTTAGTTAACATGATGAGTTTCAAGATCTCATTTTTGCCTGTAAACGATTTCGACGTCAAAATAAACTTCCAGCTTTCTTCTGCAACCGAAATACATATTAAGGCATTTAAATTTTTGGTGCAATATATTTATTGCTGGTGAGTTTGTCTTATGTAACGAGAGGAGACATCGACCCGAATTAGCTGTTGTAGTACGAACGTTTATTTACGGACGTATGTACCTACATGGTTGGAAGGAAGTGTGAACTGAACCTGAAATATTATTGAATGGTATTCACAAGAATAAAAAACAAATAAGTATAAACAAGCGTGTGTGTTAGGGAGTACCTACATTTCCGTTGGTGAATAAATGTGTTAGTATGTGGGCGACCGTGTAAATTCGTTTAAGTTTTTAAAAGTATCAATTTCGAGAAACTAGTCGAATTTCATCTACCATAAATATATATGTATGTTCCTACTAGTATAGCAGAATAGTATCTACATGAAATACGCTTATGCGTTACACAACGCTCCTGGAAGAGGTCCTGACCCACCGCGTTCATGCGTGCATACAAGAATCACAGCACGCATTTATACAATCTCAAGAACCAAATTAAGCTGGGAGCGAGTAATGGTGAATACCTCGTCCGTCATTGCGGCACTTCGCGCTTACTGACAACTGAGGGCGTTCAGTAGCGATATGGAATCTTCAAGGGAATGAGATATTTAAAGTCGTGTGGATAGCGATAAGGTCATTCAAAACATCAATTTGACCGATTTTTTCTTTTTTTGTAGGTGTTACCTCTTGTCTCCGGTATTTCTAAACATATTCATATAATCCAAAGTAGTACTGTGGAAATTTCCTAAAGATTTGCAAAAGACCTTCGGACATGCGGAGTGACTCTTCAACAGAGAATAACAAATCAATCAAAAAACGTCCAAATTTGTATATTATTTTCCTAGTTGAACATGTGGTAAGATTTTGGATAGGTAGTGTAATGGGAAATATTATAAAAATAAGGTGAGTCTCGAAGTTCATGAAAATATTGAATTAATTAGGTACCTGATTTTCGGAGAAAATTTCGGAAAATCATGAATTTTAGAACATTTCAGCAAAAAATTTTCACTTTCGCAAGTGACTGTACCTGTGGTAGAGATATATAAATATTCTAAAGGTTTTTGGAAAGCACATTAGGGAAGTTTCTCATTAGTTTGATGTCGCTGCGCCAAATTGAAAATAACTTTATATTACGCATACCTTGAAATCACGAATTTATGAATCACCCTGTCACTCCTAAATGGTTCTGATTACACCCTCATATAGTGCTCTCAGGCACGTTAAAGAGAAATTAACGAAATTTCTTATGAACTAGGAAAATATGCCAGCTGAAGTTAAAGGTATAAAGAGCTTCAGAGATTTCTTTCACTTTGTTGCAACAACCTATCCAAGAAGGGCGCTTAGCTGCCCTAGTCGGTTTTTTGAACTTTTCTAATAAAAACTTTTGAAAGTTGTTGTTGCATATGCGTACGCGAATAGACCTAGTGTAGTGTATCGATCTTAAAGACGGATACATAAAAAAGCAATAAAGTCATTTACTCCTTTTTTTTATATCGTTTCCAGATTTTCCAGCAACCTGCGTATTCAGTAAAGCCAACGAATTTCAAATACGAAATACTGGAAATATGTTCTTGTTGTATGTACAAGAGAAAATTTAATTTATCCGACTGACAGTTCAATCAATCAATACCTAACTTTTGGAAATCATAGGTAATCGTCCAAAAATGCGACATCTCTCTGAGTATCGCAGTGACAATGCAGCTTTCGAACCAATGCAGATAGAACGCGAAAAACATCGCTCGAGCTAACATTTCTGCCATCGAAAATCCTCGAAAAATATTTACCTGCTGAGTGCAGAAAACAAACAAGTTTGGCTGGGAAAGTAACTCTTCACGTACGGGGACCGCAAATTGGAGTGTGTCACTGCATGGTGTGGGTATCTATGTTAGAGTACATGCTTTCGTACCTCAAAGTTTTATTTGCATGC
Organism: Neoitamus cyanurus; assembly: GCA_947538895.1. Lineage (NCBI taxonomy): Eukaryota > Metazoa > Arthropoda > Insecta > Diptera > Asilidae > Neoitamus > Neoitamus cyanurus. Next base: position 18,070,109 of record OX384544.1, read on the forward strand.
AGGTGATAGCTTCATGTCGGAAAAGTGCAAATTTGCATGCTTTTGCGCTCAATAGCGAACAAAAGGTGTTACAAAGCGTGTTCAGTCTCATTACATGTTTAACTTAGGAACTTTACTTGTTTGCCGAAGTTTTAAGGAGCGCGCACTCTACACGCTTCCCAAGCTATCGATAAACAGCCGCGGTTATCGTGATGTGTGCCCGCGGCTGCAGCCGAAGCTGGGTTCGATTTTAATTAGTCAAATGGAAAAGGCGTTTCGGTTGCTGCTGCAACCTCCTGCTCGGGAGGATTTATGCTCGACCGGCAATTACATTCAGGTGCCAGCGGAAGGGCGGACACCATAAAACAAGTTAATGGCAGTTAATACCTAGAGCGCCCACTAAAAGCATCCGGCAGTGCTCATGAAAACTTCAAAGATTTAAGACTTCTCCTACCGTCAAGAATAAATTAGCAGGGGGACAATTTAATGAAAATGTACAAGCATTGCTGCAGACTAATTCAGTTTCTATGAACTTTTGAAAGGGCCACTTTTTGATTCCCTCACTTAAGACCTTTTCAATGCATTCATTAAGAAAATTTTTTCAGTCGGACTGACTACGCGTTTTATATAAAAAGTGAAATAATTTTCCAGTGGAATACAAATATTTGATTTATTTGATTTTACATGGCTTTTATAACTTTCGTAATATTTTATCGAGAGGAGAGTAAATGTTAAGCTTTTTTTCTCAGAAAAATATTTTATCGTCCGAAGAACGTCCTCCCAATATTTTAAATCGATATTCAAAGTTTTTTGTACCTACAGGGTCGTTAAAGTGACGCGGTAAGAGTAGCGTAACAGTATTTATTTTGTTTGAATATCTTTAAACGCGTTGTTCTTGAAACAAAATTTCGCACGCTGGAGTGTAGCTCAGCGAATTCTCAACCGATGGAAATAAAAATGGTGGCCCCAAGAAGTCAAAATTTCTGACAATAAAAAAAATTATGTCAAATATCAGTAATATTCAATTCAATTGAAAGGACTGGACAAGTAAAACACGACAAGCTTTGTGACGTGAATATGGCGGACACCCCAAGATGGCGGATCACATTTTTCTTCATAACTCCTTGACATGGCTATCAAATGGAAGGGTTTTAGGAGCAGAATACCGCAAGCTATGTGACTTCATTCCCATAAGATAACAAAGAAAATGTATGGACGTAGATATACACAATTATCCTTGTGGTATAATGCAAAATCACTAGTTTTCTGTCTGAAATAGAGAAGTCGTAAATAAACACAATTATTATAAAAAATACAAATAACCCGATTACGGTAAAAACGCACTGAGAAGTCTGCAACAATAAAATATTCCTTCTCTCTTTACTAACATTTATTATTATATTAGATTTGGCTCACTTTTTAAATAAACGGATCAATTCAAATTGATTTTGCCTTAATTAATTAATAATGAACTGTCAAAATTTTTCATTATTCACATTCCGCTTATTTAAACGCAATTCATGATTGGGGGTCAAGTTTCTCCTGGCTATTAAATTTTTACCCAGGCACATTTTAATTTTCAGGATAATTTGTATAGTATGTAAAATAGTGTATGGGCACATTTCAGTCTATTAGTCAGAAACTTAGAAAGGGAAAGTGATCGAGGAAAATTTAACACCTGGGAAAAAAGGCTAAGGGAAAACAGGGGCTCGGAGAAAATTAGAAGGGGAAAAATGACTGGGGGAAAATCGGCAGAGTGAATTTGACCCCGTACCGCAATTGATAGATGAAATGTCTTGAATTCTTTCGATTCTATTCTAAATTAATTAAAGATATTAGACAATAGAGCGTCGATGTTTTATAGATATTATAATAATAATTTGCTCTCGTCATTTTACATTTTGCAGAATTATGAAGTAAACATCTTTCTTGTCCTTGCCCGGTTCTTCGCAAGAGCCACCGTGCATTTTCCATAAAATTAAAAAGGAGCAACCGCATCACACACGTGTCAACCACACTGAAAACCACCGTCCTCAAAAGATTAAATTAATTTCGCAGTATAAAACAGCGCCTACAATGAGGGAACAAAGGCTTTGATTCTTTTGAGACAGGGCTTTGTGCGATGTCACATTACCAGACTTTAATTAAACGTCACTCCGGGTGAGGCTCACTGCATAGGTTCTGGTGATAAAATCGGGTAGCGTGCAAAGGGTTAGATTGAAAAGGTAGCCGTAAATCAGATGGGATGTGCGCCCAGTTGCAGCCATTGATCTGAGAAACTAAGCAATTACTATGCATTAGGAAGTCCTTCGAAGTCGCAACACATATGAGGCCATTGCATCAGCGCGCAACGCCCTGACTAGGGGAGATTAATTACTTTTCCAGGTCTGCGGATCCGGTGCTTCCGGAAAATCTGCGGCACGGAAAAACTATACTCGTCTGCAGCCCCCATTATGGCCATCAATAGCCAATGGAGCAAAATGTTTAATTTCGTCAGCGGCTTACCCGCACTGTTTAATTCTATCGGTGGCTGGTTTCAATTCGTCTATAAATGCCGGGGTCCATTGAAGGCCGAATCCCGGAACTCGGCTTCTCCGGTCTCGGTTGTAGCATGGACTACACTATGCTTTGAGCGCGCCACAATGCGTGCACACCCCATCCCCGCACAAAAAGCGGCTAAATAATAAAAACAAATTTCACCAGCAGTTTATGTGAGAAATGTCGGAAATATGAATTTTATGGCTGGGAAAACAAATCGCCGACAACCGCTGTTTTGTGTGCGCGGAGTAGTTCATTAAATTTTTACACATCGCGAACTTTTATTGTTTTAAAGTTAAGTGAACTATGAACGGCTCACAACGGTGCAGCGGCGCAACCAAGAAACATTTCACATTTGCGCTAGCGGCACTCTTTCATCCGTGCTAGGAACTCGTGATCCTGGCAGTTTGTTTTTTGCGCAAAATGAACAGCATGTGTGTGCTCATTCAAAAGTAATTGCAATTCAAAGGCCGCTCCCCTAGGCCACTTGAAAAGGCCAAATATAGCCACAGCGGGCGGCTTAATCAACTCCACCGGCAGACCTCGAATTACTCCGATCCCCGACCGCGAATCCCCTTCATCTTGACGGAGATATTCCAGCGCTGATAATGAATTTCGGGGTTAAAAATCTTTTATCGTCGCAGCGTCTCACCTGAATTATTCCCACCTGAAATAAATTGAAGGTGTTATCAGTTTCACTCCTCCGTTCACGGTGACGATACACCGGGGGACACAATTGTAGGATTACGCTAAAGCCACTTGACTGCTTTATGTACAGGGATTTCCGTACTCAATTTATCTTAGCCTGGTAGCCGGTTAAGAACAAACTTTTATCCATCGTCTATATTTTAGCTTAGCGTCTGCAGGGCTACCGAAATCCTCGCCAAGCTTTTGCATTTAAGGAGAAACGCTCGCCTTTTTTCTTATGTGGAATTTATATGTGAACACATCACGGGGATCGGTGTTATTTGTAAACCTTGCGGAACTGTTTGTAGTCTAGTTTTCGTTTTCTGGCGAACGTGCAGCCTCAGGAGTGGAAGTGAAAAATAATTGCCGCAAATTCAAGCTGCTCCCGAGGAAACATTGGAAGAGGTGCTTTATTTACCAAGGAGTACATATTTTGAGGAAATATGGGTTAAATCTTATTGCTGAGGTGCGCACCTTAAACCCCGTCTAAAATGTTTACTGAATTTTTGAAGCGAGATCTGCTTCGTAACGGGGTGGGGTGAAATACTGTAGGTTATTCAAAATGCTTGAAATGTAGGTTTAAATTTTACATGGCGCGGTATAAACTGTTGAGCTTCAATTTTCTTTAGAAAAAGACGAGATTTTGAGGAGAAAACTGTTTGAGTTTGAGTTCTCTGTATGTGGTGCGTAACGCAATCTCCAACATCCGAATCACGGATACATACATAAATAGACACATTTTTGCAAATATTATAAACGAAATTTAAATTATTTGTGTTAGTTATTTTAATTGCAGGACGAAACAAGTTACAAGAAAATAATGAGTAATATGTGGGTTGTGGAGCAGCACACAGTATTTATAAAAGAAGCACTTAAAACAAATGCAGGGAAACAGAACGTTTTTGGAATTTGTTGGGAAAAATATTAAAACTTCGATCGTCCAGCCACCCCCATATATGTAGTTTCTAAATTTTGATTTTTAGGTTTATGGAAAAAAAGAAGGAAAATGAATATGCAACAGTCGAAGTTTGGCTATTCCTTTTCTGCTGTAGAAAATATATGCGATAACAGTGGCAGTAGTGAACAAGTGCTTATTTAGGTAGAATGAGATATAGAAAATCAATTTGAGGTTTTGCGACAGAGGGGAAAGGTGTTTCTTCAAAGTCGATGAATGTAATATATAGGGGAGAGATCCATCCAAATCCAACTTGTTCTTCCTGCATGTCCTTTGAAATTCTGTTTTCTATACTGGTGAGTAGGGCTTAGAACTTTGTTTACTGTGTTCAGTATTGTGATGCCCCGCCAATTGCTACACTATTTTAAATTCCTTTTCTATGAAAGCTTGATGATTATTCCTGTCTTCCTCTCTCGCATCTGTCACTGATGCAGATGTGGTCTATCCGGTTTTTGTACGACCGTATGGACACACACATGTGTACTTATGGATATTCTTGTGGGGGAAGAGTCCCCAGTGCGTGCGGCCTCAGTACCTTTCTAGTATTTATGTCACTTAATGCTTCTAACATAATTTCGCATTGAAGTTTGCCATTATTATGATAATGTCCGTTCTTGGTATTCTGTTCATTGTGGCAGTGTATTGGGAGTAGAAGTCATCTTTTGGTTCGTTATCTGCCACCTCTGTGGGAGTGTAGCATTGATTCCGGATTTGTGTAGGAATGTATTCTGACTGTTATGATTCTTTCCGATACTGGACTCCAGCTCATTAGGCGTCTTTTGAGAGGTCGGGTTAGTCCAACTCCACTTATACTGTTACTATTACCCGAATATACCCATATACATTTCCCCACTATTAGGCCATCTCATCTCGATGATTCCAAGAATACTATAATAATTTCATAGTTCGTCATTTCTTTCTCTACTTGGGCGAGCCTTGGGGGTTCTCGTGCATTGTGTACGAGTTGTGTGTACTCGTATGTACATAAAATCCATTTTTTTTTTGCCTTGCATATCGTACTTTCACTGTTAAACTGGGCGTAAAACTGACCCTGATTCGTCGCATTTAAAAGACTGATCAAAGATGTAATTAAAAGAACAGAGTAGTTAGTTAGTTAGTTTGAAAGGGGGCGTTCAGGCTTGAAAAAGCCTATCGTTCACCGCGACCACTAGGATCTATTGTGAATCCCCATCAATATTTTATCCCAAATTTAGCCTCTTATAGAGGCCTAGGATTTTATTTGGAGTCGTTTTCCAAACCTGTTCAGGTGTTGGAAAGGCATCCTCTAATAGTGTTAGTCGGAGCCTTGCTAGGGCTGTACAGTGACAAAGGATGTGCACCGCTGTCTCTGGGGCTTCCGCACAGTAGCGACAGGTGTCAGAGTCAGCTCTCCTAATCTTTTTAAGGTGGTACCTTAAGGAACAGTGTCCAGTGAAGAGCCCAGTAATAGTTCTGAGCTCCTGTTTGTTTAAGTGGAGGAGTTTCTCGACCTTTTCATACGGTGCACCCATGAAGGTCTTTGATTGCCGGCATCCTGGGGTGTTATTCCAGTACCTGAGTCGGCTCCTCTTCTCCCAGCTTTCTATGGCCCCCTTTAGGTGGCATTTAGACACACCACAGAAAGGTTCTGGACCAGTGAGGGCAGATTCCGCCCCTTGTTTTGCCAAACCGTCGGCTATTTCATTTCCTGTATAGCCTGCATGGCCTGGGACCCACATAAGGGTAACCCTGTTGTGGGTTGCTAAAAGCTTCAGGGATTCCAGGCATTCCCAAACCAGCTTTGAGTCTACACTGAAGGACTTGAGCGCCTTTAGTGCGGCTTGACTATCTGTTAATATAAAGATAGTAGAACCATTAATGGTTCTGTTGATGCAGGTATTGACGCATTCTAATATGGCCAATATTTCAGCTTGAAAAATGGTAGGGGTTTTACCTAGTGCCTTTGAAATGCGGCACCTTGGGCCATACACGCCAATTCCCACCCCTTTATCTGTTTTTGATCCGTCCGTATACCACACCATCGATCCCTTCGGTGGGGACGCCTCACTGGCTTGCCATTGTTGACGGGTTTCGATTACCACGCTAAATGGCCTTGTGAAGTCCAGCTTGGTTGTGGTCACGTCAGATATTTTGGTCATCTCCTCTAATCGAATTTCCTCGATTATCGCGAGATGTCCCACCAGGTCCCCTGGTTTGAAGACCATGGTTCTTTGCAGCCTAAGTGCTCCCAGGAGAGCATTCTTCTTAAGATTAAGAAGGAATTGGATGGCTGCAGTTGGGCAGGTACTCATTGCGCCTGTGATTCCCAAACAGGCTAGTCTTTGCACCTTTTGTAGCTCGACTTCCGCCTTTTTTTGGTTTATTTTTGGCCACCATACAAGAGATGCATAAGTGACCATGGGTCTAATTATTGTTATGTAAAGCCAAAACACCATCTTCGGCTTCAGACCCCAAGTTTTACCCGCGAAGCTGCGACAAATGTAGAGTGAGGTGATCGCTCTTTTAGTCACATTCGACAGGTGTGGGTTCCAGGTGAGTTTATTGTCCAGGGTTACCCTTAGATACTTAACCTCACTTGAGAAACTGAGTTCCATATCGTCAAGTGTTGGAGCCGTAAGGTTTAGCTTCCTCCTCCTGGTGAACGGAACCAGAACAGTTTTGTTCGCATTGATGCTGAGACGATGTCTCAGGCACCAACCGCGAATCATGGACAGGGCTTCTTGCATTAGTGTCGAGACAGTATGGTCATACTTGCCTCTGACGGTGACAACTATGTCGTCTGCATAGCCCTGAACATTAAAGCCAGAGCGAGTGAGCTCCACTAGGAGATCGTCGACAACGATCGACCACAGTAGTGGTGACAGCACCCCTCCCTGCGGGCAGCCCATAGCGGCTATTACCGTTATCGATTTTTCCCCCAGATTCACCGTTATCCTCCTGCTCTTGAGCATGGAATCAATCCATTTTACCGTGGCAGGTTCGAAACCTCTTTCCACAGCAGCTTCTTTGATTGCCTCGAAGGAGGTATTGTCAAATGCTCCTTCTATGTCGGCAAACGCACAAAGGGCAATTTCCTTGACTTGAAAAGTTTTCTCAAGGTCCTTGACCAGTGTGTGAATGGCAGTTTCCGTAGACTTGCCAGCTTGATAAGCAAATTGCTTTGCATGGAGAGGTGATCTTTTCAGCACACCTTCATTAAGGTGTAGGTGTAAGACCCTCTCCATGGTTTTAAGCATAAATGATGTGAGACTTATGGGGCGAAAGGACTTCGCAAGCGTGCTAGGCCTCTTTCCTGCCTTGGGTATAAAAGTTACCCTTACGTCTCTCCAGTTTCTTGGAATGTATCCCAAAGAGTAACTAGCTCTAAATGTCTTGAGTATGGAGGGGAGTAGCTCATCTATGCCGTACTGAAGTAGGGCTGGGAAGATGTCGTCCCCCCCAGGGGATTTGTAAGGTTTGAAGGTGTTGATGGCCCACCTGACCTTATTGGGAGTGAAGATCCTCCCTGCAAGGCTTTTATTCCTATTCTGTGACCGGTAATCAGATGTGTCGATCCCGGTAGGAATTTCGTTGCCTTGATTTATTATACGAGAGCCTGGAAAGTGAGTTTCCAGGAGGAGTTTAATTGTCTCCTCTCCACTCTCGGTGTAGGTTCCATCTTGTTTTTCAAGGGAGCCTATACCATTTGAGTGATCCCTAGATAAGACCTTATGGAGCCTAGTTGCTGCAGGAATCTGGTTAATTCCCTCGCAAAAGGTCCTCCAAGTCTTCCTCTTGGACTTCCTCAATTCAATGTTGTAACTTGTGAGGGTCCGCTTGTATTCAGCCCATTCACCAGAGCGTTTGGCTCTATTAAACAGCTTTCTGGCTTCCGCTCTTTTCTTCTCCCTGTTCCACCAGGGCACAGTTCGTGTGCCCATTTTTTGTTTCACAGGGCAGCTGGTTTCGAAGGCTGTCATGATAGCTGTGTGGAGTTGCTCAGAGGCGAGGTCCAGTTCCTCTGCAGTGCTGATATGACTGCTGAGGTTGACGTCCTGTGCCTTTAGGAGTTCTCGATAGAGCTCCCAGTCAGTCATCTTTGGAACCCTGTGAGCCTCTTTTTGAGCTAGGATAGACTCAATGTCGAATCTAATATGCATGTGGTCCGACATGGAGACCTCATTTGATACATGCCATCTTTGTATCTTTGTGCTTATAAATGCGCTTGAGAGAGTTAAGTCTAAAACCTCTTGCCTAACCGCATTCATAAAGGTTGATTTGTCGCCTTTATTATTAATTTCTAACTCATTGAGTATAATGAAATCTAAAAGGTACTCACCCCTTGTGTTGGTGTTGGTGCTCCCCCATATCAGGTGATGGGCATTCGCGTCGCAACCCACCAGCAGTTGTTTGTTCCTCCTCTTGCAGTGATTCACCAGGCGTTGCAGCTCGCTTGGAGGTATTTCGTCGGAGTCCCCTGGGAAGTAGGCTGAGGCTATAACAGCCTCTACACTGCCTCCTGCAAAGGGGATCTCTACGGCCGCTGCAGCTAGGTCCCTGGTGATGAATTCTGGAAGAGGAGTGAAGTTTAAGCTAGCTGTGAGCAACAAGGCTGCTCTTGGGCTCTCGTGTAATGTATCATAAATCAACTTACACGAGTTAGTGGGCAGTCCTCGGATCCTTCCTTGGTGCACCCACGGCTCTTGAATAAGCGCCATACTAAGGTTCTCCACGGTGAACCTCCTGCTAAGCACGTCAGACGCCGCTTTTGCATGATGGAGGTTCACCTGGACACATCTTAGGTTGGCGCTGGTCATATTCTAGGCCTTTTTAAGGGTGGGGCCAGTCTGCGCCCCTGCCTTGGCTTTAGGGCCAGGCCCGCCTTTAGGCTTTAGCTTTCCTCTACGGAGGGTAGGAGCCCTCTTATTCGCCGCTTTGGAAGCTGCTTTAACAGGTCCCCCAATCTTGCTCGGTCCGGGCCCAAGGACCTTGGTGGACGTAGATGGTTGGGGGTCCCTTGTAGATGCAGCAGCCTGCCTCTCAGATGCCACCTTGGGCGGCCTAGTGGCCACTGGTGGTTTCTGGGGGTTGCTGCTGCTTGGGGGCTCGGTGGCAGTCTTGACACCGTCCGGCTGGGCGGGCTGACATCTGTCCTTGCCCCCCTTCAGTCTAAGCTGAACTTTGCCGAACTTGTAACTAATTACAAGTCCGGACTTCTTCAGCTGTTCGACTGATTGAAGGTCTACCGAAAGAGTCACTTCAGCAACTGACGAGGGCCTTTGCACTTTGCGTAGCACCTTCCATTCAGCCACATTCAGATCCTCATTCTGACCTTCTATCAAATCAAGGATCAGATCCACAGGGTCCTCCGAGCTTTGCGGGAAGTATCCGACCAAAATTTGAGGGCGAGGAATTTTATCTTCCTCTACAACCCTCAGATCGGCTCCTTCCCACAGCTTCAAGCTCCCAATTGCTCCCCTCAGCCACATTGCTGTAGCCTGATTGGCGCAAGTGAGAACCATCCAGCCCGGTCTACCTGCGATGCCGAGAAACTTCGGCTTTATAGAGCCCTGTTTCTCAGCAGCGATCCTCAAAATGATGGCAGTCTGAACGTTCCTTATTTGGTCCGTTGTCAGACTGTCATCCGGAAATTTGGCAGGGATGATCCCCAACCTGACGCTCTCGGTAACTTCCTTGAACGTAGGTTGAGGGCCACGCGTGGAGACATGCCTTTCGGCTTTCTCCTTATCTGCCTTTGGTCTTTTGAGGCCGGGTTGAGCTCCACCCGGTGAAGAGTCGTCGGAACGATTCCTTTTCAGGCCTCTTTCCGCCATCCTCTCCATCGGCTTCCGAGCCAACTCCTTAGCCTCTTCCACTTTGTGGCCCTGCTGGAGGTACCACTTGTACCGCTTTTTAGCTGCCCCTGATAGTCGGGGCATGCGGACAGTGGGAACGAGAGTCGCATCAGCTGATACGGTCTCGCTCGGTTCGGGCGATCTCAGGAGCTTCTCCTCTTCCTGTGAGGATATCTTCATCGATTCGCCGGTACTTGCAGGACTAAGGTCTACTGCTTTCCCTAATGCAGGGATATTTTCCCCTTGCAAAGTTTTTGGAGCATTTTGAGGTGCGCCTCCCTCATGGTAATCAAGAACTTCAATTTTGTTCCCACGAGAAGCTAGGGAAAGGGTGGTCGCCTGTAACAGAGCCCCGCATGCCACAGGAAGGCTAAATTAAAACTGAAGGTCGCCAGGTATTCAGAGTCCATCGTTCGAAGACACACTAACGCAGTGCCATTCATCCTATGGGCACGATAGGTTACACCAAGGATTGCGGGTTTTATCGAGTATGTCCCCTCTAGATCCGTGACGTTTTGTTCAGCGGCCATCTCATCCTGAAGGATGAGATTTTCGCTTTAGCAGAGGTACCTCGAGCAGGATGTGATAGTGATCACTGCCACGATCATGGGACCATGAAATCAGATTCATGATGATGTCCCCTGGTGCTATTTAATGTATTCACACCTCACCACCAAGAACAGAGTACCTTTCCTTCAAAGAACGCAGCAATTTCCTATCACTTCTAGATAGTAAGCTAGAGCTCAAAATGTGCAAAAGTGACTCTTTTGCCCCATTCCACCCTAATGCCTTACGTCTAAGAAAATTCTTCATAGCAAGCGCTTTTAAAAGCGATTGGTTTCTATTTGAATTAAATAGGAATTGTATTAAATGCAGCAGATTCCGTTTAAAATAATAAATTTGGAAATAATAACAAGATATATTATTTTTTAAAGTCATATTTATCTCTGTGTACTTCACGAACAATTTGCCATTTGTTGTATGGCAGTAATACGATTAACACACAATCATATCGTAAATCTAATCGCATTGTGCTTCGGAACGGACCCTGGTTCAGCTTTGACTAACTTTTCTGCAGCCTCTGTCTCTCGTACGCCCAGAAGCGTATATAAAAGTGTTTATAATAAAGCAAATATTCCAATGTTATCGAGGAAAATAAAGGTCTAGGCAGCTATGCAATGGGATGGGACCGCTAAGACGTGATAGCTTAGTTTCCAAGGATACAAGGTAACCTTCTTAGCAACACTTACAAATTCCTTATTCGGAGTGAATACACCTCGATTGAGCGTCAGCTTAAAAGTCTTTTTATTCAATTCTCTTAGTCCTATATTTGTGTAAAGTTTTTCCAAGAATACGTACACTTATAATAAGATTATGCTGTGCATTATCAAATACTTAAACTAATACAAAATAGTTGTTCATCATCCCAAAATAAATTAGGTGTTCAGCTGAAGTCATAAACAATGGGCAATTTCTTTAACCTATAAAACTTTCATCGGCGGCAATGACCCAAGTCGTGAACATTGCTAGTACTGTGCTTGGTATACTATTATGCCTATGCAGCACTTTCTGCTGTGCTGGCAAGGTGTCATGTGCGCTAACGCTATGTTCTTATGTATGTGAACTATAGGGTATCGGATTTCGGGGAGAAGTGATTCGAATCGTGAGCAATTAAAATTAATTAAATTCTCTCTTTTATTTTCTTTCGTAATTTAATATCACTGTGAGTATTCGCATTTCTTTATAAATATTTTGTTTGTATGATCTTAAGGGCATGTTTCAATTTCACCTTTAAATTGACGCTTAGTAATTTCAAAACCACAAATGAAAATAGCTTTTACTACCCGTTAGAAATGTTTCTTGTTATGCTTTTGCATCCACTTCAGTGAACTGTACTAAGAAATGGTAATATTCTTGTTTTTGAAAAAATAAACTAAATTTCAAAATCTCTAATAGTATACGAGTATAACACAAACGCGTTTATCCGCGTCTGTCTGTGTATTCGCTTAGTACTTCTAAACTTCTTGATGGATTTTGATGCGGTCTTCACTACTACCATCATCAGAGAGAATTATTGAGGAAGGTTTAGGTGTAGGTTTGTAATACGATTGGGGGTCAAGTTTACCCTGCCCATTTCCCCCGGTCATTTTTCCCTGTTGTGTTTCAGTCTATAAAATATTTTGTAAATGGCACATTCCAGTCTATTATTAGTCAGAAACTAAGAAACGGAAAAATGACCCGGGCAATTCCTTTCTGCGCTCCATTTTAAAACCGTTTATTTAACTTTACCTGTCAAATGGTTGTACAATTTTTTTGTAAATCTAGGTACGGCATTGTTGGTCCATTCTATCGAATGAGCTGGGCGAACAAAATCGCGGGTACAGTTGATTACACACATTCATATTTCGATACATTCATGTGTACACTTACACACACCCAAACCGCACGCGCGTACAACACTTATTTATACTACCTATTAGCCAAATATTAAAGCGTCCTCAAGTCAAAACGCATATTGTATTGAAAGCCAACTTCACAAAATATTTTAATATTGACTTTGTCCACTTAAATTACAGCACACGACGCACGAGTAAATGTTATTTCTTTATCCCCAGATATTAGACATAAATCGCTTTAACAAAAAGCATAGAAAATATCAGAAGACAGGGTATATTCGCGCCGGCAAAATATTAGACCTACACAAACAGCTCTAATAATTTCATATCCGAACAAATGCGAGGGCATCACATTTGCCATTCAGCGCACGAACGGCGATTTTGGCTCATTGTTTGTAATTTGTTCAGTTCCTCTGAAAAATTACAAGCATCCCGCTTCCGATTTTTCCATTAATCAGCCTATTGGATCCATCTGAGCACTAGGGAGATCCGTGTCGGCCATTTCTTAGGACATCTTCGGAAAGATACACGATGTGCAAAAATGGAGGTGGACAGCGTACAAAAATGTACTCGCACGCACTAAGCAGAACATGGGGTCCAGTATGTGACTGAGCTCGGGTCACGTACCATCCGCTGTAACAGCGTAAGTGGTTTCGGACATAAAACCCAGCTCGGTAACGTTTCCATGCCGCTCGGCAACTGCAAGCTGAGGGAAATTCAGTCGGACATCTTTATTGCGACTCTCACTCAACCAAAATAATCCCGTGGCAATGATCTGGGATTAGAAAGTTCCTCAAGTGGATTTGAATTTTATTTTGTTATTTCAGGGGGATTAAAGTGGACTCCATCAAAAAGTGCATTTGGCGCGCAAATGGAAAAGTAATGGGAATGCGGTGTCCTTGGACGAAGAGGCGTGCTTTTGTGGGGCAAGAGATCTTCATTCCGGAGGAAATTAAATTCTAAATAAACTGTTCCGGCATTCGTGCCACATTCCAAATAAAATCACAAGAAAATCTAGCATTAATTCTTGCCCTGTTTTTGTGTATCCCCCCTTCCCACCAAGTGCCTTGATATGCACTTAAAATCCATTTAAGCCGACACTAATGAAAAAATAATATTCTTTGCGCGTATTTGACGGGAGCGGAGTGCTCTCTGCCCGCGAGGAGCAATTAGGGGACCAGCACTCGCGTTCATCTTTTTGTCTTAAGGAAGATTTGTTTTATTAAATCGGCATTTAAGAGGTCTGCTTATGCTTCTCGTCTGGCTGAAAAACGAGGCGAATCTGTTTAATTTCGTTAAAATTGTTCATGCACGTCGTCGTCTGAATGGTAGGAGGGTGCTACCGGAATTCATTTCAAATTAAATCTCTGTTAAAGCAGTCCTGGACCGAATTTCCCAATTAAACAGGGCTCAAGTCATGGATGTCCCTGGAAACCACACAGGGACCACAAAGTAACAAAACCTATATCTGGACGACAATCCGCTTTTGCGTGATTTATCGCCTGGGACATTAAAGTATCCGGGCGAGCCATAAAACTAGCATTTGTGTGATTTCCTATTGACACTTATGGGAGCCTGCCAGTTTGCCTCGATTTATTTGTCCTTATACTTATGACGTGTTTACGATTATGGCTTTCGCTACAATCATTACTCATGTCACGAGCACCTCAATGGTTCGGAGAGCTCCCACAGGTTGTAAATTCTATATAAGGACTGGGAGTTCCTTGGATGTTTCTTGAGCGACACTTAGGCATAACTAATGAAAGTTACGCCGGAAAATATACCCGCCATGTGTACTAATGAATTATACATTTTTGGATGGTGACAAATATTGTGCTCTTTCGGGGACGCCATAAAAATGGAAGCTCACAACTTGGATCTCGATGGAGCTTGGTGATATCAGCACTTTTGGACTATTAATAACAAGTGAAGTAAATTTACATTACGGTTTATTGAGTTTATCAATCTATCGAAAGCAACTGACTTAAAAATAATTTTTGCAGATTGACACATGAGTAGGCAAGTTGGGAGAGCGGTGCCCAATATTAGATGATTGGCTTCCCCCGACTACCGATCTCAAAATTGCGCCTGTAGATTATCAGTAAGCGGAACGAGCGCAAGGCAATTCCTGAAGATTGAATGCATCCCTTTCCTTCGTATGCAATTTTTTTTCTATTTATTTTTACTTATGACCTCCTTCCGGGTTGACCACAGGCACTGGAACATACTCTATAATATATACAGCGTCACTATTATTAGGAAGCTACCAGACTTGTTAATCAATAAATTGATCGTACTCTTAACAATCACGTAGTGGAATTATATATATAAATTTTCAACAAACTTTCTGAAGCTCTGAATTAAACAATATTTAATTAAAAAATATGGAGGAAACTAGTACACAGAATTTCCTAAGATAAAGGAAATTTTAGCGCATGACGTCATCTATGCTAACAACTTTTAGGTCGGCGCTTAATATTGCTTAATATGCAAGCAGCAAAGGGTAACCTACTAATAATGCAGAACTTCGAGGATTCAATAACGATAATTACAACAAAATTAGCCATTAACTTGATATGACGAGGGAAGTATTAGCTTTTGATACACCCGAACCACTAACATGCAATCAAAAACTCTACACCGTTAACTAAAATTCAAAGTTGTTGGATGTTTTCACACTTTACATAGTACTTTTCCTATTAAAAGTTCATAAGACATTCGGGGCAGCTACTTTATCTTGCCGTGCCGTGGCTGATCTGAAAGGGTTGAAGTGATTTTTGAGAAAAAGCACGTAGCGGTGCATTCGAAACTTTTCCCCCGAAAACTTTTCCGCTTTTTTCACCTTTTGTTTTTGCAAAATGGAAACTTTTGACACTAAACAACGTGCAACGCGCTCACGTTCAAGAGCAGTTTTTCCTAAAATCCGATAAGTGGATCAATGAGTTTGAAAGTGGGTCAGGAAATAGGAAGGCTGGCAAAGCAATTGCCTGGATGGAGTTGACTTTTCACTTCTAAATTTGATCAGGGCCCCCGAAGTGAACAATTAAGTCATGTCAGGGACCACCAGACACGGGCTGCGAAAGGCTCCGTGAGCTTGATTAAGTTACGCCCGTGCTTCTTGAATTAAAAATGCCTCTGCTGAATTTAAACGCTCCGATTAAATTACCCGCGGGGGGAGGAGAAACCGCCGTTTTGGTAACAGCATCCCCAGCTCCAACCGCCGATGACGCAAGAGTTATTGTCCTTTTCGTAGTACCTCAACAAGTCACATGCAAATGAAGCATCTCGGAGTGATTGAGTGCTTCCACAATGTGCCTCCATTAAAAACGATTTTTTGGGGAATGAGATGTAAATTCCCAGCCTAATCGAAGTCACGTAGAAGACATTTTCCTCGCGAAAGGATGCTAAAGCCATTTTTCTCCTTAAGGATAACAGGATTATTGATTTTCCCTTGGATGTGCTGCTGTGCGGAAAACCTATCAGGATGTAGCACACGCAAATATTTATATGACAATTGCAGAGGGTTTTCGGATTTTCTTTATTTTCCCTGATTCCTCCGCATGTCGAAGCGGATTCCAGAGAGTTACGTGCTGAGTACGTTTACATATTAACGCGGCATATTTCGACACCCAAGCTGTTGAGCAGTTTTATCCTTGAAATGTTTAATTGAATTGCCTACCATTGGGGAAATTGATTTGGGGGGA
This sequence comes from Neoitamus cyanurus, assembly GCA_947538895.1. NCBI lineage: Eukaryota > Metazoa > Arthropoda > Insecta > Diptera > Asilidae > Neoitamus > Neoitamus cyanurus. The sequence goes on from OX384544.1 coordinate 18,086,202, forward strand.
TTCTCAGACACTTCGGAAACTTTAAGTGTTTCGCTTTATATCTGTGGTTTTTTTTCAAACAAATTTTACAAATTGGTTTTCTTGCTGGAATCGACACACCGAGGCAAAAAATGTTTAAACAGGTGAATTTTTATTATTAAGCATTTCAGCTGAATCCATTTGACGCGCTTTCATATCCGATTTATGTTAATAGCCAAAATATTCTACGCAATCGTAATTCAAGATCAACGAAGAAATATATCCTTTCCTGTACATTTAATTATTGTTGAAAGTAGTTGAAAAATGAATGCGTATTAAAATCAAAATTTTCTTGAAAAACAATAATATTTTTCTCACCCCCAAATACCCATCAAATTGTTCACGCGTGTATTATAGTCCAGTAAAATGGTGATTTGACTAAACATTGTAGGTAGGCCCAATGATGCCTCCTGAGATGATGATTACAACATGCTCAATGTGTCTAAAGCAGCAGCAGGTTGTTGGTCCATTTTTCAATATGGTTTATAGGCATATAAAATCTAATTGAAATGGCGCCGCACTTGTTAAACCTTCATGTGAGGTTCAAAACAATCTTTCCTGTGATGTGTCGACATTTTCAAATTCGCCGATGTACCCATGCCTCAGCATTACTGTAAGGAACTTAATGATAACAAGGACAATAATAAGGACGGACCTCACGCTTACGTCGCTTCTCGGTATTGTTGATGCATTTGAGGGCATACGCACCATGGCTCCGATTTATTTTTCTAAATGGTGTCACGAAAAACACCCACAAGAACGTATCGCTAAAGAGTAAAGTGAAGTAAGGCTCACCTATAATGGAAATATGCAAGAATGAAGGAATCAGTCAGATTTTAATGATACTGAACTCTGACTATATTGTGTTTATGCAAACTTGAGCATATATCACCTGACACAGCAGACGGTGCTTTCCTACAAGAATACAATTGTGATAAATCTTCATAATGTACGTTGTGCAACACTAACCATAATATTACTTTAATAATTTTATACTTTTGACACTCAAATATTTTCCATGCGCATTCGATCGTAAACAAATTCTGACAGATGGGCATTCTTCATTCCTGAGCACACAAACTGAACGAAGGTTTGCAAATGCATTTTATAGTTGAGCCTTAAAAGTGGTAAAATTTCTTTCAAATCATAACTCTGAAATAAAATGTTCCAATTGATCATAAAATGATGGCACAACCTGAATTTTTGGAATGACTACTACACAAGCCACTTTAGCAACTCTCTCGTAATGTTAAACGCTGGAGACTTATAACCTGTCTTGGCACATGTTCGTGCCGCACTAAAAATTTATTCCGAAAAACTTCCCTCGAAGGAGGAAACACAAAATTATTTACGATATAAGCACATTATTGCCATAAGTGTAAGAGAGGGCATTAAAGGCAATGAAGTGGATAAGAGGAGTATGCAAATGCACCAAAAGAGCATCTGAAAAGTTTATTGATGCAAGCATTGGCACAATTTCAAAACGATGATTTCAAGAGCTCTTTGAGTGCTTGTGAAAATTTGAGTAGTATTTGCTTTTCGAGTGAATAGAGATAGGGAGTTATTGTTAGTCTGTCAAATCCTCAAGATCATCAGGCATACGCTTCAGTGCATAATTCGTGGAAATCGCACATAAGTGTCGCTGAGCTGCTAACACCACGCGAGGGAATTATTAAATTATTCCGCGTGCCGATTTGCCCACACATCCCCGTTCCACCCCCAACTGCAGTGCTATTAAATATCCACTTCGCTAACCAATTTTCCACTGCGCTCTGATGTTTACCCCCACAGATACATATTGGTCGATGTTTTATCACAATGGTCTACAAATCTGTAAGCCATCGGATTTTCAGTGGTTTTATGATACTATCAAACTGTGAATGCGGTTCAATCTTGTTTCGATTCAGTGGATCCAGTATTTAATTCGGTGGTGTTTTCCGGGTATACCGATTGCCAGCGAATTTTGCAATTTCTTGGTGGGAGCCCGAAACTTTTTAAAGAAAATAAAATCACACACATGAATGCAGTGGAAATGTATATTTTCGATTTGGAGAAAAAAATTGGAACCAAATTGCTCGTGACATAGTTTTATGTGCACGGACTTTTCCGACAAATTGTATGAATTCAAGCGAATTTGAATTGTGTGGGCACTTAGAAAAAAATTGATTAAAAATACCACTACCGTAAATTGATATTCATTGGTTTTCACATATATATATACATGTGTAAATATTGCGTCGAACTCATGGGTTCAGATATTGTTCGCAGCGTGTTACTTATATTTTATAATTAGAAAAAAAGAAATACTCACATTCATGATAATAGGAGGCATATTGCTTTAGATTTTCCATGTACCAGCCAGTGGTCGGTATAGAGGTATATACGCTATAATCTGTTGGTGATGAAATATAAGATTTTATTTATTTATTTATTTAATCATATGACAACAGGTATAAACCATCTGACATTACAAATAATCGATAGTAAAACCGTAAATAAGTATGTATATTAATGAATAACCCAAGCTAAAACATAATAATCGAAACGAAGCAATTAATTATTATTTATTGAACGTCTAATAGATTCTTTTGATAAGTAAAATCAACATGAGAAAAACATCGTTGTAAGTCCTGGCAAGATTCCAAAGAGTTTACAAAGTTGGACAAAATTTTTTCGATGTATTTTGATAGGTTTGAGTTTTTGGAACTCTATACCAGTCTCTTGATATCTCTAGAGTGATTAATTAATGTTCAGCAGCACTTCAGAAATATTTGGAGAAAAGAATGTTGGTTGGTGTCCAAGAGGTGACCAAACTAGTGTAGGTCCCCTTCTCCTGCCCGCCTGCGCAATTCATAGCAACTACTTTCGGCGTTCTAGTGAGGTTTCACCACCCTCAAACTATTATTTTCTGACAGATAGAAACCTTAGGTTACTTTGAGCCCAGTTTCATGCTTTAAGGGGGGCGATACCTTTAAAACGGGTGAAATCAGTTAATTTTAATGAATTTTTTTTAGGTGATACAATAATTGGATCATTTATTACTTTTGACATATTGTTAATAGATTATTAAAGTGTACAAAAATATGAGTTTTTTTTGTTTGTTTACAAAATGGCGGCTCTGCAGAATATTTCCTCAAGCGTCTCCCGTGAGATATCGAAAACTGCTAACACTGTCAAAATGTTTCTGTTTATCGGAAATAAAACAGTTTTTTTTTGTTGATTGCTAACATATTAAAGGGAAGGATAAACCTACAAAATAATGAAAACGTTAAAAATTAAAATTTATATCGGCTGTTTAATCAAAGGTCCAGATTTTTGGCTATTTTTCAAGAGTTTTGACCCCAAAAAAAGTTATTTATTAACCTGATATCTTTAAACTTTTAGGTACATCCTTCCGATAGCACTATTAAGAGAAACCTCTGAATGTTTTAGCCAAATCGGTCAATAACTTTTTGAGTTACAGTACTAGCAGTTTTTGAAGACACAGTTTCGAGATAATCGCGTTCAAAGTTTGCATTAAACTTTCGTTGGCATTCTGGGTATGGCCACCCAAGCATCTTTCCAGTAAATATTCTCTGGACAAATCTTCGTAAATTGGTAGAAGATGTTGTTTTATATCGTCGCCAAGTAAGAGAGTAAGTTATGAGACAAAAGAATACACAAACGTACTGTGCAAAGGCATTGCTTCGACCCAAGCTCTCCGACTACCTGGTTAATGACGGTATGCGGGCTCTGACGTTTTTCCCAATAACTCCATTAATGTTCAATACTTCGATTTGTCCTTTTGACAGTATATTGCTAACATATTATATATTCGAATTATGTAGAAAAAAGAATCGATTTTCTGAAAATTCTAAAGGTATCGCCCCCCTTAATTCGAAAAAACAATATGAAAACAATTACCGATTCGAGTTTAAACATAAAATTATACTCAAATTAGAGATTTTTCATTTCCGGGTGAAAATATGTTGGAGTGATGGTAAATTTATGTGTATTAGAGCATAATGAACCTTTCCTGAACATATCGTCCAACAATTCGATAGACACAGTTTTTTGCGTTCACCTATTTTATTCGAAGTAACTTTAGTGGCAAATTTTTTCCGTCAATATATGTAAATAGCGAAGGTATGAAGTGTCATGAGGCTTTGACTAGAATTTAGGTGTTTAGAAATAATAAGAAATAAAAATTGGAGGGATAGATATGTGGTGTTTTGCTAAATTTTCTTAGTTATAATTAACATATAACATTTAATCAAGAAAACGCCAATTACGAATTGTGGGTTGAATGCTAAAAGTAAACAAAAAATAGTGTGATATTCTCCATATACCTACCGCTGATATAAGAAAAATTATTAAAATTTAGAATATTTCAATAAAACCACCGAAAAAATTTATGTAACACCCTATTATGCATTTTTTTAAAGTTTTCTGCGAAGCAAAGAAAATGACTAGTAATAGCAGTGCTCATTATTTTTTTTCAATGTTGGCGTCCTTACACACCTTCACAATTTCGTTCAGATTTTTTTAACCGAACTTTCGGAATTGGGGTTGGAAAAAAATTTTTTTGTTTTTTGTTTTCAATACTTTTATTACTTCAAACGGTTTTTTGTTGTCTCATATTTGATTTGTTTATAGTCACTAGCTTTCATTTGATGCTCTTCTAGTCCTCAAAAATTGGTTTAGAAAGTAAGTATGAGAACAGGCAGAGGTACGGCCAACAATTGTAAAAAATTATGAAAATCTTTGCCTGTTCTGTCCTCACTGACTATTTTTATTTGTTTCAACTTTTAGAATTCGCCGCCGAAATAATAAACTGAATAATGCGCTAAGTGTCTCCTTTAAATCATAAACACTGCAAATTTCGTAAACACGTACTGTAACAAATCATTGAACAGATTATGGAAGAGCTCGGCAAGCTCTGAATTCAATTACTCCGGACTTCGGGAACGTGATTGGAATTACACCTTAGGTGCGGGAGCTTTCCCAGTTGCTGCCGAATTTATTATTTATGAGCGTTCGGTATTTTCGAATTTTAAGTTGATCATGAACGGAATCACAGGTCCCCGCCCGAAAGGCGAAAGTGCGAAATTTCATTAAAATGTCAATAACAATTTTTACCTTTCCTCATCAGGAAATTCACAGTCTAATTGAATTTTAAAAATACATTCAACCGCATCCACCCGCTGGGGTTAGCCAGTCGGGCAAAGTGGTGATGAAACAACAGGACGGTGCGGTTCGGTCGTCTCTAAAAAATTTTCGCCGTTTTTCTGCACAATACGCGGCGGCAGCGGAAGATATAAATGTGATAACGTAATGATAACGACAAATCTCATTACTAGAGGACATCCTACTTCAATAAATATCTTTCCCCATGGACAATATCCCTTGAAGCTATGAAGTTACACGGCTGTGCTCCCTCTTGACCAATCTCGGTGCAAGAGCACCGCGGGGGAGACGGAATCCAAAAAAACTCCCCCAGTGGTAAAGGGGATGTTCGCCGGCAAAGATAAATTCCTTCTTTCGTAAAATATCCAGTTAAAATGAGCTCCGTGGTGTATGCTTAATGGACTGCAAAAGAAAAAGGAAAGTACGCCGATCTCCTGGGGAATTGTATAAATGTCAGTAGTTATTTTAAAGCGCGGCTACATGATGAATGGCTACCTCATTAATATTTGTTGCGATTTCAATTTATGGACGGAATTGTGGCACCTCCCCTCGACCCATTGTCGACTACGTGCGATGTGGTAATTAGTCGAGGGTGGAGAAACTTTGTTAATTTAAAATTTTAAGATATTCTGCACCCCTTACCAGAGGGGAAGTTATGGACTGGAACTACTTCAGGGATTAGTAGTAGCGCAGTGCTGAAAGTGCAGCATATAATTTAGAATCCCTTGGTCTCAAAATCGTGCGGGTTTCCTTAAAGGAGCGAGAAATTTATGTTAATTGATACCAGTGAGGTGTAGATAATAGCATCTGTGGATTGCAGAGCTCCTCAACGGATGAACTTTAACACTTTCTGTACATTTCTTCTTGTCTGGATTTTCACAATCGACAAGTATAAAAGAAAAAGTAAGTTGGAAATAGCTTTATTCTTTTCTAGAAAGTTAGCTAGTTATCTGTGGTTCAATATCGAATTCATTGTACTTTTAATACTACACGTGTTTTGGATTCTTTTTAATTTTTTTCACGAAGTTGATTCAGTTTTGAATATGGTAACTGCAGTAAGCCCACTACTTTGCTTTTCCTTACTTATTAGTCTTGTCCATTCAATTGGGTTATATCTTGTAAATCGTTTCTTCAATGTCAAATTCGTGTCGTCCTTTTCGGATGCAGCGCTTATTTTTTGTGGCGTCCCACAAGGAAGCCACCTTTAACTTTTGCTGTTCACTCTTTTTATCAACGATTCGTTTCCCCTTTTCCAAAAGGCTAACGCTTTGGCTTATGCAGATGATTTGAAGATTTTTATACCGGTTGAATCTGTGCAAGATCATCAAGACCTACAGGACGATCTTCTTACTTTTTCTGAGTGGTGCTCTAGAAATCGCATGTGTTTAAGTGTTGCTAGGTGTGGTTTGATTTATTTTAATAGGAAATCTTTCCTCAGAGAATTTCTACATTCTCAATTTCCATTCCATTTTTTCCATGGGACGTTTCTTCCATTCTATTTTTTCCACTGAAATTTCCATCCCATGGTGTGCAAATTCTTCAATTTTCTGTCGACATTTCGTATAAGGCAAATATTTAGTGATGGAAAGTTGTGTCGATGAGTTGATGAAAATATGTCAATGGAAAAAAATGTATAGAAAAAGCGTGCTAGTACAAAATATAGAATGGAGAAAGTTACCCCTACCCTAAAAATCTAAAAACTAACCTAAAACCTTCATGCGAATCTAAGAAACTTAGTTATTTGAGTCCGCCATATTGAAGCCGCCATCTTCAATTTGTAAAATTGGGCAACATTTTCGTAATCAACGACTCCAAAACCCCCACACACCAACTTTCATGAAAATGTATTCTAGGGTTTGCTTAGGGGAGCGTCTCACTTTTTCGGTACGCTTCCATTTCGAACTTTACTACATACCGTGAAATAAGAAGTTTCACTTCAATATAATTTTAATATGTGTATAATAATACATACAAATGGTTGCAATTCTTCATAAAAAAATATGATCTTCAAAGTCAATATGATCTTTGGGATTGCATTGTTTTCGATAATATGTAAGTTGAGATCTGAATTTAATGATATTCCTTGTTCAAAAAACAAGGATTAGCACACGTTATTCAATGTATGTAGCTATTTCGTTTATATTTACTTGGCAAAAAATATATTAGATAACATTTTATTGAAAACTCAAATAATTCTACTATTCGTTGTCGCACAGCGGGCGGGCATACGTAAAACGGTTGGAGGGCGTCATGGTTGGGGGAAACTTAAATGAATTCAATCTGAACATTGATTTATCAATGAATCATGTCCAATGTAAGGAATTCGTAATTTTTACCAATTTTACTTTAATTTTATCTAGTTTAGATCATACCTATATTTAGTTGGTGATCATTTCAATCGTCTACCATGAACTGTATTTCTGTAGACTGAACAAATATTAAATAAATACCTATTACTATAAACATATTTTAGTACAGTAATAAGCACTGAATACAAGTCAGTAAACTGAGTAAACATGAAAATGCGCCAATGTACACGGTGTAGCGCGATCACCGCAAAAGTTCATACTTTTAACATTGCCCAAAATTAAGTCGTTTCTCATCGTTTACAGTAGTCACTGTAAAGTATATTCTTTGCACAGTGCAAATTTAATTGTCAGTCCTATTTTGCTGTGTTGTTTGCAGTTCCAGGAATAATACTCTCTGTGGCAGAGAATTTTTAATTTTTCGTGCCACGTCGAATGATTTAACGACCGACCGTCTGCCAGCAATGTTGCTGTGATTTTATTTTAATTTTGTGAGGATAAAAATAATGTCTGTGAAAAATAACCGACAGACGAACGGTGGATGCTGCGAGAACAGTTCTTTTTAATCTATGATTTTAATTAAATACAAAATCCCAATATGACAAGCTTGACGGGGGTGAGGGACGTGTGCGAAAGAAAGTAACGAAATACGCCAGGAGCAGTAATTTTTATGCAAAGCAGAATAATCCCCGAACAGATATCCCTTCGTCTCCGAAGCGGCGCGTGTCCCCGGGCGGCTTTATTGTAGACATTACTGAAGCTAACGTGTTAAGCAAAAAGAGATCTTTGTCACAATTCTTTTTTACATCCCCGGAGCCAGCTGTTGGATACAGGCATGTATCGGCAGATCAATCCTAAGTTGACATGCATTTTTCAATCTTTCCTGCTTAGATGTTCATTTTCAAAGGGGGCTGGGCAAAGTTCGAAAACTAACAAGAATCAGATAAAAAGTTCTCTAAACTACTTTCCTTAAGTAAAGAAAAAACTCTTCCGTTCCATTTACCTTTAATTTCGACTTTTCGGTGAACTCGGGAAAAGTTTTCGATTGAAAAGTTTTCCAAGAGGATTAGCCCTCAAGAGAAGATTTCTTTTGCAACAGATGGTTAATTTATTCGTCCTATTCTGCGAAGTTATTATTCGAATAGGATACGCTTTTTCATAATTACTCTCGAGAATTGAAGCCATGTTGGAGCCGCTCCAGTGCGGGATAGACGATGCTTTGTTTTCCAGACCCGGGTCTTATAAGGCACATTTAACGCTTCGTAGATACTTAAAGAGCTATTTCTTCAGAAACAAGGATATTTCTGCCAGAAATTGTAAATTTGACAGCGAAGTAGCTCATTTATAAATAGCGTTTTAAAAAAAAACTTTTAGACGTACCATAGACTAATGTGATTTGAAAGCAGCGCAATAAATATCATTCCCAGTTTTTTTTTGCCTCACATATTTTTAGATCATAACTCTTTCAGACCCAGTACCTGCCTCAGTGAGAATAAAAACTTATTCGCAATAAAGTTAAGATTTCAATTTTATCCAATTGTGAATACATGATGTGAGAAATGCCAGCCGAGTTGGCGAAATGTTAAAAAATCCAATTTATAAAAAAATCAAATTAAAAATTTGTGACGTACCTACTGTCATTATTGATAAGTTTTTAATTTGAGAAAAAGCATTTTGGGATTCAATTAAATTAAATTTGGTGTAAAATGCAGATTTTCGTAAAATTCCAAAATTCCGGTTTGCTAGGTACCTTTAAATGTCATTTAAGGGGGGGGTAACGTTAATTCGTCGTGAAAAAGGCCCTTCTTCAAGAATTTTTCCAGACGCTACAGGCAATACAAATTTAATTAGTCGATCGCAGCATTATAGTACAACCTATGAACAATATTTTCCTTAATATTTTAAAACAAAATATAAATAATTAAGCCGACGGCAGGAAATCTTCGGAGGCGCCTCGAAAAAAAGTTGTCTGTCGGTGAACAATATTACTGAAGAGTGGATCATCTGAATTAAAAAAAAAAAAATGTGTCATTAGATAACCGCTTTTCAAAGGTATTCCTGGGAGGAAATTTTTTTTTTCGATTTTTCAATTTTTGCTGACACTTAGAAGTGAAAACACCGATTTTCGTCTAAAAAATGAACCTATTTGTTATTGTAAAATCTATAATAATGAAAAAAAACAAAAAAGCTCCCAGCGTTACCTGGTCATTTATGTAAAGAAGCTGTATACAAAATTTCAAAACAATCGGTCGAGTAGATTTTGCTCTAAACTGTTCACCGGTTTTAAAAATGACAAGCGTCAGAAAATCGCTTTAAAGTTTTGCATACCTGAAAATCGAGTAGTATACATGAAAGCAACAAACGCTCAAAGTTCTGTATCTTAGTTAGTTTTACTCCGATTTGTTTGAAATTTTAACACAATAATCTTAAGATGTTGTGCAATCATATGAAACAATAAAAAAAAAATGAAAAATAAAATTTTTTAATACGTTACCCCGCCCTTAAGGGGGCCGATACATTGAAAGTGTGTTTTTTTAAAAAAAATTTTTGATAGGGAAGGAATAAGCGGAACGAGTTATTTTTTTTGTTAATTTATCACAAGAGCTTGTACATTAGAAAAAATTGTTTTTCGTGTGCCGGCGTTTCAAGATGGCGGCGGAGCCCGTGACACAAAAGCCCCCTCGTATTTCAGTCGCTGCATTCTCCCGGCGGTAGAGCTGGTCTGAAAGGAAGCAGGAAGAAAACATTGTCGAAAAACAGTTGTGACTTCAATGTAAACCTAACTTGGAGACCAAAAAAAAATGTTTCCCCAAATGTGACTTGAATGAAATGTTGGCTGGTTTTAATGGCTGAATTCGCAACCTCTACGGTCGGGGATTCGCGAAATCGGCTATGGATGTAGGTTCATCCAGTAGACAAGGGTTTGAAACTACAGTTAAATTTTCAGCGTGATTGAACCTTTTTTAATAAAGTTATCGTGCAGCGAGTAGTCGAAAATGTCGTTTCGAGGAATTTGAACTCAAAGTTTGGGAAAGTGAAAAGACGAGTTCTCTACTTACATAATAGTCGGCTTTGCCTGTGCCGTAGAGTTGTCCTTCCTCTTGTTCAAGCAGCTGATTTTCGGCAAAAGTTTTTTGTTTCCGAGCCGTTCTTGCTTCTTTTGTATCGAGAAATGTGTGCCGGTCTGCGCGGAGCGGGGTGGTCCGGAGACGGAGCGATGGACAGCTGCTCACCCGCGCTATCTGACATCGCCGCTTCTATGTAAGATTCCATGAGACGGGATTGAGATATCGAGAAACGCTCTTAGACACGCGTTCTCAACACCTTATAAAATATATTCCCGACGAAAAAAAAAATTAAAAATTTTTTGATTTTACATGTATCGGCCCCCTTAAACAAGTTGTGTGTGAGATATCTATTCCATTTTTATTTTATTTGAAAGAATATTTTATGACGTTGTTCAAATGTCCGCCCTGGCTTTGCTTGGTGGCACATATTCGGCGGGTCCAATTTTCGATCAGTCGTCCAAATTTCATCAGTATCGACTTAATATTTTTCCTTGGTTGGTAAAGATTTAACTATATGCAAGCGAAATTTTGGAAAAGCTGCGAACAACAGTCCAGATATAGCCTTAAGTTCGGTATTTTGTAATGAGGAATATCGCTTTAGTTTTGAGTGGAGGACTGCAGGGGGGAAAACAATTTAAAATAGTTGCAAAGTACTTAAAGTCACCTTCTAACGAGGGAAACTTTTGTATAATTTTTATTAAATTAGAAGTATGTAGTTACATGACTTTCAAATTCGGATAAATATAATACATTCTTAAAGGGCCCACAACTATAAGTATACATACTAATACCTAGATATATTATTTCCAAAAGATCGATTGGTGAATCATATTTGTCTTAATCAAATTATTAATTGCAAAAGCAAATGGCAAAGTGAGTAAATAAGCATGTTTCCAATAGTTTACCGAAACATCCAGTTGCAATCGGCGGCGGCGGCGGCGTCTGTTGGCGGTGACGTAAGATCCGTTTGAGTAGCAAGTCACGATACAACTGCAGGCACCCTCAGTGTAGCGAGAGTGGCAAAGGCTAATTGTTGGCTGCACCTGGGTAGTGCAAAAATGGAGCAAAACTACGTGGACAGATTAAAAGCAGAGTTCGCAACTGCAGCAGCATCCGGCCAACACTAATTAAAATGTTTCCTCTATTCAGCTCAATTAGCGCGAGCGAAACTGCTCCTTGTGAATTCGCTAACTGTCAAGAGTGGCAATTTCGTGAATCAATTTTATTCGTGAATTCGTCTTCAAAGGAATTTCCGAGCGAGTGTAGTAATGGAAATCTGGGTCCAGGAACTTTGTTGGTCGCGTGACTACCGGAACCAGTCAGTATTTCGCATGGAATAGAAGCCATAAAAGGCGAATTCATTCCGCCATTGAAGTACCATTAAGTAACACCGAAATGCGTCTACGGCTACCCATTGTTAACACCAAAATAATCGAAGCCTAATAGTGGAAGAAGTGATGACAAATGATGATTACAAGTCGTCGTCGGGGTGCCTCACCGTTGGCGGGCGTAATTAAAGATTGCGTGTGGCAGGGCTTTCCATCAATGATTGCTATCGTTTTGCCAATAGAAAAATTTTTCACAGCATCAAAATGCGTGCCGGCAGAACATTAGTCTCACTGGGCCACTGCTACGGTGAACACAATAGACTTAAATCAAGCTGCTGTGTAGCACTTAGCGCTCCTTAATAGACAATAATTATTATTCAGGCAATCACCCTTCGTTTTCGACAGGAAAGGCCGAATGTTTCTAAGGGAGAGCTGCGCACTCGAATCTAATTTAGTGGTATCCGAATTACCCTATCGCAATCCTTCATTCTGTACTCGTGTTTAAAGCTGCTTGATCCTTTAGTATTCTCCTGGTTAAAAATGAAGTACATGGAATTGTGCATAAGTTTTGGATTTGTAAAATAAATTCACTATCTTTTACAAAACTCAAATACTTCAATCAAACAATGAATATTATACCATGAGCATCCCAGAATATTGATGCCATAACCTTGCCAGCCGACTTTTGCGTCTTTCCACGCTTTGGAGTCGGTTCATCACGTGCAGTCCACTCGGCTGACTGTCGATTGGACTCCGGTGTGAAATGATGGACCCACGTTTCGTCCATCGTCACATATCGACGCAAAAATTCGGATTTATTCCGATAGAACAGCTACAAACACTGCTTAGAATCATCGATCCGTTGTTGTATTTGGTCGATTGTGAGCTGGCGCGGCACCCATTTTGCACAGAGCTTTCGCATATCCAAATATTCATTCACGGTATGACCAACATGTTCACTTGATATCTTTAGGGTCTCAGCTATTTCAATCAATCAAGGCGCCCGGTCGGGCGCCGTGTTGATAGAAAAAAAAAAAAAAAATTTTTTTTTCGTGCGCCCGAACAAAGACTTATTACGCGAATGTGAGAGAAAATGTCGTTATTTTCGGTGTTTTAGTTCTCATTGATGATATCAAAGACATGTTGAAACATGTCGATAACGTATTCGACAGAAATCCAAAAGTTATCTCAGCAAAAAAAAATTCAATCAATTACGCCGCGGGGTACAGAAGTTATTCGTGTTTCTTTAAATAAAAAACTTTAAATAATTATTCAGTGTGCGACGATTTTTCAGGCATCCGCTACTTCCGGTTGCGATGTCTTGCGATGTCTGCACGAATTTACTCTATCGAATTCAGTGTGCGATATATTTTTCAGCCATCCGCTGCTTCCAGTTGCGATGCTGCACGCCTTTACTCTATCGCATATAATAGGCGAAGTCATCACACCGAATTTTTGAATATTCAGGAACCGTTAAAAACAAAAATGCTAATATCTCGGAAACCGTTGCTCGTAGACGATTTTTAATGAGAATTTTATCCCCCACCGGCACCATCACCTTAATCGAAGAGAGCATATAGATCCCATTGGCATTTCAAAAAATGTAATATTACTAACTTTAATTATTCAGGAACCGTTAAAAACAAAAATGCTGATATCTCGGAAACCGTTGCTCGTAGGCGATTTTTAATGAAAATTTTATCCCCCACCGGCACCATCACCCTAACCGGAGAGAGCATATAGATCCCATTGGCATTTAAAAAAATGTAATATTACTAACTTTAATTATTCAGGAACCGTTAAAAACAAAAATGCTAATATCTCGGAAACCGTTGCTCGTAGACGATTATTAACACGCTTTTATTAGCTTCACCTGTAACTAACTAACTACGTATGTATGTAAGAAAATCTTGGAATCTTAATTTGACCCACTTCCCGGTCATTAAGATGAAATTTTGCACACGCTCTGAGTTCTGATGACAATACATGACTAGGTAAGAAACGTCATTACAAATCCAATATGGCGGCCTCCCCAAGATGGCGGACTGGCTGTTTGAAATGCATCCCCATGATATGGGTATCAAATGAAAGGGTTTGCTGTCAGGAATACGAAAAAAATAGTCACGTGACTTAAATCCAATATGGCGGACAGGCTATTTGAAATGCACCCCCATGATATGGGTATCAAATGAAAGGGTTTGCTGTCAGGAATACGAAAAAAATAGTCACGTGACTTAAATCCAACATGGCGGACATCCAAGATGGCGGATTGGCTATTTGAAATGCACCCCCATGATATGGGTATCAAATGAAAGGGTTTGCTGTCAGGAATACAAAAAAAAATAGTCACGTGACTTAAATCCAATATGGCGGACGTCCAAAATGGCGGACAGGCTATTTGAAATGCACCCCCATGATATGGGTATCAAATGAAAGGGTTTGCTGTCAGGAATACGAAAAAAATAGTCACGTGACTTAAATCCAACATGGCGGCCTCCCCAAGATGGCGGACTGGCTGTTTGAAATGCACCCCCATGATTTGGTGTCAAATGAAAGGGTTTGCTGTCAGGAATACGAAAAAAATAGTCACGTGACTTAAATCCAGCATGGCGGCCTCCGCAAAATGGTGGACTGGCTGTTTGAAATGCACCCCCATGATATGGGTATCAAATGAAAGGGTTTGCTGTCAGGAATACGAAAAAAATAGTCACGTGACTTAAATCCAATATGGCGGCCTCCCCAAGATGGCGGACTGGCTGTTTGAAATGCACCCCCATGATATGGGTATCAAATGATAGGGTTTGCTGTCAGGAATACGAAAAAAATAGTCACGTGACTTAAATCCAATATGGCGGACGTCCAAGATGGCGGACAGGCTATTTGAAAGGCACCCCCATGATATGGGTATCAAATGAAAGGGTTTGCTGTCAGGAATACGAAAAAAATAGTCACGTGACTTAAATCCAATATGGCGGACAGGCTATTTGAAATGCACCCCCATGATATGGGTATCAAATGACAGGGTTTGCTGTCAGGAATACGAAAAAAATAGTCACGTGACTTAAATCCAACATGGCGGCCTCCCCAAGATGGCGGACTGGCTGTTTGAAATTCACCCCCATGATATGGGTATCAAATGAAAGGGTTTGCTGAATGGGATACGAAATAAGAAGACTAAAAAGTATAAAATAAAAATAATAGTTTAAAAATCTCAAAAACACGCTTTTAGCACGCACTAAAAATTACAAAATAATTCGGACATTTAGTTTGATGACTCAAGAGTTTTCCCTTTGCCAAATTTTCATTAGATCGCAGGTAAACATAAACAATTTCAGTTCGTGATGAACGATAAATAATTACCTATGCGAAATGGTTATAAGCAGGTAATCATCTTTATTAAATATTTACTATGATTTATTATGAAAGAAAGCGTGGAGCGTTTTGTCCAAAAAGAATAAAGATTACATAAACGCTCCACGTTTATATGATGCAAAGGCGAGCGTAGCGAGCGGGATTTTTTTGGGTTTTTTCAAAAGACATGACCTTAATTAAAGGCAATTTTAAGACAATTTTAAGTTTTGTTTCTTTATATGGTATAGTCGCCATTTAAATCTCCGCAAATTGGCGCACAACAACTTTGCTGCCATTTGGGAAGGAAGGGGGTAGGGGGAAGTTCAAACCTCAACACCGCTCCTGTGTACGCGCCCGCCATATACGTTAATAAGAAAAAAGTGACTCCTGCTAAAAAACGTTACTAATTAATTCAAGGTATACTCTATAAATCGACAACAAAAAAAAAAAGATATCCCACAAAAAAAAAATTGAAATTTTTCTAAGAAGAAGTGTTGATAGGAAAAAACGGCTCTAACAAACATTTCTTGTACAAAAGACCTTAACTATAATATGAAGACCTTATAAATAGTAAAAATCCAGCAGCAAAAAGAACTGATATGTGCAAATATTACAAGAATATAAGATTTTCGCTGATAAGTGGGTTGGAGGAGGAGGATGCATTACACGTCAACACGAGAGAGACATCAAAAGAAACCAACGATTCTCTTCAAGACTATCAACAGCCCGCTTTTAGCGAAACCTAAAAATTTAGGTCGTACGTAGAATAAGTTGGCACAGGAAGGAGCCCACAAAGATATAGATAGATACCGAGAGAGGCAAGCATATATTTTAAAGTATTTCAAGCGTGACCATTTAACAGATAAACTGCAACAGCACTGGCAGTACTTCCAAAAAACTTTTAATTGACACAATAAAATAAAGAATTCCATTAAATTAATCGATTAAATAACAATAAAAGTTGAAACTAAGAGAACAACATTTTATTTGACGTAGAGGAATGTGGCAAAAGTAATCAAATTAAACACTTTTAATTTCAGAATTTATTTTGTAATAAGTATGTATCTGTACGCAAAAGCGGGCTGTTGATAGTCTTGAAGAGAATCGTTGGTTTCTTTTGATGTCTCTCTCGTGTTGACGTGTAATGCATCCTCCTCCTCCAACCCACTTATCAGCGAAAATCTTATATTCTTGTAATATTTGGACATATCAGTTCTTTTGTTGCTGGATTTTTACTATTTATAAGGTCTTCATATTATACTTAAGGTCTTTTGTACAAGAAATGTTTGCCAGAGCAGTTTTTTCCTATCAACACTTCTTCTTAGAAAAATTTTAATTTTTTTTTTTGTGGGATTTCACTTTACTGTTATCAAAAATTATTTTGTGGACTTTTTTGATGTTTTCGTCGGTAAGAGCCTCTTTGGGGCGTCCACTGCGTGCATCGTCCTCGGTGCTCATTTCGCCTCGTTTAAATTTAGCACACCATGGTGCAAAGTCCGAATAATGTTTATCAAGCCAAGCCTTGGTTTCAACAGTATTTTTTGCCGCCAAAAAGCAATGCTTTATTAGCACACGAAATTCCTTTTTACAATTTTTTCAAAGTAACAAAAGTTCTTTCACTCAAAATGCTATAACTCAGATACTAATAGTGCAACAGCTGTCAAATTTATACACGGGTCTTCTGAAGGTTAGGGCTAACTAAGAATCATATGGATTTGATACTAGTAGCGCCATCTATGGGTTAGCCTACAAACTTTTCAGCCCGCCTGTTATGTAGTTAGTTGGTAGGTACTGAGCAATATTTGTCAGATTGATATATGTATGATGTACCTATTCCTATTGATATGATATCGGTGAAGGCGGTTCATGATCACTACCGAAGAAATGAAGGAGTTTTTTTTCCTTTTTACTTACCTTTAACTACTCATTAAAATTGCAGGCTCTCTTGATTAAATCACATAAAAGTATTTTGATTTGTATTTTGCGTGTTTTCTTTCCTTTTAAAAATATATTGCGAACTGACTTTATTTTTTTATAAAATTGTTTTTCTCTAAATTCTTACCTACTCGTTCAAAAATATAATTTCCTTGCCTACTAGTTTACTCTCAAAATTTTATTGTGGGTACACAGTAATCAAAACGACAGTACATACTTTACAAACATTTGGAAGTTGTCCTAACAACCAAAGTATATTCAAGGGCTACTTCCACATATGTTACCGAGAATTAATATTCATAAAAAGAATTCAAATTAGATGTATTAACTCAATTTGCTTCGTAAGGCCGAATAAAAGTATTTTGAGATTTTTGGCGCCGGAGATTTACAAAAATATTCACATCTCGATTATTGTACCCAGCCGCCACAACACCTCCGTAATTCTCATAATTCTTGTCAACCACCCTGAGGCTTGGTAAACTTGTACCAAGTAGACCAGGTTCGGATTCATAGTGAGAAGTATTAGTATTTTAAATGATGAGCGGGGGTGCTCGATGTCGGGGTCACTAATATGTGGGCAACGCTGTCGTGTCCTAGGAAATCACCGCGGCTAATCTGTAGCCGGTGAAAGGGTATAACTGAAGTGTGACGCCAGCCGCGACAGTATGCGAGTATATGACGAAGCTTCCAGTGAGTCGAGGGTCGGTCATTTGTTGATGTAACCTTTATGTTGGATTTCCGCTTAAATGGAGCTCGTAGCATGCTGACTGAAATCCCCAGTTGGACGGGAAATCCTGTGGCTCCTGGTGAGTAACCTCCCTGAAATACAAGTTAGAGATGCGTCCCCGCTACGTCGTAGTCGTTGGTTAGTCTCTGGATTGGATCAATTTATTTCTACTAAACAAAAATTCCGAATTGAAAATTGAAATACATTAATTTATTTGCTTCTCGTACCTTGACTAGCTAATCGAAAATTAAAGAAAAATATTCGTTCTTCTCTTATTTGCGACGGCAAATTTTGTAAAGCTGGCTTGATGAAAAACTTCCTTTTCCTCCCCTACAGGTCGGATGATTCCTGAGACGCCGACCTTACCACCACATTGGTAACAATTTTCCAGCTGGATAGAAAGCAAGACTACATTAAACAGGTGTTTACTACATCCAGGAGCCAGTTCACGCATTCCGACACCCGACACGTCATTACGTTTGGAAAACAACACTTTAAGAGATATGGTGGGAACGGTTTTTAAAAATGTTATTTCGAGGAAAACGCGTCTACAGTTTTTGTTCGTCTTAAAGATAATTTTTTTTAAATAATACTTCCGCACATCATTAACAGATACAAACTAGTACTGCGTGGCACTAGACATCCGTTACAAGCGCATGGAATGTAAAAAAAAAGTACTGACAGTTGTTTACACATATTCCTGACACCTTAGGTATGCATTAAAAAATAAAAAAAAAGATAAATAAAATTTCGGAATTCGAAAAATCAGAACTCTCCCTTATGTGACGAAGGAATAAAAATATTTTACGACATTATTTGCTTTTCTTTAATAATCCTTCAAACAATATCCATTCATTATCGCTGTAACCGCGGACAATCTGTTCAGATATAAGGTAATAGAAAGTTATTGTTTTTTTAATATCTTTGTAACTTAGTAGGGAACACATTATATAAGACGATTTTGGAAAAGGTTATAATGCTGTTTGACATACTTGTACAAAATGTGACAATAAAATTTTGTTTTGAGCTGTTACTGCTCCCTTTAATAACATAATACTTCCTGTCCAATACCTTCTTATTTTCAAAAGAACTCCGGAAGGGATTTTCAAGAACTTAAATCCTTCAAGGACGTTGTACACTCCGATAAAGATTTCGCACTATAAATTCGGTGAAGAAGATTCACGGGCCGGTCCTGTTGCCCTATCAACATGGTAAAAACCGATAATTGGATAGCTTACTGCTCAGTTGCATGGCCTAGACCCGGCCCATAAATAGCAGCAGCAGTATACCAGGAAGCGGGGTAGTGCGGCGTTCATGGCCGGTGCCCATACACGTCGCATAAATTCTCTATTAAGGCGAAGAAGACTCAGGCAGATTCGGATCCAATGTACGAAAACTTTGGATAATTGGCAAACTTTGGGAAGGAGCAACGTGCTGCTTCCCGGGATGCTTCTCAAGGTAAGTAGCACCGTATAATTTACTATATCCGATTACATCAGTTGTACGTTCACGTGCTGTTTTTCCTCTTTAAGTAGTTAAGTACCGTTTGGTGGCCTTTGGCTAAGTTCGCTGGGCCCGGGTAGCTTTTCGGGTGACGAGTTAATTGGACCACCTCCGGAAAATTTATTCCCGCTCTCTGGTCCAATATTGCGAATTTATAGCGCAACGTTGCTCCAGCGACTGCTGCACATTTTTCAAAGTTCGTCGACCAGCTACACCCCTTAATTGCTGCCTTTACAACGAATGACTTCGTGAAATATTTATTCCTTTGAAGACAATGCGAGCAACTCATCTTTGTGAAAAAATTCATCCTGCCATTCCGCCTAATTTATTGCATCCAATTACCCCGTTAACTGGCGCTCGGTCGCCTTTGAAACGTGAGAATATTAAATCTCTACATCGTACGGGTGCCTAATGAAAAGCGCTCATACTTTCGAGCAAATTTTTCTTCGGCTTTTTACGAAATTAATACCCCCGATCGGCGGAGGGTGAAGGGATCCGAATTTACGACTCCCTATCGATAAATTAGGGCAAGTTGCTCTGCACGGACTTCTTGGAGTTGATGGAACTCTCCGTCCCGCCAGGGGAGTGAAGGAAAAAATAAGGAAGTCGAAAATTTACTCATGAGTAGTCAAAGACAAGGAGTGAACCAGCTGAAAGTTAACAAAAGGGCAGGAAAGGCTAATTGTTTACAGGATGTTCGAAGTTTCCACGTTCCGGACAGATTCGCAGCCGCAAACATTGACATGAGATTTATCTCTTCTCCAACTTTTCTTTTACGGGAAATAATCAACCAAATAATTTTGTTTAATTTCTTTTTTCTGTATGAATCCGCCCTGGCCCGCCACGTCGCAGCAACCACCCAGTTGGGCAATGCTGCCCTGATACAATGACATGATAACTTGACCCTTATCTCGGAATGGCTACTTTTGACCTTTTCTCGAGTTTGTACTGAAAGGATTCTATTGTTCGGTGCTCTGAGGATTTCCTGGCGAAAAGATAACGCTGTATGCGAAGGACCCGTCCTGGGAGAGCAAGGGAGGATGAATAAAGTTGTTAGGTCTGCCAGATGTTGGTGGCACAGCGTACTGCTGTACTCTGACTTGAATTTTTAATAAGTTTCCCTGCATAGACGGACGGACTGGCTGTGTGATGCGTTCACTAAACGCCAAAAGGACTCTCCAATTTGCTGTAAGTTTGGCAAAACCTTGCTGAAACAGGCGGAGATCAGATAACACTGGCGGGTGCTTTTTCAGTTGTTATCGTCTTAAGGGTTGTATATACCCTCAATAGATTCGATTGCGGCACTATGGCATATGAAGGTATTATGCACGTGTGAGTATTTTGTCATCTTTGGGATTACAATGTTTCGCTCTTTATACATGGCGAAGGTGAAGGGTGTTTTGAGAATTTGCAACTGTAATGATCGCTGAGTTATCAATTTGGTCATACCTATTCGCTGGCGGAATACAGTCCCTACGTGAGAAGATTAAGTGAGCCAATATGTCGTCCATGTAATCATTCAATGTAGATAAATTTTCGCTCCAGTACCACTTAGGATAAAAAATATAACTACAGGTATTTAATTTCAAGAGAGAGCCATCTGAATTCTGGATGTTGTATTTTATTACATAGTGAATACGCGAACGTAATTGGTCTTCTTATGTGAATTCATTGCAGTATTCTCTTTCATGTGGGATTCGATCCCGAGAGATCTGGATCCGTGACCCACAGAGCTAACTATTGATCTGTAAATAGCCTCATGGCTATAAAATTTCTTTAAAATCAAAAATTAACATTTTTATCCATTGCCAATTTCAAAAGTAACACTTTAAAATCATAGTAATTCATGTTTAAATTCAATGCGGTCACTTTTGAATTTAATGACAATACTTGTATTTTTATATTTATATTATTTTAAAATTAAATTGGAAACCAAAGAATTGTTGAAAAAATTGAAACCATCCAATCAAATGCCAACATATTTAGCATTTGATTTGAAATTGCGAAATTTCTCTGAGTGTATGTACATCATACATATCTAACCTAAACAAAATTTTGTTCGACTACACAACTACAGTGAACAAGATTAAACGAGCTCGTAGCAGTGTACTGGAAGATTCAAGAGAATTGCGCTTAATTGCATACATTTAATGAACTGTTTAAGACAATAACGGGTATACTTCAAAATTCAACCAATTTAGTGCCAAGCAGCTTAATTAAATTTGACTCCGTATTGTTCAACTCAAATATTAGTTATACTCTCAGGTTGAAATACTTCAGTCGATCGCTCCCATAAATCCCCTTTGAGCGCCAATCAAGGCCGGCACATTAAATAATAATACATCAAATTAATGAGCCTCTCAATTGAAATTCAAACACTACTACAAACACACTCATACTATACCTGGAGCCCTGGGAGGTTGGAGGCCGGACTGCTTTAGAAATAATCTCTCAAAACAAGATAATCTAAGCTTTGCAGCGAAAATTACACAAACTTGTACTTACATAATATGCGTGGCTCAACAGCACGAAAGGCTCTGGGATTTTGCATAACGCATAATGATGTCGAAGCATATAGTGCCGTACTTCTACGCTTTGCCGCGACAATCAATCCAGGCGGCAAGAGATCTGCGATTGCACTCGCAGTAATAATATTCTGCCGAAATTGCCATTAAAGTAAATGGGATCCCCTCGAGTCGGCCACGTCACGAGTCTCGTGTAAAGCGTCGAAACAAAATGTGCCATATCAAAAATGTTCTTATTTTCAGCAACATTTCAAAAACTGACATTTAATTAAAAATTTGTACAGCCATATGGCACAGCGGGGGCTCCACCCACATTGACGCTATATGTGTTCGCAGAGCGTAATACCTACGGAGTTCCCTTCGCTGCCGCTGTAATTTGCTTTCCTATCAACGTTAATTAAGTCACGGTGCTGGTTTTACATCCTTTCAAGTCCCCCGCCCCCGAGCAGAGCGTTTATGCCTTTTGATTTGTATACTTCCATTTGACGGGGAGACACAGTTCTGTAAAATTTTCAATCCGGCTTTCAGCATGTAAAGCATTCCTTGTAAATTTATTACAGAAATACCGAAAATGTCGCTCTGTCCCGAATTAAAGAGCCCAGATTCCCTTCCCTCCTGGAACTTTTCAAATAGCCCGTAAAAGTTTACTCCTCGCAGTTGAGGGTAGGGATCGTGTCCTAGCCAGGGTATTTTGCACGCTCTGAATCGCAGCTTTGATGAAACGCAACTGAATAGAACTTCGGATATTGAATGTCTCCGCAAAATGTGTTTTGCTCGCTGCAAGTTTTGAGTTATTTGCAGTTTTTTATACACTAAATTGCGAGGATTTGTGCTGAGTCCTAAACAGAGTTATGAATTTAGAGGGAGCCCGTGCGCTACTAGAGCGTGTTTCAATTTTACAACGTGTGCAGATGGTACACAATATGCCATATTTCTCAACAGATAGGACTTTTAACATACGTCCATTCAACGAATAGTTTTTTATGTGCTAGTGTGCACTTTCGTTGGAATTTTCAAATTAGATATACATATTTGCAAATGAATCTCATTACTTAAAATTTTTTGGTGTCTAATGGGAGTTCTGCAGAGGTAGAATATGGACAGCAACAGTCTAGCCAAATTACGTAAACACTTTTTTTCAGTTATTTCCACTTTGCACAAAATTGATATATTACGTATTAGCAACATATTTTTTCCTTTTACCTGTGAAGTGACAAAATTCTGCCAGCTAACTTCTGAACTTACTTATTTTAAAGCTTTATTCTATCTCCATATGTTTTCTGAACCTACTGTGCCCACATTTTTTTCCTATCAAGATCTGCATACATAGTGTTATTTATAGTCCTGATTTCTAATATGGTTTCATATCTTAAGGGGAGGGTAAGGTTAAATCGTACAAAAAAAGGCACATTTTTGTGAATTTTTTTCGGCAACTCAGATAAAATCTATTCATTAAAGCTAATGGTACATCAAAGTAGAACATTTGAAGAATATTTTGTAAAATTTTCATGTAGAAATATTGAAAAATAAGGCAATGGCAGCCATTATTTGGTAGCGTTTCAGAAAAAAAATAGAATTGCGTTGCCCCTCATAACTTGGTGCTGGATAATCTCAAATCAAAAAGGAAATTTTTTGTTGTTAGATAATCGCTTTCCCCAGGTAACGCGGGAGGGGTTTTACGAAATTTACATTTTTAAATTTTTGGGAACACTTTGAAGTGAAAAACGCGATTTTTGCTAAGAAAATCGGCTAATTTGTTATTATAAAATAAAAAATATTAACAAATTTGAAAAAAACTCTCCCGTGTTACCTCGTAAATTATGTGCAGCAATAGCGTTCAAAATTTCAAAAGAATCGGTGTAGTAGTTTTGAACTTATGAGGGGCACCAACTTTGAAAACATGAGTTGTGGGAAAAACGCCTTAAAGTTTTAAACACTAAAAAATTTAGAGTAAAACGATCATAAGCGAGTTGCTTAAACTGCTGTATCTTCGATAGTTTTGCTACGATCCGTCTCAAATTTTCACACAATATTTTTGAAAGGTTCTTCATTTAGAAATTTTAATACTAATAATAGAGGGGAGGGCCCTTAAAGATTGCGGCTGAAATACAGCGGACTATAAATTAGTTTTTTTAGAAATATTGATACATGGGCCTTATTTTGGTCTTTGGCCTGGCTGAACATGGTGACTAATTCTAAAAAATCGAGATGACGCATAGTCAGTGGCGTAGCGTAGTAGGGGAGGGGGCACTTTAGGGGCGGCAAAATTTCACAATAAATAATAATAATATCTTATAAATATTTGAACCATCTCATATTTTTGTTTCGGACCGATCGAAATTAGCATTCATTACTTATACTGTGCCGAAATCGGGGAATCCCTTTCTTTAAGGAGGCTACATCGAAAACTAAAAAAACGGGAGAATTATTTCAATTTCGCTAGACGATAGTTTAGCATCATATAAATCAATCACAAAAAAAAAAACATGTCTCCGGCCAAATGGAAGAGAAAAATCAAACTTGAGTTTATTAAGGGGTTATTACCAGCTTAAGGGCTTACATAGGTCTTGAAGGAAAGAAAAAACAACTTTTTCAAAAAATTGTATTTTAAAAACCAAAACTCTATTTTATTTTAAATTTACACATAGAAAAGTTTAGCATCTCAAGAAGTTGTAAAAACAATCTCCAGCTAAAAATATTGAAAATTGTCGATTTTCCTGCAGTTTTCCTCGTCCAGCGGTAGGCAAGATTTCTCGAGAACGAATCGACCGATTTTCCTGAAACTTTACACAGTTTCTCCTTATAGTATTGTTTCGTGATTGACCAAAGGAATTGAAAAAAAATTAAATTTAAAGTTTAGAAATAGGTTTGAATGTATTTTCGTCACAAATTTTTTAGCATTTTTCCGATTCTCATCGTTTTTAAAACATTTTTTTCGTGTAAAACAAGAACGAGTCAACCGATTGAAAATCCCTTCGGTTAATCACGAAACAATACTATTTGTGCAAAGTTTCAGCAAAATCGGTCGATTCGTTCTCGAAAAATCTTGCCTACCGCAAAAAAAAGGCTGGACGAGGAAAACTGCAGGAAAATTTTCAATATTTTTGTAGCTGAAAAATTTTTTTACAACTTCTAGAAATGCTAAACTTTTCTATGTGTACCTAAATTTAAAAACAAAAAATTTGAGTTTTAAGATACAATTTTTTGAAAAAGTTGTTTTTTTTTTCCTTCAAGACCTATGTAACCCCTTAATTTAACTCGAAAAGTTTTCATCCGATTGACTTCAAATTTTAACTGGACCTTTATTATTAAATTATCTACGAAGTACACACGATTATAGCGATTGTATATCAGGAAAACAAGTTATAAGCCATTTAGTTCGAGTTTTTTCGTCGAAAAAAACGGTTTTTTTTCAAACAACTGCCATTTCGCGAAATAAAATTCTAAATATATAATCATGTGTACTTCGGTAGCAAAAATCATGTAGATAATGAAACAATTTTTTTTCGCGAAATGGCAGACATTTTTAAGGGTTTTCACAAAATTATTTATAGGACTAATGACAATACATAAATGAGAAAAAACCTTTTTGCCCTTCTGCCCCACGAGCACCACATGCCTAACTCTATGTTATATTTTTTGCCCTCAACGACTCAATACAATACACAATAATGATTCCTGTTCTTGCTGAAAAGTTCTTTAGAATTACTGTATATTATAGTCTTTTAAATTGAAATACCTAAATAAGAGGGCGGCAAAATTTTCTTCCGCACCGGGCGGCTGAGACCCACGCTACGCCACTGCGCATAGTGTCACGAAATGCCCAAAAATCTGGCAACTCGTGATGGATTTATTTTCAACTTGTCAACAACAGCTGTGCGCGGCAGCGGATAAAATCGCCGGATTCATTTTCTTTCCGTTGACGTAATCAAAAGTTGGAGCTTTAAGCTCTGCGGCAAGGTAGGAGTTCAAGTCGACGACGGATTCTATGGACGCGGGTCTTAAGGAATCTAAGCGTTACGTCACCAATGAGACGGAAAGCTCTTGTTTGGATCTTGTTCAGGGCGGACAGTGCTGTGCGTGCTATCCGAGCCCAAATGTGGGAGATATACTCTAGCCTAGGTTTGATATAGGACTTGTAGGTTATAGATCAGTGCTAGATCGAAGGGAGGAAACAATACTTTTTGCAGTGTTATAAGAACCCCAAACATTTCACAGCATTTTTGGCGATGATGAAAATAGTTCGGTCTAATTGAGACCGACTTGTATTGCAATACGTAGGACGTTTAAGTACGGCGTATTAGAAATAATTTGGGTGAGGAGGGGGTGGATTCTGCTTGGGGACAATCAGAAATACTGGCTTCTGATAGAATTGAACGAGATACGAATCGATCTACACCAAGCGAGTATTTTGGAGATGTTTGCGGCCAATGATCCGTCCGATCATACGGATGCGTGCGGATACCAATGCGTTCCCATAAGAGGTGGCCAGGAATTCAAAAGAGTACGTGAAATCTAGCACACTATCATCTGCACAGTTGCGTATAAAATTCGAGCTTATACCGAGGAGAAGAAAGAATATAGGAGAGAGAACTGAGCCTTGAGCGCACCACCCATTGATTTGAAATGGAGTAGTAGCAACTGATGAGCTTTTTAACCATTTTAAAGCCCTTTAAATTCCGCGGGTATGCACGCATGTCTCCGTATACTTATTTTTTTTTAGTTATCAATTATATAGTTTGTATGTTATTTTTTTCCAACTCATATTTTTCTCTAAGAGTTCCCTGCACATAATCGTAAGTAATCGTCTTAATTGTAGAGAGTTTATACTCAAGTAAATGGAATGAAATGTGTAGTGTATTGTAACACAGGTAGTTCATTTTTGTATCGCTTTAGATAGTAGGAGAGAGAATTTTTAGACTGATTGTGAACTAACTGTGATGATATTAGGTTATACATATGCGTTAGTTTAGGTTATTTTAATAAGTTGTGCAACACTTGCGTTTAAGGGTTATACTTGAATTAATTAAGAACTTCTTGCTAATCCGCTAATGGCAAGTTATAAACCGCAAACCTTGTATTTTTACTCTTTATGGATTTCGATGGTGAATAATTTAACAAGTAAAATACTGTTTCCAAATATAAAAATATGCTCTTCCCAGGAATAAAAGAAATCTTGAATTTAATATCGAACACAAATATCAGTATGAAAACTTTCAAGTATTTGTGTGAAGGAGCAATTTTTTTAAATAATTTAAATTAACAAAAAAGATCTGCAAAAAGGTTCTGAAAATCTGGATATGTTCCCAAAAACGTAGCTGTAAATGAAGCCCACTAGGCTGGAAAATTCCCTTGAGAGAGGCATTTAACCCTAGCAATACAAGAGCCCAACGAAGCTTTACAGCAGTTTGAAGTGGCTCAAAATATTTAACCATAAAATTAATTTGCCCGCATCAACCATAGTACACCTACACATAGCTAAATTATTTATTACTTGTTCTAAAATAAATTTTAATTCCGAAAAATATGCTCGCTGAAGGGCCTGCTTGGAAAGCTCACACATCATTTCAATTTAAAGCGTTTCAGTCGAGTGCTACTTGACATTTAAGTGGAAGTGCTCAGCTCTAGCCTTTATGAGAGGATTTCAGGTCGGTATATCCTCCAAGAGTTGCGCGGGCACACATACGTGCCTGCAACGGACATAGGGAGGATAATACCACTGGCAATATCCAGTAATTACTGTTCCTTATGAGGGGGCAAAGGAAACGGGGGAATAGTACCACTTTTTGCAATTAGAACTATTAATATCAATAATTGCTCCCTCCTGAGATGAGCACTGGCTGCAGGCATCGCACATACCAAACATACCTGGGGGATAAAGTGGCCTGCGAAAGATAATCACCTCGTTCCTCCCAAGTTTGAGTGAAACTGTCTTTGCGAGGTGAGCACCTCGTTGGGGCTATTATGTCCCTTGAGCCTGCGGGTCCCTCTTCC
Organism: Neoitamus cyanurus; assembly: GCA_947538895.1. Classification (NCBI taxonomy): domain Eukaryota; kingdom Metazoa; phylum Arthropoda; class Insecta; order Diptera; family Asilidae; genus Neoitamus; species Neoitamus cyanurus. Next base: position 18,114,123 of record OX384544.1, read on the forward strand.
CGTGTTGTCATTCAAGGAATGACTCGAGAAAAGCTTCAGAATCCTCGCAAACTTCGGGGAAAGCTTGGTACCACAAGCCCGTTGAAAACATTTCTCTGTGCTGAAAGGGTAACTCTTTGGGAATTGCTTCGGGTTTAAGGATGCTCTGGTGTGTAACAACTGCATAAGTTACTCGAGGCTGAAAGCGGTTTAAAGATGCGTTTCAAAATTATTCATGCGCGAAAATTTGCATTTGCGATCAATTTGGTGCACTCACTGCAAACGCATTCCCAGTTGGAGATGATGAATTTTACCCAAAGCAGACTTAGGCTTGCAGCTTTGTAGCTACCTCGTATAGAACGGTAAATTGGAAAATATTTTAAATTTCAAGCATTTCATTGGAATGATGTAAGGGCTCTTTGTGGTTGCTTTCTACTTTTGCTTTTTTAGAGTCACGTTAATTTTTTTAATTTAAATAGGCATACAGTTTTGTTATATGTATTTACTCTTGCATTCATCAGCAGGACGCGACGTCATAAACCAGTGGGATGTGTTAAAAAACCTGTAGTTGGGTATTTCCCAGCACTTTGATTCACACACTTGTATACCCTTTTGTAAATATTTTCCTCTACCAGAAATATAAGTAAATCTTTCATTCTTAAAAAGCAATAGAAAGTATGTAATTTTATTTTTCCAGCGAAATCAGCCTCATAAACTCCAGTTACAGCCAGTTTGCTATAATAAATGTCAATTAATTCCGCGTTAAAATGTGAGACATTAATAGGACCTGTATTCAACGTACAACGCCTTCAGTATGCTCCTTATCTCCCAAGAATATTTTCCAAGATTATTACGCGAAGTTGAATCCGTGTAGAGGTAAGTGTCTGGCTGTAAGTGGGTTCGCCTACGAGAGATTCTACCTGGGCTAAAGTTTTCCCCCTCTCGATTATTTAAGCTTTCTTTGATTTCCTTTGTTCCGCCTCAATGGTGTACCTCACGGTGGAGTCTGACGAGGGTGTAATTATGAGGCGTTAGGAATGTTATTACTTCATTTCCCTTAATAGGTACAAAGTTTCATTTATTCGACGCTGATAAAAGTAGGTGAAGAGGATAATGTGAACAAATGCTCTGACAAGATATTAGAGCCATTCCGGCCAATCCTCTCGACAATTGGGAAACGAATCTTGGAAGCTCTTACGGTTGGCTGGCGGTACTTCACCTGAATTGCCCTCAATTTCTTTTGTGTAATGGTCAACGGTTCTTTTTCTATTATTTAAATTATATTAATTTATCCTGAAACGATACAACGACACGGGTAGAATACAAAATTTTTTTTTAGCTTATTCGTCGTCGTATGGTATTTTGATTTTTGATTAAAGCCACTCCACTATACTCAGCCAGTGATACGGGTACAGTGTGAATACAAAATATTTTAACCTTTCCCTCGACTCTTGAACTGTTGTATGCATAATTATAAAGTAGTCAATGGTTTCTTACGTGTGAATAGTATAAAGTGCACACAAATTGACGACTAAATTGACCCCAAATATTGACTACTAAACAACCAGGTCATTGATACCAACAGCCATATCATTTGAAAAAATTCGAATATCCAGATTTAAGCTTATGCACAATAACGGCTCTAAATTATAAACGAGAAAATAAAACGGGCATTAAATGTACTCTCCCAATCGCCCACAGCACCATTCATTTACACAACTCGGCAATAAAACTATCCTTCTTCGCCACTACCTGTGCGAATCCTGGAAACAACTCTAAAGTTATTACAAAGGAGCACAGAATTTATAGGAGCAAATCTGTTTTCAATTTCCGTGCTTTCCTGCATGCGCCGGCTTGTATCGCACCACGTGTTTCTAACTAATTTTTGGCATAGCGTCGAACCTCTGCAGGGAAACGCTTTTAATTTAAATTTTGTGCAGTATCCCTTTCACTTAAGATTTACGGCGCCTGGGTAGCAGGAACGCGTCCGGATTTTACCTTAAATTTGCATTTTCGTTTCTGTTGTTCCAGGTATGTACTAAGAGTCTTGTACGCTTACAATTTTGTCGAGCGCTCCCTTGATATGAAGTAAAAACGGCTTTCACTTCACCTGTTACGCCTGAGAGTGTCTGCATTAAAATTTAATTTAAACAGAAACAAATGTTGCCCGGTCCATCTGTTAATTCTGCAGAAGGATTCTAATTTTCAGCAATCTGGCCAGCCAGGCTTTCTGGTAGCAGATCGTTTGCCGCCTCGTTGGCTGGCGCTCTACCCTTTCCGTAGAACTTCGCAATTTAAACTTTGTGAAGTTCATCAAAAAGTCAGAAACAGAACATTCCAAGGAATGGAAAGCCTTTTCCGAACTTTTACCTTTTTTTTCAGCGACTTACTTGGAGCTGGATTTCTTAGCCCGACCTTTTAGGAAGCTCCTCTAAAAATTCTTGCAGGTACTTACAAGCAAACAGATTTTTAGAGTAAACCTTTAAACGGAAGAGTTTTCGCACCCGTGTCGCACATAAAGTTTCCCTATGGGTATTGAAGGATATTTTTCTTCCCAAAGCAGATTTATCTGCCATTTAAATGATTCGGATATAACAAGACATAAGAAAATGGGGTTAACAAGGGCAAACAAATCGTACCCGATGTTGACTGGTTATATGATGTGAATTCTGGAAAGATTTTGTACTTTTACATATTTATGGAGAATCGTAATAACAGTAGGTGATCATTTATCAAGCATCGTTTAAGGTCGTATAAGCAGTTGAGATAATTAAGGACAGAATATCCAGAAATTCCAGAAACGGTGTTTTATAACCTGCACCTTTGTCCTAAATAATATTGGTGATACATTAAAAGAACAGAAAAAAATAGTCTTTATCTGTATAAATCATAGTATTAGCAACTAAAAAGAGTCGCGATTAGTCTAGTTATAAATGTATTAATTGCCGATCCAATAGTCCCAGTTTCGAATCCTACTGGGACCCCACGTTTCTACAACCAGAGTGCGCTGTTTTATCGTTTATTAATTTAATGAAGAAGCAAAAAGCAAAATAATTTTAATAAAAGTAGACTTGACTTACTTTGAAAATAAAGGGCACAAACATTCAGGAAAAGTGTTGAAATTCAAGTTTGGAAAAATAATGCGAAAATAGCAAACCAACGTTATAAAATTCTTGGTATGCATAACAAATTTTTCGATGGTTATTACCTGGAAAAAAAGTGGTATTTTAAAAGAGAGATGGAAATCGCTTTCGGCTGTAAGCAAATACATATATTAAATTCTGGAAAGTTCGAGCCAGTAACGCACGTAAATAACGGCTAGTAACGATAAGTAAAAATAAGTTAATGTTATGTTCGTTTGAGGTATAGTGCCATTTTTAAGGCAAATCGGTAGGAAATATATGTTAAGTGCAAGAAAATTAGTTACATATCACGCACATTGTTGCTGGCAACGCTTTGTTAATATTATGTTACTTATTAATTTACTAATATTAATTAATACAATATAAATATCATAAACCCTGAGAACATCGAGATTCATTTAAGGGGGAGGCCACAGTGACTGTTTTTTTTTTAAGATTTGTTGGCAGTATACGTATTCATAAATTGTAAAAAAAATCGGGCAAATTTCCGAAAACTGATTGAGCTAGGCCTTTCCACACACATACGGTTTTAGTCTAAACAGTGCGTTTTAAAAGCGTTTATCTCGAAACGACTTGTTTTGACCTTGTCCTAACGAAAACTCAGAGACTATGCAAGTTCCGGGTGGCTATTTTTGTCCGTGTGTTTCTTTTTTAAGGTCGTCGTTTGAATACAAAAAAAAAGGCTTAAAACGAAAAAAAAATATTTAAACCGCCGCCAGTTTGTGAGAAAAAATAAATAAATAAAACGGCGACGCACAACGATAGCTACATTCATTTAGATATTGAAAAACATTTTGTTTTATATTGAAATAACCTTTCATCACAATATCGATGGGGAAATGAAAAGCAGTTTTTTACCGTCACATCGAGGCGCATAGTTTTGTATGTTATTAATATTTTTCAACAAGAATTGGTTTGAATACGTTGAATATTTACTTAATGAAATATTCTTTAAATGATCTTTAAGGATTTAGTTAGAGCTGTGAAATCACTCAATAATATATTTACAAATTTTTTGACCCGTCAAAGTGGCGTTCCTCCATAAACTATGTAACCTAGCCAGTAAATCTCATTTAGCTATGAAAAAGTAAAGTAAAAGCTTGTTAATAACTCAATAAATTACGAACCCAATTTGCCCTCCTAAAAAATACAAGGGCCATGGCACGTACGGAATATACTTGGGAGCATACAATTTTTGAAATTTTATAAGCATTTGCGTTAGGGAGAATTGAAGTGATTATTTGAAGCGTAGGCACATGGTACATTAAACTCGATTAAAGCAAAACGAAGGTAATTTTTAAAAAACATGCAGTACGCTTTCTAATTGCCCAAGTAAAGCACATTGACAAAGTAATTGAAGTTAACCAGCTACGAGTGCTTCGAGGCACTCCGTAAATTAACTAATTGTGAAGTATTGAAAACACTGCAGCTACTGGGGGTGCGCAGCACAAGTTGGCCACTTTCGTTTTAATTGGTGTGTTGGAATTGGCTGGTTTCTGAAATTATTCCAATTATATGAGAAAATGAACCAGGGGCAATTATAGCAGAACCCTTTGCGAAAGTCTAATTAAAATTATGCAAAAGTTCCAACAACTTTTCTCCAGAAAGCTTAAACGAGCACGATGGCAAGGGTTACGGACTCAAAGGAAATACAGTTTCAGCTCCGATTGCAGGACTGCATTCCTTCAGGCGGCAAATTTTGAAACATCCATGAGTCCTGCTTATTTTATATTCAAAAAGAAACGCGCCTTTTTCGCGGAAGTATGCGAATTATCTCCGTAATGACGAGCCGCCCTAAAACGCAGCCAAATAAAAATGTTCGGTGTAATTTACAGGCTTTTAATCCTTGCCTTTATCTGCCGGCGTTTAATTGCCACCTACAGGGACACTGGTTGTCATAAAGTATTCTCAGGAGAGGATGAATACTCCGCCGACAAGGGATGCCGACCTTATGAAAAATTTTTTCGCCGCCATTTAGTCAAATTTATTGCATGCAATTACCGAGCTAACTGGCTCTTAAGAATCTTTTGAGACGTGACAGGATTAAGGCGCGACAATGCTTCGTTTGGTTTTTTTACTTCTCCGCGAGTTTTTCGAGCCCATGGGGCTATCGTCAAATTTTCCTGAAATATTACCCCAATGATAGTGCGGAATGAATGTAAACTTTGGGATCTTTTATTTGCGGAAGAAAGATTCATTATTTGGGCTGCCGGGCAAAATCACCGTTCCCAAGCAAAAGAAAGTATTCGTCCTCCAAGTAATCCCTGCTGGAAGACGAAGAAGTGCAGGGAAATTGGTAAGAAGGCGAAAATAAATCTCACGTTTTCATTTTTCGTGAAGGTCTGCGAAATGAGGTTGAGGCTATATCACCACTGAGGAAAGCTCATCTAGCCGAAGTAACTTATTTGCCCGACCCCAATCCGGCAGGACTGACAGGAAGCGCCTCGGCACCAGATAGCTAGGTGTAATCCAAGCAATTGCAACGGCATTGTTACCGAGATAAACTTATAATGAAGTTTTGTCCTCAAAAGAAAATGAAACGAGTAAACTTTCTGATTAAACTCATTTTATAGCTGCCCGGGAAATATTAAGTCGGATGCAAAATATGGTGCGAGTTAACAAGATCCTACGCAGATGGAGTACCTGAAAGTACCCTACCTCAGCCTTTAACAACAGCAGTCCTGTGGCAATTAAAAAGTTAAAATTTGGGGCGGCAGAGGAGTTGGCTGTCGTTCTGTCGCAACAAAGGGACGATACTCATCGATAACGGGGACAGAAAGAAGTTAATGATTTTCTTACTTCTTTTGGCGTGCTATCTAAATGGTATCGCTCCAGACGTCGAAATTAATTGCACTTTAGCACGCAAGGAAGTCCTTTCGCTTTTTCACACTTTTATCTTCGATCGGGGAACTTCTCACTTGTCAACCAGAACAGAAAAATGTAATTTAGAACTGCTTGGGAAGCACTCAGGGTCTCAAATTGATTTCAACTGTTTCGCCCATTAAAAGGACATTCACAAGACAAATGACCTCTGCCGCTTGAGGCCGTGCGTGAGACCTACCTTTCTCACCGCGACATTTTCAAAGGAAAAGGTAAATATTCAGTTGATGGTCTGAGCTACATATGCTTTTAAATAACAGCAAATTTGTTAACAGGGGACGACAACGTTTAGCTTCAGATACTATCTGACGAGAAGGATGACTATTTTATTATCACAGAGGCGTTGGCGGCTACTGTGGAGGTTTCACTCAATTATACCTTTGACAAACTAGCCATCATTATGACGATAAGCGTGGCTGTAAAACCCCGTCATTATGATGGTGTAAAATAATGGAAAATTACCCAAAATGATGGTAATGCGCAATCTGTGCTTTAATAGCACACCATACTATTTTCATACATTTTCGTTGTCGTTTCAATCAGCTGAATCTCTAGTGACGACGTTACCTACATATATCGTCGTTGCTTGGGTTCGCGGGACTAGAAATAAAATCCAGAACTAAATCAGAAGCCAAGATAATACATGATGAAAACCCAGCAAAAGACTGAAAATATAATAAAAATTTAAAGATATTGTACAAAAAAAAGCGTGTATTATTGTAACAGGATTTAACGAATAAATATTGAATAAAACCTTACACACATTTCTATCAATTTTTCGCTATACAATCTTGGAACAAGTAAGAAATATATATTTGATTTCATAGTCAATACGCGAACGAAAATTACTTTCATATTCGATTCGATTCGAACCGGGGACCTCTGAAACAGTAGTAGTCATTTTGTCAATTTCAAAAGCAACTTTTTATAATCAAGGCAAGTATTTCATGTTTACATTCAATTCACATAAAAGATTGAAACTTTCAAATTTAATATGTTCACGTTTGATTTTAAAGTGGAAAATTTCTTTGAGTCTGCCTGTGTATTCTGTGTGGGCCGTAGAAGGTTTGCGTGGAACGAAATTTTTAATTAAGGTACCAGAGAATAAAGAAGGATTCAAGGAGTGGGAGCCATAGCTACCTACATGGAGCAGAAAAGATGTAATGGGATGATATTAATATCTTCAAAAAGAAGGTTTCTTACAATGAATTTTCATTAGAACAAAGTTTGGAATCAAAGAGGTAAGCAAATTTTCATACATTTAAAGTCCTATGTCCCTGAAATCATAATTAATCTTTTTCACATGTTTACATAGTGTAGGAAGAAATGTTCTATTCAGTAATGAAATCATTGGTCATGTAGTGTTTAGAGGAACTTATTCCACACTGGCATATTTTGCAACAGTCGGAGTCAATGTTTACATATTTTACATAGAGATCCATTAAAATATATTCTTGTCTTAAGGTTAAAAATTAATGTTAACTACATCCTACCCTCATGCGCAAAGTCCAGAAGGTATATCGGGCTAAAAAAATTACCAGCTTGGAATGCTAAGACTGTAGGTATTAAAGGAAATCACGTTTATCGTTTTAACTTACTTTAATAAAAATAGATTACTAAATTCTAATGAGAAATAAATTTATCTGTCCAAAGATAGGTATGTGTATGCACAAAAAAATTTGTGTTTTACTTATCGTGGTTACTGTCCCTCTTAAAGTTAATTAAAATTAACTACATAAAATATAACTCAATTTGAAGGCATTCATGATAAGTGGTGTCGACACGCTCCTAAAATTTCATACCCTTTTCACTTTAGTGTTTAACAAATTCACTTCTCAAGAACACGTACCCCCAAATGTGAAACGTAAACCATTGGCAGGAAATCGGAAGCTGTTGGGTCCAAGAGTGTTGTTGACCTCCATTAATTTTCAAGTAAACAAGTTCACACTCCCTTGGGTAGCAATCTGATATGATGCTTAACCGCTAATCTTGTTTAATGTGAACGGGTTTTTCTACCCGCCTCTTCGAGTTGGAACTTGTGAGGGTCATCCGAATATTGGGTGTATCAACGTCCATAGAAGGGACTTCTCATGTCAACAGTACCTGTAGGTACATAAGGCTTTCGGGATTGGAACCTACGTAGGATGTTCGAAGATAATAGGCGGATGTTGATATCCCTTTGAACTAAAATCCAATTTCCTAGAAACACTGTGTAACCCTTCCACAAGTAACTCCAAAATAGAAATTATCGTGATGTATTCCTGATATTTATCCATTTATAATCGGAGAGTGTGTAACGCCCTTAACCCCTGGTGTTCCAGTCCTGTTCTCTTTGGAAATCCCGAGTGAGCCACTCGTGTGCCAGTTCCGTCGGCAGAATGCCATTTCCTCGGAAAATATATTAGCACTAATCCACCATTTTCCAATGCTCATAAATATTTTGATCAAATCTATTCATCTTCATTGTCAAGAGTCCCTCTATTAGGAGCGCCCGAGCAAAACTTATATCATGTGTGTGATAGAAATATTTTGTCTGACAATAATAATATTCGTGTAAGCCGTGTGGTGAGTGGCATTCGAGTTTCACACAATATTTCACAATTTTCGTTATTTATTGCTTAGGAAATTGAACCAACACGAAATAGCCATAAAACATAAATGTGATCTCTTATTGCTGGTCGCTTTGGATACATTTACAAAATCCAATCATTAATCTTTCACGGTATGACGTATTTTATGATAGCGTCGCAGCCCCCGGAGGGGTGTGGAAAGCGTAAATGTACTGGCTGAGCTCCGATGCAGCTACCCGAGTTATGACAGGTAGTTAAATTTAATCACCCATGCCATCTCTAGCACTAAATCAAAATGCGTTAATAGTTGGCACTGCAGAAATTGGCGGATTTTAATTAAGGCTACAATTCGAACTGGTTCATATCTCGTCACTTGTTGCAGCTTTCGCCTTCATCGAACTTTCTCGATGGTGAAGGTAATAAACCGAGACAGATGAAATTGTTCTTTTTGCTTACTGGGCAAAACTTGAACTGGACGTTGTTTGCCTCGCAATTGGCACCTACCGGCAGAAACTGAGATGGTATTCAGTTGAAGGAAATCAAGCGTTAATAATAAAAATTTAAGCAATAGTAAAAGTAAAAGTACTTAGAAATATGACATAATAAGGGCTAACATTGTATTCATGTATAATTATACATTCATATGTATGTGCAGGTAACCCTCGTATAACGCGGTTTATACATTGTGGGAAATATTAGTTAACGCAGACTTCTTTAACGAGGTTTAATGTTTATGAATTTATAAGTGTTATAAAAATTAGAAACCGACAGAAACGGTGATGCTACACTTCCTTATTCAAGTTTCTTCCATCATGTTTGAAAATGACATCGTTTAAGTGGAAGCCGTCATTGTTGATATTCTGGCTGTTGTTAAGGCATTTTCCATGGTTTTCTTCAGAATTTCGGGCGATAGATTGTTACGGGAGCGAGCTCTATACAGCCCGGCTAAAACTGTACCCCGGTGGTTTGCGGCCGCGCGAGCTAGCAGGCTAGCATGCGGTAGTGTGGGGGGGTTGCCAAGATGCCGCACTTAGCCACCGGGACGAGCTGCCCGCAACGAATTTCACGCGCAGACAGGACGAAAGAAAAATTCCAGGGTAAGGGGAATGGGACCTTGCAGGAGGAACCCCTGTTCCTGCCGGTGAATGATTCTCCGAAAGGGCGATTCCGATGGATTGGATCCCCCTGGCCTATGCCCCAACCGCCCAATGACCACCCATTTGGCCCAATTATTTTGGGAGGTCCCTAAGAAATCAAAACGCGAAAAACCCGATGAGGAGGCCGAAAGGAGATTGAGGGGAGTTGAGGTTCAGTACATTTTTCAAATTATTATTCTCTCTTCTCTTTTCCGCGTTTGTGCCTAACTTGTGGATTGAATTTTGCTATGCCCTGTCCAAGTGTACCATCAAATTACAAGAAACGAAAACACTTGTCGCTAACTGTTCTACCTTCTAAGAAACTTATGAGAATACGCCCTATCTATCTATCTATCTACCTACTTAGATGTAACTAAAAAATCCACAAAAAAAAAAAAACTTGAGAAATAAAAAAGTATGAAAACCTGATACATTTAGCTGTGAAGAATGAAGCTGCTGAAGATGGTGTTGCTCCCGAGATGTCTGTTGAAAATCCATGATGGGCGGCCGCCGTTGCTACTGTTGTTGGTGAATCCCGCGGTGGAGACCTTCACGGCCCCTGGTGATGGAGGTGTTTCTTCGGGGTTAGCCTTTTTTTTTTCTTTTAAATTGATTTCCACTTTTCCCCAGGCTTCTTTAATTTTTTTATTAGGTTTTATTATTTATTCGATTACTTATTTATTTTTATTCTCTAATTATTTATTTATTTATTCATATTTTTATTCTCGAAATATTTGTTTATTTATTCAGACTTTTATTTTATTTATTTATATTTTTAGTTACTTTGTCTTTTTCTTTTGTTCTTTATTTTTGCAATTTCAGTCTTTTTATTCTTTTACACTTAATGCTTTTGCACGCTACTTTATTTTGTTTATGATTTATTTTAATTTGTCGCTTTCCATCCTCTACATGAAGCTCATTCTAACTCAGGCACGATAACTCTAACTGTGATACGATATGATAGCTCTAACTGATATATTCCTCAAACATTTTTGTTGCACTAGAAAACTAGATATGTGTAAAGAATTTACAATTTTTCACATTTTCCTTCTTTTACAGATTCCACTCTCTTGTTGTTTTTTTTTTCTAAGGCCACCAACGTTTTTTAGGATTCTTTTTGCTTTTCACAACGGAAGTCTCAAAATATTAGAGGACACTTTTCGGAAGTCTTCTTTTGTCTTTCTTAATCCACTCTCCCACGTCAGATGGAGGATTTCACAAGAAGGCAACAAGGTGAGGAAGAAAAAACAAAAAAAATGTACCGCGCCACAAAACTCCTCTTGTAGGTTCAATTAAAATAGGATTCACTCGGAAAACTGTTAGCAGATTAATCGGCGGTGTTGCTACTGATCCGCGGTATGGCTTGGTCTATCACATAAAAAAAAAATCATCCTGTAGCGGGAAAACGTTGGATCGAATCAATCAATGACAAGATGCACTGTAACAGCTGGATCCACTATAAAACAACTCCCAGGTTGCGCCCAAATCACTTCCTTGTCCCCAGCCTCGGCCTCGAAAAAACATAAATTAAGCGTTCAAAATAGCCGCAAACGAATAGCTCCGAGAAACAAAATCGCAAATCTCGTCCGGATAATAACCGATCATGCGATTCTAAAAGGTCAGTTTTTCACTTTTTCCGTGATTCTTTCCGTGCACATTTAAGTACCGATACGTTCCGTCCGCCCACCTCGAATCAAATTACCAACTGATCGTCCCGCCCGCCAGCCAAAATCTCGCATCCCTTGACTAGGCCGTAGACTGTACCCCGCACGTGTCAGCAAATTACCTCGCAGATGGCCTTGCCCAAGGCTAAGCTCATGAACCGACCGGCGCAAAATTTGCTCTACTTCCTCGGTCGATGAAACCAGCGCACCTAGCTCGGTCGCGGAAGCGGTTAGCTCCTCTTTGCCTAGCCACACTTCTCGGTCGCATACAAAAATTTAAGTGCATTTTGCGACCGAGTTGATTTTTAACAAAAATCGTGAAACATTTGGTCGGCCGGTAGATGGAAACCGCAATTTTACCCAAATTCATTCGGCTTGCACTTAAATTTTTCCTTCCCAGTCCGAGTCTGGGACTTACATTCGGTAGAATATTCTTGCCTAACTTTGTTGCAAGGTCAAATTTTCGACTGTACCCAACGGATTTCGAATTTTAGGTACAGCTGTAACGGGGCAATTTTTTTGCTAAGGGGCTCTCTAAAAGGGCGATGCATTTTTGATTTAGCAAGCTCCATGTTGGTATTATCAATTTCTTTGGCTGCATTTCCGCAGCAATTGAAGCAAAGTTGTTAGGAAAATCACGCACAGGTTTATAAAAAAATGGATCATGGGAAATGTTTTAGAAAAATCAGTTGCAACTCCAATTTCGATTAGGTGATATTTTGTTGAAAAGCGTACGCACATGTAGGTATAGGGGAGTCGGCTACAATGGTTCCGCGGGTACGGCGGGACAGAGAATATATTCTCTATGACTTTGCACTGGTAACCTGAATGTTCATAACGTGATGTTTATATTTTCTAAAACCCAATTTTTTCCTGCAAAAGCGATTTCTGCTATTTTGCGAATTATGCCTAATGTCATATTTTTTCAGCGATCTGCACAGGTGACTATGGGTATGTGCTATGCTACATTACTATTCCTTGTTATTTTGGAAAAACAATTAAAACGTAAATGTACACCAATTATGATATGGTGAAATTTGGCTATTGTGGGTAATTTTAATCAGCTAAGGTGGGATATTGTCGCTTTCAAAATTGTTAATAGAGTGATCTTAAAATAAAAATAGGAGTTTTTCGTTCACTTGAAATGTCCGAACATGAATGAGAGCAGCTTACTTTACTTGTCCAAATTGTGAATCGGTTTGTAAATTTTTTCATTTTTCTAACTCTACCTACTCGGGCCCTAACTACATTTAAAATTTTTCAATAATTTTTCAAATTTGTTTTTAAACCCAATCGAATAATATTGTTCGGAAAAATGTAGGCTTGGACGATATCTTTCGAATGGTTCATTAAAATATCGCATTTTTCACTTCCAATAAATTTTATGCCCAAAACCAAAGTGAATTACATCGTAGCCGCCTTTCCTCTACTATCCATCTTGTTGAGACATATCTACATATCGATTTTTTCTCACAATGCATAGCATAAAAGGGCAAAGCTCTGAATGGTTCTGATTGTTCTGCACAACTCACAAAATTGTCACTAAACGTACTATCCTTCTGCATTTCACATTTGTTCCCTTAATTTTTATTATATTGAAAAGTATAATTTATCGTCTTACATTCAACAAAGATGCCGAAATCACGAACTAACATCAACAACATGTATGTATGTTCTACAAAAAGTTAGTCCGGGCTTAAAATTGCGTGTAGAGATAATAGATGCAGACAGCATATCCGCAATTGTTCTAATGAATGAAAAGTCGATGACGCTATTGACTGAAGTTAGAGACCAAGTTTTTCAAGTGGCGTACTACAAGTTTTACAGGCACTTAATATGCCGCAACTTACGGATTACGGTTCCTCCTATCCTACTCTATTTTCCTCTCAATTTGCACTCCTCTGAATAATTCCGAATCAAGTTCAGATTTCCATGTAAATCACCAAAGTGCCTCGGTCTATTAGAAGCACCATTAACTCACTTAATTAGAAGTTAAACGCATGTTGAAACTTTAGTGAGCAGCGGTGTGGCAATAAATTGGAAAGCACTCCATTCACTAGAACTTAAGACCTGGTGAAGGTATTTTACATAAAATGTCGCCTTGGAGCAAAATGTGCGCGGGTTTTTGAAAGAGGATAATAAAAATTTTTGTCTATAAATGGAAAGGTCTTCCTCCTTAAGAATAAAAGTAAAATTGAGCTGACGCGACGTGACTGCGGGGATCGATTACATTGGAGTTAACTCCAACAACAAACTGCTTATTAATTGCCTGAGGATACAATCTTGAAAATTAAATTCTCGTCCATTCCTACTGTCTTCGCCAGCAGGCTCGTAATTCCTTTGTAGCTTTCAATTAAAATTACAGAAAAAAGCGTTATGCCAGTTCGCTCCCTCAATTCAGCTCCCTCCCACCTGCTCATCTGTCAGCGGTTCTAACTGTGCTTAATTAAAACTTGTATTAGCGTATGCGTCTTACTTTTTCATGATTGCCGTCGTTTCAGTAAAATTAAAATTAAATCATTGAGATTCGGGGTGATTCTCCCCCAGCAGTTTCTAGGCTTAAACGTTGTAACAAATTTAAGCGAAAATTAGGCGTAAATAACACCAAACGCACCCAATGGTATTTCTGAGATAAAAGTAATTAAGGAAATGGAGTCTCATATTCCCAGTGTGCTTGCGGAGATAAGCCGGAAATTTACAGTCTGCGATTTTCCCACACCTTATATTTGTATAATTTTAAATACATACAGTAAAGAACTGTTTATGTTACTTAAGCTTAACGATCGTGAGTGCCTTTTTAGTTTTACAAGCGATCTTAATTATTTTTTATAAGGGTTTGGAAATAATTTTAGCGATGCTGAACTAATTTATTTCTGGAGGTGTGAAAAAATATAATTTCGCTATTGAAAGAATCAACAAAACTGGCCAGCCTGCCCGTAGCGTCGCACAGAGAAGTATGTATTTCCATTCCCCTTTTGTTCGTTTAGAAATTTTGACTTTCTGCATGTCTCATATCACGGCACGAATTACGGTATGAATATGCCAATCGCTTCAATGTCGCGGCTTTTTAACTGCAATACATATTACTATTTGCAAGGATTGCGAAGACTTGAACCTTAGAAAAGTTTAGTTAAAACGTACGGTTTTCAATATTTGACTATACTTTTCACATTGTAATTTCCTTAATAATCAGATAATTTAATAAATTCGTTTAGGAATAGATATGCAAACACACATACACGCCATAATATAGCTGCATTCCGCATATGCGTAGGCATTATTATTTAGTGCAATCATTCGATGCGGAAATCCGCCTAGTCCTGCATCCAAATATGATACTATCAATCATTGTGCTGTTGAAAAGTAGGTAGGGAGGGTAGATGGGAGAGGGATCTTTCCATCACGAACAATGAGGGCAGTGAGACACACATAGTGTGCGTATTGTTCGACGTTTTTAAGGTTTTAAGTTTTCGCATAGGATTGAATTTATTTACGCTTAATTTATTGCTGTCCAAAGCTCTTCTTGTTTGGTATTATTTAAAGCTGCCGCTGCCACCCCATAACTGTCTAACAAAATAAATCTGTAGTGGCTGCGACTAATTGCGGTAGGAATCAAACCACTCTAGAGATCCATTATGAAGTGAATGTTTCAACATAAACTACAAAGTCCCGGAAAATCCCAGCTCTGCGACCGCATAGCAGCCACTAGCTAATACTTAGAGCGACGTCATTTCGGGTCAGCTAACCAAAGCGGGCGTGTTGCGGAGGGAAAGGAGCTAACCATAATCGCGACTAATAGAAATATGCAGCAGAGCCGGGCAATTAAATTCTTTCTGAATGACAAAATTTATAAGTAGCAGAGCCGTGGAGTGGCGCCAGCCCACTCACTCCTCCCCCCGCTCCAGGAACCGGGCTCAATGGTGCTTCCGGGCATAAATCAAAGCCAGCTCTGCCCCTGCCTTCGGCGGCACCCAGGATCCAGAATCCAGGACCAGGCCGTTGCCGCCTAATAGAGGAAAGGCAGCCATTCGCTGATCATATGTTGGCAGCTGAAATGTTTGACTGAGAATTTGCTATTTGCGATTTTAGGAGCCCTACGATGCAGAAAAGTTGCGCTCAATAAATTTTCAGCCCATGTCTGAGCGGGACTGCCTACTAGCAGTCCTCCGGAGGCAAAAGTCAACCGCCCACTGTGAGTACTATGATTTTTCTTGACGATTTTTTATTGCTGCATCGGCTTGTAGCGCCACTGCTGCAGGAAGGTCTTTGTTGTCGGAGAGGCCATTTTTTATTTTGCACTTTTGACTTTTCTGTGTCGTAAATGGACTTTATGAGGTCTTTTTTATTGGGGCCATAAAATTTATTCACTTAGTGTGCTTCTGAGAAATTAGACAGGCCCCACTTTGCTTCGCTAAGAGATTTATGATTTGGGAGAGTTGTGAAATTGAGTTTGGAAAATGGTCAACGAATGAATAATGTTCTTGAGAATTAACATATTTTATAATTCTTACGGACAGCACTTTCTTCATTCATTCGTTTTATAATAGCCTTCGAATCTTCAAAAATCAACAGCTGTAGTTTCTAGATCCAATATTTACTCTCTGTGTCCTCTAAGATAAGAAGTCAGGCGTCAGCTACTAATTGCACAGCCGACGTAGAAAAATTAAATTGGGTGACTAGTTTTCCTAGTAATATTTTATGGCAGACTGTGTGTCAACCGCTTTGGAAGCGTTAAATTAAAATAAGAACATACCATCAACTTTTAAGAGCGCAGTATCACAACTGTGCTTGGGGCGAAATCCTGATTGCATGTTAACCATTAGGCTGTCGTAAGATAGAATATCCTGTGCTCTCCAATAATGATTTTTTTCGAAGACCTTGGAAAGGAAGCAAAGTAGGCTAATCGGTCGATAGTCAGCTCCTTTACAATTCCTTTGCCATTTGTGCTGGACTATATGAGGAACTGTATATTCCATTCATCATTCCTTGGAATATAAATTACCTTTGCTGATTGATATTCTTAATTGAATGATAATGTTATAAAAAATGAATGGTTGGACTTAGGAATAGGTAATCATTTTATAGCTCTGGTAAAACTTCACATTGACAAATAAATTCTAACATAACTAACAGACCCCAATAAGCAACAGCTTTACTTTGGATTATTATACACACAAAAAAATTGGATATTACTCTAATATTTTATATGATTCAGAAATTCGAAGTATGATCATTTGGTTTGGCATGATTCGGCATTTTGAGAATTTGTCGCACAGGTATGTCCGCAAAACTTTTTCACCTTCACTGTAATGTTACTTATGAAGGACACTCTTTTGGTCAAAAACGAATAATCGAGAATTAGTTCATTTCCTTTTATGATTCTTTGTTAAAACAGTTTACCATTGAATCCATTAAATTTTTCGCAGTCGAAAAAAATTTTACGTATTGCGCTTTGAAATTTTGAAAAAATCGAAATTTTTTTTTTTTAATATTTCTATTGTTAATGTATTTAGGATTGTATTTCAAAACGAATATTTCAAAAATTCATAAAATTGACGTAGTTATGATGCCTCAAAGTTGGAGCGGCGAGTGCGATACGATCCGAGTGCGGCGATCTACATATCTAACTTTAATAACTTTTTTTCAAAACGGTCACCACGATATCTCAAGTTCTACCCGACCGATTTTTTTCAAATTTATACAGAATCATCCTTATACTACCCGCTATCGCCGAAACTACGATTTTGTTTATGCGATAAATATTTTTTTTTTAATCCAACATTGACAACCCAAAAAACTCGAACTTTTTTTTAAATTTGTATAACTTTTGCAAATTCCTATATTTTTACTTTTCCCTAGTTCAGGCGATAACCAATAGGACACAAATTAATAACAATTTGGATTTTTTTTTCTTCAGACGTCTCTGAGGGCTGCAATCATGGTGACCGTTAACCCTTTCGCGAAAAACATCTTAACTTTGACCAGCTCTGACAGCTGGAATTTTTTTGTATTGTCAACAAAAAAAAATATATTTTGGTACCAGAGACTTGTATTAATAAAGAACAAAAACAAAAATCAAAATATCTTTTGTAGTTTCTGAGAAAAAAAATTTTAAAATCTTGCTCCAAAAATGACGTTCAAAGCGCAATACCCCCTTAATTTCACTTAAGTCAGTCAAATAATAATAATAATTCATTAAAATAATGGGAAACCAAACCGATGGTTCTTGTAAGGCTTATTGCAAGCGTATATTTTATGATACGCATTGCTTACGGTTATAAGTATAGACGGGCAGGTACAGAAAACAGCGGCCACCACATGGTCACCACACGCTGGAGTTCTGCTTTTAAAATGAATGAAGGAGTTCTTGAGTTGAAACATTATTAATGAAAATTGTTCAGCTCATGAAAGTTTAATGGAGCAAAAATGGGAAGCGGTTACAAATTTAGTTTCAGTGCTTGCACCCTTAAATACGGCTACATTGACTCTGCAAGAAAGTCAGCTCTTAACGGGCGACTTTTACAAGCTGTGGCTGAAATTAAAACTTCAGTTGCAGTAACAAAATTAAAAGTTCAGTAAACTGATATTTTCCTGTGTGAAGAAAAGGAAAGCAGCTTTAATAGAAACGGATAATATGTAAGCCACTACTTAGATGTTTGCTGGCAGTGGAACACAATCTTTGCCATACTCATGATTCATGAATACAAAAACATCAATTTCCACAATTTTTTTAAAAAGTCTCGAGGAAATTCAATGCAACCTCTGCACGACTACAATGAATCTTTTTATTCCATGATTCTTCAATGTAGAACAGTAGATAATTGATTAGAAATGCGATTGGAGATATGGAAGCCACCTTGTTTATTTATTACATTATATTATTATTTATATTTTTTTATAAAAGGATAAAGCAGCCGATAGGAGCAGTATGGACTATGGATCGCAAATGCGTACGCGGATTTCATATAACGAAAAGCGCATCGATGTCGACGCTACGAAGTTCGAATTCGCAGTTTGTAGGTACACAAGAACACAAGTCAGCGTCGAGAGAGCTTTTTCAGCAGATAAGGGGGTCAAAAAAAACATTTTTTTTCCATCTTAAATTAAAGTTTATATATTCAAAAATATGTGCACAAAATTTCAGGTCAAAATTTCAAAAATTGACAGAGTTACAGCCATTTCAGTATAGTAGTAGTAGTAGTAGTAGTAGACCGACTGTTTTCCGCTTGACGTCCCGATGAGAATGGCACGCCCCTAAGTCCCTTGTTCAAACGTATTTATCAATAGATGACTTATTGGGGTTCTTTTCTTCGAATTTCTTTTTTTATTGCTATATAAATATATTGTTCTATTGTTATATAAAGGAGAGCGATAAAAACGGACTAAAAACTTTGAACACGTTTTTCTCGAAATGCCTTTTTTCAAACTGGTCGCATCGATAACTCGGTCAATTATATTATTAACTGATTTTCAATTTTTTGTTTTTGTATTGTTCGTATTTGCAGTGGCTTAGGTTAAGCGTAGCCGATTTAAAAAAATTTAATTTTTACTATTTTTTAGGCTTTTTTTAAACAAAAAAAAGGTCGAAATGATGGAAAAAATTTTCAATTGGTTGCCGTTTTGTGAAAAATCAAAATAAAAAAAATCGGCTACTTACAACGAAAACTACATTCATGTAGATTATAAAGTACTTTTATTTTGTTTTTTCTGATAACCCGTTCTTGAATAATCGATGCGACCATGGAGGGGAACCATGGAATTTTTTTTTTGGACTCTACGGCAACGCTCATAACTTTAAAGCTATTTAATATTTTTAAATAAAAATTTAAGTAAATATTGGTCAATGGTACACTTTATTAAATAATTAAAAATCGATCCTGATATTCCTTTATTTTCCCGGTCAAAAAAATTCCCGAAAATCACTCATTTTTTCGACCGTCACAGTGGCCTTCCCCCATAAGCCCGCTAAATCCGCCATTCATCCATCTGATGAAATTTTACACACAGGTGTCTTGTGTGAAGCTCCACTCAGTTATGTAATGAAATCACACAAAAAAATAACTTAAAGGGACCTATATGGCTTAAATGGGGTTTTGCGGAGTCAAAGGATTATTTTTTTTAAGAAATAAACCACATAAAATCTAGAAATTGAGGAATCTAATTTATTACTGAATACTTTAAGATTGTTTTTGGCCTATCAAAATCACAAAAATACCCATGGGCTCTTATGGGTTGAGCGTCTCCTGCAATGGTGGAATTTCACCATTCCCGTAGCTTTTTTCCAGAACCCCTGATCTGAAACACATAAGCAAGACATTTTCTGTCAGATAATACTTGACTGCACAGAATGAATTAATTAGTTTTGCTTTCCTGCAATTATTTTTGATTTTGTGTAGTTTAGAGTTCAATTTTTGAAATTTTTCATTATTTACTAAATTATAAATATTTTCAAAATAATTATAATATAAATATTCAAATATTTTTTAATTCATTCCATGACCAGGTGTATAATAAACCAGCCCACCAAATTTCAAACTATTTGAGCTAACGGTTTTTGAAATTTTCTACGGCAACGGTCAAAAAACAGAATTCCGAGCAAAATCGAATTAAAGTTTGACTTTACAGAAGAAAAACAAAGTTATCAACGAAAAGCTACTTAGAATGCTTCGTAAGCGTCATTCCAAGAATACATTTAGAATACGTTGAAACATGGTCAAACTTGCGCAAGCCGAAGACGAAACCACACCATGCACAAGAAATGCACAAAATATGTACGTCCTTCCAATTTAGGATTATGCTATTTTATTTTATTGTTTTCACCTGATAACTAAGTAAAAGAAACGGCTTCAAAAGTATCATTATGTATGAGCCACTTCTGGAAATAATTTTTCCGCTTTTATAAAGATCAGACTGAGTACTTACCAATAGCTATATCACCAATTGCCCGTTCGAGTATTACGAAGTTTATTATAGGCTTAAAATACCTCATTAGAGCAGCGCTTTTTGTTGTTTTATCGCGATTTACTATGTGCACGAATGGTCAAGTTGTATTGATATTTCCATAAAATATTAAATCCAACAATGCACTGTCCTTCATCCAAATACAATCACCGGAAAACGGACGTTAATTAAAATATTCATTGACCTCCCCTAAATAACTTCCTCCAGAGGGGTAGTTTAATTGGAATTTAATGACCGGCAGATCGACATCAACTACTAATTGATTTGCTTTTATTTCGAGTATAATTAATGTCGAATATGAAATCAAAATATATCGCTGCTCGTATTCACGGATTAACAAGCGACATAATGTCGTTCGGATATGACCCCACAGCAAATACATGTCGACTATAGCTATCGCCATTATTCACTGCCATGCCCACTTGATTAAATCAAATTGCCTTGCTTCAACTATTTTCAAATTATTGCAAATTTCCAAATTGGACACCAGAAACGAGTGACAATTATTATTATTAAAACACCGAGAACTCAGGACACCAATTGGTCTGTTTGAGTTAGAACTTAAGCTCTCGAGTGTCGCTAATTGGGGAGGATGAGTGGATTTTACCGTTTATACAGGAAGCTAGTAACCCCACATACATACGTATCTAGGCTTATGAAAATTAATGGAGTGAAAATAGTCAGCAGCAAATATGCATACACAGTGGTTTAATATACAATTTGCGAAGCCTAAAACTTTACTGGGAGTTTCAAATTAATTTGTTTAATGCATTCTTTGCCACGGCCACAAAAGCTAAAGAGCGTCATATTTTGGCCATTTGTGTTTGCTTTCCGGGAACTTCCTTTATTTGCATATTTTTTGGGGTTATGAAGCCAAAATAGCTCTCTATAGATCGCTTTATTTTTCCAGGTAAATAAGCACTTTAAATGTTTCATGACGTGGTGTATTTATTTTTGAAATGCACCCACTAGTTCGCTTCCTCTTTGGAGAGAAAACCTGCGGTGGGAAAATTTGTGTATGCATCGTTGAACTTTTCGAAGTACTTATTGCAGGCTAGCTTTTACAGTATAATAATAATACCGTATACATACTGGATTAATTATTTCATCAGATAGAATTAAAGCGGAATTTCACAGTCTAAAAATGCATGTACATTTTGATGTGCAAAAAACTGCATGTTCAGATTCTAAATGTATATAGAAGAAAGATTTAATTTATTTTACGTGATATAATTAATTTTCTGCTAAAAATCTGAAGCAACAAATTCTTCTCAATACATTCCATATATTATTTTTGTTTTGAAAAAGTATTACCAATTTGACTTCAATAGGATTTTATTTCGTGGACTACATATACGTGAAAAGAACATTATCAATTGACTCACGTTTTCGAAAAGAAATTGCAATAAAGCAATGGATTCGAAAGTTTTATGAAATATTGTGGATTTCAATTTAATAATATGTTAGCCAAAAAACGGGTCGGGAACAGCCCAGGGGAGAGAATTTGGATGTTTTTACTTTCCTTATTTATTAAACATGGAATAAAATGTATATCCGACGAGTGTTGGCTATTTTGTTTATTTCTGAATACTTTCGGTCTCACTATAAAGCAATTACTGAACAACTTTACGATATGAAAGGTTTTCGTTTCAAACAAAGTGATGATCCAGCATACACCGTACGAATAAAAATTAATGGCAGAGAAAGGGAGTTCAGCAACTCTGAGTCATAAAATTGCAGTTAATACCCTTTAATTAGGTTTTAATTTTATGGACTCTCGCAAAAGTGTATTTCAGCGAAATTTTAATGTTCCACAGTAGTGAGTAGCGAAAGAGTTTGGTGCTCTTAATGAAAAAAGAGAACGTGAATTGCTTTGTATAGTGAAAAGTCAATAGCCCGAGCAAGCGTTTCCGTTTAAGACTGAATTCCCCTAGAACGTGTGTTTACAAAGCCCTCTGGAATAATTCATAGCTGTGGAAGTGGACCAACCCCCTTTCGTTATTTATGCACTCAAAGTGTCGCTGTGGTAAATATCTCAATTTCAGCAAAACGCCCGTCTTTCTTGCACTTTTATATCATGCTGGAGATTGCGATACTCCTCCAACGGAAAACACGATAAATTCATGATCCAGTTAACTCGACCAAAGGTTAAGGATATTCAGGTTTAATGAGCCACTAAACTTCGCTCGATTTCCTTTTATGGTCTCTTTACCTCAAGATAAGCCCTTGAATACACGAAAATGTACTAAACTTGTTTTTATGAGGTGTATAAGAGCACGTCTGCGAGGAAGGGAGATAATCGAACAAAGTTACAAAGTCTTGTCTGCAACAGATCCCTGTGGAAAGAAACCGGAGAGATGAGGGCATTTCTTTGTGTGTGGCGCCCGACTTGATTTAGCCCTCGTTGCCGCAGCCAGAAGCATGGGAGATCCATTTTTGATAAAGCTCAAAAAGTCCCAACGAGATTTCTGTGTTTAATTAATGGAGGGCATCACGCCAACTTTGACACAGTATTCTTCCGGAACGGCAACAAAGGCCGCAAATTTGGGCCCCACTGCCCCCGAAGAAAAGCAGAATGGGCACCTATTAAGCGAAAATGTGTGTACGCAATTAACCAGAAACAATCAAAACTCGATAATTATCCGTGCGGTCCTGGCCGTGCCGAAAACTCACAATCTGCACAACGTGGAGGCAGGGGCCGTGAGAGCTGCCTAAAAATGGTTGGTTCATTAATCTTATAGCTCTGTTTTCGTTAATGCTGAGCTCGTAATTACTTTTATAAAAAGCCATTAAAAATTTAAAGGGCTTTCGCCACCTGTTGCCAGCAGAGATGCCCCCATGGACCAGGAATTCCATATGACCCAAGTGAAAGAGGAAATCAATGAAAATTTTTTTCCGCGGTGATATTAAAAGAAACTTTCTGTGGCCAAAATTCGTGGTCACGGTTGCAGATTGTGCGAAACTTTCAGGAACATATGTTCGGAACGGTAGTATCTGGTATCACAATTGAGGGCGCAGTCATTTTAGCAGCAGCAATGTTCTTTAAGCTAATAACATTGTAATTCCAGCGGTTGAATTAAGCACAGAAACCATTGGCCATCGTAACCGACTATTATACATATATAACAACTAGCATAATGAGAAAAATAGACGAGGCAACCTAAACTTAAAAACCCCATTTACGACAAGTTTATGATGAAGTTATTTTGTTTAATTTAATTGAGTAATTTATGTTGTTATAGGTAAATGCTTTTGTTGCAATTCCACCATTATCGTTAAAAACAGACAGTAGGCATTGTCTATTTTAAAGGGGAATGCTAGTATTTTCGAACAATTACCAACAAATGAACTTGTTATGCTAAAACTTAAAAAAAAACTTTAGTATGTGTCTATTTGCACTCTCCTTGTCCGTGTAATAGCCATGCAATCTCCATGTACACAGAAATATACGGAAGTAAAAATAATTAATAAATAATAAAAAATTATTTTCCATTATAGAAACGAAGTTAAAAGAAGGAAATGGAGTTGTGAGATCAATTTGCGCCGAGAAATCAAAGGAGAATTTTATACCTTGTTCGCAGATTTGCATAAAGATAAAAAGCGGTTCTATCAATACTTTCGAATGACGGAGCCCAGTTTTAATGAAATTCTGGGTTATATAGAACAGGATATTCGAAAAAATAATACAAATTTTCGTTGTGCCATACCTGCAGTACAACGTCTGGCAATTACTCTACGGTAAGAAAACTATTATATATATTTTAATGTTTGAATTCTAATATGTATTTCACCATATGCGTATATGTATAATATTATATTTTATTTATTTTAATTATTAAATTAAATTGTTAAATTCATCCATATCAGCATTGAAATTTTCATACCAAAAAGCAGCAGTTTCCCTTTGAAAACAAACACCTTATGCGGCCATTTTCTTACAGAGTTTCGAGATATAATCCAGAAAAAGAGAGATTTAATACTTGCCTTAGTACGGCTAGACATGTGGTGCAGAATGCATTTGGCATTCTTTCTCAAAAATGGAGAATTTTTTTCAGGCCTTTAGAAACCAACGAAACAACAACAATAAAAATAGTTCGGGCAGCTTGTGTATTGTATAATTTTTTACGATCTAAAACTTATGAAGACAATTATTTTACAGCTTTAAAACCTCCTGAACCTCAAATGAAAGCTTTTTTAAATTTTAAACAAGATGCAAAAAGATCAAGAAATGAAGTTTTTGAGATCCGTCAGAAATTTGTAAATTATTTTAATACACAAAATGAATAAAAATATAGTTTATACATTAAACATAAATTGAATGTAATGTACTTACCTGTTTTTCCCATTTCTTTTCCCATTTCGTCCCATATTTTATTCTTTTTCTTAAAATTTTTATAGTCTTCATTACGCAAATCATACAAAATTGGATATTTTCCAACAATTTCAATCATTTGTTCATATTCCATTCTGCACGGGCTACTTGTCAAATTGCGATCACGCGGTGAAATGGTGCATGCAGCGGTTAGTGGCGGCGGCGATTTCTAATCGCCGCACCACCGCTCATCGCTGTTCAGCAAATCGCAACAATGTGTGCTTACACATTTGAGAACACATGCAGCGATTAACCGCATTATCACCGCCACCGCCACCGCCCTAACCACCGCGTCAGTCTGCGCCTACCTTTATTAGCCTAAGCAAAGTAGAGCTAAACTTTGCACAAATTCCTAATGGAAATTTTCGTTCGGGATTTTGTTTCTTTCGGCACTAGAAATATTCTCTCTCTTTCTCTTGCCTTCACCTTGCAATACGGTACCAGCCAGCAAACGTCAGAAATTCATGTGCGCAAGGATATTCTTATGGACTCATGCGTCGTGGTATGCCGAGCATGCGTTGATGTGCTTTTGACTCTCCGCATGAGCACCCGCCGGATCCAATTCTAGGAAGAAGGGAAAAATTACCAAAACTCTTAACTGAACTCGGAAATCCAGAGAATTTTGATTTTATTTTATATTTAATTAAGATAAATGCCTGTTTTCTTAATGACGAGAGGTTGACGAGAATGAAATCATCTTCAACCTATTTTTCATTTTAAAACTGCGTTAGATTTGCAATTAGAAAATTTCATCACACTCTGCTAATGCCATGCATTTAGACCCAATTTGTGTTTACCAATGCGGAGTTGCAGCAGAGCTCAAAAGCAATTAATCAGCACAGCATGTTTGCTTTGTCGCAACAAGCAAATTACAGCATGATTCAAATGCTCGATTGCAATTTGAGATGTGCTCAATTTATCATAATCGTCCCCCCTATATGTCTCTGGTAAGGCTACAATAGACAATTTACTTGAAAGCCCTCGAGTTGCCATAATTAAGTAAGATGTCGTACGGATTAAGCGACTGATTTCCTGCAAAAAGCTTTTCAATCAAATTACAACAGTCATTGTGACCGCTCTGAGAAAAAAAATGTTGAAGTTCCCCAGTTAAATAAATATTTGCCCGCAAAAGGCAGTGGCAGGTGGAGAACCTATCAATAATCTTGCCGGGCTGTCTGTGGGAATAAAGCGAACTCGCTTTGTCATCAATGAACTCTGGTTACTAATCACAAGTAGTCAATACCGGGTGACTGCAAAATTAAATAGAACAGAAGCTTTCACCCTCGGGCACAATTGACTAGTCATTCCCAGAAAATACAGGGCACTATGGCTTAAGTGACTCGGATATTTTATCAAATCCACTTTGGCCGGGAAAGCTTGTTATCTGCCCCTGAAAGTGTCTGCGGGTGACTGCTGTAAACTTCAGGGAGCCCTTCTTTGACGGGCTTGTTATTGTGGGGACGGCCCATTCGTTTCACTTTTTGATTCGCACTGCCTTTTCACAGCGGCCGGGTTCTTTCACGTGTTAATATTTGCACAGTGCTAATCACAAGAACCTAAACTATGCACATGGCTTACCTAGACTATTCCACCCACATAGCGATATACCATAAAAGTGGCTAATCGCCTTCATAATGGACGGGGCCCATTTTCATTAGTTTGTGGCGCCGAAAAGACTGGCCTGTCCACACACCGTGGTGAACGAAAAAAACTGAAAGACAAAAATGTCCTTTTTTGCTCTGCTGGCATGAAAAATAGAGTATTCTGGGAAATCTGTCGGTTACACCACTTGTTGAGGAGAAGCCTGCTACCATGTGACATTGGGGATATTTAGCGAACTAATGAAAAGCCTTAAAGACGTTAAAGGCACTACTGGCAGCAGCTGCGGTGGACATGAGTTCGAACTCACTTTTGTCCAGATTTCTGTGCGCGTTTCCAATGGCTTTGGATTGACTCGCTTAATCTTCCCTAGAGGAAGCGGAAAGCCTTTCAACCTCAGTTCATTCATT
Source organism: Neoitamus cyanurus (assembly GCA_947538895.1). Taxonomy (NCBI): domain Eukaryota; kingdom Metazoa; phylum Arthropoda; class Insecta; order Diptera; family Asilidae; genus Neoitamus; species Neoitamus cyanurus. Next base: position 18,140,837 of record OX384544.1, read on the forward strand.
TACTGGACTGATGTGTATAGCTCCTACCGTAAGGGACTGGTTTTTATGCAGAAGTATGTAAATACAATTGCGATGGTACATATTTGCTGCCTTTTTTAGGATTCCAAAAGCTACCCTTATAGGACCAGATCCACAAACAATACTTGAGCTTAAGTTGGTGGCACTCTCTCTTTTGGTATTTCTAATCAATGGAAGGTCTTCTTAAGCCTCCAACATGACTGATAGTCGGGAAGGAGACTGCATGAAAATAAGCAATACAAGCTGGGACATGTCGCAAACAAAATTTTAAGGTGAGCACATTGAAGTGCCCCAGGGGTGCCTGGGCGCAGATGGTCCAGTTTCGCGAAAACTGCTCATATCCGGAAAGCACCTTGCGTCTGTAAAGTAAAAACGTATTTAAATTTTTATTTATTTAAAGTTTATAGTATTTATACGTTTAACCTTTTAAACTACTTTAAAATGAATTTTTAATGTTTTACTGCTTGTCACGAATTTCCAATAATTCCGACAGGTGTTCTAATTTCTATTGATATTAAGTTGTTAAGTTTCAATTCCAGAAAAACATCGATTGAGCGCCAAAAACCATTAGAAATCTTTAATACGCAAGCTATAACATAATTGCAATTAATCCTATAGATATGTATATGTATGTAGAACATATTGATCAAACCAAATTGTAAAATGTTCAAGCTCAAAATAAAGCGGCCTAATTATCTGGTTAAGTTATGTGAGTACTTTCTGAATCACCCTGCTTATAATAATTCACAAATATTAAATTCTCTTATTAATTCCATGCTCCTGATGCAGTTATAACAAATGGAAAACGAAATTTTTTTTTGAGATTTAAAGAATGGAGAGAAAATATCATAAAGTCGTCCGGAAAAATGGCGTCCTATATTTTGGGTCGACGGGATTAAAATTTTCACAGAGCACAGGATTGAAACGAAATTAGCAAACCTCACAATATTCCCCTCGGTATTCGATTCAGCTATATGACATTGAAGCCAGATACAAGCGACATCCTAATTTGGTGCAGAATGAGTTTCCAGCCCTCCTTTAAATTTAATTAAAAAATTCCCCAGAATTGACAATATTGCATTCCTTGCATTCCATGGATGCAAGCTCATCGGCCGCATACAAAGCGACATGACAAAAGAAATCTGTTTCTGTAAGTTGCAATTTTCCGGTTGCACCCAATATCTCGGAATCAATTCAGTTCCAGATATATTGATTCCGAAAAACTCTGGAGGTAAGCAGCTACCAATCAGATTAGCACTTCTCTGGCCGGAATCAAACGTAATATAGTCTGACTTGCATGCTGCAGGGATGCCTGCTAGCGGAGGTGTTAAATGGCGAGTAAGGTCAGGAGGAGAACGAAAAGTAACCCCAGCGAAGAATTTAATGGAAACTCCCAACAACAATGCCAAAGTCTGATGCAGCAGTGTTGCTCTTTGAGCTGATGCGAAAATTGATCGGGAAGTTGTGGGTAACCACGGAATTTATTTTTTATCAAAGTGTACTGTACCGCCGGCGCTATTCCCTCGTCCCCCGTCGTTACGTGCTACCCGAAGCAACCAAGATCACAAAGGAAACTTTCGGGCAACTTAAATAAATGAATGCACGGCACGCTTTTATTAAAGTGGCCCGATATTTATCTAAGCTGGCTGGATTTTAGCGCTCGAGAGCGCTCCGTGTGCACTGCATTCCACTCGACTCGAACGTCCTCGAACGAGGAAAAAACACTTTTAATGGATATTTTATACGTGGAGAAGGGCGCACCGCAGCGCTTGTACTTTTTACTCCCAGCAATTTCGCTTTCGAGGAGCATAAATTTTTCCATTTGTTCCTAATTCTCCTGAGGGAACACCCCTAATCGCCGAAAATAAACTGAAAAGTGAAACCAAGAAAATGAATAAAACGTTGCAGTGCATGAGTCTCTCTCCCGGAAAATGCTCCGGTGAACTATGCACGAGTAGTAAGTGAATTATGGGAGTTGGGCGAGATTAAATTCAAAAGAAAAATTTATAGGAATGTGAGGGGAATTTGCTGCTGTTTGATCGTGAACTTTAATCTACCTCAGACAGGTCGGGGTGAATGTTTCCTAAACTACGGAAGCTCATCCATATACTGTCGGAGGATAGCTTAAGCCTTTTTGTTCTTTTAACTAAAATCGTAGGAACAATTTTTCAGGATAACTCATGGGAAGTGCGGCAGATTCCATGTCAGCCTCTCAATTTTTGTTGGGTATTTGCGTGTTTGGACATAAGGCCTCTATTTTTATGACAACAAGCGGATGAAATGTGTACTTTATGCATTATAAAAATAAAAAATAAAAGGTTTGACTTATATGTAGAGTCAGAATTTGTCTGAAGTTATTAATAAGATTATCAGATACTCTATGCAATGTTAATTTGTACAGTCGTTTTCTTTTATTCAATAGTGATTGATTGAATGACCACATCAACTGGATTTGAAATTTCTCACACCAGATTTGTAATGAGAAATCTTAAAAACGCGTTTTCAAAGGGCTCGGGTGTCTCTAGAAGCAGTTAGGTCCGCCAGTTTAGGCCATAAATCCGCCATTTTGTACTTTGTGATTATTCATGTTAATGTGGTAGTAATCAAAAATTTATAAATCAAAATAACGACTTAAAATAAACATCAAAAATTACTCTGAAATTGAACTTCTTGGTCACTTATCATCAATTATTGAGTTTATGGCCACCATATTGATCCCGGCATCTTGATTTTTGCAAAGCCGCATTACACGGTCAAAAATTTTAGGCTAAATGGTAATATTTTTAGTCCAGTCTCAAAATGAATTAACCTTTGAACTGAAATTAGGTTAAGCCTTTTTCTGTAAACCAAAGAAATGTTGAAATGAAATATTTTGCTATTTAAATCTGTGAAACTTTTAAAGTATTATATTTCAACCCTAAAAAGTTAAACCAAACTTACCCTTTTTGGGTTTAAATAAAATATGAGTAGGTTACATTGTTTAAAAACTCGTTTAGATTAAGGGTTGTCACCAAGAAGATTTGACAGAAATCTCACTAAAATTTGAACTTCATTATTGAAGCGAAATGTAAAGAAATAGACTTGAAATTTTGCAAACATATGAATAAAAAACTCAAAAATATGGCAATGTTTTCATATTTCGGAAATAATACATAACGAAACTTTCAAACGCGTTGATTTTCTCGAAACACGATTTTTCAACTGGTGTCGGTGATAACGCGAGCAAAAATTGACCGATTGACTTCATTTTTGAAACACACATTGATATTAATGTTCTTTATGGCTTAACCGGATAGATTTTCGATATCAGTTTTAATTGGAAAATTATAAATAATTTTTTGGAGCAAAATTTGTATTTTTTTTCAAATGGTCGCCATTTTTTCATTTTTCTAAATTTCGAAAAAAGATCGAGTTAAGCCGTGAAGAACGTAATTCCCAAAATAAATAATTCGGAATTTTTTGTTTCGGATTGGCGGAACTTAAAAATTCGTCGATGCCGTTTGGCCCGGAGATTTTCTCGTCGTTCGACTTTTTTTTAAATAAACAAATCAATTGTCGATATTTCCGAAATATAAAAACATTGCCATATTTTTGAATTTTTATTCATATGTGTGCCAAATTTCAAGTCTCTATCTTTGCATTTCGCTTCAATAATGAAGTTCAAATTTTAGTAAGATTTCTGTCAAATCTTCTTGGTGACACCCCTTAAGTTTCAACCATATTTAAGTCATACAATTTCATCAACCAGTTGGTTGGAGATAGGCGTATCAAAATATCGGAGGATAATACGTTATACACCATATTGCTTTCTTGTACGTGCGTCGTCCCAGTGGCAGATCTTCACTTAAAAGTATTTTACAAAATCGGGTACTTGGATGTCTTCAGAGTACTAATTTCAAATCTCAAGCTCCTATATTGTATATTGTCTTAATATTGTATTTTAGCAATTCCATATCAAAAAGTGCAGCCGCTTCAATAAAAGTTTTGGCTAAATATGTTATGAGCTGTTGTGCACAGCACATTAACTTGATTATACAAATTTTAACGACCTTTGAACTAATTACCATGGCAAGTGCTCTACTTCCTATCTTGGCATCTGGCCCCCACTAATGCACAGTGTAATTCAAAATTGATTTACACTGTCCTTGCAGCACCTCGGAACATCACGGGCAACATCAGTGGTAGTTTAGTTGATCGATTAGCACAGAGCGTAGTCTGCCGTCTTGCTGGATAGTGGATACAATGAACTGGATCAAAATGGAAGTTGTTCTAAGCTGTTCACATGACCACCGGTCTCTAATTATTCCCTTTCGCCGATTCTTTTTAAAGTTTGGACATGCTCACAAAGTTTGGCGCTTACGGTCGCCGGAAATAGCCAGCTCCAGCATAGCTTTTGGCTTCGAGTGTCAGGTATGAATGCATTAAGAGGGGCAAAATGAAAGCTGCCCAGACTCCGGCCCTGATTTATGTGCATTTTAATTAATTCAAACTCCAGGACACTCGACGACATGCAGGAGTCCCATCTGCACCTTTACTCGGTGGCCCCAATATATGTACACAGACGAGCGTTGTGGCAGATGGCAGAAAATGCCTGGGAAGTAGCAGGAAAATTTGCCACTTTGGTGTTATTTGCACCTACAAAAGCATTCAAGAACACGAGCATAAAAGTGGTGAACCGATGTTATTACCAGGGCGGGGTGCGCAGAGCTGTAGAATAATAATGCTATCATCAGGAAACTCTTTCGTTTGGCGGCACTTTGTTTCTCGGTGGTACGGCGCCCGCAAGGACAGCAAAGGAGGTTTAAGTTTACAGCACGGAGACAGATAGCATATCGTGTGCATTTTTATTAGGAAAACTATTAAGTGTGCATTACAAATGAGCTACTTTGTTTGCTTAGCCTTCTGAAAATGTGCTAATGTAAAATGCATTGTCCTTTATTCACTCCACTCTTCCTTTAGAGTTTTCCTTTATTATATTTTTCTACTTTACATACGAGCTTTTAGCTTGAGGATTCCATTTGTGTGAGAAGAGGTTTGTTTGTTTGTTTGATCCATGCATTTAGATTTTCCGATATAGCCTTCAATAAGATTTGGAGTATTATTTTATGCAGAATTCTGCAAAGAGCGAGTCCATCTTTTCTTTGTTTCGTATTGTCTAACATACATATTATAAGGCTAGAGCCAAAACAGCGTGCTTTGGCTGGGCAGTGTGCGGAATAACCAAGCGTACACGAAATTCAATTGTGCGTGAATTTGTCACAAAATAAGTTAACCTGCACTGCAAATCCAAGTGTGTTATTTCAATAATACGGGTTGTATTGAATTTACACACATTGTGTAAGTAATTTAAAGCGCATAATCTGCATTATATTCTAAACGATATTGACGTTTAATTGAATGCTCACAGAAAAACAAACAAGTTGAATAAACTGCCAACACATATACAAACAGTGGCGAGACCAAGTTCTGTCTGTACTTATACCATGTACTCGAAATATCTAAACCAGCCTCCTTTGATTGAAAATTGGTTGCATCCGCTGCCTTCGATTTGAAAATGGGAAGTTTGCTCCTTTCGATATGAAAATGAGAAATACGCCTCTTTCGATTGAAAATTTAGTCTGACAGCTCTGAATCCCTGCTCGTGGTGTAACAGCGATTCTTCACAACTGTTCTCATCCGCCGTCTCCCTCTGGATATGATATATCAAAACCTCGACTTCTGTCATCGAGGCAGCGGTTTTCAAATTATATGCTTTATATATTGTGTTGAACATCGATAAAGAGGATAAACATTCCGAGCTCGGAATATAATTGGATTAATAATGTGATTAGGTGAGTACCTTTTGTATGTTTATACCATGTCTTTGTGCGAAAACCGGTGATGTGAATCTCAGAAATAAATGTTTCTTTCTGAGCATTACCCGGTTTGTTTAAGTCCTGTCACAGGCGACAATTTGCCTGAGTTTATTACTTTTGTTTTATTTTTTTTTCAGGTTTTCAGGAAGATGTACCTGTACCTACTAACTCAGGTACTTCAGGTATGTAAATGGAATTCAATTTATCCTTGATTTAATAAAAAATTGATGTGTTAAAAGTTTTTCTAAAAAGTGTGTTAAAATAACTTGTATTGAGAGAAATTACTCACTTTAAGTTCTTTGAATTGTTTCACACTTTAAGATCTATGAATTATTTTCCTTCAATATAATTCACACATGGAATCCTATAAATAGAACAAATACTCTAGTATTTACTTCTAGTACTCCTTCTCCTAAAAAACAAGTCATGTATTATTTTTTATACCCATAAAAATATTTTATACACATATACACGGATTAAATGCTTTCTGAAAATCTTGATCTTTTAGGGAATTTTATTGTGTCATGATAAATTTGGAATATGTTTATATTGATTAAGCAGTGTTTGACGGATCTACACATCTACGTCTTTTCCTAAATCCAGCTTGTTCTTCCTGTACGTCCTTTTCAATTCTGTTTTCTATTCTGGTGGGTATTATGAGAGCTAGAACTTTATTGTTCAGTATTCTAATGCCCCTTCATTTAATAAGACTCTTTTGGATCACCTTTTTTTAGAAGCTTGATGATTATTTCTGTCTTACCGTACGATGTTATATTTTCTGTGGTCTGGGGATTCCGCCACCGCAGTCAGCTTTGTTGTTCTTTAGCCTTGTAGATGTATGTAGATGTAGATTATCATGAGGAGGGTAGCTAAACCCTGCGCTTAGACTGAAGGTCCATTGTACAAACCTCGAGAAGAGAGACTGACATCTGAGTTAATCTCGATGCCCAGATTGAGCCGTTAGACGACCAGTTCTTCTAACAAAGCTAAAGATGCTGGGCAGCGTGAGTTTATGTAGATCCTTGGGATCTACATGATGGTTCCCGAATAAAGCGGTTCTGGCACTGTTGTAGAACGGACATGCACACAAGAGATGAGCAATAGTCTCGTCCTCCAACTCGCATCCGCAAAGCGGCGAATCCGCTATTCGCATTGTATGAAGATGCTTGTTCAGCCTGCAATAGCCTGTAATAATGGCCATTGCTTGGCTCAACTGGCATCTGCTGAGGTTGAGTAGATGTCTGCCGAGGCCTAGGTCGACCCGATGCAAGAACATCTTATACTGTCTACAATCCAGTCTTGCGGCCCACCTCTCATTGTGCTCAGAGCGGACCCAGTCCTCCACCGAGTGACTGATGAGAGATGGTGCAACACCCATGTAGGGTTCTGGTCCTATAAAGGTAGAGCAGGCCCCTTCTTTCGCCAACCTGTCCGCAGTCTCATTGCCTGCTATATTACAGTGGCCAGGGACCCAGATTATTGAGACTTGATTGATTGGAAGTCGCAATAAGATCAAGCGAGTGACGACACTCACTGAGAAGCTTAGACGAAACTATGTATGAGTCGAGTGCTTTAAGAGCAGCTTGACTGTCAAAGAAAATAAAATGTTTTTCCCACTCAGTTTCCTCTTCAGAATCTCTTGTACACAGATCAAGATACCAAGAACTTCCGCCTGGAAAACGGAGACGAATTTGCCTAGCGAGCGGGAGATGCACACATCTTCACTCAGACCGTACACTTCGACTCCAGCTAGACCATCTGCAAGGGATCTGTCCGTGAACCACGCAGAGCTGGCATCCGACACTGTGTTACCGAGATAGTCCTCATCCCACTCCGTTCTGGAGGGAATGGACACAACATACCTTTTACATAGGCTGAGATGGGGCATTACATAATCCGAGGTCATCTGCACAATGTCACTATGTCATCCGCATAGGCTACTGTGAAGTGGCCCCTTCTGTCCAGTAACCTGATGAGGCCATCAACCACCATGCACCACAGGAGAGGGGACAGAATGCCACCTTGCGGACAGCCCCTACCTACCCTCCTGACCGCTGTGTGGGAACCTACCTCAGTGGAAACAATTCGGCTCTGCAGCATGTTAATAATCCACCTGGTTACGGTTTGGTTTACACCATGCTCCCGCAAGGCGCAGGCCATTGCAGAGAAGCTGGTGTTATCAAACGCTCCCTCGATGTCCAAAAAGACCCCAAGGGCCGCTTCTTTTGCATGAAAAACCCTTTCAATGAAAGAGATTGCATGATGGAGGGCCGATTCAGTAGATTTCCCTCTCTGATAGGCGTGCTGCGCTGCATGCAACGGAAAAGCCTTCAGATTGTTCGATCTAATGAATGTGTCTAACATCTTCTCCAGCGATTTCAACATGAAGCTCGTAAGTGAAATCGGCCGGAAGGATTTAGCTGCCTTATAGTTGCACTTCCCAGGTTTTGGTATGAATATTACCCTGGAAAGGCGCCAGCTGCAAGGTATATACCCGAAAGCCAGGACAGCTCTGAAAATTGTGGTCAGATGATCCTGAATCACGGAGAATGCCTCTTGCAGCATGACTGGGGAGATACCATCTCTACCCGGGCTCTTAAAAGGTGAGAAAGAAAAGACCGCCCATTTAAGAAGATCCCTGTCTATAACAGACCTGGCGACAGCCCAGTCCGAATCATCCGGGTTGTGCTGTTCAGCCTCTATGTGATCCTCTTGTACCGGTTCACAACCAGGAAAGTGGGTTTCTAACAGATGAGACGCGACCGAGGTGTCATCATCTATGAAATCACCACAGGGTAGTTGGAGTGAACCCAGCTGGATTGCCTTGTCTTTTTTGAGAATTTTGTGGATTCTCGTTGACTCTCTCATCCCTTTAAGGTCTGAGCAGAATTTTTTCCAAGAAAGTAGCTTGGCAGATTTCACCTCTTTCTTGTAAGCCCTCTGTTTCTCTCGAAAGAGTTCCCATTCGGATTCAAAGTTGAGGATTTTTGCACGGTTATGTTGCTTTCTTACTCCTTTTCTAAGCAACATAAGCCTGCGATTCCACCAGAGGCATTTGCCCTTAGGACTGGGGGTGGTAAGGGGGCATGCCTCTTCGAAGCTAGAGGTAATGGCCCCCTCTATTACCTTAATCGACAGGTCCAGGTCACTGACGTTACTGATCAGTGGCAGCCATCCTTCCAGTCTCAGACCCAGGGCGGATCTGTAAAGGTACCAGTTGGTTTTCCTGGGGTTCCTAAAGCTGGGAGGAGCTGGACAGTACGCCGCGATCTTCAGCGAGATGACTCTGTGATCGGAGGTTAGAATGTCATCCGTTACTCTCCAGCCAAGTATTAGGTCCACGAGACTGATCGAGCACAAAGTGATGTCAATCGTCTCGCGCCTGATGGAGTTTACGACCGTTGGTCCGGTGCCGTTGTTGAGGACAGTCAGCTCCGTGGAAATAATGTATTCGAGGAGCGACTGACCTCTACTGTTAACATCGGAGCTTCCCCAGCAGGTATGATGCGAGTTTGCGTCGCAGCCGATTACCATCGGGAGTTTTTCCTGCGACAGAAATCCACGACCTCTACTAGTTCAGAACTCGGCGGAGGTTCAGCAGAATCATAGGGCAGGTATGAAGAGACAACAATTACATCCAGAGCGCCATCTGCTAGGTCCAGAGTTACACGAATAGTAACCTGGATCTCTGGAGCTGTGCTCTTGGTTTAGCGTCGCCTTTAAACCGTTCGCTATACAGATGCATGCCCTGGGTTTAGAGGCGGCGTCTGCCGTAAACACACGGCCATTGCCCAGCCAATCGAGCTTTGCGGAATAAGCCTAGACAACTTTTCCAAGATTCCCAGAACCCACAGAGATGCGACCCATGGCATTGTAAAGCAGAGCCATTTATTTATACATCCTCCTCATTTCATGTTTGTCGCGTGCCCAGCGTGAGTATAGTTTCCATAATATGGTGCCCCATGACATTTACGTACCGCAACTCCAGGGGGCCAATATGATATGAGCCACTCAGGTAGAATTACCAAGAATCAAATATTTGATCAGGTGTTCCAAGTCTAACTACACAAAAATCACTATCTTCAAACATGTATATAGATAATAAAATAGTTATACATGCTTGCTGTATGGCAAAGGTGATTGAAGCATTAGAACAACTCCTTTGTGGAATAAAATAGCTGAGAAGACTGGCAAAAGTAATTTGTTGAAAATCGATTAAGGTTCGCCATATAGACATATGCAAGTAATTAAAAAGTACACCGAAAACGACTGTGCCAGCACAATAGAGAAAACTAGCAGAGCGAAAGTTGGGGTCAAGGAAAAAACAGCAAGCATTAAAAGAGCGCATCTAAAACAGTTTTCCATTCATTTACCGCCGCGCCCCTGATGAAGTTCTTTTTGGTGGAGCCCTAAACAAAACACACGCGGTGTTGGTTAGTTAACCCGTGGGGAAAGGAATGGATCAGAAAATTGAGGGTAACCAGAGAATTTATTTTTCCAGCTGCACTGGGAGCGCCCGGTAGTTACATCACCAAATCAACGAACCGAACGGAATGTTCCCAGACATCCCGCCCAAAGTCATGCATGCATCGCACGAATTTGTTCCGGAGGAGGGCTGACATTTAGGGAAAATTCGATTACGATGTGGAAACCTCATGGCTTTGCAGAATGTTTGGTGTCAATAAAACAGACCCACGGGAATTTAGATAAGTTCTTGGAATTAGTAGAGTTTCATTCAGATTAAATAATGTATGTATAAAAAGTAAAAGGCGACGTCGCCGGATGACCCTCTGTCAGGATTGCACAAACAATTTTAGGTCGTCGATAAAGTGGCAATTTTTCTGAATTAAAATGGACTAGAGTAATCGCAAAATATTTTGAATAGAAATATTCACTTAGAGATAAGTGAAATTGTTGCAGGACAAACAATAAAATAAAAGTAAGGCAAATAGTGACTTGAAATACATGGAGTTACCCAAGGTTCGTGGTCACCTTACTTCAAAACACAACAGAGTTGTTTTATATACATATGAACTTAATTTAAGTTTTTTAAATTTTGTTTTGAAAACAATTTCAATTCAATTTAATCATGGAAGAAATAACAAACAACAGTGTTTGTAAGTTCATTGGATGACCACTTGTCTGGGGTAACTATGCATGTAAATTTCGAAATCATTACATGTATTATTATTTCACCAGTCCTGCTTATCATATAGAAGAGCGGCAGGATTCAAACTTACTCGTGCATTTAAAACAAAGTATACTTAGAAAATGATAAAACGAAAAAATTTTGTGCTGTGGAGGTGGCCACCCGGACCTTTGATGAACCGCAGCAGGCAAATCGTCGCTCGAGAAAAGTAGTCTTGCTGGCTACACTAGACACTAGAAACTAGATAGGTGCACACTGGAAGCAAAGCTCAAAGGATTTACTCCCGAAAAAGCGACTAACTAAAAGCTAAGGAGTAAGGAAGAATGGGTCCTAATCGCAACATTCATCTAACAGACTCTTAAGCGAAGAGGAAATAGTATATATATATGTATAAGGAGCCCAGTGAGGGGGAAGTCACACAGCAGTGAAGTAATACCAAAAGTATTCCCGAGTGGTCTGGAGAATAGGAGGAGGTTTTTATTGATTGAAAGTCCTACACAACACACTAGGGGGGGACCTCTGATGGTGCATAATGCATTCCCCCCCTCAGTTTCCATAATTATAAAAAGTTCCGTGTATAGAAATTCATGAAGTCAAATGTCCTTTTGTATTTTATGTCCGCCATATTGGATCGGACCTGTTGAACTTGCAAAACTGAACGTATTATTTGAATGGGCGACCCCAAAAACCCCCACTTTTTGAATTTTAAGGAAATACAAATGCAATTTTGTGTGAACTTTCAATCCGCCATACTGGATCCACCAATTTGAATTTACAGAATTCACGTATACCTAAATCTGTACCTGTGGCTATGAAAAATTAAACAGACAAATAGACCCGATACTACATATACTCAGTGGAAGAGATTTAATCTGTGAAGGTCACTGAAAGCAAACGTCAGTGTTTACAAACCTATTATTTCAGTGAGGTTGTTTTTTCAATAAGCTGCCCACTTTGTTATATTTATCCCCCCTTTTTCGGACCCCTTAGTTGTGCTAACACCGAACGGGTTGCGGACGTGCCAAGTGCACTCGATTGAACAACTCTAAGCGCGTTTGTTACTTGCTCCTGGTATGCCAATAAAAGTTGTGCCAGCACCCAATCTGCACCATTCAGGAACTATCAAGTTCTGGTGCATCACAAAGGAAAACTGCCCGAGATTATAATTTTTTGTCACCGTGGCGCTGCCCGCGCACTCCGCATCGCTCCAAACTTTTTCCATCATTCAATCGCGTCCTCGCAAACTTATCCCGTTTAAACTTTATAACCAGCAACTGGAAGCGACAACTTTATCTTTTTTGGATAAGACCACTGGAGCTCATGAAAATTTTGCACAAGTTTCGGCTTACATGGGGAAACTTTGGAAGTTTCTTCGTCACTTGTGGTGTTGGGCTCATTGTGTCGCATGGAAATGCACTAAAGCGGAGCCCCAAACTTCAATAGTCGGTGCATTCACTCGCAGCGTTTATTGTCTCGCTGCTATTGCTCCAATTCCAGTGCTATCTTCCCGGGAGCCGTGCTCCTGCTAATGGCGAGCATACGAGTGATGCAGTGCAATCCTACGTCCCCAGGTCCTCCTACGAATTCCATGGAAATTATTATTCACGTACTCTGATGTTTCCGGATATTTTATTCATAGTAACACCTGTTCCACAGCATCGATTCCACATTTGTATGTTTGCCCGGCTCGTGCGAGCGCTCCGTCGTCGTACTTGTGCTGAGGGCGTTATTGATTAGGATGAAGGGGCACCAGGTGATGCATTCCGGCAGCAATTTTTCCATCTTCTTTCTCGCATAAAATGCAAATTGAATTGAAGGACTGATGAGACTTCGTACCTCTGATGTTTTTGTTTTTCACTAAAAATGTTAATAAAAAATAAATTCACGTCCCACGAAAAACACCCGAAAGGTTCTCAAGCTTCAAGGATCCCTCTACGCCTTGATTGACGTGAAACCCACTGCAGATGTTGTATCCCATCCCAGCTGCTAAAACCAAGGGCTTGTCTTTTTAATGTCAAATTTATCAAAATACAAAATTTCCCTCTCCCACAGAACGTGTAAAATTGTAGCTCTTAAGTGAATTTTTTTAGGACTTGGTTGCCAAAAGCGGTAAAGAAAGGAAGTAGGTGTATTCCAATGTTGGTGTCAGAGTTTAATGCTGCAAATACGAGCATAAAAGAAAAGGAAAATGTATATGGAACTAAAACCTGACATGTGCACGCAAATTGAGAAGTTAAAGCAAAAGTTACCTCTTTGTATACTGTTTACCGTTTATAAGAACTTTTTCTGTGTTGCAAAACTTTCTGCACTATGAAACGTCGTTCACAGAACTGTGCTGTTTTGTCGTTAGCCAATCCCTCATCAAACATTAGCCGAGTGCAATTTAACGGGTTTCAATATATTTATATATATATATAAAATATTTGTTATATATAATATATTATATTAAGTTCTCCGTTGTAATAGAAACGGAAATTGTGCACGTTACCTTTCACCATTTATATACACTATACATTTTTAATGGTAAGATATGTCTAAAGTTTTCGACAACAGAATGCATATCGATGATAACATAAATTGCCAATAAATTTTCCAGCAAACACTTAAGATATCAGGTACTTTAAAATCATTTTGTAATTTTCAAGAATATAAGTTATGTGTCTGTGGGAAGAGAAAACATTATTCCACTAAAGGGGGACTCGTAGATTTTACCACTGCATATAAAAACATCCTCCTTGATTGGATTACATTTTTTAAAATCTAAAATCCTCTTACAGAAATGGCAATCATCGATGTGAAAATCTTCAGAAAAACCATTTTCCCTTCCGCAAGAGTTCATGTCGACTGCAAATTTACTCCCATAACATTGTAAGCGGAGGCAAAGAAGAGGAACTCTCAGCTGCCTCGTAGGATATTTCCAGGAAGTGCCACTGTGCATAAGTACATTATGGGAGCATTCCGCACAATTCACAAATGTATCTGACACAAAAGAATATTTCCTAGCGAATTTTGCTGCTGCATTATGCATGCACCTATGTGCATTGTGCACAAATTGACAATATTTCGCATAAGGATATATCTACTTGTTGGATTGACAAACAACGCTAAGAAAACTTAAATTTCTTGCTTCGTTTTCTTCGACGGGTTTTTGCGTTTTCTTGCTATGGCTTAGTCCATTTTGGGTCAAATCGAATAAACAGTTTGCGGTGAACTTCTCCAGACAGGATGTTCGGGAAGAGCTTTTGAAAACTTCAGGCGACGGAAAGAAAAAATCAAAGTTTTCCTGGTTGTAGGTTTACGAAAATAATATTATAATATTGTGCTGAAGAAGGGAACTATCTGCAAGGGTGAAATATGGACCTTTTTCCATTGCATTATGATTCAAAAGTTTTTCATTGTTTCAACAATTTGTTTCAGGCTCCTTTTCCATATAAGCGGAGCGCCCCATTTTTAACGTTGCGAACATAACATCACGTTCAACTGAAACATCTTGCGTTATATCCACCCAATTAAATTCACATTAAACTGTCGGAGCTGATCCAACCGAATGAGGCCCGCACGTGAGCACATCTCACAGCAGGGAAAATGCAAATGTTTGACAGAATTCATTCGACAGATTTATGAACTGTCAACAATGACTTTATCCGTGAAACCTAAAAAATGATACAATCCAGACCAGCCATATATCGCATGAATGTTCTTCCAAACGATGGAGACATTACCTGACGACTACTCCGCAATTTCTCGAGCAAAAAGTCAGACACAATATGACCTCGAAGACGTTAAAAATGCCGACGTGTCAAAATGTTCAACTGATGTAAGATTGAAGTGGATTTGACGGCAGCCCGGGTAGCATTCATAAAGTGATGATTTGCCTATTCCCCGTGGGATGTAACATGTGAAATATGTGCTTTTAGATAAATTGGATCCATGCGCTCTTTTTGTGCTTTGGCTATTATGTTGAATATAATTGTAACCAAAGAAAGGAATAAAAGTATTGAACCAAATGCAAGCATTTTTGCTTCGCAACAGTGAATATTAAAAAACCAATTGAATTGCCATGCTTACAGTACAACTCTTATTCACAGTACTGAACAGACATTTTAGCAAGAAAGGTAAACAGGTTTATTTACGTTCTCTTGGGATCAAGGGATTGGAGCAAAATTAGATATTTTGAAAAGTGGCTATTAGGATATTTACACGTAATTATTAATGAACCAAATAACCAAGAGATAAGCTAAGATTTAATTGGAGGGATAGGCTTCTTTGTATTCGTTCAGGAGAATTCACATCTCAAACCTAAAATGAAACACAATTGAAGCTTCTCCAGTATACTTTTTTTTAATGTGTATTTTATACTTCTCTAGGATACTCTTTGCATGTCTGTTCCACTAAAATATAAATATATAATTGGAGGCCTAAACTCCAAAAAATTTTAGTTTATTTACAAATTCCATCAATGCATGATTACTTTACAATAGAATAAGAATAAAAGAGCTAAAGGTAGAAGAGGCAACGTAAACTGAATGAAACAAGATTTGACTTAGCGCGTTGTCTCGAATAATTGTAATGTAATAATGTAAACTATTAAACTTATCATTGAAACAACGGTACATGGATGAGATAGGTATAACCATAATTTGTACGGTGTTGTGGTATGTTCAAAAAATCGTTGTTCCTTAAGGGGCTACACCAGTGTAGACGGCAGAAAAATGTGTCCAGATTTAGGACTCGTTTTCTCAGAAACTATACATGATAATTGAAGTCTTCTTTTTTTATTTGAAAGTGCTTGTTTTATGCTGTTTATTAACGTTTAGTGTTTTACAAAATAAAAATAGCCGAGTCGACTATGTAGTGTCAAATTGGAGCATGGAATCCATGACATCGCCGTCGGTTCCTGCCCCTCTGTCACAACTGCTTATCTAAACAAAAAAATTAAATTGTTGTTAAAAGTAGAGTGTTTGTACAACCGATTGACGATGGCCAATTTGTAAAATTGTAACTACAAAAAAGTTTGTAGCGCTCTATTTGAATATACTGTAATTTTGCTTAAAAATTGGATAGTTTTTGGTAATTTATTGAAAAATACGAATTTTTTAAAAAAATTTGGCATCGTCAATCGGAATTGAGAAAAGTGTCCTGAGCAACTCTGTGAAATTTCATGTAATTCTGTCGATCAGTTTTTGAAATATCGTGGGAACGGATTTCAAAAATTATGTTTCGAGAAAAACGGCTTCAAAGTTTAAGTAGCAGCTGTAAAGCGATGTAAAGCGCACGCCATGCGCGACAAAATTCTTTGTAACTCCATTTTTTTTTTAAAATATCGATCTGAAATTTTGAGGATATATCCTTGACGGATTAGGTACTCTTACGAAATATTCAAAAAAAAATTTTGAAAATTTTGAAGCATCTACACTGGCGTAGTCCCGGAGTGATAAGTTGAAATACTAAACGAAGAAAGCAACATTGAAAAATTAATGCTTCATTCGAAGAAGGCCTCATGAGAGATAAGTAAACCATTGGTCCATACAGTCAGATATCCGCCTTCGGATCTGATTTAGAGCTGCATTACAGCTGAAGGCCGAGGCCCTATCTTTTACGTCGAGGGAAAAATGTGGCTCCAATCAGAAAGCGTCCCATTTGGACAAAGGGATTTTAAGAATTCGTCTGTTTGAAAGATCCTAACTATACATACACATTATCGAAGAGACATACTTTCTCCTGCTTCTGATTTTTAGAGCATGGCGGCACCGCTAAATTAAATAGCTTTATTGACTTGGGATTTGGGAATAAGGTAAGTAGGAGGGAAATATATTCCATTGTTGCGATTCAGATCGCAGGAATTATACAGCGCTGTCACACTCACTCGACTTCTGCCGCTGTTAACAACATTACGAAATCGAATTGAGCACAACTGCGGAAAATTCTGAATTCGCGCATTCAATTCCTGCTGGCATCCTTGTGAATTTATTCAGCGTATTACCAAAAATTATCCTCTTAACCGAGGAATTCACGAACATCGCGAATTCTTCCCTGCCCTCCCAGCGAACCCACGAAGACAGGACGGGACGGGCCAAGGCGACTAAATCAACAGAAAAATCTTTGCAGATGTAGTAAGAGTATTTGTACGCGCCATATCCTGTTTGATTTTCAACACGTCGCAGCTCCTCGAGAGAAAATCAATAGTCGCCTTCCTTGAAGAAGAGAAAAATGGGTTTACCATCCGTTCGCCAGGAAAATGTTGTCTACGTGACTTCGATTAGGCTGGAATTTACATCTCATTCTTGGAAAGCGTTTTTAATGGAGATACATTGGTACACGTTCTCAATCAGTTCGATTCCCGTCTGCACGAGTGGCCCGGTGGCGAGTTAGCGAGGCTCGGGAATTTAAATGCAGGCGGTAGTTAACCTGAATGTTGCCTTTTTGAAGATTAGATTAGGAGGTCCTCGTGCATGTTGTGCAGCTTAAGGATCATGCAGTCGCGTACTCCGCCGTGCGCCCGTATCCCGCACCCTGCCCCTTTGTATTTTGACTCCGGGACTGCGAACTGTATTAAATTTCGTGTTTATCCGGTTGTAGGTTGGGTCGGGGTGAAGCAAACAGGAGCCCGGAAGGGTTGCGTTGCGTGACCTTAAACTTTTGTGGTAACATTGGGGGTGGTCGGACGCTGAGGGAATTTAAATGCATGATAGGAACTCATACATTTCCCTTTTCCGTTCCCAGAGAGGATACTATTAGCTCTAAATCACGTCCTTGCTGGGTGTTACATAGCCACAAGGTAGAAATTACCCTGGTTGCAAATTTCAATCGGAAACCTTGCAGCTCTGGGGCGAACTTTTGCCCGCTTTCGTCCACTTCAAGGAAACAATCGGAACTACTTGTGCAAGTGGGACGTTCCACAAACAAATATATCATTCGTTGGATTTTTCGAAGTGAAGGAGACCAGTTTATATAATATATACCCGCACACATTACGTTACGGGCTAAATTAAGTTTCCTTTGATTTCTCAAGGCAACTTCCGACCGACCGAGCCGCCCAGTCGGCCTTTTTGTATGGGGGCGTTCCGCAGATAATAAAACACCAAAAATGACTTGAACTGATTTATGAAACACAATTTCAGTTCAATTGTAATGCAGAGGTCAAGAGGAAGGTACCGGACTGTCCCCGGGTCACTGTCGTGCTCCGGGCCACGAGTCGATCTAATGGGCTGTAAGTGTGTGCTGGGGATATCTGAATGCCCTTTTAATAGCAAAGCTAAGCAGAAGTTATCTCCCGATAGAGTCATTCGTTTTCCCTAATAACGACTTATGGTTACTTTTATTATGGGCGAGACATAACCGCACCGGAATGGAGCTTCTCCGATTTCCGGTGTTTAGTTTTAGTGCTGGTCAGAGTGCGGAGAGCCGTGTAATCCCCCTGTCAAAAAATTTATTACGGATGAGCTCCTTCCGCTAACAGGACATAGCAAAGCATAAGGCTTCTTGTTCTCCACTATGCTCACTGGATTACTGCTAAAATTTATAGATTGGCATAGTCGTCGGTTGAAAAGATATATATGGGTAAATAATGTATGAGTCGGGGTTTGCATACCATCCGGACGAGATATTATATTTAGGCACTTTTTCCCAATAAATTAAATCACAAAATACTATTAATAATACAAATACTGAAGTATACGGTTTAGTAACAAAAACGCAGTGCTGCAGACGATTGTTTGTAGGGTAATCTTCGGACAAATGCTCCACTTTGTAGTTCTTAGGGAAGTGGTTAGGAATGACTTGATGAATTTTACCTACATATAGCTTAGTCAATGACAAATAATAATGACATAAATTTCTAAATAAATCAGAATTAAGCAAAGCTCAAATTTTTTTTTTAAAACCCTAATAGGTATAAGGATGTGCCCAAATGTGCAATCTAAATAGTAGCGGGATTAGATGCCCTTATGATTAAAAAGCATTATTGTCCTATATTTTAACTTGAAGTAAAAGAATTAAACTTTTATAAAAATTTACATAATTAGAAACATTATTATTTATTTAGTACCGAAGATTTCAAATTGATCTCACGCTGAGTTCATGGTTTCTCTCAAGAAGTGCAGTCATTGTGTTACAGATATTTTGGTTTCCGTTGTCAAAATTGTGCTGAATATTGAGCTTGTCGGCAAACTGATATGCTAGATCCCGAGAAGAGTGTCTATATGGTGGGTGGCTAGTTGTATAGGAAAATTAACCGAAAAGTGGGCAATCTGCTCAAATAATTCATGTAATAGGCGCGAGACGAAACTCGTCTTTTTTCGGTAAAATTGAACTTATTGCAAAAATACTTGTCACAAAGGTTATTAATCGAATTATTCGTCATTACTATCTTAGTCCAAAAGGGATCTGTATTGTGATGGCTTTTCTGAGCCGGAGCGGAAATTGTGTTTTGGAATATCTCCGGAAGGTTGTTTGGAATGAGAATTTTTCTTTGAGTGAACAAATTGACGTCTTAGGACCTAATTTTTAACTTTTTTTCCCGAATATCGTAATCTAGTATCGTATCTACATTCAAAATGAATATATATTTAAATTATGCGCAATAAAATTTCCTATCGGAATATGCTTCTGTGATTTGGTACCTACCACAAATTTTCAGCGGCACAGGAGTGAAAATTCGCGAAAAAAAATTAGAAAAAAATGTCAATTGCTCAACAGAAACCGAAGAAAACGTTTGATGCTTCGGAATATATGGCTTGAGAAATTTAAAGTTATTAGAAAAGCCACGGCATAAGGCAGAATAAGATATCTCTTTTTGTTTTTGCACAATAAATTTGCAATTTAGCACGTTTGCAATTACAGTCTTTTTTGAATAGCTGATATTTTTACGTATAGAAGAGCATTCAAATCGTATCCCTTTTCCATATAAATTAGATGAAAAACCCCTCATAAAAGTAGACCAAATTAAGCATTTTGGGGTTATTTATTTTATTTTCCGTCACAAAGGCAATTCAAGGATTAAGAGTTTTAAAACGCCACACTAAAAAATTTCAAATTTCAAATCTTCGCAAACACTTATGTCCGCTTACTTCGCATTAGTGCGTTCTATCCTTGAATATGCTCTGTATAATGGTACCCTTACAATGAGATGTATATAAAAAGAATTGACCCGGTACAAAAGAAATTCATTCGATTTGTCTTTTTTAATTGTAAGTTGCCTGCTGACTTCATCCCATCTTATGTTGTTAGGTCCCTACCTAGAAATAGGTATTTCAAGTTTAGAATTCAAACGGGAGGTAAGTGGTGCTGTCTTTGTTAATCTCCTGAATTATTGTAATTATTAAATTTATATGCACCTGAAAGATCAATTCGTTCGATCAATGCGTGCCTCCTCATAAGACTAATTATGGGTGCCATGAACCTCTTTTATATCTTATTTTAATTTTTAACTGATCCCATTGATTTTACCTTGTCAAGAAACGCATTTAAATTAGCTCTTTTTCGTAAATCAACATGTAAAGAACTAATATGGTACTTGGTATGAATTTTTGTATAATATTTTTCTGCTACTCTGTAAGATTAAATCTTTAGACATCTTATAATAAATAAATAGGAGGAGGGTAATCCTCTTAATAGCAATTCACGAAATCAGTTTCTATTTTCTATCCCACATAAAGTAAATACTCGATCTAACTGCAAATGTCAAATTAAGCAGCTTTCAAGAAACTTTTAAAACGAAAATCAGCTGACAACCTGAATTAAAGTAATCAAACACAAGTCAAGCAAATAGGTACGTATTGTAGGTACTCGTAGTCGTAGCATCTAAACGTAATGGTTCACTGTTTATTGCAGTGGGTGGGCAATAAGATACACCAGGATTCAAGGTGGGTTAAATGCACATAACAGTAGTAAAAATTAATTTAGTGCATACTAATTATTTTGCAACACTTCATTTTTCTGCAACAAGTGACCGGTTGGTACTCTTTACCATAAGGTATTTTTCATTAAAAGTTCACATTTGTTTCAAAAGGAATTATCGTTCGTCTAGCAGAGAACTCTTCCGTTTCAGTAGGTGTGCTTTCTCCCCTTAAAATTAAAATATTTCTGCAAAGTTCGGCAAAAGTTCTATAGAAGTTGCCACATTTTGTGCAAATTTCCAAAGTGCACAGCGGGAGCATTACTATTTGCCTTAATACCTTTTGCACTTTCCCTGCCATTCCAGAGTAAACATTAAATTCGGTAAATTCATTTGTTTGCAGTTCTTTAAAGTTCCGTCATGTGAGCGCTGACTGAAGTTTCCCGTCCAGAAAATCTTTTCATACTCAGGCTGCTGCTTCCATGCACCCTGGTGACGCAAGAAGCATTTTAAATTTGCATGTTTTCGAAATACTGAAAAATTGGCCTGTGTGCACCAGAGCATCCCCGTCCGGAGTCACAAGCACGAGTGACTGTCGGGCGAATAGGTATGGTAATTTTGCTGTGCGTCGCATGGGTTTTGGCATGTCCTGAGAATTATCTTGGATTATGCTTCGGCTGGTGCTGGCTTATTATTAATTTCGACCCCTTTAATTATGACCCCATTGCTCATCGCTCATTGTGCAGCCAGCCAGCGGCGTACATCAATTCCTCCTGTTTTATTTTTCTATCTCGAGGAACGTGAAATGAAGTTGTACCCTCGCACATCCATCTTTCTGTCTGTCAGTTAGCGCATATGTTCTACTTAAGCGTGGAACGAGTTTTCAGGGAAATAACGCAGACGTCACTCACACAATCTTCCAAGGTGATGAGTTGACAAAACTCGAGGGCAATTTATTTTGCTCATGTCACTAACAACCTCCTAATGGAGAAGTGCCGCTCTTTCAGGATTTTGATGTGTGAAAAATTTAAGTACTTTGCTCATTTCGAAATTTTTAAAGCCCTAATATAACAGGAACGTGCCGCAGGGACTTGTGGACCACTGGAAGTCCTCATACGCTGAATAGGCTTCAAAGGCACGCCTGAATAACTAAACGAGACTGTAAAAACTCAAAAGAACGTCATTTTACTCCTTGTGAGTAAAATGCCGTTGAAGATCATGACCGTAGTCAAGGAGGGACGCATTGTTCGCTATCATCTCCAGTGCACCGAAAACTCAACAAAAAATTAATCACCTTAAACGTGTATAGTGGTCCGGCCACCTCATCAGCAGTAATTACTGTATTTCGCTCACCTTTGGAGTAAAGTTGCTTGGTGCCGTTAATTCCTAACATCTTAAAAAGTGTAGGTACTTCCAAAGCCATTGGAGCGTGAAGTACGACAGCCCATTGAATACCGGCGCCGCATACACATGTATGTATTTACATGCGCTCACCTTGGCAAACTTTCCCAACTTCAACTTCGACTATAAACACTCTAAGGAGCCATTGGGCTTTTGTGTCTACATTGTATCACCTGGGGTCAAATTGTCATTAAAGATGTTTGCTCCTGCCACTGGGCCGGCGGTGGTGGTAATGGGAAATTATTCTGATTTAATGCGAAGTTTAACGAACTGTAGTAAATTACTTGGGCGGAAATGGGCTTCTACTTTGAGTTGATTTGATTATATCTTCATTGCCAGAAAGTGGACATCTTTAGACATTCACTTTCTTCAGTATGTCACTTAAAATAAACCAAATTCCTGACATTTTCGACCCCACTTAGAAATGATTATGAATGTCAAATTAAGGTCGCTACATTTCCAGTCATTATCCTTGCTAAAGTTTTTAATAGCTTAGCGTTATATCTTTATAGCTTTAAGTACGCGTACGTAGTCCAGAACATGTGCAAATAAAAGGGAGCACAACAGCAGTACTCATATGTAACACAATGTAAGTTTATCTAGCACGAAAAAAAAGTTTAGGTATTTAACAAAACTACTAAAATATTATTTGTGTTTTTAACAGTAAATCTGATAGACAACATCAAACTGGCAGATGACAGACCAATTCGATTTTTAATTTAAATTAATTAGTAGAATTTTAAACTCCATTTGTTGAAACTTATTATTATCAATTTTATTTATAATTAACTTTATCTGCCTTTCCTGGCACACCACGGAAAAAGGAGGGAAAAACAATTAAATCAACAGAGATGGAATTCCAAGCTTTACAACGTTTGACTTCATCTCGGATCTTAATTTTCCTGCAAAGCAAGAATTGGCGCTAATGAATTTTGACTTGTGGCAAGATTCTGCTCCATCATTATCATTAGGGGTGCCAACGAATTCTGCCCATAATGGCAGGCGTTCGAGGAATTACCCCTGCCAGCGGAAACTGTGCCTGAAGCATCATGCAACGGCAACAGTTTGGGGATAGGATTTTACGGCTACTAAGGTTTATTAGTACAATAGGGTACACCAAACCTGCATCTGTTCTGTAACAACACTCCTATAACATGAATCATTTCATTTTTGGGAGTAATTAAAGGTGACTATTTATTTCTCACTCCCGCTATTACTCTTTTGTTATTACCGACTTGGATTTTTTAAATAATTTTACTTCATTATTTGTATCGTTTTCTGGCGTAATCTCTCAATCTCTGGCATTCTCGCTCCTCAAAGCACTTTCATTGGTGCGGGTTTCATCAAAGCTGAAATGATTTCAAATAGTGCTTTGACACCCTTCAACGCGTTGCTATACCTCCAACAGCATTAACCTGTGATAAGCACCGACCGGTACACTCTGGTATTGAAAGAAATGCTGCTGAACTAGCTAGTAAGCGTTCAGAGTCTGAACCTTAGGGTATTGGGAGACTTTGTGCCTACACACTGAAATCACCACCTTGAATAAAGCGGATCTCAGATTGTTGGTCTGCCCATCATGGGCTAAAGTATCTCTTGCACAAGATAGGTATATGTATCTAATGAAACGGAGGATCGTATGTGTCTTGAAAACAATATATCTACAACACACATCATGATTCTTCGGTGATTGTCGGTAGCACGGTCTAAAACAGGATCTTCACCTAGGACATTCTGAGCTAGGCTGGCGATCTCTGACCCACTTCAGTGAAAGATCTTTTGGCATTTCTTAGGGTAACAGAGCATCTTTCACATTAAGGGAGTTTTGACATAGAAGCTCTGCGTGCCGCGCGGTAGTATTCTTCAAGTCTTAGAAATTCCAACCACACATTTTTTTTACCTTAAATTCTGATTAAATAATATTGCACGAAATGTACGAATACCCACTATATTTATTTTTAAAATATAAACAACTTTAAAATAATGATATCTACTACAGCTCACCCTTCTAGCTTTAACCTTAGCCAATTCGTTAATTATATTGATGTTGAAAGAAATTCCAGATTTACTGATTTCTAAGTTTTGTTTGACTTATTGAATATAGAATAAAAATATTGATCTTAAGTAGTTTTTTATTAATTTTAATTTTGAAAAAACTTCTTTCCCTATAGTACAGGGCATGAGGAGGCTCGGATTCCGCAAGGGATGGCCGCCATCTTGAATGTTAGGAGTGAAGTGAATTATTTCGATAAATATTGGTTTTATGTAAACAATTATTATTACAAAAATTGTTAAGAACTATATTTCCAACAACTTTTGTTTAAGACTTTTTTTAACTTTAAGGGGGCAGATACCTTTAGAACGGGTGGAATCAGTCAATTTTAATGAATTTTTTTCAAGGTGATACAATAATTGGATCATTTATTAATTTTGACATATTGTTAATACATTATTAAAGTGTACAAAAACATGCGATTTTTTTTATTTTTATACGAAATGGCGGCTCTGCAGAATATTTCCTCAAGCGTCTCCCGCGGGTCATCGAAAACTACTGATGCTGTCAAAATGTTTCTATTTATCGGAAATAAAAAAGTTTGTTTTGTCGATTACTAACATATTAAAGGGAAGGATAAACCAATAAAATAATAAAAAATTTAAAAATTAAAATTTATATCGGCTGTTTAATCAAACATCCAGTTTTTGGTTTTTTTTTTTAGAATTTTGAACCCAAAAAAAAATTATTTATTAACACGATATCTTTAAACTTTTAGGTACATCCTTCCGATAGCACTATAAAGAGAAACCTCTGCATGTTTCAGCCTAATCGGTCAGTAACTCTTTGAGTTACAGAGCTAGCAGTTTTTGAAAACATAGTTTCGAGATAATCGCGTTCAAAGTTTGCATTGAAACTTTCGTTGGCATTCTGGTTATGGTCACCCAAGCATCTTTTCTCACCACTTATGCGCATTGGCTAATTAGTATATGTAGTACTGATTTTTGCAGTTATGTAGATATTTTCACGAACGTATACATAAATTGCGATCTAATTTTAAACTGGTTAAACTTGAACCGCATATGACTTTAAAATCATATTCAGCGTTCTATTTTATTATTCCAAAGATTTATTTTGGCAAAAGTTAAAATGCCAAAACTGGAATTAAACATCATGTATATTTTCAATCCACTGAAGTAAGACAAAATACATCTGGCACCCGAACGTTGTGAGCGACTTAATCTTTAAATACTTTTTACAGCAAACCAATTTAATTTCAGTTTCATTTCATTTTCTTTTTTCTCTTCTTACAACCACGCACTTTAATTTGGCTAATAACGTCTGCAAAATGAGAAAAGTACTATCATATTGTTAAAAGAATTTAAAAATGCCAGGTCAATTACTTAGAGTCACATACAATATTCATACAATCATCACTCCTATGGTACGAGATATGTACAAAGGAAATGCATCACTTTTGTGCAATCGCTGCACACGCTGCAAAGTTTATCCACCAAAATCTCTTTCAATGTAAAAAAAAAAATCGAAAGTAAATCGAAAAATCCTTTCACCGCATCCAATTGCATTTCAAGCTGAAAATGTACACAAGCAAACCATTGAGATGTTTTGGATTTCGTTGAGATGCAGTTCGTCCAACGAGGTCACTGCCGATTTTCTCCTTGGTTGTTCATTCATTTGTCCTGATTCCCTTTTAGACACTAAGTTGTGTTACCTGAACGACCGCTTCCGAATAAAATTAACTGTCTGCAAAAAATTCCACTAAAGGTCGCTAACAAGTAAATGCAAATAAGAGTCAGAGGCGATTTGCGCATAAAAACACTTCCAAGGAAATTATTCAAGTGGAAGACGGATGGTTCAGTTTGATAAACTTGGATGCTCTTCACTCTGTGGTATTCAAGCAACTGCTTATCTGTGTCTGTGTCTTTTGTAAATGTGGAACCGATTCACTGAAATACCAAAAATATCTTCTACGACACGTCTCGCTCTCGAAGTTCTAAACTCAGCGGCATGGACTTTGACCCAAACATAAAATGCATATGCAAAAGTAACGAACATATGTATTTTGTCGCTCTAAAGAGGGTGATTCGATATTAATTCGTTTTTGGAGCGTGTTGACTTCAATAACCCGTTGTTGTTATTGTTGTTTAGTTTGCCCTTCATATTATTGGTCCTGGTCTAGCTATGTGACCAGAAGCTCCTCGATTTTGGACGAATATAGACTCCAGATGGAAGAGTTGATGTGAGTTGGGATTTTCCAGCGAAAGTTCTCTCCTATCCTATTATCTTCGTTTTGGGCCAATCACCAACCAAATGCCACTTGCGCTATGAAGGACACCACGTTAGAAACAGCAATGGTCACACAAATGCTCAGATTGACGTAGACATAGATATGGGTGATTCTACAAAAGTTGGGTAACTCACTGTCACAAGACAAAGGAACGATGTGTTATTATATTTTGTATATATTTTTAATTTTATTTTAAAACAATTAAATGCCCTTTATTTGGTCACTCAATTTCAGCTATTTATTTTAAATTAATTAATTAATTGAGGCGAACTTACTGTTTCACTACAATCTATGATGTAGTTAACAATATATATCACAACTTTTATAATATAATATTGTTACCGTTGTTGCAAAAATAATAAGAAACTTTGTGTTCAGTTTTATTCGTCAGTCCGCTGTGTGTTGTTCCAATTTAAATTTCCCGCTAAATATTGTCGAGTCAAATTCAAATCCGTGTGAAATTTATCCGCCATTTTACGGCCGCCATTAGTGTGCCAGTGCTAGCGTTGTGTTTGCCATGTAAATACGTGCGGATCCAGTCAAAATTTGAGTCCTATGGTGATTTATTATTTCCTTGTAAACCTGTGTTATATTTTAATTTATACATAGTTAGCTTTTATTATTTAAAATGTAGCTTGTTGATCTTCGAAAATATCTAAAGAAACGTTGTTTCTAATGATAACCTCAAATTCATGTCTTTTTCGTCAGTCCGTTGACGTCAGTCCTTTGTCAAAGACTCATATTTTTGTTTGAATTGTTTGTTGATTACTTAGAAAATGTATAATGTTAAGATAAACTACCTCAAAGTAGTGTAAGTTAAGTAATATAAAGTTATTAAAAATGTTCAAAAGCTGTTTTAAAGGTGGATATAGTTTTTTCTTATAGTATTACATATTAATAGTTTTTTTAATAATTACTTCAGTGAATTAAGACTCAAAATATGTGCCATTATTAGGTTCTAAGAGATTTCTTCTAAATCTTAATAAATTTCATACATATATCTTATGACATTGTGTTTTTTGTCAGTACCTACTATGTCAGTCCCCTGGCAGTCAAATTCAGAAAAATCGAAATATCTCGGAATCTACTTGAAAAAGTGTCTGGCCCGAACACGGCAATATTATTCATTAGATTAACTATCTTATAAACCCGAATTTGTAGGAATTTTATTTAAAAAGTATCGTAAACAAAATATCCCTGAAAGTTACCCAACTTTTGTAGAATCACCCATATCAGAACGCCGGAAGTTAGGGAGGGGGCGAGGGATCAGGAAGGGGAGGAACCCCATGCTACTTAGGTTTGTTAGAGCATAGTGAACCTTTTCTGAAAATATTGTCCACCAACCCGGTACGCTCCATCTTTTGTAGTCACATCTCCGTCTTTCTGGGCTGCAATCGGATGAAATGCAAATTCCGTTGTGTTAAGTTTTGCAATAAGGGGCTAAAAACTTCACAAAAAAGCGAGCGATACAAGGTGGTGCGAGTGACGACGTGCATTTGTTTTTCCCGGCTCTCACTGTTTAACTTTTGTGAAATAAATTTATTCTGAACTCAAGTTGTTGTTATATAACCATTAACCAACATTTTTGATAAGTCTATAACATTAAAACCCACTCTTTTTTCTCCTTCATTCTAAAATTAGAACATCAAAGAAGATTTATTTTAACTGCACGTAAAGGTTACACATTCTTCCGTACTTAACATTTTCTCTTCGCCCGGTATTTTGTACGCACAGAAGATCACATGTTTATTATTCATGTAGATTATTTACAAGCCATAAGGCATATGTCCTATAATTAGCTTTTCAACGTCAAACTGCAAACACTTTAGTAATTTTATAAGATTCTTCTGTTTTCTGTCAACTTTCGTAATATACATTTATATGTATATAAATAATTGCGTCACCATACCGAGAAGATAAATTGAAAGGAAATAATATAATAAGTGGGTACTAATAAAAACCCATCACCAATAGTATTTTTGTAGCGAGCGCCCTTTGTTTGACTTTTACACAATGATATACGTAAAAATCAAGGCCACAATTTCTGGGAACTGCGTGACCTTGGGCCATCCGCATCCATATTTTCGATTATACGGCGCACTGGCTTTGAAGGCACGATTTTCCTTGAGTTCGTGCAAAATTAACATCAATTTCTCGTACATATTTTGCTCCAATTTTGGGGCCCGCCGCAAACTCAATATTCCCTCTTTATACCTTTTGTCAACTGCTTACTTGAACCTCCACCGTAGGCAGCCCGCAATATCCCGGCGCCTTTGTTAAAAAGCAAGATAATAAAATCAGGCCAGTGATGTAGACGCCACGCGGGGCAGGAGCTGTTAAATTAAGGATATAAAGCAGTCAACACGATGTTATCCACCCTAATCGTTCACTCTAGATATTGTCGACGGAATACTTCTCGAGGCCTGAAATGTCGGCGATAAAATCAATGCTTATGGCTACGAGCGGAGCATTGGGAATTTATCTGGAGGCGAGGCATAATAATATTTAACAAGTATCTGATGGCAAGAGCCCGGCTTATTGCATGATGAACAGCGCCCATAAAAAGGCGTTTTTGCGGAAGATTGATAATTTCAGGAGTGTCTTCATATTCTGAACTGCCTCCCAGCTACCGTTTTATGTGAATTTCACAGCGAATTGATTGGTTAAGCGGCCTATTTTACGAGCGCAGGATATTAACTGTCAGGGGTTCTTCCCGAAATTTCAATCTCGATGCTGGTGCCGGCATTTGTCAATCAAATTACGAAATATAATGGAGTCGCGATAAGGAAAATGCCTTCGAGATTTGTGCGACTTTTCAGCACTTCACCCCTTTTGAGGATGTCGTTTACAAAAGAGGCATATGTTTAAAGCCCTCAATAAGATTGCCGAAAGAGATTGCGATGTGGAGAGGAAAAAATATGAAGTTGTGAATCAAGCAGTTGCGCAACTAGTGGCAAAAATAGCAAATACTCATATTTTCTTTAGGCTTTTGTTAAGCTTTACTAATTATGCGTCGTTTATGCTCTTGGTGATGTAAGTTTTCTTTATAACGAACTTATACCTCAAAAAATTCCCAGTTGGATTTTTTTGTGCTTATGGTTTTGAAGGGCGTACGTTGAACAACACTACAAAATTTGAAATCGAAACACACTACAAATGCAATTACTAGCGTGTTTATTTTCTTCGGCATCATTCATTTGTGAGTCATCTTTCCAGGCGAATATTGGTATGTACAAATGTACCTACATACATATTATGTCTCATATTTTTTAAGTTTCCACATAAAGTGAAACAAAAATCTTATTGAGTGTTTGATTTTAATGCAAAACACTGAAGTAACGGGGAGAGCGGCGATTCCTCTTCGTATTGTCAGATTTGACAAATATTACTCGAGAATCAATTATTTCTGCTTTAGTTTATATTCTTAAGGTTTTTATTGTTTAACTAGCTTCCCCGGACCCGGCGTTTACCAGGATACTATAAAATTTGTATTCCTTAATTTTACAACGCCTCCCTACTGCACCACCGCCTCTCCTATGTGACCCAGCGTTTTCCTATTTGCGTTTTGCACATGTTTTAGATATTTTCCAACAGTATTATTAAATTTAGTTTTCTTCATTTTACACCACCTCCTTATTGCACCCCCTCTCCTATATTCCAGCGGGGTGGGGGTGTTCTTATATTTTGAAATTTGAATAGCAGATTCGAAATCAGTGATCCCGAAAATTCTCTAGTTCGGATTTTCAGGGAAATCCCTTAAAGTTTAACTTTTCCGGTCGCCATATTGGATCCGACATCTTGAATTCCAAAATTTTGAATGCAAGCTCAAGATCTGCGACTCCGAAAACCTCCAATTGCCTTTTTCATAAAGATTCCTTGAAGTTGGAAAATTCGCTTCCTATACAAAACGGAAATTTCGATTTTTTCGATTTCCCGGCTTTTCCTTTGGGGTTTCCCGAATTTTCTTTTTTTTTAAACCTCCCCTGTATTATAGCGAACAAAACAAAACAAAATTATCGAAATCGATCAAGGCGTTTTTGAGTTTTAGCGAGACATACAGACAAACATTCATTTTTATATATATATAGATACCGTTTTAATTATATCCCGTCGGGTACGCATTATGCCCCCTACACCTTTTGAAGTCTTATGTCAAAATTATTATTGCAGAATATGCAGAATTCACGTATACTTACCTCGACTTCAAATTTATTTTAAAAGCCCATTTCGATAAGAGTTCTGGTGGTCAAGATCTCAATATTTATAAAAATTACTGTACAACAACAAAAATGAAAGTCTTTCTTTATATGTACAAGCGCAATCCCGCAGACTACCAGTTCAACATTAATATTTCTTCATAAACACAAGTGATGCACTGCACACTAAGCGAGTGCATTGAAATATGGCGGCATACGTATAATGTATATTTAAAAATGTCGGTTGTTTGACTTTAGATGACTAGAACAACTTCTTGCGGCGATCCAGTTTGATACATTATATTTAATTTTTTGATTTATTATGTTTTATTATTTATTTTTAATTATTGTATAGTAAAATGTGTCCTTAAATGTTACAGAAAGGTGAATTATATTTAGTTATTCTTTCCAACCTTTCAAGATACATATAAATAAAAGTTGCACATAATTTTTTCTAAACGATTTATCGATTGAAAGTTATCGCTAACAGTGAGAGAGAGGAATGTTTCAACGTCCATCATATATCCTTTAAAATGCAAATTATACCCATCCTTGCAGCCCAACGCCCAATAATTGAATTTATGTAAAATCCACCCGCACAAGAATCAATCGAATTTGTTTCTTATCATAATTACTACCCTACCCATGGGTTGTTGAACATCTCAAGAATTTACTGAAGCGCCCTTATTTTCGATATGTCTGACTCAATGAGAGTTTTCACATCCGACCCGCCTAGGAATTTAGTTCTTTGTGCGGCTGCCGAACCCAACAAAGAGCTGATCGTCTGAGTGGCTGAGAAATACTTTCATTATTTACTTACCCGGACTGTGGGCCCGGCTGGACCGGTGAACATTACAAGCTGAAGAGTAATGCTTTCGGTTTTATTTTGCTAGTTCAACCGAAGACCGCTGCTTCGATCGGGGCATAAAAATTGATAGAGTGAAAAGAAGAGTTCGAGCGAAGTTTCCTTTGAATAACTTTCAACGGCCAATCGTTCCGAGAAGAATGTGAAATTGGGTTAAACCGAAATGTTTTGGTATGGGCGATTCCAATCAGTTTTATTAGCCAACTCTTGAGGAATGTTAACATTTTCAGGAAAAGACATGGGAGTGCACCTTGAGGTTTCCCAATTTCTGTGTTTGAATTTGAAAGCATTCGACTGGGGGAAATTACTCGAGCATTTTCGGATTGCATTTGTGCAGCGAGGGCGTCAAGCTGGAGTCCCGGCGATATTTAAACGATGCCGAGGTACATATGTCTTCATTAAAAACTACTTAAGTGGAATCGATACGACAATCTCTTTCTGCATTCTCAAATCGATTTGCCGATTTGCCTTCGCCTGATACAAGATGCGCCCGGTCTCTCCATCCGGGCATCGTACCTAACCTACACACTCCGTACCTCACCGGTGCATGCATAGCATCTGTTCTAGAACAATTACGCAGGCACTGAACTATAACGTTATTGAGTTTTCTTTGACGATGTTGCATTGGTGATTGAACAAAAGTGCTTCAGTCATTTGCCAAGAATAACGTTTTCTCTAAGCGAAGATTTGTCTTCGAAAGTTCTTTCCCCAGCAGCAAGCCCGGCACCTTGATAGAACGTCATTCTGGGTAAGTGCTGTTGTTTACCCGTAGTAAGCACAGAGCGGTATTTACATTTCAGCAGATTGTAACGACCTGATAAAAGCCAGATTTTCTTTACTGGCTATGACAGCTAACAGCGTCGTCATTAAGAAAAATGGGAAATAATTATGTTGGGAATGCAATAGTTTGCGACTCTAGAAGAGCAATTTCAAAATAACATGATATGAGTTTTACTGAGTATCAATGTGTGTGTGTCTAGCTAGAAAATTACCGTTTTAATACTGACGATTCAAACAGTGATAAAGCGAATTTCCTTGGAAATTTGGGAAAAGTATTTTTTTGGACAATTTTCTTTGACACGGTTGCAATGCGTTGTTCTAGAAATCAACATGTAAATATTTTCTTTTCTTATTGTAGCGCTTCAAGTCAAATACTTTAATTTGATTTAAAAGGTTTATTAGTAATATAAAATACTTTGTATATTTATCAATAAAGTTCGCCCGTCCGTCAGACAGACAGACAAAAATCCAAAATTTAACATATAATTAGTATAATTGTTATTTAGTTCTCAAAAGGTAACTTGATGATTATTATCTAAACAAATAAAAATGGTTTGATAGAGATTTTCATTTAGCTTTTATGGATTTTATTTATTTATAATACATAGGTACACACAGAGGCCCGCCGTAAGCGGGCGGTCATGGCGTGCACCGCACGCGGGCGGTACGTCCAAGGGGGCGGCAAATCGAGCGACTCATCACGTAATATTCAAAGTCATTGTCATAATAAATAGCCACCCCACCTACAGCATAAGAAATGTCATCGCATGGAAAAAAAACCAACCGGGCGCACAGTGGGCTAACACGCCAAGAAGCTGGCCAAAACTCATTAATCGAAGGTTTTTTTTTTCAACGTTTCAACGATTCAAAACGTTGTAGTAGTACCCCTAGTACAAGAAACGACCGTCTGTAAGGGCCTGAGGGCGCTACTTGCATCAGGAATTCATTTGTAGTGTGAGTGCGCAGCATGCCGCCCGTGGCAAACAGCTGTTCTGTGAATAAAGTGAGCGTGCATCCTTTGTAACAGAGCTTCTTCACAGATTCATGTTTTTTAATTCTGCAAAATGGAATGTGATCTAGCAAGTAAGTAAAATAAAGAAATTTGAGTCACTTAGTCATTTCTTAATATGAAGATTGACCCCGAGCCATAAAACATTAGAGATTTTTTTTCAGTTTTTTTAACCCATTTTAGAAAACACAGAAAAATTTAGCTGCTACTATTTGCTACCTTGGCGTTGATCATATAATATAGGCGCGAATGTAAGAATCTTAGTGAATAAATGGACTGGAAAGATAACGTATTTCGTTCTAAACATGAATTTCACTTAATCATAGAGTTTGATAACTTAAAAGCAATGTTTTTTTATTAACCTAAACTCACTTTTTGGAATAAAAAAAAATTAATAAATATTGTGGGTTTTTGTTTTTTTTTTAGAATTTCAAGATCACTATTTAGTTTTTTCAAAAAATGTCGCCAGATTCGTAATCAGCCACCCAAAAAAATTCTCATAGACGACATTTCGCGAAAATCCAATGAAAATTGTCGATTTTGGGTATTTTTTTGGTGATTTCAAAGTCACCATTTGGTTTTTTCTAAAAAATGTTACCAGATTCGTAATCAGCGACCCAAAAAACCTCTATATACGATATTTTGCGAAAATTGATTGATGCTTTCATATTTTGGCCAGGTTTTCGGCGATTTGGCTCACTGTGCGGCGCGACGCGCAATCTTAGCGTTAACATCGCCATCTATTGACATCCGTTAAGACTAAGATGCAATACCAAACGTCGTCTGTCAGTAGGTGAAACCGCCCGGCCCCGCTTGGTGGCGCCCCAAATTCGATACAAGTATCCATAGTCGTACTCTATGAAAGGCAGGACTGGCGAAGTTAGGGGAATCCCCTCTGAATTTATTTCTCAGTTGGTAGGTTAGGTAGGTACTTGTACGTATTCGTATGGTGGATAAACAGTAACGATCGCACATTAAATTGCAATTATTTTGTTAATAGTTCTTCTGAGGTCCAAGAAGAGAACCACCACAACTTCAATATGAACACAATGATGAAGTTTTAGTATACCCCAAAATCAAATATAGAGTAGAGTTTTATATTAGAATCCTAGATCAGACAATAACTTCTTTAAAGGATAGGTTCGAAGAATTAAAAACATTTACGGACGTATTTGGCTTTTTTAGCGTTAATTTATTTAATTACTCCAATGATGAGTTAATGAAACATTGTCAAGATTTAAATTTGAAGTTTAAAGATGATTCAGACATTGACGGTATTGACTTGTTTAATGAAATCATTGCATTAAAGTTGCATTTTGCAGAAAACCCGTCTAATGATCCAGAAACCCTATTACAATATCTTTTTACCAATGACTTAATTTCAGCATTTCCGAACACAGCAATAGAACTAAGAATATTACTTACACTGCCGGTTTCAGTTGCATCTGGTGAAAGATCCTTTTCAAAATTAGTAATTATCAAAAACTATTTAAGCTCAACAACGCTCCAGCAAAGACTAAGTAATTTAGCTATAGTTTCAATTGAACATAAAATTTTAGACAGCTTGGTTACAAGAAAGTTGATAGAAGATTTCGCAAATATAAAGACAAGAAGAGTTAAATTTTTGTAGATAAATATTTAAGTATGTGGTTTTACACTTCAGTAAACAAAAATAACTAAGTACCTAATCAAAATAAATGTTTTATTTTCATTAATATTTTTTCTTTTTTCTCGACATAATGAATAAAACATTAAATAGCCTTTTTTTAACAAAACTAAACATATATGTATGTATAGTCGAAGGGCGGCATAATCGGTATTGCACGCGGGCGATCAACCCACTAGCGGCGGGCCTGTACACACAATATGTACACCTACTTGCACTGTGTGTCACAGCAGGTGAGATAAACCTGAGAAGATACACAAGATCTGCTTTGATATTATGCTAAGTAGTTTAGCTGTTCTTTCCGTGTAGTTACCACAGTGTTAAGTCAAGAACGTGTTGCCACAGTCGACAGACAAATTTTACATCCAGTCCTCCATAAACTTTTGAATCTATTGAAAGGAGCACAGAAGATAACTATGTTGCACTAATTCTGACCTTAATCTGGATTTGACTTACTTCCTTCCTCTGGAGTGATTCGGCATCAAAATTCCTTCTGTTGGAAAACATGAAAAGACCTACGTTTGTCAGTCAGCCAGTAATACTTCGGACATAGTAACAAGGTTAAGGGAGTAGTTCCGAAGCATGAGCGCACTTGAAATGCAAATGAATTCCTTTGAAATATTCATGTCTCAAATCAGGACATCTGGCATGCATTGGAATTTCATTTCGGATTGCAATTTGCTGACTTTGGGGCACCAGCATCCTGAGCGAAGGTGCCTCTGCTTTTTCTCGGGATGCTCACATTACTGGAACGGCAGATATATGGCACCGCCATACATCTTCATGGATTATTCGCCAAGGAGCCAGTGAAACTGAAATTGATTCACACCAGACGACGTGGTATTGTTGTGCTGCAAGATCTCCTCTGCGTAAATAAAAGTTGTGAAAGTTGTGGGCCGGCAAAGTTCACGGAGAAGTTAGAGCTCTTGTGGAATTATTGTGGAGTGAGCGATAGTTTGTAATAAATCGACCAAAGGAATTTTCAGTTCACCCAGAAAGTTTCTTCGGGCAAATAGTGTAATTATTATCGGAAGAGCTGGAACTGCAAGACATAATAAATATGAACGTCGAAATGGGAATTTGGACACATAAAATGGTTCCAACTTTGTCCAACTTAAATTTTTGTTTTATTGAACTACTTTAAAATGAATAGTTTTCAAGAATGTTTACTTGTATGTAGGGCAGATATTGATTAATCACTTATCCAACTGATTTCTATGAATTGTAATTTCTTTCTAATACAAGCCCAACATGCCATACCGATCTCATAATTCGAAATGAAACTAGAAAATGTCCACAGAAATTTGGTAATCAAATTTAATTCAAAGAAGTTTTTAGTTATTATATTCTACTATCGACTCTGGCGGACTAACCCACTAAGAAAACTCAAAGAAATTTAGTATTTTATTGCGACATACGGGACATACCACCATTAAATTAAAAAACCAATATACAGTCCCTGGCCAAAAAATTATAATACAAACACTTGTAAATTTCATGATTACCTGCAATTGTCTTCGTCTTGTCTTCTTGGATAAGTCGTTAGCCTATTAATGGTTATTGCTCGGAATTACCTAGTTGGTTTAATTTATGGCAACAAAACGATGGGTTGATGCTTTTCCAGTTAACAAAGTATAAAAATCAGAGTCAAAGGTATTAGAGGTGCCAGTTGTTAATGTGCTGCAGGTTAATTACCTGGGTTCTTTTGGTATTATAATTCAAAATTTTTTATTTCACTATAGCAACACTTTGTATTATTTAATTTCATCACCGACACGATATATAAAATTGTAGACATATAAGAATATATCAAGTTCTAGGCGTGTCATACCCTGCCACATTCTAGGACCTTGGGATGAGTGACAGAGAGATGAGTGCATTAATTTGTCACACTAGGAGGTACCTACCTACCCTTTAGAAAAACACTTTTAATTTCAAAGTCAACAAAACCTTTGTAAACTAGTATAATTTGTATTTTATACACATATTTATTGTAGCGTGTCACATCTTCTTCTGCAATTATAAAAGTGTTGATGGCATTTAACTTTTCCGCTAGAATGATTGACAAAGGCGTCAAAACCTCCGCAGGAGACGTGCATTAGTGTTCTAAATAGATAAACCAGAATACTCGTATTTTCTCCCGGCACTTGAGCGTGGTAATCACATATTGCCACCTAACAAATTGTTTTGCAAATCTTGAGAATTACTTTGGAGCAGAAAATCCCTGAAGCTTTACCGCCAAAATTCCCTCGTGGAAAATGTTATGACGGGAAACGCAATTCCACCGTGGGCCCAGGAAATTAGTGCTCATGTCCCTAATCCAGTCAACTTTTGAGCTGTGACTAACCCTGAAGTGAATCCGAATAATTCCCGGAGAATTATTGTAATTAGATTAATCTGTCGTAATTAGGGTGTAACACATTTAAGAGATTAAACATATCGTTGTTCCGCAAGGGATGGCGATGCGGCATCCTCACCCTAATAAAAGCCCCATCACACCCTACTGCGGGCGGAGAAATTTTCAAAACACAAGACGAGCAGGAGAGCCTCTGTGGGGTCTGCTGGCGAATATCTTTCGCAGAAGAGCTCCAGCGGGTCTGGCCATGAATATTTAAATGGAACGTGCAGCTAAATAAGCTGTTTACCTTAATCCCTAAATAACTTTGATGAAGCGATAAAATATGAGTTAATCGTTGTCATGGGCTGGAGTTTGCCGTACTTTAGGTGTGTTAGCGGGTAATTTCCACGAACTGCGAACTTGGCCATTGGAACTTTAACCTCTTCAAGGATTTGAATTTACTACTTTTTTTTAATCGGACTACTGCCGATGATAGGTGAATAGGTAAATTCCAAATGCGCAGCTTCAAAATAATTTCCAGAAATGTGAAAAATAATAAATTTCCAAAAAAATGGGCTTTTTATATTGTAATTAAAACCGCACTTCGAATTAAAAGTATTTTTAGAAACTACATGAAGGTTGTTATAAATTGTGTTTAGTGGTGATGTATTATAATAAAACAAATTCCTTAGTACGAGTTACCTTATTTTGCTGTAATCGCCACATAAAACACACGACGAAAGCGTTTATAACAAATAGCATGTTATTTTTCCCAAAGTACGTGATTTTTATTTTGGGTACTATTTTTGCAGGGGCAGTATAAAAAATTTTGACGTTTTAATTCTAAAACTACGACTCTACGCGTAAGACCCCAATTCATGTGACAGTTGTAAACAAATACAATCACCCAAAATATTGAATTGAATTTCTCTCAATAACTTGTCATCATGCTGAAATATCAATTTCATTTAAAAATAATAATTAAAACTCAATTCGCGACTCTTTGTTATGAATATGACAGCGAAGTCGCTGCCAAAATAATAAAAATATCAAGAAGAAGGAAAATTTTTGTCATTCATCTGTTTTTCTATAGGATGTCGTCTCCTTTAATTTTCTCCTCAAAGGGCAAATGTTTAGTAATACTCTCGTACTAACAAAAATTCGATTTTGAATCTTTTGCTATGAAATAAATAGGTAGCCGTAAACTTTTCGTGGGGTATTTTGGATCCCATATGGGTGTATGCACAAAACAAAAACGATTCAACCCTTACATGTATTTTATACCCCTTTTGGAAATAAAATGTACGCTTAAAAAGTGTTTAATCATTTTTCATTGTTGGCCGGGAAATTTGTTTTTATAAAGCATATTACGTTTAACTGGCCTCTATTCTAAGTAATGACAATAAAATTAATTAGGAAGCTTAATTTTATTAAATTTTCACAAAACTGTTTTTTTTCTTTGTGGTTAATTTTTGGTTAGCATTTACGCCCTTACCTAATGTTACCAAATTATCACAGCATGCAACAGCCCCAGGCGAGGTGGGCTTTTTAATTACACGCTAAGTTATTTCACAAATTATATGCGATGAGCGTAAAGTTCACACTGCCACCGCACCGCACCACCAGTGGATTATTATGCAAATTGAATATTGAGACGCAGTCTGTCTAGTGTCGGCCAGTAATTATTAAAAATATATCAAATATGCATATTTGCCTAATTGGAGGCCTCTGTGCCGCTTTAACTAACAATGGAAAGTTGAAAATAGTTATTAGTGTGGTCTTTCTGTCCCTGTTATCCTTTAATTAATTGGCACAGCCAGTGGTATGTGGCGTAGTGGTCACGACTGCCGGGTTGCAGAGCCTCAAAGTGAATTTTTATTAACGTTAAATTAAATGTTTGACTTTTGTCAAATTTAATGTCGTTAATTAAGCCAACGATATGACCGTGTGCAGGACCGCCAACTCTTCAAAATATGATTCAGTTAGAAGTTAGTAGTTCGGAAAGTAGTTTTCGGAGAAATGTAAATTTTTCTTTGATAAACACAAAGTGTAGCCTTCACTTATATTCCAGTCCAATGCTCCAGACATGAAACCTCCGCGTTGTCGCCCGTCCTCGTGCAGCACGATATGAAATTCATCATGCAGATCCTAGAAGAGCTTAAGGCACATTTTCCCTAGCCTTAAGTTGGGTTGTACTTTAAGAAGATAAAACTGTCGTTTGCAGATGGTGACAAACTTAAATGCAAGTAGTGCTAACAGAAGCGTGATAAGAATGAAAAACTTTTCGACTGTGAAAACATGTAAAAGTGAAGTTTTCCCAGGGATGGAGGACCAATTGAAAGCTCTTAACCTTGCCGGGGATTAAGGAAAATGCATTTCTCGTGTAATTGTTCTTTCCTAAGCACTTCTGCCTGGTTGCGCTGATTCGTACGGAAATTAAGCTCCTGAGTGGCATTCTCCAGCGCTTGGTTGCTGGGCGATGGTCCCACCTCCAGATTTGACCTGCAAATTGATTGGCCGCAACGTCACTAGCTTGAGGGCATGCTTTTTAACGAAATCTACCATGAAACATGAATAAACAAATTTTCCTAATTACAGTATTTATTATTCATACTTTCGAGAGCAGATACCGAAACTGGCAATATTTCCTGTACCTACTTAGGCCTGTCAGCGATGACAGCACACACAGCTTTTCCATTTAAACTTGCCTCGATATCGGTAACATTGAAAATGTCTAGAGGGCTGGTCGGATGAAGGGATCAGAGGGAGCGACAGCAAAAAGTACAAAAAGCACTCTAACAAGTAAATATTTGCCAGGCGGATAACCTGCTCCGCTATCTAAGCCCTACAACTTGCGATAGTGCAATCAGCTTTACTCTTTTTATGTAATGCGCCACAAGGGAGGGACGCTCTCACATTTGGAATAAGCGGACATCTCCACTTGGATGCGTTGCAACAAAACTTTGTTACATTTTATTTGTCCGGGACCATTTTAGCAGGTACTCCTGGAGTTGAGTCAGTACAAACTTGAAATTTGGAATTCCATTTAAAGGATTTTAACTTTTTCAACTACAGTTGGTTTTCTCAATGTTTCAATCAAATTGTCAGGGCTTTCATTGTTCATTGTATCTGCTATTGTGCTTCCGTGGTGTGAATTGAATTCATTTTATAGAAAAAGTATGCCGGAATACAATATGGTAACACATGTGTGTGATAATGTAGGTAGATACTTATATTTTACATCCTTCACTAATCATGTAATCCCTCCCTGCCTGCCCTTATCGCGAGAGTCGATATCAGTGGAATCGAGTCGACCATTTTTTCTATATTATGTATAGGAAAAAGTCATTGTATCGCGTAAAGCGGAGAAATTCAAGATGCATTTTTTGTGTTTCCTAGTACTATAGGAAATAAGAAAAGTGATACAAATCATCGCTCATATCCTGTAGTTAAACGCCAAATAAAAACAATTTTGGTAACTTTAGTGAATTTTGAAATATAAAAAATGTTATGCATCGAAAATGTTCTAGCCCAGTCAAAGAAGGATTTCACCTCGGAATTAAAGTCAGAAAGCTAAAAATTTGCATAAACCTTGGCTTAAGTTCAGTTCCTTTGTTTTTTTCGTAATTGAATGAAACTGCCAAAAAAAGGTTCGATCGTATTTAATTTTGTTCAAACTGTGTTGTTTTAGATTTTCGGATTGCGATTTTGATTGATTTAGTGGAGTGGTGCAACGTGGCGCGTGATCCATTGTTCAAAGCGCATTGACTTGTTTAACTGGTTGGTGTGCGAGGAAACATTTTAGATCTTCAGGGGTGGATGTAAAATTTAAATTAAAAATTTCAGCGGATGATATGCAATATTGGAAAATGGAGAGTAGGGTAAGAAAAAGAAAATAAACACCCCACACAAACATTCGCTTCGGCATATTAAGTCCATAAAGATATTCAGATTTTATTACCTTGTAAAAATGTTTAGGCTTTAACAAATCAAAGAGGGCGGCACTACAAAAATATAGAAGAGTTTGCATACCCACGTTTTCAACGTATAATAAGCTGAGGCATAGGTAGAACAGATTGAACATGTTTTAGAGTAAATAATATGAATTCCATTAAAGGTTTCTCATCACGCACTTCAAATATTTTAACTGTTTAACCATACATGCACTACGCTGTGGCGTTGTTTCACTTGTAAACGTTCGCCATTTAATAATGGAAAGATATACGTTCGAAAAACGATTGGAAATTATTCTTTACAATCAGACCCGTTCCGGCTTTGCGCAGGCTCTTTTATACAGTGCTATTAAAAATATTCGATTGCCATTTTGTATCCGCCATTTTTAATTGGCTACATCTGCAATAAAAATTCAGGATCTGTACCCAACGTATTAATTTTGGTGGTATTCGTTTGAAGTTTTAAAATTTGGGTTGTCATTGTGGCCCGCCATATTGAATATTGAAATTCTGGTGGATTCGAAATCAGTGGCCCTTAAGATTTCCTTGTATTTATTTTTATTCAATTTCTTGGAAGTTGAATTATTTCGGTCGCTTGAACCGTCATTTTGAATTTTTTGATAATAGATTCGAAGCCAGCGTCCTCAAATACCACCTAGCTTTGATTTTCATGGAAACCCGTTGAAGTTTGGTAGCCGTTTTAGCCCCGCCGTCTTAAATTTTGGTTAAGTTGAAATCCATATCCCTTTAGTCTTTCTTCTTTCTATTCAATTTCATTAAAATTGCTTACAGTGGAGGACTTCGATCGCCATATTTGATTCAGACTTGACTTGAAGTCGAGAATTTTGACAACAGATTCGAAATCAACATCCCTAAAAACGACCTAGTGTTGATTTTCATGGCGATTCCTTAAAGTTTAACTTTTTCGGCATCCATTTTGGGTCCGTCATCTTGAATTTTGGAGAATTTGAATTCCGTGACGCTAAAGACGTCCTAAATTAAATTTCATTAAAATTGCTTCAAATTAAGAGATTTCGATCAACATATAATATTAAGTCCACCATTTTGAATTTAGAAATTTTGGTGGCAGGTTCTTAATCGGCTTAATTATTTCAAGAAATAGACCTATCAATTGGCCAGCTTGTTCTTGTGATTTAACGTCTTTTAGACTGCAGAGGAGTCCTTATCTAAATAGGTATTTCGTTTTAAACCAGCAATCCCACAAATTTGGAGGACTTGAGAACCAAAATTGAAGCAACAATTCCTGGTACCTATTCAATTCTATTTGTGTTATACATGAAAAAAACCTCTACAATAAGAACTTCAAAATACTATAATTGAATTCATTTATTACGATAATTATGTAACTAAATCCCTTCCTCATCTCATACATAGGTATAGGAGTTTGCTGACCACATTATTTACAAGAAAGCGGGACGTTTGCATCAAGCAACACTTCCTTTAATTGGGAATTATATTACTGTAATATAATAGGTGCGAAATTTCGTAATTAATTTTAATTGGAACGAACAGAAGCTAGTTCGGATTTCC
Organism: Neoitamus cyanurus; assembly: GCA_947538895.1. Classification (NCBI taxonomy): domain Eukaryota; kingdom Metazoa; phylum Arthropoda; class Insecta; order Diptera; family Asilidae; genus Neoitamus; species Neoitamus cyanurus. The sequence goes on from OX384544.1 coordinate 18,183,754, forward strand.
AAATGGTCGGAATCTATGAAAAGTCCTTGAAGATCCAATCGACTTGGGCAACAAGCAGGGATAGGCAAACTCGGCACTCACTCAATTTGGTTATTCACGCAGCCACCCTCTTATGGGGCAATAAAATTGATTGAAATTGTCATTGCCTTGTACTCTACAACATCATTGGTGCCGCCCCGAAATGTCCTCCTTTAGTATGTGACCCGGCAATTTACGGAAAGCCTTTATCTAACCCTCGAGCTCATCAAATTTTATTTCTGACGAATAATTCAAGGTACCTTCAATTGGGGTGTCATTTTGACGACAGTCTGAGGCTGGTGAATTTGTGTTGTGTGGTTTGTAAATGGCGATAAAAACGTTACGACGGTTTGGGGTCTGCTCCTCAATTTCCGTTCGGGATATCTACACGCAAAGAGCAGAATCTCACCCTTTGAGGTGATTCGTTTTAATTTTGAAATGAGAACGGGATCCGTCTGCCTATTGCCGTAATGACTATAAAGTGTTATAGAGGCTATAAATTTGCAATCAGCATGTGGTCGATAATATTCGAACGGGCTTCCAAAAGACTGGCACTGACGGTGCTAAGGAACCCTGTATTGCAAATTTATTCCTGATAAAACTTATAAAGACTATCAGCGCCATCTCCACCGCTAATGATGGAAAAATTCTTTTCTTTTGTCGAGTGCACTTTGCGGAGTTAAATAAGGTCTTTCTCTCAACGACTCAGGAAGAGGCAGGAAGACCAAAATATCCTTCTTAAATTGTTCCCAGCGACCTCATCTTGATCTAAAGACACCATGCTGGGCCATCATCACAAAGCTTCCTTGATGATGCTATCTAGATGAGTAGGTAAACAAAGAGAGTTCTGGATCAAGTGCACGTGTACTTGATCCAGAACTCTCATAGCATAGGCCTTATGTACTTGATCCAGAACTCTCATAGCATAGGCCTTATGTACTTGATCCAGAACTCTCATAGCATAGGCCTTATGTACTTGATCCAGAACTCTCATAGCATAGGCCTTATGTACTTGATCCAGAACTCTCATAGCATAGGCCTTATGTACTTGATCCAGAACTCTCATAGCATAGGCCTTATGTACTTGATCCAGAACTCTCATAGCATAGGCCTTATGTACTTGATCCAGAACTCTCATAGCATAGGTCTTATGTACTTGATCCAGAACCCCCCTAGCATAGGCCTTATGTACTTGGTCCAGAACTCTCCTAGCATAGGCCTTATGTACTTGATAGTGGGCCCCTCCCATCTCATGCCACCCAATGGCAGGGTATTCCCCGCCCCCGCCCCCGCCCTCCCCCAGCACTTGGTGGGGCCATGGTGCATTTCTGTAAACAAGTGGGCAGACCTCGATCCCCAGCACTTGGAGGGGCCATAGGGCATTTGTGTAAACAAGTTGGCTGGCAAGAATTTTGAAAAACATTTGCGGTGGCGCACACGTGCATCTGCGATTGTTGATAATTATTTAATTATTGATGTGGTAGACATTTTTCATCAGGAAAAGCATGAAAAACAATTTTTATTGGGAAGTTGAGTCAAAGGTGTAATGGGTCATTTGCGTAAACAAGTTGGCCTTCTGAAAATAACAATTTTTATACCCGCGATCCCCAGCACTTGGAGGGGCCATAGGGCATTTGTGTAAACAAGTTGGCTGGGCAAGAATTTTGAAAAACATTTGCAATTATTTAATTATTGATGTGGTAGACATTTTTCATCAGGAAAAGCATGAAAAACAATTTTTATTGGGAAGTTGAGTCAAAGGTGTAATGGGTCATTTGCGTAAACAAGTTGGCCTTCTGAAAATAACAATTTTTATACCCGCGATCCCCAGCACTTGGAGGGGCCATAGGGCATTTGTGTAAACAAGTTGGCTGGGCAAGAATTTTGAAAAACATTTGCGGCGGCGGCGCACACGTGCAGCTGCGATTGTTGATAATTATTTAATTAGTGATGTGGTAGACATTTTTCATCAGGAAAAGCATGAAAAACAATTTTTATTGGGAAGTTGATCTCGATCAACGCGTGCAGCTGCGATTTCTGAAAATAGCAATTTTTGGGGGACGAAAAACATGTACTTGGTCCAGAACTCCCCTAGCATAGGCCTTATATGCTTGATCCAGAACCCCCCTAGCATAGATCTTATGTACTTGATGTGAGTGGTGAGTCATTGATCTCC